>CM065816.1:117019714-118269714 GCA_033398695.1 Orobanche coerulescens
CGGGAGGTGTTTGCTACTCTGTGACACCAGCCTGACGCGCTGCCCTCCACCCTAGGAGCCACGAAACCCAAGCTTTCGCTCGGTTCGCATGGCCCAACTCCACATTTGGAACGGGCAGGCCGATAACAGGATAACATAGACCGAGCCAACTGGGCCAGCCCAATGTCCAATCACATTAATACCCCCACTTGGGTTATAAGCTCACGTTACCAAGCTCGGCTGGCTTTGGGGGTGTTACAATGGTAAACTGTGAAAAATGATTTTCCTTTTTCTTGTATTAAGATAGCTGATCCAACTCGCCTTAAATTTGATATCGTGGACTCAAAAGAGCTTGAGTACCATAGATGGGTCTCCTACGTCGAGACCCCATTTGTTGCTAAGGA
The DNA here is from genome assembly GCA_033398695.1 of Orobanche coerulescens. Classification (NCBI taxonomy): domain Eukaryota; kingdom Viridiplantae; phylum Streptophyta; class Magnoliopsida; order Lamiales; family Orobanchaceae; genus Orobanche; species Orobanche coerulescens. Next base: position 117,020,098 of record CM065816.1, read on the forward strand.
CTATAGTGCCACAATCTTTGATACCACAGGCGATGCACCATCTAAAACAATTAAAGCTAGTGCATTAATGTTTCTTAGGCGACATATCTACCCCAACCTAAGATGGGAATATCTACAGTTAAAATCCCCCAAAGAACTGTGGGATGAGTTTAAGGGCCGATTTAGGAAAATGTGTACTTTGCTCCCAGAGTTGACCATGCAGTGGAATGAAATCCGCTTGTTTGAATATAAACGGATCAACGATTTCAACAAAGATATGCTCTCTCTCAAGGCAACACCTGAATTTCTGTGGAAAGGACATCACAGAAGATGACATGATCCAGGAAACCCTTTTCACTTTCCCTACTTCTATTCTTATACTAGCAAACCAATATAGGCTGGAGTAGATAATAAACGCATCACTACCTTCAGTAAACTCATCAACCTACTGCAAGTAGTTGAGAGGCATAATGAAGTGCTAGTGAGCAACAATGCCAGGCCCGTTAGGACAAAGAAAATTCCCGAGGCCAATTATGGCAAAGTGAAGGATGGAAAGTAACCCAATGAACAGGGGACTGGACATGACAGGCATCGTAGTCAAGGACGTGGGGGTCTTTCCAATACATTGCAAAGACTTGGTGCTCCCGGATCTACTAGCCAAGAAATCAAAAAACACCTACCCATCCTATCGCCTCTAAGGCTCGAGTTTGGCAATGAACCGTGCTATCGATGTGGAGATGCTGGACATGGTACAAGAACTACCATGCGAGCAAGAAAGTCGCATCTCACTACAAGAAATATAGAGAGTCCAAAGAAAGGAGAACTCACTATATGGAAGAATATGATCTAGACAAGTCCCCCTATGTCAATTTCACAGTCACCAATCGTCTAATTGAGACATACGAGCCACATTCTGTAGACTGAATCTTAGTATTATATTTACTTTCTCATTTACATTTGGTATAGTTGCCTCAAGACGACTGTGTTGGTGTTTTGTTTTCAATAATGGCGTGATGCAATGTTATTTCACGAACAATATATTAATATTGCTTACATTAGATTATTAGCTTTATTTCGAAGTACTGAATATTGCTTGAATTCTTATGTTTTGAAATTTCTCTCTCTTCTAATGAATGAATCGAGTAGAACTTGAATGTTCTTAGAATTAGGCTTTTATTCATTGAATAAGTCGCCTGCCAAACCTCGGTAACTACGATGATTGGGTCCACCCAACTCATCAAAGGGTGAGGCAGTGCCCAATTTTAATGCCTAAATGGCGGTCTCCCAAGTTACTGATACTCTGTATGCACCTAGAGCCCTTCGAACCTTACTTAGCTTCAATAATATACGTAGCGATGGTTTCCAGATTGAAATCCACTGTGAGAATGAAATGGATTTTCTTTAATTAATTCTAATAAACGTGGACGTATATGCATTTTAGAAAAGCTCATGAGTCGATCTAGTGGATGTACCTCACTACTATTAGGTTTTCAAATCCTATGTTGTCACCAACAATGTACTTTGGGATATAGACTCGTATAGGCTTTGACACGATAGACTAGGTCATCCTGGTCAACGTATGATGACCAGTATACTAAAGAACTTGTATGAATATCATTTTTTTGAGCAAAAAGGTGGCAACAACTCGACATAAAGAACTATGTTGATGTTAATCGTAATATGTCATCTAAAGAACCGGATGCATATCAAATGCGCACCACTCATTTTTGCAAAGCCTACTCTTTAATCAATGTGGGAGCGAGACCTTCCTACGCTAGAGAAACAAAAGCAAGCTTTCCATTCTTACGCTGAATATATGGAGATATTTGTGGATCCATACACCTGATATGGAGACCATTTATGTATTTATGGTTTTGATGGATTCTCCGACATGTTGGTCACATGTCGCTCTCCTGTCCACTCAAACTGCTGCAGAAATTCCAAAATAATTTATAAGGACTCACCTCCCTTATCACATTTAAAGGACTTGATGATGTTGGAGAATTCACATAAAAAACTATTTGATGTTTATTGCATGATAGAGATCAATGAATAGCATCTCGTCCCATGTGCATATGCAAACGGTCTCACATCACTACAAAAAAATCATTTTTTGGTGACGAGCTTTAATGACGAATAAAGAACATTGTCACCAGAAATAATCTTCTGGTGAAGAAAACTAATGTAGTCACGGTACTCTTACTATCCAGTGACAAAATTCATTATCGTCGGGGTAACCTTAACTTCTTGTGACAAAATACATATTTTGTCACTGAAGTATCACGCGGGAGGTCAACTTTTGGCGCGATTTCTTTGGTGACGGATTTCTTCAGGTTTAGTGACAAGACGATTTTGTGAGTAAAAGTTTGCTTGTGACAAATGTAAACTCTTCACTCTACATTGTTTCTGGTGACGGAATCAATTTGTCAGTAAGATTTTACTGGTGACGTATCTTTACTTGTCACCTATCATTGTTTCTGGTGACAAAAATTGATTTTGTCACACTTGTTAAGTTCGGTGACAATGTTTATTTTTGTCATGTTATGTTGATTGAATGACAAATAGAGCATTGTCACCGAGGATAACATTTTGTGACAAACTTTATGCTCGTCAACAGAACACATGCATACTTTGTTACGTACTTACGTATTTTACATATTGTAAAAATATTAATTATTGATAAATTTTACGTATAAATAATATGAAAAATAATAAATATTAATATTAATATTAATATTAACATTAATATTAAAAATATTATGTATTTACATATTTTACGTATTTTACGTATTTTAAAAATATTAATTATTGAGAAATTTTATGTATAAATAATATTAAAAATATTAAATATTAATATTGATATTAAAAATATATTGAGAAATATTAATATTAAAAATATTGAAAATTAATATTAATATTAATATTAAAAATATTAAAAATATTACGTGTTTACATATTTTACGTATTTTAAAATTTTAACTTTAGTATTAATATTAATGTTGAGAAGTTGTACGTGTAACACCCCCAGATTTAACCGGAAATATTACAGCGTCGTGGGCCCCGAGATGGAACCCACAAGGCTAAAAGAAATTTTCGCAATTATTTACAAATGCCCAAGAGGCTAACGACAGTACTATCTTTAAAAATATTCGAAGACGTTATAAAATTCATTTATCAAAAGCGTCGTAAAACCTCATTTTGAAAAGGGCAAGGCCCAATGGCCGGAACTCAATAGTTTAGAAAACGATTTCCAAAGTAACTCAAGTTACTAGATATCAAAAAGTCATTTAAAATACTCACGCAGCGAAAAGGACAACCAAGTAAAATTACTCTAGCAGCGGAATACAATATCTGATCAGGAATTCAGTTCATAAAAACATGCCCTAGCCAGTATCCTCCGGGAAGCTCATCTATCCACGACCGCTACAAGCTCGATATCTCAAGAACCTAAAAAGAAATCCCATGACGGGGTCAGCCATAATATCCAACAATGAAATCAATCACATCACATCAATAATTACATACCAATGAAGTACTAAGTAAGAATACTACCAAAGTAATCTTACCTCCATCACTCTACCGAAATTTACGTCTCGTACTGTTTCTCACACAATACCCAAAGTTCTCAAAACATTATCATAACTCACTATTACGAAATCTACTAACTCTATCCAATTCGATCCATCGGATATCATCATCAAATCTCAACGCAAAAACCGATTGTCCATCAAAGACGAATACCAAGAGGAAAATACTGAACATACCTCCAGATGCACAATGCCACGACAATCACGTCAGTCTAATCCGAGATCAGATCAACACAATATATGAACATGGTCCTAACACAAGACCTACAAATGCATACTCATATGACAACGTCAATATGCTCAAAAACAATACAACTATGTATACTCGATGGAAATCCCATGATCCAGCGCCCTCAGCATAGATCCCAAGATGATCCTACAAGATCAACACGAGGTGGATAACCAACAATATAGATATGCACAACAATAACACATATAACCAACGATGCGAATCCACATGATTCCATCAACACGATACTGGGTAATCCAACGATCCAGCGCCCTCAGCATAGATCCCCATGATGATCCCATCGGACCAACGCATGGTCGAAATCCTGTCCAACGATCCAGCGTCCTCAGCATAGATCCCCATGACGATCCCGTCGAACCAACGCATGATGGACATCCGATCCAGCGCCCTCATCATAGATGCTCATGATCCCTTCAGATCATTTACAGCATAAACAATACAATTATGCATACACACATGTAAATCAATATGTTCATCAACATGAACAACATATGAATCAAAACATGAACGACACTATGATGACACAAGTAGGACGACTTCATGTTCAGCAACATGAATGACAACCTGCATGATCAACATCATTAACACTAAACCGAATCAAACTAAGATACTTGTCCCGAGTCCTTCAGGAGCAATCTCGATGTCAAATCATCACCGGCAATTATCCTCAATGCTTGTAGATCCAACCATACAATGAACTATAGATAATCATATCCTCGTCTTTACCATAATGTATCCTCGATACCCGAATATGCCAATAACCGAAATAAATCATATACAGTGCGATTTAACTTCCAGAATCGGAAAGACAACATATAATCATTGCTATATGCATTATAAACGAAATGAAACTGAAACCATTCATTAAACATTATAACCGAGCAAGTAATAACTTGCCTCGATACTGATACGATGATGATGAAGCCGTCACTAAACTCATTGTCTTTGTCTACGAGCTCCTCGGCCCTGACCCATGCAATTTACGAACATACCCGAACACGACCGCAACAAACGGTTCTAATCACCGATCAATAATCTTGACCTATTACAATAATCGATTTAACACACATTCGATAACAATCAATAATCGATATAACCAATCCACAAACTCAACGGTTCTACGATATCTCGGTTAAACATAAGTCTGAACAATCCAACTCAAACCAGTACAAATTCACAACCACAACACGAAAATACTGCACTGTCTGCCTTCTTAGCGCACGTTAAACGCATAATGTAGCGTGCGCTAAGTTGCTCCCGTTAGCGTGCACTAGCCAGTAAGCTTAGCGTGCGCTAATGTTGTACATTGGCATGCATTCCAAGCATCGACTAACACCTTGCGACTACGAATCCCAATGAAAAGGAAATCATACTCCAAGATTAACAATAACTTTCCAGATCCAAACTCATCATCATACTCGAAATCATATTCGTATTCTTATATGAATATTATATCAAAACACATAACTTGGATCTAGATACGAATATCCCATATTCATATCCAAAACACCAATACCTTCTATACATAATCATCATATCCTATAATTTCAGAGCTCTTCAAGAACATGAAATATCCGACATCACGTTTAAAACAACATAATCCGAGGTATATATCATAATGTTTATCATTTTCTTCATCATGAAAATCACATAATCAAACCAACCCGATAAAAAGGATCATCTCATACATAATCTGGAATACAACCTCATATCATGATTTAACTCATCTAAATCGACCACTGAAATTATCATGATTCAGAAATCCATGATTCAACTTCATCAAGTTAAACGAATCACCATTAACATAAAGAATCTTAAATAACATCCGAAAACTCTTATCATAATCCCATAAAACCTCATATAATATCGTCACATGATTATCCAACATGTTCCTCACATGTAATCATCCTCAAAAACGAACAACTAACAAGGGATACGAATATTACCTGGATTAGATGAACCAAGAAGAAGAACACTTGAACTCCATTCCAAGAATCATGAGTAACTTGAAGAACAAGGCTTGAATCCATGCTCTCTATCTTAATCTTGTTAAAAATCACCACCTCACCGTGTTTGGGAACCTCAAGAACCTCCCAAAGCTCTCTCTATCGACTGAAGGAGAAATAATGGACTAAATGCATCTCAAAACCCGTCTGTCCCCTTATATAGAATACATTACTAGCGTGCGCTAACATCTCATGTTTAGCGTGCGCTACAGCCTTAGCGTGCGCTAACTGACTTTGTTAGTGTGCGCTATCGCACTGCAGGCTACCGCCTCGCTCAGAACTAGCTTACGTACGTAATGCCCATGCATTAACGTACGTAAAACATCATGTCTAGCGTACGCAAGTCCTTGCCCTTAGAGTGCGCTATCCGAAGTTGACTTACTACAGTATTCACCTACCACTCGTGCCCCCACATGCTGAAAGCATCCGCGATTTCCGGGATTCCTCTGACCGATCTAAAATTAGCGTGCGCTAACCATATAGTTTAGCGTGTGCTAGCCCTACATGACAAGCACCCGCTGAAATTATCTGGACACGCGTCACAAGTGGCCGGGTCCACTCGCCGAAAGCCAAGATTCCCTGTCGGATGATCTGATATTAGCGTACGCTAACCATCCTTGGTAGCGTGCGCTAAATGCCGATAAACATCAACCCGGACCTACCTGTCGGCCGCCTTCCGAACCTTTCCCAGAATGCCTTACGTACGTTAAGGATCCTCCTTAGCGTACATAATGCGAACCTATTAGCATACGCTAACTACACCACGTAGCGTGTACTCATACCTCGTAGCGTGCGCTAAGCATATTTCATAGCGTGCGCTAACGTGGTTGTACTTAGCCATTTCCAACTCTTCTCATCCATCTCGACATACTGGATACGTACACTCACATACTGAATGCATATACTCAATCCAATAATATTCTCATATGATAGACCCAATGTCAAAATTGAAATGACCGGATACACGATATCCTCAATTGTAATTGTCTCCCAAATACGACAATTATACCAATACTGACATCTCAGTCCTTCATTATTTTATCCATACTGTACAGATTCCATGCTGTACAACATAACTCGGATAAAATACTATTAAACAACAGTAGTAGAAATTCTGGATATTACATTCTATGTAATACCCGGTTGTGAATTCATTTATTATCATTCAGTAACTGTCACTCAGAATTTTTTTCACTCAGTAATAATCATTCATCATTCATATTCAGTCAACTATGTTCACCATTCGGCGTATTTTGGGATCATCACTGTTTGAGATCGAGCCGAGATTATTGTCATCATCATCATCATCATGTTTTGATTTTCAGTTTGAGAGGTAGCGCACGCTACCCATTGTAGTTAGCGCGCGCTAATGAGGTGCATGTAACGCACGTAATGACTCAGTATTAGCGCACGCTAGCGCAAGTGAGGCAGACAGTCCAGAAGGTATTGGGCTGATTTTGGAAATTCGTAGCGCACGCTACGAGTGGTAAGTAGCGTACGCTAACTATGCTGGTAACGCACGCTAAGACTTCAGAGTAGCACACGCTAGCGCGCTTAGATCAGAGGACAGTAGGTTCTGGACTCCAGGATTTTGGATACCAACTATCAGGTAGCGCACGCTAACATAAGGTTAACGTACGCTAAGGACAGGCTGTTAGCGCACGCTACCAAAGGTTCTTAGCGCACGCTAACGATTCATCGGGGTCTTGGACTAACCGGTACACGCGTTAGCGCACGCTAACATCGAGTTAGCGCGCGCTAAACCGGGACAGTATATATAGGATGATTTGGTCCAACTTTCGTCATTTCTTCATTTCTCAATCATTTCGGACGAGCTCGGGCGATTCAGAAAGGTCTTTTAGAGCTACAATCATCTAGCATCATCTTCAACCTTCTAAGTTGGATTAATCATCATCTAAATCAGTTTCATCACTCCAAATCAAGGTAATGATTCGTGGATCTAGAATTTCGGATCTTGGGTGTTTTGCTTTCGATCTCTTCGTGTAAATCGATGTTATGTTGGAATATGTTAGATATGGATTATCTATCTTGGATACATGTATTTCTACGGATTCATTGGTGTAATTTTCGGAATTTGTGAATAATTGAAGAATTGTTCAAGAACCCTTACGGGTTGACTTTGGAATTTTGGGGGGTTTTCGACTAAATGTTGTTGAAATATCGTTCTAAGTATTCCTATTGGATTATTGATAGTATTCATGAGTTTTTGTGGGTTTGAATCATTCATTGGGAGTTGGTTTGGGATGTAATTGAGTTTTGGTTGTAAACAATTGGAGATTGTTTACAACGCGTTTGTGTAAATGCCCCAATGAGTTTCGGGTATTGTTGTATCGACTTTTGAGTTGGTTGTGATTATGCTTGATTCATGTATTAAGAGAATTGTTGGTTTTTGTGTTGTTTAAGGTTGTTCAAGCGGCCGGTAATTTCATTAAGGACGTTGATCGTGGAAGTACCTTCTCGCCTTCGGTTTGAGGCAAGTTTTATACTTGTACTGGTCAATGAGCTAATGTCATCATGTATGTGTATGAATGTGTTGTATCATTCCAAGACTTAGTCTCTTCATGAATTCATTGATATCAAGAGATCGTTCGATACGATACCTTTCGGCAATTTTGCCAAATGTTATTGTTGTTCGTTAACGGTCGATTCAAGGCATTGTGATACTCATTATTAATGTCATTGTCGATAGCTGGTTCGCGGTATCGATGTATCGATTGTTGTTAATATAGATGTCAATTTAAGATATCGTTGAGATCATTGTTATTCCTGTTCGGATTGTCATTAAAACTGTACAGGCCGATTTAAGGCATTGGCTTATTCATTTCTCATCTTCGTCGTCGGTAACCGATTAAAGGTGCCGAGGCATCCTTCATATCATTGTTATCGAATTGCCGTTCTCAGGTAAATCGAAATGTTCAATCATTCACTAAATCATTGTTATCGATTGACCTTTCTAAGGCAATCGAGGTATTCACTCATTCATCGTATCATTGTTATCGATTGGCCGTTCTCAGGCAAATCGAAGTGTTCAATCATTTATGGTATTATTGTTGTCGATTGACCGTTTTAGGCAATCGAGGTATTAAATCATCCATTGCATCATTGTTGTCGGTTGGCCGTTCTAAGGCAATCGAGGTGTTAATTTGGGATCCAAGGACGGTGTCTATCCGTGTGTTACTATCATCGTGTTGGCCGACTCAAGGCAAGACACTATCATTCATTGTGATACGGTGGATGCCGTGGCTTCGCCCTAATTGTGATACTGGATGCCGTGGCTTCGCCCTAATTGTGATACGGTGGATGCCGTGGCTTCGCCCTCATTGTGATACGGCTTCGTGCCGTGGCTTCGCCCTCATTATTCTGACCTCGGCCGTTTGACTTCAGTGTTTGTGATATTTGTTAATTTCCATTGAATGACTTTCGTGCCTTTATTATTGTCTGGTAATTTCATTGGAGCCTTCGGGCATTGTGATTCATAATTAATTCAGTCTGGTTTGGTTCATGTCTTGTCATTCATTGTGGTATTCTCGTGATTTTGATTCGCCGTCGGGCACTTATGTTCTAACACATCGAATGTATTAATAGTATGCCGTGGGCATATTATTTCACGAATGCTCGGTTCTTACCTTGGTTTGTGAGCATTTCGTATTATTATCATCATTGTACCATTTCATTACGCCTTTGGATGCATATCATGTTATACATGTATTTGATGTTCATTATCTGGATGACTGACCCGTGGGGCGGAACATGTTTTTCATGTTTTAGGTGCTTGCGAGAGAGAGTTGAGACACAGGGGCATGATGATGGCGGCGAGGCATTCAAGCGATACTAGTACGAGTTGTTCATTGTCGGCCGATCGGTTGGAGTGTACTCAGTCTTGTCGATTGTTGTCGTGTTGTATTACCCGAACAGATGTTCGTGGATGTTGTTGTATTTCAATTTTGGCCATGTAGGCTACTTTTGTCGTTAAAATTCCTTATCGGAATATTGTGTCGGATATCATGGTAGGGACTATGATTTTCCCTTGTTGTGTTAATTAATGTATTTTTAGTCATGTTCGCCTGGTGGATCTCCTGGCGTGGGGTCCACGGCACTGTAATAACCCAATAGGATTTGGGGGTGTTACAGAAATGGTATCGGAGCTTTGGGTTGTGAAATACCCTGAGATGTGAGTTATGTGGTCCTACCGACGCGGTAGTGGTGGGATTGTCAGGTTATGACAATCTAGTCAGTCAGGTTTTGTGAGTCGTAACATTAGTGCGACTGCACGAGTCATTCATTCATCGAGTCGTCGTCAGTGAAGACTAGTATCGCGAGACCTCGAAGCTTCGTATGACCTATGTAAGGACTCGATTCTCTTTATGTTCATACACTCATCATGTCATTAATTGTTCATGCTTTGCTGAAACCTATATGTGATATTAGTGTTATGATTGATTCATGACTAATTATTTTGGGACACGTGTGGCTTGTGTAAGCATTAAGGATCAACTCATTCATCGGTTAATAATCCTCAATCGTCATGCTGATCTTGTCGATCATGTTAATTCATTCATCACTCAGTCAATGTCATTACTCAGTTAATTCATCACTCAGTCAATGTCATTACTCAGTTAATTCATCACTCAGATAATTCATTCATCACTCAGTCAATATCATTACTCAATCAATTCATCACTCAGATAATTCATTCATCATTCAGTCAATATCAATTACTCAGTTGCTTCGTTCATCACTCAATTAACCTCATCGTTCAGCTAATTCATTCATCACTCAATTAATCTCATCGTTTAGCTAATTCACTCGTCACTCAGTCAATCTCATTGCTCAGTTAATTCATTCCTCATTCAGTCAATCTCATTGTTCAGTTAATTCATTAATCATTCAGCCCATCTCACGGTTCAGTTGTTGATCTTGAGGATCGAATTTTCAACCTTGTTAACTTGTTCAAGGTAATCATTTCAGGAATTTCATCAGGCAATCATGTTACCTCATTTAATGTTTCATACGGTCTTATCATACTCTGACGTAATGTCGACGATCATTTCATTAAATCATTAATGCATTCATTGTGCGAGGGCGTGTATGCTCATTACTGTCACTCTGTAACGTAATCATAATGCGATATTCATGCGGAATCTATAATCATCATGTGACTTTCCTACTTCAGTATGGATAGAGCTGTCAGAGGACGCAGGGGGAGAGGCTGCGGTGCGGGCCGGAACCCGGGATCTCGTGTGCATGCCCACACGAACGCGAGGGATATCATTAATTCATCAAATAGCGAGGCTACTCATTCATCAGCAGATAATCATTCACTGTCAGGGAGTCGTACCCGAGAGGCATCTCACTCGGAAGGTGTTCGGGTTGATCCATTCATATTTATGCAGGCATGATGGCCCGGATGACTCGGATGACGCGGATAGTGGAGACCATGCAGACCTCGATGGTTCGTGGTCCACCGCAATGTGGATGCAGTGCCATTTCATGGACAGATGGAGGAGTGAATCGATTGTTGGCGATATCTCTCGCCGATGTCGCCTACTTTTGAGGGTTCGTCGGAACCGGTGATATTGTTCATTGGCTCGAGCATTTTGATAAACTCTTCGACATGGTTCGGTGTCCTGAGGAGAGTAAAGTGGCGTAGCGGCTTATTACTTGAGTAAGGGCGCTTATTCGTGGTGGCTTTCTGTGAAACCCATCGATCGTGATTGTATTTGGAGCGAGTTCAAGACTCTCATGTTAGAGAGGTATTATCCGGCTCCACTTCGTGAAGCTAAGTTGTCGAGGTTTTGAACCCCGAACCCGATGGGGACGAGGGTGTTATTGTCATCGCCGAGAAGTTTCGGGGACTACTTGATTTGCTTCGTCAATTATCCGTCGAGGCGGATAAAATTAAGTATTTTAGCAAGAGGCTAAATCATGATTGAGGATGCATTGTTCAACCACAATTGTAATTCACTTAGTGAGTTCATCGGGAAGGCTCTTGGAGCAGAGCTTTTGATTAAGGAGCTTACTCAAGCATCCTTCGCTTCTTGGTGAGAGGACTAGAATGCCGGCTCGTTCGGAGGGACATCGGGCTCCGTCATCCAAGGGGTCGTTTTCTAGTCGTCTTCGTGGCCGAACAGATCTTCCTCTCGGCGACGAGTTCGACCGTTGTTTGCTTTAATCGTGATTCAAAGAGTCACGTTAGTACCCGGTGCACGGTGCCAGCTATTGTTTGTTTTCTGTGTGGGAGGCAGGGACACCGGCAGAAATACTGCAGGGGTTCTAGCGCCAGTAAATCTCAAGAGAGCTCAAGAGCCTCGAGGGATTTTGTTACTCCAGTCCGTACTTCATCCAAGGGACCCTATCAGGCCTCGAGGGCCAGAGGTAAGGACATTCATCACCGGTTTGAACAAGTTAATTCTTGTGCGTTAATAGTATAATCATTCATTTCATTGTCGTTCATTCATTCATATAATTCATTCATCATATATATCAATCATATTGGGACTCATAATTATCGATTAATCATTCAATTCACGAGGAACGGCGGTTCCAATCACTTCAGGGAACTATCACTCATGACGTTATTAATTCGCCTTGGTGAGTCATTCCAAATCCTTGTCGGATTTGTAGTCATTTATCATTCATCATTCATTTTTGTCACTTTCATTCTCGTGACCTTCTGAGATCGTAGTTAGTGGCGAGTTCATCGTCGGATATACCTTAAATCGTTGAGATAGAGGAAATCGATGATATGGAAGGATATCGATGTTGGGTACATTTGAGATGTAACCTTGTTTTTGGATGACTGTGTTAATCTATCAGTAATAATGTATCGTGACTGTGGATCATTTATTGTTGATCTATCTTATTATGATTATATTTGAGAATCTTGAGATTTGGACCATTTGTTGGGAGTTCATACCTCCGGCGTTGTGCTCGAGATTTCGTGATAAATTGAGAAATCGTTCACTGTGTTTCGAGACGTCAAGTCTTGGGGACTTGGGCTTGCGGTTGATTTGGTCCCGAGGACTATTTGGGCGTTATTGTTTTCAGATCGTGATGGATAGTTCATATCCCGAGTTGTTTACCCTCAGTTTCGGGGACGAAACTCTTTTTAAGGGGGGGAGTATGTAATACCCGGTTGTGAATTCATTTATTATCATTCAAGAATCGTCACTCAAATTTGTTTCACTCAGTAATAATCATTCATCATTCATATTCAGTCAACTATGTTCACCATTCGGCGTATTTTGGGATCATCACTGTTTGAGATCGAGCCGAGATTATTGTCATCATCATCATCATGTTTTGATTTTCAGTTTGAGAGGTAGCGCACGCTACCCATTGTAGTTAGCGCGCGCTAATGAGGTGCATGTAACGCACGTAATGACTCAGTTTTAGCGCACGCTAGCGCAAGTGAGGCAGACAGTCCAGAAGGTACTGGGCTGATTTTGGAAATTCGTAGCGCACGCTACGAGTGGTAAGTAGCGTACGCTAACTATGCTGGTAACGCACGCTAAGACTTCAGAGTAGCGCACGCTAGCGCGCTCAGATCAGAGGGCGGAGGTTCTGGACTCCAGGATTTTGGATACCAACTATCAGGTAGCGCACGCTAACATAAGGTTAACGTACGCTAAGGACAGGCTGTTAGCGCACGCTACCAAAGGTTCTTAGCGCACGCTAACGATTCAGTCAGGGGGTACTGGACTACCCGGTACACGCGTTAGCGCACGCTAACATCAGGAGTTAGCGCGCGCTAAACTGGGACAGTATATATAGGACAGTTTGGTCCAACTTTCGTCATTTCTTCATTTCTCAATCATTTCGGACGAGCTCGGGCGATTCAGAAAGGTCTTTTCGAGCTACAATCATCTAGCATCATCTTCAACCTTCTAAGTTGGATTAATCATCATCTAAATCAGTTTCATCACTCCAAATCAAGGTAATGATTCGTGGATCTAGAATTTCGGATCTTGGGTGTTTTGCGTTCGATCTCTTCGTGTAAATCGATGTTATGTTGGAATATGTTTGATATGGATTATCTATCTTGGATACATGTATTTCTACGGATTCATTGGTGTAATTTTCGGAATTTGTGAATAATTGAAGAATTGTTCAAGAACCCTTACGGGTTGACTTTGGAATTTTGGGGGTTTTCGACTAAATGTTGTTGAAATATCGTTCTAAGTATTCCTATTAGATTATTGATAGTATTCATGAGTTTTTGTGGGTTTGAATCATTCATTGGGAGTTGGTTTGGGATGTAATTGAGTTTTGGTTGTAAACAATTGGAGATTGTTTACAACGCGTTTGTGTAAATGCCCCAATGAGTTTCGGGTATTGTTGTATCGACTTTTGAGTTGGTTGTGATTATGCTTGATTCATGTATTAAGAGAATTGTTGGTTTTTGTGTTGTTTAAGGTTGTTCAAGCGGCCGGTAATTTCATTAAGGACGTTGATCGTGGAAGTACCTTCTCGCCTCGGTACGTAGTTCTCGACTGTAAAGGAGAGGATGTGTCAATGAGCTAATGTCATCATGTATGTGTATGAATGTGTTGTATCATTCCGAGGCTTAGTCTCTTCATGAATTCATTGATATCAAGAGATCGTTCGATACGATACCTTTCGGCAATTTTGCCAAATGTTATTGTTGTTCGTTAACGGCCGATTCAAGGCATTGTGATACTCATTATTAATGTCATTGTCGATAGCCGGTTCGCGGTATCGATGTATCGATTGTTGTTAATATAGATGTCAATTTAAGATATCGTTGAGATCATTGTTATTCCTGTTCGGATTGTCATTAAAACTGTACAGGCCGATTTAAGGCATTGGCTTATTCATTTCTCATCTTCGTCGTCGGTAACCGATTAAAGGTGCCGAGGCATCCTTCATATCATTGTTATCGAATTGCCGTTCTCAGGTAAATCGAAATGTTCAATCATTCACTAAATCATTGTTATCGATTGACCTTTCTAAGGCAATCGAGGTATTCACTCATTCATCGTATCATTGTTATCGATTGGCCGTTCTCAGGCAAATCGAAGTGTTCAATCATTTATGGTATCATTGTTGTCGATTGACCGTTTTAGGCAATCGAGGTATTAAATCATCCGCTGCATCATTGTTGTCGGTTGGCCGTTCTAAGGCAATCGAGGTGTTAATTTGGGATCACAAGGACGGTGTCTATCCGTGTGTTACTATCATCGTGTTGGCCGACTCAAGGCAGCACACTATCATTCATTGTGATACGGCTGGATGCCGTGGCTTCGGCCCTAATTGTGATACGGCTGGATGCCGTGGCTTCGGCCCTAATTGTGATACGGCTGGATGCCGTGGCTTCGGCCCTCATTGTGATACGGCTTCGTGCCGTGGCTTCGGCCCTCATTATTCTGACCTCGGTCGCTTTGACTTCACGTGTTTGTGATATTTGTTAATTTTCGCTGAATGACTTTCAGGCCTTTATTATTGTCCTGGTAATTTCATTGGAGCCTTCGGGCATTGTGATTCATAATTAATTCAGTCCTGGTTTGGTTCATGTCTTGTCATTCATTGTGGTATTCTGTGATTTTGATTCGCCGTCGGGCACTTATGTTCTAACCTGTCGAACAGGTATTAATAGTATGCCGTGGGCATAGTATTTCACGAATGCTCGGTTCTTACCTTGGTTTGTGAGCATTTCGTATTATTATCATCATTGTACCATTTCATTCTGCCTTTGGATGCATATCATGTTATACATGTATTTGATGTTCATTATCTGGATGACTGACCCCGTGGGGGCGGAACATGTTTTTCATGTTTTAGGTGCTTGCGAGGAGAGAGTTGAGACACAGGGGCATGATGATGGCGACGAGGCATTCAAGCGATACTAGTACGAGTTGTTCATTGTCGGTCAGTCGGTTGGAGTGTACTCCAGTCTTGTCAGTTGTTGTCGTGTTGTATTACCCGAACAGATGTTCGTGGATGTTGTTGTATTTCATTTTTGGCCATGTAGGCTACTTTTGTCGTTAAAATTCCTTATCGGAATATTGTGTCGGATATCATGGTAGGGACTATGATTTTCCCTTGTTGTGTTAATTAATGTATTTTTAGTCATGTTCGCCTGGTGGATCTCCTGGCGTGGGGTCCACGGCACTGTAATAACCCAATAGGATTTGGGGGTGTTACATTCTACACCACTTAAAATAAGTTTCGGCCTCGAAACTTGCAAGCCGTCATAAAAGAAACAACCATACCGTTCAACCCAAAATATCCCAAAACCATCACGACAATGATCAATCATCATTACTGAAGAACCAAAACCGCATACTTACAAATACGCAAAGTCGACGATCTCTTGAGATACTAGCGAGTGACTTCGCTGTAAAGCCTCAATACGCTTACAATCACATTCCATGAATCTCAACAAAAAAATATATCATCTTCGGATGACATAATCTATCCGTGTCGAATACTGTCTGCCTGATTTCATAATCAAGTCTAAATCCTGCTAAAAATCAATAATACACGATACATCCGTGAAACAACTGCCCAACACAATGGCAACGAATCCCGAAATATCGACACAAAATCTGAATGCTCAGATGATCAGTATCAATGATCAACCAATAAATTAACCGAGAATATCATCGACATGATAAACTCTAATACGACCATCCAAAGGTCAAAACACAACTGAGAATATCTTCATCATGATAAACTCCAATATGACAAACGAACGATCAACGATAATCGAGAGTACATTCACACGGTAAGCTCCAACACGGTCAACACAGAACCACAGAAACCGACATACGAACGTATAAGGTTCTCAAAACGACACACCAATCACATACAGTGGATCTCAATAAACATACCCGACTGTTGAACGGACCTCTTAGGCGTACGAACAACCAGTCGCAAATCGGCGAACATCCCAAATCATACATGGAGTGGGAATGACCAATCAGTAGGGCTTAAAATTCAAAAGTAGTAAAATCACGCTACCACCACATCAATAGGGCCACATAGCACACATGCTCCAGTTTCACAAAATCCAAAGTTCCAAAAAAATTACGTCTTGTGCATAGATCTACAACATGCAGCATATTTCTCTTATTCAATAAATCAACCGATCATCCCTGGATAACCAAACTACCCTACTAGAGTTCGAATCTCTTTTCATCGTACCACACTGATGAAATATCCAGTTCGAGAGACTCGCTCAGAACTTCACCGCGATATGCATTATGCACTAAATGCGTATGTACATCAATCACATTTTCAAGACCAGTTTGAAATCATAGAGTCTCGTCAAGAAGACAAATTTTCGAAAGTTGCTTCAAAAATTTCAAAGCTCAAAACCCAAATTTTGGTAAGACCACAAAATTAATTTTCGAAAAATTAAATCGGCTCGCTGGTGCCAAGTATTCGATAATAGTTTCCTTCGAATCCACACGATTTCGAAGTTTTAAAATGAAAACTATGCAAATAATTGACCACATCCATACTCATGTATACCAATTCGGATCGTCACCAATATCCACTGATATTCCATTAGAAAACCACACGATAGAGTTCCAAAATCTCAAAGATAAACTCCGACCAAAAACTCCTTTTTCCACATATGGCTCACACGTCAACCATTTTTCATCCTGGATCACCTCAATTATGCTACGACAATGCATTGAAACAAATCAACACAGCGAAAGACTTCCCTAGAGGTTTCATTTGAACAAATAAATCAAAACCCCGAAAGGTAGTAATAAGGTAGATAACGATTGATAAAGTGTTTTACAAATCTCGGGAGTGTTTTGAAACATTAGGGTCTCACCCCGTATCTTGTTCCGCATTACAAGAAGTTTAAAAAGTAGAAAACCCTTTTCGGACTGTAAGTCCCGGGTTATAAAACTATTTCAAAATCGATTGGGTCTCAGCCCAAAAGTCATTTTCCGTAAAACATCCGTAAAATGTTCATTTTGAAAAGTATCATTTTCAAATGTTCAAAAGCACTTTCACGTATTTCAAAATGACTTAACATGACTACATGCTCTTCTCAACCATGTACAAGATTTCTCCCAAATGCACAATTCCGTTCCAAACTTAACCGACATACTGATTTCCAATATCATACTTTCTCAAGATCATCAATCATGTCTCACTCTGTCATCTCATATTGTGAAGCATAATATCTTGCTGAATCTCAAAACGTATCAACTTAGAACAGCAATAAATCTCAATAAAATCCAAAAATCCAAATACTTACAGATCGTGAAGCCGATGATTCCCCGTGATACTGGCACATGTCTCAACTCTAGAAATACTTGACACAGATATTTTCAAAACACACGTTTTGCAAACTCAGTTCAACTTGAGAACACAACACATCTCTTTCAAGAGTATCACGTTAGCTCCATTTGGAAAAGTTTACAACAATCCCAGTACCACACTGATAAATCACATAACCCATAAGCCCGAGTGAACAACGAAAACTCACGGCTCTAGTATTAGTCAATCGACAACTCGAATGACGTGACCAAAACACGACCTAACTCGACCCAAATGCCTAGGTTTTCTCAACCAAAGCTCCGATACCATAATCTGTAACACCCTCAGATTTAACCGGAAATATTACAGCGTCGAGGGCCTCGAGATGGAACCCCAAGGCTAAAAGAAATTTTCGCAATTATTTACAAATGCCCAAGAGGCTAACGACAGTACTATCTTTAAAAATATTCGAAGACGTTATAAAACTCGTTTATCAAAAGCATCGTAAAACCTCATTTTGAAAAGGGCAAAGGCCCAATGGCCGGAACTCAATAGTTTAGAAAACGATTTCCAAAGTAACTCAAGTTACTAGATATCAAAAAGTCATTTAAAATACTCATGCAGTGAAAAGGACAACCAAGTAAAATTACTCTAGCAGCGGAATACAATATCTGATCAGGAATTCAGTTCATAAAAACATGCCCTAGCCAGTATCCTCCGGGAAGCTCATCTCTCCACGACCACTACAAGCTCGATATCTCAAGAACCTAAATAGAAATCCCACGACGGGGTCAGCCATAATATCCAACAATGAAATCAATCACATCACATCAATAATTACATACCAATGAAGTACCAAGTAAGAATACTACCAAAGTAATCTTACCGCTATCACTCTACCGAAATTTACGTCTCGTACTGTTTCTCACACAATACCCAAAGTTCTCAAAACATTATCATAACTCACTGTTACGAAATCTACTAACTCTATCCAATTCGATCCATCGGATATCATCATCAAATCTCAACGCAAAAACCGATTGTCCATCAATGACGAATACCAAGAGGAAAATACGGAACATACCTCGAGATGCACAATGCCACGACAATCACGTCAGTCTAATCCGAGATCAGATCAACACAATATATGAACATGGTCCTAACACAAGACCTACAAATGCATACTCATATGACAACGTCAATATGCTCAAAAACAATACAACTATGTATACTCGATGGAAATCCCATGATCCAGCGCCCTCAGCATAGATCCCAAGATGATCTTACAAGATCAACACGAGGTGGATAACCAACAATATACATATGCACAACAATAACACATATAACCAATGATGCGAATCCATATGATTCCATCAACACGATACTGGGTAATCCAACGATCCAGCGCCCTCAGCATAGATCCCCATGATGATCCCGTCGGACCAACGCATGGTCGAAATCCTGTCCAACGATCCAGCATCCTCAGCATAGATCCCCATGACGATCCCGTCGAACCAATGCATGATGGACATCCGATCCAGCGCCCTCATCATAGATGCTCATGATCCCTTCAGATCATTTACAACATAAACAATACATTTATGCATACACACATGCAAATCAATATGTTCATCAACATGAACAACATATGAATCAAAACATGAACGACACTATGATGACACAACTAGGACGACTTCATGTTCTGCAACATGAGTGACAACCTGCATAATCAACATCATTAACACTAAACCGAATCAAACTAAGATACTTGTCCCGAGTCCTTCAGGAGCAATCTCGATGTCAAATCATCACCGACATTTATCCTCAATGCTCGGCGATCCAAACATACAATGAACTATAGATAATCATATCCTCGTCTTTACCATAATGTAACCTCGATACCCGAATATGCCAATAACTGAAATAAATCATATACAGTGCGATTTAACTTCCAGAATCGGAAAGACAACATATAATCATTGCTATATGCATTATAAACGAAATGAAACTGAAACCATTCATTAAACATTATAACTGAGCAAGTAATAACTTGCCTCGATACCGATACAACGATGATGAAGCCGTCACTAATCTCATTGTCTTCGTCTACCAGCTCCTCGGCCTTGACCCATGCAATTTACGAACATACCCGAACACGACCACAACAAACGGTTCTAATCACCGATCAATAATCTCGACCTATTACAATAATCGATTTAACAGACATTCGATAACAATCAATAATCGATATAACCAATCCACAAACTCAACGATTCTACGATATCTCAGTTAAACATAAGTCTGAACAATCCAACTCAAACCAGTACAAATTCATAACCACAACATGAAAATACTGCACTGTCTGCCTTCTTAGCGCACGTTAAACGCATAATGTAGCGTGCGCTAAGTTGCTCCCGTTAGCGTGCGCTAGCCAGTATGCTTAGCGTGCGCTAATGTTGTACACTGGCATGCATTCCAAGCATCGACTAATACCTTGCGACTATGAATCCGAATGAAAAGGAAATCATACTCCAAGATTAACAATAACTTTCCAGATCCAAACTCATCATCATACTCGAAATCATATTCGTATTCTTATACGAATATTATATCAAAACACATAACTTGGCTCTAGATACGAATATCCCATATTCATATCCAAAACACCAACACCTTCTATACATAATCATCATATCCTATAATTTCATAGCTCTTCAAGAACATGAAATATCCGACATCACATTTAAAACAACATAATCCGAGGTATATATCATAATGTTTATCATTTTCTTCATCATGCAAATCACATAATCAAACCAACCCGATAACAAGGATCATCTCATACATAATCTGGAATACAACCTCATATCATGATTTAACTCATCTAAATCGACCACTGAAATTATCATGATTCAGAAATCTATGATTCAACCTCATCAAGTTAAACGAATCACCATTAACATAAAGAATCTTAAATAACATCCGAAAACTCTTATCATAATCCCATAAAACCTCATATAATATCGTCACATGATTATCCAACATGTTCCTCACATGTAATCATCCTCAAAAACGAACAACTAACAAGGGATACGAATACCTGGATTAGATGAACCAAGAAGAAGAACACTTGAACTCCATTCCAAGAATCATGAGTAACTTGAAGAACAAGGCTTGAATCCATGCTCTCTATCTTAATCTTGTTAAAAATCACCACCTTACCATGTTTGGGAACCTCAAGAACCTCCCAAAGCTCTCTCTATCGACTGAAGGAGAAAGAATGGACTAAATGCATCTCAAAACCCGTCTGTCCCCTTATATAGAATACATTACTAGCGTGCGCTAACATCTCATGTTTAGCGTGCGCTATAGCCTTAGCGTGCGCTAACTGACTTTTTTAGCGTGCGCTATCGCAGCCCAGAGGCTACTACCTCGCTTCGTAAACTAGCTTACGTATGTAATGCCCATGCATTAACGTACGTAAAACATCATGTCTAACATACGCAAGTCCTTGCCCTTAGCGTGCGCTATCCGAAGTTTACTTACTACAGTATTCACCTACCACTCGTGCCCCCACATGCCGAAAGCATTCGCGATTTTCGGGATTTCTCTGACCGATCTGAAATTAGCGTGCGCTAACCATACGGTTTAGCGTGCGCTAGCCCTACATGACAAGCACCCGCTGACCTTATCTGGACACGCATCACAAGTGGCCGGGTCCACTCGCCGAAAGCCAAGATTCCCTGTCGGACGATCTGATATTAGCGTACGCTAACCATCCTTGGTAGCGTGCACTAAATGCCGATAAACATCAACCCGGGCCTACCTGTCGACCGCCTTCTGGACCTTTCCCAGAATGCCTTATGTACGTTAAGGATCCTCCTTAGCGTACGTAATGTGAACCTATTAGAGTACGCTAACTGCACCACGTAGCGTGCGCTACTCATACCTTGTAGCGTGCGCTAAGCATATTTCATAGCTTGCGCTAACCTGGCTGTGCTTAGCCATTTCCAACTCTTCTTGTCCGTCTCGACATACTGGATACGTACACTCACATCTTGAATACATATACTCAATCCAATAATATTCTCATATGATAGACCCAATGTCAAAATTGAAATGACCGAATACATGATATCCTCAATTGTAATTGTCTCCTAAATACGACAATTATACCAATACTGACATCTCAGTCCTTCATTATTTTATCCATACTATACAGATTCCATGTTGTACAACATAACTCGAATAAAATACTATTAAACAACAGTAGTAGAAATTCCGTATATTACAGTATGTATAAATATTAGTATTAAGAATATTAATATTAATATTTATATTAGATATTAATATTAAAAATATATTTCAATCACCAAAGTTAAACATGATCTTTTTCAGATGAAATATTAATTTTATTATAACTATACATAAAAAATAAATAAAATATTTATCAAAGAAAATACATTTTTGTCAATCTTCATTATTTCATTCCAATTCCTTAGTTTACCAAACAGACAGATTCCAATTCATTTGACAGGTTACATTCTGTTTCCTGTCAACCAAACGTTTTGGTCAAACTTATAACATTTCATTCCAATTCCTTCCACATTCTAATTCCTTTGACAGATTCCATTCCTTCCTAAATCATTCCGTGAACCAAACGCCCCCTTATTTTGGAATTTCATGGCCCAAATAATTGCAAGTGTATAGTTTTCTTGGTGGGTTGTAGTTGGGCTTTGTTCATTTCACCTTAAATTCAGTTCTATTAAGTTCAAATTATTTAAGTTAATTTCAAATTTGCTTATAGTTGAAAATTTATAATTCAGCTAGATTAATTAAGTTCAATTCAGAGTTTTCTAGGTGAGTCGGTATAGAGCCTAAGAGAAACAGTGGAGAATGAATCAATGAATGATGAAAAACTTGTTAACTCAAAAATAGCATGCCCGTCTCTCTAATTAAACATACATGGTGCGTATATAGGTGATGAAAATAAAAGTAAGTCTCTTGAGGAACAGCTTATAGATAACTTATATAGACACGAACTATGTTTTCATATCAATTATCGATTCAATCAAACATGTATATTGTTACGTCAATGTCTTATCATTTAAATGCATTTTATTGACAATATAGACATTTTGATTGACAACATCAATAATTTACTAAATGAGAGGTCCGTTTCTATATAATTTATCGAATAACTAGAGACCGTATCAATAGAAAAACTTTGTGAGAAAAACTTTAGATATAATTTAAAGGAATATATGGTCAAACTCTAATGAAACTTTATTAGGATGGGAATATGTATATTTCTACTTAAGGTCAATAAAATTTTCCCTCTAACAAAACAAAAGGAAAAATAAAATAGAGGGAAAATAATTGGGGTTCCCGCTTTCTTTTCATCAGGAAAACAAAGAATCGGAGTAAAACAGAGTCTACAACACAAACCATTATTTTATTGTAGAATCGCACGTCTCCACTACTCAATTGACCGTCTCTCCGCCTCTGCTATAGCGAACCGACCGTCTCTCTCCGCCTCTGCTAGTAGCGATCAATCAAGATGACATAGCAATCTAGGAGACTCTCACAGGTTAGCACTTGATTTCTTGTCTTCCTGTTTTCTTTGCTCCGCTTTCCGCTGTATTTTAAATTAAAAGGTGTGCTTTTTGCCTGTCGATTACTATTCTAGAGTTATAATTGTATACTTTTTGTTTTGCCTGAAGAAGAACTTGTACTTGGTTGATCATAAAACAGGGTCGAATATGTTAAGAGAAATGTGTTTCGTCTATGTGCTTTGTGTTGTCTTTCTTTGATTTTGAAATTGGGATTTTTCAATTCGTGCACACAAGATGATTGAAAAATCATATAAGAACTTATATTACATGTCTAATTTGAGTTTTAGATTCTTACATGTTTCCTTCTTTCCAAGTACTACTTTCTTCTCGGCATTGAAATTGATGTTTGTCTCTGGGTTTTACTCTCCTTTACTTGCTGTCAGTTGTCAATAGATGATAGAAAGCACTCTGTGAGTTACACAGTCAAAGCACATTTTCCTTGATTTATTTATCTAATATATCTTAATGTCTAGGTACACAATTATGGATAAAAGTTGGATTAATGATAAAAAACTTTCATCAACATATGTTAATGGTGTCAAGTCTTTCATGAACTTTGCAAACCAAAATAACAAGAGACCTGATAAAATGCTGAAATGTCCTTGCAATGTTTGCAATAACACATTCTATAAAACCCACAAGAAGTTGAATGTGACTTGTGTACGAATGGTTTTCGCAAGACATACATACACTGGATTTATCATGGTGGCTATTACAGTGCCGTGGACCCCACACTGGGACCCACCAGGGGATACTAAAATACAGATTAAATAAGTATTATCTTGTGATACCAAACCACATTAAATAGTCACTACTCCGATTAGGATTTTATTAATGGTATGGCCAACGGCCTTATGATACACAGGATCCGAAATACAAGTATAAACTATATGGAGATGGAATATACTGCAAGTAATAGTACAAATGACAATAGTTCAAATGAAGCGGAAATTATCATTACACGGTTTAAACATAACCGGACAACAACAGACTTGGCGCCCCCGAACTAGTATCCCTCGAACCCTTTGCCGTCACAATGCTCTTCCCGTGCCTTGCTTTTGCCTCGACCGAAAATACAACACAAGTATTTCGCCCAAACCACAGGGTCAGATATACATGATAATAATTCTCAAGACATTATACGATTCACATATATTAGATCTCAAGGAAACATCCCGACTATTGAACATACCCCTCAGGCGTATGAACAAATAATCACAAACCATCGAACATATCCAATCATACATGGACTATGAACGACCAAACAATATGGCTCAAGATGGACATCACAGTACGCCCGATCCGGAAATATGTCCGTGTACATGTCCACCCCGTATACGGAATCCAGAATATACGTGTGACAATGTACCTAATTAGCCTCACGAACTACATCTCGTATGCACAGTCTAATACGGAAACATTCATGTATGACTATATATGTGCCTGGCTAAAAATCCTACACAATAACCAATCGGCACGCATATATGATTCCAGATATGTCATGATACAATATGGCAACGAATTCAATAAATCACCTATCTGATTAAGGATTAAGAAACTCACCGAAGTGACAATAAGGATCAATGAGATCAACGATTCGAAGGTGATGAACTTGGGAATGCAATCCAATGATAAATGGAACATCATCAAGAACAATATCGAACTACGAATCACAGATTCAATAAGTGTTTCATACACACCAAATGTATAATCATCACAAGAATTCAATCATCATTATAACCAAGCAAGATAACTTGCCTCAATTCCGTAGGCGAAAGATAGTCCCTCTCCAAATGATCAAACGGACGGTATCCTCGACTAAAATACTCACTCGAACGAGCAACCTTGAATGAAACATAATTCATTCAATAATACATTCACATAATATTAATATCAATTCGTAGGAAACGACGCCCGTAACCTACCCGAATAATTTATTCCACCCTAATGAATATTCTACCCATTATTGAAGGATTCTAATACAACTAGTTCGTCTTCCACAATCGGATTACTATACTAAAATGTCCTTTAATAATCTTGTCATTGTTATGAACAAACATCTTCAATTCATCATTAAAATCGGTTTAACCAAGTTCTTATGTTCTACAACATCCACTACTATACCAAGACAATCATAACGAATTCGATACTCAAACTATTATGACATTATCATTCACAATCAGCATCTCCTTATTACAAACACTATCTACTCTATCATGATGATCAAATACATTCTTAAGTTATCAACACATTCGATTAATAAAAAGTTATTGTTGTATTCATTAATATCCTTATCATTTCTCGAATATTTGTTAAGCCGAACAAAAAATGAGATTATCACTCTAAGATTTCTGAATAAGAGAACATAATCCTATTTTTAACATTGTCAAGTTCTTCCCAAGGTAAGTAAATACTTAATATGGTGTTTAAACACTTTTATGATAACAATTTCATCGATTAAATGATGACTAAATGGTTATGATAGTTCTACTGACATTAATACATCCAGGAAGGTGAGCATGATTCTTATAAACATGGTTACTATGATTATAACATCAAGAACATCTTCATTCCAAACCCTTAATTATCATTTTCATCAAGAAGTGTTAAAAAGCTTAATTACAAACCTGTTTTGCTTGATTAATCCAACATTATGTGTAATATACCTCATCACTAACATCAACATACGAAAAATACAGAGGAGAATCGCATAACATACCTCCATAAATGAAGAACAACCCTCAACATACAAGAAACACACTTCAAGCTCAAGAACACCTTCTAAACTTCAAATCAATAAGCTTTACTCCAAGATACAAGGCTCAAAAGCAAGTTGGAGAAGGTTGATATCGGTTTATGGATGCAGGGGGATGATATTTGGAGAGAAAATCGGGTTTGGGTTGTGAAGAAATGAAAAACTGGCCGTGTCTATAAATAGACTGCATAACTGTAACGTACGCTATCGAAAGAATTTAGCGTACGTTAAAACCTATTACGTACGCTATCCCAACAATGTTACATACGTAACCATCCATCAGAGGCTACTGTCTCTGTAACACCCCCGATATATTCAGGAATATTATAGCGCCGTAAATCCTTTACATAAGAATTTACAAGGCTGAAGAAATGAACAGACAATAACAGATACCAATATATGAAAGTAAAGCATAAGCATCTCAACTTTCTAAATATGATGTTGGGTTGAATAAATCATCTATGGAACTTAATATCCTTGGTAGCATGATCATAACATCCTTAAGAACACAAATCCAAGGTTGGAGATAGCATTAACATACCTTAAGATGAAGAGAACACCGAGACAATAGGTAGAGCCCAACTCCGGTTGCTTGTGTGCCAATCCAAGATGCTTCTCAACTTCAATGATCAATATAAGTGATATCCAAACTCTAATGATCGAGTATAGATGGTCTATGGATGTTTATGTAGAAGGGGGAGGCTCTCTGGACTTCAAGAAGTGAAGGACAAGTGAATAAAATGCAGACAAATGAAATGGGGTGGTGTCCTATTTATAATGTTTTAAGCTTAGCGTACGCTATCTATGATACTTAGCGTACGCTATCTGTGATACTTAGCGTACGCTATCATCCATTGATAGCTTACTGCCTCATTCTGTTCTCTCATACATATGCTACATCCTCAAAGTTACGTACGTAATACACATACTTAGCGTACGCTATGCACATTCCTTAGCGTGCGCTAATCTCCGTTGACCTGTTTAATATTAAAAACTGACCGGCCACGCGTGGGAATCTTATCTTGTCCCCGTCTCGAGGTGGCCCATGTGCCTCCCAATCTGATCAATATTTGACGGCTTAACATACGCTATGCCATGCCAATATCATACGCTACCTGTGACTCATAACGTACGCTACGCTTACGAGCTAGCATACGCTACAATGTAGTTACATGAATAAATTTACAAGGTTGATATGATCATGCACGTGGATACGAATACGGGAAAGATCATACTTCGATTATTGATATCGCAAATTCGAATAATACAGGGTTCAAATACAGACGAAAATACTCAATAATTATACGGATATTACATACTCTCCTTCTAAAAAGGAGTTTCGTCCCGAAACTCAAGACGAAAATAACTCTGAGTATCTAGATTTCATACTATCATCCGTCTCCCAAGTGGCTTTCAACTCCGTGGCGCGACCACTGAACCTTAACCAAGGTGATTGGTTTATTTCTCAATTGTTTGACTTGACTTTCGAGTATCTTGATCGGTCTATCCTCAAACGTGCCATCCTTAGCGACTTCAATCTCGTCGAAATCGATGACATGGCTGGGATCCGGTATGTACTTCTATAACTGGGATACGTGGAATACGTTATGAACATGGCTCAGCGATGGCGGTAATGCCAACCTGTATGCTAACTCTCTAACTCTTTCAAGAATCTCGAATGGTCCTATATACCTCGGACTCAGCTTTCCCTTTTCCCCAAAACGAAAGATTCCCCGAGTAGGAGAAACTTTTAAAAGCACGTGATCTCCAATACTGAACTCTAATGGGCGACGGCGCACGTCTGCATAAGATTTCTATCGACTCTGGGCGGTCAATAGTCCATCACGAATCAAGGCTATATTCTCTCGTGTCTGTACGATCAATTCTGGTTCTATCCCGATCAACTCTGATGAATCATCCCAACATAGGGGTGATCTGCATCTCCTACCGTATAATGCCTCAAACGGTTCCATCTTAATGGAAGCATGCCAACTATTGTTGTAGGTGAATTCAATCAACGGTAGATGAACTTCCCAGTCAGTCGACCAATACAAGGCACAAGCCCTCAGCATGTCTTCCACTGTTTGAATAGTCCTCTCGGATTGTCCGTCTGTCTGCGGATGATAAGCTGTGCTGAAGTTCAATTCGGTTCCCAAGGCCTTATGCACTGATTTCCAAAAATATGACACAAAACAACAATCTCGATCAGATATAATGGTCTTCGGAGCAACATGCAAGCGGATTATCTATGCAATAAACACTCGTGCCAACTTCTCTGGTCCCCAAATGTCCTTAATGTCCAGAAAATGAGCCAATTTGGTTAGACGGTCAACTATCACCCAAATCATGTTCATTCCTGTTCTGGATCTCGGCATATTAGTGATAAAGTCCATCGATATGTCCTCCCACTTCTATTCAGGAATCGGGAGCGGCTTCAGCATTCCGGCGGGTCGTTGATGTTCGATCTTAACCTGCTGACAAATTAAACATTTCGAGACATACTGCTATATCTTTCTTCATGTTGCCCCACCAGAAATTCTGCTTCAGGTCCTTATACATCTTACTGGTGCCTGGGTGGATAAAATAGGGTGTGCTATGAGCTTCCTTCATGATTGCCTGCTTCAAGGCATCGACACTGGGAACACAAAGTCGGCTCTGGAGTCTCAAAACTCCATTATCATGAATTACAAATCCTGGGGATTTTCCTTTGCTCACTTCATTGCATAACCGAATCATTAGAGGATCATCTAATTGCTTAGATTTTATTTTTTCGGTTAATGATGAAGTTAATTCCATCACACACATTTGTCCCTAGACTATTTGCAACCATACTTCAATTCCTTCATGAATCAATTCCCATTGAATGCTAGTCTGGGAGGTGAGAGTCTCCAACATTCGAATAGAAACAGGCTTGCGGCTTAGTGCATCGGCCACTACATTTGCTTTGACTGGATGATAAAGAATCTCCAAGTCATAGTCCTTAATCAATTCCAGCCATCTCCTCTACCGCATGTTTAACTCTTTCTGACTGAATATATATTTGAGACTCTTATGATCCGTGAAGATCTGACAGTGAGTCCCGTACAAATAATGTCTCCAAATTTTCAAGGCGAAAACCATGGCTTTCAACTCCAAATCATGCGTTGGATAATTTACTTCATAGGGCTTTAACTGTCGTGATGCATAGGCGATCACTTTCTCATTCTGCATTAGTACACACCCGAGACCTTGGTTTGAAGCGTAACTGTAAACTATGAATCCTCCAGTTCCCTATGGGAGTGCTAAAATCGGTGCCATTGTCAATCTCTACTTCAATTCATCAAAGCTGGTCTGGCGCATCTCGTTCCACTCAAGCTTTTGGGTCTTCTGTAGTAATCGAGTAAGAGGGCAGGTAATTTTGGAAAACCCTTCCACGAACCGACGATAATACCTTGTAAGTCCTAAGAAACTCCTGACTTCTTTCACATTCTTAGGAGACTTCCAATCTATAACTGCTTCAATTTTCTGGGGATCTACTCGGACTCCTTCTATTGATACCACATGACCGAGGAACATCACTTCCTTTAGCCAGAATTCACACTTAGAAAGTTTGGCATATAACTGTTCACTTCTAAAGAGATCCAAAACGATCCGTAAGTGTTGCACATGCTCTTTCGGGCTCTTAGAATTAACCAGAATATCATCAATAAACACAACTACGAATTTATACAAATACTCTATATGAATACTCGAATCATCAATTGCATGAACACAACAGGTGCATTAGTGAGACCAAACGACATCACTACAAACTCATAGTGTCCGTAGCGAGTTCTGAATGCTGACTTTGGAACATCAGAGTCCTTAATCCTCAACTGATGATATCTCGACCTCAGATCGATCTTAGAAAATACTGTTTCTCCTTGCAGCTGGTCAAATATATCATCAATCCGTGGCAACGAATACTTATTCTTGATCGTCATTTTGTTCAGCTCTCAATAGTCAATACACAATCGAAGCGATCTATCCTTCTTTCGGACAAAAAGAACTGGTGCACCCTAGGGTGAAACACTTGGCTGGATATAGTCCTTGTCCAGTAATTCTTCCAGTTGCTTCTTTAATTCGTATATCTCTGTAGGTACCATACGATACGGTGCCTTAGAAATTGGTGTAGCTCCTGGTTCTAGCTCGATGGTGAATTCTACATCTCGTCATGGAGGTAGTCCAGGTAATTCATCAGGGAACACATCCGGGAACTCGTTCACAATAGGAATAGATGAAAGCTCTACCCTTCCGTCTTTCTTTTTCATTGCATAGCACCAGTATCCGGTACAACCTTGTTTTAGCAGTTTGACAGCTTTCATCGCTTTGATCATCTTTCCTAAGCTTCCTGGTCTCCATCCCTCGAGCAATATTTCGGAACCATCTTCAGCTATCATTGAGATATTCCTCTTCCGATAGTTTACAATAAATCCATATCAATTAATCCAATCATCTCCGAGTATCAGGTCGTCTCCTTGTATTTCTATCACAATCAGATTTGAGGGCCAATCTCTACCTCTAATTGCTATGAGAAAATCTCTAGTTTCTAAGTTTCCTACAATTCTCTCTCCACTCGGTAAACCCACAACATAAGGCTCACAATTATGAGAACCAAAAATGTTCAAACGATTTACACAAGACAAAGATATAAAAGAATATGTAGCCTCTGTATCAAATAAAATGCTAACTGGCTGTGAAAAGATCTGAACAGTACCTTGATACGACAGTAGCATCCTGATCGTCTGCCCTCTTCATTTAATACAGGCGTGGAGGAATGGATCTAGCACTCGATGTCCCCTTTCGGTCGAACTGTCTTCTGCCTCGTCCGCGACCAAAACTCTGGGGTAGCTGGACACTCTGCTGCGTCTGCTGAACACTTGCTTCTTTCTGAGCTGGATGTGATGTACGAGCTCTAAAATATTCTACAACCTCTTCACAGAACACCGTATGATGTCCCTCTCGACCATAATCATAACAAGTCACGGCGGGAAGGGGGCAATTTCGTCGATAGTGTCCCGTCTGACTACAGTTAAAGCACTTCCTTGTTACATCCGTCGTGGTTGATACTGCTCCAAAGTTCTTTCTGCTCTTGGATGGGTGCAGAGGTTTCTAGAATGAATGGAAAGATGACTGGACCTTGCAGGGCCCACTGCTCTTATGTTCCATGAAATTTCTAGACACTTTCTGTTTCTTGGATTCGGTGAACTTTTCCATCGCTGCTTCCTTAATATCATATGCTAACGCTTTCTCCTGATACTGACAGAGAGTAGTACATTAAAAATGATACATATACCTCTGTATCTCTGGTTTCATTCTCATATCGAAATGGATCATCATTTCTGCATCTGTCCTAACCAGGTGTCGAATAAATATCAGCTGCTAGTTAAACATCTTAATCACCTGAGATACTGGCACATCCGAAGGCTACGCGGAGAAAAACTCCCGAACTTTGGCTTCCCTCACTGGATGAGGGCAGTACTGAGCTTCCATCATCAATTTACATTCTCCCCAGTCCGCATCATGATCTATAGGCCGGATAGCTTCCCACCACTCGGGCGCTTCCCTTGTCAGAAAGTACTTGGATATGGGAACTCTCCGATCGTCTGGGCAGTTAATCCCCATGAATACTTTATCCAACTCCCTAAGCCAGTGATGCCACGTCGGCGTCTCCGAGAAACCCTAAAACTTTGGCGGATGCATTTTCGCCACCTCTTGGAGCCATCGGTCTCCTCGATTTCCTAAGTTTGGGATATCTTTCTATCTCTGTCCCTGTTGCAATCCGACTGCCACCTGCATTCGGTCCACAACTTGAGCAAACTGAGTCATCTAGTTGACCACCTAACGAAGGATGTCGGGAACAGCAGGTTCTGGTTCATTGCTAATAGACTCTTGTGGCTCGCCTGAGCTGTGGCTAGCCTGATTTGAAGGTGAAGCTTCTCTCTCAGCATTCCTTCGTCCGCGTTCGCGACCGCGACCACGTCCACGTCCTCCTCTCAACATACTGTAAGCATAAATACTCAATATACGGGTAACAATATCGTTCTAAAGTTCAAGTATAAAGAGGTATCACATGTAAAGAACGAGATAGAGTTTAGGAACTTACAAGCACCGCTCTCACGAAGATGTAGGCATACAGTGATGTTATCCACGGCCGATTACCTCAAAAGACATATATGAACCCTATTTTAACCCAACGGCCAAGATATCCACAATCTTAGCTCCGTTACCATATTCTGTAACACCCCCGATATATTCAGGAATATTACAGTTCCGTAAATCCTTTACATAAGAATTTACAAGGCTAAAGAAATGAACAGACAATAACAGATACCAATATATGAAAGTAACTTAAGCATGATCATCTCAACTTCCTAAACATGATGTTGGTTGAATAAATCATCTATGGAACTTAATATCCTTGGTAGCATGATCATAACATCCTTAAGAACACGAATCCAAGGTTGGAGATAGCATTAACATACCTTAAGATGAAGAGAACACCGAGACAATAGGTAGAGCCCAACTCCAGTTGCTTGTGTGCCAATCCAAGATGCTTCTCAACTTCAATGATCAATGTAAGTGATATCCAAACTCCAATGATCAAGTATAGATGGTCTATGGATGTTTATGGAGAAGGGTGAGGCTCTCTAAACTTCAAGAAGTGAAGGACAAGTGAAGAAAACGTAGACAAATGAAATGGGGTGGTGTCCTATTTATAATGTTTTAAGCTTAGCGTACGCTATCTGTGATTCTTAGTGTACGCTATCATCCATTGATAGCTTACTGCTCATTCTTACGTACGTAATACACATACTTAGCGTACGCTATGCACATTCCTTAGCGTGCGCTAATCTCCGTTGACCTGTTTAATATTAAAAACTGACCGGCCACGCGGGGGAATCTTATCTTGTCCCTGTGTCGAGGTGGCCCATGTGCCGCCCAATCTAATCAATAATTGACTGCTTAACGTATGATATGCCTTGCCAATAGCGTACGCTACCTATAACTCGTAACGTACGCTACGCTTATAAGCTAGCGTACGCTATGACGTAGTTGCATGAATAAATTTACAAGGTTGATATGATCATGCACGTGGATATGAATACGGGAAAGATCATACTTCAATTATTGATATCGCAAATTCGAATAATACAGGGTTTAAATACAGACGAAATTACTCAACAATTATCCGGATATTACAGTCTCGACTTACACACGCCATAACATACGCTAAGGACTAAGTATTATGTATGCTAATACTGGTTGAATTTGACCGTCTCGATAGCCCAACACCCTTCACGTGCGGAAGTAAACTGATGTCTGATTCCCTCCTAACGTACGCAATGGATGACATGTTACGTACGTTAAGACACAGGATTAACATACGTTAATCTAACTGTGTAGCGTACGCTAACGCCACTAGAACAGGAAAAAAATGCAATTCCCCAATTAACATCTGACCATCAAACATGAAGTGAATAACAAAATAAGTAACTCAATTCTATATCATCTCAACAGTATAGTCATATACTAAATGCAACATGATTCAACGATATTCAAATTATCTGAACAATACAACAGTAATGATGAAGAATTATAGTCGGATATTACATACTCCCCCCTTAAAAGGAGTTTCGTCCTCGAAACTAAGGGATAAATAATTCAGGATATCTCTCTCGCATGCTATCTTCGATTTCCCACGTAGCCTCTTTGACTCCATGTCGTTACCACTGATCCTTCAGTAGGGGAATCGTCTTGTTCCACAACTATTTGATCCTTCTCTCGAGTATCCATACGGGACGCTCCTCGTACGAATGATCCTCTGCTATCTCGATCTCATAAAATTGAAGTATATGACTCGGATCAGCAACATACTTTCTCAGTTGGGAGACATGAAACATGTTGTGAATCCGACTCAAAGCCGGTGGCAAAGCCAGTCGATAGGCCAGATCACCTACACGCTCCAAAATCTCAAACGGCCCAATGTACCTCGGGCTCAGCTTGCCTCTCTTCCCAAAACAAAAAACACCTCGAGTAGGAGACACCTTCATTAGCACATGGTCACCAACCTCTAACTCAAGCGGTCATCGACGATAGTCTGCGTAGGACTTCTATCGGCTTTGAGCCATTAACAAACGACTCCTAATCAGAGCGATCTTCTTACGGGCTGCTAACAACATATCGGCTTCCGTACCCAAGGATTCTAACAGTTCGTCCCAACACAAAGGGGACCTACAACGAT
Source organism: Orobanche coerulescens (assembly GCA_033398695.1). Lineage (NCBI taxonomy): Eukaryota > Viridiplantae > Streptophyta > Magnoliopsida > Lamiales > Orobanchaceae > Orobanche > Orobanche coerulescens. The sequence goes on from CM065816.1 coordinate 117,054,817, forward strand.
AGCCATACAATGCCTCATACGGTGCCATCTGAATCGAATCATGCCAACTATTATTATAAGTGAATTCCACCAAAGGTAGTTGGTTTTCCCGATCATCCTTCCAATCAAGAGCACACGCCCTCAACATGTCCTCTAGAGTTTGGATAGTTCTTTCAGACTGACCATCGGTCTGCGGATGAAAAGCCGTACTGAAATTCAACTGCGTGCCCATCGCACGATAAACTGCCTTCCATAAATGCGACATGAATCGCCCGTCACGATCTGATACAATACTATTGGGGGTACCATGTAACCTTACAATCTCCTTAATAAATAGCTGGGCCAATCTCTCGGGACCCCACGTGTCTTTAATCTCCAAAAAGTGGTCTGATTTGGTCAGCCGATCCACAATCACCTAAATTGTATTCATCCCTCGACGACTCGTTGGCAAGCTAGTGATAAAATCCATCGATATGTCCTCCCATTTCCATTCGGAGATCGAGAGTGGTTTCAGCATTCCTGCAGGTTGCTCATGCTCAATCTTAACCTGTTGACAGGTTAAACATCTCGAAACAAATTCAGCAACCTCACGTTTTATGTTCCCCCACCAATAACCTTGCTTCAAATACTTATACATCTTACTAGACCCCGGGTGAATCGAGTACGGCGTAGCATGGGCCTCTCTCATGATAGAGTTCCTCAACTCTTCGTCTGCGGGTACACAAACTTGATTCCTGAAGCGTATCAATCCATCCTCGTGGATCACAAATCCAGGGGCTTTCCCTTGTGCTACTTCATCCCAAACTCGAGATAAGAATGGGTCCATAACCTGTTTCGATCTAATTATATCATCACGGGATGATGAAATCTCAAGTGTGCAAAGTTGTCCCTGAATATGTTGTAACCAGACTTCAATTTCCGGCCTCAAAAGATCTAACTGCAATTCTCTCTGAATTGTCAAACGGCCAAGCATCTGCTCCTGCACTGTCTTATGACTCAAGGCATCAGCAACCACATTTGCCTTGCCCGGATGATAAAGGATCTCGATATCATAGTCTTTGATTAATTCTAGCCACCTTCTCTGTCTCATGTTCAACTCATTCTGAGTAAAAATGTACTTCAGGCTCTTGTGATCAGTAAAGATCTGACAGGTAACTCCATACAGATAGTGACACCAGATTTTCAAAGCAAACACCATGGCTACTAGCTCCAAATCATGGGTCGGATAGTTAACTTCATAGGGTCGCAATTGTCTCGATGCATAGGCAATCACATTCCCATTTTGCATTAACACACATCCAAGTCCTTGTCTCGACGCGTCACTATACACCACGAATATCTCTGTTCCTTTTGGTAGAACTAAGACAGGTGCTGAAATCAATCGACTCTTGAGCTCAACAAAACTTTTCTGACATGGCTCTGACCACAAGTACTTCTTATTCTTCCTTAGTAGGTTAGTCATCGGTTGCGAAATTTTGCAAAAACCTTCCACGAACTGTCGGTAGTAACCTGCTAGACCGAGGAAACTACGAACTTCCTTCACGTTCTTCGGAGGTAGCCAATCTCGAATAGCTTCTGTCTTCTGTGGGTCTACTCTCACCCCTTCGGCTGATATCACATGCCCAAGGAAGATAACTTCAGGCATCCAGAATTCATATTTAGAAAATTTCCCATATAGCTGTTCCCACCTCAATGCATCGAGAACTTGGTGGAGATGATGCTCATGCTCTTCATGGTCACGAGAGTAAATCAGGATGTTGTCAATAAAAACGACTACAAAACGATCCAGGTAATTAATAAAAACCCGATTCATCAATTCCATGAATATCGCCGGTGTATTAGTCAATCCAAATGGCATCACCACGAACTCATAATGCCCATAGCGAGTACGGAAGGCTGTCTGCGAAATGTCTGACTCTCGGATCTCAAGATGGTTCTTCAACTCCTGCATCTCAGTCGGTGCCATACGATACGGTGCTTTCGAAAGTGGGGACTTACCTAGCTCTAACTCAATAGTAAACTCTACCTCACGATGTGGAGGTAATCTTGACAACTCATATGGAAATACGTCTGGGTAGTCTCGGACTACCAGAATATCGTCCAATTCAACTGGTCGATCTGCTATTTTGGTCATGTAACACCAATAACCAATACACCTTTGATTGAGCAGTTTCACTGCTTTCATAGCGCTGATGTCTCTCCCGGAATGGCTGGGATTATCACCCTGAAAAATACACTCGAAACCATCATCGGAAGTGACGGTTACCATCCGCCTGTGGACACTAAATATGGCATAATGACGATCCATCCAATCGATACACAAGATTATATCATCCTTACGTAAATCGACCACAATTAAATTTGACAACCACTTACGATCATTCATACGAATCGAACAGTCCTGGACTTCACGATTTCCAATAATTCTTCTATCATCGAGTAGACCAATCACATAAGGCTCACAATTGATAACATCGTCTAGAGGCAAACAACTTAAACAAGAAACAGATATAAAGGAGTGTGAAGCGCCCGTATTAAAAAGAACACAAACAGGCTGAGAGTGGATCTCGAGTATACCTGCAATCAGCTGGCCTCGGGATCGTCAGCCTTCTTCATCTCGTAAATAAGGCACTACTGGTTCATGTCCCGGTCCATTCCTATAATAACGAGCACGATGCCTATTCTTTCCACAAGTATGACATGCGACGACCGGCTTCGGGCATTTGGAGCTGACGTGCCCCTGGTATCCACATTTATAGCACACAATAGATGAGCTAACCATCCGAGAGTGCGATCTGGCTGGCTTCGATGCCATGGGTGGTCGATCAGAAGGGTTTGGAAATGAATGGGGCTTCCTGAATGTCCCCCGGTTACTCTCGGTCTGGTTCTAGTTCCTAGATCTTTTGTTGTTAGACTGTGGTTGTTCTTGGAAATCTCCTTCGTGGTAAGTTCATATTCCAGAGCTTTCTCAATGAACTCTGGTAGGGTCGTACAATAGTGATTAAACAGCTGCATTCCCATTCGGGGTTTAAGCCTCTTGAGAAAATATTTGATATTATCAGCCTCCGTTCGGACAATCGACGAGGCGAAATGAAGAAGTGCCTGAAATTTCTCGGCAACAGATAGTACATCATCGTCTTCAGATGGGTCCGGGCTCAGCAATTCTGACAGCTTGGCCTCACGGAGTGGCCCTGTATAGTAACGGTCTAGCATGAGGTTTTTAAATTCCTCCCAAGTATATACACCATCAGTTGGACTCACTGAAAGCCACCAGGTGTGAGCGCCCTTGCTAAGATAGTAAGCTGCTACAGAGACGTGATTCTCTTCGGGGCAATCCACCATCTCGAATAATTTCTCAAGAGTTCAATCCAATGTTTAATGTCAGCAGGCTCAGAGGAGCCTTCAAAGGTCGGGGGTCGCTGGCGAGAAATGTCGCTGATGATCTGACTCACGGGACCGCCAAGCACAATAGGTGGAGGATGAGGCCCCTGTTGCTGGCCAGTAGTATCTCTCTGCATAGATTCCAGTAATTGACTCATCTGGGTCATCTGGGCCATCATGCCCTGCATCACAACGTAAGGATCGACACGCGCATCCTCATGTCTGGTGTGGTGCGATTGGTCCCTAGAAGGCTAATCACTACCTGTGGAACTATGCTCCACATTCGCACGCCTGTTGGCTCGTGGTATCAGGATTCGGCCCCTTCCGCGGCCTCATCCCCCTCTGCCACGGCCTCTCAGATTTCTTTCCACACTGAAAGAATCAAACCATAATGATAACCATAAGTATAGTTCATGATACCAATCAAAATTCATGCTAAGTTAATAGCAATAAGGAATTACATATTTAAGAAAACAGTTCACAATAAATTATCGACACTACGAGTGTCACACAGAATATCATATCGACGTCGAGTCGAACAATTTCAATCATATAATCAATCCAAAATTTACCTTGAATTATCAATCAGATAAATCCTATCACAGATCCTCGAAATAACAAGATCAACAAAGAAATCCATTCTGATATCAACATCATGCCAGTAATTAAATCACGGCTCATAAATTACATACCGTATTTGGCTCGTAGGGTCAGGCGCTTGCACAGGTCACACGTGACACGAAGGTCTCTTGATATTAGTTCATTTCACAATGACTCTTAAAGAGAAAACGACGCTCCGATACCATCTTCTATAACACCCCAAAAAGATGGCTATTACAGTGTCGTGGACCCCACACTAGGACCCACCAGGCGATACCAAAATACAGATTAAATAAGTATTATCTTGTGATACCGAACCACATTAAATAGTCACTACTCTGATTAGGAGTTTATTAATAGTATGGCCAATAGCCTTATGATACACAGGATCCGAAACACAAGTATAAACCATATGGAGATGGAATATAATGCAAATAATAGTATAAATGATAATAGTTCAAATGAAGTGGAAATTAACGTTACACGGTTTAAACATAACCGGACAACATCAGACTTGGGGCCCCCGAACTAGTATCCCTCGGACCCTTTGCCGTCACAATGCTCTTACCATGCCTTGCTTTTGCCTCGACATAAAATACAACACAAGTATTTCGCCCAAACCACAGGGTCAGATATACATGATAATAATTCTCAAGACATTATATGATTCACATATATTAGATCTCAAGAAAACATCCCGACTATTAAACATACCCCTCAGGCGTATGAACAATCAGTCACAAACCGTCGAACATATCTAATCATACATGGACTATGAAAGACCAAACAATATGGCTCAAGATGGACATCACAGTACGCCCGATCCAGAAATGTGTCCGTGTATATGTCTACCCAGTATACGGAATCCAGAATATACGTGTGACAATGTACCTAATTAGCCTCATGAACTATGTCTCGTGTGCACAGTCTAATACGAAAACATCCACGTATGACTATATATCTGCCTGGCTAAAAATCCTACACAATAACCAATCGGCACGCAGATATGATTCCAGTTATGTCACGATACAACATGACAACGAATTCAATAAATCACCTATCCGATTAAGGATTAAGAAACTCACTGAAGTGACAATAAGGATCAACGAGATCAACGATTCGAAGGTGATGAACTTCGGAATGCAATCCCATGATAAACGGAAAATCATCAAGAACAATATCAAACTACGAATCACAGATTCAATAAGTGTTTCATTCACACGAAATGAATAAACATCATAAGAATTCAATCATCATTATAACCAAGCAAGATAACTTGCCTCAATTTCGTAGGCGAAAGATAGTCCCTCTCCAAATGATCAAACGGACGGTATCCTCGACTAAAATACTCACTCGAACGAGCAACCTTGAATGAAACATAATTCATTCAATAATACATTCACATAATATTAATATGAATTCGTAGGAAACGACGCCCGTAACCTATCCGAATAATTTATTCCACCCTAATGAATATTCTACCGATTATTGAAGGATTCTAATACAACGAGTTCGTCTTCCACAATCGGATTACTATACTAAAATGTCCTTTAATACTCTTGTCATTGTTATGAGCAAACATCTTCAATTCATCATTAAAATCGGTTTAACCAAGTTCTTATGTTCTACAACATCTACTACTATACCAAGACAATCATAACGAATTCGATACTCAAACTATTATGACATTATTATTCACAATCAGCATCTCCTTCTTAAAAACACTATCTACTCTATCATGATGATCAAATACATTCTTTAAGTTATCAACAGATTTGATTAATAAAAAGTTATTGTTGTATTCATCAATATCCTTATCATTTCTCAAATATTTGTTAAGCCGAACAAAAAATGAGGTTATCACTCTAAGATTTCTGAACAAGAGAACATCATCCTATTTTTAACATTGTCAAGTTCTTTCCAAGGTAAGTAAATACCTAATATGGTGTTTAAACACTTTATGATAACAATTTCATCGATTAAACCTAACTATGATGAAGCTAAATGGTTATCATCATTCTACTGAAGTTAATACATCCAGGAAGATGAGCATGATTCTTATAAACATGGTTACTATCATTATAACATCATGAACATCTTCATTCCAAACCATTAATTATCATTTTCATCAAGAAGTGTTAAAAAGCTTAATTACAAACATGTTTTACTTGATTAATTCAACATTAGGTGTAATTTACCTGATCACTATCATCAATATTCGAAAAATACAGAGGAGAATCGCATAACATGCCTCCAGAAACGAAGAACAACCCTCAACACTACAAGAAACACACTCCAAGCTCAAGAACACCTTCTAAACTTCGATTCAATGATCTCCACTCCAAGATACAAGGCTCAAAAGCAAGTTGGAGAAGGTTGATATCGGTTTAGGGATGCAGGGGGATGATATTTAGAGAGAAAATCAGGTTTGGGTTGTCAAGAAATGAAAAACAGGCTGTCTTTAAATACACTGCATAACTGTAACATACGCTATCGAAAGAACTTAACGTACGTTAAAACCTGTTACGTACGCTATCCCAACAATGTTATGTACGTAACCATCCGTCAGAGGCTACTGTCTCGACTTACACATGCCATGACGTACGCTGAGGAATAAGAATTATGTACGCTAATACTAGATGAATTTGACCGTCTCGACAGCCCAACACCCTTCACGTGCATGGCCATTCACGTGCAGAAGTCAACTGATGTCTAATTCCCTCCTAACGTACGCAACGGATGACATGTTACGTACGTTAAGACACAGGATTAATGTACGTTAATCTAACTGTGTAGCGTACACTAACGCCACCAGAACATGAAAAAAAATGCAATTCCCCAATTAACATCTAACCATCAACACATGAAGTGAATAACAAAATAAGAAACTCAATTTTATAACATCTCAACAGTATAGTCATATACTAAATGCAACATGATTCAACGATATTCAAATTATCTGATCAATACAATAGTAATGATGAATAATTACAGTCGGATATTACATATGAATGGTTTTCACAAGACATACATAAACTGGATTTATCATGGTGAAAAACTGCCTATAGAGCAGAACACTGAGATTGATATAGGTAATCTCGATAATGATATATTGGAATCTGATTATTTTTCTGAGTGTGGTGACCTCAATGAGTTATTAGATGATATGAGGGCAGCAAACCAAGAAATAAATTCCCATGAGGAAGACACAACGGGATTTCATAAGCTTTTAGATGATGCTCAACGTAGCTTATATCCTGGTTGCAAGACTTCAGTATTGTCTGCGGTTGTGAAATTGTTACATCTTAAGGTTCTAGGAAAATGGAGTAACAATTCTTTCAACATGTTGCTTGAGTTCATAAAGTCCATTTTACCGGAGGGTGATATACTCCCTTCGTCTCTAGATGGGGCTAGGAAGTTTCTAGATGAAATTATTTTGGGTTATGAAGAGATTCATGCTTGTAAGAACAGTTGTGTTTATTCTGGAGGGAACATGAGAAAAAAGATGTTTGCCCAATATGCAAAATATCAAGGTGGAGTAGTATTGATGGCAGCAAGAAATTTCCCCATAAGAAATTAAGATACTTTCCTCTTAAGCCAAGATTGCAAAGGCTTTTTATGTGCAGCAAAACAGCTGCAAAGATGAGATGGCACAAAGAAAAATGGGTAGAAGAAAAGGGCATCTCGAGACATCCAGCTGATTCATTAGCATGGAACCATTTTAATAATGGGTTTCCTGACTTTGATAAATATTCACGTAATGTCAGATTAGGAATGGTAAGTGATGGTTTTACTCCTTGGTCCAATATGGGAAATTCACATAACATGTGGCCTGTCATAGTCACGGTTTATAATTTACCCCCTATGATTGAATGCAGACCCCATATCTTCTCATGTCTTTACTAATTCCTGGACCAGATTACCCAGGGCAAAACATAGATGTATACTTGCAACCCTTGATAGAGGAGTTGAAGGAGTTGTGGGATGTAGGTGTAGAGACTTATGATGCATATGGTAAGCAACCATTTCAAATGCATGTTGCTGTCTTGTGGACTATTAGTGACTTCCCCGGTTATGGTATTTTGTCTGGTTATTCAACTTCGGGTCACTATGCATTCCCTTGTTGTTTAGATGAAACTGATTTTAGCCAATTAAGAACCAAGACTTGTTATATGGGGCATCGCGGCTTTCTTCCTAAGAACCATCATTTTCGTAAAAATAAAGTGGACTTTAACGGTAAAGAAGAACGACGAGGAAAGCCAAGGCAAATATCTGGAGATGAGATATTACAACGATTGAATTGCTTGAAAGATGCTTTTGGTGACCTTGGTAAGCATCAAACCTCGAACAAAAAAAAAACGTGATTCTGATCAAGCGAATTGGGTAAAGAAGTCCATTTTCTTCATGTTGCCTTATTGGCACAAATTGTTGATTAGGCATAATCTTGATTTGATGCACATCAAAAAAAATATTTCTGAAAATGTGTTGTGGACTTTATTGGATATTTTAGGCAGAACCAAAGATCCCTTTGTAGAACGTGAGGATCTACGTGATATGGTAATAGGGAGGAACTACATTTGCAGGAAAGGGATAATAAAAAGATATGACCACCTGTATGCTTTACATTTTATCAGCGAGTGAAAAAAATGAATTTCTCCAGTTCCTGAAATCAATCAAGTATCCTGATGGATTTGGTGCAAACATCGGAAAAAGTATCAAGGCTAAGAAAATATCTGGATTAAAGTAACATGATTTTCATATTTTGCTTCAACGATTGATTCCTGCCAGAACTTGTGGTTTTCTGCCAAACGAGGTTAATGAGGTTTTATCTGAGTTGGGAGATTATTTTAAAGAAATATGTTCAAAGAGTTTAACAGATGAAAATGTAGTAAGGTTGAAGAAAAGTATACTGGTCATTTTGTGTAAGTTGGAGAAGATATACCCCCCTTATTTTTTCACTGTAATGGTGCATTTAGCCGTTCATCTAGCTGACGATGCCGAAATTGCTGGACCTGTCCAATTCCGCTGGATGTACCCAATTGAAAGGTACACCGTATGACTCTATTTATATTCATTATGATAATGTAGTTCTGGATTTGTTAACTTTTTCACCTTATTTTCAGATTCTTGGGTAACCTGAAAGGTTTTATTCGCAACAGAGTTCGCCCCGAAGGTTCAATTGCAGAAGGATACATAGTGTGTGAAAGGTTAACATTCCTCTCCATGTATCTTACAAACATGGAAACCATGTATAATCGCCGAGCACGCAATTATGATGTTGATCCCGACAAAGAAAATGAAGGAGTATCTATATTCTCAATGAGAACTCGCCCATTTGGCCAAATTAAATCGAGGTGTTTGATATATGAAGAGGAGTTAAAGAAGGCACATTGGTTTATCTTAAATAATTGTGAAGAAGTTGAGGGATATTTGAAGTAAGTATATTCTTGTGTGTTTTTGTTTACTGCATCTTGCTTTATTTTCTTAATTTATTCGTAATATTTACTTTTTATAGGATGCACTATGCTGAATTGCGAAGTACCCACATGAATCAAGTAGGTGATGATCAATCTGACGCTAGGCAGAGAAATGAATTTCCCAATTGGTTTAGAGAACATGTAAGCAAAAGTTACAAATAATTACACATCCTAATGTCTCCCTGTTTTGAGCTACATATGACTTGCATTTTTTTGGTGCAACAGGTGAACCGATTGAAACTAGAAAAGTCCGAAAAATCTACTATGGACTTGTGGGCTCTTGCAAATGGTCCTCTTAGACTGAATACCCGTTTTTATAATGGTTGCATTGTGAATGGGGTTCGGTTTCACACAAGAGCACGTGATGATTTACGAAAAACACAAAATAGTGGTTTAGTAGTTGAAGGAAACCACAAAGATGGCTCTGCTTAGTTTGGTTTTTTAAGAAGAGTAGTTGAGCTAACCTATATGAATCGATACAAAGTGGTTCTATTTGAATGTGAATGGTTTGATATGGGTAACAGAAGAACAAAAAGTGTTGATAAACACTTTACAAGCATTAACAGAAGGTCAAGATGGTATAAGGACGAACCACTTGTATTACCAGTCCAAGTGCAGCAGGTTTTCTATATCAATGATACAAAACTAGGTAAGCATTGGCAGATTGTACAGAGATTGCAGCACATGCACTTGTGGGATCTGCTGGAGGTTGAAAAAGCAAATAATGCAAGTGAACGTGAAATTGATAAAGACGGCAATACCGCACATGTGCTACAACAGTATGAGTCTAGTGGATTTAATGACATTCATGATCCCATAGATCAAGAAGTATCACGAATTCAGTTGTCTAGAGATGATGTAGAACCTTCAAAGGTTGATATCACAAGTGAGCCAAAGAAGAGCAAAATAAGGTCTCGTCAATCTGGAAATTTAAAAAAGCATGGTCTTCAGGAAGAAGAAGAAGAAGTAGAATAAGAAAAAGAAGAACAAGATGAAGAATAACAATAACAAGAAGAAGAGGTGGAAGAGGAAGAGGAGGAAGAATAATAATAATAAGAAGAAGATGATGATGATGATGATGATGATGATGATGATGATGATGAAGAAGAAGAACAAGAAGAAGAAGAAGAGAAGAAGAAGAAGAAGAAGAAGAAGAAGAAGAAGAAGAAGAAGAAGAAGAACAAATATGCCTTCAAATAACTTAGCAGCATTTTATCATTCTTTACTGACTGGTTTTACTAGTGTTATATTTTGCAATTATCTGGAACAATTTTCTTTGCAAGAACTAGATTTCTTTAAACAACAATTGTCTCTTTAAACAATAAATTATTATCCATGATATCTTGTTGTCCCGTATAAAATCCGTTCTAATTATCTTCAATTTTTTTGTAGATGGCAGGACCACAATTCAAGAAACTCCGCAGAACTGCAGAGTCTGACAAACACGGAAACTCAAGGAGAAGACTCATCCAGTCACCACAAGAAACAACCACAAATGCATCTAGACAGGGGAGTGAGCAACCAATTTCAAGCCCTTCCTCTAGACAACTTTCATCTGAATCTTCTTCTTCAGTGGTAAATCGAGATAGGCATGAACATGAGACCAGCAATGATATAAATAATAATAGTGGACCAAGATCTGATTCTGAAAAGGATGAGTATAAGCAAGCTGATGGTAATGGTTATCTTGTATTATATACATTACCGTCTATGATCTTATGATGTGTTTTTATGCTCTTTTTAGAATCGACTGTTGAAAAAATAGGGCGTGGTGTTGGCAGATGTCTACAATTGGAGAAACATGTTGAGCGGGTAATTCTAACTTAGCCTTTTGAAAATAAGATGTTTTTTGAACATTTTTATGTTGGAAATTTTGATATGTGTTTGTAATTTATTTTTTAATAGTTTGGTAAGATAAAACTTATATTCGGCGTCAGAAAGACTCAACCGAAGAAGTTTTCAAGTTGGTTCTCTGATGCAATTGGATATACCATCAGAACTTCTGCTGAACTTGAGGAGGTATCTCAGTGGAAAGAGATTCCGGAAACCAATAAAGAAGTCTGTCGTACAAGGCTATTGGTATTCCTTCCTTTTGCATTTTGATTTAATATTTTGATATGTTCTAATTTATGAAAATAAAAATGTTCACTTAGCTCACATATTATTTATTTCAATATATTTTATAGACATGGTTTGATATTGAATAATGGGGAAGTGAACGTATCAAACACATTATCGACTTCAGGCTCAAAAATAGTTATAGACAGTGGAGAAGTGCCTTGAAAGAATATTATGATGATTTTAAAATTAGAAAAATTGATCCCAGGAAAAAGAGTCCCCGACCGGAGGTGACACTTGAGAAATGGTTGTCTGTCTGCGGTTGGCTTGAGAGTGAAAAGTTTAAGGTACTTATGATCAAGATTAGATTCAACTACATTTTTTTGTAGTTGATACTCTAAGAATCATTGATAAATTACTTTTGGTGTAACACCCCGAGATATTCGGAATAATTACAGCGCCGTAAACCCTTTAAGTAAGGATTTACAAGGCTAATTAAAAGAAATGTAAATATAATCCAACAATACCACAGAAGTTCAAAATACAAAACCGGTTCCAACTGATCCATTGAGTTAATTAATACAACCATATCGAAATGCTATTAATAAGACACGCGTACTCGAGTATTGAAAATGAACCAAGAAGACAAATTACAATAACAACAAACATCACTGAGCCCCTTCGTCGTCACGTCGGTACTGTGACTGTTTCCCCGCTCCTCGGCTACCTGAACATCAAAACAAATGTCCACCCCCGAAGGGGTTAGCAAAACGATGCTAGTACAAGTATCATATTAAAAAAATCGAATATGCATCAACAATACATAACGAGATACACCACACGGACTTCTGCTACCGGAATCCAACAATGCGAATCCACAAGATTCCATTAACACAGTATGGGTATTCCAATGATCCAGCGCCCTCAGCATAGATCCCAAGATGATCCCGTCGGACCAACACGAGGTGGAAAAACCCGTCTAATGATCCAGCGCCCTCAGCCTAGATCCCAAGATGATCCCGTCGGACCAACACGAGGTGGACATCTGATCCAGCGCCCTCAGCATAGATCGTACAACATACACAAACACAACTCATGCATACATATATGCAAAAATCACTATTGTCCATCAACATGAACATATAAACACTAGATAACGAATATCATGACAATTCAACGAAATAAATCCCATGTTCAACAACATGAATAAACCACATGCATGCTCAAAATACCAATATTAACAAATTACGATACTTGCCTCAAAGATGGCAAGAATTAATCACTCCAATGATCTCAACATACTCAAAGGCCGCCTCCTTCGATCAACGTAGCAAGCTCGAACCTTAACAAAAGAAATAATATAGAATTCATCTCATGTCGTACGAATGTCTAGCAATCCGATCTACGGCCGAAAGCTCTTAAAATGTAATCTGCCTGAACTACTTAGCGTACGCTACGTATTCTATGTAACGTGCGTTAAGCCTGCTTGTTAGCGTACGTAAATGATGAAGTCTAGTGTACGTAACTATGTACTGACAGTCCTCTCTGATCAGCCGACTGACTCACCTGATGACATAACGTATGTTTTGTACCAGACGTAGCGTACGTTACTCATTCTCGATAGCGCACGTTAATATACATATCTTAGCGTGCGCTAACCGTGCATGGCAGTTTACTATTGGTTAGCGGACTTGATCTAATGGTGATGAAACTCATGAAATCTTCAGTGTTAATACATGTGATCTCCATGCATATCATGATCATACGATTTATGAATGATCTTTACGGATTAAACGACTTCGAGATACAAGGATATGTATAATCATCACAACACCATAATTCATCTTGATCTTCAAGAAAGTTTCCTAAGTTCCATCCATTCTATGTCCCAAAACGTATAATTCCATTATGTAAAGACATAAGAACTTGATAATCTCCATAAACTGGTCATAATCGGTTTTGAAGCTTCATAAATGTGCTAGGAGTTCAAACACTAAAAGGTTCAATGGTTTATACGATGAAGGAGTACCGAAACATCGAAAATATCCTTCTAACAACGTGATGTTCGACTACGTACGAATTTAACTGAATAAATAATCCCAAATCATGATCAAAACATCCTTAAGAATACTATTTAAATTGGTGAAGAATCACCTACCTCAAAGTAGTGAAGAACAAGGAGGAACTTGAAGAAATCCAACACCGAGGGCTTGAACACCAATCCCCAATGATCTAAAATCTTCAAACTCGTGCTAGGATGATGATATGAGAGGTTTAGGATAGAGGGAGTAACTCTCTAAGTCTAAGAATTCGGATTTGGGAAGTGAAAAAGTCTGAAAAATGAAAAAGGGTGATGTCCTATATATAGAAAATGGTTATTAGCGCGCGCTAGTCCATATCCATAGCGTGCGCTAATGGCCATACGAATCTTACTGACATCACTGTACTCAACATTTAGCGTGCGCTATCCTTATACCAGTAGCGTGCGCTACAGTGTTGACTCGGCTTTTCCCAAAAGCCGTCCAGGTTCATCCCGACATGATCCGACCAAGATCCGCGGATGATCTCACCTACCACCCTATCTTAATCATGTTGACTACGTATAGCGTGTGCTAAGGTTCATACATAGCGTGCGCTACGAACCCAATTTAGCGTGCACTACGGAGAAAAATACTCAGATCATATGCTCAACAACACCAGATCAACAATTTAGAACACATTCATGCAATCATATGCTCAACAACACCAGATCATGAAATACGGAGAAAAATACTCAGATCAACATGCAACAAATACAATATCACAAGGTTCAAATACACATCAGAAATCTCGGGTATTACATCCTCTCTCCCTAAAAAGAAGTTTCATCCCGAAACTTAAGATGAAAACAACTCCGGATACCTAGTTTTCATATTGTCCTCCGTTTCCCAAGTGGCCTCTTCAACCCCGTGTCGTGACCATTGTACTTTGACCCAGGGTATTGGTTTATTCCTCAATTGTTTGATCCGAATCTCAAGTATCTTGATTGGTCTCTTTTCGAAGGTGCCGTCATTAGCTATCTCGATCTCATCGAACTCAATGATATGACTGGGATCTGGTACATACTTCCGCAATTGGGATATGTGAAATACATTGTCAACGTGACTCAGCGATGGCGGTAAGGCCACCCTGTATGCTAAATCCCCAACTCTTTCGAGGATCTCAAATGGTCCGATATATCTCGAACTTAGCTTACCTTTCCTCCCAAAACGGAAAATTCCTCGTGTAGGAGACACCTTCAATAGTACGTGGTCCCCAATGTCGAACTCTAGCGGGCGACGACGCACATCTGCATAAGACTTCTGTCAACTCTAGGCAGTCAACAGTCTTTCCCAAATCAGAGCTATCTTCTCTTGAGTCTGAACTATCAATTCCGGTTCCGTCCCGATCAAGTCCGAAGAATCATCCCAGCACAGGAGTGATCGGCATCTTATCCTGTACAAAGCTTCAAATGGTGCCATCTTAATAGAAGCATGCCAACTATTGTTGTAGGTGAATTGAATTAAGGGCAAATGAACTTCCCAATCAGTTGACCAATCCAAGGCACAAGCTCTAAGCATGTCTTCTACTGTTTGTATCGTCCTTTCGGACTGACCATCCGTCTGAGGATGATAATCCTTGCTAAAGTTCAGCTCGATCCCCAAAGCCCTCTGAACTGCCTTCCAGAAGTGCGACACGAAGCGACCATCTCGATCTGAAATAATGGTCTTTGGCATCCCATGCAATCTGACTATCTCTGCAATAAATACTCGTGCCAATTTCTCGGGTCCCCACATGTTTTTAATTCCTAGGAAATGAGCCGACTTGGTTAGTCGATCAACTATAACCCAAATCATGTTCATTCCCATCTTGGTCCTTGGCATATTGGTGATGAAATCCATCGAGATATCCTCCCACTTCCACTCAGGGATCGGAAGCGGCTTTAACATTCCGGCAGGTCGCTGATGTTCAATCTTAACCTGCTGACAAGTCAAACACTTCGAAACGTACTCTGCTACGTCCTTCTTCATATTTCTCCACTATAAGTTTTGTTTTAGATCCTTATACATCTTACTGCTGCCCGGGTGAATAGAATAGGGCGCGCTGTGAGCTTCCTTCAGAATTGTCCGTCTCAAATCATCATCATCGGGAACGCAAAGTCGACTCTGAAATCTCAGAACTCCATCATCTTGTATCACGAATCCTGGGGCCTTTACTTTCTTTACTTCGTCACATAACCGAAGAATCAGAGAATTGTTGAACTGCTTAGATTTGATTTCTTCCACTAACGACGAAGTTAGCTCCATCACATATAGTTGCCCCTGGATTCCTAGTGACCATACTTCAATTCCTTCGCAGATCAGTTCTCGTTGAATGCTGGTTTGGGACATAAGTGCTTCCAACACTCGAAGAGAAGCAGGTTTACGGCTTAGTGCATCAGCTACTACGTTTGCTTTACCCGGATGATAGAGGATTTCCAAGTCGTAATCCTTGATCAATTCCAGCCACCTTCTCTGTCTCATGTTTAATTCTTTCTGACTGAAAATGTACTTGAGGCTTTTATGATCCGTAAAGATCTGACAATGAGTACCGTATAAATAATGTCGCCAAATTTTCAAGGCAAAGACCACAGCTGCTAACTCCAGATCATGAGTCGGGTAATTAACTTCGTACGGTTTCAACTGTCGAGAAGCATAGGCAATCACCTTATCCTTTATCTTAGTTTTAAATCTTATTTAATTAATGTAAAATAAACTAAATTATATAATTAGTGATTTTATGAATTTTCAAAGAGATATTTCCAAATACATGAGCAATTAAATTTAATAATAATATACTAATCCGTAGATTCATCTTTGTACAAAAAGAATTTCAAAAAAATAAAAATTGGTCGTTTTAAGTAATTTTTAAGTGATTTTTTATTTTTATTTTTTAGTTTGAAAAAATTTGTTAATTTATTTTTTTTGAAATCAACTATGTATTTTTGAAAATTTTAGATTTGCTTTTGTATTTTAAATTATATATAACTAATTTATGTAATTTTTTATTTCAAATATAAGGATTAAATTATCTCCTTTTAGCCGTTTAACAAAAACCGTTAAATACTTAACGATTTGGACCATTTTGGCAATAAAAGGACCAAAAAAGAACGTGGAACCTGTAACACCCCGAGAATTCAACCGGGAATATTACACGTCGTGGACCCTACAATCAAGGATCCACCAGACTGAACACAACCAAGCAACCAAATATTTGATCGGCCGGGGTCAAACAAAATAATGATACGGACCGATAAGGTCACACAACTTAAGTAATCAAAATATAAAACCACAACTTTTGCCCACGCAGGGGTCCAAAATACAAAATAATACAACACAGCGGAAGACTGAGAACAATGCAATGATGCAACAACAACTGAACTCCTCTTGATTAGTATCGCAGCCCATCATCTCCCATGTCGACCCTGTGACTGCTCCTACGAACCAAGCATACCTTGTAACACCCCCGAGATATTCGGAGTATAGTACAGCGCCGTGGACCCCTAAATGGGAACCAACAGGCTAAGACAAGAAATCACTACTCGACTAACTGTCTCGGTTAGCGAGGAATCACACATTAACAACGCAACAAGTAACAACACACGCGGGACACCCGGCGTAACAACAACAACCGACAAATATAATAGTTCTAACAAATAACAATCTCAATTCGACAAGAAAAGCCTAAGTACTCGCGAGTACAATCTATAAGTTTGAAAAGTGGACAACAACCATATCGAATGGTTCAACAGAAATAAAGGACTTAATTGCACATGTCAACGACCTTGGCCAGCATCCTCGTATTGACCCAGTACTCGCTCGTCCGGATGATCATAACCTGAAATCCATAACAAGAATTTCCCCAAAACGGGTCCCCAAAGGGGTTAGCATTTATGCTAGTACAAGTAATCAAGGCAAACCAATCGCTTACACATTTCATGGTACAATGCATCAATTTCATTTCGAAACCAAAACCAGACATGTCTTTTTCCGGAAACAAACAGTCAAAAACAATTTGCCTAGTCCGAGATGTTTTTGGTGTTCATGTTGGTCAAACAGTTTGGAGTACTCTAGTTTTGTCAGTTGTTGTCATTTTGTATTATCCGAGCAAGGCTCGTGGATGTTGTTGTATTTTATTTTGGCCATGTAGGCCCATGCTTTTCGTTGAAATTCCATATCGGAATATTATGTCGGATGTCATAGTAGGGACTGTGATTCCCTTTTTGATCAGTTTGTTGTATTTTGGTCGTATTCGCCTGGTGGATCTCCTGGTGTGAGTTCCACGGCACTGTAATGACCCAATGGGATTTGGGGGTGTTACAGAAGATGGTATCAGAGAATTAGGTTGTGAGATACCCTGATATGTGAGTTATGTGGTTCTACCGACGCGGTAGTAGTGGGGCTGTGAGGTTATGACAATCTGAACAGTCTGCATGAGTCATTCTTTCATCGAGTCGTCGTTAGTAAAGACTAGTATCGCAAGACCTCGAAGCTTCGTATGACCTGTGTAAGGACTCGATTCTCTTTTATGTTCATACATTCATTATGTCATTGATTATACATGTTCTGTTGAAACCTGTATATAACATTCGTATTACGATTGATTAATGATTATTTGTTTTGGAACGTTTGAGAGCTATATTGGCTATGATTAGCATGATTGATGTGACTGTGTTAAGTATGTATACTCGTGTTTGACAATTGACTTAGCATTCTGATTTGGCCGTTGAGACGTTTTTGAGCTTCGCTCATGATCGAACGCTATTCTTTCAGTATGGAAAGAGGGATCCGAGGACGTGGCAGAGGGGGTAGAGGTTACAAAGCAGGCCGAAACTCAGAACCTCATATTTATGCGCGTGTGGATGCCGATATGGATCGGAGTTCGGCCGGTAGTGCTACCTATGCGACCGATTCTCCTTTGGGACGTCATACTTGAGGGGTCGATCAGACTGAGAGTGGACACGTCGACACTTTCTTGCTTATGAGGGGCATGATGGCCCAGATGACTCAGATGATGCAGATAGTAGAGACCATGCAGGCCTTGATGGTTCGTGGTGCACCGCAGCTGGGATTCCAGGTGCCGTTTCATGGTCAGACTGGGGGAGTGAGTTAGATTGTTGGCAATATCTCTCATCAGAGGCCGCCTATTATTGAGGGTTCGTCGGAACCAGCTGACTTTGTTCATTGGCTTGAACATTTCGATAAAATCTTCGATGTGGTTTAGTGTTCGGAGGAGAGTAAGGTGGCAATTGCGGCTTACTATCTGAGTAAGGGCGCTTATTCTTGGTGGCTTTCTATGAAACCCACCGATCGTGATTGTGTTTGGACCGAGTTCAAGACTCTCATGTTAGAGAGGTATTATCCGGCTCCACTTCGTGAAGCCAAGCTCTCAGAGGTTTTGAACCCCGAATCCATCGAGGACGAGGGTGTTATTGTTATTGCTGAGAAGTTTTTGGGACTTCTTCAGTTTTCTTCATCTGTTATCCGTACTGAAGCGTATAAGATCAAGTATTTTAGCAAGAGGCTAAACCCACAGTTGAGGATGCATTTGTTCAACCACAATTGTAACTCGCTTGGTGAATTCATCGAGAAGGCTCTTGGAGCAGAGCTTTTGATCAAGGAGCTTGCTCAGAGGCACCCTTCAGTTTCTTCTGGTGAGAGGACTAGGATGCCGGTTCGTTCAGAGCGACATCGGGCTCCGACATCCAAGAGGTCATTTTCTAGTCGTCTTTGTGCTGGGAAAGCATATTCTTCTCAGGCGATGAGTTCGACTGTTGTTTGCTTTAACTGTGATTCAGCGGGGAATGTTAGCACTCGTTGTACAGTGCCGGCCGTTGTTTGTTTTCTGTGTGGGAGGCAGGGACACCTTCAGAAATACTACAGGAGTTCTAGTGCCAGTAGATCTCAAGAGAGATCATGGGCCTCGAGAGATTTTGTTACTCCAGTTCGTACTTCATCCAAGGGGTCCTATCAGGCTTCGGAAGCAGGAGGTAAGGACAGCTGAGGAGGAGCAAGGAGTTCAGGTTTGGGTCTTCCTCGAGTCGATGAGATCGAGGAGCTCGATGATCTGGAGGATGTTGATTTTCGGGTACATTTGAGATGTAGCCTTGATTTGTACCTTTTCCTTGTTTTCGGATTGATGTTGAACTTAATCTGCATTGTAGTATTGTGGTTGTGAACCATTTATTATTGATCTATCTTGTAATGATAGCTCATGAGAATCTTGAGATTTGAGGCCGTTGATGCGTTTTTCTTTCCTTTTGGTATTGTACTCGAGATTTTTGCGATAATCTGGGTAATTGCTCATTGCGATTCGAGACGCCAAGTCGTGAGGACTTGGGCGTGCGATTGATATGGTCCCGAGGACTATATGTGCATTGTTATTTTCCTTTTGTGGTGTGAGTCAGTGATTGCATGGGCATTCGATGCCGATGAGAATAGAGAAGTGTACACCAATGATTGTAGACATGTATAATGAGCGGCTTCTGCGGGGTGTGTACGCCGGTGTTACAAGTCATGCGGTTGGTACGACTTTCTGGCTGATCTCTGGCGCAGGAGTCATGATTTGACTGATCTCGCACATGGTTGAGTGTTTTCGTCACTTAACTTTTGCCGTGTTCAGGCAGGGGAGACGCAGGGACCCGAGGGGTTGGCCCAGTTACTCAAGCGGAGTGGTTCGCAGTACGGAGTATTCCTGGAGATGTTGTTTTCATATCTTGATTGATAGTTCATATCCCGAGTTGTGTACCCTTAGTTTTGGGGACGAAACTCTTTTTAAGGGGGCGAGTATGTAAAATCCGGGAGTAATTTTTTTCTTTCGAGTTACTGTTGGATTGTACGTATTCATTTGGAATTGTACAATTGTTGTTGTATCATTTCATTCGTGTTTGTTGAGGTGCGTTGGATTGTGTTCATTCATTCGGGTTGAGAATTGATGGAACAACTTGGTTGCCCACTTTGTTGAGCTAACGTACGTTAGCTTGTGCGCTTAACGTACGTTAGGCCTTTGGCATTACGTACATTATTACGTTTGTGTTACGTACGTAATGAGAGGTAGGTGGAGGGAACCTTCCTCGTGGTTAGCTTTCGGACGGTGGATCCCGGGTATCTTTGATCCGATCTACTATTGTAGTCAACGACCTCTTTACGTATGTAAGGATGTGAGCTTTACGTACATTATTCATGTAGCTTGTTAACATACGTAGATGGTTGTTGTTTACGTACATTAAGGTCTTTATGTTTTTGGTCAGTTAGTTCTGGACTAGCATTACGTACGCTAAGTTGTTGGTGTAGCGTACGTAATGGCCCTTACGTACGTTATGTTTGGTGTATAGCACACATAAGGAGTTTGTGAGGTTATATATCTTGGGTTCGTTTTTCATTTCTTCACGAACCATTATCGATTTTCTCTCCCTAGAACCGTCCCTCTGGACTTGTTCTTCATATTTAGACTCTCCCAACATGATTTTGATCACCCTAACTTGATTTGGAGCTTGGAGTTGGAAGCTTGTTGGTGCTCCTTTGGTGTGTGTAGAGTTCTTCTTGTTCTTCATTGGTGAGTTCCCTTAATCTCTTGTTCTACAAGTGATTTTCGAGTATAATGATGTTGTTGTTGTTGTTTTCCTCGTATAGTTAGTGATTGTTGAAGTATATCGTGATTCTTGATAAGTTTCTATAACTTATGATGAAGAACATGATGATTGTGGTTTGAGGAGGAGTTGTTCTTGATGTTTTAGAATGTTTGGAGGTTATAATCATGTCTAGGAAGGATTATGTTAAGATTGCTATATGATTAACATAGTCTTGATATGATTGTTGTTGTTGTTTGTGTTTTTGGAGGGATTATAACCATTTTAGTAAGGAATTATGATGAATTATGTAATCATTATCATAATCTTGCAATGGTTGATTTAATATTATGGTTTAATCCGAATTCTTGATGAATTGGTGATGGATTATTGTTTAGACATCATATTTGTTGTGTTGGTGATGTTCTTGAGGTGATAGTGATAATATTGATGATATTATCATTGTAGGAGGATTAATTTGATGTTGTTCTTAAGTGATTATTGTTGAATTGTTTTCACAAGTGTTAAGAACGTTTGATCATATCGATCATTGAAGTGTTGGAGGATGTTAGAATTCATAGTTGAGAACTATGGTATTCGTTTGTGGAGTTTAATCGATTCGTGATCGAATCAGTTTGTCTTTGGTGTTGTTTTCTATTGATTTTGTGTTATTGAATGAATTGTATTTCATTCAAGGTTGTTCGAGTGTTTGCGATCGTTGGAAGGCGCCGTTCGTCGCTTCGTGGGAGGACGTTGATCGTGGAAGGACTTTCTCGCCTTCGGTTTGAGGCAAGTTTTATACTTGTACTAGTCAATGAGATTAATATTATCATGTGTGTGTATGAATGTGTGTATCATTTCGAGAATTGGTCTCTTTATGATTTTGTTGATATCAGGGGATTATTTGATATGACACCCTTCGGCATATTATGACAAATGTTATTGTTGTTCGTAAATGGCCGGTTCAAGGCATTGCGATACTTGTTGGTAATATTGTTGTCGATAGCCGGTTCGCGGTATCGATGTATCGATTGTTGTTGTTGATATTGATGTTGATTTAAGACATAGTTGTGATCATTGTTATTGATATTGGTGCTTCGTTATTGATGTTGTATCGGCCAATTGAAGGTATTGATCTATTCGATTATCATCCTCGTTATCGGTAACCGATTAAAGGTGCCGAGACATCCGTGGTATTGTTGTTATCGATTGACCGTTCTAAAAGCAATCGAGATATTGAATTGGGAATTGCCGAGGACATTTCCCATATGTTGAGTCGTTGTTATCTATTGACCGTTCTAAGGTAATCGATGTATTTAATTGGGACTGTCAAAGACATTTCCCATCTGTTGTATTGTTGTTATTGATTGACCATTCTAAAGGCAATCGAGATATTAAATTGGGAATTGTCGAGGATATTTCCCATCCGTTGAGTCGTTGTTATCGATTGACCGTTCTAAGGTAATCGATGTATTGAATTGGGACTGTCGAAGACATTTCCCATCCGTTTAGCCGTTGTTATCGATTGACCATTCTAAGGTAATCGATGTATTGAATTGGGACTGTCGAAGACATTTCATATCCGTTGTATCGTTACCGATTAGCCATTCTAAGGCAATTGAGGTAATTATATTGGGATCGCCGAGGAGGGTGCCCATCCATGAGTTATTGTTGTCGTGTTGGCCGACTCAAGGCAGCACACTATTATTCTTGTAAACTCGTTAATTTTGTGATCGTTGAGGGTTAAGGATTCCAGGATTGTTGTGTTATGACTATTGATCGTGTAAATCGGTCCTTAGGGATTGTGATCCCAGGATGGTTGTTTTGGATATTGTTGGTCGTGTTGATCTTTCATTATCCGTGTGTCATCGTTCATTTTGGTGAGTCTTTGATCCGTATTGGATGTGTTATCCTTTGAGTTTCGTTGTCATGTTGGATCGTGATATATCTGGAATCATATCTGCATGTCTGGAATCATATCTGCGTGTCGATTGGTTATGCGTAGGATTTTTAGCCAGGCACACGATGGTCATACGTGGATGTTTCCGCATTGGACCGTGCACACGAGACGTAGTTCGTGAGGCTAATTAGGTACATTGTCCCACGTATATTCTGGATTCCGTATACGGGGTGGACATGTGCACGAACACATTTCTGGATCGGGCGTACTGTGATGTCCCTCTTGAGCCTTATTGTTTTGGTCGTTCATAGTCCATGTTGTATTGGATATGTCCGACTATTTGCGACTGGTTGTTCATACGCCGAGGGGTATGTTCGACAGTCGAGTTTGTTTCTTTGAGATCCGTATTATGATGATATACAGCTTCGGGTTGTTCGGATTTCAGGCCATTGTGATGATTTGCAGCTTCGGCTGAGTGGTTTTCAGACTATTGTGATATTGTGGCAGCTTCGGCTGAGGGCTTTCAGGCCATTGTGATATTCTGGTATTTCTGTTGGAGCCTTCGGGCACTGTGATTGGTATCTTGTCAGCGTTGGTTTGGTTTACCTTCGGGTAATTTCATTGTTGTGTTCTATATTGATGATTCGTCGTTGGGCACTTGTGTTCTAACCTGTCGAGCAGGTATTGATCGTATGCTGTGGGCATAGTATTTCATGAATGCTCGGTTCTTACCTTGGTTTGTGAGCATCTCGTATTGCCATTGTTGTACCGTTTATTCTGCCTTTGGATGCATATCATGTTGTGCATGTATTTGTTATTCATTATCTGGATGACTGACCCCGTGGGGGCGGAACATGTTTTCATATTTTAGGTGTTTGCGAGGAGTGAGTTGAGACACAGGGGCATGACGTTGGCGACGAGGCATTCGAGCAACACTAGTTGTCGGTCACACACTTTGGAGAACTCCAGTTTTGTCAGTTGTTGCCATTTTGTATTATCCGAGCAAGGCTTGTGGATGTTGTAGTATTTTATTTTGGCCATGCAGGCCCATGACTGTCGTTGAAATTCCATATCGGAATATTATGTCGGATGTCATAGTAGGGACTGTGATTTCCCTTTTGATCAGTTTGTTGTATTTTGGTCGTGTTCGCCTGGTGGATCTCCTAGTGTGGGGTCCACGGCACTGTAATGACCCAATAGGATTTGGGGGTGTTACAATTTATCCACAAATGATATTAAACTCATCAGATAGTAGATTGACATTTAATTTCAAAGATGACAATTTCCACTAATTATGCTTTTTCATGTTATGCACTCTCTCATGTAGGCGTTCATCTGCTAAAACTCATATTCAATCGTGGTCAGTTTAATCCAGCCGCATCAAAGTGAAGAGCACGGAAGACTTCAATTTTTTTATTACGACAAGAATGGAGTAATCGTAAATAGAACAACTAATGTACTTTGCAAAAAGTGCTATAAAATTTATGGTGAATGGTTGGGTGGTTTGCTTTTATATGTGAATTTTTTTTATGTTCCCGTATTTTATACGAGTGGTATACTAGTAATTGAAATATAATCATGGAAAATCTATACTATCTACTAATCATGAAAATTTGGATGTCACTACTGGGATAACAACTAACAACATAAAATTAATAAACTTGTCATCATTTTGCTAATATTATACATACGAAACCCAAGTAAATAAGCACTATTATATAATAGTTAGTCATGAATTGAATACTAGAGAAAAATAGGAATAGAGAATTGAGGATTTTCCACATCCGTGCATGAATGAATGTGGTGTCTCTAATCTGAAATGCTATTATATACGACGTATCTGTACCAAGTTAGATTGAAAGGTGGTTTTACTAATCGTTTCCATATCATACTCATATAGTAGAACTCGCTTCAAACTCATCTAAATTTATAAATATCAAAACAATCAAATATAAATGGTGAAAATAGTTGGTTATCAATCTCGATAAAAAAGATTAAAAATGTAACCATTAAGAATAAACTGCATAAATGATAAAAGATTAAAAATGAAAATTGAATTACTAATTTGGAAATATTTATAAAAATTCATTATAACTTATATACTTGTACCCATCCCCAATTTGTTAAAAAATGATACTACCCATTTCGTCCGAAATCTGTATATTAATATCTGCTAATTATCTGAACTCATTTAATTTTATAAAATACTTAATTACTTAAAATGATATATACATGTTTAGATTAACTTTTTTTGTCCAAAATCTTGATTTTGGAAAAGTTAGGTATGTGACTTTTTATTACCTAGAAACAATGCTAATTATCTGAATTCCTTTAAAGTTATAAAGTATCTAATTATGTGAAATGGAAAATAAAAATTTAGATTAACTTTGTAGTCCAAGACGTTGATTTTAAAAAAAAAACTGGTAGATGAGTTTTTTACCTGAAATGACTTATGTACTTAATTCAAAATGATAATTTTGTGCTAAAATAACAAAAGTTATATTCTTACTATAGGGTTTCAAAGATACTTATCATTTTTCATACAAAAGCTATTTACAACTAATTTAAAAGATGATAATTTTTAAATAATTAAGATTTTATATTATTAATTTATTATTCAATAAATATTGATTGAAAGTATTAATCAAACAAATATTTTAACATCCTCGTATTTTATTTTACACAATTAAGCAACTATGAACTATCATCTATTTTTTAAACATATATACACTAATAGCTAATACAATCAGCTAGTTAAATCGGTTATCATGTATTAGCTAATACAATCTGCTATTAGCTATCCGTTAATGCAAACCTGATCGTATTCTTATTTTATATACATCAAAGAACAACTAATATTGAATAAAGTACAATAAAATAAAATAAAATTTTAACATCCCCAAGATATCTAGGGCATGTCACAGCGCCGTGAATCCCACCTTGAACTCACAAGGCTAATTTTGTACTTTATCCATAACAGAACACATCAAAACCACCCATAATTTATCGGATTAAACGATGAAATTTCCACGACAACATTTAAACCACAAAAAGAAAAACAACAATTTAATGTAACCGACAAAAGAGAAACATCTCTCCTATAGTACTTGAGTACCATCTAACAATTATGACAAATAAAAACAAAATCCCAATAACCGATCTCAAAACAATTAAACACGACGACCACATCATAGTATCATGCCAGGCCTTCATCCTCGTACTGCCCCGACACTCTTCCGACCGCATTCTTTGCACCTGAAATACATGAAACATATTTATAGCTAGTACAAGTAATGCAAACGAATTCTTACATCTTACAATATCAAAACACATGCAATAATGGTTTTCGAAAACAAGCCAGATATGATTTTCGGAAATGCAAAATCTACAAAGCATCGCAAAAATACAGTTCCTCCCGATTAACCGTGGACCCGACCATGCGCGAATCCCTCTGAGGCCCCGATAGACCCTCCCGGAGTGGTTAACCCAAAAGTTCATGGACCCAACCATGCGTGGATCCCTTCGAGGCCCCGTCGGACCCTCCCGGAGTGAACATAAACACTCAAACACTCAAATACACCACTTTGCACATTTGAGATAGTATGTTCGTAAGAATTACTTGCCTTTGAGACATGGCGGACTGAAATGAGATGGTAAACGATCACCGTTGGAAAAGTTTGGAAACTTTGAACCTAAACGATTCGTAAAATGACTATCCACTACAAAAAAATACAGCATTTACCGACGCCAGTAAACGTCGTTGGTGTTTTCAACATTTAACGACGCCGTTACCGACCCCCGTGGATTTGGACGATCCCCGATGGCTTTAACGACGCCATATCGCGGGTGTCTTCCCGCGAAATTTGCCGACACCATTAGTGACGACTTTTGCCGTAGGAAATTCATCGACGGCGCCTCGGCCGTCGTTACATGTCATGATTATTTTACACAATTATATGACTCACCTGAATTAAAGATGTCATTCTCGCCGTCGGTATTAGGCAAATTTAACAACGCCTTTACCGACGGCAAGCTATCTGTCAAAATTAACAAGGCCATTACCGCCGGCCCATTAGCGTGTAATATCCGTATTTTCTTTTCCCGGTATTTTCATTTTTGGTGTATTTTTCATCTTTGGCGACTCCCGTGTAACCATATTGGTATTTCGAGAATACGTATTTATGGACTTTTGTCATCCAATTCTGCGTCTACTAGTTCTCCATGGTTAAGTGGTTCGATTATCGTGATTGTTGTTCGGAACCGCCGTTTTGGGTTGCCGTAAATCCATCTTACGTTTTTATACATATTATGAGCTTCCGTTTGATGTTTTGTTCGTGTTTTGGTGTTTTGGGGCCATTGTTATCCTGTACCTAGCATACGCTATTGTTGTTGTATAGCGCGCGCTAGCATCATATTGTAGCGCATGCTACGTTTGCTTCGTAGCGCGCGCTAGCGACTCGAGCCCAGCAGTGGCAGTGAATTGTTTTGCTCTCTGCTCTCTGGAGGAGCAGATTAGCGCACGCCAAGCTTTTGTTGTAGCGCACGCTATTGTTGAGGTTTAGCGCGCGTTGGGTGTCCGATAGCGCGCGCTAATCCGGCTGTCCAGTACTGGGCAGAATGTTTCTGGACTCAGTCTGGTGTGCAGATAGCGCACGCTATGGCCCGATAGTGCGTGCTATTGAGAGGCTGTTAGTGCACGCTAATCTTTTGTAGCGCATGCTAATGGGCCAGAATCGTAGGTTCTGGACTGGATGCCTGGGTAGCGCACGCTAACCTTGAATCGTTAGCGCACGCTAAAGCTCCCAGGCTATATAAACCAGGGAGTTGACCCAGATTTTCATTTCTCTCTCTCTCCGGTTCTTGGGCGATTCTTGGGCGTCTTCCGAGCGATTTGAAGCCTTGCAATTCCTAGCCATCATTTTCTTGTGTTCTTGGTGAAGATTAACAATATCAACACTTATTCTTCATCCTTAATCCAAGGTAATCTCCTAGAACCCTATTTTTGGGAAATTTTAGGGTTTTTGAGTTTTTTCCCTATTCGTTCCGTATTGTTGATTAATCCATGATGTATATGATTAATCTCTGTAGTATTCTTGTTTTCTCTACGAGATGATGGTAAGTTTCATTGTTTTTGTGAAATCGAGAGGGTTCGGGTGCGACTGGTCCTCATCGTTGTTTTTGTACGAACTTATATGAATCGTAGATGGGTTTTCGGGTGTATTCCATTTCCGTATTCATTTAGAGATGGTTGTGATTGTATTCTTCAAATCATTTGGTTCTGTTTCGTCGGTTCCTAGCGGTCGTGCTTGATTTCCTTTCCGTTCGTGTTGTCGTCAATTATTCAAGGCAAGTATTTTTGGAAATCTTTATGCTTAACATGAAATGGTGATGTATTTGTGTGTGATTTGTTCACCTTGGGAGGGTCCGACGGGACCTCGATGGAATCCAATGGTTTAGCCCTGGATTCACGAGTTTGATTCACTAGCCAGCTCGGGAGGGTCCTTAGAGGCCTCGAGTGGGATCAGTGGTATAGCCCTGGTCCTAGGTGATGCCTGTGCGTGATTTGTTTTATGATATGTCCAGCTCGGGAGGGTCCTTAGAGGCCTCGAGCGGAACCAGTGGTAGAGCTCCAGTCCTAGGCAAATTGATTATTGACTGTTTGTTTTCCGGAAAAGACATGTCTGGTTTTGGTTTTTGAATTGAATTGGTGCATATACTGTGAAATGTGTAAGTGAATGGTTTGACTTGATTACTTGTACTAGCGTAATTGCTTACCCCTTTGGGGACCCGTCTTGGGGAAATTCTTTTTACGAATCTCAGGTTATGTTCAGCCAGACGAGCGGGCGCAGGGACAGTACGAGGATGCTGGCCAGGGTCGTTGACATGTGCATTTGAGTCCCTTTATTTCTGTTGTCCTTTTCGATATGGTTATTTTCCAAATTATAAAACATAGATTGTCTTTCGCACATGATCTTGGCATTTTCACTCGGATTGTGGTTTGTATCATTAAAAGTTATTTATGTTTGTCGGTGATGCTTATTTCGCCGGTTGTACCGGGCATGCTATTTAATTTTCGTCTTGATGATATGTGTTTCCTCGCTAACCGAGACGGTTAGGTGTGTGGTAATTCTTATTTAGCGCAGTGGGTCATGTAGAAGTCGCGGCCATATGTCTGGCAGAATATCTCGGGGGTGTTACATGGCGTCGGTAAATTTTAATACATACTCTGCACCAGAAACCCATTGTGCTGCGTGTTCTAATTTACTCCTGAAAAATGACTCTCTCTCCGGCGACCTAAAATCCCCCCAAATCTATCTACTGCCATCGATCGGAGCAAGATTCTACTCGGCATCCATCTGGGTGAGTCTCTCTCTCTCTCTCTATCTCTCTCTCTTCATGCTACCACTCAGCCCTAATTTTTCTTGCCAAGTCAATCTACCGCCAGTAAAGTCGATCTACCACTCAGAAGAAAATGGTTTTGTGTAATCTTGTCGGTGATTTGTGACTTTAATTCTCTTTCTAGATTCCTTTCTTTCTCTATAATTTCATGTAATAAAGATGGATTTTCATCGTATGGAGTAAACAAGATCTAAAATAATTCTTTATTTTTTGATGTTTGGTTCGATAATTGATTTGTGCTTTCATTTGTTTTTTTTCAATATATAATTCTTCATATATAATCGAAAAGCTAGGGTTACTTATATATTTGGTTTAGAATTTCAATATATATCATCCTAGAAATTCCATTAATCTTTATTATATATATATATATATATATGTGTGTGTGTGTGTGTGTGTGTGTGTGTGTGTGTGCATTTTAATTTTCGGACTGTTTTCCTTCCTTAGGGCATCTTCAAGAATGACTGAAAACAAGCACTCAGCGCTATTCTTGCGTGAAATATCTCCAAGAATGACTGCATTCATTTCGTATATGCTTGGAACTTTGGCACTTTCAGATCCGTGCAGAGATGTAGTACCGCTAATTTACATTGTTGGGAAATCCTTCAGGATTCAATATTTTTTTTTCTACTTTACTTTCCCCTTGGTTAGAGAACAACATGGAGATATATCAACACCTGGGAGCGACTCATGTTAGACCCTCTCGAGATATTTTATTTCCAAAGTATTTCCTTGGTTCATCTATACCCTTTATATAATTTTTTTGGGTGGTGTTCTTGGTGTCTTATCTCGCATGAAGTTTCATTCCCCTCGTTTTGGTTGTACTCCTCTCTCTTCGACTCCTACTTTTTACATGTGGTAGCGTCGAAAATAGGGAGAAGGAAATTGAGAAGCATTGTTGAGGTTGAGAAACTGAAACCAGCTTCGAGACAGATTTAAACAATTTAAAGCACCCATATTAATAAAATTATGCAACAAAATTCATAAAACTGATCTGCTTATAAACTGTACTGTATAAACATATATTTTTAATTGCTATTACCTACATTTGCTATCAAGCTGCTTAATTCTTTCATATTGTTTTGTGTAAATAGCAGCTTGAACAGATTTCTCTAGAGATAGAAGCTTGGCAAGCCCATAAGCTCTATGATCATTTTTTGTTGTAGTAAAAAAGATGAAAATATTATTTCACTCGGTTGATTTCTTTACTTTGTAAAATATCATAATCATAAGTAACAATAGTAGGACAAGACCATAGTTTCTTCTGTCCCTATCATAAGGAAAATATCATTATTTCACTCAAAGATTTACTCATATATTATGTATATGTACCTGTATAGCTATACTCATATGTTATCTTTTTTTCAATTGTTTTGTTACAATTTTTAGAATGGGTGACGACCGTGACTGGATGTACCGCCGGAAAATTGATGGTTCTTGGAATCCTGCATTTCTCCCTGGACTTAACAACTTTATCGAGTATGCAAGTAGTCAGCCGCACTGCATGTCGGGTGACCAAATAAGATGTCCATGTAAAAAATGTGATAATATACAGTTTCATGATACAGAAAAAGTTAAGTATCACATTGGGAAATTTGGGTTCATTAGGGAGTATAAAACTTGGATTTTTCACGGCAAAATTGAAATGGATGAGGGATGTGAAGATATGGATGAAGATGTGAATATGGATACCAACGATTCGGGATCCAATTCGTACCATACGATGGTCATCGAGCATGTCGGACCTCAATTTAATGTTGAGAATGTGGAAGAACCACCCAATCCTGAAGCATAACGAATATATGACATGTTGAATGCTGGAGACAAAGAGTTGTGGCCTGGTTGTGCTAATTACTCGCAATTGTCTTATATGAATCATTTCATGAGTTTGAAAGCAGAGAACCACTTATCAGAAAAGTGTTTTAATCAGTTTGCAGAGTTCATGAAAGACAGTCATCCAAAAGGGAATCTATGTCCCGATAACTTCTATAGTATTGCGTGGGTTGGGATTACCTATAGAGAAGATTGATTGTTGTCCAAACAACTGCATGCTTTATTGGGACCATTACAAAGACAGTGAGAGTTGTATATTCTGCGGTACGTCACACTACAAAGATATGTGTTGTGCCTCACGAAGCCGTAGGAGGAAAAAAGTAGCAGCCATGAAGATGTACTACTTTCCTCTTATTCCCCGATTGCAAAGGCTATACATGTCAAATGCTACGGCGACAGATATGAGGTGGCATGCTTCATGTTCTGGTTCAAATGATGGAATTATGCATCATCTTGCAGACTCTCCAGCATGGAAGCATCTTGACACTATTTATCCAGATTTTGCTGCAGAGGCTAGAAATGTGAGATTAGGTCTTTCGACTGATGGTTTTGCACCTTTTGCATAATCGGGGCGTCAATATTCATCGTGGCCAGTTATAGTCACACCCTATAACTTACCACCTTGGCTCTGTATGAAGGAACCATTCATGTTCCTAACAATCTTAGTACCAGGGCCACACAATCCTAAGATGCAATTGGATGTGTTTCTTCAGCCGCTCATAAAGGAGTTGGTGAACTTGTGGGGAGAGGGTGTTCCAACATTTGACATCTCATTGAAGCAAAATTTTCAAATGCGAGCAGTGTTGTTGTGGACTATTAGTGATTTTCCAGCGTATTCAATGTTGTCTGGATGGAGTACTGCTGGAAGATTGGCATTGTTAGGAGTATGCCCTCGAATGCCACTCGGAGGATGTTGAGTGAGGGTATTGTACTTGTAATTATGTAAATCATTTATAAAAGGCAATGAATGTTTCTTTATTTACTGGTAGTTACTAGAATTCATAACTCGTAAATATACATATAGAAACTAGTCCGTGTATTTGAGAGCAAAATGTTCCACTCCTTATTGGATAAGGGGGTCGGCACTGGAAAGGTTTATAGCTCAAATACTTAATCGTTTGCAAGTCGATGAAACTTGACTGGGCGTTAAGTTTATGTGAAGACTTGTATGACGTGTTCTTTGACATGGAGAGTGCCTGTCGAACACTAATGGTTAGTGGGAGCACACGTTATAGGTATGCTAATTGGATTAGTATACTCGAACCGACTCACCCTCGATTCGTCCACATGGATTTCACTCCGAGACAGTCAATGAAGGAATTGAAAGGTTGTGATAGGTATTCGTGAACCTTCGACTTGAGGATTTAGTAGGGATGTGCTTGTGACGTCAAGATTTTCATTAGAGTAGTTCGACCCTATAAACCGAGAAGTGGGGGTTAACCTCGACGTGCATCTTGACGGGCAAGTAGCAGGTCCTACTGAATACCAAGATAGAATTCTTTCTCTCGTTAGTGAGCGGGTTATATGTCCTATCCGGTTATTGGCAGATGAGATCACAAATATTTGGCCAAAGCATTGAAGCTAGTTGTATTAGATACACGAGAGCTCGATGATCTCTATTTGCATTAATATAACACCCCAAACTAGGCGGATATTACAGTGCCGTAGATCCCCGACTGGGACCCACCAGGCGGATGAAAATTGATGAATTAAATAATATAATTGTAGTACTGAACCACATTATATTACCAACTACTCCGATGAGGAGTTTAAGTACAACACACCAGGATAATACCGAATACTAGTGTATTTTATATGAAGATAAAATACACAACACTGAATGAACGGAGTATCCAAATGAAAATCTGCAGCGGAAAATAAATGACAACAACGTGAATGACTGAAAAGAACGGGGCCCCCTACTAGTATCACTCGGACTCCTCGCCGTCAACATGCTACTCCCGTGCTTTTGCCTTGCCATGACCTGAAAACAAAATCCCCAAACGGGGTCAGTTACACAGAACAACAATCCTCAAGAGTTGAATAAACACAATCATATATATATGCTGTATAAACCACAAGTTCGATCAAAAATGAATCGGTCAGATTATAACCCAATCTTGTTGAAAACATACGCAATCAAACATGCTGTATGAATCAACTAACAGTACGGCTCAAAGGATGGCGCCACACTACGCCCGGGATGGAAATGTGTCCGTGCACAAGCCACCAACGAGTATCGATCGAATACACGTGTGGTCTTGTACCTAATCAGTCTCACGAAGCAATCAACTTGTGTGCACAGTCCAATGTGAGGCCAACAACCAACACACGACTTAAATGTGCCCGACATGAAAATCCTACACATACCAACCGGCACGTCAGTATGACCCGGAATGCCACGAGATAACAAAGTGACATCGAAAATCAATAATGACTCACTGAGATGAAATGATAGTGAAATGAATGACACCTCAATGAAATGATTGGAACCGTCGTTCCTTGTGACTGAAGTGATTAATTGACAATGACAAGTATTGATACGGTTAATACAATGATGAATCAGTTATGATTATGAATGAACAACAATAAAAGGAATGAATATCCTTTTAACCGAGTAAGAATTAACTTACACAACACCGGTGACAATTATCCTTCCACGAACAACATCCTAATTGAGATATCGGTCGCTCGAATAACCTTGAATAATACAATTACCAACAATCCGTTCAATATACGAATCAAACGCGAATATAACGAACTCAAAACATCGATACGATTAAACCAAGTTCATTGGGGCATTATATCGAACACTTTGTGGCCAAACTTCGATTGTTTATAACTAAACCTCAATAATACCAACATCAAATCCCCAAGAAGTATTTCAAACCAACAAAACTTCTTCAATACGATCAATAATCCAATATGAATATTCAAATTCGTGATTACAACAACGATTAATCGAAAACCCCCAAATCCAACTCAATATTCAAAGTGTTCTTGAATAATCCTTCAATAATCCAATGAATAATCAAACATATCCATAATCATGTGTATATCACTTCATACAACATGATCTTAGCATCCAAAACATCATTTCTCAAAACAAAATCGAAATCCAATGTGTTGAAGAAATTACCTCTTGAAGATCCAAGCACTTTGATCCGATGAAATCGCGTTAGATCAACAATCCGAGCTTCACAACCGATAGAAAATGATGGAAAATGAATACTCAAGTGATTGATGATGAAGATCTTCCCTTTCAAGCCCTCTCTCTCGGATAGGTTGAAGAAAATGGGAAAAATGAGTTGAATCTCGCAAAAAAATCGCAATTATAGTGCTGACTGCACTGTGTGCCGCGGCCCAGCCGAAGTGTGCCGCGGCACAGGGCCAAAACTGCCCCCAGTGATCGGCAGTGTGCCACGGCCCGGACGAATGTGCCGCGGCAGTGACTCGGCAGTGTGCCGTAGCCCTGTTGGCATGAGCCGCGGCCCCCGGTACAGACGGGTTGGCCGATAAGTTGCAACACGAGTGTGCCGCGACCCGGACGGGCGTGCCGCGACAGTGACTCGGCAGTGTGCCGCGGCCCTGCCGGCATGAGCCGCGGCCCACGGTACAGGCTGCCCGGCCAAAAATTGGAAAATGTGTGTGTCGCGGCGCACACTCCTTGTGCCGCGGCTCACACCCCCCTTGGGTCCTAAAATGAAGAAAAATGACTCGGGAAGGGAAAAAAGCAATAGGAATCAATATTTGGGAAACAATAACACGAAATGGAAGTGCGGAAACCCCAAAACGGTGGTTCCAAGCAATGATTACAAGGGTTCATTCAACAAAAACACGATTTGAACAATGAAGAGATTTGAAATGACATGAATTCCAACGTCAACATCGACTAATCAATCAAATACATCAATCAAGATAATACTCTTGTCTCGATTCCCGAAAGGTAGATACACTGAACAATATCGATACACAACTCGAAGTTATTTCGAACGGTGAACACGGATGAATGATTATTAACAAGTGAAAAAATTACATAGTGACAATTACCGAATGGAATTACTGAATGATAATGACTGAATTACAACCGGGTATTACATACACCCCCTCTAAAAGAGTTTCGTCCTCGAAACTAAGGGTCAAACAACTCGGGATAACTCTCCCGCATACTCTCCTCGGTTTCCCAAGTAGCCTCTTCGACTCCGTGTCTAGACCACTGAATCTTGACCAAAGGAAACGTCTTGTTCCTCAACTGTTTGATTCGCCGCTCTAAAACTCATATAGGACGCTCCTCATACGAATGATCATCCGCGATCTTTATTTCGTCGAACTGAAGTATGTGGCTCGGGTCGGCAACATACTTCCGCAATTGAGAGACGTGAAACACATTATGAATTCGGCTCAACGCCGGAGGTAAAGCCAATCGGTAAGCTAGCTCGCCTGCTTGATCTAAAATCTCAAACGGTCCAATGAATCTTGGACTCAACTTTTCCCGTTTTCCGAAACGGAAAATACCTCGACTCGGGGATACCTTGACCAACACGTGGTCACCTGTCTCGAACTCTAGTGGTCGACGACGATTATCTGTATATGATTTCTGTCGACTCTGAGCTGTCGACATACGACTCCTGATCAAAGCTACCTTCTCACGGCGGCTATAAGCATATCGGGCTCGGTGCCGATTGATTCTGATAAGTCATCCCAACACAAAGGAGATCGACAACAATGACCGTACAAGGCCTCGTAAGGTGCTATCTTAATCACAGCATGCCAACTATTAATGTACGTGAACTCAATCAACGGTAGTTGGGCTTCCCAATCGTCTTTCCAATCAAGGACGCATGCCCTCAACATATCCTCCATTGTCTGAATAGTCCTCTCTGATTGTCCGTCGGACTGAGAATGAAAAGCGGTATTGATATTAAGCGAAGTTCCCATAGCACGATGAACTGATTTCCAAAATGTGACACGAATCGTCCGTCATGATCGGAAACGATACTCTTAGGAGTACCATGCCATCTCACTATCTCTTTGATGAACAACTGGGCCAGTCTCTCAGGACCCCACGTATCCTTAATCTCAAGGAAATGAGCTGACTTAGTTAAGCGATCCACAATCACCCAGATTGTGTACATGCAATGACGACTCGTCGGCAAACTCATGATGAAGTCCATAGAAATGTCTCCCCACTCCCACTCTGGGATAGGGAGAGGTCTCAGCATACCCGCTGGTCGCTGATGTTCTATCTTGACTTGCTGACATGCTAAGCATCTCGAAACAAATTATGCGACTTCTCGCTTCATATTACTCCCCCAATAATTTTGTTTCGAGTCCTTGTACATCTTGCTAGACCCCGGATGAACGGAAAAAGGGGTAACATGAGCTTCTCTCAAAATTGAGTTTTTCAACTCGTCATTAGCCGGTACCCATAACCGATTCTTAAGTCGCAAAAGTCCATTCTCGTGGACCACAAATCCAGGGCTTTCCCTTGAGCCACATCCCCACGGATGAGCAACAATGATGGGTCTGAACCCTGATTCACTCTAATTGCCTCCTCAAGTGGCGATGAAATCTCTTACATGCAAGGTTGCCCTTTTACTTGCCGTAGCCAAACCTCGATCTCGGGTCTAAGGAATTCCTGCTGAAGCTCCTTCTGAACTGTTAAACGAGCAAGCATCTGCTTCTGAACGGACTTACGACTCAAGGCGTCGGCGACAACGTTGCCTTGCCTGGGTGGTAAAATATCTCAATATCATAATCTTTGATTAGTTCCAACCACCGCCTCTGTCGCATATTTAACTCCTTCTGAGTAAATATATATACTTCAACTCTTGTGATTGGTGAATAACTGACAGGTGACGCCATAAAGGTAATGACGCCAAATTTCCAACGCGAAAACCACAGCTGCTAGCTCCAGGTCGTGGGTCGGATAATTAACCAGCTAATCCGATGAAACTTCGGATTTCCTTAACATTCTTCGGAGGTTGCCAATATCGGATAGCCTCCGTCTTCTGAGGGTCGACACGAACTCCGTCTGATGAAATTACATGCCCGAGAAATGTCGCCTCGGACTTCCAGAACTCACATATGGAAAACTTTCCATAAATCTGCTCTCGTCTCAACATGTCGAGAACCTGGTGAAGGTGAAGCTCGTGCTCCTCCCAGTCACGAGAATAAATTAAAATGTCATCAATAAAGACAACCACGAACTGATCCAAAAAGTCGATGAAAACCCGATTCATTAACTCCATGAATACCGCAGGTGCATTAGTGCATTAATTAACTCCACGAACTCATAATGGACATAGCGTGTTTGAAACGCCGTCCTCGCGATATCCGACTCTCGAATTCGCAACTGATGATATCCAGATCTTAAGTCGATCAAAAAAAAATACTGAAGTTCCCTGAAGTTGATCTAAGGGATCATCGATGCGGGGTAGAGGATACTTATCCTTGATCATCATCCTGTTTAACTCCTGATAATTAATACACACATGCACGAACCATACTTCTCCTTGACAGATAACACTGGAGCTCCCCACGGGGACGCACTCGGTCGGAGATAACCTTTCTCGAACAATCCCTCAAGTTGAATCTTCAACTCCTGCATTTCGGTCGGGGCCATCCGGTATGGTGCCTTCGATAACGGGGACGTATCGGGCTCCAACTCACTCGTGAATTCCACAACTCTTTGTGAAGGCAACCAGGTAACTCATCTGGGGATACATCGTCAATCGATGCCAATGATACCACGAATGATTGAACATTTCGATTGCCCTAGAACGGTCAATCGATGAAAATGATACAATGAATGATTAAACAACTCGATTGCCTTAGAACCGCCAATCGATGAAAATGATACAATGAATGATTGAACAACTCGATTGCCTTAGAACGGCCAATCGATGAAAATGATATAATGAATAATTGAACAACTCGATTGCCTTAGAACGGCCAATCGATGAAAATGATACAATGAATGATTGAACAACTCGATTGCCTTAGAACGGCCAATCGATGAAAATGATACAATGAATGATTGAACAACTCGATTGAGGAATTTCTCTGCTTCCATCATATTAATAATTCTTTTGGAACAATGGGGATTACCTCCCTGAAATACACACTCGACTCCAATGACTGGAATGATAGTGACCAAACGCTTACAAACACTGAGGATAGTATCATGACGATCCATCCAACTAATACCCAATATTACATCGTCCTTAAATAAATTCACCACAATTAGGTCCACCAACCAATCGCGGTCATTAAGCTTACTTTGGTATGATTTCCGAAAATTCTTCCATCGTCAGGTAGACCGATGGTATGAGGTCTACAAGCAATTGGACTATCCAAATTAAGTCTATTCAAACATGATTCGCAAATGAATGAATGCGGTGCACCAGTATCAAAAGGTACACACAGGTTGAATTAAAATACGAGTATACCTGAGATCATTCGGGCAACCGGATCGTCGATCCTCCTCATCACATGAATTCGGGACATGCCGGCCCCCGAACCGGACGCTCCCGTCTGATAAATATGAGCTCCGCCTTCATTTGCTTCCATTGTCTTAAACGACGCTGACAGAGTAGTCTGATTCTGAATCGGTGCTTGGGGCACG
Organism: Orobanche coerulescens; assembly: GCA_033398695.1. NCBI lineage: Eukaryota > Viridiplantae > Streptophyta > Magnoliopsida > Lamiales > Orobanchaceae > Orobanche > Orobanche coerulescens. The sequence continues at coordinate 117,093,696 of CM065816.1, forward strand.
AGATGCCTGAGCCGACTTGGAGTCCTTTCGGCAAAAGCAGGACTTATGCCCAAAATTCCCAAAATTATGGCACGTGATAGACGGTTTGAGACACTTAGTCTCAGAATGACCCGGCTCCACGCTTGAAACAGTGATGGCAGGCCGCCGGATCGAGATCCCGCACGATTATGCGCCGTAGGAGGTCTCTCAGAAACGATAGGACCCGCACGAGGCTTCTTGAAGGTTGACTGACCACCTTCGGATTGATTACGCTTCGTTGATTTCTTGCTGACAGATGAAGGTTGTTGCTCAGCAATTTCCTTAGCAGCAGGCTCATTCGGGAGAGTTCTCTCGATTAATCCGGCCAGAGTGGCGCAATGAAGAGCAATTGCATATGGGTCATCATAACCTGCATAAAAGTGAGTGGATCAACCCGAACATCTTCTGATCGAGCCGAGCCCTGGGTACGATTTCCCGACAGCGAGTGATTATTTCCCGGGTTTCGGCCCGCACCGCGGCCTCTCCCCGTGCATCCCCTGACAGCTCTCTCCATACTGAAGTAGGAAGGTCGCATGATAATCATAGATCTCGTATGAGAACCGCATTATGATTTACGTCATGAAATGATGAAAATGAGCATATGCGTTCTAACACAGTGATTACATGAATGATTAACTGAGGTGACATGATTATCTAATGAAATTCTTGAAATGAGTATCTTGAACAAGTTAACAAGATTAATGATATGATCTTCCAGATCAACAACTGAGTAATGAAATAAATTGAGTGATTAATGAGTTAATATGATCAACATGATTAAAATGAAAATGATGTTTGAGGATTGTTAACTAGTAAATTATGAATGAATGATTATTGCCAGAAATTATACCATGGCGTTAGAAGTCTTACAGTTCTTTCGGTCTGATTGGCTCGACATTTGCACAGGTCACACGTGAAACGAAAGTCCAATGATACTAGTCTGATGACGACGATTTCAAATGAGACATGACTCGGAAGGTAGTATTCAAAACCACGCTCCGATACCAACTCTGTAACACCCCAAACTAGGCGGATATTACAGTGCCGTGGATCCCCGAATGGGACCCACCAGGCTGATGAAAACTGATGAATTAAATAATATAATTGTAGTACCGAACCACATTATATTACCAACTACTCCGATGAGGAGTTTAAGTACAACACACCAGGACAATACCGAATACTAGTGTATTTTATATGAAGATAAAATACATAACACTGAATGAACGGAGTATCCAAATGAAAATTTGCAGCGGAAAATAAATGACAACAACGTGAATGACTGAAAAGAACGGGGGCCCCTACTAGTATCACTGGGACTCCTCGCCGTCAACATGCTACTCCTGTGCTTTTGCCTTGCCATGACCTGAAAACAAAATCCCCAAACGGGGTCAGTTACACAGAACAACAATCCTCAAGAGTTGAATAAACACAATCATATATATATGCTGTATAAACCACAACTTCGATCAAAAATGAATCGGTTAGATTATAACTCAATCTTGTCGAAAACATACGCAATCAAACATGCTGTATGAATCAATTAACAGTACGGCTCAAAGGGTGGCGCCACACTACGCCCGGGATGGAAATATGTCCGTGCACAAGCCACCAACGAGTATCGATCGAATACACTTGTGGTCTTGTACCTAATCAGTCTCACGAAGCAATCAACTCGTGTGCACAGTCCAATGTGAGGCCAACAACCAACACATGACTTAAATGTGCCCGACATGAAAATCCTACACATACCAACCGGCACGCCAGTATGACCCGGAATGCCACGAGATAACAAGGTGACATCGAAAATCAATAATGACTCACCGAGATGAAATGATAGTGAAATGTATGACAGCTCAATGAAATGATTGGAACCGTCGTTCCTTGTGACTGAAGTAATTAATTGACAATGACAAGTATTGATACGGTTAATACAATGATGAATGAGTTATGATTATGAATGAACAACAACAAAAGGAATGAATATCCTTTTAACCGAGTAAGAATTAACTTACACAACACCGGTGACAATTATCCTTCCACGAACAACGTCCTAATTGAGATATCAGTCGCTCGAACAACCTTGACTAATATAGTTACCACCAATTCGTTCAATATACGAATCAAACGCGAATATAACGAACTCAAAACATCGATACGATTAAACCAAGTTCATTGGGGCATTATATCGAACACTTTATGGCCAAACTTCGATTGTTTATAACTAAACCTCAATAATACCAACATCAAATCCCCAAGAAGTGTTTCAAACCAACAAAACATCTTCAATACGATCAATAATCCAATATGAATATTCAAATTCGTGATTACAACAACGATTAATCGAAAACCCCCAAATCCAACTCAATATTCAAAGTGTTCTTGAATAATCCTTCAATAATCCAATAAATAATCAAACATATCCATAATCATGTGTATATCACTTCATACAACATGATCTTAACATCCAAAACATCATTTCTCAAAACAAAATCGAAATCCAAGGTGTTGAAGAAATTACCTCTTGAAGATCCAAGCACTTTGATCCGATGAAATCGCATTAGATCGACAATCCGAGCTTCACAACTGATAGAAAATGATGGAAAATGAATACTCAAGTGATTGATGATGAAGATCTTCCCTCTCAAGCCCTCTCTCTCGGATAGGTTGAAGAAAATGGGAAAATGAGTTGAATCTCGCAACAAAATCGCAATTATAGTGCTGACTGCACTGTGTGCCGCGGTCAGCCGAAGTGTGCCACGGCACAGGGCCAGCGCCTCCGGTGATCGGCAGCGTCGTGGCCGGCGAACGCCGCGGGCAGCTGACTCGCAGGTGTCTTTGCGGCCCTGTCGGCATGAGTCGCGGCCCCCGGTACAGACGGGTTGGCCGATAAGTTGCAACACGAGTGTGCCGCGGCCCGGACGGGCGTGCCGCGGTAGTGACTCGGCAGTGTGCCGCGGCCCTGCCTGCATGAGCCGCGGCCCACGGTACAGGCTGCTCGGCCAAAAATTAGAAAATGTGTGTGCCGCGGCGCACACTCCTTGTGCCGCGGATCACATCCCCCCTTGGGTCCTAAAATGAAGAAAAATGACCCGGGAAGGGAAAAAAGCAATAGGAATCAATATTTGGGAAACAATAACACGAAATGGAAGTGCGGAAACCCCAAAATGGTGGTTCCAAGCAATGATTACAAGGGTTCATCCAACAAAAACATGATTTGAACAATGAAGAGATTTGAAATGACATGAATTCCAACGTCAACATCGACTAATGAATCAAATACAACAATCAAGATAGTACTCTTGTCTCGATTCACGAAAGGTAGATACATTGAACAATATCGATACACAACTCGAAGTTATTCCGAACGGTGAACACGGATGAATGATTATTAACAAGTGAAAAAATTACATAGTGACAATTATCGAATGGAATTACTGAATGATAATGACTAAATTACAACCGGGTATTACAATTAACTCATGCATAGCATCAAGTACAGATAGGGTTTGACTGACCGTGACCCTATAACTGGATCGGGACATTTGAAAGAAGGGTTTGTACGTATACTGGTATTCACGACAGAATGGTTCTTGAATGATCCCATTCATTCGTTCTCAGTTGGGGTACGGTGTAGGCCGCTAGGCTGGTTAGGTGGTGCTACTACTCTTTGGTTCCTCCCATTGCTAACTGAGACGGACCTATCGAGTCGCGCAATAGAATTGATGACGGAATGAATTGATCTTATTATCTCATTATGAATATTAGATATTGGATATCTAATTTATTGGAACATTGGATGTCTAAATTGATTTATTAGATAAATTTATTTACGGCCTATTGATTTAAATAAATTACTGGGTGATTAATTTTATTCATTAATATAATTATTTCTTGGAGAAATTAATTATGTTATTATGTATTTGATATGATTAATTAATTGATATAAATATATCAAAATGAAATTGGAGTTTGTCTGTTTGGACTCACGGGAGTCCGAAACGAACCGAACTCGTCCCGGTTCTTGTAGATGGCTGCCCCATTTCACCAACCTTATTCTTGGTCTTTGTCTTCAATTTTATAATTGGAAGACCAAAGACTTATGAATGGGACACAAATCTCTTGTGATTAAAAAGGTGATGATTTGGTCTTGTGGAAGAATAATAAAATGAGAAGACATCTCACTCTACCTCACACTTTTGAGCAACTCACGGCTGAGGAAAGGAAAGAGAGAAAAATAAGTTTTTCAAGTCTTCTTCATCTTCTACATTCATCTTGAAGTTTTATTTTCTTGGAGAAAAAAATTGAGAGATTAATTAGAGAGAATTTTGATAAACATACTTGGAGTATATTCATCATATCAAAAGCTCCTATAACCTTATTAAAGCCGTATCCTTGGAGGATAACGAGGTTTTGTCATCCCGGTCGTGTCTCCGGCGCGTGACAAGTAGAGACGTTGTCTTTTCGGCGTTGGATCATCCAAGATCTTGGAGCGGATTGGATTTGTGGAGAACAACAAAAGCTTGGGGAATATCTCAAGAGAAGGAATCCATTTAATCAACGGACTACAAGGGTGAGTTTCTATATCTCTTGTGTTTCGTATAATATTCGTATATACGTAGCTCGATCGATCCTCGTAGGGATTCGGATCGAATTAATTTTCGTTTTACCGCTTCCGCTGGGCCTTCGTTTCAGGCACTGAATCCCAACAGGCATGCCCTCATTGCATGGATGAGACTGAAGCGTTTACTCTTCCTAAGAGTGGTAAACAAACATGGTTTGATTGTAGTCAGAAATTCTTGGAACCGGATCACATGTTTAGGAGGAACCAACGAGCATTTAGAAAGAATATGACATGTGAATTACCTAAACCTGAGAAAAGGTCGGGCGCTGAGATATTGAATCAAATAGAGGCACTGGGTCTTTTGAAAGTGACAGAGGACTATAATGACACAAACAAAGAGATATCCAAGAATTCTAAGAGCGGGTGGAAGAAAAGAAGCATCTTTTGGGATCTCCCATATTGGAAAGTACTTCTGATTCGTCACAATTTGGATGTCATGCACATTGAAAAAAATGTGTTTGACAATGTGTTCAACACTGTGCTGAATGTTCCGGGAAAGACCAAGGATACCACCAAGTCCAGAGACGAGTTGCAATTGCTCTGCATCAGACCTGAATTGAAGAAAAATGAGACAACAGTAAAGTACCCGAAAGCTTGTTACTCACTTGGCATAGATGAAAAGAGAGTACTATGTGAATGGATATCTCGTCTTAAATTTCCTGATGGATACATGTCCAATATTAGCAGATGTGTGGATAAGAAAGAACTAAAGATGAGAGGGATGAAAAGTCATGATTGTCATGTGTTCATGCAATGCTTGTTACCTATTGCGTTTTGTGAACTTCTTCCTCAAGCTGTTTGGAAGGCAATTTCAGAGTTGAGTATCTTATTTGAAGACTTGACATCTCGGACAATAAAAATAGAGGACATGCGCAGACTTCATGAAACAATTCCGGTTACTTTGTGCAAACTTGAGCGTATCTTTCCGCCTAGCTTCTTTGATTCAATGGAGCATCTTGTTATCTATCTGGCTGACGAAGCCCGCATTGCTGGTCCAGTACAATATCGATGGATGTATCCATTTGAGAGGTATATGAAGACATTGAAAGATTTTGTAAAGAACAAAGCCAAAGTTGAAGGATCCATCACCAATGCCTACTTAATAAAAGAGGCATCAACATTTAGCTCATACTACTTTGAAGATTGGGTGACTATGAAGATTAGAAGTGTGCCTCGAAATGATGAAGGGGGAGCCGATGAAAATGATGATCCTAATATGTTCTCAATTTTCAAATTGGATGGCCGTCCTTTTGGCAAAATGCCTTCACGATATTTTGATGCCAAAGAGTATAATGCAGCACAGATATATATATATATATTTTATCCAATTGTGTTGAGGTTTCAGAGACATACTTGACGTGAATACCCTCGTGATATTTTATTTAATGAAGAATATATTCATTCATTAAATATAATAACTCATGTGTTTTTTGAAGATTGTTTGAAGATCAAATTCGAGCAACTAATCCGAAGATAACAGAAAGTGACTTACAAACACGAGTTGAAAAGGAGTTTGCAAGTTGGTTCAAAACATATGTAAGTGTGGGGTCTCATATCAAATTATTTATAGACTAATTTCATATGTAGAAAGTTACATAACTAACATACTTAATAATTGTCATAGATCATTCAAGTAATGCAAGCCAATGCATTAAGGACCTTGCAGAAGGGCCATTGTACGGGGTTTAAATTTATTCTGGGTGTTTAGTTAATGGATATAGGATCCACACGGTTGACCATGGGTCAGATAAAAGTACTATGAATAGTGGTGTCTACATAAAGGGTGAGGTTTATGTTAGGAGTATGCCCTCGAATGCCACTCAGAGGTTGTTGAGTGAGGGCATTGCACTTGTAATTATGTAAACCATTTATATAAGGCAAATAAATGTTTCTTTATTTACTGGTAGTTACTGGCATTCCTAACTCATAAATATACATATAGAAACTAGTCCGTGTATTTGAGAGGAAAACGTTCCACTCCTTATTGGATAAGTGGGTCGGCACTGGAAATGTTTTTATCTCAAATACTTAATCGTTCGCAAGTCGATGAAACTTGACTGGGCGTTAAGGTTATGTGAAGACTTCTATGATGTGTTCTTTGACATGGAGAGTGCCTGTCGAATGCTAATGGTTAGTGGGAGCACATGTTATAGGTATGCTAATTGGATTAGTATACTCGAACCGACTCACCCTCGATTCGTCACACGAATTTCACTCCGGGACAGTCAATGATGGAATCGAAAGGTTGTGATAGGTATTCGTGAACCTTCGACTTGAGGATTTAGAAGGGATTTGCTTGTGACGTCAAGGTTTTCATTAGAGAAGTTCGACCCTGTAAACCGGAAGGCGGGGGTCAACCTCGACGTGTATCTTGACGGGCAAGTAGCAGGTCCTACTGAATACCAAGATAGAATTCTTTCTCCCGTTAGTGAGCTGGTTATATGTCCTATGCGGTTATTGGTAGATGATATCATAAGTCTTTGGCCAAAGAATTGGAGCTAGTTGTATTAGATACACGACAACTCGATGATCTTGATTTGCATTAACGCATGCATAGCGTCAAGTACAGATAGGTTTTGACTGACCGTGACCCTATAGCTTGATCGGGACATGTGAAAGAAGGGTTTATACGTATACTGGTATTCACGACATAATGGTTCTTGAATGATCCCATCATTCGTTCTCAGTTGGGGTAGAGTGTAGGCCGCCAGGCTGGCTAGGCGGTGCTACTACTCTTTGGTTCCTCCCATTGCTCACTGAGACGGACCTACCGAGTCGCGTAATAGGATTGACGACGGGATGAATCGAGCTTATTCTCTCATTATGAATATTAGATATTAGATATCTAATTTATTGGACATTTGATGTCTAATTAAATTTGGGACATTGTATGTCTAAATCGATTTATTGAATAAATTGATTTACGGCCTAATGAATTAAATAAATTACTGGATGCTTAATTTAATTCATGAATATAATTATTTCTTGGAGAAATTAATTATGTTATTATGTATTTGATATGATTAATTAATTGGATTAATTAATCGATATAAATACATCGGAACGGAATCAGAGTTTATCTCTTTGAACTCACGGGAGTCCGAAACGAACCGAACTCGTCCGTTTTTCCATCATGGCCGCCCTCCTCCTTTCCACCTAATTTACCCTTGTCTTTTGTTTCCATTTTATATGGATGATATTGACATGGTGGGAACCTCTCATGTGAATGAGTTGTATTGTTTGGCGGAAGGTGTATAAAGAATTATATGTAGACTTGTGATTGAGGAGACTTCAAGATCACATACATAATTCATACGTGAGAGAGGTTGAATGAGAGATAAAAGAACTTAGAGTTTATTTCATGGTGTTCATACTCATCTTCATCTTCTTCACTAACTTTTTCTTCATTTTTCTTGGAGAAAATTGAGAGAAAATATTGAGAGAATTTTGATAAACATACTTGGAGTATATTCATCAAAATCAATAGCTTCATCACCTTGATTCTAGCTATAACCTTAGAGGTTAATCGGGTTTTGTCATTCCGGTCGTTTTTCCGGCACGTGGCAAGTATAGACGCGGTGCTTTCGGCGTTGGATCGTTCAAGGGCTTGGAGCGGATTAGATTCGTAGAGATCAAGCAAAGCCTGGGCAATAGCTCAAGAGAAGGTTATCCATCTAATCAATGGACTACAAGGGTGAGTTTCTATATCTATTGTGAATTCATTTTTGATATTCGTATATACGTAGCTCGATCGATCCTCGTAGGGATTCAGATCGAGTTAATTTTCGTTTTACCGCTTCTGCTGGGCCTTCGTTTTAGGCACCGAATCCCAACAGTGGTATCGGAGCGTTGGTCTTGCGATCGTATATACGATATTGGCATTTGGAATGCTTGATTAGATGGTAAATGATTTGGAATCATTTTACTCATAACCATGGTATATGTTTTTCGTTCGTTCTAGTTGTATTTTTCGTAAGTTTATGTCTAAATATAAATCTTAAATTTCTAGGAAATATGATTTATATTGAAGATATGAATGTTGAAAATATTGATATTGGATATCCGGTCGAAAATCGAGCTCCGAATCGTCGTCGGACGATTTTTCGGACAAAAAGCAGGAAGCTGCCAGGGTGACTCGGCCGTGTTCGGTGACACGGGCCGTGTTCGGCAGTCCCCAGGCCATTGCTAGGCAGACTCGACCGTGTCAGGCGACACGGGCCATGTCTGGCCGGCAGCTTCCGGAAGTGACTCGACCGTGTCAGGCGACACGGCCGAGTCTGGCAGGTAGGTCTAGGTCACTGCCGGCACGACCCGACCATGCCATTTGGCACGGGCTGTGTCCGGCCGGCAGGCTACCGGCAGTGACTCGGCCATGGCAGGCCATTTTCGCCCCGGATCGATTTTTTCGTGTATTCTTGAAAATTGATCTCCCTCATGTTAAATTGGATTTAATATGATTAAAATGATTTATGGTATTTCATTTTATAAGGAAAATTTGATTAATTGGAATATTTATGGTCGACCGAATTATTTTGAATGTTATCATATTACCGATTGTGTGAATCGATTGGATCGATTCGTATTGTTGATTGGATCAATATATCTCTACGCTTTCCATTTATATAGTATTTATTTGATGAATGCTTTTGAATGGGGATGTGGTTCGTGGACTTAGTTTTGAATCGTTCGTTTTATTCGATTGGGTTGTAAAGGCCGTTTTGAGCCTATTTATTTTACTAGAAATATTTGTATCTAGGATGCAATTTTCAATGTAAAAGTTATATGTAATGACGAAGACCGGAGGAAGATACGTTTCGAGAAGACGAAGATTCAAGACGAAGACTTGTAATTAGATTACGGAGTTTTTGTTTTCTAGGAACGGTCCATGAACCACATGTTGGTAGCAACTAGGTTGTGAATGGTTGTTTCATATTGTATGAATGCCACAAACGCGCTTAAATGATTAATGTGCAAAGTGTAACGTTAATCGCGATAATTCTCCCACAACAAATTATTAAGTTTATAAGGTTTCAAGGTTTTCCTTCCCTCCATCGAGCTTTCGGGAAATTGAAATCCAAACCAGATGTGCTATGCTTCCGAGTTATCGGGGTAGTCGTTTGGGGAGGATGGATAAATTATCGGGAGCGCATTAGATGCCTTTGGTTGGAGCAAATTTTATCCCTAGAAACCTGATAGGTTGCCGGATAAGATTCAATTGTGAAACCGATTTGTGTCGATGGTATAAATTTACCTTGTTCACGAACCATAGAAACCGTATAGGTTGAGGGGAGTGAACAAAGGGAAAAAGAAGATCGAATCATCCATTAGATGGGTTGGTGTTGGACACCACTTTATGAAAATTAATAGACTAGAAACCTGTTCTGTTGCCCTCTGTTAAGATTTATAAAGAACTCGATCACCACTATGAAGTAGAGCGACGATACTTCCAAATTTTACATGGGAGTGTGTTATTCCGATAAAAATAGTGGGAGCTGGGTAAAAAGAATAGAAAAGACCTTAATTCTATACTCAGAACATAATTGAATAAGTCACTAATTAATCTGTCGTACTTAATGCAGATATAACTCTCAATATGACAATGAACCCACTCGCAATTCTACTCGAAAAGAAGACCTTAATCGGACCTAACTTTGTGGATTGGCTCCGCAATCTGATGATCGTCCTCAGTATAGAGGCACTGGGATACGTCTTGGAGACGGATATTCCGGCGCCTCCTGTGCGGACCAGATCCAATCAGGAAGAAATTGAAAACCACGAAAAGTGGGTTAAGAATGACGTGAAAGTCCGTGCTTATATGATGGCTTCCATGTCTAATGAGCTTCATAGAGCTCATGAGAAAATGACTTCTGCTAGGCAGATTCTATCTCACTTAACCGAACTTTATGGTGAGCACAGCAGAACTGCTAGATATGAGATATTTAAGCAACTGTTCGGTGCAAGGATGAAGGAAGGTGAGAAGGTTGGGGAACACGTCCTCAAAATGATATCCATGATCGAGAGATTGGAGGCTCTTGATTTTAAAATGGATACTTCTCTCCAAACTGACCTTATCCTTCAGTATCTCCCTGATTCCTTCTCACAGTTTGTTATGTCTGCATTAAGTACGACAAATTAATTAGTTACTCGTTCAATTATGATCTGATATAGAATTAAGGTCTTTTCTATTCTTTAACCAATCTCCCACTATTTTTATCGGAATAACACACTCCCATATGAAATTCGGAAGTATCGTTCGCACTACTTCATAGTGGTGATCGAGTTCTTTATAAATCTTAATAGAGGGCAACCGAACAGGTTTCTAGTCCATCAATTTTCATAAAGTGATGTCCAACACCAACCTATCTAATGGATGATTCGATCTTTTTTCCCCTTGTTCACTCCCATTAACCTATACGGTTTCTATGGTTCGTGAACAAGTTAAGTTTATACCATCGACGCAAATCAGTTTCATAATTGAATCTTATCCGGCAACCTATCAGGTTTCTAGGGATAAAATTTGCTCCAACCGAAGCATCCAATGCGCTCCCGGTAATTTATCCATCCTCCCCGAATGACTACCCCGATAACTCGAAAGCATAGCACATCCGGTTTGGATTTCAATTTTCCGAAAGCTCGATGGAGGGAAGGAAAACCTTGAAATCTTTTAAACTTAATAATTTGTCGTGGGAGAAATTTCACGATTAATGTTACACTTTGTACATTAATTCATTTAAGCGCGTTTGTGCATTCAACTCCGTAATCTAATTACATGTCTTCGGTCTTGAATCTTCGTCTTCTCGAATGGATCTTCCTCCGGTCTTCATCATTACATATAAATTTTACATTTGAAAAATTACATCATAGATACAAATATTTCTAGTAAAATAAATAGGCTCAAAACGGCCTTTACAACCCAATCGAATAAAACCGAACGATTCAAAACTAAATCCATGAACCACATCCATATTCAAGAGCATTAATCTAATAAATACTAAACAAACGGTGCGTAGAGATACATTTATCCAAGCAATATATAAACAACAATAAATAGAATTGATCCAATCAATTCACACAATCGATAATATGAACACGTTCAAAGTAATTCGATCAATCACAAGTATTCAAATAAATCAAATTTTCCTTATAAAATGAAATACCATATATCATTTTTAATCATATTAAATCTAATTTAAAATGCGGGAAATTAATTTTCAGGAATATACGAAGAAAACGAGCCTGAAACAGGTCCGAAAGCGGCTAGACCGCGCCCGAAAAGCTGCCCAGCAGCCCTGGGCCGTGGCCCCCAGTCCAGATTGCAAGATAAGGTCTGCAACAGCCCTGGGCTGCAGCCCCTTGAGCCCTGGGCTGCGACCCCCTTCTTTCGGTCCACTTCTGGGCCGTCCAACGGTAATTTAGGGCTAGATTTTCGACCGGATATCCAATATCTATATTTTTCAACTTTCATATCTTCAATATAAATCACATTTCCCAGAAATTAAAGATTTATATTTAGACATAAACTTACGAAAAATATAACTACAACGAACCGAAAACATACACCACGATCATGACTATAAATGATTCCATATCATTCACCATTCAATCAAGCACTCCAAATGCCAAATATCGTATATACGATCACAAGACCTATGCTCTGATACCACTGTTGGGATTCAGTGCCTAAAACAAAGGCCCAGCGGAAGCAGTAAAATGAAAATTAATTCGATCTGAATCCTACGATGATCGATCATGCTACGTATATACGAATATAAAACGAAGCACAAGAAGATACGAGAAACATACCCTTGTAGTCCGTTGATTAAATGGTGTTCTTCTCTTGAGCCATTCCCCAAGCTTTAGGTGATCTCCCTGTGATTCCAATCCGCTCCAAGCTCTTGGATGATCCAACGCCCAAAGTACCGTGTCTCTACTTGCCACGTGCCGGAGAAATGACCGGAACGACAACGCCTTGCTATCCTCCAAGGATACAGCTAGAGCAAGGTTGTAGAATCTTGTATATTAAGATTATCACACTCTGAGTGTTTTAATCTTACTCTCTCTATAATCTCTTGATTTTTCCTCCAAGAAAAACAAGAAGTAGTGAAGAAGAAGAAGAAGACTTTGAGAAAGAACTTTTCTCTCTCTTTTCTTGCCCTTACGTATGAATGCACCAAGGTGTGATTTGAAGAGTTAGTCTTCACTTCATATAATATTCCTCCCACATGAGCGATAGCCCCACCATATAAAGATTATGATACTTGTCCCCTCAAATCATGAGATTCCATTCATCATGATGGGGACAAGTCAAAACTCACATGGATATAGTGGGGGGTATTGGAACATTTTGTTCCATACATAATTAATAATGTTTTGATGATTAAAGTTGCTAAACAAAACAAAACAACGAAGACGCGAAGCTAGCAATCGAAGAAAACGAAGTGCCAAAAAGTGTTATGATGCATGCATAACGTACGTAACTAACTAAGGTTAACGTATGTAATATGGAGAGAGTAACGTACGTAAGACTCTGGTCTTAGCGTACGTAACCAAGGGTTTGAGAAATCAAACCAGAAAGACGTTGGATGAGTCGAAGTCAAAAAGGTGGCAACAGACATATGACGTCAGCAGTGACGTACTATTAACGTACGTAATGAGAAGTATGATAACGTACATAAAGAAAGAAATGAATGCTACTGGACTGAATCTGGGAGAAGCTAACGTATGTAACAATGTCTGGTTAGCGTACGTAAACCAGATTACGTACGTAATGAGAAGCATATAGCGTACGTAATGAAGGTCCTGGCAGCTAATGGCTAGTTTGATCAAGAAGCCTATAAATACCATGTCTATGGTATTGATTGAAGACAACAACTTCAAGCATACGAGATAATCATCTGAGTTTCATATTGATATTATTGTTGTTGTAATATTGAGCTTACATTGAGTGATTGGGTGTTATACACAAAATCATACACGAGTGGCAAAAGAAAAGATACGATTGGATTTTGTGTTATTAGGATCAAGGATCCAGCATTGTTAGAATCGCAATCGCTATCTTAGCGAGGTTTATCTAGTACCGATAGAATGTAATATCCTGAATTTTAGGAATACATACCGACTAAATACGGGACTTGTAAATTTATTTGAATGTATTGGAGATACATTTCTGGTCTTGGAATATTTAAAATAAGAAAGGGATACCGGAAATGTTAGTAGAGACGAGATTGGACATTTTCTCGGAGGTGTCGTGGACAAGTATCAACTTTGAAAAAATCACCACGAATTTTTGGGATGTTAAAAAATTCTGAAAATTAACATTATTATGGAGATTTGAGTTAGCTTTCCAACGGTTCAAACGACGAGCCAATCGGAGTTCGGACGAAGAAGTTATGATCGAATTAGTGGAAGATCATCACGTCGGGCACTGCGGCGTCATCGTGCGTCGCGCCCGACAGCGTCCGAGAATCCCGCGACCGAGGCACGGGTCGTCACTCATAATGCCTAGTCATGATGCTGTCTTGACCAACTAGGCGACTTTGAACCCGTAAAGAGTGGCCTTAACCTTAAGGCTGTCCCATAAAACTTATCTATACCGTAGAAAATTTACGACTTAATGGGAGACGTTTATATCCTACATTGGAGATTTGTATATCCTGAAAATGTTCAAAGACTCAGCGAATCACAGCAGCCTTGTCCAGAGACGCCCGGTAGTTGTTTGATGAAATTCTCCAGAGAGTCTCAGAACTCCATCTGGGTTGCCTCCATTGAACTCGATTATCTATCAATATGTAAGTTATTTTACGATTACATCTCGAGCAGATTATAAAGAAAATTCATATAAGTAAAAATCTTATTTGGACCGTAGGTATTGAGTCGAATACCGCTTAATATGAATCGCTTTATAGTGAGTCACCGATATTTTCAATCACTTCCAAAGAATATTTCTTTTGAAGTTGATCGAGTTGTCTAGTTTGAACACGTATATCTTTGAACTGCAAGTCTATTTTTGATAAAGTTTCATTAAATTTGTACCAGAGATACATGTTGTCACAAATCAGTTTTATTGTGATTTTTATGAAATGTTTAGACTCTGTATTTATCAATACATTACCGAGTCACTCTATATTTTTCGTTTGTATCGAACGGTTGAATACCTTATATTTGTGTTTAAGGATGGAAAATTTAATACTATGATTATTAATATTTTTCCATATGAAAATCATGAGTTTTCAAAATTGATGACTTTGGAATATTTTTCGTATTTAAATAGTACGAAGTTTTTATTCGATCAAATAATGGTTATATCATAAATACAACTGAAAAATATTGAATATTATTTTTATATTTAAAATAATATTCGGAGTTTTAGTAATGAACTTGTTAAAGTTCGGATCATCACTTTTGAGAAAGAGGAAAATAAAATTATAAAATTGGGATAGCCGTTGATCGTGGAAATCGAATGTCGTAGTATCGTTATTGATATCGGGATATAAATATTTTGTCAAGGTGTGGGAATCGAACCTCGGATGATTTGCTTTACCGACCGGCTATTTGAGGCAAGTTGTTACTTGTTCGGTTGTAATATTTCGATAAGTAATTTCAATTGCATTTCATAAGTATTTTATGTTGTATTGCATATTGATGAATGAATAATGAAGTTTCTGTAAGGATTGTAGTATTCGGATGGTTTTGAGGATATTTGGATATTCTTGGTCTATGATATGCTTTCAAGGAAATCCAAATAGAGATATGTTTTTATGGTAATCGCATACAGAGGATTGTGTACGGAAAGTATTCGGTATTGAGGTATTATACAGTATTGTTGTGATATTGAGAATTTGACGAGAATCATTGGATTAACCGAAAGTGGTAAGGTTATAGTTGTGGTTATCTTTCTCATGATGCATGGCATGTGAATATTTATGTTTATGTATTTGCGGTTATTTATCGGGCATTATGGCTGACCCCGTTGTGGGACTTTTTTTTTAGGCAGAGATGATTTTCGATGGACAGCGGTCGTGAAGAGTCGAGGATCCCGGACGATACTGGCTATGGCTTATGTTGGGAATCGTGTATTTTGATGTTCGTTTTATTTCAATGTAAATGCATATATTGGACTGTATTTTTATCCGCTGCGTGAGTATTTTGAAATGACTTTTACTATTTTGCCATCTGAATTTTATTTCGTAAAACCGATTCCCTAAACCGAGTTTTTGGCATTTTGGCCTTGATCGTTTTGACGGTCTTTTTACGACGGTATTTGAAAAAGGATTTTTTTTTAGTATTTGAAAAATATTACCGTCATCGGTCTTTTTGGCATTTTTGAAATGACGTGGAAATTTGTGCTTAGCCTGGTAAATCCTTGTGAGAAGGGTTTACGGTGTGTAATACTCCCGTAAGGTTTTTGTAGTATGATGTTATTAATCATGTTCTATGGGTTGTATATCCATATATCAAGTTTGTTTAACTCGATCGACGATTCGAGTGTTCTTGGGAATTATTGAACATTTAGTGTTCGATTAAATGTCCCAATGAGTTTCCCTTCGATAGTTTGTTGGGATTTCCGTTGTTTTGGCCTTGATTCTCGTCGTAACCATGTGTTATTGTTACTTCCGGAGGTTTGTAGGTGTTCAAGGATTCCGATGTTGGATTCCGTTTGGTGATTGATGATTCGTGTGGTGTTATTCTCGTAAAACTCGTGGTGCTATCGCGTTCTTGATATTGTTTGGGGGTTCGGGGCTATTCTGTAACACCCCCAGGATATCCGAGGTATATTACAGCGCCGTGAATCCCTATATGGGACCCACCAGGCTGGACAGCATTATACACAACGACTCACAGGAACAATAGAATAACACCACGTCATAAAGACGCAAAACAGAATGATCCACCCGGTTCAACCGGTCAAACACAACATCATCAATCAACACAGTCATAATAGGCAACAATACAATCCGGACGAACGAGAACTCTTAGGTACTCGAGTACAACTATTAGTTCAAAAACCACAAAAGATGAAAAGACAAAAAGACATTAAGACGTCACTTATGCACAATCATCACGCATGGCCATCATCCGTAATCGTCCGCCGCTCGTCCCGATGAACCTGACCTGAAATTCATAAAACGAATTTCCCCAAAACGGGACCCCAGAGGGGTTAGCAATTACGCTAGTATAAGTAACCAGATGAACGACTTACATCTTACACATATAGTAATGCATGCAATTCAAGAAAACATAGTTCCAAAACACTCATTTCCGGAAATGCCAATGATCAAACCACATTTGTAAAAATAAACCACAATTAACCGCGGACCCACAGCTTCGTGGATCCCTGCCAAGACCCCGTCGGATCTAACCCACAGTGGTTAAAAGCAAGCTCGCGGTTCCACAGCTTCGTGGAGCCCTACCGAGACCCCGTCGGATCTAACCCGCAGTGAGCATACACACGCACACAATTTCTCATACAAAACTACTATGTCAAGATCGTAAGTTCATAAGGATACTTGCCTCGATTAAATAGACGATGGCACGAACGGAACGGAAGAATCAAGCACAACCACGAGGAACCGACGAAAATGAACCTAACGATTCGAATAGCACAATCACAACCATTTCTAAACGATTATGGAAATGGAATACACCCGGAAACCCGCCTACGATTCATGTATATTCGTACCAAAAATAACAACGAGGGCGGACCACAACCAAACCCTCCCGATTCCGTAAAAATCCACAAAATATCCATGAATCCGTAGGAAAACTAAAGATACTAACAATATTAATCGTATACATCATGAATCCACCAACAAAACGGAACGAATCGGAAGAAAAACCCAAAACCCCCAAATTAATCGAAAATAGGGTTTTAGAATATTACCTTAGGAGATTCAAGTACCAAGATCCGTAGAACACGCGTTAGATTGATTGCCCGGGCTTCACTACCGAAGAAAAATGGTGAAAATCAACCCCCCAATGGATAAAGATGAAGAACTCTTCCCCTCGCTCTCACTCTCTCTCGCGATGCAGGTGAAATGAAGAAGAAATGGTCGATTTCGTCTAATAAAGACGAAGTTGCACGGTTGACCGCTTTGTGTGCCGCGGCACAGCTTAGGTGTGCCGCGGCACAGGCCAAAAATTTACTCCCAGGTTTCGGCATTGTGCCGCGGCACAGCCTGCGTGTGCCACGGCACACGGTACAGTTGGGTTTTAGTCGCAGAGGACACACGAGTGTGCCGCGGCACCGGAAAGGTGTGCCGCGGCACCGGCCTGGCACTGTGCCGCGGCACCGGATGGGTGTGCCACGGCACACAGTACAGTTTGTCCGACCAACAACTGAAGGGATTTGTGTGCCGCGGCGCACACACCTTGTGCCGCGGCCCACACCCCCTTTTGGGTTCCAAAATGATAAAAAATGATCCGGAAAGAGAATAAAACAATAGGAATCGATATTTGGGAACCAACAACACGAAATGGATCCACGGCAACCCCGAAACGGCGGTTCCGTACAACAATAACGAGAATACAGTTCAACAGTTTGACAGGAAGGACACGTTGAAAAGTACACGAGGGTCACTACGATCGAGAAATACACCAAGAACGAAAATACAAGGGAAAGAAAAATACGGATATTACATTCTACCCCTCTAAAAATAAGTTTCGTCCCGAAACTTAAGAAACAAACAACTCAGGGTACCTAGCACGCATGCTATCCTCGGTTTCCCAAGTTGCTTCCTCGACACCGTGTCTCGACCACTGCACTTTGACCAAAGGGATGGTTTTATGCCACAGTCGTTTCTCACGATGCTCCAAAATCTTCAAAGGACGCTCCTCAAAAGTAATATCTTCGGCAATATCAATCTCGCCATAATCGATGACGTGACTAGGATCCGGAACATATTTCCTCAGCTGGGAAACATGAAAAACGCTATGAATGTGACTCAAGGCCGGAGGTAACGCCAAACGGTATGCCAACCCACCGACTCGCTCGAGGATCTCAAAGGGTCCAATAAATCTCGGACTCAACTTCCCTTTCTTCCCGAAACGAAAAACTCCCTTCGTCGGCGACACCTTTAGAAAAACGTGGTCTCCCACCTCGAATTCCAAAGGTCGACGACGGACATCGGCATACGACTTCTATCGACTCTGGGCAGTCAACATCCGTTCCCGAATTAATTCTATCTTCCGCCTCGTCTCTAAAACGACATCCGGCTCAGTCCCGACCAAATCGGACGCCTCATTCCAACAAATCGGTGATCGACATCGCCGCCCATAAAGTGCCTCGTACGGTGCCATCCGAATCGACGCGTGCCAACTATTGTTGTACGTGAATTCGATCAGCGGCAAATGTTCCTCCCAGTCACTACTCCAATCGAGAGCACAGGCACGCAACAAATCCTCGAACGTCTGGATAGTGCGTTTCGTCTGTCCATCTGACTGGGGATGAAAAGAGGTACTCAAGCGCAACCGGGTACCCAACGCCTTATGCACCGCCTGCCAGAAGTGCGATACCAAACGGCCATCACGATCCGAAACGATAGACTTCGGGGTACCATGAAGTCTCACGATCTGCGCGATAAACACACGAGCTAACTTCTCCGGGCCCCAAGTGTCCTTGATGCCCAGAAAATGTGCCGACTTGGTCAGACGATCAACAATCACCCAAACCATATTCATGCCCGATCTCGATCTCGGCAAACTCGTAATGAAGTCCATCGATATATCTTCCCATTTCCGTTCCGGAACGGGAAGTGACTGCAAAAGCCCAGCCGGTCGCTGATGCTCGATTTTGACTTGCTGGCAAATCAAACATCTTGCTACAAACTGCGCGACCTCCTCCTTCATGTCATTCCACCAGTAGTTCCTTCTCAAGTCCTTGTACATGTTACTCGAACCAGGATGAACGGAGTAAGGTGTAGCATGGGCCTCCCGCAAAATACGTTGTCTCATCTCTGAGTCGTTCGGCACACAAAGCCGACTCTGGAATCTCAAAATACCATCCTCGTGAATCACAAACCCAGGAGACTTTCCCTTAAGAACGTTCTCTCGGATTTGAGTAATCATCGGGTCCTCTGACTGCTTCAGCTTAATCTCATCGATCAAAGACGACGAAATTTCCAAAGCACGAAATTGTCCGACGCTTCCGGCAATGTAACCTCAACATCTAACTCGATTAAAGCTCGCCGAAGCTCGGACTGAGACGTAAGGATCTCAAGCGATCGCAATGCAATCGGTTTCCGACTCAAGGCGTCGGCCACGACATTCGCCTTGCCCGGATGATAAAGGATTTCGAGGTCATAATCCTTAATCAGCTCTAACCACCTCCTCTGCCTCATATTCAACTCCCGCTAAGTAAATATGTATTTTAGACTTTTATGATCAGTAAAAATCTGACATGTAGAGCCGAAAAGATAGTGACGCCAAATCTTGAGCGCAAAAACGACTGCCGCTAACTCCAAATCATGAGTAGGGTAGTTAAGCTCATACGGCCTCAATTGTCTCGACGCAAAGGCAATGGTCTTGCCGTGCTGCATTAATACGCACCCAAGACCCTGACCCGAAGCATCGCTATAAACGGCGAATCCCTCGTTTCCACATGGCAACGCCAAAACCGGAGATGAAGTCAAACGCTTCTTCAGCTCCTCAAAATCAATCGCCTCTCGTCATTCCGCATTTAACTTCTCGGATTTCTGGAGCAACTGTGTAAGTGGTCGAGCCAGTTTCGAGAAACCCTCGACGAACCTACGATAGTAGCCAGCTAAACCCAAGAAACTACGGAGCTCTCTCACGTTTTTGGGCGGTGCCCAATCCAATACCGCCTCGATCTTCTGCGGATCTACACGAACCCCCTCGGCTGAAATCACGTGACCCAAAAACATCACTTCCTTCAGCCAGAACTCACATTTCGAGAACTTCGCATAGAGTTGCTCGGCCCTCAAAATGTCTTACACTATCCGCAAATGATGGGCATGCTCTTCCTCGTTCCTCGAATAAATAAGAATATCGTCAATGAAGACGACGACACACTTATCCAAATACTCGATAAAACTTTGTTCATCAACTGCATGAACACCGCCAGCGCATTAGTTAACCCGAAAGGCATAACTACAAACTCGTAATGTCCGTACCTCGTCCGAAAAGCTGTCTTCGGCACATCGGACTCCCTCACCCGGAGCTGATAGTACCCCGATTTCAAATCAATCTTCGAGAATACTGCAGCTCCCTGCAACTGGTCGAACAAGTCATCAATTCTCGGCAAAGGATACTTGTTCTTGATGGTCACCTTGTTTAGTTCGCGATAGTCAATACATAAACGTAGTGAACCATCCTTCTTCCGCACAAATAGGACCGGTGCGCCCCAAGGCGCAACATACCCCGACTCAAGAAGCTCACTCAACTGCTTCTTCAACTCGGACATCTCTGAAGGTGCCATGCGATAGGGTGCCTTCGAAATAGGAGCCGCGCCCGGCTCTAACTCTATAGCAAACTCAACTTCACGATCTGGTGGCAATCCCGGTAACTCGTTAGGAAAAACATCAGGAAACTCATTAACGATTGGAATCGACGAAAGCTCGACTCCACCACTCTCCGCCTTCAAGGCGTAGCACCAATAGCCGGTACACCCCTTTCGCAGGAGTCTCATCGCCTTCAAGGCGTTAATAACGAATTTCTGGTTCCCCCTCTTTCGCCCGGCGAAAGAGTGCTCGGTGCCATCATCAGCTAACATGGTGATGATTCTCGTGCGGTAGTTCATGATTGCACCATGCCGCTCGAGCCAATCATTCCCGAGAATTAAGTCCTCGCCCTCAATACTCACAACAATAAGATCAGAGGGCCAAGCCCTCTCACAAATAAACACAGAACAGTCTCAAACCTCCTGATCACCAACGATCCTATCACCGCTAGGAAGCTTAACGATGAAGGGCTCACAAGGCGTCAAACGGTCGAGACTCAAACGCCGCACACAACCCAGAGATATGAACGAATGCGTAGCACCGGAATCGAAAAGCACACTGACAGGATGAGAAAGAATATAAATGGTACCTGTCGCCACGGTAGCCGCTGGGTCATCGGCTCTCCGCATCTCATAGACACGCGGGTGGGCTGAGCCGACACTGGAAGCTCCCCCCTTAGACGGCTGACCCCGACCTCTCCCCCGACTTGCACTCGGCGGAGATTGAGGAGCAAACGATCCCTGATTCACACTTGGTTCCCTAGGCGCTGGAATGGAAGCCCGGGCACCAAGGATTTTCTCTCTCTCAGCACAGAAAGCGGCCTTGTGACCCGACCGCCACACTGATTACACGTCGGCAAAGGGTTCGGACAAATACGACCGATGTGGCCCTGCCGCCACGGTTAAAGCATTTCACCTCTCGAGAAGGGGCACTGGCAGCCCTACGGGAAACCCGAGATCGAGTGGGCCACCACCAATGGAAAAGTTAGCAGATCAAATTTCTGCTGACCCCCACCTTTGTGGCCCGAAAAATTCCCGGTGGACTTCTGCTTCTTACTCTCGCGGGCCGCCTCACTCGCCGTCACAGACATATCATAAGCAAGGGCCCTGCTCTGGTAATCTTTCAAGGAGTGCATACAAGCCCCGACATATAGTCCCGAATCGGCAACTTCATCCGTCTGGAGAAATGGAAAATTTTGTCGCTCTCCTCGACAACTTGGGTCTTCACATAACCCAACTCCTTATTAAAATCAGCAATAGCTTGAGATACGGGGATATCCCGCGGTTGAGCATCATAAAAAGCATGTACCCGAGCCTGTCTGACTGGCCACGGGCAATATTCAGTCTCCATCAACTCTTGAAACTCAGCCCACGAAGCAACATGATCTTTGGGCCCAACGGCCTCCCACCAGTCTGTAGCGTCCCCTATGAGAAAGTATTGAGCAATAGGGACTCTACGTTCCTCGGGACAGTTAGTGGCAACGAAGACCTTAGATATCTCCTTGATCCACCCTTCCCAGCCAATCGGGTCTGAAGCTCCCGAAAACTGAGGAGGATGCATCTTGATAACATCTTGGAGCCAACGATCCGCTCCACCCCGATTAGCGTGGGCCTGATCCGGGTTCTGAACCGCCTGAGCTATTGCCGCCATTTGGTTCACCATTTGCTGCATAACGGCCGCAATACCAAGATCGGCACGCTCCTGAGAAGAAGCATGGCTATGACGGTCGGCCCACGCCGGCTCAAGATCGTGACGTGGCCCCCACCGGCCGCCCACGTCCCGGCGCGTCCACGACCACGACCGCAACCACGACCTCTTCGGATCCATACTGAGTTAAATAAGTAGCAAAATCCATACGAGGATCGATCTGATAAAAGAACAATCACAAGTCGAGAATCAAAGTGCGATTCAAGGAATTAATGAAGCAGAGGAAGGAAAACTTACGGACCTTTGGTAAATCTAATCATGGCGGCGTGACGATGATGTGCAAAACAAAACACCACAAGACCCAATAAACCGACAAGCCTAGGTATCCATAAACCTAGAGCTCGATACCATTTTACGTAACACCCCGGGATATCCGAGGTATATTACAGCCGTGAATCCCTATATGGGACCCACCAGTGGGACAGCATCATACACAACGACTCACAGGAACAATAGAATAACACCACGTCATAAAGACGCAAAACAGAATGATCCACCCGGTTCAACCGGTCAAACACAACATCATCAATCAACACAGACATAATAGGCAACAATACAATCCGGACGAACGAGAACTCTTAGGTACTCGAGTACAACTATTAGTTCAAAAACCACAAAAGATGAAAAGACAAAAAGACATTAAGACGTCACTTATGCACAATCATCACGCATGGCCATCATCCGTATCTTGGTCAGTACCGCTCGTCCCGATGAACCTGACCTGAAATTCATAAAACGAATTTCCCCAAAACGGGTCCCCAGAGGGGTTAGCAATTACGCTAGTACAAGTAACCAGATGAACGACTTACATCTTACACATATAGTAATGCATGCAATTCAAGAAAACATAGTTCCAAAACACTCATTTCCGGAAATGCCAATGATCAAACCACATTTGTAAAAATGCACCACAATTAACCGCGGACCCACAGCTTCGTGGATCCCTGCCGAGACCCCGTCGGATCTAACCCACAGTGGTTAAAAGCAAGCTCGCGGTTCCACAGCTTCGTGGAGCCCTACCGAGACCCCGTCGGATCTAACCCGCAGTGAGCATACACACACACACAATTTCTCATACAAAACTACTATGTCAAGATCGTAAGTTCATAAGGATACTTGCCTCGATTAAATAGACGATGACACGAACGGAACGGAAGAATCAAGCACAACCACGAGGAACCGACGAAAATGAACCTAACGATTCGAATAGCACAATCACAACCATTTCTAAACGATTATGGAAATGGAATACACCCGGAAACCCGCCTACGATTCATGTATATTCGTACCAAAAATAACAACGAGAGCGGACCACAACCAAACCCTCCCGATTCCGTAAAAATCCACAAAATATCCATGAATCCGTAGGAAAACTAAAGATACTAACAATATTAATCGTATACATCATGAATCCACCAACAAAATGGAACGAATCGGAAGAAAAACCCAAAACCCCCAAATTAATCGAAAATAGGGTTTTAGAATATTACCTTAGGAGATTCAAGTACCAAGATCCGTAGAACACGCGTTAGATTGATTGCCCGGGCTTCACTACCGAAGAAAAATGGTGAAAATCAACCCCCCAATGGATAAAGATGAAGAACTCTTCCCCTCTCTCTCACTCTCTCTCGCGATGCAGGTGAAATGAAGAAGAAATGGTCGATTTCGTCTAATAAAGACGAAGTTGCACGGTTGACCGCTTTGTGTGCCGCGGCACAGCTTAGGTGTGCCGCGGCACAGGCCAAAAATTTACTCCCAGGTTTCGGCATTGTGCCGCGGCACAGCCTGCGTGTGCCACGGCACACGCATACTGGGTTTTGGTCGCAGAGACACACGAGTGTGCCGCGCACCGACAAAGTGTGCCGCGGCACTGCTCGCACCGTGCCGCGCATGGATGGGTGTGCCGCGGCACACAGTACAGTTTGTCCGACCAACAACTGAAGGTATTTGTGTGCCGCGGCGCACCCACCTTGTGCCGCGGCCCACACCCCCTTTTGGGTTCCAAAATGATAAAAAATGATCCGGAAAGAGAATAAAACGATAGGAATCAATATTTAGGAACCAACAACACGAAATGGATCCACGGCAACCCCGAAACGGCGGTTCCGTACAACAATAACGAGAATACAGTTCAACAGTTTGACAGGAAGGACACATTGAAAAGTACACGAGGGTCACTACGATCGAGAAGTACACCAAAAACGAAAATACAAGGGAAAGAAAAATACGGATATTACATATTCGACCGCGTCCTATCCGTCGTCTTATTGTGATCGTGGTTTCGAGGCAAGTACCTTGCCCATACTTTTCTCGTTTTATGGATATGATGATCGGTGGTCGTCTTGATGTGTTTGTTTGGTTATTTGAAATGAAGTTTCAAAGGATTTCGGTTTGGCCTCGTTAAAGGCTTTCTTTCAAAACGCGTGTGTTTTGTGAACGGTGTTTTGAGAATTGATTATGATTTGATTATTTTGAACGTTGAAGGATTTTATGATGATACTCCTATTGTTTAAAGTTATGGAATCGTGTATTCCGTATTTAATCTTGTTATTGTGTTTTTGAAGAGTTTGATAATGGTGTCGAGTTAAAGGCCATCTCTAGTGAGTATTCTTAATGAACTTACATTCTTAGCATGTTAGTTTTGCATGAGTAATGTGTGTGTGTGTATGCTCACTACGGGTTAGATCCGACGGGGTCTCGGTAGGGGTCCACGGAGGTGTGGATCGACGAGCTTTGCTTTTAACCACTACGGGTTAGATCCGACGGGGTCTCGGTAGGGGTCCACGGAGGTGTGGATCGACGGTTAATTGTGGTGAATTTTGCAAATGTGATTTGATATTGGCATTTCCGGAAATGAGTGCTTTTGAACGGTTTTCATTTGCATGCATTGACTAAGTGTGTAAGAGGTAAGTTGTTCGTTTGGCCTACTTGGCTAGGATGGCTCTAGAGTATTTTTTTGTTTGTTTTAAATCCTTTATTTGTGGATTTTGATGTTGGGAGACGAACCTTGTGGTCGTTCATGTGTACTGTGAGTTGATGAGATTTGGGGCTAAAATCCCAATGGTTTTGTAAAAGTCATTTTACGGATTTGGGGCTAAAATCCCAACGGTTTGGTAAATGTCATTTTCGGAAAGTAAAGATTTGGGGCGGTGACCCCTTTTGTCTTGTGGATTTTTAAAAGTAGGATTTGATAATCCTAAATTGTTTTCTATTAAAACTCTCGATGGCATTCTAAACCGTTTTATAAATTACTTCCATTGATTTGTGATATTTCGATTTTGAAATGTTTTCTCAAACTCTTGCCTCGGGAAGTACTTTTCGTTTCGTTTGGATCTTTGAGGATCCTTGGTTATTGTTATTCGTGGAATGTGAATTGTATGGCTCGTATTTGCACTTTGTTCTTGCACTAGCAAAACAGTGGAGTTTTGCTAACCCCCGAGTATTCGGGGGGTGGATGTCTGTTTTTGCATTCAGGTTTTGGAGCATAACACAGGGTCGGCACGAAGGATGATGAAAGATGATCGATACTAATCACATGAGGAACCGTACTCTGTTTATTGGTTCAGTTGTACTTTATTTTCCGCTGCTATATATTTTCCCGTTGTACGGGTGTAGTTGTATTTTGACCCCTGCGTGGGCATGAGTTGTATTTGAGTTGTATGTATTCGTTGAAAGACCAAATCGGTCTACTGAGTTATTTTAGCCTTAAAGGCATGGTTAAGTTGTTATATGTCGTTACCAGCCTGGTAGATCCTTGAGGAAAGGTTCTACGGCGTGTAATATCCCTGAGAGGATTGGGGGTGTTACATAGAAAGCTAGAGAGGTTGATTCCTTGTCCTACGAAAAGGAAAACGGTTTAACTTGAAACGAAACAAAGACAAGTACGAGTGGTTTATCACGGACTAATAGAAGACGTGATTGTAATGGTTATACCTCGACCGATAGAAGAGAGGAGAAGAGGTTTTTCTTTAGCCTATTGAA
Organism: Orobanche coerulescens; assembly: GCA_033398695.1. Classification (NCBI taxonomy): domain Eukaryota; kingdom Viridiplantae; phylum Streptophyta; class Magnoliopsida; order Lamiales; family Orobanchaceae; genus Orobanche; species Orobanche coerulescens. The sequence continues at coordinate 117,120,480 of CM065816.1, forward strand.
AAAGATACCGAGAGAGGACGTAGGCTCGTTTATAGCTGAACCTATATAAATCCTTGCGTCATTTAATTTCTGCAATTTTATTTACGCTTCCGTAGCACGGCGCAATATCCGACTCCGTACCCAATAATTAGTATCGGAGTAGGTACTCCAATACACGGCTTAACATCCAAGGAGAAAAAGATCCAATGGCATTTCAATTCTCTCCAATCGAAGGCCTTGCTCTCAACCAACCACCATTCTTCAATGGCTCAAATTATTTAACATGGAAGAAAAAGATGTCAATCTTTATTCGTACCTACGATATAGAGATTTGGAAGATTATCTGTCTCGGCCCAAAAGTTCCTATCAAATCCGATGGTACTCTCAAGTCTTTTAAAGAATATGACGATGCAGATTGGAAAAATGACCATCTAAATTGTAAGGCCACCCAACTTTTATTTTGTGCCTTAAATCCCGAAGAGGTCAATCGAATCTCGTCGTGTGAAAGTGCGAAAGAAATATGGAAAATTCTTGAAATCACACACGAAGGGACAACTCAAGTCAAGGAGACGAAGATCAATATGCTTCTCCATGACTACGAGTTATTCATGATGAAGGGTGACGAGTCCATCACCAATATGCTCAACCGATTCTCGGTCATCACCAATGGACTTGCCTTGTTCGGAAAACCATTATCTAGTAGTGAAAAAGTTAAGAAAATTTTACGATCACTACCTAGCGAATGGGACGGCACCGTGACCGCGATTATGGAATCCAAAGATCTCAACACACTCGATTTTAGTGCCCTTGTTGGTTCACTAATCAATTAAGAGATTGTATTAAAATCACGAAGTGTCAAGCCAAAGCCGAAGGAACGATCATTAGCCATGAAGGCTAAAATATCGAAAAAGAAAGAAGAAATCCCGGTGGAAGAAAGCGACGAAGAAGCGGCATATTATGCCAAGAATATTAATAAGTTCCAAACCTTATTAAACCGGAGGAAGAAGGACATCTCGACCGAAATGAAGAAATTCGACAACTTTTGTCGACAATGTGGAAAACTAGGCCACTTCGCTAAATATTGTCGTGCTAAACCCAAAAAGGAGGTCCTCGTGGCAACATGGAGCGATGAAGACGAAGACGACGAATTTATCGATCAAAATAATCTCGCTCTCATCGCCCGGAGTTCGTTCGACGACAGTGACGTCGAAAGTCAAGTAAGTACATCCTCTCGTGACGAGTTATTTGATGCATTTGAATTACTTCATACGGATTTTCAAAATGCATTATCGGAAATTAAATCCCTTAAGTCTAAAATTAAATCTTTGGAAATTGAAAATTATAAAATTATCGAAAAGGGAAAATTTGTTGAAATCGATCATTCAAAGTGTATTGAAAATGAAAATATTTTGAAGAATGATCTCGCTAAAATCCAAACCGAGCTTAAATCTTTGACAAAGAAATTCTCGCACGGAAACGAGAAATTTGAAGAAATGCTTGGTGTTCAAAAATTTACTTTGAATAAAGAGGGGTTAGGAATCAAAACTCGTTTGAAAAACGAATCCGTTAATTTCAAGATACCCCATTGCAAAAAGTGTTTAAAAATCGGGCATCATATTTCAAGTTGCAAAAGCCCGAGACGGACGATAAAACTTAAGAAAATTTGGGTTCCTAAAGGAACAATCGTTTCAAATATCGTCTACGTTTCTAAACAAAAACCAACTATAGGTTGGATCCCCAAACATTAATTTTTGGTATTTTACTCAGGGGGAGTAATTTTTTAAAAACGGATAATATTTTCAGGGGGAGTTAATACCCTTGTATTTATTTTTGCATATTTCATATTTATTGAATTTTTTTGGTATTTTATTGCACTTTTTGATGAATACAAAAGGGGGGAGAGATGGGAGAATGGAGAAATAAGTCGAAAATGTAATTAACCGTGAAAGGAGGAGAAAAATCGAAGAAAATCGATAGCATACAAAAATAATTGGAAAAACGAAGGAGTTGAACAAAAATAAGGAGAAGTCGAAAATGAAGGAAAAGAAAAATGAGGAGACATCGAAAAGACGATGAAAAAATTAAAAATAAGAAAAGAAAAGGAGAAAAGAAAAGAAGGAGTCGAAAAAGAAATGGGAGAAGATTCTAACGAAACGGACAAAGTCGAAAACTTTGGTCTGTAAAGATAAACATATATTTGTATTTTTGCAGGTAAAACCCATTGACGAAGTTTTGTTTTGTAATCATCAAAAAGGGGGAGATTGTTGGAACATTTTGTTCCATATATAATTAATAATGTTTTGATGATTAAAGTTGTTAAACAAAACAAAACAACGAATAGGCGAAGCTAGCAATCGAAGAAAACGAAGTGCCAAAAAGTGTTCCGATGCATGCATAACGTATGTAACTAACTAAGGTTAACGTACGTAATATGGAGAGAGAGTAACGTAGGTAAGACTCTGGGCTTAGCGTACGTAACCAAGGGTTTGAGAAATCAAACCAGAAAGACGTTGGATGAGTCGAAGTCAAAAAGGTGGCAACGGACATATGACGTCAGCAGTGACGTACTATTAACGTACGTAATGAGAAGTATGATAACGTACGTAAAGAAAGAAACGAATGTTACTGGACTGAATCTGGAAGAAGCTAACGTACGTAACAATGTCTGGTTAGCGTACGTAAACCAACTTATGTACATAATGAGAAGCATATAGCATACGTAATGAAGATCCTGGCAGCTAATGGCTAGTTTGATCAAGAAGCCTATAAATACCATGTCTATGGTATTGATTGAAGACAACAACTTCAAGCATACGAGATAATCATCTGAGTTTCATATTGATATTATTGTTGTTGTAATATTGAGCTTACATTGAGTGATTGAGTGTTATACACAAAATCATACACGAGTGGTAAAAGAAAAGATACGATTGGATTCGGTGTTATTAGGATCAAGGATCCGGTATTGTTAGAATCGCAATCGCTCTCTTAGCGAGGTTTATCTAGTACCGATAGAAAGCTAGAGAGGTTGATTCTTTGTCCTACGAAAAGGAAAACGGTTTAAATTGGACCGACACAAAGACAAGTACGAGTGGTTTATTACGGACCAATGGAAGACGTGATTGTAACGGTTATACATCGACCGATAGAAGAGAGGAGAAGAGGTTTTTCTTTAGCCTATTGAAAAAGATACCGAGAGAGGACATAGGCTCGTTTATAGCCGAACCTCTATAAATCCTTGCGTCATTTAATTTCCGCAATTTTATTTATGCTTCCGTAACACGGCGCAATATCCGACTCCGTACCAAACAGGGGGGGTTGGCCATCATGAAGAAATCGGACGATTTCAGTCGTTTCGGACTCCCATGAGTCCAATTTTCTGATGAATTTATATCAATTAATTAATCCAATTAATTAATCATATCAAATACATAATAACATAATTAATTTCTCCAAGAAATAATTATATTCATGAAATAAATTAATCACTGAGCAATTTATTTAATTCATTAGGCCGTAAATTAATTTATCCAATAAATCAATTTAACATCCAATGTACCAATAAATTAGATATCCAATATCTAATATTCATAATGAGAGAATAAGCTCGATTCATTCCGTCATCAATCCTATTGCGCGACTCGGTAGGTCCATCTCAGTTAGCAATGGGAGGAACCAAAGAGTAGTAGCACCACCTAGCCAGCCTCGCCGCCTACACCGTACCCAAACCGAGAACGAATGATTGGGATCATTTAAGAACCATTCTGTTGTGAATACCAGTATACGTATAAACCCTACTTTCAAATGTCTCGATCAAGTTATAGAGTCACGATCAGTCAAACCCTATCTGTACTTGATGCTATGCATGAGTCAATGCAAATCGAGATCATCGAGCTCTCGTGTATCCAATACAACGATCTCTAATGCTTTGGCCAAAGACTTATGATCTCATCTGTCAATAACCGCATAGGACATGTAACCCGTTCACTATAGGAGAAAGAATTTTATCTTGGTATTCAGTAGGACCTGCTACTTTCCCGTCAAGACGCACGTCGAGGTTGACCCACACCTTCCGGTTTTCTGGGTCGAACTACGCTAATGAAAATCTTAACGTCACAAGCACATCCCTAACCTTTCGATTCTGTCATTGACTGTCCCAGAGTGAAATCCGTGTGACGAATTGAGAGTGAGTCGATTCGAGTATACTAATCCAACTAGCATACATATAACGTGTGCTTCCACTAACCATTAGTGTTCGACAGGCACTCTCCATGTCGAAGAACACGTCCTACAAGTCTTCACATAAACTTAACGCCCAGTCAAGTTCCATCAACTTGCGAACGATTAAGTATTTAAGCTATAAACCTTTCCAGTACCGACCCCCTTATCTAATAAGGAGTGGAATGTTTTGCTCTCAAATACACGGACTAGTTTATATATATATATATATACATATATATATATATATTTGCGAGTTAGGAATGCCAATAACTACAGTAAATAAAGAAACATTCATTTGCCTTATGATAATGAATTACATAATAACAAGTACAATTCCCTCACTCATACATCCCCTGAGTGGCATTCAAGGGCATACTTCTAACAGCCATACGGTACGGTGCCTTAGAGACCGGGGCTGCACTCGGTTCTAAATCAACCGTGAACTCGATCTCCCACTCCGGTGGTAGTCCTGGAAAGTCATCCGGAAAATAATCCGGAAACTCGTTTACTACTGGAATCGAAGAAAATTCAACCTTCTCGTTCTCTACTCTCATAGCATAACACCAATATCCCATACAACCATCCCTAATGAGTTTCTCCGCCTTCATAGCACTGATTAATAGTTTCTGACCCTTCCTCCGCTGTCCCAAAAACGAGTGCTCAGTACCATCCACGGCCAACATCGATATACTCCTCGTGCGATAATTCATTAGCACGCCATGTCTATCAAGCCAGTCTTCCATGAGGATCAAATCCTCATCGACAATATCAACAACTATTAAGTTCGAAAGCCACACTCTATCTGCGATCATCACTAGACAATCTCTAACCTCTCTATCCCCAGTAGGCAATTTAACCACAAATGGTTCACAAGTAGAAAGACATACAATATTCAATCGACGCACACAATTCAAGGACTTGAATGAATGAGAAGCACCAGAATCGAAAAGCACTCTAACTGGATGAGAGAGAACATGAATGATACATGTAGCCACATTAGCCTCTGGATCGTCCGCTCTCCTCATCTCATAAACATGTGGCTGAACTGAACGAGCACTAGAGGCTCCCTGTTGGTCCCCAGGATGATGAAGACTGTCCTCACTGTACAAACACGAGTCTTTTCTAGCGTGCTTTGTCCTCACTCACGCGCACCTGAGAAACTTCCCAGGGGGTCACCCATCCCATAACTACTCCAGGCCAAGCACGCTCAACTTTGGAGTTTCTATGAGATGGCTACCAGAAAAGAAGATGCATCTTGTTGGAAAGCCACACTCTATCCGCGATCATCACTAGACAATCTCTAACCTCTCTATCCCCCACAATTTTATCCCCACTAGGCAATTTAACCACAAACGGTTCACAAGTAGAAAGACATACAATATTCAATCGACGCACACAATCCAAGGACATGAATGAATGAGAAGCACCAGAATCGAAAAGCACTCTAACTGGATGAGAGAAAACATGAATGATACATGTAGCCACATTAGCCTCTGGATCGTCCGCTCTCCTCATCTCATAAACATGTGGCTGAACTGAACGAGCACTAGAGGCTCCCTGTTGGTCCCAAGAATGATGAAGACTGTCCTCACTGTACAAACACGAGTCTTTTCTAGCGCGCTTTGTCCTCACTCACGCGCACCTGAGAAACTTCCCAGGGGGTCACCCATCCCATAACTACTCCAGGCCAAGCACGCTTAACTTTGGAGTTTCTATGAGATGGCTACCAGAAAAGAAGATGCATCTTGTTGGAAAGCCACACTCTATCCGCGATCATCACTGGACAATCTCTAACCTCTCTATCCCCCACAATTCTATCCCCACTAGGCAATTTAACCACAAACGGTTCACAAGTAGAAATACATACAATATTCAATCGACGCACACAATCCAACGAGCACTAGAGGCTCCCTGTTGGTCCCAAGAATGATGAAGACTGTCCTCACTGTACAAACACAAGTCTTTTCTAGCGCGTTTTGTCCTCACTCACGCGCACCTGAGAAACTTCCCAGAGGGTCACCCATCCCATAACTACTCCAGACCAAGCACGCTTAACTTTGGAGTATCTATGAGATGGCTACCAGAAAAGAAGATGCATCTTGTTGGTATGAGTAGTCCAAATCAATTCATTTAACCACTCTCTAGTGGCAGCGCAGAGCCCCGTACTAACGACAGGCGGACATGAGGGGCTGCACCACTAGGATGCCGTGGGTCGGGATGTTAAGCCCGGCCAGTTACGTTCTCCCGAGTCGAAGGTGAGGACGCTGGATGCAAAGCATTCCCAACAATCCCCCCCCCCAGCGTACGCCAGAAGACTCGAGCCCGCGCCTCGCTCCGATACCAATTGTTGGCCACTAAGTATACTGGATACAGCTTGGAAAGTGTTTTAAACTACAAGCTGTACAGTTTTTAAATCAGAGTGCGTAGCGGAAGTATTAAATACAGTAAGTTGCTGAGGATACAGCAACTCGGTGTGCAGTGTACACTTAAATAATCACAGTTAATAAAACAATAAAGGCAGAAGGTAAATAACACAATATTTAAAGTGGTTCGAGGTAAACCCCTCTACGTCCACTGGTCCTACACACAGGAGTAAAAAGTTTATTATAATTACTGCGTACACAACTACGTAATTATAACAACATGTAATCAATATATCGTTCACACAGATTGATATAAATATCTTAGCTTTCAACCGTTCACACAGATTGGTTTGAGCTAACACTTGACTGGGTTCTGATAAGTGTCAGTTTTGTACACTTATCCATGGTTTGTATCGATAAAATTCACCCATAATTGAGCTAGTCTACTCGTTTTTTGCTTTTAATTTATTAGTTTTAATAATTTTATTTTTATCGGATGATGATCGGATTAAATAACTGAATTACTCAAGAAACAACATGTTTAATAAATATTCACTTTATTGAATTTTGATATATTCATGTTGTAGGGCTTTCCGAGACGAATTTGGCAGTCTTTCCGGATTCAAAATCAGAATTATATATCAAAAGTTATCATCTGAAGAAGATTTGGGGCAAAAACGCAAAGTCTGAGGAAGTCTGGGCTAAAAACGTAACTATCCAAGCTTCAAATGAGCAATTTTACGAAGCCACGTTACGGCCGTAACATTCAAGAGTTACGGCCGTAAGTCACCTTAGTTACGGCCGTAACTCCTGAATGTTACGGCCGTAACTCTTGACAGATTGCTATGATTTGTCTAATTTTTATACTTTTGTGTATTATTGAGGGATGGTGGCATTGATCCGATATAATGTAATAATGCTGTAGTTTTGGAGCTATTAGATGACTTTAGGTGTATAAATAGACCCCTTAGATCCTTCATCATTCACCATTCATCTTATAATTTTCCATTTTCTTGTAAACTTTTCTTTTTGTGTGAAGAACACACTTGTGTTCTTGAGTGATCTTTGTAAGTGTGGTGTAGTATATGTTGTTCAGAGAGTTTATTGCTTTTATCTCCTTTATCTACTAAGGGAGTTAGGATCAATTCTTTCTCTTGATTCAACTAAAAATGACCACCAAAGCTTGTAATATGTGTAATAAACCCTTTATGGGCTAAGTTTTTTAAGTTGGGATTATAAACAAGGTTAGTCATGTTATTTAAGTTTGTATAAAAGATCTATTGTGAATTACTTATTATTGTGTGTGATTTTCATTATTTTAACAATCTTTATTTATTTGGCCAATTAATGAAGATATCAATGGTCTTCATATGTTTCGAAAGAAAATATGTTTGATTAGATCAAATGATCTTCACTCTAAGTTGTTCTAGGGGATAGAAATATACCCCTAGTCCTTAGATGATTCATTGAGTTATTTTCACAAATCCTAATACTATGTATTGAAGGCAATCAACATAGAAATATAGTGGATTGATTCAATATGTAAGGGGCGTTTTATAGTTCGAAAGAGAAACCGTCTTTTTAAGGAAAATCGAATCTACACAACATAATAAGTAAATTCATCTTATGATCTCCAATACATCTTTTATAACTAATAACGAACTAAGTTTGTAATGCCAACTATTTCATTTTATCGTTTAATCAATCTATAATTATTGCTATCTTTTTATTTCCTTATAATATTAGAACTATTATTGCAATTTCTTTGCAATTATTAAACCAAACTTTTTATTTGTGTGTTTCACTCATCTTAAGTATCTATAAAAATAGACTAATAGTGTATAATTCAAATTATAACCAAACTTCCTTGTGGGATCGATAAACCGGACTCAAAAAGTCCACTTTACTACTTGATACGATATCGTGCACTTGCGATAGTTACACTAAAAGCGTGTCAAGTTTTTGGCGCCGTTGCCGGGGAAGTATAAGTTATATTTGAAATCTTACATTATAAACTATTTTTGTAGGTACAAATTTCTCGACGTTGTAACTTAGTACTAAATTGTGTTTGTCCGGTCAAGTGGCGGATAACGGTACTCCGTGACTATTAAAGTCGGATTTTTCAGTTTCCCACAACAACTGATATTTGTATATATTTTTTTTAATTATTTTCATTGTCTTTTTATTTTTTTTTATACTGGATGAAACATTGTTTAAAATTGAAAAAAGATTTCCTTTTCTAAGCAAAAATGCAATTTTAAAAATTTACAAGACAAGGCTTGAAAGGATGAGGTTGCTTACGAATAAAAGCATACCTTTTGACATAAGATTCATTATCGAAGCCAAAGTAAGAATAGAAGGTGAATTCACAGAAACACCAACTAGATTTTTACCAGGGCTTGGAAAAAGTTCATATGCCAAGAAACGACGAGCAAAGATACTAGCCGTTTGCTATAAATGTGCTAGATGGAACTGTAATGCAAAATGTCGATCTTTAGGAATTCCATCTACAAACAGAGAAGATAAAATTCAGTTCATTAATGATGGTCTGAATAAGGAGAATTTAGATAATATCGAAATTTCTCTTGACACGCATCCTAGTGGACTTGTGTATTACGGAATTCAATGTTTGTGGAATAAATTCAAACCAGAATATGAACAACGTCTTGGGAATCTGACGTTAAAAGACCCTGTTTGCCAATTTGTAAGAAAATTGGATGGGAAGCTTCTCCCCACTCATAGAAGGCGTTTAGGCCGCTTTCAACGTAAAATCGAGAGGAAGATGTGAGCCAAAATCACAACTACCGTACATACGCGTAAGTATCTTTTATTTTTGTCGTGTGGTGAGATTTTCTGAATAAAAAATGTGATACGCGATAAAAGCTTTCATTATTCTATTGAGTAGTTGAAGCACAATCAAACGCAATCACAAACTTGTTAAACAATTTTTACCTTCTTTTTCTTCTATAAATAAACTTTCTACTGGTTTTTTTCATTCATCCCTCAAACTTGCACTTTTCTCTGTTTCTCTCTAAAATTTTTCTTTTTTCTTTTCAAAAATGGAGTCATCATCTTCAACAAAAAAATTTTACACAGTCTGCATTTTTGGTGGATCTATTTCATCAAAATAGGCATGCTTCACTGAAGCACCCCACAACTTGGTCGTACCTTAGGAAAAAAATGCATTCATGTAGTTTACTGAGGGGGAAGTCTAGGATTAATGGGAAGAGTCACGTCGCCTATATGGAAGGAGTAAGAGTGTTGGGAGTAATCCCAAAACCTCCGGGCCGAAAGTAAAATCACCGGGTCAACTATTGGAGATGAGTTTAGATCTGTGAATATGCAAGATCGCATAACTCACATGATAAATAATTCAGGCGCCTTTATCGCCCTTCCCGGTGGTTTTGGCACCCTTGAGAAACTTTTTCATGTGGTTACCAGAGCCCAGCTAAATGTTCATCAAAAACCAATAGGAGTGCTTAATGTCAATGGTTTCTTTGATGGTTTAGTGTCTTTCATCGACTACTCTGCTGGAAAGGGCTTTATTTCCGAGCGTGTAAAACAAATCATAGTCGTTGCAACAACACCAGAAGAACTAATCAAAAAACTCAATGAATTTGTTCGTCAACCAGATCCAGCTCTAGCTAAAATTGTCTGGGTAGAAGATTTTACAGTGAGAAAACGAAAAGTGGATTCATTCCTCTCCCTTTGATAACCCATGACGGACCTCTTGTATTTTTACTTTCTGTCGTGTGTAATAATCGTGCTAAATGATGGCAGCTTAAGGAGTTTCTTCTTGATCTCTTGACGCGCATCTATTCGCGATTTATGTATTGCTGTAATTTTTATTTCGTGTTTTGCTTTTATAAAAACTTTGATGGCAGCGTAAGGCGACTCTTCGGACTTTCTTGATGCGCATCTAAAAAATTATGTTATACTTACGAGTATATTTTATTTTCTTTTGTGTGTGCCTCGTATATTTATTCTCTTGCAGATTCTAAAAGGCGTTAGGCTCCGACATCAACTTTCTTAACAGGGAGTATTCTGCTTTTCTGCATTGATTTTTATTTTTTATTTTATTTTTAAACTGAGGACAGTTTTATTTTCAAGTTTGGGGGTGGTTTGTTTTAGTATTTTGGTGTGTTGTAATTTTGGTGTGGTTTGTTTAATAATTTTGGTGTGTTTTGATTGATTTGGTTATTTGCCTTAATTTTTTTTATTATATATATATATATATATTTATAGTATTTCGATTTTTGAGATTTTTAGATCTGGCCATAACACCAATAAATTAGCTATATACAAGCTTCTAAAATCGTTTTAACCGGTAAAAAAATTGTATATTCCAAAAATTTTTTTTTTGAGCCTTAATCTCTCTTTCCAAGCCTTGTAATTATCATATAAAATCGAGTCATTCGTTACCTTGAGAAAAGAAGAATCAATTGGTTGATGAAAAATAAAACTGAAATTTACTTAATTTGTGGAGTTTTTGATTTTTCATGCTTAACTAAAAAATGATTTTCTGCAAAAATTCTATTCCCTAAAAAAAGGAGTCATTGGTGAAAAGAGCTACACGTTAGCAAATAACGGTGTGAAAGCTATCACCTAAAAAAATAAAGGAGAAGTGTTGAGCAGCAACAGCTGCCTAATTTTGGAAGTCTTAAATTTTGCGAAAAATAAAGGACTAACCATTGTTGGTGCGTAGCTGCCGTCTCAGAAAAATTGGTGAAAAAGAGCTACACGTTAGCAAATAATGGTGTGAAAGCTATCACCTTTTTACGAAAAAAAATGAGATAGAAATTGTGTTAGTGAAAAGAGCTACACGTTAGCAAATAACGGTGTGAAAGCTATCACTAAAAGGGATGTAGTTTATGAGCAGATTTGAATTAATTAGCAGCTGAATTTCAATACACTCAATTTTGTAAAAATCACAATATTTGATGACGCCAATGAAATTCTTCTTCATATTGAGTCGAAAAATAAACGAGTGATCGAGAGCAACCATTAAAGGGAGTCGTGTGTATCACGAGTGGGAAAGAAATAATCAACCTTTTGGGGGGGAAACCTTACATTTTGGAATTACAAAATAAAAACCGTGTTTTAACTTCAAAAACATTAGTAGATTTATTTTGAATCTTGATTCATTTCTATCTACCGTATAAAGTCAAGTTGTTGTTTATTAATGGCATTTTGATCTCCTTTTCTCTTTTTATATTTTAATTTATGTGTGTATTAATTTTCTTATTTTAGTGATTTTTATTTTTATTTTTGGAGTGTGAGTAATAAAGAGTCTTGCTCGGGACTAGCAAGAATTCAAGTTTGGGGGTGTGATAAGTGTCAGTTTTGTACACTTATCCATGGTTTGTATCGATAAAATTCACCCATAATTGAGCTAGTCTACTCGTTTTTTGCTTTTAATTTATTAGTTTTAATAATTTTATTTTTATCGGATGATAATCGGATTAAATAACTGAATTACTCAAGAAACAACATGTTTAATAAATATTCTATTTATTGAATTTTGATATATTCATGTTGTAGGGCTTTCCGAGACGAATTCGGCAGTCTTTCCGGATTCAAAATCAGAATTATATATCAAAAGTTATCATCCTAAGAAGATCTGGGGCAAAAACGCAAAGTCTGAGGAAGTCTGGGCTAAAAACGTAACTATCAAAGCTTCAAATGAGCAAATTTACTAAGCCACGTTACGGCCGTAACATTCAGGAGTTACGGTCGTAAGTCACCTTAGTTACGGCCGTAACTCCTGAATGTTACGGCCGTAACTCTTGACATATTGCTATGATTTGTCTAATTTTTTATACTTTTTGTGTATTATTGAGGGGATGGCTGGCATTGATCTGATATAATGTAATAATGTTGTAGTTTTGGAGCTATTAGATGACTTTAGGTGTATAAATAGACCCCTTAGATCTTTCATCATTCACCATTCATCTTATAATTTTCCATTTTCTTGTAAACTTTTCTTTTTGTGTGAAGAACACACTTGTGTTCTTGAGTGATCTTTGTAAGTGTGGTGTAGTATATGTTGTTCAGAGAGTTTAATGCTTTTATCTCCTTTATCTACTAAGGGAGTTAGGATCAATTCTTTCTCTTGATTCAACTAAAAATGACCACCAAAGCTTGTAATATGTGTAATAAACCCTTTATGGGCTAAGTTTTTTAAGTTGGGATTATAAACAAGGTTAGTCATGTTATTTAAGTTTGTATAAAAGATCTATTGTGAATTACTTATTATTGTGTGTGATTTTCATTGTTTTAACAATCTTTATTTATTTGGCCAATTAATGAAGATATCAATGGTCTTCATATGTTTCGAAAGAAAATATGTTTGATTAGATCAAATGATCTTCACTCTAAGTTGTTCTAGGGGATAGAAATATACCCCTAGTCCTTAGATGATTCATTGAGTTATTTTCACAAATCCTAATGCTATGTATTGAAGCCAATCAACATAGAAATATAGTGGATTGATTCAATATGTAAGGGGCGTTTTATAGTTCGAAAGAGAAACCGTCTTTTTAAGGAAAATCGAATCTACACAACATAATAAGTAAATTCATCTTATGATCTCCAATACATCTTTTATAACTAATGACGAACTAAGTTTGTAATCCCAACTATTTCATTTTATCGTTTAATCAATCTATTGTAATATCCGCAATTTTCGAGTTTCGGTAAATTTCTTTTTTTCGGCCGAAGTCCGTTTTGATGACTCGTTCATGACCGTTTCATCATTCTGAGAACGATTAATTCTACACTTTTTGACATCCGAGTTCGTTTCGGAGTCGTTTTGTTGAGTTCCGTGCTTTTTAACGACTTTTCCGCACTCGAGTTCGGTTCTTGCGAATCTCGTTCGAAACTGCTGTTTCGAGTTTCCCGTAAGTCCGTTTAACTTTGTTAGACGTGTTGTGAACTTCCGTTTGGTTATTCGATCACGTATCGTGATTTCCGGGCGTTTTGGGCCATTTTGTAATTTCTTGAAAGTTACGGGTATCCGTATCTGTAATTGTTGTCTCGACCCGTTTCTTGGTCGCTTATGATTAATTATGGTATTATGTTTTCATTTCGGGCTGTTGATTCTGTCCGCGAACTTTTCGTCGTGTTCGTTCCGTACGTTTTCGGAAATCGGGTCGTCGAGCCTTGGTGGTCGGGCATCGCCGGACGGTTGCGGATCGCCGGACGGTTGCTGGATCGCCGGACGATTGCAGGCACCGCCGGACAGATGCGGCAGAACCGGCGAGCGCACGCCATCGTCGGAAGGTCGCGCGCGCTAACCGGCAGTGTAGCGACGCTAGCTTGGTCGACCAACGACGCCATCGGCCGGATAAAGTGGGGTTTCGAGGTTCTCGACTCGGCCAGATCGGCAGTAGCGCACGCCATCGCTTGGTCGTAGCGCACGCTAATCGGCAGGGTAGCGCACGCCGACGACTAGCGTGCGTTACTGGTAGTTTGTTAGTCCGGGCTACCGGACAGCCGCTAGCGCGAGCTTCCGGCCGTAGCGCACGCTAGCGGGAGTCGGGCGGACGAGTCATGGTCGGCAGAATTGGTCGTTGGTGCCGGGTCATGCGGGCCATGGCCGAGAGTGCTCGGCCGATGCTGGCCGATAGCGCACGCTAGTCCGGGAAGGCTAGCGCACGCTAGTTCCGGCCCAGTATATATATGATGCACTCACCACTTTTCCCTTCGTTTTTCATTTCCTTCCTTCTCCGTCCGCGGCTGGCGATTCATGGGCGACGAAGCCATGTTGTTTAACAACAAATCCATGAAGTTCTTGAGTTCATAACATCAATCAATCATCCGTTATCATCCTTTGATCCAGCGAATCAAGGTAATCTTCCTTAGAACCCTAATTTCGTGAATTTGGGGGTTTTCGCATTTTTGTCCGATTCGTTCCGTGTTTTTGATTAATTCATGATGGGTATGATTAATCTTGGTAGTATTCTTGTGTTTAACATCATTTAATCCATTGTTCTTCGTCGAATCGAAGTATAATTCTTGATTTCCTTCGAATTGACTTTTTGGGTGATTTGTCCCCGATCTCGTTTTCATCCATTTTCGATGGATTGATTATGGTTAAATGATGTTGTTAAACATATTCTATGGATTGTATATCCATATTTCAACTTGGAATTCGTTTTGATTCGGATTTGACGAATCGTGTTCTTGGCCGTTTTGGGGGAAATCCTTGAACTTTCGTCATTCGTTCTTTGAATTCAACGGCTTTGAGTCGTGTTATGGAATTCATTTCATTGTTATTATTGTCCTTCGTAGTTTATGACGTGAGTTGGCGATCGGTGGAGTCGGCGGGTTCGTAATCGGTTCGTGTCAACCTACTTTGGTCGATTCTCCGCATTGTTCTTATTCGAGGCAAGTACCTTGTCCATACTATTCTTGTTTTGTGAATATGATAATTGGTGATCGTCTTTATGTGGTTGTTTGATTGTTTGAAATGAGTTTTTAAAAGATTCGGTTTAGCCTTGTTAAAGGCTTGCTTTCAAAACGCGTGTGTTTTGTGAATGGTGTGGTTTGAGAATGACTATGTGAACTCTATGGATATGTTTGGTGTTGATGTTGCACTTGGTATTTGCGTGTGGACGTATATTGTTTCATTTCGGTGCATTGTGGTTTGACGTGGTGTTTTGCTAAGTGTTTGATGCTCTGGGTGAATTGTTTGAATATCCTTGATGTGGTATGCTATTTGTGTGAATGTGTGGATACGGTTGAAGGTCTACGGTGGCACATGGCATGCGATCATGTGGCCAGGATGCAACAGGCGATTGATCCAACCGTGAAAGCCTGAGATAATCTACGGTGGCACATGGCATGCGATCATGTGGCCAGGATGCAACAAGCGATTGATCCAACCGTGAGATGTGTGTGATTTGTTTCGCTAGCCAGCTCGGGAGGGTCCCTCAAGGCCTCGAGTGAGATTTGTGGCTTCGTGCCGGTCCTAGGCGATGCGCGTGTGTGATTATGTTTTGTTGATTTTATGTCCGTCGAGGACACGTGATGTTGGGCTCTGGCCCTGTGAATTATTGTCGGTTTTCTATTTGTGAAAACAAAACCTTTGGGCTGTGACCCTGTTGATTTTTGGAAAGATTAGGATTTGATAATCCTAAATTGTTTTCTATTAAAACTCTCGATGGCATTTTAAATTGTTTTACAAATTGTTCCCCTTAATTGTGGCCTTTCGGTTTCGGAATGTTTTACCCAAACTCTTGCCTCGGGAAGTACTTTTCATTATGTTTGGATCTTTGATGATTCCTGGTTATTGTTATTCGTGGAATATGAATTGTATGGCTCGTATTTTTGCACTTGTACTTGCACTAGCAAAACAGTGGAGTTTTGCTAACCCCCGAGTATTCGGGGGGTGGATGTCTATTTTTACATTCAGGTTTTGGAGCATAGAACAGGGTCGGCATGAAGGATGATGAAAGATGAACGATACTAATCACACGAGGAACCGTTGATGTCACATTGGTCTAGTTGTATTTTCTTTTCGCCGCAAGATCTTTTCCGTTGTACGGGAGTTTATTGTATTTTGACCCCTGCGTGGGTATGTGTTCGGAATTGAGTAGTATGTTATTATTGAAAGGCCAAATCGGTCTACTGAGTCTTTTTAGCCTTAAAGGCATTGTCGAGTTGTTCGTTTGTTGTTACCAGCCTGGTAGATCCTTGAGGAAAGGTTCTACGGCGTGTAATATCCCTGAGCGGATTGGGGGTGTTACAGAATGGTATCGGAGCTTAGGTTGTGGAAACCTAGGCTGTCGGGTCGATGGTGTCTATTGAGTTTTTGTCTCGGATTTTATCTCGAGTCGAGTGTCGCGACGCGTCGTCTGAGTTTGTTGGTCGTGATTAGTATCGTGGGCGATCATCATCTTCGTGCGACCTGTGGCTGTAAGTCTCCCTTCTTTGTGTTGTGCCTCGTGTGACACGAGCTATTTTTATGATTATTTGTTAAGTGACGGAATCCTTTTATGAATTTTGATTTCGTGATATGTGGTTACTTGACTCTCATACTTCGTTCATATGGGGAGTAGTGTTGATGGATTGTGCATGTTTGACTTTATTTCTTTTATCCGCTGCGTGAGTTCCTTTTGTAATATCCGCAATTTTCGATTTCCGGTAAATTTCTTTTTCGGCCGGAGTCCGTTTTGACGACTCGCTCATGACCGTTTCGTCATTTTGAGAATGATTAATTCTGGACTTTTTGTCATCCGTGTAATACCCGGTTGTAATTCATTCATTTTCATTCAGTAATTATCAGTCTGTAATTGTCACTCAATGTATTTTCACTCAATTATAATCATTCATCAATCATGTTCATTCACCGTGTTCACCGTTCGGAAAAACTTCGAGTTGTGTATCATTATTGTTCATTGTTTCAACTTTCTTCTTATGAGTTCGACTTTGTTAGATCACCATTATTTTTGATAACTCCAAAAATTCTAAATCTTTGCAATATTATAGAGCATCGAATTAGCTTTCCAATGGTTCAAACGGTGAGTCAATCGGAGTCCGGACGAGAGAGTTATGGTCGTTTTAGCTCACCCGCTCATTTGGCCGATCACTGCCGACTGACCGCCGTGTCGTCCGACACGGCCCGTGCCGTACTCATCCGGATAAGCCAAGTCTCGCCTCGGGACCCGACCGTGTCGCTCAGCACGGCCGAGCCGAACTCTTCCGGATAAGCGAACCGATCGCTTGCAGGCCCGACCGTGTTCCGGGACACGGTCGAGTCAATGCCGAGCGCCGCGGACAGGTCACTATCGGTAGGCCCCTTCGCGCCGCGACCGTGTCAAGCAGGACACGGTCGAGTCCCTGCCGGCCAGCTGCGCGCCACGACCGTGTCAGACGGACACGGTCGAGTCTGTCAGCCGAGTCAACCCCTATAAATTCGTTTTTTGAGCATTTCAGCTCATTTCTTTCCCATTCTCTCACTCTTTCTCTTCTCTTCCGCGGATGGAGGCGTGGGAATCTTGGAGCAATGTTGTTATACATTTAATCCATGAAGTTTTGAGGCTCATATCATCAATCATCCCTCCTATAACATCCTCCGATCTACCGAATCAGGTCGGATTTTCTAGAAATCTAATTTTGGGGATTTTGGGTATTTTGGTTGTTTTCGTCCGAATAATCCGATTTAACTTGGTATTATGATAGATTGATGATTATTAAGATGTATTACATCTTTTCCCTTGTTATTCCATGGTTGGATCGTATCTATTCGTTGTTTTGGTCGAGTTCTTGATCGACGCCTTGAAGGAGTCCGGTAAAATGTCATAGGGTGGTTTTCGGGCGTTCTACGATTATTCTTCCTCGTATGATCGATGATTTATTGATTATATGTTGTTAGGGTCGAATTCTTGCGAAGAACTCGAGTCGGAACCCTTCCGTTCGTCGTTTTCTTCAAGCTTTTCGATCGTGGGCGTATTCTTTGTCTTCGCCGGAGAATTGTAGGTGTTCGAGGTGTCCCGACTGAGCCGTGTTTGTAGGAGTGTCCGGTGTCGATTATCGAGGCAAGTATCTTGCCCATACATTATGTGTTTTGTGGATATTACGGTTGTTAATCGTCGATATGTGCTAAATAAATATTAATAACCATCTTTCAAAAGAATCGGAATATTTATCATCATGGTTTTTGTAAAGGTGACCCGTGTGTGTTGGGAATTAATGTGCTTAGATGAATATGTGAGTTTGTGTGATATTAGTTGTGTCGTTCGGTGCTGTTGAAATCTGTGCTTCTTTGTGAATCGTATCATTACTTGGTCGTGAGTATATGTTGGATGAACTGGCCATTCTAGTAAGGTACCTCGACTATATATATACTGTGATTGACCTTCGAGGCTCGTGGTTTGCAACTGTGATTTTGGAACGTGTGTTGATGTTCTTCCACCTGGGGATGGCGTGTGGCCTCTGGGGGCCGATACTAATGGGTACGGCCACGGAAGTGAACTTGGGTGCGTGTGTTGATGTTCTTCCACCTGGGGACGGTTCGACGGGACCTATGGGGGCCGATACTAATGGGTACGGCCGCGGAAGTGGTTTCCCACCTGGGGACGGTCCGACGGGGCCTCTGGGGGCTGATACTAATGGGTACGGCCACGGGTTACCAAGTGTGGTTTCTGTGATATTGATGTTGATGTTTTGATGATTAATTGTGATATTATCCGGAGTATCACAATGCTTTGCGCTCGGGGTCGAGAGACATTATATATCGAGTTTTGGTGCTTGACTAGAATGGCATAGGAATAATGTGTTATGTGTAATGTGTCCTTGTAAGTGAATTGAATTGGATGATCGGGTCGTGGACCCTGTGTTTTGTGACCGGAATGGTTGGGTCGTGGACCCCGTGTTTCGTTAAACGGATTTGCATTTTGGAAAATGAACTTTGGGGCTGTGACCCTAAATGATTTTCGAGGAATTTAAGAACTTTTCAATTTCTAATGTTTTTTAAAACTCCCGAGATTTGGAAATGTTTTCAAAGTGCTTACTTACTTCGTTTCTACTTTCAAGACTTGAACTATTTTTAACTAAATATACCTCGGGAAGTATTTCGTTGTATTCTCAGAATGTGTTGTGTATGGCTCGTATTTGCACTTTATACTTGCACTAGCGAAACAGTGGAGTTTCGCTAACCCCCGAGCACCTGGGGTGGATATCCGTATTGTGTCCGTGTACATGCAGGTTTTCGGAGCAAGACACGGATCGGCACGAGGGATGATGAAAGACGAATGATACTAATCACACGAAGGCGCTTTGGGTTCGATTAGTCGGAGTCCATTGTATTGTCTTTTCCGCTGTCTTATTGTTCGTTGTTGCAAGTATTTTACCCTTGCGTGGGTATGCGTCTGGATGAGCTTATGTATTTTTATTTGTAAGTCAGTGTCGAAAGACCAAATCGGTGTATTGGTTCGTTATTTTGATTCGTCAGTATGTAATGTGATGTGTTGCTTAGATGTCTAGCCTGGTGGATCCTCGCGGAGAGGGTCTGCGGCGTGTAATATTCTGCCTGATCCGGGATGTTACATTTATGGTATCGGAGCTTAGGTTGCGGAAACCTAGGCTGTCGGGTCCAGTCGTGTACTGTTGGGTCTTGTCTTGTCAGATTGAGTCTGACTGATGTCGTGCCGCGACGCGTCGTCTGGGATGTCGACCGTGATTAGTATCAAGGTGCAGCCATCATCTTCGTGCGATCTGTGGATGTAAGTCTCCCTACTACATGTTGTACCACGAGCTATACGAGCCTGTATGATTCTGTGTTATGTAGTAGTATTTGAAGGTGGATCGTGAGTAAGTGACATATATTTGTTAATTCCCGTTTTGTGCTAGAATGAAGAATGATATGGCCAAATGTATCCTTGTATGAATTGTTTTGCTTGCAAGAGCAACAACCTTGGAATTTTTAGTTTCGAAGGCTTCCGGGGAGCCACGTAAATTTTTTTTTAAAATGTCCTCCAAGGGAGGAAATTTTTTGATTTTTGTATGATGACCTCAAGGTCGAAAATTTTTAGACTTCAAACTACCGATATTTCATTCTCATCTCATACTATAAGTTTTCAAAACTCGAGTTTTTAACTCAAATAAGGTCTTCAAAATATACTCAAGACGTGACTCTCGTTTGTAACTTTTCGGTTTCATGAATGTTGGTCAAAAGATGCGTATTGATGATGCTCGTTGTTGAGCAAGGTGCCGCTTTAAAATTAAAATAGTAACGTGAAAGTTGAGTCCATCGGTATGTATGTGTTGAGATAGTCCTCTTTATTGAAAAGTAAAATTTTTGTTCTTGATAGGATGATTTTCTTTTGATGGTTGCTTGTGAGATGTTATAATTATGTGAATCGATGACATTTAGACTCGTATGTTGCTGCTTATTTGTAACCTTCGAGTCTAGTATTACCTCATATATGTTTGCAATCATGTTGGTGATTAGAGCAGTTAGCACACGCTTAATACGAGCCTAACGCGCGCTAACGTGGCGTGTTTAGCACACGTTAATCTTTGTTGTAACGCGCGCTAATCAACCTGGGCAGAGGCTATGGAACCGCATTATAGCCGTCAGGTCTAACTTTTGCGGCCAATCACCTGTAGTTGTATTCTCTACGTGGTGTCTAGTGATAACAATCAAGCAGCGTGAATGTGTGTTAAGACTTTTCGTATTGCTAGGTGATATTTGATTGTGTTTGATGAATTGATAAACTATGTCTGCTGTGTGTGTTCAAAAACACTTTCCTGGAAACTTCACAAAGTTTTGACGGTTCGATTAATCGGCGGCTCCGTGTATACTTTGAAAATTATTTGGAATTGGCAAGCCGGCCTTGGATTCTCAAATAAAACCTCGATGGTATTTGAAAGAGTTGTTTTAAAGTACCTTGAACATTTTGTAAAGTATTACCGTCGTTGATGTCTGTGAAGTGTTGGGAGGATTTTCGAAAATGATTTTAACGTATTGTTGCATTTTCAAATATTTCGAGTGAATGATTTTCAAAAATCTTTCACACCATAAGAATATTTTATTTCAAAAACCAATGCGAGTTTTATTTTCAAAAAAAAATATAGTGAAAGATGAAAAATCTCACTCGATGTAAAGTTCAAACTCGGATTTGGAAATGTTAGAGTATGTAAGAATGATTTGATGATCTTGCATGGTTAACTTGTTAGTTGTTAACGGTGATGATGATACGTAGGGGCATGATGACTTCAAATGATTTCAAATGAGACGGTTAAAGTATGTTGTTTACAAGTTTTGATGAAACAACCCGAGGTACCAAAAGTACTTTTAAAGTTTATTTTAAATACCATACAAATCCTAGGATTTTCAAAAGATTTCCTTTAAAAGGATACCTCGTGGATTTTCTTTTCGAGTTATTATTGGTTACCTTTATGTGATATGTCGTGCTGAATTGGTACTTTAGTATAATATTTTGCGAAGTTGTGCAATCGTATTGAGTGGGAATCCGCTTAGTATGCCGATGGGCAGAGGACGCAGTCGTGACCACGATACTAATGGCCATGAAGATCGGATGTGGACCAAGAGGATATGGTCGGGAAGGTTGCTATTCAAAGACTTCGTTCTCGTTGTTTAGGTGTCGGGACGAAACCTCTTTTAAAGGTGATATGATGTAATAACCGCATTTTTCTTTCTTTCTCTTCTGTTTCGTCCAACCGTATCGACTCGACTGTGTTCGTTGACGCTTCTGACCTGGTGTTGTTTCTCACCTTTGTCACTCGAGCGAGTTCTGATATTGTCCCAAATTGATCTATATATCGTTGTGACCTTTCCAAGTTCGGAAAATTAGTCTCGTTTTCGATCTTCCAACCCTTGGGCAGTGGAATTCCGTATTTGTTCAGCGATTGGCTCGCGTTTTGATTGATGTACCGTTGGGTTGGTCAATCATATTGATTTTCGTCCGTTGTGTTTTGTGATTGTTCGGATAATTGACTTGATTGTATTATCCATTTGATCACGCTTGTCACTTGTTGGTTTTGTTATATCCCTAACGGCGACGTCGTGTTGGTCGTCGTGGAGCGTGTTTTCACGCCGTATATTCCTTTGCGTTGCTTGTAACGTTTCGGCGATGGGCGTAAGTTACGCGTTTCCTTGCGTATCTCGTTGAGTTTTCCTGGCGGGATATTGCTTCTCCCTACTTGTTTTAAGTTTCGGGACGAAACTTCTTTTCAGGAGGGTAGAATGTAATATCCGCAATTTTCGATTTCCGGTAAATTTCTTTTTCGGCCGGAGTCCGTTTTGACGACTCGCTCATGACCGTTTCGTCATTTCGAGAATGATTAATTCTGGACTTTTTGTCATCCGTGTAATACCCGGTTGTAATTCATTCATTTTCATTCGAATATCACCAGTAAATGTCACTCAATGTATTTTCACTCAATTATAATCATTCATCAATCATGTTCATTCACCGTGTTCACCGTTCGGAAAAACTTCGAGTTGTGTATCATTATTGTTCATTGTTTCAACTTTCTTCTTATGAGTTCGACTTTGTTAGATCACCATTAATTTTTGGTAACTCCAAAAATTCTAAATCTTTGCAATATTATAGAGCATCGAATTAGCTTTTCAATGGTTCAAACGGTGAGTCAATTGGAGTCCGGACGAGAGAGTTATGGTCGTTTTAGCTCACCCGCTCATTTGGCCGATCACTGCCGACCGAACTCGGCCGTGTCGTCCGACACGGCCCGTGCCGTACTCGTCCGGATAAGCCATAAGTCTCTGCCTCAGGACCCGACCGTGTCGTCTGGCACGGCCGAGCCGAACTCTTCCGGATAAGCCGAACCGATCGCTTGCAGGCCCGACCGTGTTCGACACGGCCGAAGTCAATGTCGAGCGCCATGACAGTCACTATCGGTAGGCCCTTCGCGCCACGACCGTGTCAAGCAGACACGGCCGAGTCCTCGCCGGCCACCAAGGCGCCACGACCGTGTCGACGGACACGGCCGAGTCTGACAGCCGAGTCAACCCCTATAAATTCGTTTTTTGAGCATTTCAGCTCATTTCTTTCCCATTCTCTCACTCTTTCTCTTCTCTTCCGCGGATGGAGGCGTGGGAATCTTGGAGCAATGTTGTTATACATTTAATCCATGAAGTTTTGAGGCTCATATCATCAATCATCCCTCCTATAACATCCTCCGATCTACCGAATCAGGTCAGATTTTCTAGAAATCTAAATTTGGGGATTTTGGGTATTTTGGTTGTTTTCGTCCGATTAATCCGATTTAACTTGGTATTATGATATATTGATGATTATTAAGATGTATTACATCTTTTCCCTTGTTATTCCATGGTTGGATCGTATCTATTCGTTGTTTTGGTCGAGTTCTTGATCGACGCCTTGAAGGTGTCCGGTAAAATGTCATAGGGTGGTTTTCGGGCGTTCTACGATTATTCTTCCTCGTATGATCGATGATTTATTGATTATATGTTGTTAGGGTCGAATTCTTGCGAAGAACTCGAGTCGGAACCCTTCCGTTCGTCGTTTTCTTCAAGCTTTTCGATCGTGGGCGTATTCTTTGTCTTCGCCGGAGAATTGTAGGTGTTCGAGGTGTCCCGACTGAGCCGTGTTTGTAGGAGTGTCCGGTGTCGATTATCGAGGCAAGTATCTTGCCCATACATTATGTGTTTTGTGGATATTACGGTTGTTAATCGTCGATATGTGCTAAATAAATATTAATAACCATCTTTCAAAAGAATCGGAATATTTATCATCATGGTTTTTGTAAAGGTGATCCGTGTGTGTTGGGAATTAATGTGCTTAGATGAATATGTGAGTTTGTGTGATATTAGTTGTGTCGTTCGGTGCTGTTGAAATCTTGTGCTTCTTTGTGAATCGTATCATTACTTGGTCGTGAGTATATGTTGGATGAACTGGCCATTCTAGTAAGGTACCTCGACTATATATATACTGTGATTGACCTTCGAGGCTCGTGGTTTGCAACTGTGATTTTGGAACGTGTGTTGATGTTCTTCCACCTGGGGATGGCGTGTGGCCTCCGGGGCCGATACTAATGGGTACGGCCACTAAGTGAACTTGGGTGCGTGTGTTGATGTTCTTCCACCTGGGACGGTTCGACGGGACCTCCGGGGCCGATACTAATGGGTACGGCCGCGGAAGTGGTTTCCCACCTGGGGACGGTCCGACGGGGCCTCTGGGGGCCGATACTAATGGGTACGGCCACGGGTTACCAAGTGTGGTTTCTGTGATATTGATGTTGATGTTTTGATGATTAATTGGGATATTGTCCGGAGTATCACAATGCTTTGCGCTCGGGGTCGAGAGACATTATATATCGAGTTTTGGTGCTTGACTAGAATGGCATAGGAATAATGTGTTATGTGTAATGTGTCCTTGTAAGTGAATTGAATTGGATGATCGGGTCGTGGACCCTGTGTTTTGTGACCGGAATGGTTGGGTCGTGGACCCCGTGTTTTGTTAAACGGATTTGCATTTTGGAAAATGAACTTTGGGGCTGTGACCCTAAATGATTTTCGAGGAATTTAAGAACTTTTCAATTTCTAATGTTTTTAAAACTCCCGAGATTTGGAAATGTTTTCAAAGTGCTTACTTACTTCGTTTCTACTTTCAAGACTTGAACTATTTTTAACTAAATATACCTCGGGAAGTCTTTCGTTGTATTCTCGGAATGTGTTGTGTATGGCTCGTATTTGCACTTTATACTTGCACTAGCGAAACAGTGGAGTATTGCTAACCCCCGAGTAATCGGGGGGTGGATATCTGTATTGTGTCCAGGTACATGCAGGTTTTCGGGAGCAAGACACAGGATCGGCACGAGGGATGATGAAAGACGAATGATACTAATCACACGAAGGCCAGTTTTGTGTTCAGTTAGTCGGAGTCCATTGTATTGTCTTTTCCGCTGTCTTATTGTTCGTTATTGCAAGTATTTTACCCTTGCGTGGGTATGCGTCTGGATGAGCTTATGTATTTTTATTTGTAAGTCAGTGTCGAAACACCAAATCGGTGTATTGGTTCGTTATTTTGATTCGTCAGTATGTAATGTGATGTGTTGCTTAGATGTCTAGCCTGGTGGATCCTCGCGGAGAGGGTCTGCGGCGTGTAATATTCCCGGTTCGATCTGGGGATGTTACACCTTTGTAATGGTTTTCGGTATTTTACCGACTGAGTTTTATTTCGAAAATCGATTCCGTTAACCGAGTTTTGATGTTATGGTCTTGATCATTTTAGCGAAATTCTTATGACGGTATTTAACATTTTGTAAATGGATTTTGTAAGTTTTTGAAACATTACCGTCATCGGCCTTTTTGGCGTTTTTGTAAATGGTTTTTAGCCTGGTGGGTTCCGATGCGGGATCCACGGCGCTATAAAGTTTTGTGTAATTACCTGAAATTTTTTTGGGCATTCTAGCCCATTGAATTATTTTTTTGAAAACCTTGAGTATCTTAGAAAATAAATTTCGAGACGTACTTTTAAAATGAATTATTTCCTCATGGTACATCCAAGGTGCCACAATATGTTTCCAAATCTTTCTACCTCGAGGACCAAAATGTTTTGAGATATTTTCAATGTTTTAGAAACACTTATACTTAGACCCGAGGGTCGGATATTTCTGAAAGTTTTCACAAAAAGGAAAGTGTCCTCGTTTTATCAAACGCAAGATGGTTTTCAAAGTCTCGACAATGATTTTGTTCAACTTTTTGTAAAATGATACTCAAGATCAACTGATGTTTCCAAACTGTTTTTACCATCATTTCCTGCTTGTGGTCGTGGAAGGTGGGATGACGATCTTTAATGTTGTCATTTCGTGGGGGCTTGCATGTTATCGCACCTGTGTGAGTTGTTAAAGCTTGAGTTTGTACGTTTGCGTACATGTGTGATTGTTTTATGATGGTTGTAATTATGTGCTGGTTATCGTTCGGTTCGTTGAGGTCGCCGAACGATACCGTCGTTATTGTAGTGTTTGTGTGTATTACTTTACGATGGTAATCGTTGTGTATGATATGTGTTATGATTCTTTGTTGCGCTGAGTTGGCATCTCCGGTTTGTTGTTTTGTGATGTTATGTTCCATTGTACCTAGCATTTGTATTTTCGGTATGCCGAGCCGAGGCATTTCAACCGTGATGTGTCGGGGGAATGTACGTGCATTTTGTCCTTCTCACAAGAACACATTTCGAGTGTGGACTCGAGGACACCGAATTCAGATTTGCGAATTGCTACCGAGACTTTCGGAGTTCGCGCTTCAAAGACAGCTTATCGAATCGTCTTTGAGAAGCCTTCAAGGATGTTTTTGTCCGCTTGTTGTGTCGTCACCTTGGTTTCATTGTTGTGAGTTTCGGGGACGACACTCCTTTTTGAAGAGGTCGAATATAATACCCGTATTATTTTTGGCCTCTGCATTCCCTGTTTCTCAGGTCTATCGACTCGCTCGTGTTCGTTGATACCTTCTGAACTTGTTCTCTATTTTAGTTTCATCATTCGAATGAACTGTGATCTTGTTTTGGGTCGATCTGGTATCGCTGTGACTTTTCCGAGTTCGGTTCGATTCTTGTGAACCTTGTTCGGAAGTGACATCATTTGGTTCTACTAGTTCTTTTATTCGAAGTGGATCGGATTTTGAACTTCTGTATATTCTACTTTGTCGACTCATTTATGTTTGTTGACATTTGTGAGCTTGTCCTGCCCCTTGCTTTTGTTGATCGAACGAGTGTGGTATTGTTTCGGAATAACTCGTTTGTCGTTGTAACTTTTCAATCGCTATTCCCTTTCCTGTGGATCTTATGGGAATGCATGTCTTGTAGTTCTCACCAGATCATCCTGGGAGTTGTTGTTTGAGTTTTATTATCCTTCGTGTTTCGGACATGATTGTTCGATTTTTGTTGTCTCGATCGTTTGTTTGTTCGGTTTTTGTTCTCATTTCGTGATTGTTGAGCGTTCAGGCTCCTTCCTAATTCCCTCAAGTTCGGGAAATTAGTCTCGCTTTCGATCTTCCAACCCTTGGGCGGTGGAATTCTGTATTTGTTCGGCGATTGACTCGCTTTGATTGATGTACCGTTGGCCTGGCCAATCTTATCGATTTTCGTCGTTGTGTTTTGTGATTGTTGGATAATTGACTTGACTATATTATCCATTTGATGACGCTTGTCATCTGTTGGTTTTATTATATCCCTAACGGCGACGTTGTGTTGGTCGTCAGGAGCGTGTTTTCACACCATATATCATGCGTTGGTTGTTTGTAACGCTTCATTGGGCGTTAGTTACGCGTTTCTTACGTATCTCGTTGAGTTTTCCGGCGGAATATTTCTTCCCTACTTGTTTTAAGTTTCGGACGAAACTTCTTTAAGGAGGGTAGAATGTAATATCCGCAATTTTCGATTTTCGTAAATTTCTTTTCGGCCGAAGTCCGCTTTTGACGACTCGCCATGACCGCTTCGCCATTCCGAGAACGATTAATTCTACACTTTTGACATTCGAGTTCGCTTTGAGTCGTTTTGTTGAGTTCCGTGCTTTTTAACGACTTTTCCGCACTCGAGTTCGGTTCTTGCGAATCTCGCTCAAATCATTGCTTCGAGTTTCCCGTAAGTCCGTTTAACTTTGTTAGACGTGTTGTGAACTTCCGTTTGGTTATTCGATCACGTATCGTGATTTCCGGGCGCTTTGGGCCATTTTGTAATTTCTTGAAAGTTACGTATCCATATCTGTAATTGTTGTTTCGACCCGCTTCTTGGTCGCGTATGATTAATTATGGTATTATGTTTTCATTTCGGCCGTTGATGTTGTCCGCGAACTTTTCGCCGTGTTCGCTCCGCACGCTTAAATCGGTCGCCGAGCCTTGGTGGTCGCATCGCCGGACGGTTATGGATCGCCGGACGGCTATGGATCGCCGGACAATTGCGGCACCGCCGACAGAGCGCGGCAGAACCGGCGTAGCGCACGCCATCGCCGGAAGGCTGCGCGCGCTAACCGGCAGGTGTAGCGCACGCTAGCTTGGTCGACCAACGCACGCTATCGGGCCGGACAGTAGGGTTTCTGAGGTTCTGGACTCGGTCAGGATCGGCAGGTAGCGCACGCTACTGTCGGTCGTAGCGCACGCTAACCGGCAGGGTAGCGACGCCGCCGCCGACTAGCGTGCGTTACTGGTAAGTTTGTTAGTCCAGTGGCTATCGACAGCCGCTAGCGCGAAGCTTCCGGCCGTAGCGCACGCTAGCGGGAGTCGGGCGGACGAGTCATGGTCGGCAGAATTTGTCGTTGGTGCCGGGTCATGCGGGTCATGGCCGAGAGTGCTCGGCCGATGCTGGCCGATAGCGCACGCTAGTCCGGGAAGGCTAGCGCACGCTAGTTCCGGCCCAGTATATATATGACAGACCAGCCACTTTTCCCTTCGTTTTTCATTTCCTTCCTTGTCCGTCCGCGGCTGGCGATTCATGGGCGACAAAGCCATGTTGTTTAACAACAAATCCATGAAGTTCTTGAGTTCATAACATCAATCAATCATCCGTTATCATCCTTTGATCCAGCGAATCAAGGTAATCTTCCTTAGAACCCTAATTTCATGAATTTGGGGGTTTTTCGCATTTTTGTCCGATTCGTTCCGTGTTTTTGATTAATTCATGATGGGTATAATTAATCTTGGTAGTATTCTTGTGTTTAACATCATTTAATCCATTGTTCTTTGTCGAATCGAAGTATAATTCTTGATTTCCTTCGAATTGACTTTTTGGGTGATTTGTCCCCGATCTCGTTTTTCATCCATTTTCGATGGATCGATTATGGTTAAATGATGTTGTTAAACATATTCTATGGATTGTATATCCATATTTCAACTTGGAATTCCGTTTTCGTGATTTGACTGAACGAATCGTGTTCTTGGCCGTTTTGGGGGAAATCCTTGAACTTTCGTCATTCGTTCTTTGAATTCAACGGCTTTGAGTCATGTTATGGAATTCATTTCATTGTTATTATTGTCCTTCGTAGTTTATGACGTGAGTTGGCGATCGGTGGAGTCGGCGGGTTCGTAATCGGTTCGTGTCAACCTACTTTGGTCGATTCTCCGCGTTGTTACCTTGTCCATACTATTCTTGTTTTGTGAATATGATAATTGGTGATCGTCTTTATGTGGTTGTTTGATTGTTTGAAATGAGTTTTCAAAGATTCAGTTTAGCCTTGGTAAAGGCTTGCTTTCAAAACGCGTGTGTTTTGTGAATGGTGTGGTTTGAGAATGACTATGTGAACTCTATGGATATGTTTGGTGTTGATGTTGCACTTGGTATTTGCGTGTGGACGTATATTGTTTCATTTCGGTGCATTGTGGTTTGACGTGGTGTTTTGCTAAGTGTTTGATGCTCTAGGTGAATTGTTTGAATATCCTTGATGTGGTATGCTATTTGTGTGAATGTGTGGATATGGTTGAAGGTCTACGGTGGCACATGGCATGCGATCATGTGGCCAGGATGCAACAAGCGATTGATCCAACCGTGAGAGCCTGAGATAATCTACGGTGGCACATGGCATGCGATCATGTGGCCAGGATGCAACAAGCGATTGATCCAACCGTGAGATGTGTGTGATTTGTTTCGCTAGCCAGCTCGGGAGGGTCCCTCGAGGCCTCGAGTGGGATTTGTGGCTTCGTCCCGGTCCTAGGCGATGCGCGTGTGTGATTATGTTTTGTTGATTTTATGTCCGTCGAGGACACGTGATGTTGGGCTCTGGCCCTGTGAATTATTGTCGGTTTTCTATTTGTGAAAACAAAACCTTTGGGCTGTGACCCTGTTGATTTTTGGAAAGATTAGGATTTGATAATCCTAAATTGTTTTCTATTAAAACTCTCGATGGCATTTTAAATTGTTTTACAAATTGTTCCCCTTAATTGTGGCCTTTCGGTTTCGGAATGTTTTACCCAAACTCTTGCCTCGGGAAGTACTTTTTATTATGTTTGGATCTTTGATGATTCCTGGTTATTGTTATTCGTGGAATATGAATTGTATGGCTCGTATTTTTGCACTTGTACTTGCACTAGAAAAACAGTGGAGTTTTGCTAACCACCGAGTATTCGGGGGGTGGATGTCTATTTTTGCATTAAGGTTTTGGAGCATAGCACAGGGTCGGCACGAAGGATGATGAAAGATGAACGATACTAATCACACGAGGAACCGTTGATGTCACATTGGTCTAGTTGTATTTTCTTTTCCGCTGCAGTATCTTTTCCCCGTTGTACGGGAGTTTATTGTATTTTGACCCCTGCGTGGGTATGTGTTCGGAATTGAGTAGTATGTTATTATTGAAAGGCCAAATCGGTCTACTGAGTCTTTTTAGCCTTAAAGGCATTGTCGAGTTGTTCGTTTGTTGTTACCAGCCTGGTAGATCCTTGAGGAAAGGTTCTACGGTGTGTAATATCCCTGAGCGGATTGGGGGTGTTACATCTATAATTATTGTTATCTTTTTATTTCCTTATAATATTAGAACTATTATTGCAATTTCTTTGCAATTATTAAACCAAACTTTTTAATTGTGTGTTTCACTCATCTTAAGTATCTATAAAAATAGACTAATAGTGTATAATTCAAATTATAACCAAACTTCCTTGTGGGATCGATAAACCGGACTCAAAAAGTCCACTTTACTACTTGATACGATATCGTGCACTTGCGATAGTTACACTAAAAGCGTGTCAGCTTCTTCACACACAGTTTTGAAGCTTCGTCTTCTTCAATGCAAGTCCGTCACACACAGTTCGGGAGTAGCAAGGATTCCTCAGTCCACACAGGGCTGATATGAGTTTGTTCAAAGATAGAACAGGGTTTGAACAACAGCTATGACTTTCTGGGCTTTAAGCTGATAATGTGTTGTTCAAGGTTTGAGTGCTGTATATCTCTTCTATCAGAATAGCAGAAAGCTTAGGGAGATATATTTTGCTCTGAATATTTCTTGTAAGCTTTGTTCGTTTGTAAGTCGTGAATATTCTGAATGTATTCTATAGATTTTCAGTATTTCTTGATCTTCAAACTCTGGGGATATATATAGCCTCTAAAATATATCCGTTTGACTGATATTTGACTGAGATCCGGATATTGCGGGATTTGAAGATCTTCTGATGACTTACAGTATTTAAATACTTTATCCTTTAATATTTAAATACTTCTTTATCAACGGGACTTGACTTCTAGCGAAAACTGAAGATTCCTTCTTGTCCTGTTTGAGGGATGTATGGAACGATTGCTGTATTGATATTTCGAGACAGCTTCCATACTTAACTTTGCGGGACTCTTTGTTGTATGATAGATTTGCTGTATGGATGAGACTGTTAGAAGTCCTCGATACATGTTGATACTTGATCAGCTTTTCGATGCAGCTATTGGCGGTATTCAAGATTTGGTATTTGTCAAAACATTCTGACAAAACGATCGATACAGGGATTATTTATCCCAACATCATCGATACATGGTTTTTGTTATCCCAACAATTTCCCCCTTTTTGATAATTTGCCAAGTCCTTCCGAGTCTTCTTTTAAAACCTTATGATGTTATCCAAACATCCTTGATGATGCCAAAACTTTGACACTTAGCGGTTTGAAGTAGGGCAGACTTCTTGGTCTTCTTTCGAATGTTTTGGCCTTCGGAATTTGGCTTAACATTAAGAACTGCTCGCAGGTAAGTTCAGCTTTTATCAAAGGAAAGTTATATTGAAAACTTATGATTGGCGCGCAGGCACAATCTTGCATTGTTTTCTAGATGCATACAACTTAAACTATGAACTGTTCGCAGACAAGTTCTTACAGCTTGTGTATGAGATAGGTTTCATAATATGAATACAGTAAGAATAAATAGAGTGACTATAAACATATAAGAACACAGTAGATTACGAGTTGTAATATTTCAAGATAGGCAAAAATTTTATTGATATTGAAATGAGGAGTACAAAATTTTGCTATTCGGAAGATAAGATTACAAAAACTATAATACAAGGAAATTTAGCTCCTATAGTCTAAATGCCTCCATGGTCTTTTTGGGTCATTCTTGGTGTTCTTCCACCACTATTGATGGGCTTCCTTGTCTCGATTCTAATAAATGGCTCGACCTTCATATGATTTGTCGAAGACAAGAATCTAATCCTCTGAGTGGGTCACCAAGTCACCATTATTGTGCTTTGATTTCATCTGCAACTGTACCGGGAGTGTTCCACCTTCCAGCTTCGTCTTGAATTCCTCTATGGCTTCCTGCACCGTTATCCATCTATTGAATAATGGGGAATCCCTGATAAGTACAACAAAGTATCTTAACAGTTCATTTCTCCTCCATTCTTTGATCTCTGCAGCGGTAGGTTGTCGGTCTGCCGGGAGGTTCATAGATTGCGGCTTTCGGACTAGGCTTTTCCAAGGATACTTAGGATCCTGGAATTCTGGTCTTTCTCCCTGTATCCTCACGTTCGGCGTTGAGATACGGGCTATGTCTGCAGTGATAGAGTCTTCAAGTGGAGCTAACAACTCTTTCTCTTGCTGCAACCTCATTCTCCTAGCGGCTTCCCTTGCTTCTTCCTCCTTTTTGGCATCATCAAGGTATGACACCTTTTCATCAAGACGTTCCAGGATTTCCAAAGCAGCATCCTGCTTCGTCTCAATATTAGACATTCTCTCAACGAGGGAGGAGAGCACCTGCGACATATCTTTTATGTTCTTGTCATGGGCTCGCAGTTGGGAACCGGATTCGATCAAAGCAGATGCGGTCTTGGCCTCTAACACGCAGAGTTTCGATTCCTCTTCTCTCAGGATCTGTTTTTGCTTCTCTTGTATTTGGCTCAGAGCTTGCTTGAAGACATGTGGCAAGACAGTGAAGGCTTCGACTACTCGAGAGACTTCATACCTTAGTCCGGTCATTTCTTCAACAGCATATGTGTAAAGCCAATCAAGAGCCTTTCCTACAGAGTGTAGATCATTGACTACATCATGAATAAAGACAGTTTGGAGGCCAAGAGCATGTAATCGCTCTTTTCTTGCTTCGGTGCTGGGAGAGTCTGGATGGGCAAAGTCCTCGACTCCATTTAACCTTCTCAAATTCACATTAGGGTGTGAATTGAGTTGGACATCCTCAGGTATAGCATCGTCGTCAGATTCCAAGGCAGTTGATGGGGCGGGAATAACTGTTTCAGGTTCAGCGGCAGGGGGTGCGGCATCCTCCTGTGTCGAAATGGTTTCTGTAGACATGGATACAGGAGGGACCAATTCCTCCTTGTGTCTCTCAGCATCCGGCTGTTCCGGCAGAGGGACTGATTCCTCTTGCTGGATAGCGCTAGATCTTTCTTCGGCGGGGGCAAGGACAGGCTCGGGTGCCTGTTGCGAAACATGTTGTTCCTCCTCGACATGAGGGACTGAATCCTCATTGTCGGGAACATTGGCTTGCTGTGGCGAATGGGGCGACTGATGGGCAGATGTCCCTTCATCTCTCTTTGCTTGGGCTTCCTCTCGATTCATCCGCGGACCAGTCTAGAGTGCGTCGTTATCGTCGTCGGAATCAGGATCGGACTTTGGACTATCGGGAGTTTCCTTGGACGAAGCTTTCCCTTTCCTTAGAGCTTGAGCCTTATCAAGCAGATGACTCTCAATAAGCTCTTTAACAAATAAGTTGTCCCATTGGATCAGGACAGCAATTTCTTGAGTGCCCGTCACTTCCAAAATGAATTTTTCTTCGTTACACCACTCGCTCCAGTTGTACAAAGTTTCGTACGGAGCAAGTCTAAAGCTCTTCCATTGGAGAAACCACTCGAAAGACTGTTCAATCTGCACGGAAAGCAGGGTCTTGGAAATGATTGTGTCCGGGGAGGGACTCCGTACAGCGTCTGGGTTTGTTGTAGGAAGGGGTTCCTCTACAGGTGTGGGATCCTGTATTGGAGAGGGATTCCTTACAGGGGATGGTACCATGAAGGAAGATGGATCCTGAACGGGTGTGGAATCCCGTATAGGAGAGGTAGCTATTGGCTCCAAACAGGCAGCCGACTCGCCATAGTCTTTTGAGTTGGAAGATGTCCTAGTATCCGTCATAGCCGCCAAGGGCTCGGGATCTACTGTCGATAAAGTAGCGGGCATCTCTTCCACAGGGGTTGGGCCCTAGGGTAGTTGATCAGTGGGTTGCGCCACGAGAGGAGCATCCTCGGAGGGTTCTGTAGCTTTAACTTTCGTAAGCCTTCTTAGCTTCCTTTTTGGCTTCTCAACAGTAACTAGAGTTTTGCTGTGAGATCTTTTTCTCTTCTTCGAAGATTCGACACTTTGGGACTTAGAAGAAACGTCCCTCGGATCTGCAGACAGCGGCAAATTCCGGATAAAAGGTCTGTTGGCAATCAGGACGCTCTGGTTTAAGGCAGTGGGTCTGGCGCCTCCTAAGAATATCCGTTAACTGATCTTCTTTGCTTCTGCGGTTTGTTGAAGTCCGCACTTCATCAAAACATGGTTTAAGAATAAACCAAATGATTTCTTCTGAGAAGCAGATTTAGACACCTCTTCCTGTAAACGCTTAAGGATGACCTGACAGCAATTGACCTTCTCGCAGGTCATTATAGCGACCATCATCCTGAATCTGAGATTGGTGCACATCTCAAAAACACCTGTACGATTCTCAATAATGCGACAGCAAAAATCATGTAAATAAACAAACGGTAAACAAACATTCTTCTTATGGCATGTGGTGTGAACCATTTCCACCGTTGCTAAACCGGTGAACAAGCCATAGTACTGAGTCAGCAGTTCTTGAGACCCAAAGGTCTCAAGTTCTTCCATGGTCAGGCCATCAGAGGGTAGCCTGAAGATGTTTTTGAGAAGCTCTTTGTCAACGCGGATCTCCACTCCGCGGATAACTGCTGTGATATCAGCGACATGACCTCCTAGAGACATAGGCAGAAAATGAACCACGGCGTTGAGGTAGAATTCCTCAACCAGATGAACGTCATAGTTCTCGACGGTGTGGCTACCAAGGCGGTAAAGGCCTTGTTGATGGATTCTTGTAGTGACGACCTCCATGGCATCGACGTCATCACTTTCAGCGTGAATGCGTTCAATCACGACAGATCTGGAGAAGATCCGTCCATCGATGAAGCTGAGTGACTTCTTGAGAGAGGTGGAAGATGTCTGAGTAGACGCCATTGATGATTCTCAAGAAAAGATGAAAAAGATTCAAGAAAAATATGCAGTAAACACAGAAATATCTTGTAGGCTGAATTGCTTGAGTGCTCTTAAAATATGTAGAAGGCGTATAGAGTCTCAAATGGCATTTACAGTCCTTTTTATAGTAGGCAGCGAAGAAGGGTTTTCAGAGAATGAATGGTCAGATTTAAGGGATGGGAACCGGTGATTGAAATGAACGGTCACGGTGGACTAAGTGTAACTGGTACACTTATCCATTGAATTTTAAAATAAGAGCGGGTCCCACTTCTGCATTTGATATTACCCTTAATGCCTGAAACAGCGGTATTAAATATTAAACAATTTGAAAACATCGCGGCTTTTGAGATTTGATTGTCCAGATGTCGTGTAAGGCATTTAACGTAAACGACGTTTGATATGAAAACAGGGCACGTGGACAAAAATTATTTTTAAAATGAAATATTATAATATATAATGAATCGAAATCCCATAGTATGTGCTGTATCCGCGACGATACAGGTTCCCCCTTAAAAGGTACATATAGGTTTCAATTCCATACAGCAACTTTGGATTATTGCTGCATTCATGGATCATACTGTATTCCCCCTTAATTATTTGCATACGCCAGCTGTAGGATGATTCATATCGCTTACAGTGCTCTATTGAAGGCTCTGAGTGTACAAATAATTAATGGTGGATACTGTATTCTTGGGTCTTACAGCATTCCCCCTCAATTGTTGAGTAAAAACAGTAAATACTTACAGGAAGTCAGGCTGTAGCAATCCCAATTCTTGTCGAAGCATGTTGAATTTTGCTGTGTCGAGAGGCTTGGTGAAAATGTCGGCCAACTGAATATTTGTATGAACTTTTTCCAGCCGAACATCCTTGTTCTCGACATGATTCCTAATGAAATGATGCTTCATGTGGATATGCTTAGTGCGCGAGTACAATACAGAGTTGTGCATTATTGCAATTGCACTCGTGCTATCGCACATAATGGGTGTTTCCTTGGCTTCAATCCCATAATCTGACAATTGTTGCTGCATCCAAAGGATCTGCATACAGCAACTACCAGCAGCATATTATTATGATTCAGCCGTGGAAAGTGAGTTTGCCAATTGCTTCTTACTGAACCAAGACACAAGTCTAGGTCCAAGAAAGTGACAAGTTCCACTTGTACTCTTCCTATCTAGCTTGCAGCCTCCGAGATCCGAGTCGTTGTAGCCAACTAAATCAAATCCGCCTTCTTTAGGATACCACAGTCCTACATCGACTGTTCCTTTAATATACTTCAGGATTTGTTTAGTTGTATTGAAGTGTGATTCTTTGGGTGCTACTTGATATCTCGCACACACTCCTACAGCAAACTGGATATCGAGCCTGCTAGCCGTTAGGTACGGGAGAGAGCCAATAAGCTTCCTGTAGAGTGATTGGTCAATCGGCTTTCCGGCTTCATCAGCACTAATTTGCACGGAAGTGCTCATGGGGGTTGACGATGATTTGGAAGTATTCATTCCAAATTTGTTGAGAAGCTACTTGCTGTATTTTTCCTGGTTGATGAAAATCCCTGTAGGTAACTGCTTTACCTGCAAACCTAGGAAATAACTAAGTTCTCCCATCATACTCATTTCATATTTATTTTGTATGAGATGAGAGAACCTTTGACATAAAGCAAGGTTAGTTGAACCAAATATAATGTCATCTACATAGATTTGAACCATTAGAAGATCATCGCCTTCCTGTATTTTGAACAAGGTCTTGTACACAGCACCTTTATCAAATCCATTATCGGTTAGATACTGGGACAGGGTCTCATACCATGCTCTAGGGGATTGCTTAAGTCCATACAGTGCTTTCCTTAGCCTGTATACTAGATCTATGCCATCTGTATTGGCAAACTGATAAGTGTTAGTTTTATACACTTATCCATGGTTTGTATCGATAAATATCACCCATAATTAAGCAAGTCTACCCATTTTTTGCTTTTAATTAATTAGTTTTTAATAATTTTATTTTTATCGGATGATGATGTAAATCTAGTCTTAATCGGATTGAATAACTGATTTACTCAAGAAATAACATGTTTATAAAATATTCTCTTTGTTGAATTTTAATATATTCATGTTGTAGGTCTTTCCGAGAAGAATTCGGCAGTCTTTCCGGATTCAAAATCAGAGTTATATATCAAAAGTTATCATCCGAAGAAGATTTGGGGCAAAAACGCAAAGTCTGAGAAATTCTGGGCTGAAAACGTAACTCTCAAAGCAACCAGTGAGCAAATTGACGAAGCCAAGTTACGGCCGTAACTACTGAATGTTATGGCCGTAAGCCATCCAAGTTACGGCCGTAACTCCTTAATGTTACGGCCGTAACTCTTGACAGATTGTGATAATTTGTCTAATTTTTTGTACTTTTTGTGTATTATTGAGGGGATGGCTGGCATTGATCCGATCTATCGTAATAATGCTGGAGTTTTGGAGCTATTAGATGACTTTAGGTGTATAAATAGACCCCTTAGATCCATCATCATTCATGATTCATCTTATAATTTTTCACTTTTTGTAAACTTTTCTTTTTGTGTGAAGAACACATTTGTGTTCTTGAGTGATTTGTGCAAGTGTGGTATAGCATATGTTGTTCAGAGAGTTTATTGCTTCTTTCTCCTTTATCTACTAAGGGAGTAAGGATCAATTCTTTCTCTTGACTCAACTAATAATTGTAACACCCTCAAGATATTCGAGGTATATTACAGCGCCGTGAATCCCTATATGGGACCCACCAGGCTGAACAGCATCATACTCATCGACTCGAATAAATGACAAACCAACACCATGTCATAAAGACGCAAGACAGAATAAACCACCCGGTTCAACCGGTCAATATAACATCATCATCCAACACAACATAATAAGCAACGATACAATCCAAACGAACAAGAACCCCTTAAGTACTCGAGAACAACTATTAGTTCAAAACCACAAAAGACGAAAAGGTAAAAGACACTAAAACATCACTCGTGCACAATCATCACGCACGGCCATCATCCGTAATCGTCCAGCCCGCGCCTCTCGATGAACCCGACTCAAATTCATAAAACGAATTTCCTCAAACGGGTCCCCGTGAGGGGTTAGCAATTACGCTAGTACAAGTAACCGGATGAACGACTTACATCTTACACATATAGTAATGCATGCAATTCAAGAAAACATAGTTCCAAAATACTCATTTCCTAAATGCCAATGATCAAACCACATTTGTAAAAATGCACCACAATTAACCGCGGACCTACAGCCTTCGTGGATCCTCGCCGAGACCCCGCCGATCTAACCCACGTGGTTAAAAGCAAGCTCGCGGTCCCACAGCTTCGTGGAACCCTACCGAGACCCCGTCGAGTCTAACCCGCAGTGAGCATACACACACACACAATTTCTCATACAAAACTACTATGTCAAGATCGTAAGTTCATAAGGGTACTTGCCTCGATTAAATAGATGATGACACGAACGGAACGGAAGAATCAAGCACGACCACGAGGAACCGACGAGAATGAACCTAACGATTCGAATAGCACAATCACAACCACTTCTAAACGATTATGGAAATGGAATACACCCGGAAACCCGCCTACGATTCATGTATATTCATACAAAAATAACGACGAGGGCGGACCACAACCAAACCCTCTCGAATCCATAAAAATCCACAAAATATCCATGAATCCGTAGGAAAACTAACGATACTAACAATATTAATCATATACATCATGAATCCACCAACGAAACGGAACTAATCGGAAGAAAATCCCAAAACCCCCAAATTAATCGAAATAGGGTTTTAGAACATTACCTTTGGAGATTCAAGAACTAAGATCCGTAAACACGCTGCTAGATTGATTATCCGAGCCTCACAACCGAAAAGGAATGATGAAAATCGACTTCTGATGAAGAACTCTCCCCTCTATAACCTTTCTCTCGCGATGCAGGAAAATGGGGAAGGAGACGACCGATCTCGCCTAATAAGGACGAGTCCGCGCAATTACCGCTTCGTGTGCCGCGGCACACAGTGTGCCGCGCACAGCCGAAAATCTACTCCTGTGTTTTAGCATTGTGCCGCAAGATATCCCCGCGTGTGCCGCGGCACACGGCAGCTACTGGGTTTAGGTCGCGGAAGACACACGAGTGTGCCGCGGCACGACAGTGTGCCGCGGCACTGCTCGGCGCCGTGCCGCGGCACGGATAGGTGTGCCGCGGCACACGCATGATTGCCCGACCAACATTTGGAGAAATTTGTGTGCCGCGCGCACGCACCTTGTGCCGCGGCCCACACCCCTTTTTGGGTCCCAAAATGATAAAAATGATCCTAAAGAGAATAAAACGATAGGAATCAATATTTGGGGACTAATAACACGAAATGGATCCACGGCAACCCAAACGGGTTTCGCATAACAATAACAAGAATAGAGTTCAACAGCTTGACAGAAGGACACGCCGAAAAGTACACGAGGGTCACTACGATCGAGAAATACACCAAAACGAAAATACAAGGGAAATAAAAATACGGATATTACATTCTACCCTCTAAAAATAAGTTTCGTCCGAAACGTAAGAAACAAACAACTCGGTACCTAGCACGCATGCTATCCTCGCTTCCCAAGTTGCTTCCTCGACACCGTGTCTCGACCACCGCACCTTGACCAAAGGTATGGTCTTATGCCTCAATCGCTTCTCACGATGCTCCAAAATCTTCAAAGGACGCTCCTCAAAAGTAATATCTTCAAGAATATCAATCTCGCCATAATCAATGACGTGACTAGATCCGGACATATTTCCTCAATCGGGAAACATGGAAAACGCTATGAACATGACTCAAGGCCGAGGTAACGCCAAACGGTACGCCAATTCACCTACTCGCCGAGGATCTCAAAGGGGCCGATAAATCTTGACTCAACTTTCCTTTCTTCCCGAAACGAAAACTCCCTTCGCCGGGCGACACCTTTAGCAAAACGTGGTCTCCCACCGAATTCCAAAGGTCGACGACGGACGCCGCATATGACTTCGCCGACTCGGGCGCCAACATCCGTTCTCGAATTAACTCTATCTTCCGCCTCGTCTCTAAAACGACATCCGGCTCGGTCCCGACCAAATCGACGCCTCATTCCAACAAATCGGTGATCGACATCGCCGCCCGTAAAGTGCCTCATACGGTGCCATCCGACCGACGCGTGCCAACCGTTGTTGTACGTGAATTCAATCAGCGCAAATGTTCCTCCCAAATACTACTCCAATCGAGAGCACAGCACGCAACAAGTCCTCGAACGTCCTGGATAGTGCGCTCCGATTGTCCATCCGATCGGGATGGAAAGAGGTACTCAAATGTAAACGGTACCCAACGCCTTATGCACCGCCCGCCATAAGTGCGATACAAAACGGCCGTCACGATCCGAAACAATAGACTTCGGGTACCGTGAAGTCTCACACCGCGCGATAAGCACACGAGCTAACTTCTCGGGCCCCAAATGTCCTTGATGCCCGTAAAATGTGCCGACTTGGTCGACGATCGACAATCACCCACACCATATTCATGCCCGACCTCGATCTCGGCACTGTAATGAAATCCATCGATATATCTTCCCATTTCCATTCGAACGGAAGTGATCGCAATAACCTGAAATGCCGATGCTCGATTTTGACCACGACAAGTCAAACATCTCGCTACCAACCGTATGACCTCATCCTTCATATCATTCCACCGTAAATTCCTTCTTAAGTCCTTGTACATCTTACTCGAACCAGATGAACGGAGTAAGGTGTAGCATGGGCCTCCCGTAAAATATTCTGTCTCAACTCGAGTCGCTCGGCACACAAAGCCGACTGAATCTCAAAACACCATCTCGTGAATCACAAATCCAGAGACTTTCCTTTAAGAACGTTCTCTGATTTGAGTGATCATCGGATCCTCTAATCGCTTGACTTAATTTCATCGATCAAAGACGACGAAACCTCCAAAGCACGAAGTTGCCCGACGGCTCCGTGCAACAAAACTTCAACATCTAACTCGATTAAAGATCGCCAAGCTCGAACCGAGACGTAAGGATCTCAAGCGATCGCAATGCAATCGGCTTCCGACTCAAGGCGCCGCCACGACGTCGCCTTGCCCGATGATAAAGGATTTCGAGGTCATAATCCTTAATCAACTCTAACCACCTCCTCTCGCCTCATATTCAACTCCCGCTGAGTAAATATGTATTTCGACTTTTATGATCGGTAAAAATCGACATGCAGAGCCGAAAAGATAATGACGCCAAATCTTGAGCGCAAAAACGATCGCCGCTAACTCCAAATCATGAGTAGGGTAGTTAAGCTCATACGGCCTCAACTGCCTCGATGCAAAGGCAATGGTCTTACCGTGCCGCATTAATACGCACCCAAGATCCCGACCAAGCATCGCTATAAACGGCAAAACCCTCGTTACCACATGGCAACGCCAAAACCGGGTCAAGTCAAACGCTTCTTCAGCTCCTCAAAACTCGATCGCCTCTCGTCATTCCGCATTTAACCTCTCGGATTGAGCAATCGCGTAAGTGGCCGAGCCGCCGAGAAACCTCGATGAACCTACTAGTAGCCACTAAACCCAAGAAACTACGGAGCTCCTTCACATTCTTGGGCGGTGCCCAATCCAACACGGCCTCAATCTTCTCGGATCTACACGAACCCCTACCGAAATCACGTGACCTAAAAACATCACTTCCTTCAATTAACTCACATTTCGAGAACTTTGCATAGAGTTGCTCGGTCCTCAAAATGTTTAATACTACCCGCAAATGATGGGCATGCTCTTCCTCATTCTTCGAATAAATAAGAATATCACAATAAAGACGACGACGCACTTATCCAAATACTCGATAAAAACTTTGTTCATCAACGCATGAACACCGCCGCGCATTAGTTAACCCGAAAGGCATAACTACAAACTCATAATGTCCGTATCTCGACCGAAAAGTCGTTTCTCGCACATCGGACTCTCTCACCCGAGCCGATAGTACCCCGATTTCAAATCAATTTTCGAGAATACCGTAGCTCCTCGCAACCGATCGAACAAGTCATCAATTCTCGGCAAAGGATACTTGTTCTTGATGGTCACCTTGTTTAGTTCGCGATAGTCGATACACAAACGTAGTGAACCATCCTTCTTCCGCACAAACAGACCGTGCGCCCCAAGGCGAGGCGCCTGGCCGAACATACCCCGACTCAAGAAGCTCGCCAATCGCTTCTTCAACTCGCCATCTCTCAAGGTGCCATGCGATACGGCGCCTTGAAATAGAGCCGCGCCCGGCTCTAACTCTATAGCAAACTCAACCTCACGATCCGGTGGCAATCCCAGAACTCGTCAGAAATACATCAGAAACTCATTAACGATCGGAATCGACGAAAGCTCGACTCCACCATCCCCGCCTTCAAGGCATAGCACCAATAACCGCACATCCCTTTCGCATGAGACTCATCGCCTTCAAGGCATTAATGACGACTGTTTCCTCTTTCGCCCCGCGAAAGAGTGCTCTGCCGTCCTCGGCTAACATAGTGATGATTCTCGTGCGGTAGTTCATGATCGCACCATCCCGCTCGAGCTACCATCACCAAGAATCAAATCCTCACCTCGATACTCACAACAATAAGATTAGAGGGCCAAGTCCTCTCACAAATAAGCACGTAATGCCTCGAACCTCCCGATCACCAACGATCCTATCACCGCTAGGAAGCTTAACGATGAAGGGCTCACAAGGCGTCAAACGGTCGAGACTCAAACGATGTACACAATCCGTAGATATGAACGAATGCGTAGCACCTAATCGAAAAGCACACCGACAGATGAGAAAGAATATAAACGGTACTGACGCCACTTGAGCCGCTGGTCATCGGTCTTCCGCATCTCATAAACCCGCGGATGGGCGGAGCCGACACCGAAGCTCCTCTTGAGGGCTGACTCCCGACCTCTCCCCCGACTAGCACTCGGCGGAGATTGAGGAGCAAACGACCCGATTCACACTTGGTTCCCTAGGCGCCGAATGGAAGCCGGTACCAAGGATTTTCTCCTCTCAAGACAGAAGCACTTTGTGACCTTACTGCCACACTGATTACACGTCGAAAGGGTTCGGACAAGACGGCCGATGTGGCCCTCGCCACGCTTAAAGCATTTCACCTCTCGAGAAGGGGCACCGGCAGCCTACTGGGAAACCCAAGAGATCGAGATGGGCCACCACCACGGAAAAGTTAGCAGATCAAATTTCTCACGACCCACTTTGTGGCCCGAAAATTCCCATGACTTCGCTTTACTCTCGCGGCCGCCTCACTCGCCGTCACATATATCGTAAGCAAGATCCTCGCTCCGTAATCTTTCAAGGTAGTGCATACAAGCCCCGACATATAGTCCCGACGGCTGAACTTCATCCGTCTGAGAAATGGAAAATCTTGTCACTCTCTCGACAACTGGGTCTTCACATAACCCAACTCCTTATTAAAATCGGCAATAGCTTGAGATACGGGATATCCCGCGGTTGAGCATCATAAAAGCATGTACCCGAGCCTCGTCTGATCGCCACGGCAATATTCACCTCCATCAACTCTTGAAACTCAAATCCACGGCAAAGATGGTCTTTGGGCCCAACGGCCTCCCACCAATCCGTAGCCCCCCGTGAGAAAGTATTGAGCAATAGGGACTCTACGCTCCTGGGCGCTTAGTGGCAACGAAGACCTTTGATATCTCCTTAATCCACCCTTCCCCCCCATCGGGTCCGAAGCTCCCAAACCGAGGAGGATGCATCTTGATGACATATTGAGCTAACGGTCCGCTCCGCCCGATTAGCATGGGCCTCGATCCGGCCTGACCGCCCGAGCTATTGCCGCCATTTGGTTTACCATTTGTTGCATAACGGCCGCAATACCAAGGTCGGCACGCCTCGAGAAGAAGCATGGCTATGACGGCCGCCGCATCGCCGGCCTCAAGATCGTGACGTGGCCGCCCCACCGGCCGCCCACGCCCCGGCCGCGTCCACGACCACGACCACGACCACGACCTCTTCCAAAGATCAATACCTGAGTTAAATAAGTAGCAAAAGCCATACGAGGGTAAGTACGAGAGAAGAACAATCACAAGTCGAGAATCAAAGGTACGATACAAGGAAATAATGAATGAGGAAGGAAAACTTACTGACACCGGTAGTACCGGAATCATGGCACGT
Source organism: Orobanche coerulescens (assembly GCA_033398695.1). Classification (NCBI taxonomy): domain Eukaryota; kingdom Viridiplantae; phylum Streptophyta; class Magnoliopsida; order Lamiales; family Orobanchaceae; genus Orobanche; species Orobanche coerulescens. Next base: position 117,164,917 of record CM065816.1, read on the forward strand.
GACGATGATGTGCAAAACAAAACACCACAAGACCCAATAAACCGACAAGCCTAGGTATCCATAAACCTAGAGCTCGATACCATTTTCTCGTAACACCCTCAAGATATTCGAGGTATATTACGCCGTGAATCCCTATATGGGACCCACCAGCCGAACAAAGATCATACTCATCGACTCACATAAATGACAAACCAACACCATGTCATAAAGACGCAAGATAGAATAAACCACCCGGTTCAACCGGTCAATATAACATCATCATCCAACACAACATAATAAGCAACGATACAATCCAAACGAACAAGAACCCCTTAAGTACTCGAGTACAACTATTAGTTCAAAACCACAAAAGACGAAAAGGTAAAAGACACTAAAACATCACTGCGGCACAATCATCACGCACACCATCATCCGTAATCGTCCAATACCATTGCCTCGATGAACCCGACCAAATTCATAAACGAATTTCCCGAAACGGGTCCCCGTGAGGGGTTAGCAATTACGCTAGTACAAGTAACCAGATGAACGACTTACATCTTACACATATAGTAATGCATGCAATTCAAGAAAACATAGTTCCAAAATACTCATTTCCTAAATGCCAATGATCAAACCACATTTGTAAAAATGCAGCACAATTAACAGCGTACACACAGCTTCGTGGATCCCTTCCGAGACCCAGTCTGATCTTACACACAGTGTTTAAAAGAAATCTCGCGGTCCCAAAACTTAGTGGAACCCTACCGAGACCCCGTCGAGTCTAACCCGCAGTGAGCATACACACACACACAATTTCTCATACAAAACTACTATGTCAAGATCGTAAGTTCATAAGGGTACTTGCCTCGATTAAATAGACAATGACACGAACGGAACGGAAGAATCAAGCACGACCACGAGGAACCGACGAGAATGAACCTAACGATTCGAATAGCACAATCACAACAACTTCTAAACGATTATGGAAATGGAATACACCCGGAAACCCGCCTACGATTCATGTATATTCATACAAAAATAACAACGATGGCGGACCACAACCAAACCCTCTCGAATCCATAAAAATCCACAAAATATCCATGAATCCGTAGGAAAACTAACGATACTAACAATATTAATCGTATACATCATGAATCCACCAACGAAACGGAACTAATCGGAAGAAAATCCCAAAACCCCCAAATTAATCGAAATAGGGTTTTAGAACATTACCTTTGGAGATTCAAGAACTAAGATCCGTAGAACACGCTAGATTGATTATCCGAGCCTCACAACCGAAAAGGAATGATGAAAATCGACTTCGGATGAAGAACTCTCCCCTCTATAACCTTTCTCTCGCGATGCGTGGAAAATGGGGAAGGAGACGACCGATCTCGCCTAATAAGGACGAGTCTGCGCAATTACCGCTTCGCAGCCGCGCACGCCAGGTGTGCCGCGCACAGCCGAAAATCTACTCCTGTGTTTTAGCATTGTGCCGCGCATACCTGCGTGTCTTTGCGCACACGGTACGCTTGGGTTTAGGTCGCGAAGACACACGAGTGTGCCGCGGCACGGACAGTGTGCCGCGGCACTGCTCGCGCCGTGCCGCGGCACGGATGGGTGTGCCGCGCACACGCATATATTGCCCGACCAACATTTGGAGAAATTTGTGTGCCGCGGCGCACGCACCTTGTGCCGCGGCCCACACCCCTTTTTGGGTCCCAAAATGATAAAAATGATCCGGAAAGAGAATAAAACGATAAGAATCAATATTTGGGGACTAATAACACGAAATGGATCCACGGCAACCCCGAAACGGCGGTTTCGCACAACAATAACAAGAATATAGTTCAACAGTTTGACAGGAAGGACACGCTGAAAAGTACACGAGGGTCACTACGATCGAGAAATACACCAAAAACGAAAATACAAGGGAAAGAAAAATACGGATATTACAATAATAACCACTCAAGCTTGTATTATGTATATTAAACCCTTCATGGGCTAAGTTACCTTTAGTTGGGATTATAAACAAGGTTAGTCATGTTATTTAAGTTTGTATAAAGATCTATTGTGAATTACTTATTATTGTGTGTGATTTTCATTGTTTTAACAATCTTTATTTATTTGGCCAATAAATGACGATATTTATGGTCTTCATATGTTTCGAAAGAAAATATGTTTGATTAGATCAAATGATCTTCACTCTAAGTTGTTCTAGGGGATAGAAATATACCTCTAGACCTTAGATGATTCTTTGAGTTATTTTCATAAATCCTAATGCTATGTATTGAAGCCAATCAACATAGAAATATAGTGGATTGATTCAATATGTAAGGGGCATTTTATAGTTCGAAAGAAAAACCGTCTTTTTAAGGAAAATCGAATCTACACAACATAATAAGTAAATTCATCTTATGATCTCCTATACATCTTCTATAACTAATGACGAACTAAGTTTGTAATTCCAACTATTTCATTTTATCGTTAATCAATCTATTATTGTTGCAATCTTTTTATTTCCTTAAAATATTAGAACTATTATTGCATTTTCTTTGTAATTATTAAACCAAACTCTTTAATTGTGTGTTTCACTCATATTAGTATCTATAAAAATAGACTAATAGTGTATAATTCAAATTATAACCAAACTTCCTCGTGGGATCGATAAACCGGACTCAAAAAGTCCACTTACTACTTGATATAATATCGTGCACTTGCGATAGTTACACTAAGAACGTGTCAAGTTTTTGGTGCCGTTGCCAGGGAAGTATAAGTGTTATAATTGAAATCTTACATTGTAAACTATTTTTATATGTACAAATTTCTCGATGTTGTAACTTAGTATTAAATTGTGTTTGTCCGGTCAAGTGGCGGATAACGGTACTCCGTGACTATTAAAGTTGGATTTTTCAGTTTCCCACAACAACTGATATTTGTAGATATTTTATCCTTTTTCATTTTATTTTTTTATCATGGAAGAAACTTTGAATAAAATCAAAAAAAGATTTCCCTTTCTAAGCAAAAATGTCATTTTAAAGATTTATAAGACGAGACTTGAAAGGATGAGGATGCTTATGAATAAAAGCATACCTTTTGACATAAGATTCATAATTGAAGCCAAAGTAAGAATAGAAGGTGAATTCACAGAAACACCGACTAGATTTTAACCAGGGCTTGGAAAAAGTTCATATGCCAAGAAACGACGAGCAAAGATGATAGTCGTTTGCTATAAATGTGCTAGATGGAACTGTAATTTGAAATGTCGATCTTTAGGAATACCATCTACAAACAGAGAAGATAAAATTCAGTTCATTAAGGATGGTCTGAATAAAGAGAATTTAGATAATATCGAAATTTCTCTTGACACGCATCCTAGTGGACTCGTACATTACGGAATTCGATGTTTGTGGAATAAATTCAAACCATAATATGAACAACGTCTTGGGAATCTGACGTTAAAAGACCCTGTTTGCCAATTTGTAAGAAAATTGGATGGGAAGATTCTCCCCGACTCATAGAAGGCCAACTGATGCGACCCCCACACGACACGCTATGGTAACCGACACCGCTAGATGAATTCGTTCCCAGGATGTTTCCAAAATAAGCAAAATGGGGCTTTACTTCCAAACCTCTACGTGACACGCCGTAGCAACTCGGAAGGGGTGGAATATAAATACTAACAAGATTGCACTTGATAAGTATATAAATCACACAAGGGATGTTTTGGAGACACACTCAACAAAACAAGAAAGCACTCACAAAGGTTTGTTAATACAAACACTCTCAAATTCATAAAATCTTTGGTGTCCTCTTACAATGAAACTTCAAGGCTATTTATAGCCAAAATCTTACACCTAACTCTAGTGTGAACAAGGAAACAACTAAAAACCTACAAAATAGAATAATCAACATTCAAAGATCCTAAAATCTGATACAAAGTCAGTCAACATATGTTTAGGTGACAAAATATCAAAGACCAAGATTTTAAGGTGTGAAAACAAGGACAACAAGTCACCATAAATCTGATGCTGTCTGTTTTATCATTTCTGAGCTCCAATGTCTCCGAATTTGGTCCTATGGTCTGAACAATATTTGTAGCTCTCTTTCTTAGCTTTCCATAGACACCTGAATCACCTGAATCGGATTTCGGACGAGTAAGTTATGGCCAAAATACGAGACTGCTGCGTGTCAGTCTTACGCGCGGGAATTTGATCCTTGTTTGTTTGTTTGTCTTTTCCGATCGTCTTCGACATTAATATTACACGACTCGATTATATACAACTCAAAATATAAAAATACAACTCAAGAAATACAATTCAAATTAAAATACACCAAGATAAAATAAACGAAAAACTTATTGTTCGACAACTTCGACACTACTCACGAATTTGTTGTCTTTGATAACATAGTTATTTTTAAACATATCAATGATGAGTGTCGATAAATTATTTTTGAACTTCTTTGATCGAGACCTCGTTATTGGTCCAAATGGGCATGCTCAAGTCCTCATCCGGTTCTTCATAATATCTTGATTCACATCATTCCCCTGCTCCTCAAAAGGATTCATCCTCGAATCAAATTTCAAAAGGACTTAAGTCAAGAACATTGAAAGTAGTGGAAACATTATACTCACCGTAGATCTACTTTATAGGCATTGTCGTTAATCCGCTCTAAGTTCGAACGGTCCATCTCCTTGGCATTAGCTTGGATTTTCTTTGAATGGGAAATCGTTCTTTCCTCAAATGAACCCAAACCCAATCACGTGGTTCAAAGAGTACTTGTTTACGCCCCTTGTTCTTCATTCTTGCATTGTGTTCGCTGCGCTTCTCAATTTGTTCACGAACTTTGGCATGTAATTGCTTCACCATCTCCGCCTTTTTCTTGCCATCAAGGTTACTCCCGTCATCTATCGAATAGGCAACAAGTCTAAAGGAGTTATTGGATTAAAACCATACACGATTTCAAATGGCGAAAATGTCGTAGTAGAATGTACGGTTCGATTATAGGCAAACTCGATAAATGGTAAAGATGTTTCCCAATTTTTCAAATTTTTGTTAACAATAGTTCGCAACAATTGACCAAGCTGCCGGTTAACAACCTCGGTTTGACCATCACTGGGGATGACATGTTGTAGAATAAAGCAATTTCGTCCCCAATTTTGCCCATAAGACTCTCCAAAATGACTCAAAAATTTGGTATCTCTATCGGATACGATGCTTTTGGGCATACCATGCAAACGAACAATTTCTTTGAAAAATAGATTAGCAATATGTGTGGCGTCGTCTGCTTTATGACATGCAATGAAGTGTGCCATTTGCTAAATCTATCAACTACAACAAAAATGGAGTCACAACCGGATTTCGCCCGGTAATCCTAATACAAAGTCCATAGAAAGATCAACCCAAGGTTCTAAGGTACCTAAGTGGCATATACAAACCATGCGTAACACTCGCGATTTTGCTTTCCTACAAACAATGCATGAATTTACAACTTTAAAAACATCATGTTTCATTTTTGGCCAAAAGAAATGTTCATGCAATATTTCGTAAGTTTTAGAAATCCCAAAATGTCCCATTAGACCTCCACTATGTGCTTCTCTTACCAATAATTCCCGTGTTGAACAAAAAGGAATGCAAAGTTTATTTTCACTAACAAGAATCCATTATCCCGATAAAATTTTTCTACTCCTTTTTCTCGCAAGTTTACATAAATATCATGGAAATCTTTATCCCCTCATATGCTTCTTTCAATAAATCAAATCCCAAAAGTTTACAAGAAAGTGTATTGAGTAATACATACCTTCTTGACAAAGCGTCGCATGACAATGTTTTCCTTACCTTGTTTGTATTTGATGATGTAAGGAAAGGATTCAATTTCCTCTAACCACTTGGCATGTCTCTTGCTCAATTTACCCTGTCCTTTGAGATGCTTTAAGGATTCATGATCGGTATGAATCACGAACTCCTTAGGCCATAGGTAGTGTTGCCACGTACGTAGGACTCGAACCAAAGCATACAATTCCTTGTCATAGGTCGGGTAATTCAATGTAGCTCCTCCAAGTTTCTCACTAAAATAGGCTATCGGCCTTTTTCCCCGCATTAATACCGCTCCTATTCCTACTCCCGAAGCATCACACTCAATTTCAAAAGTGTTAGAAAAATCGTGTAATGCTAAGACAAAGTGTGCACAATTTATCTTTCAGAGTGTTAAATGCTTTTTCTTGTTCATTTCCCCAATTAAACTTAGCATGTTTCTTGACAAGTTCGTTTAATGGGCCGCAATTGTGCTAAAATCTTTTACGAAGCGCCAGAAACCCTCGCTAGGCCATGAAAACTTCTTACCTCGGACGCGTTCGTTGGTCTAGGCCATTCTCTGATAGCCTTAACCTTTTCTTCATCAACTTTTATGCCGTCAAAGACTAACGACATATCCAAGAAAATAACTTCATTCATGCAAAAGTACATTTCTTAAGACTAGCATATAATTGTTCCCTTCTCAAGGTAATTAAAGCTAATCTTAAATGTTCAACATGTTCTTCAACATTTTTGTCAGAAATGAGTATATCATCAAAGTATACAACAACGAATTTTCCGATGTATGCACGTAAAACATGATTCATTAATCTCATAAAAGTACTTGGTGCGTTCGTTAGTCCAAAGGGCATTACCAACCATTCGTATAATCCGTATTTAGTTTTGAAAGCCGTTTTCCATTCATCTCCTTCTTTCATACGAATTTGGTGATATCCTTTCATTAGGTCGATTTTAGTGAAAACACATGAACCATGTAATTCATCTAACATATCATCTAACCTTGGAATAGGTGTCGATACTTAACCGTGATATTGTTTACCGCTCGCAATCGGTGCACATTCTCCACGTTCCATCTTTCTTTGGCACGACGATCACAGAACGGCACAAGGACTTAGACTCTCCCGATATACCCAAGACTTAACAACTCCTCGACTTGTCTTGGATTTCATTGGTCTCTTCGGGTTGTGTTTCAGATGCTTGCCTATTTGGAATGACCGCTCCGTGCACAAAGTCTATTTGATGTTCAATCCCTCGGATTGGTGGCAACTCGCAGGTATTTCTTCAGAAAACATCAACAAATTCCCGCAATAAAGATTCAATAGAACTCGGAATTATCCGGTTCCTGGTTAGTAGTAGCGCAAACTTTTCTAAAATAATCAAGTATATGGGTGCATTTTCCTTGATATCTTCTTCAAGTTCCTTTGCACTTACAAGCATGCATTTTCTCAAATTTTCTTTTTCTTTCTTTTTTTCATTTTTTTCATTTTTTTCATTTTTCTCATTATTTTTTCATTTTTTTCATTTTTCTTGCTTTTTTCATTTTTTTCATTTTTCTCGCTTTTTTCATTTTTTCATTTTTCTTTTCCTTTTCTTTTCTCGATTTTCCTTCAACTTCCTTTTCAAGACGAAGTTGATCTTCTTGTATTTGTACCTTAGTCATGGGAGCTAAGGTAATTTTCTTTCCGTCCTTCTCGAATGAGTAACGATTTTTCCTTCCGCTCAAAGTAGCATCTCGATCAAAATGCCATGGTCTTCCCAACAAGATATGGCAAGCATGCATCGGAACGACATCACATAGGATTTTGTCTTGATACCTTCCGATGGTGAGAGCCACTAGTACCTGTTTATTAACTCGAACTTCCCCACAATCATTTAGCCAATGTAAACGATACGGTTTAGGGTGTCTTCTTGTTGGGAGATCGAGTTCTTCGACTAGCATAGCGCTAATGACATTAGTGCAACTCCGTTATCTATTATCACACTACAATTTTTATTTTTAATAAAACAACGTGTGTGAAATAGATTTTCTCTTTGTTCGTTAACTTCCTCCTCTTTGCTTGAGAACTTAACACCCTCCGAACAACAAGTGCGGGTGCATACTCATACGTCTCATCATCACTCTCCACCTCTCTTGTCTCTTCTTCTTCTTCTTTTTCGCTTCCGTTTCAATCTCCCCATCCCAAGTACCATCACCCGCTTGTTGGTGCATTCGGATGCTATATGTCCACGACTCGCACTTATAGCATCGATGTACCGGTTTCTCCTTTGGGTGCTTTCGACGGGTTTAGGTTTCCCATCAAATTTTGGTTTGCTAGTGCTCCCAACTTCAAACTTTCCTTTCAAGACACTCCCTTCTCTTTTATCAAAATTTTTAAATTTGTCTGAACTTACTTGAGATTGTTGTTTCCAAGGGGTAGAGTATCCCGTGGAATAGTTGTTATTGCTACCTCTTCGTAAGCTCCGCTCGATTTTTACCGCCGCATATACCATGTCCTCGAATTCAACAAAGTGTTGTTTGTCAACTTCTTTAGCTATATCGGCTCTCATCCCGTGTAAAAACCGCGCCATGGTGGCCTCTCTCGATTCCCGAACATTGGCTCGGATCATCAACATCTCTATTTCCTTTCGAAAATCTTCAATGTTTCTCGAGCCTTGTTTTAAAGTTTGTAAGCGAGAAAATAGTTCCTTAAGATAGTAATTAGGAACAAATCTTTTCCGCATAACAACCTTCAATTCTTCCCAACCGCTAATCGGTCTCTCCCGACTCCTCCTTCTCTCCGTCACAAGTTGGTCCCACCAAATGCTTGCATATTCTGAAAATTCGGTTATTGCTAACCTCATTTTCTTCTCATCGGAATAGTTGTGGCAATCGTAAATGGTCTCCAACTTCCTTTCCCAATCGAGATATGTGTCCGGATCACTTCTCCCTTCGAAAGATGGGATTTTCATTTTGATGTTTCCCATATTCCGATCCTCCTCGTTTCGGACATATCTTCCTCGTCTTCCTTCATACTCTCTCCTTCCTCCTCGTCCTTCTCGCCTCCTCGATGTACAAACCTCGGAGTTTCCTCCTCGGAATTCATCGAATCTTCATCATCATAGCCTCCAAATCGAATGGGTTCCGGTCCCCTTCGTACGGGCTCCTCTTCTCTACCCTTCGTAAGAGTAGCAATTGTTTCCTCTTGTTTATCTAGTCTTCCGACTATTTGAGCAAGTTGTTGTACAATATTTTGAAGGATAAGATTTTGCCTGCTTCCTTCGGTTCGACATTTTTTTCTTTTTTTTTTTTTCCTTTTTTTCCCTTTTTTCCTTTTTTTTCCTTTTTTTCTATAAGAAAATTTCCTCACAAGATCCTCACGTGTATCGCTCGATCGCTCACACTCGCGTATCTCTCGCTTGGCTTTTTCTTAATTCCTCACGCTTTTTTTTTGCCTTTTCCACACAACTTACAAGGTGATTTTTGGTGATTCAAATCAAGTTTCTTCTTGAAAGAACTCAAATCCCACGATCCCCCCAACGATTGCGAATGACGATAAGATAAAAAAATGGAAAGATGGGAGCAAAAGATTTTGGAATAGTTTAGAATATGGAACGGAACGAAAAGTATGATAATTGTTTGATAAGATCGATCAAAATTCGTTCTTCTCTTCTTCCTTGATATTTTTTTCTTCTTTTTTTTTTTTTGGTAATGAAATGAATGGATTGATATTTGATATTCGATCCGCAAGCTTAAAATCACCAGACGCCCGAAGGCTAAGGAACAAGTTCTTCCCCTGGCCTCGACTTGAAGAGTTATCAAAAACAATCAAAACCTTCACGACTTATAAATTTTTTTTTGTTTTAGTAATGAAATGAATGGATTGATATTTGATATTCGATCCGCAAGCTTAAAATCACTGACGCCCAAGGCTAAGGAACAAGTTCTTCCCCTGGCCTCGGCTTGAAGAGTTATCAAAAACAATCAAAACCTTCACCACTTATATATTTTTTTTTCTTTTTTTTTTCTTTTTTTTTTTTTTGTGTTTGAAGAAGATGGAAGATTTAAAAGATAAAGGAAATAATAGGATGATAAGATAGGAAGATTATGGTAATGAAGGAAAATAGATGATACCACTTAGTTTTGGAATAACCGAGCTCTGATACCAACTGATGCGACCCCCACACGACACGCTATGTTAACCGACACCGCTAGATGAATTCGTTCCCAGGATGTTTCCAAAATAAGCAAAATGGGGGTTTACTTCCAAACCTCTACGTAACACGCCGTAGCAACTCGGAAGGGGTGGAATATAAATACTAACAAGATTGCACTTGATAAGTATATAAATCACACAAGGGATGTTTTGGAGACACACTCAACAAAACAAGAAAGCACTCACAAAGGTTTGTTAATACAAACACTCTCAAATTCATAAAATCTTTGGTGTCCTCTTACAATGAAACTTCAAGGCTATTTATAGCCAAAATCTTACACCTAACTCTAGTGTGAACAAGGAAACAACTAGAAACCTACAAAATAGAAAAATCAACATTCAAAGATCCTAAAATCTGATACAAAGTCAGTCAACATATGTTTAGGTGACAAAATATCAAAGACCAAGATTTTAAGGTGTGAAAACAAGGACAACAAGTCACCATAAATCCGATGCTGTCTGTTTTATCATTTCTGAGCTCCAATGTCTCCGAATTTGGTCCTATGGTCTGAACAATATTTGTAGCTCTCTTTCTTAGCTTTCCATAGACACCTGAATCACCTGAATCGGATTTCGGACGAGTATGTTATGGCCAAAATACGAGACTGCTGCGTGTCAGTCTTACGCGCGGGAATTTGATCCTTGTTTGTTTGTTCGTCTTTTCCGATCGTCTTCGACATTAATATTACACGACTCGATTATATACAACTCAAAATATAAAAATACAACCCAAGAAATACAATTCAAATTAAAATACACCAAGATAAAATAAACGAAAAACTTATTGTTCGACAACTTCGACACTACTCACGAATTTGTTGTCTTTGATAACATAGTTATTTTTAAACATATCAATGATGAGTGTCGATAAATTATTTTTGAACTTCTTTGATCGAGACCTCGTTATTGGTCCAGTCGGCATGCTCAAGTCCTCATCCGGGTTCTTCATAATATCTTGATTCACATCAGTTTAGGCCGTTTCTGAACGTAAAATCAGAGGAAGATGTCAGCAACAATCACAACTACTGTACATACGCGTAAGTATCTTTTATTTTTGTCGTGTGGTGAGATTTTCTGAATAAAAAATGTGATACGCGATAAATGCATTCATTATTCTATTGAGTAGTTGAAGCGCAATCAACGCAATCACAAACTTGTTAAACAATTTTTACCTTCTTTTTATTCTATAAATAAATTTTGTGATTGTTTCTTTTATTCATCCCTCAAACTTGCACTTTTCTCTTTTTCTCTCTAAAAATTTCTTTTTAAAAATGGAGTCATCATCTTCAATAGAAAAATTTAGCACAGTCTGCATTTTTGGTGGAGCTAGTTATAGAAAAGAGGCATGCTTTACTGAAGCAGCCCACAACTTGGGTCGTACCTTAGGAGAAGAATGCATTCATGTAGTTTACGGAGGAGAAAGTCTAGGATTAATGGGACGAGCTGCTGCTTCTGCCTATATGGAATGAGTAAGAGTGTTGGGAATAATTCCAAAACCTCTGGCTGAAAGTAAAATCACCGGGTCAACTATTGGAGATGAGTTTAGATCTGTAAATATGCAAGATCGCATAACTCACATGATAAATAATTCTGGCGCCTTTATCACCCTTCCCGGTGGTTTTGGCACTCTTGAGGAACTTTTTCATGTGGTTACCAGAGCCCAGCTAAATGTTCATCAAAAACCAATAGGTCTGCTTAATGTCAATGGTTTCTTTGATGGTTTACTATCTTTCATCGACTACTCTGCTGAAAAGGGTTTTATTTCCGAGCATGCTAAACGAATCATAGTCGTTGCAACAACACCAGATGAACTAATCAAAAAACTCAATGAATTTGTTCCTCAACCAGATCCAGCTCTAGCTAAAATTGTCTGGATGGAAGATTTTACCGTGAGAAAACGAAAAATGGATTCATTCCTCTCCCTTTGATAACCCATGTCGGACCTCTTGTATTTTTACTTTCTGTCATGTGTAATAATCATGCTAAAGGGTGAAAGCTGAAGGAGTTTCTTCTTGATCTCTTGACGCGCATCTATTCGCGATTTATGTATTATTATTTTATTGCTGTAATTTTTATTGTGTGTTTTTTATAAAAGCATTGATGGCAGCGTAAGGCGACTTTTCGGACTTTCTTGATGCGCATCTTAAAAATTGTGTTATACTTACGAGTATATTTTATTTTCTTTTGTTGTTTGCCTCGTATATTTATTCTCTTACAGATTCTAAAAGGCGTTAGCTCATGCATCAACTTTCTTAACAGGGAGTATTCTGCTTTTCTGCATTGTTTTTTATTTTATTTTTTTAAACTGAGGATAGTTTTATTTTCAAGTTTGGGGGTGGTATGTTTTAATTTAGTGTGTTGGTATCTTGGTGTGTTATATTTGCCTTAATTATTTTTAATATATATATATATATATATATATATTATTTTGATTTATGAGATTTCTAGATCTGGTCATAACACCAATAAATTAGCTATATACAAGCTTCTAAAATCATTTTAACCGGTAAAAAAATTGTATATTCCAAAATTTTTGAGCCTTAATCTCTCTTTCCAAACCTTGTAGTTATCATATAAAATCGAGTCATTCGTTACCTTGAAAAAAGAAGAATCAGTCGGTTGATGAAAAATAGAACTAAAATTTACTTAATTTGTGGAGTTTTTGATTTTTCATGCTTAAACTAAGAAATGATTTTCTGCAAAAATGCTATTCCCTAAAAAAAGGAGTCATTGGTGAAAAGAGCTATACGTTAGCAAATAACGGTGTGAAAACTATCACCTAAAAAAATGACGTAAAGGAGAAGTGTTGAGCAGCAACAGCTGCCTAATTTTGGGGGTCTTAAACTTTGCGAAAAATAAAGGACTAACCATTGTTGGTGCGTAGCTGCCGTCTCACAGAAAAATTGGTGAAAAGAGCTACACGTTAGCAAATAACGGTGTGAAAGCTATCACCTTTTAAAAAAAGAGATAGAAATTGTGTTAGTGAAAAGAGCTACACCTTAGCAAATAACGGTGTGAAAGCTATCACTAAAAGGGATGTAGTTTATGAGCAGATTTGAATTAATTAGCAGCTGAATTTCAATACACTCAATTTCGTGAAAAATCACAATATTTGATGACGCCAATGAAATTCTTCTTCATATTGAGTCGAAAAATAAACGAGTGATCGAGAGCAACCATTAAAGGGAGTCGTGTGTATCACGAGTGGGAAAGTAATAATCAGCCTTTTGGGGGGAAACCTTGCACTTTGGAATTACAAAATAAAACCGTGTTTTAACTTCAAAATCATTAGTAGATTTATTTTGAATCTTGATTCATTTCTATCTACTGTATAAAGCTGGTTGTTGTGTATTAATGGCATTTTGATCTCATTTTCTCTTTTTATATTTTAATTTATGTGTGTATTAATTTTTCTTATTTTTATTTTGGCTAAATGACCAAAACAGGACCTCAACTTTACCAATTTTAGCACTTGAGGACCTAAATTTTCGAAGGTATCAAACTGGGACCTAATTTTTGATCCGTTAGACCACGTTAGGACCTCCGTTAATTTTTGTCCGTTAAGTATTAACGGAGTGCTTAGTTGGCAGTTAAATGACACGTGGCAGATGTTTATTGGCTGGTCAATATATGATGTAATAATAAAAAATAATATGAAAGTTTAAAAATAATAAAAATCAAAACTTAACAAAAATCGAACTTCATTTTTTTATTTAAAAATCTGGAAAATTAAAAAAATCGTAACTTCGCTTTTTCTTTTTTAAATTCGAATATAGTTAATATTAAAAATCAAAATTTTTATTTAAAATTCGGAAATAGAAATTCAAAATTGTTTATTATTTTAATAAAAATAAAAACTAGAATATTATTTTTCCAAAAATAAATAAAAAATTTGAATTATTTTATTTTATTTATAAAATCATTGTAATTTATTTTTTATTTATATTTTTACTTTTCATAAAAAAGCTGTTTAGTTTCTAAAAAAGTCTAAAAATCTAAAAAAAAGCAGTTAAAGATTAATTACTTGAACAACTTCACCGGAGAAGATAATCGATCGGTTTTTTATTTATTTTATGGAAAATAATATTTTAGTTTTTATTTTATTAAAATAATTTATAAATAAGATCGAGATTTGTTATATTTTATTTATTTTTAATTATTTTATGTCATTTAGCCTTATTATTATGTTAGGCTAATGTTTATTGGCTGATCAATATATGACATAAAATAAAAATAAAAATAAAAATATAAAAATCGAAAAAATGGAAAAATCGAAAATAAAAAATCGGAACTTGAGGTATTTTTTTTTAAATTTTAGAATATTAATATTAAAAATCGAGTTTTTATTCAAAATTCGAAAAAAATTAATAAAAATATGGATCTTATTTATAAACTATTTGAATAAAAATAAAAGTAAAATATTATTTTCTATAAAATAAATAAAAATCGATCGCTATCTTCTCGTGAAGTTTTTCAAGTAATTAATCTTTTATCTGCTTTTTTAGATTTTTGGATTTTTTTAGAAACTAAAACAAGATTTCTATGAAAAGTAAAAAAATAAATAAAAATAAATTACTAGCGCTTTTTATAAATAAAATAAAATAATTCAGATTTTTTATTTATTTTGTGGAAACTAATATTCTAGTTTTTGTTTTTATTAAAACAATTTATAAATAAGAACCGAATTTTGAATTTTTTATTTCCGAATTTTAAATAAAAATTTTGATTTTTAATATTAATTATATTCCGTAATATAAAAACTAAAGTTACAATTTTTTTTTAATTTTCCAGATTTTTTAAATAAAAAAATGAAGTTCTGATTTTTTAGTTAAGTTTTTCAGATTTTTTATTATTTTTAAACTTTTATATTATTTTTTATTTTTATTATTACATCATATATTGACCAGCCAATAAACATCTGCCACGTGTCATTTAACTGCCAACTAAGCACTCCGTTAGTAGTTAACGGACAAAAATTAACGGAGGTCCCAACGTGGTCTAACGGATCAAAGATTAGGTCCCAGTTTGATACCTTCCAAAATTTAGGTCCTCAAGTGCTAAAATTGGTAAAGTTGAGGTCCTGTTTTGGTCATTTAGCCTTTTATTTTTGGAGCGTGAATAATAAGAGTCTTGCTCGGGACTAGCAAGAATTCAAGTTTGGGGGTGTGATAAGTGTTAGTTTTATACACTTATCCATGGTTTGTATCGATAAATATCACCCATAATTAAGCAAGTCTACTCATTTTTTGCTTTTAATTAATTAGTTTTTAATAATTTTATTTTTATCGGATGATGATGTAAATCTAATCTTAATCGGATTGAATAACTGATTTACTCAAGAAATAACATGTTTATAAAATATTCTCTTTGTTGAATTTTAATATATTCATGTTGTAGGGCTTTCCGATACGAATTCGGCAGTTTTTCCGGATTTAAAATCAGAGTTATATATCAAAAGTTATCATCCGAAGAAGATTTGGGGCAAAAACGCAAAGTTTAAGAAATTCTGGGCTGAAAACGTAACTCTCAAAGCAACCAGTGAGCAAATTGACGAAGCGAGTTACGTAGTAACTCAGATGTTACGGTAGTAAGCCATCCAAGTTACGGCCAGTAACTCCTTAATGTTACTAGTAACTCTTGACAGATTGTGATAATTTGTCTAATTTTTTATACTTTTTGTGTATTATTAAGGGGATGGCTGGCATTGATCCGATCTATTGTAATAATGCTGGAGTTTTGGAGCTATTAGATGACTTTAGGTGTATAAATAGACTCCTTAGATCCATCATCATTCATGATTCATCTTATAATTTTTCACTTTTTGTATACTTTTCTTTTTGTGTGAAGAACACATTTGTGTTCTTGAGTGATTTGTGTAAGTGTGGTATAGCATATGTTGTTCAGAGAGTTTATTGCTTCTTTCTCCTTTATCTACTAAGGGAGTAAGGATCAATTCTTTCTCTTGATTCAACTAATAATAACCACTCAAGCTTGTATTATGTATATTAAACCCTTCATGGGCTAAGTTACCTTTAGTTGGGATTATAAACAAGGTTAGTCATGTTATTTAAGTTTGTATAAAGATCTATTGTGAATTACTTATTATTGTGTGTGATTTTCATTGTTTTAACAATCTTTATTTATTTGGCCAATAAATGACGATATTTATGGTCTTCATATGTTTCGAAAGAAAATATGTTTGATTAGATCAAATGATCTTCACTCTAAGTTGTTCTAGGGGATAGAAATATACCTCTAGACCTTAGATGATTCTTTGAGTTATTTTCATAAATCCTAATGCTATGTATTGAAGCCAATCAACATAGAAATATAGTGGATTGATTCAATATGTAAGGGGCATTTTATAGTTCGAAAGAGAAACCGTCTTTTTAAGGAAAATCGAATCTACACAACATAATAAGTAAATTCATCTTATGATCTCCTATACATCTTCTATAACTAATGACGAACTAAGTTTGTAATTCCAACTATTTCATTTTATCGTTAATCAATCTATTATTGTTGCAATCTTTTTATTTCCTTAAAATATTAGAACTATTATTGCATTTTCTTTGCAATTATTAAACCAAACTCTTTAATTGTGTGTTTCACTCATCTTAGTATTTATAAAAATAGACTAATAGTGTAACACCCCCAATCCGCTCAGGGATATTACACGCCGTAGAACCTTTCCTCAAGGATCTACCAGGCTGGTAACGACATTTAACATCTCGACAATGCCTTCGAGGCTACAATGACTCAGTAGACCGATTTGGTCTTTCCACAGATACATACAACTCAAATACAACTCATGCCCACGCAGGGGACAAAATACAACTACACCCGTACGACGGGAACAATACAAAGAATGAAAATAAAGTACAACTGAACCAACACACGATGTACGGTTCCTCATGTGATTAGTATCGATCATCTTTCATCATTCTTCATGTCGACCCTGTGTTATGCTCCAAAACCTGAATGCAAAAACAGACATCCACCCCCCGAATACTCGGGGGTTAGCAAAACTCCACTGTTTTGCTAGTGCAAATACAAAGTGCAAATACAAGCCATACAATTCACATTCCACGAATAACAATAACCGAGGATCCTCAAAGATCCAAACGAAACGAAAAGTACTTCCCGAGGCAAGGGTTTGAGAAAACATTTCAAAAGCGAAATATCATAAATCAATGGAAGTAATTTATAAAACAGTTTAGAATGCCATCGAGAGTTTTAATAGAAAAACAATTTAGGATTATCAAATCCTACTTTTCGAAAACCGAAAGACAAAAGGGGTCACCGCCCCAAAGGTTTACTTTCTGAAAAATGACATTAACCAACCGTTGGGATTTTAGCCCCAAATCCGTAAAACGACTTTTACAAAACCATTGGGATTTTAGCCCCAAATCTCATCAACTCACAAGACACAAGAACGACCAGGAGGTTCGTATCCCAACATCAAAATCCACAAATAAAGGGTTTAAAACAAACAACAAAATACTCCAGTGCCATCCTAGCCAAGTAAGTCAAACGAACACTTACCTCTTACGCACTTAGTCAATGCATGCAATCATGAAAACCGTTCGAAAGCACTCATTTCCGGAAATGCCAATATCAAATCACATTAGCAAAAATGCACCACAATTAACCGTCGATCCACACCTCCGTGGACCCCTACCGAGACCCCGTCGGATCTAACCCGTAGTGGTTAAAAGCAAAGCTCGTCGATCCACACCTCCGTGGACCCCTACCGAGATCCCGTCGGATCTAACCCGTAGTGAGCATACACACACACACGTTACTCATGCAACACTAATATGCTAAGAATGTAAGTTCATTACGAATACTTACTAGAGATGGCCATTAACTCGACACCATTATCAAACTCTTCAAAATTACGATAACAAGATTAAATAAGGAAATACACGATTCCATAACTTAAACAATATGAGTATCATCATAAAATCCTTCGACGTTCAAAATAATTAATTCATAATCAATTCTCAAAACACCGTTCACAAAACACACGCGTTTTGAAAGAAAGCCTTTAACGAGGCCAAACCGAAATTCCTTTGAAACTTCATTTCAAATAACCAAACAAACACATCAAGACGACCACCGATCATCATATACATAAAACGAGAAAAGTATGGGCAAGGTACTTGCCTCGATACCACGAGCACGGAACCACGAACGGATACGGCTCAACCGGGAAGCTTCGGAACGCCCGATGCTAACGAAAAGGAATACGACAACGAACGGAACGGAAGAATCAAGCACGACCGCGAGGGATCGACGAAAATGAACCTAACGATTCGAATAGCACAATCACAACCACTTCTAAACGATTATGGAAATGGAATACACCCGGAAACCCGCCTACGATTCATGTATATTCGCACAAAAATAACAACGAGGGCGGACCACAACCAAACCCTCTCGGTTCCGTAAAAATCACGAAATGTACCATGAATCCGTAGGGAAACTAAGAATACCAACAAGAATAATCATATTCATCATGAATCCATCAACGAAACGGAAAGAATCGGACAAAACCCCAAAATCCCCAATTAACCAAAAAGGTAGGGTTTCAAGAGATATTACCTTGAGTGATTCAAGTGTTAAGATCCGTAGAACACGCGTTAGATTGATTATCCGAGCCTCACAACCGAAAAGAAATGATGGAAATCGACCCCCGGATGAAGAACTCCCCCTCTATATCCTCTCTCTCGCGGCGCTTAGGAAAATCGGCGAATGAAATGAGTCTCGCTCAGAACACACATTTATAGTGTAACACAGACCACTATCGGCCGGCCTATCGGCCGATAGGCCCAACCGATAGCCATACGGAATGCCGGCAGTAGGGTCTATCGACCCCCCTATCGGCCGAAAGGCTCCTGGAAGTGCTCGGCCAAAACTAAAACGACCATAACTCTCTCGTCCGGACTCCGATTGACTCAACGTTTGAACCATTGGAAAGCTAACTCGATGTTCTATAATATTGCAAAGATTTATAATTTTTGGAGTTACCAAAAATTAATGGTGATCTAACAAAGACGAACTCATACTTAGAAAAGTCGTTTAGTAATCTTGAATTCAACAAAACGACACCGAAACCCGAACCTGAATACGAACCGAAGATACGGTTACGAAGTACTCACAAAGACGAATCTAAGAGCTAGTAGGACACACAATTCCGACCACCCGAAGGCTCGAAATTCGACAACGGAAGGTAATTACCCCAGACTTTGGGAAATTACGAAAATGGCCCAAATGCCCGAAAATCACGATACGTGATCGAATAACCAAACCGAAGTTCACAACACGTCCAACAAAGATAAACGGACTTGCGGGAAACTCGAAACAACAGTTTCGGTCGAGATTCGCAAGAATCGAACTCAAGTGCGGAAAAGTCGCTAAAAAGCACAGAACTCAACGAAACGACACCGAAACGAACTCGGATGTCAAAAAGTGTAGAATTAATCATTCTCAGAATGACGAAACGGTCATGAGCGAGTCGTCAAAACGGACTCCGACCGAAAAAAAAGAATTACCGGAAATCGAAAATTGCGGATATTACAAATAGTGTATAATTCAAATTATAACCAAACGTTTCATCGTAGTCTATGCCTTCTTCCTGTCTATAGCCTTGTGCGACTAATCTGGATTTATTCCTTATAATTAGTCCATTTCGATCCTTCTTGTTTCTAAATACCCATTTGGTTCCAATAACTGATTGATCCGTAGGTCTGGGTACAAGATACCATACATTATTTCTTTCGAAACCGTTAAGCTCTTCTTCCAT
The DNA here is from genome assembly GCA_033398695.1 of Orobanche coerulescens. Lineage (NCBI taxonomy): Eukaryota > Viridiplantae > Streptophyta > Magnoliopsida > Lamiales > Orobanchaceae > Orobanche > Orobanche coerulescens. Next base: position 117,184,713 of record CM065816.1, read on the forward strand.
AGATGTTATCCAATGAGAATTATTGAGAGCTTCTATGGTAGAAACAGGTTCGGACTGGGCTACGAATACAGCAATAGTGCACATATTGAGTCTTCTAAGCTAGGATTGATATTTTCATTCAGGGAATGGTGACATCTCAGTATCTGGTTCTTCTTATGCACTGTAATATCCGGATTTATTACAGTGTATTTCATCTGTATTCAACCATGTATTATTTCGGATTGGTGATTTTGATTATTGGAATATGATATTTAGTGCATTGATACCATTGTGCATAAGTATAGAAACATGCAAAATTGCTCAAGAAACCTTGTGATAGCGCACGCTAAGAATGTATCTTAACGCGCGCTATCGGGCCATTATTAGCGCACACTATGAAGGTAGGGGTTGCGTGCGCTAAGAACTCAATTATTGAGCGGACAAACTAACGCATGCGCCACGGGACATGGGTCCGGATAAGATTCCCGACGCATCCGACAAACTCAAGTCAACCATTATTAGCGCACGCTAAGGGATGCTTAGTAGCGTGCGCTAACTTGTCAATAATGCGAATTTTATAAATGGGACAAAGAACCGCTTTGGCTTTCATTTCCTTCGTCTATACTTCACCTTTGAGAGTCCAGAGAGCAAGTATATCCCTTCTAAACACTTAGAACATATATTAGTGATCATTGAATGATTGAGTATCACTTGTGAGTGATCATTGAAGAGAAGTAACACATTGGAGTGGCACATAACCAAACGGAGTCGGATTATACCTCGTGGTTCGGTGATTTCGGCATTCTAAGGTATGTTCAACCTATCACCGAGCCTTAGATTTGGTTTTCCAATGGATACGATGATCATATTATCGAGGTATTGAATTTCATTAGTGAATTATTCAACAACATCATGTTTAGAAGATTGGAATGACTACAAATACAATATTATTGTTGGAACCTTGAAGTTGGGATCCTAGTACTTCAAATGATGAGAGTAATATTCTCAAGTTAACAATCCGTATGATTTATGTTACCTTTGTGATCATGATTTGGAAGAGATGTTATAAGAACTTAAAGGAAGAATCATCTTAGGAAATATTCTTTCGTATAAGTCGAAATTGTTAGTTCACCTCAAGATGAAATCAATATGTATAATGATAGTAGCATCTAATACATCAACCGAGATCACCAACTTTGCATGAGAATTGTAATCAAGATGGATTATGGTGTCATGATGATTATACGTATATTTGCATCTTGAAATTGATATCATCCGGAGATCATTCATAAGAGTAAGAACTTGGTATTCATGGAAGTAACATGAATTATCACGAAGGATTTCATTGTTTCGAACATGGCAAGAAACGATTTACTACTCGGAAAGCGCCATGCGTAGATAGCGCACGCTATGTTATGCGATTTAACGTGCGCTATCGAGTACTAGTTAGCGTGCGCTACGCTTGGTACGTAACGCACGCTAGACCATCGATCGAGTCGATTGGGTGATCGCTGATGTATCGACCATGCATTATTAGCGTGCGCTAATATACGAGATTTAACGTGCGCTATCGAGTACGTTTAGCGTGCAACGTTTTGGACTTAGCGTCGTTAAATCATCGGCCGAGTCACCGGGTGATCGCTGAGGCACCGACAACGCCGGGTTAGCGTCGCTAGGCGGTGTGTCGCGTGCGCTAACGAGTAGCATTAACGACGCTACATATGATTCGTAGCGTGCGTTAATGGCCCGCATGATTGCCTATTAAGGACTTCCTACCGTAATTGTTGAATTGTTAGATGTTAAATGCGGCCACGAAGTGAATTCGTACTTTTTCTTTTGTTAAGGTTCGAGCTTAACACGTGACCGATCGAAGGGGACGACCTTGAGTATTTTGATATTCGTGGAAGTTTATTCTTGTCAACGAACCGAGGCAAGTACTCTAATTATTTGTACTATGACAATTGTGATGGTATCGTGTAAATATGTTGTGTATATATATGTCCACCATGTGTTGATCCGACGGAATCATCATGGGAATCTATAGTATGTGTGTCGGATCGTTGACAGTAGTTCCACCATGTGTTGGTCCGACGGATCATCATGGGAATCTATAGTGTGTCGTTTGGATCATTGGAATACCATCTATGTTGGAAATGTTATGATATGATATGTGTTGTGGATATTCTCGTTGAAGAAACTTGATATGATATAATTGTTGATTATATCAACGCTTTTATGATTATTGTACTTGTACTAGCATCGTTGTGCTAACCCCTTCGGGGTGAACATTTGTGTATGTTCAGATCCAGAGAGCGGAAACAACCACCGGAGAGGCATGACAACGAGGGTGCGGAGTGATGTTTCGACCGGTTTCTTATCATTATTTATTGGTCATTTTCAATAAGTACTCGAGTACGTTGTCGATTTATAATGCTTGGATTTTGATGATGTAATATAATTCTTCATGGGATATTTGTAATTTCGATTTTGAACCATCGGTTAAATTTCATTTCAGTAATTTCATAAACCGGTATCTATTATTGTCATTTCTTTTATTCACCTTGTAAATTCTTATGTAAAGGATTTACGGCACTGTAATATTCCTGAATATATCGGGGTGTTACGTAATATGGTATCGGAGCAAAGATTATGGATATCTTGGCCGTTGGGTTAAAATAGGGTCATTTATGTCTTTTGAGGTAACCGGTCATGAACGACATCACCGCACCGCCTACGTCTTCATGCGAACAGTGGTTGTAAGTTCCTAAACTCTATCTTGTTATTTACATGTTGTGTCTCTTTATACTTGAATATTAGAACGATCTTGTCATTTCCGTGTATTAAGTACTTGTGCTTACGGTATGTTGAGAGGCGGACGTGGACGTGGTCGCGGTCGTGGACGCGACGAAGGAATGCCGAAAGGAGGCATCGCCTTCTAATCAAAGCTAGTCATAGCTCAAAGTAGCCGCAACAATCCATCAATAACGAACCGGAACTCGTGTGCCGTAAATCCTTCGTCAAGTCGTGAACCGGATGACTCGGCCGCTCAGTGTCGTGGACCGAATGCAAGTGGCGGCAGAATTCAGCGGGGAGATGGACAACAAAGAATTCCGAAATGGGAAATCGAGGTGACCGATGGTTACAAGAGGTGGCAAAGATGCAACCACCCAAATTTGACGGCTTTTCCGAGACTCCCACTTGGGACCATTGGTTGAAGGAACTGAGAAAATTTTTGTGGAATTAATTGCCTTGACGACGTGAGAGCTCCTATTGCCCGACTTTCGATAGGGAAGCATCCGAGTGGTGGGAAGCTATCCGACTGCAGATCATGATGCCGATTGGACGGAATTTAAAATAATGATGGAAGCTCGATTGCCCTCGTCCGTGAGGGAAGCCAAAATTCGGGAATTTTTCTCCGCTCAACCATCGAGACGAACCCGTGTCCTGCATTTATTAAGACTTTTAACCAGCAGTTAGCATTTGTTCGACATCTGGTCAGAACAGATGCGGAAATGATGATTCATTTTGAAATGAGGATGAAACCAGAAATCCAGAGGTACATGTCCGGTTTTGAATGTACCACTCTCCGCCAGTACCAGGATAAGGCGTTGGCGTATGAAATAAAAGAAGCAGTAATGGAGAAGTTTATGGAGTCGAAGAAACAGAAAGTCTCTGGTACTTTTACAGAGCACAAGAGCAGTGGGCCCCGCAAGGCCCAGTCTTCTTTTTCTTTCAAGAAGCCTCCGCACCCAGCTAAGAGCGGAAAGAATTACGGAACAATGTCAGCCACGACGGATACAGCTAGGAAGTGCTTTAACTGTGGTCACCCAGGCCACCTTTGGCGTGATTGTTTGCGCATTCCAGTTACATGTTTTGAGTGCGGACAAGAAGGGCACCGTGCGACGTTTTGTAAGGACGCCACTAAGTACAATGGAACCCGCTCATCACAGCCAGTTCAGAAGGAAGCCAGTGTCCAATAGACGCAACAAAGTGTTCAGATGCCTCAGAATTTTGGCCGCGGGCGAGGCAGAGGACAATGGGACCGAAAGGGGACATCGAGTGCCGGATCTGTTCCCCCACGTTTGTATGAGATGAGGAGGACAGATGATCAGGATGCTGCTGTCGCATCAGGTACTGTCCAAATCTTTTCCCAGCGAGTTAGCGTATTGTTCGATACAGGAGCTACACATTCTTTCATATCTTTGTCTTGTGTAAATCGTTTGAATATTTCCGGTTTTTATACTTGTGAACCTTATGTTGTTGGTTTACCGAGTGGAGAGAGAATTGTTGGAAATTTAGAGACTAGAAATTTCCCTGTATCATTTGGGGGCAGAGAGTGGCTCTCAAATCTGATCGTGATAGAAATGCAAGGAGATGACCTGATACTCGAAGACGATTGGCTTAATTGGTATGGAGCAATTGTAGACTACCGAAGGAGGAATATTTCAGTAATCGCTGATGATGGCTCCGAAGTACTGTTCGAAGGATGGAAACCGGGAAGCTCAGGAAAATTGATCAAAGCGATGAAAGCTGTCAGATTGTTGAAACAAGGTCAGCATCGCATCGTGTTATGCAATGAAGAAAGAAGACGACATGGTGGAACTTTCATCTATTCCTGTTGTGAACGAATTTCCAGATGTATTTCCTGATGAATTACCTGGGCTACCTCCATGAAGGGATGTAGAATTTACTATTGAGCTGGAACCTGGAGCGACACCAATTTCTAAGGCGCCGTATCGTATGGCACCTACTGAGATGTACGAATTAAAGAAGCAGCTGGAGGAGTTACTGGACAAGGGCTATATTCAGCCAAGCGTTTCACCCTGGGGAGCGCCAGTTCTTTTTGTCCGAAAGAAGGATGGATCGCTCCGACTGTGTGTTGACTATCGAGAGCTGAACAAGATGACGATTAAGAACAAATATCCGTTACCACGGATTGATGATCTGTTTGACCAGCTGCAAGAGGCATCGGTATTTTCTAAAATTGATCTGAGATCAGGATACCATCAACTGAGGATTAAGGAGTCTGATGTTCCGAAATCAGCGTTCAGAACTCGCTACGGGCATTATGAGTTTGTGGTGATGCCGTTTGGTCTCACTAACGCACCTGCTGTATTTATGCAATTGATGAACAGAGTGTTCATTGAATTTTTGGACAAATTTGTGGTCGTGTTTATTGTGACATCCTGGTGTATTCTAAGAGTCCTAAGAACATGCGCGGATATGCGGATTGTATTGGAACTTTTGAGAAACGAGCAATTGTACGCCAAACTTTCTAAGTGTGAATTCGCTAAAGGAAGTAATGTTCCTCGGCCATGTGGTGTCACCAAGGAGTCCGAGTAGATCCTCGGAAGATCGAAGCAATATTGGATTGGAAGCCTCCAAAGAATGTGAAAGAGGTCCAAGCTTCTTAGGACTTGCTGGATATTATCGTCGATTCGTGGAAGGGTTTTCTAAAATTTCCCGCCCACTTACTCGACTTTTGCGTAAAACTCAAAAGTTTGAGTGGAACGAGTCGTGTCGACTAGTTTTGATGAGTTAAAGAAGAGATTGACGACGGCACCGATTCTATCACTTCGCAGGAATCAAGAATTCATAGTTTACGGTGATGCTTCAATCAAGGACTTGGGTGCGTGTTGATGCGTAATGATAAGGTGATCGCTTATGCGTCGCGACAATCGAAACCTTATGAAGTGAATTACCCGACACATGATTTGGAGCTAGCGGCGGTGGTTTTGCCTTGAAGATCCGGAGGCATTATGCATGCGGGACTCACCGGATCTTTACGGATCATAAGAGTCTCAAGTACATATTCAATGTAAAGAGTTGAACATGCGGCAAAGAAGATGGTTGGAACCGATTAAGGACTATGACTTGGAGATTTTATATCATCCAGCAAAGCAAATGTAGTGGCCGATGCACTTAGCCGCAAGCCTGTCTCTATTCGAGATCTTTGAGACGCCGACATCCCAACTTAGCCTTCAACGAGAGATGATTCGTGAAGGAATTGAGGTATGGTTACAAAGAGTCCAAGGACAATCAGCGTGATGGAGATAACTTCATCTTTAACCGAAGAAATCAAATCTAGACAGTAGATGATCCTCGATGGTTCGGTTACATGATGAAGTGATCAAAGGAAAGGCCCCTGATTCATAATTCATGACGATGGAGTTTTGAGATTTGAGAACCGACTCTGCTCCCAATATTGATGTTCAAAGCAGACGATTATGAAGGAAGCTCATAGTTCGCCCTATTCTATCCACCCGGCACCAAGAAATGTATAAGGACTTGAAGCACTTTCGTGGGGCAACATGAAGCAAGACGTAGCGGACTATGTCTCGAAATGCTTGACTTGTTAGCGAGTTAAGATCGAGCATCAACGGCTCTTTGGAATGTTGAAGCCGCTCCCGATTCTGAATGGAAGTGGGAGGACATATCAATGGACTTTATCACCAATATGCCGAAAACCGTGACAGAATGAACATGATTTGGGTGATAGTTGATCGCTTAACCAAATCGGCTCATTTTCTAGGCATTAAGGATACGTGGGGACCGAGAGAGGTTGGCACGAGTCTTTATTTCAAGATAGTTCGATTGCATGGTACGCCGAAGACCATTGTTTCGATCGAGACGGCCGCTTTGTGTCTCACTTTTGGAAGGCGATTCATAAGGCCTTGGGACCGAATTGAACTTCAAGATCTGACTTATCACCCGCAGTCTGACGGACAATCTGAGAGAACTATACAAACGGTGGAAGATATGCTAAGGGCCTGTGCCTTAGATTGGTCAAATGATTGGGAAGTTCATCTACCGTTGATTGAATTTACCTACAATAATAGTTGGCATGCTTCCATCAAGATGGCACCATTTGAGGCATTATACGGAAGGAAATGCAGATCGCCCCTATGCTGGGACGATTCATCGGACTTGATCGGAACAGAACCAGAGTTGATCGAGCAGACTCGAGAGAAGATAGCCTTGATTCGTGAAAGGCTGTTAACTGCCCAGAGTCGCCAGAAATCCTATGCGGACGTACGCCGCCGTCCATTGGAGTTCGATCTTGGAGATCACGTACTTTTGAAGGTTTCTCTTACTCGGGAATCTTTCGTTTGGAAAGAAAGGAAAGGCCGAGTCCGAGATATATCGGACCATTTGAAATCCTCGAGAGAGTTGGGAGTTGGCATACATTGGCATTGCCGCCGTCATTGTGTCATGTTCATAACGTGTTCCACGTATCCCGATTACGGAGATATATACGGATCCCAGTCATATCATTGATTTCGGCGAGATCGAAGTCGAGCAGATGGGACATTTGGAGAAAGACTACCAAGATACTCGAGAGTCGAGTCAAGCAACCGAGGAACAAGTCAATCGTTTTGGTCAAAGTTCGGTGGTCACGTCACGGAATGGAAGAAGCCACTTGGGAAACAGAAGGCGATATGAAGTCTAGATATCCGAGTTATTTTCGTCTTGAGTTTCGGGACGAAACTCCTTTTAGTAGGAGAGTATGTAATATCCGGATTTATTACGTGTATTTCATCGTATTCAACCATGTATTATTTCGGATTGGTGATTTTGATTATTGGAATATGATATTTAGTGCATTGATACCATTGTGCATAAGTTTAGAAACCTGCAAAAGTGCTCTAGAAAGCTGGTGATAGCGCACGCTAAGAATGTATCTTAACGCGCTATCGGGCCATTATTAGCGCACGCTATGAAGGTAGGGGTTGCGTGCGCTAAGAACTCAATTATTGAGCTGACGGCTAACGCATGCGCCGGCGGGACATGGGTCCGGATAAGATTCCGCCGACGCATCCGGACAAACTCAAGTCAACCATTATTAGCGCACGCTAAGGGATGCTTAGTAGCGTGCGCTAACTTGTCAATAATGCGTAATTTTATAAATGGGACAAGAACCGCTTTGGCTTTCATTTCCTTCGTCTATACTTCACCTTTGAGAGTCCGGAGAGCAAGTATATCCCTTCTAAACACTTAGAACATATATTAGTGATCATTGAATGATTGAGTATCACTTGTGAGTGATCATTGAAGAGAAGTAACACATTGGAGTGGCACATAACCAAACGGAGTCGGATTATACCTCGTGGTTCGGTGATTTCGGCATTCTAAGGTATGTTCAACCTATCACCGATCTTAGATTTGGTTTACCAATGGATACGATGATCATATTATCGAGGTATTGAATTTCATTAGTGAATTATTCAACAACATCATGTTTAGAAGATTGGAATGACTACAAATACAATATTATTGTTGGAACCTTGAAGTTGGGATCCTAGTACTTCAAATGATGAGAGTAATATTCAAGTTAACAATCCGTATGATTTATGTTACCTTTGTGATCATGATTTGGAAGAGATGTTATAAGAACTTAAAGGAAGAATCATCTTAGGAAATATTCTTTCGTATAAGTCGAAATTGTTAGTTCACCTCAAGATGAAATCAATATGTATAATGATAGTAGCATCTAATACATCAACCGAGATCACCAACTTTGCATGAGAATTGTAATCAAGATGGATTATGGTGTCATGATGATTATACGTATATTTGCATCTTGAAATTGATATCATCCGGAGATCATTCATAAGAGTAAGAACTTGGTATTCATGGAAGTAACATGAATTATCACGAAGGATTTCATTGTTTCGAACATGGCAAGAACAGCTTTACTACTCGTGATGGCGCCATGCGTAGATAGCGCACGCTATGTTATGCGATTTAACGTGCGCTATCGAGTACTAGTTAGCGTGCGCTACGTTTGGTACGTAACGACGCTAGACCATCGATCGAGTCGATTGGCCGATCGCTGATGTATCGACCATGCATTATTAGCGTGCGCTAATATACGAGATTTAACGTGCGCTATCGAGTACGTTTAGCGTACGCAACGTTTTGGACTTAGCGTGCGTTAAATCATCACCAGTCGATCGGTGATCGATGAGGCACCGATAACGCCGGGTTAGCGACGCTAGGCGGTGTGCTGCGTGCGCTAACGAGTAGCATTAACGTCGCTACATATGATTCGTAGCGTGCGTTAATCATCCCGCACAGTTGCCTATTAAGGACTTCCTACCGTAATTGTTGAATTGTTAGATGTTAAATGCAGACGAAGTGAATTTCGTACTTTTTCTTTTGTTAAGGTTCGAGCTTAACACGTGGTGATCGAAGGGGACGACCTTCGAGTATTTTGATATTCGTGGAAGTTTATTCTTGTCAACGAACCGAGGCAAGTACTCTAATTATTTGTACTATGACAATTGTGATGGTATCGTGTAAATATGTTGTGTATATATATGTCCACCATGTGTTGATCCGACGGGAATCATCATGGGAATCTATATTGTGTCTACTGGATCGTTGGACAGGTAGTTCCACCATGTGTTGGTCCGACGGGATCATCATGGGAATCTATAGCTGTGTGCGCTGGATCGTTGGAATACCATCTGTATGTTGGAAATGTTATGATATGATATGTGTTGTGGATATTCTCGTTGAAGAGACTTGATATGATATAATTGTTGATTATATCACTGTTTTTATGATTATTGTACTTGTACTAGCATCGTTGTGCTAACCCCTTCGGGGGTGAACATTTTGTGTATGTTCAGGATCCAGGAGAGCGGGGAAACAACCACTGGAGAGGCATGACGACGAGGGTGCAGAGTGATGTTTCGACCGGGTTTACTGTTTGTTATTTATTGGTCATTTTCAATAAGTACTCGAGTACGTTGTCGATTTATAATGCTTGGATTTTGATGATGTAATATAATTCTTCATGGGATATTTGTAATTTCGATTTTGAACCAGTCGGTTAAATTTCATTTCAGTAATTTCATAAACTGGTATCTATTATTGTCATTTCTTTTATTCAGCCTTGTAAATTCTTATGTAAAGGATTTACGGCGCTGTAATATTCCTGAATATATCGGGGGTGTTACATGCACACAGTACATTTCCTTGTGTACTCTGTATTCTCCTACGAGTAGAAACCCCAGCATTAATGTTACCAATGATCAGCTCTTGTGGGTGATCTCTCAACCATCTTCGGTCGGGTTCTAATTCGGGGTCCCGTACTATATTTTGAGTTGTTGTAGTTTCGGCTTCAGCTTGTTCAGCATCGGCTTCATCTACCTCGATTCTTACAGCTGCGAGGTTGATTTCTAGGTCAACAACAGGTTCTATGGGAGTTGGTGGATCTAAGATGGAAAGTTGTTAGATGTTCTGAGTAATAGCTTCTACTTCTGTAGGGTCATGGTGAGGTTCGTCGAACACTGCATGAACTGATTCCTCGATCGTCAACTTCCTTTTATTAAAGATCTTGTAAGCTTTGCTGACGGAGGAATATCCTACAAATATTCCTTCATCCGACTTCTCATCAAAGGTTCTAAGTTGATCCTTCCCATTATTCAACACATAGCACCTGCATCCAAAAATGTGAAAATACGAAACTAACGGAGTTTTGTTGTTCCATACCTCGTATGCTATTTTGTTGTGGTGCTTGTTGACGATACAGCGGTTTTGAGTGTAGCATGCTGTATTGGTTGCTTCACCCCAGAAACGTTGTGGCAACTTGCTTGCGGCAATCATTGTCCTTATTGCTTCCTTCAGCGTCCTATTCTTTCGCTCGGCAACACCATTTTGTTGAGGTGTATGGGTAGCTGAGTATTCGTGCAGTATCCCATTTTCCAAGCAGTATTGCTCTATAGTGGAGCTCGTAGGCATCCAGTTAGCAATATACATATTACCTGATCTGCTTCCTGTGAGCAAAACTTCTTTGGTTAGGATGTTCTTGACTCTATAGTGATCTATATAGAATTTCACCGAGAACTGTTTGTCACAGAACTGGCTAATACTAAGTAGATTGTACTGTAAGCCTTCAACATGAGCTACATCGGTGACTTTGAATTTTCCAACAAGAAGGTTTCATTTTCCTCTTGTTCTTCCTTTAGATTTATCACCGAAGTGCACTTTTGGACCATGACCTTCTACAAAATCTGATAGCTTGCTTCTATCTCCTGTCATGTGTCGGGAGCATCCGCTGTCAAAGTACCATATGTCCTTATCCAAAATGTCCTGTAGCAGAAAAATTAGGTAGATTTAGGTCCCCTTTGATTGTTGGGTCCGTGAATGTTAGTGCCTTTTGGTACCCAAATTTTCCTGGCAGCAATTGGTTTACTGTAGGTTACATTTGGTACAGATTTGCGGTATCTACGTGGGGCATGTACGTAGTTACTGTATCCATGATAATCATTATGCATGTAAAAATCAGGGTTATTATTATTAATCCAGTACGTATATCGTCTCGGAGGTGGAGCCATTTTCTTTGACCTTACCGCTTGCCTTCTGGGTTTCCAGTTAGATTCCCGGAGCTGTTGTCGATGCTATGCGGACACCTGCTTTCTTGATGGATAATGAGGCTCTTGTATCCGATTACCAGGCGTCTTTATCTTGAAATCTTGCCGTGCGGGCCTTTGATATTTGGATACAGCCTTCTTTCTGAATGGCTGTTGGCGCTGTTGATATGCTCGGGGAGCATGCTGTTGTGTGCGCCTTACCAGTTGGAATGGCTTATGATTCTGCTGTCTTGAATAGGATTGCGGGGGCGGAATAGTAGCCTTTGCTTTTCGCGGTGCAGTAGGTTCCTTCACAGGACTTGGAGTTTCTTCAGATACAGGAATGTGTTCCACACTCTTGACGAACACAGTACTAGTTTTCCCTTTGTTGGAAAATGAGCTGTATCCTAAGCCACTTTTATCATGAGCATGTTGCCCAGTGCTTAGAATTTCTTCCATTATTTTAGATGATTTCTCGAAAGATTTCAGAATGGTCTCAAGTTCGCTTTCTCGCTGTTCGAGAGTATTAAATTTTGCTTGAAGTAGAACAAAATCATTTGTCTTGCTTTCATTTTGAGACTTAGTCTCACTTAGTTCATGAGCAAGTTGATGATTGCTCTCCACGAGTTTTTCATGCTCGACCTTGCTGTTTTCACAACCAATAGACATATTTTCATAATTTATACTTAGCAAGTCGTTTTCTTCTTTCAGCTCTATGTTGGAAAGTTGAAGCTGAATGTTTTCATTTTTTAAAGTCTCATGGGCTTTTTGAATGTTCTTAAATTCATTCATCATGTTTTCGAAAGTATGCGATGCATTTACTGGAGTAATTAAGGTTGAGCTTACCTCATCATCGCTATCTTCTTCTTCCGGAATGTCTTTTGCCATAAAGCACATATATGCCTTATCTTCGAATTCATCGTCAGATGAGTCACTTTCAGTGACTACCTGAAGAAATTCTTCGGATTTGGATGGTGTGGTGGGAGGCTTCTGATTCTCCTATCAGTGCCTTGAGCTTGTTTTTCCAAGCACGTCTTCGTTCATCCCTCTCTTGTTGCTCGGCTTCCGGCAACCTTTGAACTTTGGGATGAGGACATTTGTTTGCATAATGTCCTGGTTTCCTGCAATTATAGCACAGGTTAGCGTCACCAGAGGAAGTTTCAGTACTTACCTTGTGAACAGGCTTGGGCCTGTAGGGAGTCTTTCCAGACTGCTTGATGAACTTTTTGAATTTGTGCATGAGGAGCGCCATTTCATCTTGTGACAGGATATCGTCGTCGTTGTCAGCATTCTTGTAATTTGGCTTTGATGGGCTGGGCATGCTGTGTCGATGGTTGGATACAGCGGCTAAGGCTGTAGTCCTGGCAGGAGATTCTTCAGCTTTCTCTCTCCTATCTATATCGTACTCAAATGCTTTGAGTTCAGAAAAGAGATCAAAGGTAGATATTTCATTAAGATTGCAAGACACACGCATAGCTGTGGTCTTAATGTCCCATCGGGCAGGGAGAGATCTGAAAATTTTTAGATTTTTCTCCTTTTGAGTATAAATTTTGCCCAAAGCTTCAAGTTCACCAACAATTCCAGTGAATCTGAGGTCAAGTTCCTCAAGTGTTTCAGTTGGTTTCATTTCAAAAGATTCAAATTGCTGAGTTAATTTGGAAATCTTATTTTCTTTGGAGAGCTCAGTTCCCTCACAAATCAACTTGAGTTCATCCCAGATATCCTTGGCTGTTTTACAGCTCTTTACCTTCGAGAATGTGCCTTTGTCGAGGGTGACAAACAGCGCATTCTTCACAACATTGCCGAGGTTGGCGTGCTTTCTTTCGTCTGTGGTCCATTGATCGCACTCCTTCTCGAGCATCTCAGCATGGGCTTGGCCTTCAATCATTGCGGCAGGATCTACCTTCATTATCTTGATGGGCCATCCTGTATAACAAAAATCATCTCTTCGTGCATTGCTGCAAGATGAGCCTCCATCCTGATTCTCCAATAATCAAACTCATTAATAGAGAACATAGGAACTTTGTTGATTATTGATGTATCCATATGAGAATGTAGGAATGAAAAAGACTGTTTTATAAAAATAAGTAACTTTGGATCTGATTCAGTTAATAATAAGACTGATTCTTTTTAGAATGTTGGTCCCCAAAATGATGAAGACTGTCCTCACTGTACCAACACAAGTCTTTTCTAGCACACTTTATCCTCACTCACGCGCACCTGAGAAACTTCCCAGAGGGTCACCCATCCATAACTACTCCAGGCCAAGCACGCTTAACTTTGGAGTTTCTATGAGATGGATAACAGAAAAGAAGATGCATCTTGTTGGTATGAGTAGTCCAAATCAATTCACTTAACCACTCTCTAGTGGCAGTGCAGAGCCCCGTACTAAGCGACAGGCGGACATGAGGGGCTGCACCACTAGGATGCCGCGGGTCGGGATGTTAAGCCCGACCAGTTACGTTCTCCCGAGTCAAAAGTGAGGACACTGGATGCAAAGCATTCCCAACAATCCCCCCAGCGTACGCCAGAAGACTCGAACCCGCACCTCGCTCCGATACCAATTGTTGGCCACTAAATATACTGGATACAGCTTGGAAAGTTTTTTAAACTACAAGCTGTACGGTTTTTAAATCTGAGTGCGTAGCGGAAGTCTTAAATACAGTAAGTTGCTGAGGATACATCAACTCGGTGTGCAGTGTATACTTAAATAATCACAGTTAATAAAACAATAAAGGCAGAAGGTAAATAACACAATATTTAAAGTGGTTCGAGGTAAACCCCTCTACGTCCACTGGTCCTCCACACAGGAGTAAAAAGTTTATTATAATTACTGCGTACACAACTACGTAATTATAACAACACCTAATCAATATATCGTTCACACAGATTGATATAAAGATCTTAGCTTTCAACCGTTCACACAGATTGGTTTGAGCTAACACTTGACTGGCTTCTTCACACACAGTTCTGAAGCTTTGTCTTCTTCAATGCAAGTCTGTCACACACAGTTCGGGAGTAGCAAGGATTCCTCAGTCCACACAGAGCTGATATGAGTTTGTTCAAAGATAGAACAGGGTTTGAACAACAGCTATGACTTTCTGGGCTTCAAGCTGATAATGTGTTGTTCAAGGTTTGAGCACTGTATATCTCTTCTATCAGAATAGCAGAAAGCTTAGGGAGATATGTTTTGCTCTGAATATTTCTTGTAAGCTTTGCTTTATTTATAAGTCGTGAATATTCTGAATGTATTCTGTAGATTTTCAGTAGTTCTTGATCTTCAAACTCTGGGGATATATATAGCCTCTGAAATATATCCGTTTGAAATATATCCGTTGAGCAAGATTCTGCAACAACTGATATTTGACTGAGATCCGGATATTGCAGGATTTGAAGATCTTCTGATGACTTACAGTATTTAAATACTTTATCCTTTAGTATTTAAATACTTTTTTATCAACGGGACTTGACTTCTAGCGAAAACTGAAGATTCCTTTTTGTCCTGTTTGAGGGCTGTATGGAACGATTGCTGTATTGATATTTCGAGACAACTTCCATACTTAGCTTTGCGGGACTCTTTGTTGTATGATAGATTTGCTGTATGGATGAGACTGCGAGAAGTCTTCGATACAGGTTGATAATTGATCAGCTTTTCGATACAGCTATTGGCGGTATTCAGGATTTGGCATATTGCCAAAACATTCTGACAAAATGATTGATACAGGGATTGTTTATCCCAACATCATCGATACAGGGTTTTTGTTATCCCAACACTCCCCCTCTAACGGACTGACCCCATCCTCGTCCCCGACTGAATCCCTGAGACGGATGATCGACTGATGACTTCTGATTAACACTTGGTTCTCCAGGCGTAGGAACAGATGCCGGAATTCCAAGAGTCTTCTCTCCCTGGGTACAATACGCAGCTCTGTGGCCCGTCTGGCCATAACTATAGCACTTCAGGTGAGGCAGGTCAAAATCACGACTGATATGGCCCTGCTGGCCACAATTAAAACATGTCACACCCCGGCTGATACACTAGGACCAGTTCTGAAATTTCGGTTGCCTCCAAATGCATGGTGAGACTTTCCAGATGGGTAGTTCACCGACTGATATTTCTACTGGTTGTTGTTCTTACTACCCAAAAAATTTCCTGAGGTCTTCTGCTTCTTACCCTCACTAGCCATTTCCATAGCCGTGAAGGACATATCATAGGCCAATGCTTTGCCCTGATACTCCTTCAGTGTAGTACAAGGGAACCCAGCCATGGAATGTCGAATTCTGGGCTTCATCCGCATATCAAAATGTTAGATCTTATCTCTCTCTTCCCTCACTTGCCCCTGGACATGATTAAGTTGTTGGTTATATTCGATGATCGCCTGAGATACTGGGATGTCCTGGGGTTTAGCCTCATAAAAGGCTCGGATTCTGGCCTCCTAAACAGGCCACGGGCAATACTCGGCCTCCATTAGTTCTTTAAACCCGTCTCATAAAACCTCACGGTCCTGAGGCGTAACCTCCTGCCACCAGCTAGCAACGTCCCTCGTCAGAAAGTACTGCGCAATCGCCACCTTCCGTGCCTCCGGATAATTTACTGCCATAAAAACTTTGTTCATCTCGTTGATCAAATCTTCCTAGCCTATCGGATCCGTAGCACCAATGAACTGAGGAGGGCGCATACGGATCACATCATGTAGCCATCTCTCTGCCCCAGCATTCTCCACAGGAGGTGGATTATTGAGCTGAACTGCTTGGGTCAAGAGTGCCATTTGGTTAGCCACTTGATGTAGTATAGTGGCCACACCAGCACCTGCATTATTCCCTGCGGAATCTCCCAGACTGGCCGTCTGGTCCTGCTGACCATTGGTGCTAGGATGGACTGAATTCGACAAAGTAGGAGTAGTCGATCCAGCATCCGAACCGAGAGACATGCCCGCCCCACCGGCTGCGCCACGTCCTCGACCGCATCCGAGTCCTCTACCGGCTGACATTCTAAAAGATAGAAAAAAGAGGAAGACGTAAGTACAGTTCAGAAAATAACTATCATGGTGACCCGTTCCCCACATTACGAAATCGAAAGACAAAATGGTAAAGACGATAAAAAAAGATGAGAGATCTTACGAATACCGGTCGTACTAAGATGATGGCAGCGCGATGATACTGTGTTTACAACAACGTGACTAGACCCAAATGACCAAAAACCTAGGTATCCATAAACCTAGGCTCTGATACCATATTCTGTAACATCCCCCAAGATATTCAGGGCATGCCACAGCGCCGTGAATCCCACCTGGAACTCACAAGGCTAATTTTGTACTTTATCCATAACTTTACACATCAAAACCATCCATAATTTATCGGATTAACTGATGAAATTCCCACGACAACATTTAAACCACAAAAAGAAAAACAATAATTTAATGTAACCAACAACAGAGAAACATCTCTCCTATAGTACTCGAATACTATCTAATAATTGTGACAAATAAAAAAAAATCCCAATAACCGAACTCAAAACAATTAAACACGACGACCACATCACAGTATCATGCCTGGCCTTCATCCTCGTACTGCTCCGGCACTCTTCCGACCGCATTCTTCGCACCTAAAATACATGAAACGTATTTCCCCCAAATGGGGTTAGCCGTGGAATAGTTAGTACAAGTAACGCAAACGAATTCTTACATCTTACAATATCAAAACACAAACATCAATGGTTTTTGAAAACAAGCCACGTAATGATTTCCGGAAATGTAAAATCTACAAAGCATCGCAAAAATACAGTTCCTCCCGATTAACCGTGGACCTGACCATACGCGAATCCCTCCGAGGCCCCGGTAGACCCTCCTGGAGTGGTTAACCCAAAAGTTCATGGACTCAACCATGCGTGGATCCCTCCGAGGCCCCGTCGGACCCTCCCGGAGTGAACATAAACACTAAAATACACTACTTTGCACATTTAAAATAGTAAGTTCGTAAGAATTACCTGCCTTTGAGACATGGCGGACTGAAATGAGACGGTAAACGATCAGCGTTGGAAGAATTTGAAAACTTTGAACCTAAACGATTCGTAAAACGACTATCAACAATAGTACGATTAGAGATTAAAAGGAAGTACGCCCGAAAACCCTACCTAGGACACAAATAATCCAACATCATATTCAACGAGGGCGGATAACAACCAAAACCCTCTCGATTCTCAACAATTCCAAGTATATATCGATAATCTAGTATGAAAACATGTATCGGGAGTAGATGATTCATACTCAACACAATTGATCATTAGTTACGACTAAATCGAAGAATTTACGTAGAAAACCCCCAAATCCCAAAAAAATCTAGGGTTCTAGAAGATTACCTCGATTCAAAGGCAAATAGACGGATTGGTGTTGTTAATTTATACTCAAACTCCAAGGAAGATGATGGCCAGGTAAAAGAAGGCTCGAAATCGCCCGAAAATTGCCCAAAAATCACTCAAGTCGCGTAGGAGAAGAAGAAAGGAAGAAATGGGTGAATTCGGTCCGCTCCTGGGTATTTAAACCCAGGCTGGCTTACGTACGTAATCCATAGGGGTTAATGTACGTAAGCTTCATAGCGTACGTAAAGCGTAAACTCACTGCCCAAAATCACGAAGGTTGTTACATACGTTAGGAATAAGTCCTTAACGTACGTAACAGTCTTAACGTACGTAAAGGTCTGGACTTAACGTATGTAAGACACTCAACACAGCTGCTAAGAGCAGTTCGTCAAGATAGAGTGCGACGGAATCATGAGATGATGAATACAGGGAACTAGAACAAGCTTGCGAAAGGTTCGAGACGACTAACTTAAGCGCTAGAAGGAAAATACGATCTCGACTACCCGAAGATTCGGAATACGACCACGAAAGTAAATTCCCTAAACTTTTAGAAAATTACAAAATGACCCAAAATGACCGAAAACCACGATACATAAACGAACAATCGTGCCGAAACTCACTGTAACACCCCCGATATATTCAGGAATATTACAGCGCCGTAAATCCTTTACATAAGGATTTACAAGGCTGAAGAATTTAAACAGGCATTAAAAGATACTAACGAATGGAAATAACGAAATTACGGTACAACAGCTTCGACCCAATACGTAAATAGTACAATTGTTCAACAGAACTCAATAATCCATCACCCAATTCAAATGATCACACAGGACTTCGTACTCGAGTACTTATTAAAATAACCAATTAATAACAGACAAGAAACCTATTGGAACATCACTCTGCACCCTCGTCGTCATGCACCTCCAGTGGTTGTTTTCCCGCTCTCCTAGATCCTGAACATACACAAATGTTCACCCCCGAAGGGGTTAGCACAACGATGCTAGTACAAGTACAATAATCATACAACAGTGATATAATCAACAATTATATCATAACAAGTTTCTCCAACGAGAATATACACAACACATATCATATCATAACAGTTTCAACATACTGATGGTATTCCAACGATCCAGCGCACACAGCTATAGATTCCCATGATGATCCCGTCGGACCAACATATGGTGGAACTACCTGTCCAACGATCCAGCACACACAGCTATATATTCCCATGATGATTCCCGTCGGATCAACACATGGTGGACATATATTCACAACATATTTACACGATACAATCACATCATAATTGTCATAATATAAACAATTCTAATTAGAGTACTTGCCTCGGTCTGAAGACAAGAACAATACTTCCACAAAACGAACACTCGAAAGTCGTCCTCCTCAATCAATCACGCAACAAGATCAAACCTTAACAAAAGAAATGATATAGGATTTATCTCACGTCGTACGGATGTTTAACAATTCGATTTACGGCCAAAAGTTTATAAAATGAAATCGATCGAATCGCTTAGCGCACGCTAAGTACTGCGTAGCGTGCGTTAAGTCTCGCTTTCGATAGCGCACGCAAACAACAAAGCCTAGCGACGCTAACTATGTATGGTCAAGATTCACCGACTACCCAATCGACTGCTCGATGGTCTAGCGTACGTTACGTACCAAACGTAGCGCACGCTAACTAGTGCTCGATAGCGCACGTTAAACTGCATAGCATAACATGCGCTATTCGCATGGCGCCATCACGAAAGCAAGAATCGTTCTTGCCATGATCGAAACAATGAAATCTTTCGTGATAATTCATGTTACTTCCATGAATACCAAGTTCATACCCTTATGAATGATTTTACGGATAAAGACAACTCGGATTCAAGGATATGCATACCAATATAAAACCATATTCCATTCCGACTTCAAATCTTCATACGACAATTCGAAAAGCTAAACGGTTGATATCAACACCTTATATCCATCAATATTATCATGCTGAAGTTGATAAACGTTCTATCTATACTAGATAAATCCTTCCATGATCAAACCTTTAGATTTATCCAACAATAATGATTGTTAAAGTCAAGTCCAAGATTACTATAAAATCATCTAATAGATTCGGTTTACCAATGATAGAAGCTTCTCTTCACATATTCAGTGTAATAAGATTCGAATCATGATGATTATAATCAAGGTATTTAAGACTTATTCATCTCAATATTCCAAACATGATATACTTGGATAATTCATCTATGAAAATCCATATCTTGTTAACATGATCATCCAAATCGTTAGAATCCAACTCTAAGTCTGGAGATAGATTGAACATACCTTAAAATGACGAAAATCACTGAACCATAAGGTAGAATCCCACTCCGGTTGGTTGTATGCCACTCCAAGGTGCTATTCCACTTCCATGAACATTCCCAAGTGATAACCAATGTATAACACCAACAATATGTGTTCTAAGTGTATAGGAGTATTACTACAGCTCTGAACTCTCAAGGATGAAGAAAGGGCGAAAGAAATGAAAGCCAAAACGGTTGATGTCCCATTTATAATATTCTGCATTATTAACAAGTTAGCGCACGCTACTAAGCATCCCTTAGCGTGCGCTAATAATGGTTGACTTCAGAATTTGTCCGGGTGCGTCAGCGGGAATCTTATCCGGACCCATGTCCCGGCTGGCGCATGTGTTAGCCGTCCTGCTCAATAATTGAGTTCTTAGCGCACGCAACTCCTATCTTCATAGCGTGCGCTAATAATGGCCCGATAGCGCGCGTTAAGATACATTCTTAGCGTGCGCTATCACGAGGTTGCTTGAGCAATTTTGCAAGTTTCTATACTTATGTACAATGATATCAATGCACGAAATATCATACTCCAATAATCAAAATCACCAATCCGAATAATACAGGGTTTGATTACAGATGAAATACACTGTAATAAATCCGGATATTACATACTCTCCTACTAAAAAGGAGTTTCGTCCCGAAACTCAAGACGAAAATAACTCGGGATATCTAGACTTCATATCAGCTTCCATTTCCCAGGTGGCTTCTTCCATTCCGTGACGTGACCACTGAACTTTGACCAAAACGATTGACTTGCTCCTCAGTTGCTTAACTCGACTCTCGAGTATCTCGACTGGTCTTTCTTCGAACGTCCCATCCTGCTCGACTTCGATCTCGTCGAAATTAATGATATGACTGGGATCTGGTATATACCTCCGTAACTGGGATACGTGGAACACGTTATGAACATGGCACAATGACGGCGGCAATGCTAATCTGTATGCCAACTCCCCAACTCTCTCGAGGATCTCAAATGGTCCGATATATCTCGGACTCAGCTTTCCTTTCCTTCCGAAATGAAAGATTCCCCGAGTAGGAGAAACCTTCAAAAGTACATGGTCTCCAGTATTGAACTCCAATGGGCGATTTACGTACGTCCGCATAGGATTTCGCGACTCTGGTAGTCAACCTTTCACGAATTAAGGCTATCTTCTCTCGAGTCCGCTCGATCAATTCTGCAGTTGTTCCGATCAAGTCCGATGAATCGTCCCAAAGATAGGGCGTTACGCATCTCCTTCGTATAATGCCTCAAACGGTGCCATCTTAATGGAAGCATGCCAACTATTGTTGTAGGTAAATTCAATCAACGGTAGATGAACTTCCCAATCGTTTGACCAATCTAAGGCATGTGCCCTTAGCATGTCTTCCACCGTTTGTATAGTTCTCTCATTGTCCGTAAGTCTGCGGGTGATAAGTCAGATCGAAGTTCATTCGGTCCCCAAGGCCTTATGAATCGCTCAAAAGTGAGACACAAAACGACCGTCTCTATCAGAAACAATGGTCTTCGGCGTACCATGCAATCGAACTATCTCCGAAATAAATACTCGTGCCAACCTCTCTGGTCCCCACGTATCCTTAATGCCTAGAAAATGAGCCGATTTGGTTAAACGGTCAACTACACCCAAATCATGTTCATTCCTGTCCTGGTTTTCGGCATATTAGTGATAAAGTCCATCGATATGTCCTCCCACTTCCATTCAGGAATCGGGAGCGGCTTCAACATTCCAGCAGGCCGTTGATGCTCGATCTTAACTCACGACAAGTCAAGCATTTCGAAACATAGTCCGCTACGTCTTTCTTCATGTTGCCCCACCAGAAGTTCTGCTTCAAGTCCTTATACATTTTACTGGTGCCCGGGTGGATAGAATAGGGCGAACTATGATCTTCCTTCATAATCGTTTGTTTCAGAACATCAACATCGGGAACGCAGAGTCGGTTCTAAAATCTCAAAACTCTATCGTCATGAATTATGAATCTGGGGGCCTTTCCTTGGATCACTTCATCATGTAACCGAATCATCAGAGGATCATCTGCCTGTCTAGATTTGATTTCTTCGGTTAATGATGAAGTTATCTCCATCACGCATACCGTCCCC
Organism: Orobanche coerulescens; assembly: GCA_033398695.1. Taxonomy (NCBI): domain Eukaryota; kingdom Viridiplantae; phylum Streptophyta; class Magnoliopsida; order Lamiales; family Orobanchaceae; genus Orobanche; species Orobanche coerulescens. Next base: position 117,206,865 of record CM065816.1, read on the forward strand.
TGGACTCTTTGTAACCATACTTCAATTCCTTCACGAATCATCTCTCGCTGAAGGCTAAGTTGGGAGGTCAGCGTCTCCAGCATCTGAATAGAGACAGGCTTGCGGCTAAGTGCATCGGCCACTACATTCGCTTTGCCTGGATGATATAAAATCTCCAAGTCATAGTTCTTAATCAGTTCTAACCAATTTCTTTGCCGCATGTTCAACTCTTTCTGACTGAATATGTACTTCAGACTCTTATGATCCGTAAAGATCTGACAGTGAGTCCCGAATAGATAGTGCCTCCAGATTTTCAAGGCCAAAACCACTGTTGCTAGCTCTAAATCATGTGTTGGGTAATTCACTTCATAAGGTTTCAGTTGTCACGACGCATAAGCGATCACCTTATCATTCTGTATCAACACGCACCCAAGTCCTCGGTTCGAAGCATCACTGTAAACTATGAATCCTTCAGTTCCCTGCGGAAGTGATAGAATCGGTGCCATCGTCAATCTCTTCTTCAATTCATCAAAGCTAATCTGACATAATTCATTCCACTCAAACTTTTGAGTTTTCTGCAGGAGTCGAGTAAGTGGGTGGGAGATTTTAGAAAACCCTTCCACGAATCGACGATAGTATCCAGCAAGTCCTAAGAAGCTTCGGACTTCTTTCACGTTCTTAGGAGGCTTCCAATCCATAATTGCTTCGATCTTCTGAGGATCTACTCGGACTCCTTTAGCTGACACCACATGGCCGAGGAACATTACTTCCTTTAGCCATAAATCACACTTAGAGAGTTTGGCGTACAATTGCTCGTTTATCAAAAGTTCCAACACAATCCGCAAATGGTGCGCATGTTCCTCCGGGCTCTTAGAATACACCGGAATGTCATCAATGAACACAACCACAAATTTATCCAAAAATTCAATGAACACACGGTTCATTAATTGCATAAATACAGCAGGTGCGTTAGTGAGACCAAACGGCATCACTACAAACTCATAATGTCCGTAGCGAGTTCTGAACGCTGATTTCGGAACGTCAGATTCCTTAATCCTTAGCTGATGATATCCTGGTCTCAGATCAATTTTAGAAAATACCGTTGCCCCTTGCAGCTGGTCAAACAGATCATCAATCCGTGGTAACGGATATTTGTTCTTAATCGTCATCTTAGACTCTCGATAGTCAATACACACGGAGCGATCCATCCTTCTTTCTGACGAAAGAACTGGCGCTCCTGTGGTGAAACGCTGGTCAATATAGCCCTTATCCAAGAACTCCTCTAGCCGCTTCTTCGCCAGACATCTCAAGAGGTGCCATACGATACGGCGCCTTGGAAATTGGTGTAGCTCGGGTTCCACCAATGGTAAATTCCACATCCCTTCGTGGAGGTAGTCCCAGAACTCGTCAGAAATACATCCGGAAATTCGTTCACAACAGAATGGATGAAAGTTCCACAATTTAGTCTTCTTTCTTCATTGCGTAACACCGCATCTGCAGATACTGTTTCAACAATTTGGTGACTTTCATCGCCTTGATCAATTGTCCCGAGCTTCCGGTTTCCATCCTTCGAACAAGATTGAGCCATCATCGCCGATCGGTGAAATATTCCTCCTTCGGTAGTCTACAATTGCTCCATACCGATTAAGCCAATCGTCTCCGAGTATCGTGTCATCTCCTTGCATTTCTATCACGATCGGGTTTGAGAGCCACTCTCGCCCCAAATGATACAGGGAAATTTCTAGTTTCTAAATTCCCGACAATCCTCTCTCCACTCGATAAACCAACAACATAAGGTTCACAAGCATGAAAACCGGAAATATTCAAACGATTTACACAAGACAAAGATATGAAAGAATGTGTAGCTCTCAGACGAACAAAACGCTAATCGGCCGGGAAAGGATTTGGACAAGACTGATGCGACAGCAGCATCCTGATCATCTGTCCTCCTCATCTCATACAAACGTGGGGGAACAGATCCGGCACTCGATGTCCCCTTTCGGTCCCATTGTCCTCTGCCTCGCCCGCGGCCAAAATTCTGAGGCATCTGAACACTTTGTTGCGTTTGTTGGACACTGGCTTCCTTCTGAACTGGCTGTGATGAACGGGTTCCATTGTACTTAGTGGCGCCCTTACAAAACGTCGCACGGTGCCCTTCCTGTCCGCACTCAAAACATGTAACCGGAGTGCGCAAACAATCACGCCAAAGGTGGCCTGGGCGACCACAGTTAAAGCACTTCCTAGCTGTATCCGTCGTGGCTGACATTGTTCCGTAATTCTTTCCGCTCTTAGATGGGTGCGGAGGCTTCTTGAAAGAAAAAGAAGATTGGGCCTTTCGGGGCCCACTGCTCTTGTGCTCTGTAAAAGTACCAGAGACTTTCTGTTTCTTCGACTCCATAAACTTCTCCATTGCTGCTTCTTTTATTTCGTATGCCAACGCCTTATCCTGGTATCAAGTGAGAGTGGTACATTCAAAACCGACATGTACCTCTGGATTTCTGTTTCATCCTCATTTCAAAATGAATCATCATCTCCGCATCTGCTCGACCGGATGTCGAACAAATGCTAATCTTTGGTTAAACGCCTTAATCGTCCAGGATACGGGTTCGTCGATGGTTGAGCGGAGAAAATTCCCGACTTTGGCTTCCTCACAGGACGAGGGCAATCGAGCTTCCATCATCATTTTAAATTCCGTCCAATCGGCATCATGATCTGCAGGTCGGATAGCTTCCCACCACTCGGATGCTTCCCCTATCAGAAAGTACTGGGCAATAGGAGCTCTCCTGTCGTCCGAGCAATTAATTCCAGCAAAAATTTTCTCCAGTTCCTTCAACCAATGGTCCCAAGTGGGAGTCTCGGAAAAGCCGTCAAATTTGGGTGGTTGCATCTTTGCCACTTCTTGTAACCATCGGTCACCTCGATTTCCCATTTCTGGAATCCTTTGTTGTCCATCTCCCTGTTGAATTCCTGCCGCCACTTGCATTCGGTCCACGACCTGAGCGAACTGAGTCATCTGGTTCACGACTTGACGAAGGATTTCTGGCACACCAGGTTCCGGTTCGTTATTGATGGATTACTGCAGCTCGCCTGAGCTATGGCTAGCCTGATTAGAAGGCGACGCCTCCTTTCAAAGATTCCTTCGTCGCGTCCACGACCGCGACCACGCCCACGTCCGCCTCTCAACATACCGTAAGCACAAGTACTTAATACACAGAAACAAGATCGTTCTAATATTCAAGTATAAAGAGACACAACATGTAAAGAACGAGATAGAGTTTAGGAACTTACAACCACCGTTCGCATGAAGACGTAGGCAGTGCAGTGATGTCATTCACGGCCGGTTACCTCAAAAGACGTAAATGAACCCTATTTTAACCCAACGCCCAAGATATCCATAATCTTAGCTCTGATACCATATTCTGTAACACCCCCGATATATTCAGGAATATTACAGCACCGTAAATCCTTTACATAAGGATTTACAAGGCTGAAGAATTTAAACAGGCATTAAAAGATACTAACGAATGGAAATAACGAAATTACGGTACAACAGCTTCGACCCAATACGTAAATAGTACAATTGTTCAACGTAACTCAATAATACATCACCAAATTCAAATCATCACAAATGACTTCGTACTCGAGTACTTATTAAAATAACCAATAAATAACAGACAGAAACCCTATTTAACATCACTCGCACCCTCGTCGCCATGCACCTCCAAAGTGGTTGTTTTCCCGCTCTCCTAGATCCCGAACATACACAAATGTTCACCCTCAAGGGGTTAGCACAACGATGCTAGTACAAGTACAATAATCATACAACAAAGGATATAATCAACAATTATATCATAACAAGTTTCTCCAACGAGAATATCCACAACACATATCATATCATAACAGCTTCAACATACCGATGGTATTCCAACGATCCAACAAGACACAACTATAGATTCCCATGATGATCCCGCTGACCAACACATGGTGGAACTACTGTCCAACGATCCAAATAGACACAGCTATAGATTCCCATGATGATTCCCGTCGGATCAACGCATGGTGAACATATATTCACAACATATTTACACGATACAATCACATCATAATTGTCATAATATAAACATTTCTAATTAGAGTACTTGCCTCGGTCTGAAGACAAGAACAATACTTCCACAAAACGAACACTCGAAAGTCGTCCTCCTCAATCAATCACGCAACAAGATCAAACCTTAACAAAAGAAATGATATAGGATTTATCTCACGTCGTACGGATGTTTAACAATTCGATTTACGGCCAAAAGTTCATAAAATGAAATCGATCGACCGCTTAGCGCACGCTAAGTACTGTAGCGTGCGTTAAGTCCGCCGATAGCGCACGCAAACAACAAAGCCTAGCGTACGCTAACTATGTATGGTCAGTACTTCACTGACCAGCCAACTGACTCGTCTGATGGTCTAGCGTACGTTACGTACCAAACGTAGCGCACGCTAACTAGTGCTCGATAGCGCACGTTAAACTGCATAGCATAACATGCGCTATTCGCATGGCGCCATCGCCGAGCAAGAATCGTTTCTTGCCATGATCGAAACAATGAAATCTTTCGTGATAATTCATGTTACTTTCATGAATACCAAGTTCATACCCTTATGAATGATTTTACGAATAAAGACAACTTCGGATTCAAGGATATGCATACCAATATAAAACCATATTCCATTCCGACTTCAAATCTTCATACGACAATTCGAAAAGCTAAACGGTTTATATCAACACCTTATATCCATCAATATTATCATGCTGAAGTTGATAAACGTTCTATCTATACTAGATAAGTCCTTCCATGATCAAACCTTTAGATTTATCCAACAATAATGATTGTTAAAGTCAAGTCCAAGATTACTATGAAATCATCTAATAGATTCGGTTTACCAATGATAGAAGCTTCTCTTCACATATTCAGTGTAATAAGATTCGAATCATGATGATTATAATCAAGGTATTTAAGATTTATTCATCTCAATATTCCAAACATGATATACTTGGATAATTCATCTATGAAAATCCATATCTTGTTAACATGATCATCCAAATCGTTAGAATCCAACTCTAAGTGTGGAGATAGATTGAACATACCTTAAAATGACGAAAATCACTGAACCGTAAGGTAGAATCCCACTCCGATTGGTTGTATGCCACTCCAAGGTGCTATTCCACTTCCATGAACATTCCCAAGTGATAACCAATGTATAACACCAACAATATGTGTTCTAAGTGTATAGGAGTATTACTACAGCTCTCTGAACTCTCAAGGATGAAGAAAGGGCGAAAGAAATGAAAGCCAAAACGGTTGATGTCCCATTTATAATATTCTGCATTATTAACAAGTTAGCGCACGCTACTAAGCATCCCTTAGCGTGCGCTAATAATGGTTGACTTCAGAATTTGTCCGGGCGGCTGGGAATCTTATCCGACCCATGTCACCGGGCGCATGTGTTAGCCGTCCCGCTCAATAATTGAGTTCTTAGCGCACGCAACTCCTATCTTCATAGCGTGCGCTAATAATGGCCCGATAGCGCGCGTTAAGATACATTCTTAGCGTGCGCTATCACGAGGTTGCTTGAGCAATTTTGCAAGTTTCTATACTTATGTACAATGATATCAATGCACGAAATATCATAGTCCAATAATCAAAATCACCAATCCGAATAATACAGAGTTTGAATACATATGAAATACACTGTAATAAATCCGGATATTACACTCACAATATGTCTAACAACATTAAACGAACTCACACAAAACCCGAAACGATAGTTCCGCACCACAATCGCACAAAACGAGTCAACAAGCGGAAAATATCATGACTAAACACAAAATCGAGTACATCAATCTCGAAACATGCTTGGATGCCAAAATATGCCGAATTAAATATCCTCAAAATGTTGAAACGGTTACAAGCGAGTCGCTAAAAACAAAAAATACACCAAAATGGAAACTATCAAAAATAGAAAAAGTACGGATATTACAAAAATGGCATTTAATATACATAATATGTATAACGATGGCAATATGTAAGCACTCATCTATTTGTGCGTACATACATACCTGATCCATTTATTAATATACATACTCAAACTTGGTTATATATAATATATATATATATATATATATATATATATCATGAAACACCATCGTCGAGAACCACCATTAATGCCCAGAGCTATAGTGGATTGCAAAAAAAAATTCGGACAACTTTTGTTGTTAGCGTGTTAATGATGCCCACTACAACTTTCTTGGATTATATCTTCTACCAATGGAGCCTTCTCATAAATCTATCTTTTACTCAATTTTTTAGTTGTTGCATACTTGATAAATATATAATTTTTACGACTCCAATTATAGAGTTGGACAATTTAACATAATTCTCTACTAATTTTTGAATGTATATATGGAATTGAGGATATTATTGTATATTTTAAAAATATATTATATGTTTATCTGAATGTCACATATTATTATGATTGTTATTTTAAAATTTCTTAATTATGGATTTATGATATTTATATTAATAATTAATTAATAAATCAATCATATAAAAAACTATAAAGTAAAAAATTGGTAAGTTTATTGTATATATGATAAGTTACTAATTAATTTAAGTTAAATTAAAAATTAAATATCAATCTTACTACAAGATATTTAAGTAGATTTCAATTAGAATTGTTATTTTACAACAAAAATATTTCACCATTGAATATACACTCTTGCTTGTCTTAATTACCAATATATTTTAATTACCAACATTAAAATCCAAAATAAAAATCCAAAATTAAACATTTTAATTACAGAACGTCCAAAATTTTAATTATCCAAACCAAACCAAACCAAACATACCGAATATATCCCGCTCAGAGCAGGGTCTGGGGAGGGTAAGATGTACGCAGACCATGCCCCTACTTTTTAAAATAGGGAGGTTGTTTCCGTGAAGACCCCGACTTAGTGCACGACAAAAATAGTGAGTGATATATACAGAGAGATACATATGATTTGAAAAAGTTCAAAACAATACCTGAGCCCATGGCATTGCCCACATGGGACTTACTTGAGAGGATTTTGATTGCTCAAGTCTTGATGCACTCTACTCTACCAGACAAGAGGTTGACTCCGTACAAGACCCCTGCCAAAGCTAAACCACAAGCAAAAGACAATAGAAAAATAAAATATAAATGCAATGCTCTATGTCAAAACTAACCGAGAAAACCCAGCCCTGAGACTCTCTACTACTGAGCCACTCCCTAAAAGAGAATCCACAACTCTAATCTGGCGTCTACAAGAACTCTTATGTACGGTCATGGCCTCGTCTAGGTTTAAGGCCTTCATAGCTAACCTCAACTGCTCCTCTCACGTCCTCCTCGTTCGGCCTCTCCTCCTCACCCCTTATATCGATAAACTCTCGACCTTCCTCACCGGAGCTGTAGCCTGCCGCCTGCAGACATGGCGAAACCATCTCAATCTACCTTCCCTAACTTTCGCTGAAATGGGCGCGACTTCTAGCTCATTCCTACAAACCTTATTCGGAATTCTATCCAACCTAGTGCGACCACACGACCAACCCAACATTCTCATTTCAACCGCTTTCAACCTCCGAACTGTAACACCCCCAAGACGTTCAGGGCATATTACAGCGCTGTGGATCCAACCCTTTGGAATCCACCAGGCTAACGTACAAACTCAACATCATGACCCATGACAAACTTCATCAACATACAAATAATTCCACAATTTAAGACATTCAAGACCAATGGACCGAACCCGACAGTAACAAACAAAATCCTTCCCAAACCGGGTTCACAAGCAAATACAAGTTCAAAGGAAGAAATACTCGAGTACTGAAACAAATGACGTAAATGTTAAAATAAAAAGACAACATGCCAAACAAACGACCATTGAACAGAATCACTCTTGCACATCATCCTCGTACTGTCCGCGTGCTCGTTCGTCTCCAGGACCCGTACCTGAAATACAAAAGTATTTCCTCTATATAAGGGGTTAGCGACAACGGCTAGTGCAAGTACAATCCATTTAAACTACCATTCTAATCAGATGAAATATGCGCCAAAATCATTTTAGAAAATATTTTTATATTCTGGAATATTACGGTGCACGAGCATAAAATAAAGTTCTCCAACAAAACATTTCAAAGGTTAACCGTTGGTACGAAACTCACGGCCACCGCACCCCGCAGAGGCCCCGTCGGACCATCCCTGGGTGGTTAACCCCAGTTCATGATATGCATACACACGGCACTATGTATCCCCAGAGGCTCCGTCAGACCATCCCTGGGTGAACATACGCATTCACATCCACAACATACACGAAAAGCCATAATTCAAATACTAGAATACGCAACCAAATGTAAAGTACTTGCCTTTGAGACATATTTGACGAGACGAAATGTAAACGACGACTAGGAATGACTAGGAGTAACCACGACTGCTCCTAAACGCAAGGTTAACACAACTCAGTCCTAACCGACAACAATAATCGAACGGAATACGCCCACAACCCCGATTACAACCTTAACAATACGTGTACGTTCAATACGGGCGAGGGTTTTCACAAAACCTCACTGAATCAATAATCCATGGATTAAACACGACGGAAACAGATTGGGAATCACTCAATAATAATAATTGAAAGGAAATATAGCAACACAAATGACAATTCGAATTTAAATAGACAAATCGCGAAAACCCCCCAAAATGAACAAAGTTAGGGTTCTAAGCTAAAATACCTTGGATTTGGATGGAGAAAGATGATTAAAATGATGATAAACATCGTTTGGAACACAACAATCGATCTATAGAGGAGTTCTACGGACTGCTCTGTACGAATCGCTCCAAAACCCTCCGAAGAACTCAAGTCGCGGACAAGGGAAAGAAGAAGGAAAAGTGACGCGTCTGAGGTCAACTCAGGATTTAAATACCTGACAGTGCATTAACACGGAGAGTTAACGTACGTTAGGATGTTTACGTACGTAACTCCCATGATTTAACGTACGTAAGAGCTTGGCAGAACACTCTGCTCAATTCGCTGAAGTTGATAACGTACGTTACATCTAACAGTTAACGTACGTTATAAGGAAGCTTACGTACGCAACGTCCATGAGTTAACGTACGTAAGATCTCAGCATAAACTTGGCAGAACCTTCTGTCCAAAACGCTGAGGACCATAACGTACGTTAACACAAGGTTTAACGTACGTTATATACGCACCGATAGCGTACGCAAGAGAACATGAATAACATACGTTATTCCTGCAGCAGTTCAACACTGCTGAATGCAGTTCGTTGCTCAGGAAAATACGAAGTCGAAACGCAACAAAAGATAGAATCCAAAACATAAATACGAAGTATTCACGACGACGAAGCTAAGTGTTGAAAGAATACGATTCCGACTACCGGAAGATTCAAAATACGACAAAGGAGATAAAATTCCCTAATCTTATAGGAAATTACAAAACGGCCCGAAACGTCCGAAAATCACGATACAACATCGGATTTAAGAACCGAAACCCGCAACACGAATAATTCAACCATATGGACTTAAGGGAGCAAAGAAACAACACAAACGAACGAGTTTTACGAGAATCGAACCTACACGCGACAAAACATAACATAGAGCGAAATTACGTAAAAACACCTCCGAAACTCGTCCAAATGGAAAAACACCAAGAACAAAATAGGTTCAAAACGTCGAAACGATTACAAGCGAATCGATAAAAATAGACGTGCACCAAAAATAGAAACTGCTAAAAATAAAAAGGTACGAATATTACACACTCAAGCACCTTCTTCAAAACCCAACATTCGGAACCATACAACATTTCGGAACCAAAATTTTATTATCAAATGCAAATGTCTAAAAGATCTTAAATTAAATATCAATCTTAATAAAATTTGAAATTTGGTAACTATAGTAAGATTTCCATCCATAAAATATGTTCCATTTCAATTCAATATAAATCATTATGTTACAATAAAAAATAATGTATAATAATTATGAGATTTGATTGATAATAGGATATGACTTGAAGATGGGTATAATTTTACATGTGTCAAATTAGTTCCAAAATTAGTATATACAGGGAAGTGAGTACCAATATACAAATAATTATCTTATTTTGACTCATTATTAAGAGTAATTTTTGTAACATGGACAAGATTTGATGACCTAGCATTTAAGTGTCACATTGATAAAGATTAGCTGACATGTATCACATGAGGTCATGTTCCAGGTTTTGCCATAAATTAGTATTTGGAAACTGCATTTAGGTATATGGGCTGCAAGGTATATATTACTGCCAATGCAAGGCCCACCCACAAGTCGAATAAATATTTGGTTAAAGAAGTATTAAATTTATTTAAAAAATACAAAATAATATAATATAAATTAATGACCATATAAGTAAATAAAAAATAGTTTAATACTCTATTACAAATAAATAAATATTCATATAGAAAATAATAAATTTCTGTTAAAAATAATATTTATTTAGTAATAAGCAAATGGAGTACATTTTTGTTAATTAATTAATATATAACGAACTTTAGTTCAATAGTAAATAATTTATCGAGGTCCATTTATGGATTCTAATTCTTAATACGAACAATAGTTGGCACTATAGAGTTCCTAATAATTATAATTCGGGCTGAACACCGGGCCAGAATCAGGTAAAGGGAAATTATTATTTTATTTAAAAAAAATTACGCTTCGTTTATTTTTCTCGTCCGACCTCCGCCACCACCGATCAACGACTCGCTGTCGACGGTACTGTTGAACTTCCTTTTTGTCGATATTTCAGGTATTTAATTTTTTTTTGGGGTTAATTATGGTTTTAAATTTGAGGTTGATGTTGATTTTTTTCGATATGATGTTATTTCATGTCGTTCATGTTTATTTTATAAAATGCTGGGATTTTTCAAAACCCTAATGGAAGCCTTGGGGTGGTTGATTGTTAACGTTATTATGTTGATCGTGGCTGAGTTTACGAGTTAGAGCTACGTAGATCGCACGTTTTTGCTTTATTAGCTGGAATTGTCTATGGAGTTGAGTTTGTAGTTACCTGTCTCCTTGGATGATTATTTCCATTAATGCTGGTTTATAATATTTTGAACTGTGAAAATAGTAGGTTAGGGGAAGTTACTGGTTTTGAATCTGAGCATTGGATGATAAGTTCATTGAATGCCGTGAGTTTTTGCTGCTTTTGAGTTTGATCACAAAGGTGTAATTTATTGTTTTCTGTTGGTAGTAGTCCAATTGGGTTGTTAATATTACTGGAAAAACCGGCGGGAAGAAGTCGTGCTATGTGCGTGTTCACTTTTAGAAGCCGAATTAAGCTTTTGCTAAGAGAAGCTGGACAGTGGTGGAATTTGACTTTGACTGAGCTAGTTAGTCAGCTGAATAATGCCGTACGGACAGCATAAATGTACTTCATTCTTGAACTTGGAAACTCAGTAATGAGACTTGTTCTATGAGGGAGCAATATAGTTGTGCTTTCTAGAGATTTACAAAGTTAATATAGAATTTCATGTCTGTTTAGGGATGGTTAATATTAAGTTGACTTGGGTTATGGTTTAGTCTTTTCTGTCTGACTAGCATTTACGAAATGGTTCTGAAAGATTTTAGCACTGTTATACTGCATGATAGCATCTGTCAGAAAAGCTTACCATGAATAACTTCCACTTTAAAACGAACTGGCACATGCACACAGTCAACAAATGTACTGTGTGGTGAATCTACATAATGGTGGTCTCTTTAGCTGCAAAATTCACTTTGAGGAAGTTATTCTCGTGAAGCCTTTCCGAGGCACTTAAATTGCTTTCAACTTTCTTTTTTCTTCTGAGGCTTGCTAATTGCTATGGGTTTTGTGATTAGTTTCATATTTTAAGTTGAATCTTCAAATGACATGCATCAGTTGTTTTGAAGCTGGATTCTGTTTTAGTTGCAGGCCGGTCATTGTCCTGTTGTCACAATCAACACGTAAAACAGTAGGTTTGATGCGTATGCTTTGCAGTAATTCGACATTGCCATGCACGATCGTGTTAACTGTTTTTTCAACACGGATAGTGTGTGGAAACTGATGCCATGTCAGCATCTAGCAAATTTGATCTTTCTTCTGGTAGCCCGGATAGGCCATTATATGTATCTGGGCATCGTGGATCATATGGTGCCCCTTCACTGGACAGATCAGGTAGCTTCCGTGAAACCATGGAGAATCCTCTTTTATCGAGTCTGCCGAACATGACAAGAATTAGTTCATCTGCAACTCAAGGAGATGTGCTCAACTTCTTCCAATGTGTGCGTATTGATCCGAAGTCTATGGTTGTAGAGCATAAGTTGAATAGGCCGGCAGAATTTAAGCGACTTGCAAGTGCTGCAGTTGGCATTCCTCTGGAAGATTTTCTACCTACATCTTCAAAAGGAAAACAGCTGTCCTCTCCCTCACTAGAGGATCTCAGACGACTCAAATCTGGTGTGCGGGAAAGTGGTACCAAAGCTAGGTAATTTTTTTTTATTTTAGTGTTGCGTCTCTTTCCAGTCTCCTTTCTTAAATGATCCTCATATTATTACGTTGCAACTACAATAGGGAACGTGTGAAGATATTCAATGACTGTTTATCTGTAATTAACAAGTGTTTCCCGACTATTCCATCGAGGAAGAGATCCCGACTGGATGCCTTGTCTAATGACCGATCAAATACATTGTTGTCAATTGATCGATCTGCTTCTGGAATGGGCATTGGGAAAATGGGTTCGCAGAATCATGCAATTACAAGTGGTTTAGAACTCGAGCAACAAAAAATTGAAGAGAGGACCAAGAATACAATTCCAAACAAGCGTACCCGGACTTCTATGGTCGATGGGAGGGTTTGTCTTTTCTTTCTTTCCGTTCCTTTTTGTGGCTTCTTTGCCATTTGATTCATTATTTGATGTCTCGTACAACATTATGCATGTCTTTCTTATGGGTAGAACATACACGACGTCTTGATTCTTTTCCCCTTAATTTTGTTTCACTCGTATTTATAAATATAAAGAAAGTCACTTTTATTACGTCCTTAATGAGCTGCAAAGTCCCATCCAATTTGGAAATTTTGCCAAACTGGAATTTTCGTTCTCCCCAGTTTTGTTTCCTATAAACTTGTAGGATAATATTTGCTTGATTTAAAGTACACATAGCAAAAACTTTTTCATGAAGTCCTGACTATGTTTGTCGTAACACTTAGATGGAAGTACGTGCAAATATCTCTACAAGACCATGTGGAAGTGTGGATAAAGGCAGTGATATAGTACGACTCTCAAATAGTAGTGCAGTGGAGGGTGATGATCGATCTTTATCAGCGGCTGTTGATGGTTGGGAGAATTTGAAAATGAAGAGAAAGCGAACCGGTATAAAGCTAGATGCTGGTAGCAATTCGCTGATGACAAAACCAGTTGATGGTTATAGGGAACCTAAACAAGGAATGCATATGCGGCTTCCTACTGAAGCCCGTTCTAGGTCGATTGATGCCAATGGTTTCAGGTATTAATTTCTATGACTTAGTAATTTTATGTAGTGGATGATTTTGTTCTTAGGACAGATTATATTTCTAAGGTTTCGGCATTTTAGTGTCTACCTCGCTGATAATGATTGCATATATGGTCCATGGTCCACCTGTTAACGAGCGACTTTTGGACATGGGAACTTTTTCTGCTGGTGGTAATCAGTGATCCATAGTTTCTTGTTTGATGAAAAATCTTCTCATATTACACACATTAGAAGAAGTTGAGCACATCCTTCCTTTTTTCTTGTTTTTTCCCTTCTATTTTCTATGTTCTTGGTGAAAAAGTTTATTATTGTTAATATGAATCTTAATGCATATGATTTATTTCCTCCATGTAATTTGATATGCACCTTGAAGTAGATTTGGCAGTAATAATGGAGGCCTGGGAGTAGGAAAATCTGAAGCCACTCCTCAGACTAGCTCGGGCGTGCGCTCATCTATATCTAGGACCGACTCTGATAACACATCCCTTCTTCATGAGAGGAGAGAGCGTCCAGTTGGTCCAGAGAAAGAAAGGCTGAACTTCAAAGCTGTAAACAAGTATGAAAGCTTATTATTCTTTAATATCTTGAATATTTTCAGTATTTTGATGATGTCCAATATAATAAATCTGTGAGGGTTTGTGCAACTGCTTAAGTTAATTTTCTTTTAACAATTTGAAATGTAGAAATAGTATCAGGTGCAACATTCATGTTGTTCATTTCTGAAACTACTGCAGTGTTGAGTTGCAACAGCCAAATTTCAACATTTAATAATATTTACTTAAACTGGTCACAAGTTTATTTAATGTCATACTGCAGGCTAAAGTGCTTTAATGTATGTTTTTTGACAATGGAAAGTATGAGGTTCTTTCCTTTGGTGAACCTTGTCCACAAATTGTTGGTCTTTGTGAAGCCACCTTGGGATTTTGTCTATTTAATCATTATAGTTGCCGGATTAAATCGATCCGACATTCATATATGCAGTGTATTCTATTCAACAATTCAGCCCCAAGAAAGCTTCATTAATGAGAAGAGTGAATAAAAGCTGTTAAAGTGATTTCTTAACTGCCTATGCTCCTTGGAAGGATTTTCTCACTATCACTTTCTTTAGATCTTGCTTGAAGACTTAAATCTACTCGGTAGCCATAATTGAGGAAATTGATGAATCAAATTTTTTTTTTAATTGTGTTCACTATATCTTATTTTGGTAATTTTATTTGCTGTTGGATAATCTCACTTTATATCTTTGGCCTTCAAAGGGCAAATTCGCGGGAGGATTTTAGTTCAGTCAGCCCTACTTCGGGCTCAAAGTTGAATGCAAATTTCCGCGCCCCACGGTCAGGTTCAGTTGGTGGTGTGTCCAAGTCGTCTCAAGTGGTGCAGCGGTCCACATCCTCTAATGATTGGGAATTTTCTAATTGTACAAACAAAATTCCTGGTAGCCTTGGGCCTAACAGTCGAAAACGGACACCTTCTGCACGGTCTTCATCTCCTGTTGCCAATTGGGTTCAAAGGCCACAAAAGATTTCTCGAACTCCAAGAAGAACTAATTTGGTGCCCATTGTTCCTAGCCATGATGAGAATCCTGTTGTTGATGCCACATCTGACATTATGGAAAGACGTTTTCCTGCCAATTCTCCTCAGCAAGTCAAAATAAAAAGTGAGAATTTCTCTCCAGCTGCATTATCTGAAAGTGAGGAATCAGGTGCTGCTGAAATTAAGTCAAGAGACTATAATAAGAAGTGTGATGCAATTGATGAAAAAAGTGGTCAAAATGTCCAGAAAATGTCAACCCTGCTGCTACCACCAAGAAAAAATAAGACTGTAAATGGGGATGACCGTGGAGATGGTATTAGGAGGCAAGGCAGAACTGGTCGAGGATATACTTCTTCTAGATCCCTCTTGCCTTTATCAGTTGAAAAGCTTGGGAATGTGGGAACAACTAAACAAATTAGAAGTTCAAGACTTGGTCTTGAGAAGAGCGAAAGGTTTAAAGAAATTTTATTTATCTTTTTGACATGATTTTCTTCTTTTTTCTTGTTTTGCTCTTTTGCGGATGCAAGCTTATAGAGTGAAGAGCCTTTTCATGACATGGTTTTGTTCAGCAGAGTGGGCAGGCCGCCTACAAGAAAGCTCTCTGATAGGAAGGCTTATACCCGACAAAAGCATATCACTATCAGCGCCGGAGTAGATTTTCTTGGTAATTTAATTATTAATGTTGGAGTGCATATGATGAACTTGCATCTCACGGCTGCCATTTTAGGTGCTTTTCCTGACAATTGATTGGCTGTTCCTGAATATATATTTGTAACAGTTGGTTCCGATGATGGTCTTGAAGAGCTCTTGGCTGCCACAAATGCTCTTACAAACACTGGTATTATTAATTTGGAAGTTTTAGTGCCTTTTACGCCAGAGTTATTTTTATTTTTCTTTTGTTTAAAGAGTTGGAATAATTTGCATTAAGTTTTCATGTAAAATTATGTGTTTGGATAATTTTGTGGAAATGCTGACTACATAGGTTAAAAATGAAAAGTATATGGTTTACGTTTCCCTATGCGTGCAAAAATCTATATTTTTGTATGTGTTCAGTTATAATATTTGTAGAATAAATTTTCTTATGTGGTAATAATTTTAGTATGTCAGTCCTATTTTTACCCTTTGTCTCTTCAATAAAATTATGCTAGGTAAATTTAATGTAAGGTCTTATGAATGACCATGAATCCTCTTGCTCTCAGTGTATGATGTTCTGATAATAGTCATCCTAATATTGAATGCAGCTCAAGCCCTCTCTAGCCCGTTCTGGAAGATGATGGAGCCTCTATTTCGTTTTATATCTGATGTGGACTTATCCTATTTGAAAGACCAGGTGGAGTTTATTTTTGAGACATCTATAAACTCTATTCAGCAAGAAGTAACTTGTTCCATAGTAATAGAATCTGTTAAAGCAAAATTCTTCCCCAATTATATGCTCCTTATAGTTTTGTTTTTTGGGCCATGAACAATGTTTAAAAATTTCTGTTAGATTTTTGGAACTTCAAATGACTTGAGTCAAGATTTTTCCCATTTTTCAACTTCTTTTGAGGATTTTTTCTATGTGAATTACAAAATTTTATTCTTCACTAGTTTTTAACACAATTCTCCTGAAGATTACTGAAATACTTTACGTGATCATGATATATGAATCTTTTATTTCGTTGTTTTCCCTTATACTCCTGTATACCCATCTGGCCAAATAATATAAACATGTACAGACACTAAATTAAATAAATTTTGAAAAACTACGCACTTGGTTCGGATGACTAAAGCTCAGTTTTGTTCTGCAATTTCTTATTATTTCTATTTTGGTGTATTATTGTATTATATTTCGTCATAACTTTATTTTTTTTTCCTTTTAGGTTAATCCTGGTTTAGTTGTGGATACACCGGCTCCTGCACCTCTTGACGCAGGTAGTTGCACTTTAGTACCTATTGGCTGTGGATCAGATGGATTTGGGAGAGAGGAGACTGAAGCAAGAAGTGTGGAACTTAGCCCTGAACATTTAGCTCCAGGAGCAAAGTCACCGAATGAGATATCTCTATACCAGAGACTAATTGCAGCTTTGATTCCTGAAGAAGGAAATCCGATGCTTTTCTGTAGTGGGAAAGAGGACCTCAAGTATGATGTTTATGGGACTCGGTTTGAAATGGAAAAAGATATGGAATATGATAGTTTGTGCTCTCAGATTTCACCGAGCCGTGACCCTTCAGGATATCCTATTCCTAATGGTTATGATGTAAATTCTAATGGAAGATCGCTTTATGACCCGGAGAACATTACGACCATTCCAGACACTGGGCTTTCAAGCTATGATCATTTACAAATTGGTTTACATACAGACTATTTATTACCTGGCACTGTATGTTCCGAGTATCAGTACTATAATTTGTCAATAAATGAAAGACTTCTCATGGAGGTTCACAGCATAGGAATCTACCCAGATTTAGTGGTATGTTCTGTTTTTCTCTTGGAAGGTGTCTAATCTAGCATTTACTTCCATTTACCCCATTCTTCTGAAGTTCTTTTACATTATTGGTGTAGTTTATAGTCTTTTGATTAATGTGATTTGGCAGAGTATAGATGAAGAAATAAGTGGAGATATCAATAGGTTGGAGGAGAAGTGCCAGGAACAGGTAAGATGTGATTCCAGCCATCGTTGTTGAGATAATGTACAATTATATTTTTATGTCTAAGGTTGATGCTTGAAATTGTATACGGTAACTATATATTTTTCCTCATTTACCTTATGTACTTCCTTTCTTGGGAGGAGGTCAGGGACAAATTAGCGTTGGCATGCGAGTGTTTGATTTGCAGGCCATTTATTAGACTAGCGTATTCTCTTTTAGAAAAAATAACTATATATTTTCCTGTTTCCTTTATTTATTTGGTTTATATTTTGTTATACTTACCGTTGGAATGCGAGTGTTTGATTTGCAGGCCATTTATTAGACCAGTGTATTCTCTTTTAGAAAAAATAACTATATTTTCTCCTATTTCATTTATTTATTTGGTTTATATTTTGTTATACTTAAACAAACATGAATATTTTATAGTATATCTATTCATATTATAAAAATTGTAACCTGGCCAAAAATGAAGGCTTTTGGCCCATGCCTTGATGGAACAGAACCTAACAACTATGGTACTTGCACCTCGAGTCATTTCTCCTCTCTCTCTCTCTCTCTCTTGTGTGTGTGTGTGTGTGTGTGTGTGTGGGTGTGGGTGTATATATATATATATATATATATATATATATATGTGGATATTTGGAACCCAACACGCCAACCAACACGAACCTAACACGATATAAATGGGTCTAGATTGATGCTTGATTCGTTCACGGGTTAATTAGGTCGAATCGGAATAACCGGTCAATTAAACAGGTTGGTTCTGGGACGACCTGCTATGATCCATTTAACCCTTGTAATTAATTTGTTAATTAAATAAGAGATGTTCATAAAAACATAATTACTATCTTTTTTTTACACAATTCCCAGCCAAAAGTAAGGTAGTTTATACTAGCTTGTTAAAGGATTTCTTATATCTTATTGTTCTTGTCTCAAGAGGAACCTCAAAAGCTCCTTATTTTTTATTTCTCGGGTTTTAGAATGTTGTTTATTAATAGACATTACTGGTTCGTGATTTGAGCTGTTATTTTATGTTTTGGAATTATGCTCTGTTATTTGTGTAGTTAAATTGTTCTTTTTCTGTATGTTATGTGTGATAATTTTGTATTAATGAAAGTGTCATGTGATTGAATCTTGACTTTAAACTTGTTTAGTAGAAGATATTTAAATGTAAATAAAATAATTATATCAAATGGGTTAAACTGTTGTGTCTGGGTTCCTGTGAATAAATAAGGCGGTTTAGAAGTTCTGACACGAATATAAATGGGTTGGGTTTGGGTTAGCAAACTCCGAACTGCAAACCTGCCAACCCAAATCCACGAGTTTCTGATCCTACCCAAAATGCCACCCCTATATATATTATCTATCTATCTGTATATATATTACACACAGAAGGAAAAATAACTTAACTCCGTCGAACATCTAAGGAGGGTTAATTAAGTCCTTCAACTAGGGCACTCCTGTTAGTTTGGTGGAAGTGACGTCGGTGGTGCTTGTGGCAGTATACGCTGTTTTTTCAGATTTATTAAACCAACATTTCATTTATATTGGTATGGATTATCTTGGAAAATCATAAAGAATGAAGAGGTTTTGCCTGCTGAAGAGGATGTCCTGACAATGTAGATTAGGAGTTAAAACGGCTGTTAATTTGGATGATTTAGTATATTGCCAAATGTCTTTATTTAAGCTTCTGAATTTCAGTCTTGTTGCAATCTCTCATTGTTAAGTCGATGTCCAGGTTTTCAGGAAGAAAAGCTTGCTCCGCAAACTTCTGGATTCTGCGTCTGAAGCTAAAGAGCTGCAGGAGAAGTATGGAGTTTCTTGTTCCATATGAAACTGTCAATATAACATGTGTACAACATTTCCATTCTAATATTAACTTAAGCACCTTCTTTTATTTTAGGGAGTTTGAAGGGCGCGCTCTTGACAAACTTCTGGGAATGGCCTATGAAAAATACATGGTAATTGTCAGTCACCTGTGCTTTCTTCCTCTCCTTGAAGAAATAAATATGTTAACTTTCTTGTAAAAGATGAGGTGACTATTTGCTAGCATGATGAACAATGAAGCTGTATTTTTCTATTCTAATTTTTATCCATGAATATATATTTCCTACGGTAGAGAATTTACACTTGGGTACTTGACTTTGTTGAACACTCATTTATTTTCAGAAGTACTTGTAAAACAGAATATGAAATTCTATTTGGAGTATCAACTATTTACAAAATACATGTATTGAGCATATTGCTTATGTAAAAACATGAAACAGTAACCACATATTGACAGTCGAGTTTTTTCTTGTTACATAAGTGCATATGGAGAGTTGTTTGGTCATCAGTCAGGTCTTAAATTTACACACACCTAATATGTAAAGTATAGGATATAAATATCTGAAAACGAGAACATTAAAGAAAGAAATGCAATATCAATATGAAGTTATGTTTGTTGTAATTCGGTTGAGTTTTCTCTAGTGTAAATCTTAGACAATACCCCTATAATGATTTCACAGAACATTCTAGAAACGGGAAATTTTCTCTGGGATATGTCTTACATAATGCCTTATAATGATTTAACAAACATTCTAGAAATGGGTGATAACAATGCCAGCTCATGATCACTCTTTTCGAAGCTTATGGAGGCAAATCATAATCGCATTAGCTTTGGTCTTAAGTTCCTTTTTTTGGTGAAGAGTCTTCATCTTTTCGTTCTTGCAAATCATGGATCTTGTCTAACTAAGTGTCGTAATAATGTGGCCTGTCCAAGATTCAATAAAACGCCATTGGAATCTTCTTATGCTGAAGCTTAGCATTAATTTATTTAGTGGAGCTTTTCTTTTTAATTAGTTTAGTTTATCCCCTGCAGAGTTGCTGGGGTCCTAATGCACATGGGATGAAAAGTGTCGGTGGTAAAATGGCTAAACAAGCTGCCTTAGCTTTTGTTAAGCGGGCAGTGCAACGATGCCAGGAGTATGAGATGACAGGAAAGAGCTGCTTCGATGATCATTTGTACAGGGACATGTTCCTCTCTGGATTATCGCGCCTCATTGATGGACAACCTTTAAATTCCAGCACTGATAACGAATCTGGCAAACTTCATTTTGGCACGTCTGGCTGCACTCTGGAAGTTAGAACTCCAGGTATGTGGCAAAGATGAATTATGATATGCCCATCAGCACTTATTTCTGTTAAAACACGTAGTGGTTTCTTCAAATCCTGCCTTTTCCCTAATGTCTTGCTCTTTTGCATGTCATTTTTTTTTGGATGTTCATTATTTATTTTTTTGTGCAGGTCCTGTGGGCACACAGCAGAGCCCTATGTCAAACAATCAAGATACACATTCTTCTGAAGCCTTCCCATCAGCAAATCTGGGTTCTGAACTTATTGTGGGTCATGAAGACAGCTGGTCAAATAAATCGAAAAGAAGGGAATTGTTACTTGATGATGTTGGTGGAACAAGCAGCAGAGCTCCAGGTGTGTCATCCGGGATTGGTGGTTCCCTTTCATGCAGTGCCAAAGGAAAAAGGAGTGAGAGGGATAGAGAAGGAAAGGGAAACAGCAGGGATGTCTTGTCTAGAAGTGGAACCACTAAAATTGGTCGCCCTGGATTGACCTCTGTCAAAGCAGAGAGAAAATCCAAGGCAAAACCTAAGCAGAAAATGACTCATTTGTCTGCTTCGGTCAATGGTCCTTTAGGTAAAATGGCAGGCCAAGCGAAAGGAGTGTTTTCGTCACAACTTAAGTCAAATGATCTTAGTGGGAGTGACATCGCCAACGATAACGATGATGATAACATGGATATGTTGGAGGAACCCATTGATTTATCTGGCCTGCAACTCCCTGAGATGGATGATTTAGGTGTTCCTGATGACCTAGGTGGTCAAGGAGAGGATATAGGATCATGGTTGAACATCGAGGACGATGGATTACATGATCATGATTTTATGGGTGGCCTTGGAATCCCTATGGATGACCTGTCGGATTTAAATATGTTGGTTTGAGACATCAATGTTGTATATTCCTGTACCTTATACTGTCGCAGAAGGAAAAAGTTAAAAAAGAAGAAGGAATTACTGCCATGAACTGACCAGTCAAATGGATTATATGCAATTATCCGGAGTATCATTCGGCTCTATATTCTTTAGGTTAAGCTCTGCCCAAGTTGATTTCGAGTAAACATGTTCCTACATGAAGCTTTTGTTAGTGCTCGAGTTGCTGACAGTAAAGATATTTTTGTTCGATGTATAAGCTCATATCTTAGTGATAGATTAGCAAAAAGCTGTATTTTGTTTCCAGCAATTACAGATAAGGAACAATGTCCGTTGTACATAAATTTATATTTCAATAAAAAGCATGCTTTTGCTAATGTAGCATTCATGTAGGAGCCAGGAAAGTTCCCCTTTCCTTAACTTGGCCCTTTTCTTGGAACATACTTTATATTTCACACACTTCTATTATTTGATGTTAGTTTATTATTTTTCGATTCAGTTTCTCTATCTTGCAGACATGGATCTTTGGTCTTAGATAATGGAGAAGCTCGAGATATTGTCATCCGATTGATAATTCCTCGAGGATGATCTTGGTGGTCAAGGTAAGAGGTGATGCATGGGCTGTGAGATTGCCGAATGGATGTCCTTCTGCAGGCCATCTCTCGATTTTAACTGTTTTCACAAGACTACAATGTGAGTTCACTAACTGCAAGTTCCATTCAAATGCAAAACCTGAGGTGAGAAACCTTCATGTTGTAGCTCTGCCATTTTGGAGTATGTTTTACAGCTTTTTAGTCTCATGTAATGTCCAACAATGTCTTTTTGAAGCGATAACTTAATCTACTGCTTTTTACTTGAAGCACCCATTCCATCCCTCACTTGTGATAGTAACCTTTAGGCCCTGTTCTCTTCGGCTGTAAAACGATAATTCAGTAAAAAAAATTTAATCAATAAAAATCAGTTTGTCATTAAAATTCAGTTCTAATCAGTAAAACTCAATAACTTCATGTAATAAAATACAACTCTATCAGTTGTAATCAGTTAAAATCAGTTTTATGGAGTAATAATAATTTCGGTTCAGCAAAAATATCAGGTAAAGACCACTTATTGAGGTTTTCTAACTTTTGTATTTTCTTGGTAAAGACGCATTCTTATTCAATTCTAGCAAATAATACTTCTAAAGTGTAAAACTTGGGTAAATGTAAATCCCTTTATTCTGTGATATTGGTGCAATCTGTACTTTATCAGGCTTTAGTTTGAGGCTGCTCGGTAGTCATTGCAAGGAACAAATCTGACATGTGGTTCTAATCACTCCTTATGCTAATTAACATCTCATCGACCATTTTGAGGTAACTATGCTGCAAAATGCAGCCTGTGCTTGAAGGAATTTCATGGGCTCTAGAGTTGAGTTGGTACATCCTACAACATGATGCACGGTGCAAGATGTGCACCAGTTGTCGTTACTAGCATGATCAGAACTAGCGTATTCCCTTCACTCGCACAAGCTCCTTAGAGTAGAGTTACTCATCGGTTTGAACAAGGAACAAGTCGGAGTTCTACAGCTTTTCCGTTCAGCTACAAGCGATTAGCGACAGCAACAAGAACAAGAGGACCGGGAGTGTAACAACACGACCTCTTCCAAACGGGGTTTCACAAACAACCGCGTAGCAGCCGGCGGTTAGCGACACTGCGTAGCGAGACTCGGACTCTTTCATTCTTCTTTGATTTGTTTATCTCTTAAATAAGGCTTAATATAACCGCATCGAAATACAATAATTACAGAGGAAAATGACGCATGGTGTATCACGACTGGTGTTCACATAATCACATTGAAAATACAACATAATTGCAATTAATGTACCATACACTGGTACGTCATGTTGCACAGTATAATTTTTCTCTGAGTTGGACTATTAATTTTATCTTACGATGTCACTTGATAATTTTACAATTTTCTTTCTGGTTCCCGGATGCCTATTTCTCGTACTCTCTGGCTATCTTGATCCATTGTATGGAAATCTCCTGTGTGAAGCTTTTTCTCACCCTGTAATAGACAGTCTGGATTGCTCGTCCATTCTTGTCTGTCTTAGAATTACCCTGTTATACCACTCTTCTTGACTAGGCAGCAGAAATCGGATGACAATTTTTTTTCATGTCCCTGTTTCATCTACTTTAATGTAATAAATTGGAGAAGTTCCATTTATGCATGATGAAGAATAGAGATATTCTTCAAAAGTGAATTTTATCCTAAAACCATCCATTTTAATCAATATGAAGGGTTTAGATGTAGGTGAGGCTTAATGCTAATTATATGCCAGAAATGTGCTGGAGGTTATAAGCAGGGTAAATTTTGCCCTGCACAAATAAAATTTTTTCATTAAAAATATAACGGTTTAGTAATTTTTAATTTTTATAAAAAATATATCAAAATAATCATTTTTACATGATCTACTATTTAAAATGCGTATTGTGTCTATAATATTAAATAAAAAAATATTAGTTTTAGTTTAAAAAATATTAAAATTTATATTGGCATTATAGTAGTACTGATAATCTATTTCCACTTTCATAATTCATGATTCTCAATATTAACAAGATCAAAAATCATTTTATACATGAAAAGTCAAATTGAATAGTAGTATAATTTAATATGCTTAACTTTGAAGATAGAAACTTGAAAACAACTCGTACGAGGATCATCCATGCTTGACTTCGAAGATAGAAGCATTGGAAAAATGCTGAGTGAAAACGTGATATGAGCGTGATGCTGAGTCAATAGCAATTGACGGAATTTGGAGGGATTTGGAGGGAAATCAATTTGAAAGCCGACTTGATAAACAACGACAAAATAGAGGGGCTAAACTCGAGTAATTTTTAGTGGAGGGGGTAGTTTGATAACTTGTCGTAGTAAGGGCAAAAAAAATATGGTTTTTTCTTTTTAAGAAGTTAAAATCAACCGCGATTTTGATGGAATTCACTTTGGGACCAATTTGATAAACGACGACAAGTAAAGAGTCTAGATTCTTATGGTTTTTAGTAGAGGGAACAATTTGATAACTAACCATAAAAGGGGGCGAAAAGTATGATTTTTAGACATGATTAATATGCTTAACTTCGAAGACAAAAGCTTGAAAATAACTCTTAATAGGACTAATGGTCATCCATTCACAATGCTTAGACTATTATGACATGTAAGAAAATATAAAAGCAAAATGCCTTCATACGTCCCTAAACTATCAACTTTTGTTTCAGCAGGTCTCTAAACTATTTTTTTTGTTTTAAGGACCTAAACTATTAAAAACGTACTTATTAGGTCCTTATTTGATTGAACATTAATTTTGGTATTGCACGCTCTTGTGAGTGCGATTGGTTATTGACTAGAGGACTCCGTATTAACAAAACTACGTCGTTTTGCTAATCTGAAATTGAAAAACTAATATTGATAAAAACCCATTTACTTCAAAAATTGTTATCTCATTCTTCACTTGCTCTGAGAAAAAAAATCGAGGGTTTCCAAATTCATCACTTGGTACTATGAAATTGCAGGGTGCGTTTTTACTTTGAATAAAAAATGTCTCGACTCCCAAAAAATCACGGGTGAAGAGGGTTTTTGCTTTGAAGAAGGTTTTTGCTTTGAAGAGGGTTTTTCCAATAGCTTGGGTGTGAAGTGGGGTGGAATTTGCAAAAAGTTTTGGAACCACTTTCAGGTATGTGCTAGTGTTGTTTGTATTTGCATCTATTTAAAAGTTGTTGTCAGTGTCTTACTTGAATACAATATGTGCGTTTTTGCAGAATGTCAGAAACAACATTTTCTGTTGCGATACATCATGGTGGCAGGTTCAATACTGGCAAGAGACCTCGTTATGTTGGTGGAAAAGCTTCTATGGTGTGTAGAAACTTAGATATTGATAGGGTTTCTTATCCAGAAATCATATCATATGTTAAATAAGACTTGGGATATGACATATTGTTGGATTATATTATTTTAAGATAAATGAAGGTCAATTTATCTTGGTAGAAGATGATCAAACTATGTTGGACATAGTCAATAGATTATTGAATAGAGCAGTCTTAGACTTTTATGTTGACCATAAGAACCATGAATCATCTAATCTTAGGGCTACACCACTGCTCAGTGTGGTGAGAATATAGAGAACGTTGAGGTCATTCAGGGGTGGAGAATGTGGTGCAAAGGGATAACTTTATAACTGATGGGGGTGATCTTTTTGATGATGAATTTGACTTAGATGCTAATAACGATATTGATGATTTGCCTCCCCAGCAAACATTGATAATCTCAATATCAATGTGGATTTGTTGTCTGATGATGAGGAGGAGGAGCTTCAGCAGTCTCGAGAGAATGTCAGGGCTTCTAAAAATAAGAATATGTTTGGTAGAAAACAAAATGATGGTGTTGGTGAGGCTGATATCCAGGCTACGAATGAGATATATGTAAGTGATAATGAAATATTGGGTGATGCAGAGGATGATGAGGTTTTTGGTGGTGGCTCAGAAAGTGACAACAATTCTACAGGGAGCTTCTATTATGATAGTAGTGATAACTGCAGCTACTACAGTGAGACAGATGAGGAGTGTGGGGATCATGCACTAAGGAGACCAAGCAAAATTATCAGGTTTGATGCTAAAGCAGTTATACCTATTTTTTGTTATGGCATGGTTTTTCAGAACGTGGATGAGTGTAAAGATGTTTTATCAAAATATACTGTATTTAAGGGTTTGCAGGTTCACTATCAGAAAAATGATAAGCTCAGGGTTAGGGCAAAATGCATAGAGAAATGTCCTTGGACATTTTTCGCAGGCAAGGGCAATTCGACTGAGAACTTTATTGTGAAGACTTACATACCTAACCATAAATATCACAAAAAAAACACCATCCCATTGGCCAATAGCAAGTATCTATCCAAGCACTTAAGAGAGAGACTAATGTCCACACCTTACATTAAGATTCTAGCTTTGAGGGAGTTGTGCAAGAATGAGCTAAAATTGAGAATTAGTATGACTCAGGCTAGAAATATAAGAAGAAAGGTAATTGCAGATCTATTGGGGACTTACACAGAAAGAGTATAAAAGGTTATATGAGTATGCTCATGAAATCTTAACTAGTAATCCAGGTACAACATGTGTGGTGAAGACATTTAGAGATGAGGGTGGGGACATCAATCACTTCAGAAGATTCTATGTGTGTTTTTATGGATGTAAGAAGGGTTGGATGGCAGGATGCAGGAAGATCATAGGTTTGGATGGTTTCTTTTTAAAATGAGTGTGTAAGGGGCAACTTCTATGTGCCATTGGAAGGTATGAGAACAATCAAATGTTCCCAATTGCATGGGCAGTAGTGGATATTGAAAACAAGAAAAATTGGGGATGGTTTCTCAACTTGTTGAAACATGACTTGTGTCTTGGAGATAGAGCTGACTTAACTATCATTTCAGATGTGCAAAAGGTAACCTTCTGTCTTTTTTTTCCACATAAATTTTCTCATATTTATATGTTTATTGTGATTAATTCAGTTCTTCTTCACTTTAGGGGTTGGACAGTGCTGTGAAGGAGTTTTTGCCAGCAATAGAGTATAGGATGTGTAAATCTATGTAGCTTGGGCTAAGAAGTGGAGAGGTGAAGAAAGAAAGACTACATTCTGGAACTGTGCAAGGAGTACATTTGAGAGTGAGTTTAAGGCCAACTTACAAGAGCTGAACTTGTTGTGGGATGGGATAGTACATGATTTCTTGGGGTATGATGTTGAGTGTTTCTCCAAAACTTACTTTAAGGTAGATCCAAAGTGTGATGTTGTTGATAACAACATGGCTGAGACTTCCAATGGTTGGATACTCGAGGCAAGGTGTAATCCAATTATTAGCATGTTGGAGGAGATCAGAACTCAAGTGATGAGGAGGCTACATATAAAAGAAGGTATTGCAAAACATGGATAATTCATGTTGGGCCAAGACCTATGTTGAAATTGGAGAAGAACAAGGAACTTTCCTATCAGTGGGACATGATTTGGAATGGAGATGATGTCTATGAAGTCTCCAACATATATAACCCTACCAATAGACATATAGTGCACCTTGATACAATGAGATGCACTTGTAGGGAGTGGGATCTCACTGGAATCCCATGTCAGCATGCAATTTGTGCTATATACAGTACTTCAAATGAACCACAAGATTTCATGTCTCATTGGTATACATAAGGAATATATATATGAAGGCTTACCAGTTTATGATGCAACCAGTGAAGGGTCAAAACTTATGGGTTGAAACTGGGAGACTTAAAATACAGAGAAGGAAAGACAAGAATGAGATAAAAAGATTGGCAAATTGTCCAAGAAAGGTGTGAGAATGACGTGTAGCATCTGCAAAAATCCAGGTCATAATCAAACCACATGTCTTGATAATCCAAATAAGGTAATATTATTTAACTTGTGTCTTGTTAGTGTTATATTTCCTACTTGGTTATATATTGTATCTCCTATTTTGAAGGGTGTGAAAGCTATTATGAGAAGAAAGAGAAAGGCATCACAGAGAAATGAAGGGACAAACAACAATCCTTCTGCAAATTTAGTTAAGACGTTTATGCCATCAAGTAAAAAAGAGAAGAGAAACCAAACTCTAAATCCACCTGTGGAAGATGCATCAATTATCCAAAAAGGCAAGGAGAAGAAAATTGGTAGACCAAGGGCACAGAATATTCCAAGTGGTTATAGTTGTTTTGTGAATGAAGATACTCGAGAAGCAATATTAAATGTAAGCTTGCTTTTTTTTTTTGGGTTTACAATTTAATAGATAATCAGCGGAGCTATTATGTCTTGCAGCCTAGTACAAGTTCCAAGAGGTCATTATGGCCAGAAGGAAAGACTGCTACCTCGAAGCAACAAATGGCTGGTTCATCTCTAGAACAACCACCAAGAGGTTTGAAATGGAAGCGAAAACCTGCATTGACTAGCAGACAGCTTCAGGCTCAGGCTGAGAGCAAGGCCAATACGATTATAAATCAAGCAAAAGGAAAGAGGGGATATGGAGCTTGTAATAAGTCCACTGCAAAATGAACGTTTTGTGACATGATGTATTCACCTTTTGTCATATGATATTCACCTTTTGGATGTGTATGGAGTATTGTGATTTGCCAGTTTGTAATTAGTCTGATATGGAGTTTTTGAGGGAGACTTATGCTTGCATTTTTGTTTTTCTTGCCTCAATTGAGTTGCACTTATCGAAATAAGCATGAAAAGGGGGATAATTTCCTCATACAAACAAACCAGACAGCAAATCAAAGGTATAATACTACATTAATATGGTTAAAGTATTTCCATGAATACTACAAGAGAGTAATAGTCTTACATAATTATAAGAATGCACTATAGAATTTAAGAACATGATCTAAGAGTAGCTCTTGAGATTACAAAGCCCTGCCTAATAACACATCAAATAACACCAAAATGATCACCAACATTAAAATGGTGCATCCACAACAACAAATCCATGCATCGCTTTGACCAAACCCATTATCCTCCTTTTTTCTTGAGATTTCAGCATCACTATGCCGGGATCCCACATTTTCTGTGGAGCTTGAATAACCCACCTCACTCCTGAGTGGATGTCGTAGTTGTGGTTCAGAATGGACATTGCTAGTGGTAAAACTTGTTGACAAATAAGGATTGCCAGTGGTGTGTGTAGTTCGTAGAAAATGCGGAACAAGATCTGGATGATCGTTCTTATGATATACTTCACACATATGAAGTGTTCGGCATGTTTAGTTTTCAGTGAACTTCTGTAGAAGTATCGACCAGGATTTTGAGTATGTGATCCTGCCTGTTTGATAGTCATTCTTCCCCTACGGCACCAACATGTTGGAATATTTATTCCACACATTATTTAATTTATGTTTTGATGATTAAAGTTGCTAAACTACAAAACAACATCGAGGCAAAGCAAAACGACGAAGCAGACGAAGACGCAAAAAGTTGCAATCTGGACTGAATTAGCGCACGCTAAGTCATATACGTTAGCGCACGCTAACGAGGAGTCAACTGCATTCCAGCCAAGTTTCGAAGTAAGCTGAAGTGAAGTTAGCTGTTGAGATAGCGCACGCTACACGTTATCATTAACGCACGCTATCGAGCCTTGTTACCGTTGTGAAGGAATTCAAACACAGAATGACGTATGCAATGAAGTCAGCATTAGCGCACGCTACAAAGAAGGAATAGCGCACTCTAAGAAGTTTGAATCAAGTCAATCAGAACGTTGGGAAAAGCAGGTCAAAGTCAGCATATCAAACGGTCACTTTGACAAGTCATGCAACGGATATATTGGATTAGCGCACGCTACAAAGGAAGTGGTAGCGCACGCTAACTGTCAAGGACAGTAGCCACTGGACTGAATCATAAAGTGATTAACGCACGCTACATGAAAGTCATTACGCACGCTAAAGCAAAAATGTGCGACAGCGCACGCTAAGAAGGAAGAACTAGCGCACGCTAGCTAGTCAACTGGCAGCAACGGCTAGTAAGGATGAAGAAGGCTATAAATACCAAGGAGTTGGTATTATTCCATACAACAATATTGAGCAAAGCATACATACGTGTTATACCATTGTAAACATTATAGTTGTTGTTCTTGAGCTTAATTAAGAGTGATTGAGTGTTATACACAAGATCATACACGAGCGAGAAAAAGAAAAGATACGATTTGATTCGGTGTTATTAGGATCAAGGATCCGGCATTGTTAGAATCACAATCGCTATCTTAGTGAGGTTTATCTAGTACCGATAGAAAGCTAGAGTGGTTGATTCCTTATCCAATAGAAAAGGAAAAACGGTTTTACTCGGACCGATAGAAGACGAGCTTGTAACGGTAATCCCTCGACCGATAGAAGAGAGGCGTAGAGGTTTTGATCTTAAGCCTAAGGAAAAAGATACATCGAGAGATGACGTAGGCTTCGTTAATAGCCGAACCTCTATAAATCCTTGTGTGATTTATTTTCCGCAATTTATTTACGCTTCCGCACAAAACGACGCAAATATCCGATTTGGTACCCAACAATTGGTATCGGAGCGGTACTCCAATACGCGGCTTAACATCCGAGGAGAAAAGATCCAATGGCATTTCAAATGGCTCCCGTCGAAGGCCTTGCTCTCAACCGACCACCATTTTTTGATGGCTCAAACTTCATGACGTGGAAGAAAAAGATGTCTATATTCATCCGAGCATATGACATCGAGCTTTGGAAGGTGATTTGTCTTGGTCCGAAAATTCCGACAAATTCCAACGGTACGCTCAAAACTTTCGAAGAATATGATGATTCCGATTGGAAAAACGACCACTACAATTGTAAGGCAACTCAATTCCTCTATTGTGCTTTAAATCCGGAAGAACACAACCGGATATCATCGTGTGATAGTGCCAAAGAAATCTGGAAAATGCTTGAGGTAACACACGAAGGTACGTCTCAAGTTAAGGAGACGAAGATAAACATGCTCCTTCACGATTATGAATTATTCCAAATGAAGGACGATGAATCCATATCGATTATGCTCGACCGATTTTCGGTCATCACTAATGGATTAGCATGTTTTGGCAAACCACTTTCGAGTAGTGAGAAAGTAAAGAAAATTCTCCGATCACTACCTCGAGAATGGGACGGTACGGTTACGGCAATAATGGAATCCAAAGATTTAAATACTCTAGATTTTAGTGCTCTCGTTGGTTCTCTTATCAACTACGAGATTGTTCTAAAATCTCGGAATGCCAAACCGAAACCGAAGGAGAGGTCAATAGCCTTCAAGGCTAAAATGTCGAAGAAGAAAGAAGAAACCCCGGTGGACGAAAGCGACGAAGAAATGGCATATTATGCCAAAAATATTAATAAGTTCCAACACTTATTAAACCGGAGGAAGAAGGACATTCAAGCGGGCGAACCTAAGAAATTCGACAACACCTGTCGATTATGTGGCAAACCAGGCCACTTTGCTAAGAACTGTCGAGTAAAGCAAAAGGAGGTTCTAATCGCAACATGGAGCGACGAAGATCCCGATGAAGATTTTCTTGAACAAAATAATCTCGCGCTCATGGCCCGGAGTTCATTCGACGATAGCGACGTCGAAAGCCAAGTAAGTAACCCATACGACGAACTCTTTGAAGCATTCGAGTTATTACATACGGACTATCAAAATGCTTTAAATGAAATTAAATCCCTCAAGTCTAAATATAAAACTTTGGAAATTGAAAATTCCAAAATACTTGAAAAAGGAAAATTTGTTGAAATCGATCATTCGAAATGTATTGAAAATGAGAATATTTTAAAGAATGATCTTTTAAAAGTTCAAGATGAACTAAAAAATTTGACAAAGAAATTTTCGTGCGGCAATGATAAATTTGAACAAATGTTATGTGGTCAAAAATATACTCTAAATAAAGAGGAGTTAGGATTCAAACCACGTTCGAAAAACGAATCCGTCAATTTCAGAATACCCCGATGTGAAAAATGTTTGAAAATTGGACATCACATTACAAATTGCAAAAGCCCAAGACGAACGATAAAAATTAAAAAGATTTGGGTTCCTAAAGGAACAAACATTTCAAGTATCGTCTACGTTTCAAAAGAAAAACCAACTATAGGTTGGATCCCCAAAAACAAATTTTAACAATTGATATTTTAAAAAGGGGGAGATAATAGTTTCAGGGGGAGTTAATACCCTTGTATTCAGTTTTGCATATTCATCATGCATACTTATATTTCGATATACTCTATATTTTTTTTACTTTTTGATGAAGACAAAAAGGGGGAGAAAAACATGAATTGAGATAAAAATGAGAAGGAGATGAATTGTCAAAAATGAGAAAAATCGAAGAAGTCGAAAAGAAAAAGAAAGCATACAAAAAGGGGGAGTTAAAACGAAGGAGTTGAAAAATTGACAAATGAAGAAGTCGAAAAAGAAGAAAAAGAAAAGGATTGGAGAAACTAATGAAACGATCAAAGCCGAAAACTTTGATTCGTAGAAATATACATATATTATTTTTTACAGATTATCCAATTCAAGAGTTGTTTTGTAATCATCAAAAAGGGGGAGATTGTTGGAATATTTATTCCACACATTATTTAATTTATGTTTGGTGATTAAAGTTGCTAAACCACAAAACAACATCGAGGCGAAGCAAAACGACGAAGCAGACGAAGACGCAAAAAGTTGCAATCTGGAATGAATTAGCGCACGCTAAGTCATATACGTTAGCACACGCTAACGAGGAGTCAACTGCATTCCAGCCAAGTTTCGAAGTAAGCTGTTGAGATAGCGCACGCTACACGTTATCATTAACGCACGCTATCGAGCCTTGTTACCGTTGTGAAGGAATTCAAACACAGAATGACGTATGCAATGAAGTCAGCATTAGCGCATGCTACAAAGAAGGAATAGCGCACTCTAAGAAGTTTGAATCAAGTCAATCAGAACGTTGGGAAAAGCAGGTCAAAGTCAGCATATCAAATGGTCACTTTGACAAGTCATGCAACAGATATATTGGATTAGCGCACGCTACAAAGGAAGTGGTAGCGCACGCTAACTGTCAAGGACAGTAGCCACTGGACTGAATCATAAAGTGATTAACGCACGCTACATGAAAGTCATTACGCACGCTAAAGCAAAAATGTGCGACAGCGCACGCTAAGAAGGAAGAACTAGCGCACGCTAGCTAATCAACTGGCAGCAACGGCTAGTAAGGATGAAGAAGGCTATAAATACCAAGGAGTTGGTATTATTCCATACAACAATATTGAGCAAAGCATACATACATGTTATATCATTGTAAACATTATAGTTGTTGTTCTTGAGCTTAATTAAGAGTGATTGAGTGTTATACACAAGATCATACACGAGCGAGAAAAAGAAAAGATACGATTTGATTCGGTGTTATTAGGATCAAGGATCCGGCATTGTTAGAATCACAATTGCTATCTTAGTGAGGTTTATCTAGTACCGATAGAAAGCTAGAGTGGTTGATTCCTTATCCAATAGAAAAGGAAAAACGGTTTTACTCGGACCGATAGAAGACGAGCTTGTAACGGTAATCCCTCGACTGATAGAAGAGAGGCGTAGAGGTTTTGATCTTAAGCCTAAGGAAAAAGATACATCGAGAGAGGTCGTAGGCTTCGTTAATAGCCGAACCTCTATAAATCCTTGTGTGATTTATTTTCCGCAATTTATTTACGCTTCCGCACAAAACGGCGCAAATATCCGATTTGGTACCCAACACAACACATGAGAGGCAAAGTTAGCTCCATAAGTATTTCCTCAACCTACAGCAATACTAAAGATTCCAAATTAGTTTCATGCCAAGGTAGAAGAAGAAGAAATGCTACCTGTAAAGAAAGGTAAACAAAAAAAAAGAGAAAATAGAACAAGAAGAAACACAATCCTAAATCCAACGTGATCAATGCAATCCAACCGGACACCTCATCTTGCAATCCTAAATTCAGCATAATCAGGGCAAAACATTCAAAGTAGAAACTAATTAGGACAAAACACCTCGGATGATTACACCTCGTCTTGCAATCCTAAATCCAATGTGTAGCATTCATACTAAAGGCAAAACATTTAAATCTGGGTTAAAAATATTAGCATTCAAACTAATTAAAAATTAGAAATCTTTACATACCTCGTCTTGCAATCCAATCGGACGATTGCACCTAAATCGGTCGATGCATTTTGTAGTTGAGGATTGAGCTGCAAATGGAATTAAGGTTACTGTCGTTAATATTTGGGGTTGGAGTAAGATGTAGCACTAATATCTCACGAAAAAAAAGAATTTGTTGACTTGTAAAATAATTAACAAAAACATCAACATTCAAGCAATTCCCGTCAACTTCTGTCAGCGGACCATGTGGATATGTTTTTTAATAGTTTAGTTCCTTCTTAAAACAAAAAAATAGTTTAGGGACCTGCTGAAGCAAAAGTTAATAGTTTAGGGACCTAATGATGCATTTTGCCAAATATAAACAATAACTTAACAGATCATATAGTAAATACTGGAAACCAAATGAAAAAGCTTCAAGAGAGTCGCATACACAGAAAAGGCTTCTGCTATGCTAACAAATGCAAAATTAAGACTTGGCTAATAATGGGAAGTGATCAACTTGTTCAAGCAAATTTCGTTGACTTTCAATGTTTGTATACTTCCAAATTATAATACCCTCGAGATTTTCAAGGCGTATTACAATATCGGGAAATCTCTCACTAGAGTTCACACGACTAATCACAACAAAATATTTGAATACTCGATCGAAAAGGTCAACACGATTTAAATAATAAACATTACACCCAAAACGATGACTGACCAAGCAAGATATTTTCAAAATAGGACAATTTTGCAGAATGTTTCGATTTTTTTAACAAATGACAATTTCTTTTCACGTAAATGTAGGACAAAAATTTAAATACACAGAATAACAATCTAACTCTCAAACTTAGAATTTCCTTCACTTCTGTGCTGCCCTGTGAATGATTCTCCAAACTATTTGAACCTGAAACATATGAGACATGTTCATCCCGAACGGGTTAGCAACTGGAATTTACTAGTACAAGCACTTTAATCAGATGCATTTATAAACTCTTAATTTCAACGAGATTTCTATCATTCTAAAAACAGTTTACTTTAATATTCTGGGATATTATATTCAAATCACAACATCAAATAACAAACAAATATACACAACACCATTTCCAAACTCAACGCACAAAGCATAAGTCCCCAAAGACCGTGTCAGATCCTACCCAAGTGGAAGACCCAACCACTAGTCTATGATTCAGGACCACAAGTCACTAGAGACCCAATCAGATCATACCCACGTGGACAAACATCCTCATATCATTCGATACATTTACATTCATCAATCAATGCGAGAATTTATAAACACAACAGATTAAGAGTAATTGCCTCGCATTGAAATGAGCAATACCCCACGGTTCAAGGATTTCTCCGACCCAAATCTCGATCAATTAACCCTAGCATATATCCATTCTAAATCAATTCATAATTTGAGGGAATACAGAAAATAAAGCATAGAAACCCCGCTTGCGTTCACACAAATGAGGATAATCTAATATTACAATGATATCGATCACCATCTCAATTCCCAGCCTGATTTACCATAATAGTAATACAACAACTCGTATCATATCAACACCCAAAGAATCCATACGTATAATTCATGGACTCACGAATCAACATCAGATATACATATAAACTCAAAACCCCACCAATAATATCCAAAGATAGAGTTCTTTGCAATATACCTCGATTCAGATGATAATACCGAATTAAATGTGTTTGGTCTCGACCAAGATGTTCCATAAAATGATATTTAAATCCGAAGCCTTCAAAGTGATGTTATAAGGTGCATAATTGTATAAGGAACGCTTAGAAATGAGAATGGAACGATCTATACCGTGTTGTTGCCCAAAATATTTATCCGAAGATTAATACTGCTGGAAGACGGACAACAAACAACAATTTGCGGGAGCACTTCCGAGAGAATATGAATAAACACTAGATTTGCCGGGTTTGTTAGGCCCGGGCTTGAATGCTCTCGCGAGATGTTATTAATACAAATATTCGTGGATACAAGTATTAATGAGAGAATCTAAGTACAATGAGTGTAAAAAGACTCTGTTAATCCGGCTCTTGAGCGAAGCTCGGTGTTCTTCGTCCCTGCCGATCGTTTGCTTGATGAGAGAGGCCGGGAGAAGTAAGTACCGAAAGATATCTGTTGCCAAGAGTTGGAGATAGCCAAGTGCTATGAGAAATCTCGTGGGAATGCAGAGAATGCTTGTTCAGTGAGGAAAAATCCGAGAGAAGTTCAAGTGCAGGGAGCCGCGTATATATAGAGGCAGCCGAGTCTTGTCTTCAGGCGGGCGATCGCCTTCCGGCCATTAT
Organism: Orobanche coerulescens; assembly: GCA_033398695.1. Lineage (NCBI taxonomy): Eukaryota > Viridiplantae > Streptophyta > Magnoliopsida > Lamiales > Orobanchaceae > Orobanche > Orobanche coerulescens. Next base: position 117,243,523 of record CM065816.1, read on the forward strand.
AATAATAGGGCGATCGTCTGCCGACCCATATTATAATGGGGCGATCACACGGGCTGTCGGCCTAAAGTCCAAGGTAGATGCCGGCGCCCGCCTAAAGTCCAAAGTTACAAATGCGGCCACTGGCGGTCCAATGAGGAGCCAGCACGCGTCCGGGGTCACTGTCACATGCGGTCCTACTGACAACTTTCGGCGGGCCTGTCGGCTGGTGGACGGATGCTGACAGGCTGTAGTCAACGATCCGTGAATTGCGGATCTTGTCTCGGCTCTTGCACGTGGGTTCAGTCCTGAGGCTCGGCCTTTGCCGACTGGATGACTATCGACATGATGCGGTCGTCTCCAGCTGGTCACTGAGGGTCGGCATCAGTCGGTCACCAAGGGTCGGTCACCAAGGGTCGGTCGGCAAGTGCCGAGAGATGATCGTCCTTAGTCGGTCACCAGGAGTCGGTCGCCAAGTACCGAGAGACGATCGTATTTGATGTCGATCGCTCGGCACCGGGACTTGTCCTGGGACCTTCGGTTGGCCGATACATCTTGTCTGCTGGGCTAAGGCTGGGCCGCCTGGTCGCTGGTCGGCAGTTCTGCCTCGGCTACTCGGCAGTAGCTAGGTCGCCCGATCTCCGAGGCGATCGCCGGTCGGAGAGTGTAATTCTCGACACAACAATTGCCCCCCAGCTTGCTCCGATGTTGAAGACACGGGGCGAGGTGGTTCTTGCTGGCGATCGTGTAAGATGAAGACGGGCGATCTTGTTGAGCTGACTTAGGATTCGGACTTGGGCTATCATGGTCGATTGGCTAGCTATCTTTTGGTCTTGTACCTGCAAAAAAACAACATTGGTCGATCCCCCTCAGAAACTTGATGGTTTCGTTTGTTTGAGGAATCGTGCACAGTCGCGAAGTTCGATGGACCGACTCCATGACCGTGTCTTGGTGCGCGAAGACATTGAGTGTCTCGTGACTCACTTTATTATGAGGGTCCTCTGTTAGGCTGCACCTCGCCTCGTATTTAAACGAAGGGCGTGCGGTCTCGGTCTAGAGGAGTCCTTGCGTGGGGCAGCGTCGGATGAATCAACTCCACGCCCGCGGCTTGTTTAGCTCTGCTTCCACCTCGGCCCGCCATGGAGATGACGAACCTCGACGGTGTACGTTGAGATGGGGGTAGTGGCACGTGTCGCTTTGTCCGGGTTCACCAAGTTAGATGATGATCCTTGAGGGTGGGCGATCGTGTCCACTGATTAATTTTGGAGAGCCCTCAGACTACGCCGGCCTCGTATTTAAACGAAGGGCGGGCGATCTCGGCCGAAAGGGACCTTGCATGGCCGAAGTAGCCGGTTCCATCGGCTACCAGGACCATGGCTTTATGATGTGAGGTGGAGGCGATCTTCATGCCTTAGTCCGTCATGTTAAATGGTGGACTGTCGATGGCGATCGTGTCCTCCGGGTTTTGGTGATGTAGCGTGATGATCGGCGATCGGGCTGGAAGACTGGCGATCGTCGCTCGGCTGCCGATCGCTTTATTCGTAGGTCAATATCGGCGATCGGGCGGGAGATCGTCGTTCGGGCGCCGATCGCGCTGCTCACAGGCTAAGAAGAAACCTTTGCCTGGCCAGAAAATCTGCGGCTCTAGCCTGGAAGGCTGCATAGGTCGTAGGTTGGTTCTTCGTGAGATGCCTGAACATAGGCGAAAAGCCCTGAAATCCTCTTAGGACCGCATAGAGGGCGGTCTCATCGCTTACGGGCTCGCCGTTGAGGATGATCACGTCTACCCGGTCGATGTAGTCCGAGTCGGACTCTTCTTCTCCCTGCTTGATTTGCATCATGCGAAGGGGACCATCTGGTCGATCGACCCTGGTGGCGAAGTGCTCTGTGAATACGTGCGTCAGCTGGTTAAAGGAGCCAATGGACCGAGGTGGCAATGAGGTGTAACACCGGTGGGCGAGGTCGTCCAGCGTCATAGGGAACATTCGGCACCTGGTCGCGTATGATGCCCCACACCCGGTCATGTAGATGTTGAACTTGCTCAGGTGCATTTCGGGGTCCGATCGCCCCTCGTACAAGGGTGTTTGAGGAGGAGCGATCTTGTGCTGCACAGGGGCGAGCTCGATGTCGATCGTGAGCGGCTCGCTTGGCTTGGCGATCGTCTTCTTGGCGCCTGCCCTGGATTCCAAGAGCGCCTTCATGTCGTCGATCTGACGTTGCATTGCGGCCATCGCCGTGGCTCGGTCGCCTGCGGATCGGCTTTGGGAGCGGGAGCCGAGGCGATCGTGTACCGATCTCTGGACCCCGCTGCTGCCGACCTCGGCTATTTGGCGAGGGGGAGCCAGACGGATGGGCTGCCTTCTGGGAATCGGGTAGGCCGAGCTCCTGGTGACAGACTCAAACTCCGTCGTCTCGTAGGCCGGGCCGGACGCCTTGGCCGCCAAGACAGTCACCGCCTGTGCGATCGAAGACAGAGGTGCCCCGGCTGGCGAGCGCCTCTTCTTGCGGACGAGAGCCTCCTGGCGATCGCTCGGCCAGTAACGCCTTGAGCTTCCGCTTGGACTTCCGGCAGACGGCCGAGGGGGTGATAGCAGGAGGCGCGTCGAGAGCACTCCGTCGCTCATGTAGGACGGCCATGACCTCGTCGATCTGTTCCTTGGTTCGGAGCTGATCGAGCGAGAGGCTTGGGCCGCCGTCCAGGGACGGGATCGAGCGTTTCTGACTGCGGCGGCTACCTTCCACCATCGGCTGTGGCTCGGACTGGGACAGAACGAGGCGTCTGGCCGGATGGCCGGCGGCTTTCTTCGACGCGGAGGCGGAAGACATGATTTCTGAAGGATTTCTTTGAAGCGCAGTGAGTGTCACTTCAAGTATATGCCCCGAGAACAGTGAGTGTTCTTCGAGATGGTAGGAATAAAAATTTGAGGGTTAGATTCCCTTCTTCTAGCGCCAATTGTTGTTGCCCAAAATATTTATCCGAAGATTAATACTGCTGGAAGACGGACAACAAACAACAATTTACGGGAGCACTTCCGAGAGAATATGAATAAACACTAGATTTGCCGGGTTTGTTAGACCCGGGCTTGAATGCTCTCGCGAGATGTTATTAATACAAATATTCGTGGATACAAGTATTAATGAGAGAATCTAAGTACAATGAGTGTAAAAAGACTCTGTTAATCCGGCTCTTGAGCGAAGCTCGGTGTTCTTCGTCCCTGCCGATCGTCTGCTTGATGAGAGAGGCCGGGAGAAGTAAGTACCGAAAAATAGCTGTTGCCAAGAGTTGGAGATAGCCAAGTGCTATGAGAAATCTCGTGGGAATGCAGAGAATGCTTGTTGAGTGAGGAAAAATCCGAGAGAAGTTCAAGTGCAGGGAGCCGCGTATATATAGAGGCAGCCGAGTCTTGTCTTCAGGCGGGCGATCGCCTTCCGGCCATTATAATAATAGGGCGATCGTCTCCCGGCCCATATTATAATGGGGCGATCACACGGGCTGTCGGCCTAAAGTCCAAGGTAGATGCTGGCAGTCTGCCTAAAGTCCAGCTACAGTGGCGGCACTGGCGGTCCAATGAGGAGCCAAAGACGCGTCCGGTCATCACATGCGGTCCTACCGACAACTTTCGCGGGCCTGTCTACCGTGGACGGATGCTGACAGGCTGTAGTCAACGATCCGTGAATTGCGGATCTTGTCTCGGCTCTTGCACGTGGGTTCAGTCCTGAGGCTCGGCCTTTGCCGACTGGATGACTATCGACATGATGCGGTCGTCTCCAGCTGGTCACTGAGGGTCAGCATCGGTCGGTCACCAAGGGTCGGTCGGTAAGTGCCGAGAGATGATCGTCCTTAGTCGGTCGCCAGGAGTCGGTCGCCAAGTACCGAGAGACGATCGTATTTGATGTCGATCGCTCGGCACCGGGACTTGTCCTGGGACCTTCGGTTGGCCGATACATCTTGTCTGTTGGGCTAAGGCTGGGCCGCCTGGTCGCTGGTCGGCAGTTCTGCCTCGGCTGCTCGGCAGTGGCTAGGTCACCCGATCTCCGAGGCGATCGCCGGTCGGAGAGTGTAATTCTCGACACAACATACCGTTAAAAACCATTCACTGATATAAGTACTGACATGGGATAAAGCTGTAACTAATGGCAATTACGGATGTAACAGTGGCAATTAAGGTCGTATCCCTACAGTGTTATGGACATAAGTAGTGCATTAGAATGTCCTGAACATAACATGCATGCCTTACGGTCGTACATTATCTTATAGTCGTAACCTCTACCTGTGATGACCGTAACTGTGTTGCTGAAACTAAGAAATGGCAGCAAGTTATCGACTTATTTATATATACGACATCAACCATAAATAACCCAACAGAAACACTTAGTATAAACAACACCAAATCCTTGATATAATATAATCTCAATACTAGTCCAATTATACCATAATACTCGGAAAATGAAACACACCTAAAAGTCCATTTCCAATGCTCGACTCTTTGGTACAAAATCCTCAAGAACTCCAAAATCAAAATGTCTCTACAAGAATACTCACATCTTCATCTCATGTATAAATTTACATCAAACAGAATCCATCCATATTCTCATAATACAACTCAATATAAATCTACATCATAGCACAGTAACAGTTTGACAAGTAACTTCACATACACAAAAAATATAATATAATATCTGGATATTATATTGTACATCATAAATGTCCTCAAAATTTGATTATACTATTCACAATCTTACAACGTCAAAATTCATTTTATCCTCAACCTCCCTTTATCTCATCGATTACCATTATAAAACTCTAAAACTCATGTGACTTATGATTAAACAAAGTTTCATCTTCACATCATATACCAATGATCACAATACTCGACTTCAGCTCGACTCAAACAAGACTCCTTCCGACAATAAATCATCCTTGATCAATTCATGATGATAAAGATGAAACGGAGGTATAAAATCAGAAACAACAATCTCATTACTTGGTGCAATAGCTTAGGGCTTCATACTCTGAAATCTTACTTTCATAATTTTCAATGCAAGATGACAAAGAATTATAAATCAGTAGTTTAGGAAGTTTCACCAAACAAAAAGTATCTACATTGTTGTTTGTGTTGGCAAAATAAAAATTTAAAAGAAATTACAATTTTACCTTTTGTTAGAAACAAGCAGTCTTAAGAGTTTGATGATACCAAAATATATGTTAGGATTTTAGATACCCCATAATATGTAATTCAATATTTTATAAAAATAGGGTACTTAAATGCGATAAAAACAATAAGACTTATCTTGGCAATAAACCAGACAATAAATTCATTCTGAAGCTACTGGCCCAGAAGATCAGAAGAGCTCAAGGGATAGACCAAAAGACCAGAAGAGCTTATGGAATAGATCAGAAGACAATAAGAGATTATTTTCAGACCCGAAGCAAAGGCAGAATTTAGAAGAACCTAAGCTCACTACATGACAAAAGTCATCAGTCAAAGATAACATTTCATTTCACCAGACAAGTCGAAAAGCAACAACTCAAAGTCCGCACAAGATAAAGGAGATGCTAAGACAAATATATATTACAGCAAACAAATAGAAAGTTGGACAACTTATCTCAACTTCCACCAACCCTCTAACGGCTACAATATTCGGCTACAAAAAAGAGGAATAAGAGGCTGACAACAATAAGAAGCAATATAAGTATCATACCTATTCAAGAGAGTAAATAGCTGAATATTTTTGTTAGCGTGGAAAATTCAAAATCATTTTTGAAATAAAACTCAAATTAAATGAAATGTCGCTGTCCTACTTTTAATATGTGAACTTTATGGTCAAGCAATCTGGTATTTTTGAATCACGTTCAAGTGGTTAGTTTAGTTCAAGACACAGTTAAGTGTTCTTGTAAAGTTCAGGCTACAGTGTTAAGTAGACCAGTGATAAGATAGAATTAAGTAACAAGGAGTGATTGTCCTTGTGAAAGGATCGTAATAGCTGAAAATGACTTATAGTGTAAAACTATCGTAGTAAATTAATCTTATCCTAAAGGAGAACAATGGACTAGTAGGAGATTACACAAACTCCCGACACTATTTTAAAACTCTCTTTACTCTTGTTATTACTTGCATTTGTATACTTATACCTATAAGTAAGATATCTTACTAAAAACCAGAAGACTTGTTCAAAAGTAGTCTCTCCATAAAAATAATAAGACCACATAAATAAAGTCTTCTATTTTAAACCAGGAGAGTATCTTATTTTTTATTACAAATTCATTCAAAAATACAAGTTGCAATATAGATTGATAAAAGGCAAGAAGAAGTCTTCCACTGACCAACAAACTTTAAGTACGAACACCTTTAAACAATTTTTTGTATAAAATCAATAGACTATTCACCCCCTAGTCTACTACTTGCCTCAGGATCAATACGTGGTATCATAGGGTTAGTGTAAAGAACCATCGTATCTGATGTTGCTAAACCTGATCTTTCATTTATGTCACAATTATCACATTTTTCTTGACTTGAGAAAATTCATATTCTCAACGACATTGAAAGAGTTTCAGTCTACTCCATGGAAGAGTCTGATGAGTGGAGAATATGCATGCAGATACATCTTTCTACTATGCATGATGAAATATGGATCGTCATAAAGAAAGGTTCAGGAAATGTTTGGGAAACTAACATTTCATTCTCTGCTTTTCTAGGTCCTATGTCCACTACTGAAGGAACCAAATAACAATCCCCAGATTCATTCCAAAACTAAAAGAGGAATGGGCAGTAGATGATTATCAACTAGCAAATCTGGATAACCTAGCTAAAAGTGAGATCATAAAAACTTTGGAAAAATCAATCTTCCCAAAACCAAGAATCACAGAGAATCGGCTAAAGATGTAATACCTGACTATAATTCTTCATCCTTACTATTGTTTTGTTCAGATAATTTGACTATCGTTGAATCATGTTGCATTTATTATATGACTAATATCGAGATGTTACGGAATTGAGTTAGTTATCGTTGTTATTCGCCTTATGTTTGTTGGTTTGATGTTAATTGGAGAGTTGCATTTTTGAGCCTATTCTGTTGGTATAGCGTACGCTACATAGTTTGATTAACGTACGTTAAGCTTATGCCTTAACGTATGTAATACATTATCTGTTTTGTATGTTAAGAGAGAATCAGACATCAGTTGACTTCTATACGTGAGGCTGATATCCTTTGCCATGCACGTGAAGAGTGATTGGGCTGTCGTGCCAGTCAGAGTCAACCCTATTTAGCGTACCTAATACCCTTTTCTTTAGCATACATAAATGGCCTTTGAAATCGAGACAGTAGCCCCTGTAAGTCAATTACGTACGTAACACCAACTGGTTAGCATACGTAACAGTGTTAACATACGCTAAATTTGTTCGATAGCGTACATTAAGGTTGTACAGTCTATTTAAAGACACATCCTGTTTTTCATTTCTTCACAACTCCAACCTGATTTTCTCTCCGTATATTCCCTCTCCTGCCTCCCTAAACCGATATCAACCTCCTCCAACTTGTGTTTAAGCCTTAAATCTTGGAGTGGAGCTCATTACCTTGAAGTTTAGAAGGTGTTCTTGAGCTTGGAATGTATTTCTTGTTGTGTTGAGGGTTGTTCTTCGTTTCTGGAGGTATGTGTGCATTTCTTCTCTGTATTTTTCGTATGTTGATGTTAATAATGAGGTATATTTCACCTAGAGTTAAATTAATCAAGTAAAACATGGCTATAATTAAACTTTTTAACACTTCTTGGTGAATATGATAAATGAGGGTTTGGAATGGATGTGTTCTTGATAGTAACCATGTTTGTAATTATCATGCTCATCTTGGTGGACGAATTAAGCTCAATAGAACATTGTTGAATCAGTTAGCTTCATCATAGTTGAGTGTAATCAATAGAATTGATATCAGCAAGTGTTTAAACACCATATTAGGGATTTAATTACCTTGGGAAGAACTTGACAATGTTAAGGATAAGATGATGTTCTTTTGTTCAGAAATCTTAGAAGTTTTATTATCATTATGGTTCAGCTTATCGAGACTTTGAGAAATGATAGGGATATTGATGAATACAACAATAACCTTTTAGTAATCTAATGTGTTGATAACTTAAGAACATAGTTGATCATCATGCTAAAATAGATAGTGTTCTTAAGAAGGTAATGCTGATTATGAACAATAAAGTCACAATAATTTGAGTATCGAATTCGTTATGATTATCCTTGTATAGTAGTAGATGTTGTAGAACATAAGGAATTCATTAAACCAATTTTATTGGTAAATTGAAGATGTTTTGTTCATAGAAATGACAAGAGTATTCAAGGACATTGTTGATATAGTAATCCGATTGTGGAAGACGAACTATATGTATTGGAACCCTTCTAATAATCGATAGAATATTCGTTAGTATGGAATGAATTATTCAAGTAGGTTGCGGGCGTCGTTTCCTATGAATTGATATTAATATTATGTGAATATGTTATTGAATGAATTATGTTTCATTCAAGGTTGCTTGTTCGAGTGAGTGTTTAACCGAGGATACCGTCTGTTCAATCATTTGGAGATAAGGACTATCTTTTGCCTACGTAGTTGAGGCAAGTTATCTTGCTTGGTTATAATGATGATTAGATTCTTGTGATGTTTATACGTTTAATGTATATGAAATGTTTATGAATTGTGACTCGTGATTTGATATTGTCCTTGACGTTGTTCCGTATTTCATCATGGGATTGCAATCCCAAGTATATCACTTTGAATCGTTGGTCTTCGCTGTCACTTTGGTGAGTTTTCCTTGATCCTTAATTGGATATGTGATTTGTTGAATTCGTTGTCATGTTGTATCGTGACATATCTGGAATCATATCTGTGTGCCGATTGCTTATTGTGTAGGATTTTTAGCCGGGCACTGATATAGTCATACGTGGATGTTTTCCGTATTGGACTGTGCAGACGAGACGTAGTTCGTGAGGCTAATTAGGTACATTGTCACACGTATAATCTGGATTCTGTATACAGGGTGGACATGTACACGGACACATTTCCGGATCGAGCATACTGTGATGTCCGTCTTAAGCCATATTGTTTAATCGTTCATAGTCCATGTATGATTGGGTATGTTCGATGATTTTGGGATTGATTGTTCATACGCCCGAGGGGTATGTTCAATAGTCGGGATGTTTTCCTTGAGATCTAGTATATGTGGATTGTATAATGTCAGGAGAATCATTTATCATGTATATCTGACCCTGTGTTTTGGGCGAAATACTTGTGTTGTATTTTAGGTCGAGGCGAAGGCAAGGCACGGGAAGAGCATGGTGATGGCGAAAGGTTCGAGGGATACTAGTTCGGGGGGCCCATGTCTTTTTGTCCGGTTATTATTCAAACCATGTAATGTTACTTTAATTCCACTTTATTTACATTATTGTCTAGTTGTATTTGAAGTATATTCCATCTTCATATGGTTTGTACTCGTATTTCAGGTCATGTGTATCATAAGGCCGTTGGCCATACTATTAATAAACTCCTAATCGGAGTAATGACTATTTATTGTGGTTCGGTATCACAAAATAATACTTATTTAATCTGTATTTTGATATCACCTGGTGGGTCCCAGTGTGGGATCCACGACACTGTAATAGCCGTCTTTTGGGGTGTTACAGAAGATGGTATCAGAGAGTGTTGTTTTCTCTCTATGAGTCGTTGTAGAATGAACTAGTATCTAAAGACCTTCGTGTCACGTGTGACCTGTGCAAGCGCCTGACCCTACGAGCCAAATACGGTATGTACTTTACGAGCCATGATTTAATTACTGGCATGATATTGGTATCGGAATGGATCTCTTTGTTGATCTTGTTATTTCGAGGATCTATGGCAGGATCTATCTGATTGATAATTTGAGAAAAATTCTGGATTGATTATATGATTGAAATTGTTCGACTCGACGTCGATGTAATATTCTGTGTGACACTCGTGGTGTTGCTAATTCATTGTGAACTGTTTTCTCAAATATGTGATTCCTTGTTGCTATTAACTTAGCATGAATTGTGAGTAGTATCTTGAACTGTACTTATGGTTATCATTATGATTGATTCTTTCAGTATGGAAAGAAATATGAGAGGTCGTGGCAGAGGGGGACGAGGCTGCGGAAGGGGCCGAATCCCGATACCTTGAGCCAACAGACGCGTGAATGTGGATCATAGTTCCGCAGACAGTAGTTCGCCTTCCAGGGACCAATCGCACCACATAATCTATGCAGAGGGCCACTACTGGCCAGCAACAAGGGCCTCATCCTCCACCTCCTGTGCTTGGCAGACCCGTGAGTCGGATCATCAGCGATACTCTCGCCAGCGACCTCCGACCTTTGAAGGCTCCTCTCAGCCTGCTGACATTGTACATTGGATTGAACATTTTGAGAAACTATTCGAGATGGTGGACTGCCCGGAATAGAATCGCGTCTTCGTAGCAGCTTACTATCTTAGCAAGGGCGCTCACACTTGGTGGCTTTCAGTAGGGCCAGCTGATGGTGTATACACTTGGGAGGAATTTAAAAACCTCATGCTGGACCGTTACTATCTAGGGCCACTCCGTGAGGCCAAGCTGTCGGAATTGCTGAACCCGGACCCGTACGAGGATGATGATGTACTATTTGTTGCCGAGAAATTTCAGGCACTTCTTCCTTTTACCTCATCGATTGTCCGAACGGAGGCTGATAAAATCAAGTATTTTCTCAATAGGCTTAAACCTCGAATGAGAATGTAGCTGTTGAATCACCACTGTACGACCCTGCCGAAGTTCATCGAGAAAGCTCTGGAATACAAACTCACCGCGAAGGAGATTTCCAAGAAGCAACCACGGTCCAACAACAAAAGATCCAGGAACTAGAACCAGACTGAGAGTAACCGTGGGACATCAGGAAGCCCCACTCATTGCCAAACCCTTCTGATCGACCACCCATGGCGTCGAAGCCAACCGGATCGCACTCTCGAGCGGTCCCCTTATCTATTGTGTGCTATAACTGCGGAGACCAGGGGCACGTCAGCGCCAAATGCCCGAAGCCGGCCATCGCATACCATACTTGTGGGAAGAATGGGCATCATGCTCGTTTTTGCAGGAACGGACCCGGACGTGAACCAGTAGCGTCTCATACTCCAGTTCAGTCTTCTGGTGCCTCCGTCTGTTTCTTATCAGACTACCGCGGAAAATAGGGGAATGGGTCGTGGGAATCAAAGTGGTACACATGGTGCCGGATATGCAAACCCAGGATTTACGAGATGAAGAAAGCTTACGATCCCGAGGCCAGCATGATTGCAGGTATACTCGAGATCCACTCTCAGCCGGTGTGTGTTCTTTTTGATACCGGTGCTTCATACTCCTTTATATCTACTTCTTGTTTAAGTTGTTTGCCTCTAGACCATGTTATCAATTGTGATCCCTATGTGATTGGTCTACCCGATGGTAGAAGAATTATTGTAAATCGTGAAGTCCAGGATTGTCCGATTCGGATGAACGACCGTGAATGGTTCTCAAATCTGGTTGTAGTCGATTTACCTTAGGATGATATAATCTTGGGCATCGATTGGATGGATCTTCATGATGCCATCTATAGTGTCTGCAAGCGGACGGTAACCATCGCTTCTGATGATGGTTTCAAGTGTATATTTCGAGGTGATAATCCCAGTCGTTCCGGTAGAGTCATCAGCGCTATGAAAGCAGTGAAACTTCTTAATCAAGGGTGTATTGGTTATTGGTGCTACATGACCAAAACAGCAGATCGACCAGTTGAATTGGCCGATATTCCGGTAGTCCGAGACTACCCAGACGTATTTCCAGACGAGTTGCCAGGCTTACCTCCACATCGTGAGGTGGAGTTTATTATTGAATTAGAGCCAAGTACATCCCCACTTTCAAAAGCACCGTATCGTATGGCTCCGATTGAGATGCAGGAGTTGCAGAACCAGCTTGAGGAGTTGACTGAAAAGGGCTTCCCATTGGGGAGCACCAGTGTTATTTGTACGGAAGAAAGACGGATCGCTGCGATTATGTATTGATTACCGTGAGTTGAATAGGGTAACCATCAAAAACAAATATCCGTTACCTCGTATTGATGATTTATTGGACCAACTTCAGGGAGTTGTTGTGTTTTCTAAGATCAACTTGAGGTCCGGTTATCATCAATTGAGGATTCGAGAGTCTGACATTTCGAAGACGGCCTTCCGTACTCGCTATGGGCATTATGAGTTCGTGGTGATGCCATTTGGATTAACAAATGCACCAGCTGTATTCATGGAGTTGATGAATCGGGTTTTTATTAACTATCTAGACCGCTTTGTAGTCATTTTAATTGACGACATTCTGATTTACTCTCGTGACCACGAAGAGCATGAACGTCATCTCCACCAAGTTCTCGATGCGTTGAGGCGGGAATAGCTTTCTGGGAAGTTTTCTAAATGTGAATTCTGGATGTCTGAGGTTATCTTTCTTGGGCATGTGATATCAGCCGAAGGGTTGAGAGTGGACCCACAGAAGACAAAATCCATTCGAGATTGGCTACCTCCGAAGAACATGAAGGAAGTTCATAGTTTTCTCAACTTAGCAGGTTACTACCGACGGTTCGTGGAAGGATTTTCCAAAATTGTGCAATCGATGACTAACCTACTGAGGAAGGATAAGAAGTATTTGTGGTTAGAAGCATGTCAACAAAGTTTTGATGAGCTAAAGAGTCGATTGATTTCAGCACCTATCTTGGTTCTACCAAAAGGAACGGAATGATTCGTGGTGTATAGTGACGTGTCGAGACAGGGCCTTGGATGTGTACTGATGCAGGAAGGAAAAGTGATTGCCTATGCATCGAGACAATTGCGACCCTATGAAGTTAACTATTCAACCCATGACTTGGAGTTAGCATACGTGGTGTTTGCTTTGAAAATCTGGCATCACTATCTGTATGGAGTAACCTGCCCGATCTTTACTGATCACAAGAGCCTGAAGTACATTTTTACTCAGAAGGAGTTAAACATGAGACAGAGAAGGTGGCTAGAATTAATCAAAGATTATGATATCGAGATCCTTTATCATCCAGGCAAGGCAAATGTGGTTGTCGATGCCTTGAGCCGTAAGACAGTGCAGGAGCAGATGCTTAGCCGCTTGACAGCTCAGAGGGAATTGCAGTTTGACCTTATGAGGCCAGAGATTGAATCTTGGTTACAACCTGTTCAAGGACAACTTTGCACACTTGAGATTTCTTTGTCTCTTGATGATATAATCAGATCGAAGCAGATTACGGACCCATTCCTATCTCGAGTTCGGGAGGAAGTAACTCAAGGGAAAGCCCCTGGATTTGTGATCCACGAGGACAGATTGATACGCTTCAGGAATCAAGCGTGTGTACCAGCAGACGAGGAGTTGAGGAACTCTATCATGAGAGGCCCATGCTACCCCGTACTCTATTCACCCAGGGTCTAGTAAGATGTATAAGGATTTGAAACAATATTATTGGTGGGGGAATATGAAACATGAGGTTTCCGAATTTGTTTCGAGATGTTTAACCTATCAGCAGGTCAAGATTGAGCACCAGCGACCCGCAGGAATGCTAAAACCGCTCTCGATTCCTGAGTGGAAATGGGAGGACATATCGATGGATTTTATCACTAGCTTGCCGACGAGTCATCGAGGGATGAATACGATTTGGGTGATTGTGGACCGTCTAACCAAATCAGCCCACGTTTTGGAGATTAAAGACATGTGGGGCCCCGGTAGATTGGCCCAGCTATTTATTAAAGAGATTGTAAGGTTGCATGGTACCCCCAAGAGTATTGTATCGGACCGTGACGGGCGATTCATGTCACACTTCTGGAAGGCATTTCATCGTGTGATGGGCACGCAATTGAATTTCAGTACGGCTTTTCATCCGCAGACCGATGGTCAGTATGAGAGAACAATCCAAACCCTAGAGGACATGTTGAGGGCATGTGCTCTTAATTGGAAGGACAATTGGGAAGCCCATCTACCTTTAGTGGAGTTCATATATAATAATAGTTGGCATGCTTCGATTCAGATGGCTCCATATGAGGCATTATATGGCCGTCGCTATAGGTCCCCTTTGCGTTGGGACGAACTGTCAGAATCTCTGGGTACGGAACCCGATATGTTGTTAGCAGCCCGTGAGAAGATCGCTCTGATTAGGAGTCATTTGTTAACGGATCAAAGTCGACAGAAGTCCTTCGCAGACCACCATCGACGACCGCTTGAGTTCGAGGTTGGTGACCATGTGCTAATGAAGGGGTTTCCTACTCGAGGTGTTTTTCATTTTGGGAAGAGAGGCAAGCTGAGCCCATGGTACATTGGGCCGTTTAAGATTTTGGAGCGTGTGGGTGATCTGGCCTATCGACTGGCTTTGCCACCGACTTTGAGTCGGATTCACAACGTGTTTCATGTCTCCCAGTTGAGGAAGTATGTTGCTGATCCGAGCCATGTACTTCAGTTCGAAGAGATTGAAATAGCAGAGGATCATTCGTACGAGGAGCGTCCTGTACAGATACTCGAGAGGAGGATCAAGCAGTTGCGGAACAAGATGATTCCCCTACTGAAGGTTCAGTGGTCACGACACGGAGTCGAGGAGGATACGTGGGAAACCGAGGATAGCATGCGAGTGAGATATCCCGAATTATTTGCCCCTTAGTTTCGGGGACGAAACTGTAATACCCGAGATTTTTATTTCGGTTTCGTTAAATTTTTCTCCGGTCGAACGGACTATTGTCGTTCGCGTCGTTGGAATCGCATGCTTGTACTGTGGTACGTTGAGTTTCGTAGATTGTTCGTTATTGTTTTGGATCATAGCCGGTGCGTTCGCTTGATCGAGACGTCGTCGAGTATCAAACCGGGCAGTCGGAGGGCAGGCTGGGCCGATTACGGCCGTAAGGCTGCCGAACAGACTGGCCTGGGAGGACTCGGTTACGGCCGTGAGGTCTACCGGGTTACGGCCGTAAGGCTTGTTACGGCCGCTAGGGCTGGCCGGTTACGTCCGTAATGTCTCGGCAGAATGCAGGCAGTGACCACTGGGAGTCCGGTTACGGCCGTAAGGCTATGCCGATTATGGCCGTAACGTGCGATCGTTGCGCATGCAACCTGTCGACCATTGCGCATGCTAACGCGCGTTGACCGGGTTACGGCCGTAAGGCCCTGCCGGTTATGGCCGTAACGTGTCCGGCCATATATAGGCCTGGATCGGCCAGACTTGATCCCACTTCATTTTTTCATCTTTTTCGGCGGTTGGCAATCGGGATAGATGAGGAGGTGAGCCCTTGGTCATTTCCACTTAATTTCAAGGTGGTTTGGAGGATTCTTGTTGATTATATCAACATTTAATCCGTGTTCTTCGTCGAATCAAGGTATTTCTTTACCTAGAACCCTTGTTGTGTATATTTTGGGGGTTTTGATGTGAATTCATCTTTTTGTCCGATTTAGTTTAGATTGTTGTTGGATTATGGTGGTAAACTCGAAATCCTTTTGTATTCTTGAAGTTTTGTGGAATGATTTCGAGAATCCTTTCGTTAATCGATGATATTAGAGTATGCCCTCTAGATGTCCGATGAAATACTCCAATGGGTAGGAATTAGGATGATCCTTGTATTTTCGAAGTATCGTTGATTCGTGATGGTATCGTTATTTTCGTAGTTTTGTGGAAGTTGTCGAAGTCTTGGTCGTTTTTGGAGGTTCGAGGGCTAACCGACCGTATCCGTTCGTTGTTTCCCGTTGCTTGTGGTATCGAGGCAAGTATCTTGTCTATATGTTTCATGTTTCGTAGGCATAATTATTGATAAATTATTTTATGTGAAATCCAATGTTTAAATGAACGTAAAAAGGGATCGGTATGTTCTCGATAAATATTGTCTTTCAACGATAATTTGTGTACTTCGTGAATATATGTGTTCTCGGAATATATGTGTTGGTTTTGTATGTTGAAAGATGCTATAATCACTTTGAGTGAGTTTAATAGACCATAATCCTTTGCCGGGGATTACGTAATGTCGTGTGCACTTGGTCGGTAAGAATGTAATGTGTGTGATATTAGTTGTTACTCCTTTGAAAGGAGATTGTTATGCTTAATGTTGTTTGGCTAGATAATCTATTATTGTTGTGTGCTTGTTATATGTGATGTGCCTCCGGGTAGGATTGTTGAATCTCCGGGATCCATACTTGCTAGTATGGGTCGGGCGTGGCCGTAGGGTTATCCACCGGGTATGTCTTGTGGGGACTCCGAGGTTCGTGGCTTGCTAGACCGATGCCGAGATAACTGATGGGGTTATCTTCGGGTATGTCTTGTGGGGACTCCGAGGTTCGTGGCTTGTTAGCGCGATACCGGGATAATTTATGGTAGTGATTTGGTTATGAATGTATCCTTGCTTGTGGTCACGTGACTGTTGTTACGGTGACATGTGATTCGGTATGGTTTCCCTGTGGGTTATTCACTCGGGTATGTTATACGGGAGCATCTGAGGTCCGTGGCTTGCTAGCACGGGACGCGAATAATCTGTGGAAACTTGTTGTTATGATATGATCGGGTCTTGAACCCCGTGCTTGTGATCGGAATGGTATGATTGGGTCGTGGACCCCGTGTGTTGTTATCGTAATTGTACTTTGGGAAAGTGGCTTTTGGGATGTGCCCCTAAATGTTTTCGAAAGGTTTGAGAATTTTTAAATCCCAAATGTTTTCAAAACTCCCGAGATCGTAAAATGTTTTCATAAGGTGTTAATGGGGTTTGCCCCTATCTTTGGATTAACTGTTTTGATCAGTGATTTACCTCGGGAAGTATGTTTATGATTTCTTAGTCCTTGGAGTATGATATGTATGGCTTGTACTTCTGTTTTATACTTGCACTAGCAAAACAGTGGAGTTTTGCTAACCCCCGAGTATTCGGGGGGTGGATGTCTGTATTGCGTCCAGGTACTTGCAGGTTGCTGGGGAGCAAATCACAGATTCGATACGAAGGATGATGGAAGACGAAGATACTAATCACATGAAGACCAATTGCAGAGTATTTGTTAGAGTCTTGTTGGTTATTTCCCTGATGTGTTGTTACCCCGATTTATGGGAACGTTATTGTATTCCAGCCCCTGCGCGGGTATTAGTTTTGGGAAAGAATCCTGTATGTAATGTTGTGTGTGTTGTGATAAAAGACCAAATCGGTCTAACGATCCTTTACGTAGCCACGTCGGCATGTGAAGTGATGTATTGTTTTGTATTTAGCCTGGTAGATCCTCGCGGAAAGGGTCTGCGGCGCTGTAATATTCCCGAGTGGTTTGGGGGTGTTACAGAATATGGTATCGGAGCTTAGGTTGAGGAAACCTAGGCTGTCGGGTTGAGTTGTGTGTTGTCGGGTCCTGTTTCGTCTTGTCTTGTCAGATTTTGTGTGACTGGGTAGTGTCGCGACGCGTCATCTGAGTTGTCGGTCGTGATTAGTATCGAGGCGCAGCCATCATCTTCGTGCGATCTGTGGATGTAAGTCTCCCTACTTTGTTGTGTCTCTTGTTATACGAGTTTAAGTGATTCTGTGTTATTATGTGGAGTTTAATTGTGCCTCGTGACTACTTACTCCATACTTGTTTTTTCGTATTTTGCTGGGATAAAGAGTAGTACCGGAATGTATCTATGTGTATATATATATATATATACATCTTTGTGTGGAATCGTTTTTACAGGAGCGATGTTTTGGATTGGTTACTCAATAAAAGTTTATCAATGTGGTATTTTAAACTTCAAATGTTTTGGGAATGTCACATAAATTTTATTTAAAAACATCCTTCGAGGAGGAAAAATGATTTGATTTTCGTATGATGACCTCGAGACCAAAGATTTTGGGAATTCAACTACATATATTTTATGTTCATCTTGCATTGAAAATTTTCAAAATTCGATTTTTAAATGCTCAAACGAGGTCTATCAAAAGTTTACTTGATACGTGACTCTCGCCTTCAACTTTTCAGTTTCATCAATTTCGGTTAAAAGTTTTGTAGTGAGGGTGTAAATTGTTGGCGTTTGGATTCGTATGTTGTTATCTATTTTTAACCTTCGACTTTTGGTATCATTTAGTATATGCTCATGAATGTGTTACTGGATTAGAATAGCTAGCGCGCGCTAACGTGGCGTGGCTAGCGCACGCTAAGTCTCTGTTAAAACATACACTAATTGGTCTGAGCAGAAGCTCGGAAGCTACATTCTGGCCGTAAGTCTAACTTTTGCGATTGTTAGGCTGACCATTTGAGACCGTACTCTATGTGTGTTGTTCAAGAATAACAATTGTTGTGTGTGATTATGTGTAATTTGAACTGTGTTCTTGTCCGCTGCGTGTGTAAAGTTCAAAATGACTGTTTGGTACTTTTGCCAAATCGTGCGTATTTTAAAATGACCTTTCAGGTATCTCGTAAATTTGAGTTATTTCGTTAACCCTTTTCCTAACTCTTTTGTAGGGTGACTTAACGTATATTTTGAAACTATTGAGTTTTCGCGTCTTCGCCTCGTAATTTCAAATGGTATTTTGTGACGGTATTTGGTATTTGGAAAATGACTTTTGGTGAGTATTTGGAAAGTATTACCGTCATCGGCCTTTTTGGCATTTTTTTGAAAATGGTTTTCAACTTGGTGAGTTCCGGCGCGGAACTCGTACAGAAAATAATTTTGATATAATGAATGACTTAAATTTCATTGCATTTATAATTCATATAATAACGACATTATAAATGAAGATTATCGGGATAATAGTTTGTATATTGTGCTCTAGCTTGAATTAAATCGTAATATGTATATGATTTAATGGTATTTGATTAAAGACGGAGATGTGAATATCTTGTTATGTGTTATGATCTTTCGTTGCCATAGGTTGTTGTTTGTTGGTATGTCGAGGGGCAGAGGTCATGGTCGTAACTGTGGTACTGATGGCCACGGGGATCAAATGCGGAATCAAGAGAATGTCGCTGGGAATGATTTTAGTTTGGGTGTTGCTACTATATTGCAACAAGTAGCGACTCAGATGACTCAGTTGACCCAGGTGGTTCAACGTAGCATTGACGCGAGTCAGAACGTCGGTGTAAATCAATGGCTTCGCGAGGTAGTTCGTATGAATCCCCCTCGATTCGCCGGTGCTGCAGATGCGTTGGGCTGGGATGGTTGGATTTTCCAGTTGGGAAAGATTTTCAAGGCTGTCGGATGTCCTGAAGAGCGGAAGGTACCTATCGCCCAATACCTTCTTGACAAAGATGCCACTAATTGGTGGGAAGCTGTTAAACCTCGTGATCGTGATGTCACGTGGGCGGATTTCCAAGCATTTATGGAAGCCGAGTTCTGTCCGAAACCGATTAGAGAGTAGAGGATTCGCAAATTCTACTTGGGAGAACCGCAAGATATATCGGTGTCGCAAGCTATCATCGATTATAGCAAACAACTCAGTTATGTGCGAGACCGGGTGAGAACCGAGAAAGAGAGGATCCTTCACTTTGACAGACGGATGAAGTCGGATATTTGCGTGTATATGTCGGGATTCAATTGCTCTTCGTTGAGAGACTATCAAGATCGAGCATTAGCCCGTGAACTAGCTTCGTTGTCGTCGGAGCGTGTGCCCGAGTCGAAGAAGCAGACCATGTGGACAGTGCAAGAGTTGGTGTTTCCAGTTTTCAATGTCATAGCCTTTCCGCTGTGAAGCTCCATCGCTCGATGCGTGGAACTGAGAGTTCCAAGTCGTCTGCTCTGACTCCTGGTAAAGCCAGGAGATGTTTTAACTGTAATGTGGCGGGACATGTTCGTGCACATTATCCTTCTCCGCCAGTAACGTGTTATAGGTGCGGACTCGAGGGACACCGAGTTCAGTTTTGCGAGATGGTTACCGAGCCTTCCGGGGCGCGAACTTGAGCACCGATATCTGGATCGACTCCGATAAGCCCCTGAGTGGCTTAGCCTATCAGTTGTTTGTTATGTTATTTCCCTCATTTTGTTGTTTTGATATTTCGAAAATTAACTTCTTTTATTTGAAGTGGATTGGATTTTGAACTCTGTACTTTCGAATCTGTCGACTCGTTTATGTTCGTTGACATTTTCTGAACTTATCCTGTCTTGTGCTTTTGTTGATCAAACGAGTTGTGGTATTGTTTCAGAATAACCCATTTGTCGTTGTGACTTTCCAATCGCTATTCCATTTCCTGTGGATCTTATGTGAATGCACATCTTGTTGTCTTCACCGGATCGTATATTGTCCCGAGTCGAGACGTGAACTTTTGGGGTTGTTGTTTGAGTATTATTGTTCGTCGTGATTCGAACATGATTGATCGATTGTTGTTGTCTCGATCGTTGTAATTCAATCGTTTGATTGTTCAGTTTTTGTTGATCTCGTTTCGTAATTGTTGAGCGTTCGGACTCCTTCGTGATTTCCTTAAGTTTGAGAAATTAGTTTTGTGTTCGATATTCCAACCCTTGGACTGTGGAATTCCGTATTTATTCAGCGAATAGCTCGTGTTTTGATTGACGTACTGTTGAGTTGTTCAACCGTATTGATTTCCGGTCGTTGTGTTTTGTTAATGTCGGCAACAGATGTCGTGTGTTATTTGAGTTTGTTTTGCGTTGTTCGTTCTATGTTTCAAGTTTCGAGGACGAAACTTCTTTTAAGAGGGGTAGAATGTAATAACCGAGATTTTTATTCCGGTTTCGTTGAATTTTTCTCCGGTCGAACGGACTGTTGTCGTCCGCGTCGTTGGAATCGCATGCTTGTACTGTGGTATGTTAAGTTTCGTAGATTGTTCGTTATTGTTTTGGATCATAGCCGGTGCGTTCGCTTGATCCAGACGTCGTCGAGTATCGAACCGGGCAGTCGGAGGGCAGGTTGGGCCGATTACGGCCGTAAGGCCTGGCCGATTACGGCCGTAAGGCTGCCGAACAGACTGGCCTGGGAGGACTCGGTTACGACCATGAGGTCTACCGGGTTACGGCCGTAAGGCTTGTTACGGCCGCTAGGGCTGGCCAGGTTACGTCCGTAATGTCTCGGCAGAATGCAGGAAGTGACCACTGGGAGTTCGGTTACGGCCGTAAGGCTATGCCGATTACGGCCGTAACGTGCGATCATTGCGCATGCAACCTGTCGACCATTGCATACGCTAACGCGCGTTGACCGGGTTACGGCCGTAAGGCCCTGCCGGTTACGGCCGTAACGTGTCCGGCCATATATAGGCCTGGATCGGCCAGACTTGATCCCACTTCATTTTTTTCATCTTTTTCGGTGGCTGGCGATCGGGAGAGACGAGGAGGTGAGCCCTTGGTCATTTCCACTTAATTTCAAGGTGGTTTGGAGGATTCTTGTTGATTATATCAACATTTAATCCGTGTTCTTCGTCGAATCAAGGTATTTCTTTACCTAGAACCCTTGTTGTGTATATTTTGGGGGTTTTGATGTGAATTCATCTTTTTGTCCGATTTAGTTTAGATTGTTGTTGGATTATGGTGGTAAACTCGAAATCCTTTTGTATTCTTGAAGTTTTGTTGAATGATTTCGAGAATCCTTTCGTTAATCGATGATATTAGAGTATGCCCTCTAGATGTCCGATGAAATACTCCAATGGGTAGGAATTAGGATGATCCTTGTATTTTCGAAGTATCGTTGATTCGTGATGGTATCGTTATCTTCGTAGTTTCGTGGAAGTTGTCGAAGTCTTGGTCGTTTTGGAGGTTCGAGGGCTAACCGACCGTATCCGTTCGTTGTTTCCCGTTGCTTGTGGTATCGAGGCCAGTATCTTGTCTATACGTTTCATGTTTCGTAGGCATAATTATTGATAAATGATTTTATGCGAAATCCAATGTTTAAATGGACGTAAAAAGGGATCGGTATGTTCTCGATAAATGTTGTCTTTCAATGATAATTCGTGTACTTCGTGAATATATGTGTTCTTGGAATATATGTGTTGGTTTTGTATGTTGAAAGATGCTATGATCACTTTGAGTGAGTTTAATAGACCGTAATCCTTTGCCGGGGATTACGTAATGTCGTGTGTACTTGGTCGGTAAGAATGTAATGTGTGTGATATTAGTTGTTACTCCTTTGAAAGGAGATTGTTATGCTTAATGTTGTTTGGCTTGATAATCGATTATTGTTGTGTGCTTGTTATATGTGATGTGCCTCCGGGTAGGATTGTTGAATCTCCGGGATCCATACTTGCTAGTATGGGTCGGGCGTGGTCGTAGGGTTATCCACTGGGTATGTCTTGCGGGGACTCCGAGGTTCGTGGCTTGTTAGCCCGATGCCAAGATAACTGATGGGGTTATTGTCGGGTATGTCTTGCGGGGACTCCGAGGTTCGTGGCTTGTTAGTGCAATGCCGGGATAATTTATGGTCGTGATTTGGTTATGAATGTATCCTTGCTTGTGGTCACGTGACTGTTGTTACGGTGATATGTGATTCGGAATGGTTTCCCTGTAGGTTATTCACTCGGGTATGTTCTACGGGAGCATCTGAGGTCCGTGGCTTGCTAGCACGGGACGCGAATAATCTGTGGAAACCTGTTGTTATGATATGATCGAGTCTTGAACCCCGCGCTTGTGATCGGAATGGTATGATTGGGTCGTGGACCCCGTGTGTTGTTATCGTAATTGTACTTTGGGAAAGTGACTTTTGGGATGTGTCCCTAAATATTTTCGAAAAGTTTGAGAATTCTTAAATCCCAAATGTTTTCAAAACTACCGAGATCGTAAAATGTTTTCATAAGGTGTATATGGGGTTTACCCCTATCTTTGGATTAACCATTTTGATCAGTGATTTACCTCGGGAAGTATGTTTATGATTTCTTAGTCCTTGGAGTATGATATGTATGGCTTGTACTTCTGTTTTATACTTGCACTAGCAAAACAGTGTAGTTTTGCTAACCCCCGAGTATTCGGGGGTGGATGTCTGTATTGCATCCAAGTACTTGCAGGTTGCTGGGGAGCGAATCATAGATTCGATACGAAGGATGATGGAAGACGAAGATACTAATCACATGAAGACCAATTGCAGAGTATTTGTTAGAGTCTTGTTGGTTATTTCCCCGATGTGTTGTTACCCCGATTTATGGGAACGTTATTGTATTCCAGCCCCTGCGCGGGTATGAGTTTTGGGAAAGAATCTTGTATGTAATGTTGTGTGTGTTGTGATAAAAGACCAAATCGGTCTAACGATCCTTTATCTAGCCATGTCGGCATGTGAAGTGATGTATTGTTTTGTATTTAGCCTGGTAGATCCTCGCGGAGAGGGTCTGCGGCGCTGTATTATTCCCGAGTGGTTTGGGGGTGTTACATAAACTCCTTTTAAGGGGGGAGTATGTAATACCTGACTGTAATTCTTCATCCTTACTATTGTTTTGTTCAGATAATTTGACTATCATTGAATCATGTTTCATTTATTATATGACCAATAACGAGATGTTACGGAATTGAGTCAGTTATCGTTGTTATTCGCCTTATGTTTGTTGGTTCGATGTTAATTGGAGAGTTGCATTTTTGAACCTATTATGTTGGTGTAGCGTACGCTACATAGTTTGATTAACATACGTTAAGCTTGTGCCTTAACATACATAATTCATTATATGTTGCGTACGTTAAGAGAGAATCAAACATCAGTTGACTTCTGCAAGTGAGGCTGATATCCTTTGCCATGCACGTGAAGAGTGATTGGGCTGTCGTGCCAGTCAGAGTCAACCCTATTTAGCGTACATAATACCCATTTCTTTAGCGTACGTAAATGGCCTGTGAAATCGAGACAGTAGCCCCTGTAAGTCGATTACGTACGTAACACCAACTGGTTAGCGTACGTAACAGTGTTAACGTATGCTAAATTTGTTCGATAGCGTACGTTAAGGTTGTACAGTCTATTTAAAGACACAACCTGTTTTTCATTTCTTCACAACTCCAACCCGATTTTCTCTTCGTATATTCCCTCTCCTGCCTCCCTAAACCGATATCAACCTCCTCCAACTTGTGTTTAAGCCTTAAATCTTGGAGTGGAGCTCATTACCTTGAAGTTTAGAAGGTGTTCTTGAGCTTGGGGTGTATTTCTTGTTGTGTTGAGGGTTGTTCTTCGTTTCTGGAGGTATGTGTGCATTTCTTCTTAGTATTTTTCGCATGTTGATGTTAATAATGAGGTATATTTCACCTAGAGTTAAATTAATCAAGTAAAACATGGTTATAATCAAACTTTTTAACACTTCTTCGTGAATATAATAAATTAGGGTTTGGAATGGATGTGCTCTTGATAGTAACCATGTTTGTAATTATCATGCTCATCTTGCTGGATGAATTAAGCTCAATAGAACATTGTTGAATCAATTAGCTTCATCATAGTTGGGTTTAATCAACAGAATTGATATCATAAAGTGTTTAAACACCATATTAGGGATTTAATTACCTTGGGAAGAACTTGACAATGTTAAGGATAAGATGATGTTCTTTTGTTCAGAAATCTTAGAAGTTTTATTATCATTATGGTTCAGCTTATCGTGACTTTGAGAAATGATAGGGATATTGATGAATACAATAATAACCTTTTAGTAATCTAATGTGTTGATAACTTAAGAACATAGTTGATCATCATGCTAAAATAGATAGTGTTCTTAAGAAGGTAATGCTGATTATGAACGATAAAGTCACAATAATTTGAGTATCGAATTCGTTATGATTATCCTTGTATAGTAGCAGATGTTGTAGAACATAAGGAATTGATTAAACCGATTTTATTGGTAAATTGAAGATGTTTTGTTCATAGAAATGACAAGAGTATTCAAGGACATTGTTGATATAGTAATCCGATTGTGAAAGACGAACTATATGTATTGGAACCCTTCTAATAATCGATAGAATATTCGTTAGGATGGAATGAATTATTCAAGTAGGTTGCGGGCGTCGTTTCCTACGAATTGATATTAATATTATGTGAATATGTTATTGAATGAATTACGTTTCATTCAAGGTTGCTTGTTCGATTGAGTGTTTAACCGAGGATACCGTCCGTTCGATCATTTGGAGAAGGACTATCTTTTGCCTACGGAGTTGAGGCAAGTTATCTTGCTTGGTTATAATGATGATTAGATTCTTGTGATGTTTATACGTTTCATGTATATGAAATGTTTATGAATTGTGACTCATGATTTGATATTGTCCTTGACGTTGTTCCGTATTTCATCATGGGATTGCATTCCCAAATATATCACTTTGAATAACTGATCTCGTTGGTCTTCGCTGTCACTTCGGTGAGTTTTCCTTGATCCTTAATCGGATATGTGATTTGTTGAATTCGTTTTCATGTTGTATCATGACATATCTGGAATCATATCTGCGTGCCGATTGGTTATTGTGTAGGATTTTTAGCCAGGCACTGATATAGTCATACGTGGATGTTTTCCGTATTGGACTGTGCACACGAGATGTAGTTCGTGAGGTTAATTAGGTACATTGTCACACGTATAATCTGGATTCCGTATATGGGGTGGACATGTACACGAACACATTTCCGGATCGGGCGTACTGTGATGTCCATCTTGAGCTATATTGTTTAATCGTTCATAGTCCATGGATGATTGGGTATGTTCGATGATTTTGGGATTGATTGTTCATATGCCCGAGGGATATGTTCAATAGTCGGGATGTTTTCCTTGAGATCTAATATATGTGGATTGTATAATGTCAGGAGAATCATTTATCATGTATATCTGACCCTGTGTTTTGGGTGAAATACTTGTGTTGTATTTTAGGTCGAGGCAAAGGCAAGGCACGGGAAGAGCACGGTGATGGCAAAAGGTTCGAGGGATACTAGTTCGGGGGGGCCATGTCTTTTTGTCCGGTTATTGTTCAAACCATGTAATATTACTTCAATTCCACTTTATTTACATTATTGTCTGGTTGTATTTGAAGTATATTCCATCTCTATAGGGTTTGTACTCGCATTTCGGGTCCTGTGTATCATAAGGTCGTTGGCCATACTATTAATAAACTCCTAATCGGAGTAATGACTATTTATTGTGGTTCGGTATCACAAAATAATACTTATTTAATCTGTATTTTGATATCGCCTGGTGGGTCCAAGTGTGGGGTCAACGGCACTGTAATAGCTGCCTTTTGGGGTGTTACAAAAGATCTATGGGATAAACTCAATGAGTTGTCCCTAGGAACAAAACAAATATCATAGTGAAAAATATGACTCATTTGAGATACTTCCAAATGAATTCATCGAAGAGTTGTAAATGAGGTACATTAATATTCTAATGAACTTTCTATTTTGCATAATGAGTATAGAAGGAAATAAGTATGCACCAAAATTCTATAAGCCCTTCCCAGAGAATAGCATGTCAAGGTAGTGTCAATTAAAAGCACCAAGCAATATGAAGACTTTATCAGCAGAGTTTATCTTCTGGGAAATGATGGATCACGCCTTCTATCCAGAAAGTCTGGATAAAAAAAAGGCGCAAAAAAGTTTTATACCGGTCTAATGGCTGCATCTCCCAGTGCAATCAACCGTACAATTTTCTGTCAGAAAATCAGAAGACCTGAATATGAACCAATGTTTACAAGCAAATGAATATGAGGTAACTTCATCACTACTCATTGTTCAAATAATAATTTATAATAAATGGTGAGAATACTAACCCATGAGTTTGAACAAATATAATTCACATATTTGTCTCTCATAAATGAAAACTATTTTGAAATGAAGAAAATACCACTTTGAAAGAAATGATGAAAATCCTTGTTTGACAAATTGGTGAGCTCTCCATTATAAGTCTCTCATCTAAAAATGAATGTGAAGTGTCTAAAAAGAATGAGATAAAACTAAAAGATCAAATTGGCGTCTTGCCAGTCTCATCCAAAGGATAGTAAATATTAATGGCATCTCAATTCTCATCTGGAAATAAAACTTCACTGGAATACGTTCATAACAGTCAAACGTCATCACAAATTCCTATAAAAACTGTTTCATGTGTAGGAAGGGAAGTGATGACAAACCAAGATATTCTTGAGACTTCAAAGAAAGTAGAAATTTTTTTGACAAAAACTTAAAGTAAATAAGGGACAACAAACGCCTTACAAAAGTAATTTTCAAAGACCAAACCCCTATACTAGCAAAAGATACCAGAGAACCATTTATTACTTCTCTAGTCAAAATACAAATCAGGTAAACACATTTTCAAAACATCTTTTACTAGATTAAAAAAATCTTGGGATCAAAATGAACAAAACTGGCATGGTACCAAAGGGAAAATTGGTCTAACAAATTCTCAAACCCAAAAGACCAAGGTACAACAAGAGGTCGAAAAACCAGAGGACCCATTTTCCAAACGAAAGATATTTGAATACACAAAAAATTATATTGGCAAACCAATGCCTCATAGACTAGTGACCGCCGATAAATAGAGAATATTTGCAAACAATCTATATGATTATAACTATGCAAATGAACATGAAATTACTCATGCCCCTTACCATGGGATAGAGCTCTCTTGAAACCTAAGAAAACCTTACTCAATAGGACCCACACTCATGTGGGTACCTAAATCCTCGTTAAAATTAAATCACAAAAACAAGAAGCATCAATGAGTATGAGGACATCTGGCACATAGACAATGGATGATACAAACACATGACAAGGAAGAAACAACTTCTCAAAGACCTAAGGGAGATAACGGGACCAGAAGTGACATTTATAGACAACAAACTAAGCCATATATAAGAAATTGAAGGGACCACACTTTAGCTTATTAAGTTTCAGCCAGCTATCTGACCAAGGATATTAATTACTCAAAAGAAAAGAAGACCATTTCATATTTAAAGCATGATAACTTGAATTCAAAGAGGGATCCAATGTAGCAATATTCAAAGCAATAAGAGATGAGGATCTTTATTCTGTCAATATACAAAGCAATAAGAGATGGACATCTTTATTCTGTCAATATACAAAGCAATAAGAGACCTGTCTAGTTACTAAACAAAAGATCAATGTTGGCTTCGGCACAAACACATGAATCTCATGAACTTCAAAACCACCAACAAGACAGAGGAAATCTTGTTGACAGACTATGTAACATAGTCTCCGACAGAAAAGAACTATGTAATGTATGTCAAAAGGGCTAGAAAATCAAAACATCACTCATATCAAAGCTCAAGCAATTCTCAACCAGAGTACTCAGTGTAACACCTCTGAGATATTCAGGGCATATTATAGCACTATGAACCCTACCATGGGACCCATAGGCTAAACATACACATTAATCATAATATCCAACCAATAAGGTTGTTACATACACAATAAACATGATAATAAAGGTCAACATCCACCACGATAAACAAATCCAACAATCAAGAGGCAACAGGGAATCAACCCACAAAAGAAAAGATACGACATTCACAAATATCCCGTAGTACTCGAGCACTAAAGTCTATCTAAAATACAATAAATCAAAGGGAAGACACAAAAACCAAAGACAAGAGAAGTATCACAACATCAATCTTGACCGTCATCATTATACCGATCTGGTAGTCGCTCGTCTGGTCACCCGGTACCTGAAATACATGAAACATATTTCCTCCAAATGGGGTTAGCCATAGAATAGTTAGTGCAAGTATTCTATATATGCATTGATATCCATTGGATAGTAACACAATCATATACATTTTCAATATGCAAGACAAGTATTCTGGAATAGCTATATCTCAAGTCATGCCACACTTTAAAACATATATGTGGTTAACCGTGTATCGCACCGGAGGCCACGATCCCTTAGAGGGCCCATCGAACCGTCCTAGAGTGGTTAACCTAAAAGATGTTTGTTGGTCTGCACCAGAGGACCCGTTGGTTCGTCCCTGGATAAACCTATACTTACACACATGATGCATCACTTTTATATGTACAAGAATATACAATCATAGATAAACACTTGCCTCTGAGACATCATTGCTAAGGGTGGAAAATGGTTATTCAAGGACGATCTATTTGGGATCGGATTTCATCCCCTAGATAATATGAATTAGAACACGATTAACAACGATACAAATGGGTTCAGAATGGAAAGACACTCCAAAACCCGCCTACGAATCACCCGATTATAATTTCATACACATAGGGATTGGGAACCATCCAGATCCCCCCGAATCCCATCACATACAAAAATAGAACATAAAATTATAGGGATAACACATATACAAAGAAGGTTAATCATAATATCGGGATTTCCATGCTCAAAAATGGATTAAATGGATGAATCCAACAAAAACCCTCAAAAATTCTCAATCCGGGGTTCTAAGGATTTTACCTTGATTGAAAGGAGAAAAATGGAAGGGACGATGATTAAACCGTGTTAGGAGCTCAAAGATAATGATAGTTGATGATCTTTTGGCAAAGTTTCGCCTTAGAATATCCCAAATTACTGGACAAAAAGAGAGAACTGAAAAATGGGATGAAAACCCGTTTGTCCAGTTATAACACCATAGAGGCGCATGCCCAGACATGCACGACCATCTGCTCATGTGACTCGCATGCTAATCAATACTTCCAATAATTAGGGATGCACGACCAATATGCTCGTGCATTTGTCCGTGTGTGGCTCGTAGTATGTCTCCTATTGGGACGCACGAGCAGAGCACGAGCACCTACTCATGTGCTTGCTCGTATGCACGTGACTGATGCAACATTCAGCCACTAATTTATGTAATGCCTCCCCGACTCGATGTCCGCACTCGTGCTAAAAACTTTCATGTAACAAAGCACTTAATTAGAGTCTCGAAACACGAAATCAAGCACTAATCAAACTCCAAAACACATTACTCGAAAAGAAAAGTAAACAGGCTCCAACGACCACAATACGAAGAAAATAGTGAATTCACATAATATTAAAAAATAAACACAAAACTCGTCTGAATCACGAAACGTGAAGAAGGAACATGTCATAAAAATCACATCAAGTACAAGCGAGTCTCTAAAAGTGCAAAAAGTACGGAAAATGAAAAATACTGATATTATATTCTCCCCTTTTAAAAAGAAGTTTCGTCTCGAAACTTGAGAAATAAAAAGCTCTGGGTATCTCACATGCATTTTGTCTTTCGTCTCCCAAGTTGCTTCTTAAAATCTATGCATCGACCATTGCACTTTGACCAATGGGATAGTTTTGTGCCAAAGTTGTTTCTCGCGGCGCTCTAAGATCTTTACGGGTCTCTCTTTAAATGTGACATCATCGTCTAACTCAATATATCCATAGTCAATGATATGACTCGGGTCGGAAACATACTTTCTCAATTGAGAAACATGAAAAATGGTATGAACATGACTCAAAGCTGGAGGTAATGCCAAGTGATAAGTCAACTCTCTGTATCCAAAAATTCAAACGGTCCGATATATCTCGGACCGATCTTTTCCTTCTTTCCAAAGCAAAAGACTCCCTTTGTTGGCCACACCTTGAGCAAAACATGGTTTTCCACTTTGAACTCCAAGAGTCGATGATGTAATATCCGCGTATAATTTCCATATTATATCGCTTGGCATTTGGAATCGTGTGTATATTGGTGATGGCATTGGAATGTTGATGGTTACTAATTTTTGAGTTCTGTGATTACCGGAATGTGTTTGTTCTAACCGGACTTCGTTGTTTTAAATTCCGAGAAGTAGCAGTTAGCGCACGCTAGACTGTATTGCTAGCGCACACTAACCATGTATCCGTAGCGCAGGCTACTCTTGGTTGTAGGGCACGTTAGGCCGACTGGGCAGTAGGCTTTCTGGATTCTGGAATGGGTCATTAGCACACGCTAATAGTAGGCTATCTTACGCAATTGAGGTGGATTAGCGCACGTTAGAGGTGTTGGCAACGCCCGCTATTTCGGCCTGGCAATAAGGACAGAATATTTCTGGAGTCTGGACACAAGCGGTTAGCACACGCTACTATTAGAGCTAGAGCGCGCTAGTGCCGGTATGTAACGCACGCTAACTTATGTATAGCGCATGTTAGCAAAGTCAGACAAAAGGTTCTAGACTGCCGACATAGCTGATAACGCGCGATATACGTAGACCGTAGCGCACGCTAAAATCGACCTGTATAAATAGGCCTGCATATTCTAGAATTCGTCATTTTCTCCATCCCTCTCTTCTTCTCCGACGGTTTGGCGATCTTGAGCATAGGGTAGTGTGGGTATTGGCCGGATTTAATCATCCAACTACATTTTTGAGTTCCTAGTATCAAGTTAACAACATCTCATCAACTTTCATCGTCCGAATCGAGGTAAACTTCATTCTAACCCTAGTTCTTCATATTATAGGGTTTTGTTGAGATCTTCAATTCTAATTCGTTTGATCTTTGATTTTTAATGGATTATGATGAAGTCTACGAATTTTGTTTTGAGTTTACATCCATTAAAAAGAGTATGAACGACTCTGCCTTCGTAGTGTTCGATAGTTTGTCCCTAATAGTAGAATCTGAAGAAAATCCTTCCGTTTCCGTAGTGTTGTACTTGATTCGGTATCTTGTTGTGCTAGGAACAAATCGTTGAAGAAGTTCGGATCTTAGGCCTTTCAGTTCATGATTTCTTGTATCGTTCTAATCAAGGCAAGTACTTTGATTGCATTTAATACACTTCGTGTGAATATGTGAAAACGTGATTTTGTGAAAAGTGATGATTTCAGAAAAAGTGGTTTGTTCCATGTGGTTTCTGAGCGTGTGTGAACCGAATTAAAACTAGTGAGGGTCCCCTGGGATCCACTAGGCCGTGTTCCCTACGGATCACTCGGTGGTGTTGTACAACCAGAGAGGGCCTGATGAGGACTCCCTGGAGTGTGTATTCTTGCATGAGGTACAGGGCCAGTACATCTCGGGAGGTCATTTTGTGATGATGATTATGGTATTGTATTCCGGAATATATGTGATGGCAATGCGACTTTTGTTGTTTTATTCACTTGTAGTATATATTCTGGAATCGTTGTACTTGCACCGGCTTCTTGCTGACCCCTTCGGGGGTGAATATACTTTTTGTGTATTCAGGTACAGGTTCAGCAGGCTATCCAGCACAGAGCGGACACGAGCTTGGTGGGCAGCATTGATAACATGTACCAATTTGAGTCATTGGTCGTTTTGTCGTGTGCAGCGTTGTGTTTTGGTTTTGTACTCGTGCGGGTACCGTCATGTAGTGTGTATTATGTTGTTGTTTGATTATTGATGAGTTGTCGTATCAGTTATGGTCCTATGGGACAGTGTATTGGTTGACATTGTGATGTATATGGTGTTCAAGTTGCGTATGGTTAATGTGTAAGAATGTCTTGAGTTTTATTGTTATTTTATTTGTTAATGTGATTGTATGTTGGTTTAAGCCTGGTAGGTTCTCCAAAAAGAATCTACGGTGCTGTAATATCAGCGTATATCATGGGGGTGTTACAGAATATTGTATCATATCCCGGTTTATGGATACCTAAGTTGTTAATCTTTTTGGGTCTGTTAAAGTTGAGTCGGTCGTCTGTTTATGATATCATCGGGTTGCTGCCACCTCGTGTCGTCTGTGCTGGGAGTCTCTTCGGAAAGTAGTTGTTCCTTCTTCTTAGGAGTAATTGTTTATGTAATCGGATAATTTGTTGTTGTTGTAATTGTGTCTCTCCTGAACTGTTTCTTATCCCTCAGTATGCTGAGAGATAGGACTACTCGCCAATGCGGCCGAGGCCGTGGTAGAGAAGTGGCGCCTGAGTCAGAGATGTCCATTTCAAATTCTGCATCTCATTATGTTTGCGTGTGGTGTGTTTTTGACAGGGAGCTGGACGCAGAGTCAACCTCTCTTCTGTTAGAGCAACGTTCATCGAGAGTGTAGTTGCCAAAGTCTCCTTAGGTAATTCTCATGTGAATTAAGCCATGGGCTCAGGTATGGTTTTGAGCTTTTTCTAATCTTATGCTTCTTTGTATATATCACTCAATACTTTACTGTGCACTAAGCTGGGGGTCTTTACGGAAAGTAGGGGCATGGTCTGCGTACATCTTACCCTCCTCAGACCCTGCTCTGAGCGGGATATAATGGGTATGTTTGGTTTGGTTTGGTTTTATTCTGTGGCTAGATCAGATTCGGTTCCACCGGGAGGGGCATGTGTGAGTGCAGAGGCCGACGTGCCTAATGTGATCCAACAAGTTGTGACTCAAGTGCATCAATTGGCCCAAGTTGTGCAGAACATTAATGCTGGCAAGACTATTGAGGATCGATGGCTTCAAGAAGTCATGAAGATGAATCGCCCAGTTATCCTCTATTCCAGTAGTGAATGAGTTATCCTCTATTCCAGTGGTAGATTATCGTCGGAAGATAATTTCGATAGTTGCACCGGATGGTACTGAACACGTCTTTGAAGGAAAAAAATCCGGTACTTCAAGAAATATTGTTCGACCCATGAAGGCGATGAAGTTGTTGCGACAAGGTTGTACCAGTTATTGGTGTTATGCATTGAAGTCGGAAATTGGCAAGGTGCAGTTATCCTCTATTCCAGTAGTGAATGAGTTTTGGATGTGCTACATTAAGAAAATATCAAGATAGAGCACTTGCGTATGATATGGTGACAATACCGGTTCAGGCGGCTCCTAACTCAAAGAAGCCGAAGTTTTCTGGTAGCTTTCGAGGAAGCGGATTGCATAGGCCTCAATCTTTCGTGCAATCTTCTGTTGGTTCCTCTCAACCTAGTAGAGAAGCACCAAGAGCTTCTTTTAATTGTTGAAATCCAGGACATGTCAGTTTTCGTTGTCCATCACCCCCCGTCGACTGTTTTAAGTGTGGGAAGCAGGGACACCGGGCGTCATATTGCGAGACAGTGAGTAGAGTCCTTGCTAATGAGTCTCCCACTCCGGCAGGCACAGTTACGGGTCAGCCAACTCCGAGTGTCAGATGCGGCAGCGGCAGAGGGAAAACCGAGCATAGAGATACTCCAAGCACTGGATCAGCTCCACCTTGATTGTACGAAATGAGGCGGACTGGTGACGTAGGGGCTGCAACTACGTCAGGTACTGTTTATATTTGTATGCATCCGGTAGATGTATTGTTTGATTCTGGAGCTACTCATTCCTTCATATCATTGTCTTGTATGAGTCGTTTGAGTCTTGATGACCTTTCTATGTGTGAACCATTTATTATCGGACTGCCAAGTGGGGAAAGGATAGTTGGCAATCGAGAGATTGTCAATTATCCTGTAACCATCGGCGGTACAGGTTGGCCACCCGATTTGATCGTGATTAATATGAAAGGAGAAGATTTAATTCTGGGTGATTATTGGCTAAATCGTCATGGGGCAGTGGTGGATTATCGTCGAAAGATAATTTCGATAGTTGCACCGGATGGTACTGAACATGTCTTTGAAGGACAAAAACTAGGTACTTCAGGAAAGATTGTTCGAGCCATGAAGGCGATGAAGTTGTTGCGACAAGGTTGTACCGATTATTGGTGTTATGCATTGAAGTCAGAAATTGGCAAGGTGCAGTTATCCTCTATTCTAGTAGTGAATGAGTTTCCAGACGTATTTCCTGACGATTTGCCCGGATTGCCGCTGCACCATGATGTGGAGTTTACTATCGAACTAGAGCCTAATGCAGCAACAGTATCCAAGGCACCATACAGGATGGCCCCATAGGAAATGTAATAGTTGAAAAAGCAACTTAGTGAATTGTTGGACAAGGGTTATATTCGACCAAGTGCACCGATATTGCTAGTACGGAAGAAAGATGGATCTTTACGGTTATGTATTGACTATCGTGAGTTGAATAAACTCACTATCAAGAACAAGTATCCGTTGCCGAGAATTGATGATCTATTTGATTAACTGCAGGGGGCTACGGTTTTCTCAAATATTGACTTGAGATCGGGATATTATCAATTGCAAATTTGGGATTTGGATATTCCGAAGACAGCATTTCGAACGAGATATGGGCATTATGAATTCGTGGTTATGCCTTTCGGTTTGACTAATGCTCCAGCGGTGTTTATGCAGCTTATGAACAAGACCTTTATCGATTATCTCGATAAATTTGTGGTGGTATTTATTGATGATATCTTAATCTATTCCAAAAGCGAATCAGAGCATGCCGAACACATGAGAATAGTGTTGAATATTCTGAGGACTGATAAGCTTTATGCTAAATTTTCTAAGTGTGAGTTCTGGCTGAAAGAAGTTGCTTTTCTTGGTCACATTATATCGTCCAAGGGTGTTCGGGTAGATCCTCATAAGATTGAAGCGATTTTAGCTTGAGAACCGCCGCAGAATGTCAATGAAGTTCAGATTTTTATGGGACTAACCGGTTATTATCGTCGACTTTTCAAAGGTTTCTCGAAAATTGCTCGACCACTCACTCAGCTATTACAGAAAACTCAGAAGTTTGAGTGGAGTGACGAGTGTCAAAAAAGTTTGGATGAGTTGAAGAAGAGGCTGACTACGTCACCGATTCTAGCCTTACCGCACGGAACGGAGGGTTTCATTATTTATAGTAATGCTTCTAAACAAGGATTGGGATATGTATTGATGCAGAGGGTAATTGCGTATGCGTCTCGACGGTTGAAGCCATATGAGATGAATTATCCTACCCATGATCTTGAGTTAGCCGCTGTGGTGTTTGCGTTGAAGATATGGAGACAATATTTATATGGTTCTTCTTATCGGGTGTATGGATCATACGAGTTTGAAATATATTTTCACTCAGAAAGAGCTTAATATACGCCGGCGGTGATGGTTGGAATTGATTAAAGATTATGACCTTGACATTCTTTACCACCCAAGTAAAGCAAATGTCGTTACCGATGCCTTGAGTCGTAAGTCAATTGTGTTGCAAATATTGGAATTACTTACCATTCAACCGAAGCTCAGATGAGAGATAATTGATTTTGAGATTGAAGTTTGGCCTCAAGTAACACTACACCATATATGGGTTTCAGCAACACCTGAAAAACTGTGTTCAAAAGTCCAAAAAGTGTTGCTGAAGGTAGAAAAACAAGCTATGGCTACACTTTGACCAAATTCGAAAGTGTTACAAAAACGGCCGCAACCATAGGGGTCTAAGGTAACACTTTTCTTTTTTTTGGTAACATGTTAAAAAAGTGTAGCAATAGACCCCTATGCCAACACTTTTATTATCTGTGGCTACACTAGATTTTGTGTTGCTGTAGACTTAAGGCCACACTTTTATATATTTAGTGACACAAAGATTTGTGTAGCCGTAGACCTATGCCAACACTCATGAGGTCTAATGTAACATTAAATTGTGAAACACTTTGACATCTATACCAACAGCTTTAACACTATGGCTACACTTATATATGACCAGTTCTAACTTTTGCCAACACACTTTTAATCTTTGCCAACACAATTTTTATATTTTGCCAATATAAAGAATTATAAATTATAGTCTATGGCTACATTTTTGCAAGTTTTTACCAACATTTTTCATGCTAAAAAGCAAAATTTTATATTGGAAAATAACTATTACCGTAAAATAGTCAATACCATTAAAACAATGTCAACCATAACAACATCCAAAATACATGACTGCTAATATTCAATCCATAATAGCTAAGAACAAGTTAAAATCGCAATCCACAAATATAACAAAACTACTTGAGTCACTTAGCTAGCATAATATAAAATGATGAGATCAGTCAAGGAGTGACATTGTCACCGCCATATGACTCCTCGACTGATTTTTGAGAGTCATCAATCTTTAAGTTCAAATCTGGATTCTTCTCGGCCAACATTTTCATCATTTATCGAAATTTTTGGTCAAGTTTTTCATCCATCTCTTGTTAAAGTTGAGCCCTGATCTTAGCAGTTAGGTCCGCCACATACTGATCAGGAACTTGAACGGATGGTGATGCTGAAGACTTCGATTTTGGTTGCTCTGTAATATACTCTTCTTGACTATATATATACACTCACTGGTAAGAAGAATGAGGATATGTCACATTATGTTAAGAAGGAGATAGTTGAATTTCACAAGGAAGAGATGATAGAGTATAGGGTAAGATAAACTGCAAAATCAATGTTAAACCTTTTCTGCATAAGGTAGCATCGACTCCCTGAGCATTTACATAAGGTGGAATAAACTGCTTAGTATACCGAAGAATACATAGTACTCAAAACTTACCAGCAATATGAATTGGTAAAAAGTTCTTGTATCGATAGGGTCGAAGTTAATAAAAAACAAAGTTTTGGACCATCATCTTCAGTGTTATCAACAGCGGCCAAGTCTGTAATATCCGCAATTTTCGATTTTCGGTAAATTTCTTTTTTCAGCCGGAGTCCGTTTTGACGGCTCGCTCATGATCGTTTCGTCATTCTGAGAATGATTAATTCTACACTTTTTGTCATCCGAGTTTGTTTCGGTGTTGTTTTGTTGAGTTCTGTGGTTTTTAGCGACTTTTCCGCACTTGAGTTCGATTCTTGCGAATCTCGTCAAAGCTATTGTTTCGAGTTTCCCGCAAGTCCGTTTAACTTTGTTAGACGTGTTGTGAACTTCGGTTTGGTTATTCGATCACGTATCGTGATTTCCGGGCGTTTTGGGCCATTTTGTAATTTCTTGAAAATTACGGGTATCCATATCTGTATTTGTCGTCTTGACCCTTTTCTTGGTCGCGTATGAATAATTATTGCATTAAGTTTTCATCTCGAGTCGTTGACGTCGTCCGCGAACTTTTCGTCGTGTCCGTTCCGTGCGTTTTCGGAAATCGAGGCGTCGGGTCGTGGCGGCTGAGCAGCTGGACGGACGGGTGCGGGATTGGCCGGACGAGTGATGGACACTGGCCGAGCAGGCACGGCAGGAACCGGCGTAGCGCACGCTACGGCCGGGACGCTGCGCTAGCTTCAGCAGCGATGTAAGCGCTGCCGAGTCGGCCAGACGCCATCTGGCCCGGGCAGAGGTATTCGAGGTTGGACTCGGTCGGGATCGGCGGGTAGCGCACGCATCTGCCGGTCGTAGCGCGCTAACCGGCGAGGTAGCGCATCTTTGCCGGCCGACTAGCGTGCGCACGGACGAGTTGTCGATCCAGTGGCTCTTTGGGCCAGTCGGCTAGCGCGCGCAGCTTCCGGCCGTAGCGCACGCTAGCGGGAGTCGGGCGGTCGAGTCACGGTCGGCAGATTTGGTCGGTAGTGCCGGGTCGTGCGGGCCATGGCCGAGTGTGCTAGGCCGATCTTTGCCGATAGCGCCACGCTAGCCGGAAGGCTAGCGACGCTAGTTCCGGCCAAGATAAAAATGATGACAGCCGACTTTCTCCGTCATTTTCATTTCATTTCTCTTGATCCATGGTCGGGTTTCGGAGGAGACGAAACCATGTTGTTGAACAACAAATCCGTGAAGTTCTTGGGGTTATATCGTTGATCAATCATCCTATAACATCCTTCGATCCAAATAATCAAGGTTAGATCTTTAGAACCCTACTTTTGGGTAGATTTGGGGATTTTCGCGTTTTTGTCCGATTCGTTCCGTTTTGTCGATTAATTCATGATGAATATGATTAATCTTGTTGGTATTCTTAGTTTCCCTACGGATTCATGGTATATTTAGTGATTTTTACTAATCGAGAGGGTTTGGTTGTGGTCCCCTCGTTGTTGTTTATATACGAATATACATGAATCGTAGGCGGGTTTTCGGTGTATTCCAATTCCATATTCATTTAGAAATGGTTGTGATTGTATTCTTCGAATCGTTAGGTTCGGTTTCATTGGTTCCTAGCGTTCGTCGGTGACTTCCTTTCCGTTCGTTGCGTCGTCAATAATTCAAGGCAAGTATTTTTGGAAACCTTTAAGCTTAACATGAAATGGTGATGTATATTACTTGTGTGTAACTCACCTCGTGTTGGCCCGACGGGGTCAAGGAGGGAAATCTATCTTCGCCCTGGATTTCACGAGTTTGTTTAGCTAGCCAGTGCGGGAGGGTCCTTAGAGGCCTCGTGCGGGAATCTATGATATTACTCTGTTCCCAAGGCGATGCATGTGCGTGTTTTGTTTTGTAATGTAGCCAGTGCGGGAGGGTCCTTAGAGGCCTCGTGCGGGAATCTATGATATTACTGTGTTCCCAAGGCAAATTATTTGACTGTTTGTTTCCGGAAAAGACATGTCTTGTTTTGGTTTTCGAAATGATATTGGTGCATGTACTATGAAATGTGTAAGCGATTGGTTTGCCTTGAATACTTGTACTAGCGTAATTGCTAACCCCTTTGGGGACCCGTTGTCGGGGAAATTCTTGTTATGGATTTCGTGTTATGTTCAACGAGC
Source organism: Orobanche coerulescens (assembly GCA_033398695.1). Taxonomy (NCBI): domain Eukaryota; kingdom Viridiplantae; phylum Streptophyta; class Magnoliopsida; order Lamiales; family Orobanchaceae; genus Orobanche; species Orobanche coerulescens. The sequence continues at coordinate 117,282,765 of CM065816.1, forward strand.
AGCGGCTGGGATGGTACGAGGATGTTGGCCAAGGTTGTTGACATGTGCAATTGAGTCTTGTTATTTCCTACTGTCTCTTTTGATGTGGATGTTTTCCAAATTGTAAACTTATAGATTGTACTCGCGAGTACTTAGGCTTTTCTTTTCGGATTGTGTTTGGACTTCGTTGGAGTTACTGTATTTGTCGGTTGATGTTTATTATGCCGGTTGTACCGGACGTGTTGTTTTATGTTCTTGTTGTTAATAGTTGTTTCCTTGCTAACCGAGATGGTTAGTCGAGTGGTGTTTTATTGTGTTAGCCTGGTGGGTCCCATGTAGGGGTCCACGGCGCCGTAATACACCTCGAATATCTTAGGGTGTTACGAGAAAATGGTATCGGAGCTCTAGGTTTATGGATACCTAGGCTTGTTGGTTATTTGGGTCTAGTTGTGTTTTGTTTTGCACATTGTCACACCACGCCGCATCTCAAGACATCCAAGGCTCGTAAGTTTTCCTTACTCAATTCTCTTGTTTTCTCGTATTGAAATTCCACTTCTCGAACTGTGATTGCCTCTCTCGTACTTATTGTCGAGTTGTTTCTCGATCCATCCGGTTGTGTACTTTTGATTCTAGTATTGCGCCGTCCTTTGTCTCTCTGGAGTATGTGCGCCGTTCTGGGCTTGACCGTTTGTCGTTTTGCGAGCCTTCCATCGCTAAACTTCCTAGCATTGGTGGGATCGTTGGTGATCGAAAGATCCGAGTTTTGCTCCGTGGTATATTGTGAGAGGGCTTGACTCTCTAGTCTTTTGCTGTGTGATGGAATCTGCGTTTGGTAATTGCGATATACTAAATGTATGTTGAGCCGAATGTACCGATGAGTTGGACACCGAAGGGTGCAGTATGATGTAGAAGTTTTGAACATTGATATGTTCCGGTATAGGTATTGATGGCAGAGTTTGTTGAGAAACTCACATAGCTGGTTTCGACATATGTCCAAATCGGTGATCTTTGGTTACGCTGTCAAACTTGAAGAGATAGTTTGACATATGCTTGGAATTAGTATTCCCGAGTTGCGCTTGTTGAACTAGTGATTTTTGAATGTCGTATATGAGTATGTCCGGGAATTGTTGGTACTTGGCTAATTATTGTTATTTACAACCAATGTGTTTCTATTAATAATAATACATGCGGCGTGCATGCTTGAAAATCTCTGAGATTTGATCGTATTGTGGGTTTTTGAAAAGTGACATGAATTTGGGCGAGCCAGCCTTGTATTTTCAAATAAAAACTTGCGTCGTATTTAAAGGTCGTGTTTCAAAGTGTTTGGGACATTTTATAAAATGCCACCGCTGTTAAGCCCTTGTCGTATTTGAAAAGGTCTTGAAAACGATTTTTAACTTATCGGTTTTATTTTCGAATAACTAAAGTATACGATTTTAAAATCAGATTAGCCTGGGGAAACCTAGGCTGTCGAGTCAAGTTGTGTTTGTTGAGTTTTGTCTCGTCGGATTTTGTCTGACTTAGTCGCATCGCGACGCGTCGTTTGAGATCATTGGTCGTGATTAGTATCGAGGGGTGGTCGTCACTTACGTGCGACCTATGGATGTAAAACTCCCTTCCTTGTGTTGTGCCTCGTGTGACACGAGTTATTTGTATGATTAGTCGTTAAATGATGGAATCCTTCTGTGGATTTTGATTTCACGATATGTGTTTATTAGACTCTCGTATTTGGTTTATACGAGGAGTGTCGTCTCTTGATGTATTTTCGCATCGTATTTTATCCATTGCGTGAGTTCTTTCAAACGGCTTTCGGTATTTTGCAAACTGAGTTTTATTTCGTAAAACCGATTCCTTGAATCAAGTTTTGGCATTTTGGCCTTGAATATTTCATGATGGTTTGACAAATGATTTTGTGAGCTTTGGAAAAATATTACCGTCATTGGTCTTTTTAGCATTTTCGAAATGACATGGGAAATTGTGCTTAGCACAGTAAATCCTTGTGAGAAAGGTTTACGGCATGTAATTTTTCTGATATGTTCTGTTGTTGTCTCTGTGGGTCGTTAGTGCACGCTACGCTTTGCGGCTAGCGCGCTCAAGAGTGCATTGGTAGCACGCTAAGGGGAGGATAGCGCACGCTACCTGGTAGTTCGAGCGATCCAGAGCTACCGGACTGGGTCTGAAGTTCTCGTTAGCGCACGCTAACACTTGGGGTTAGCGCACGCTAACAGTGTATTTTTGGTCAGGAGTTTTGTTTGATGCCGTGATAGCGCACGCTAACCTTAATGATTAGCGCACGCTAATTGTGTCCAGTATAAATACTGGACACCAGTCTAGAAGTTGCATTTTTCTTCATTTCTTCTCCTTCCTCCATGAGTTGAGACGTAGCGACTCGGTTTCGCATCTGGGCTGATTTTTTCTTCCACCCAAAGGTGTTTTGGAGTATCCTAGATGATTTTTAACATCATATAATCCACTGTTCTTCGCCGAATCTAGGTATTTTCTTGAATCCCTAGAGTTGACTTTTTGGAGTTTTGTTCTTGATATCGTTTTCCATCCAGTTTTGATAAACCGATTGTTGTTTTAACGATGTTGTTGAACATATCCTGAGGATTGTATATCACTGTCGTGATTTTGAGCGATTTGATGCGTGTGATATGATGTGTTTAAGTAAGTGTTGATACGTGCGAATTTTGGGCATTCTGGCCTATTGTACTTCTGAAAAACCTTGAGTATCTTAGAAAATAAACCTCGAGACGTACTTTAAAATAAATTATTTTCTCACAGTGCTCTCAAGATGCCTACTAGTGTCACGCTATGTTTCAAAATTATTCTACTTTGAGGATCAAAATATTTTGAAATATTTCTAATGATTTAGAAATGCATTCGCTTAGACCCGAAGGTCGAATATAGCTGACAAGTTTTAATTTAACGAAAGGTGTCTTCATTTCTCTTTTTTCAAACGCAAGATGATTTTTTTTTTAAAAGTCTCGATGACGATGTTTGTACTACTTTTGATATTTGATACTCAAGATCAACTGGTGCTTGCAAGTTATTTTCAAAAGATGGCTTTGTTTTCAAAACCTATCATTCCTATTGTGGTCCGGGAATATATGTGTGATGTTCGTGCTCTAGTTAGGGTGTTAACCCCGAGTTGTTGTTGAATTGGTGGTGTGAGCGTTGAGTCGTTCGCCACACAGTTGTCGTGGTAGCCTCTGCGAGGGGTGTGATATTGGTATTGGATGTTGTCGCCTCATAGCGGTTTATGCGTTATCGCATATATGCGTTAGAGCTCGGGTTGGTATGATTGTGTGCATCGGTGATTGTTTCGCATCGTGTCGGTTGCTTATTGTATCGTTACCTTGGTTCCGTTGTTGTGAGTTTCGGGAGCGAGGTCAAAAGTAATACCCGTACTATTTTGACTTCTATATCTTCTCTTTCTCCAGTCTATTGATTCGCTCGTGTCCATTGATGCCTTCTGAACTTGATCTATACCTTGGTTTCACCATTCGAGCAGTAATGTCTGGTTTTGAGTCGATCAGTTATCGTTGTGACTTTTCCGAATTCGGTTCGACTTTTGTGAATCTTGTTCGGAAGTAACATCTTTTGGTTCTAATAGTTCTTTTATTCGAAGTGGATCGAATTTTAACCGTACTTTTGGCTCTATCAACTCGTTTATGCTCGTTAACATTTCGAACTTTCCTATCCCTTGCTTTTGTTGATCGAACGAGGTGGTATTGTTTGAATAACTCGTTTGTCGTTGTGGCTTTTCAATCGCTATTCCCTTTCCCTGTGGATATTGTGGGAATGCACGTCTTCTTGTTCTCACCAGTCATCACGGGAGTTGTCGTTGAATATTATTATCCTACGTGTTTCGGACATGATTGTTCGATTCTTGTTGTCTCAATCGTTTGTTTGTTCGGTTTTTGTTCTCGTTTCGCGATTGTTGAGCGTTCAGGCTCCTTCGTAATTCCCTTAAGTTCGGGAAATTAGTCTCGTTTTCGATCTTCCAACCCTTGGGCGGTGGAATTCCGTATTTGTTCAGCGTTGACTCTCGTTTTGGATTGATGAACCGTTGGGTTGGTCAATCGTATTGATTTTCGTTCGTTGAGTTTTGTGATTGTTCGGATAATCGACTCGATTGTATTGTCTATTTGATGACGCTTGTCACTCGTTGATTTTATTATGTCTCTACCGGTGACGTTGTGTTAGTCGCCCTGGAGCGTATTTTCTCGCCGTATGTCTCTTTGCGTTCCTTGCAGCGTTTCGCCGTCGGGCGCGAGTCTTCGGTTTTTGTGTATCTCGTCGAGTTTTTCTGGCAAGGGATATTGCTTCTCCCTACTTGTTCTAAGTTTCGGGACGAAACTTCTTTTAAGGAGGGTAGAATGTAATATCCGCAATTTTCGATTTTCGGTAAATTTCTTTTTTCAGCCGGAGTCCGTTTTGACGGCTCGCTCATGATCGTTTCGTCATTCTGAGAATTATTAATTCTACACTTTTTGTCATCCGAGTTTGTTTCGGTGTTGTTTTGTTGAGTTCTGTGGTTTTTAGCGACTTTTCCGCACTTGAGTTCGATTCTTGCGAATCTCGTCCAGCTAACTGTTTGAGTTTCCGCAAGTCCGTTTAACTTTGTTAGACGTGTTGTGAACTTCGGTTTGGTTATTCGATCACGTATCGTGATTTCCGGGCGTTTTGGGCCATTTTGTAATTTCTTGAAAATTACGGGTATCCATATCTGTATTTGTCGTCTTGACCCTTTTCTTGGTCGCGTATGAATAATTATTGCATTACGTTTTCATCTCGAGTCGTTGACGTCGTCCGCGAACTTTTCGTCGTGTCCGTTCCGTGCGTTTTCGGAAATCGAGGCGTCGGGTCGTGGCGGCCGGCAGTGGCCGGACGGGTGCGGGGATGGCCGGACGAGTGTGGACACTGGCCGGCAGCACGCGAGAACCGGCGTAAGCGCACGCCTTCTGGCCGGGGGCCCAGCGCTTAGCTCGCGATGTAGCGCACTTGTCGAGTCGGCCAGACGCTCTCGGGCACAGGCGAGAGGTATTCGAGGTTACGGACTCGGTCGGGATCGGCGGGTAGCGCACGCTCTGTCGGTCGTGGCGCGCTAACCGGCGAGGGTAGCGCATGCCGCCGCCGACTAGCGTACGTTGCTCGGGACGAGTTGTCGATCCAGTGGCTCTTTGGGCAGTCGGCTAGCGCGCGCTTCCGGCCGTAGCGCACGCTAGCGAGTCGAGCGGTCGAGTCACGGTCGGCAGATTTGGTCGGTAGTGCCGGGTCGTGCGGGCCATGGCCGAGTGTGCTCGGCCCGTCTTTGGCCGATAGCGCACGCTAGGCGGGAAGGCTAGCGCACGCTAGTTCCGCCCGATATAAAAATGATGAGACCAGACTTTCTCCGTCATTTTCATTTCATTTCTCTTCGGTCATGGTGGGGTTTCGGAGGACGAAACCATGTTGTTGAACAACAAATCCGTGAAGTTCTTGGGGTTATATCGTTGATCAATCATCCTATAACATCCTTCGATCCAAATAATCAAGGTTAGATCTTTAGAACCCTACTTTTGGGTAGATTTGGGGATTTTCGCGTTTTTGTCCGATTCGTTCCGTTTTGTCGATTAATTCATGATGAATATGATTAATCTTGTTGGTATTCTTAGTTTCCCTACGGATTCATGGTATATTTCGTGATTTTTACGGAATCGAGAGGGTTTGGTTGTGGTCCGCCCTCGTTGTTGTTTATATACGAATATACATGAATCGCAGGCGGGTTTTCGGTGTATTCCAATTCCATATTCATTTAGAAATGGTTGTGATTGTATTCTTCGAATCGTTAGGTTCGGTTTCATTGGTTCCTAGCGTTCGTCGGTGACTTCCTTTCCGTTCGTTGCGTAAATCAATAATTCAAGGCAAGTATTTTTGGAAACCTTTAAGCTTAACATGAAATGGTGATGTATATTACTTGTGTGTAACTCACCTCGTGTTGGCCTGACGGGGTCAAGGAGGAAATCTATCTGCCGCCCGGATTTCACGAGTTTGTTTAGCTAGCTGATGCGGGAGGGTCCTTAGAGGCCTCGTGCGGGAATCTATGATATTACTCGTTCCCAAGGCGATGCATGTGCGTGTTTTGTTTTGTAATGTAGCCGATGCGGGAGGGTCCTTAGAGGCCTCGTGCGGGAATCTATGATATTACTCTGTTCCCAAGGCAAATTATTTGACTGTTTGTTTCCGGAAAAGACATGTCTTGTTTTGTTTTCGAAATGATATTGGTGCATGTACTATGAAATGTGTAAGCGATTGGTTTGCCTTGAATACTTGTACTAGCGTAATTGCTAACCTTTGGGGACCCGTTGTCGGGAAATTCTTGTTATGGATTTCGTGTTATGTTCACCAGACGAGCTGCTACTGGATGGTACGAGGATGTTGGCCAAGGTTGTTGACATGTGCAATTGAGTCTTGTTATTTCCTACTGTCTCTTTTGATGTGGATGTTTTCCAAATTGTAAACTTATAGATTGTACTCGCGAGTACTTAGGCTTTTCTTTTCGGATTGTGTTTGGACTTCGTTGGAGTTACTGTATTTGTCGGTTGATGTTTATTATGCCGGTTGTACCGGACGTGTTTTTTTATGTTCTTGTTGTTAATAGTTGTTTCCTTGCTAACCGAGATGGTTAGTCGAGTGGTGTTTTATTGTGTTAGCCTGGTGGGTCCCATGTAGGGGTCCACGGCGCTGTAATACACCTCGAATATCTTGGGGGTGTTACAAAGTCTTTCTTTCCCTGAAAGGTGATGAAATTGGGTTTAATAAAAATATGAAACTTAATTAAAATGTGAAAAACAATATGAGAAGATATGAATATGACCTTCAAAGACGAGATGGAAAATAAATCGACATCACTATATCCACCATCCTCCATTACATCTCTCCATCCCAGTTGCTTTCCTTTTTTTATCCTGCAAGTCCAGTCCAAAGCAAGTGTAAGATAAAAACACAAAAAACGCCATGTAATACAGCATAATTATTAAACCAAATATAAAATAAAGAACAAACCTTTTCTTTTCGTTTTGCAATAGTCTTCTTTGCTGTTTTCTCTTCATTGCATAGCATTTGTCATTCTTCCATGTCTTTAAGTCCATCATCATCTTCGTCTTCATCCTCATCAGCTTTGCTCTCGGGTTCTACATCTTCAGGTATAGGAATTTCCTTTTCTGGAGATAATGCTTTTCTCATATGGATACGCCACCTAAATATGCCAATAAAACAAAATTAAGTAACAATAAACTCTAGAGAGAAAATAAGATTAGGTTTAATGCAAGGCGCTCCTTACTTGACAAATGCTTAAAGTCTTGTTTCCTAAAACACGCAAGTCTTCGAGACTTCTTTAACGATAAAATAAGAAGTTAAAAACTTTCAAATGTGGATTAAAGGAAATAACAGATGAAATCATTCTAAATACCGAAAATGGAAAAGAAAAAAATATATAGGGTATTACCTCCTCAGTAGTTAATTTATGATTCTTGATTGGAAGACATGTGTCTTCCGCGAAGGCTATAGATGTAACAGTACCAAGAACATCGAGAGGAGCACTTGACCAAATAAAATCATGGCTGAACAAGTTTTCCTCAAAGTGGCATCACCATCTTCATACCTGACATCGTGAACTTGTTAACACTTAACCAATAACCGGAACAAAGAAGTGTCAACTCATTGCAACTAAAAGAACTTCATAGTCCACAAAATCCTAATGTTGAGTGTACCACGTACCAACACGCAATTACCTATTTTGAATACAAAACTGGATTAGAGAGCTTACCCATCACGATGTCTCTTCTGTTTTGTTTCTCTAAGCACATCAATTACCTGAAATTGGTAAGTTCACACAAAATAAAAACACATTTAGTTTTCTGCTATAACAGATAAAACAGAAGATAACTTGGATTAACATTGTGGATGATATTACCTTTGGGGGTTCTTTGCCACTTTGAAATAGATGCCTAACATCAAAAAGACGAGGATCTATCTTAGCAGGTTCCTTGTACTTTAGACCTGTGATATAAAGCTGCTCACTCGCCTCGTCTCCTGTATTTAAAAGAATAGCACAACCTCACCTATTTACAAACACACCTTAATACATATGATAACACGATGAGAATGAAGGTCGCAACATGATGACTCATAGAGACCCCAAAGTCCGAGCGCCTTGTTTCCCAAAATATTAGAGCGAAGATGGAGTATGTATAGAATCCACCAACAAACATATACAGGCCCTTGATTTGGCTGAACATAAAAAAGGCGATATGAATTATATGGCATAGAAAATTATATAAAGGGATCATTACCAAAACTGCTCCCCTAAATATAACTTCTATGGCATAGAATCAAACCTCATGTTCTTCTTTATTTATTTTTTGTAATTTTAGAAAAAAAAAATTGTATTACCCCAAAAACTCAAAGGGTAGTTTTTCTAATTATCCCTTACATAAATTCCAAATATGCCAATCAAGACCTGGACAACTTTTATCGGAGAGATGGCTAAGAGCCTTGTATAGGAAAATTATAAATCCGATGTCCTAATAGTTTACATATATGAGTTTTCATTCAAAGAGGCTCCTTTAGCTGAGCCTTAGTGACACTGGCTAAGAGAAAACTGAAGTCCTACTCTTTAGTCAGTTCAGGTTGATAACATGAAACAACTCTGGAAGCATTACATGCATTCTTCCTCCAATTTTAACCATATACTATATCTGAATTTTTCAAAAGTAAGGAGATCAGAAACTTCAAAAGCTTTGCTCATAAACTTGACAAGGCGACAATTGCAAAACGAGAAAATCTAAAATACCGACAGATGCACAGGCTTATTTTTTTGAATGACACTGAAGTTTTATGTGCATATATCGGAAAGGGTTGAAATAATGCAAAGACATAATAATCTTCTTATAATGCTAATGAATAAATAAAACCTAGAAATGCAAAATAAACTGCAGGTGCAAAGCAATCCAACTATGTGTTTGCATGCAGTATCCCTATAGCCAAAATAAACTTAACATCTGATCTTAGTGGCAACACCAGAATAGATCACAGGCTCTGAATCTTTTATCACATAAGAACGTTGAAATTTTGTGCAACCAATGTAGGTGTCCCTCACACAACAAAAGAAGAGCAATGAATATCATATCTGCAGTAGATGTGATGTGTCACAACTCGAAAAAAAAATCTAGTCATTTATTTGATGATATTTCTATAAAACTGTAGTTTAGTGTTCTTACATCCATTTGAAAAGTAATCATAATTTCTCATGGCACAAGAGAGAGATTATGGAAGTAATAAGTTGTAAAGAATATGAAGGTTTTCAAGGTCAGGATCTTCGCATCAGTAACCAAAATACTCGTACCATGTGAGATTGATGTGGCATCACCGACCCTGCTCCTCAACTCAACTGAATTTTCAACAAGAGCAGCTTTCTTTCTAGTCACCTAATAGATGAGCACCATGATATGAGAAGAGTTTCCAAATAAAAATATAACTCAGAAGTCAAAATTAATAGGCTCTATCACTATTTTAAGTAATGGCAGTTGGTATAGACAGAAGCATCATGGTCAAACTTAATGAAGTCCAGATAAGAAAGAAAGTCATGGGGAGAGAAAGAAGATAGACAATTATGAGAACAAATCATTGCTACCTCTTTGAAATCTAATTCCACATAAAGATAAGGTGCTTTCCCTTCGTCCTGTAAAATATAGAAACAGCTACCGTAAAAGGGCATAACTTACATTTGATTGGTTGAGAAAAATATATTAGGGGTAGCAAAACCACAAACAAGCGATGTTACCGGCTGTATCAAGATGCATTGCATAAGATAACAAAAAATGAATGATGAAAAATAAAACATATCATATAATGGAAGGATCCATCGAACTCACTAGCACCCAGAATAAACAATATCTCTCACAAGATGAAAGTGAGGAAGGATACCTTTGACCGTGACATGAGATGATGAAGCGACATGAATTTGAGATGAGGGATGGAGGCGAGGCTCTTTTGGGTAAGAAGGTAGGACGGAAAAGCATGAGGCGTTAATCGCCCGTGGTTGGGGAAAACCACCTCATCACTGACCGCAGGAATTTTAATTGTAAAAAAATCCTAAATCGGATTCCTAAAATAAGCAAGACAACAAAGATAGTATAAGGTGGGATGATGAGAGAAGCCGAGCCACGGGAGAACGCCAGGCAAGGAGGTGAAATGGAAGGAAGCAGACATGAAGGCAGGATGACGACGAAAAAGTAACCCTAGAAAATGAAAGAACTGGTGAAAGAGGCAGCAAGCGGATTTAAGTGCAAGCCTCCTATTTTTTTCTTTCATGGTAACACTTTTTTTAAAGATCAACGGTAGCATAATTTGGTGTTACCATAGATACTATGGCAACACTGTTACTATCAATCAGATGCTAGAAAAAAGTGTTAGCGTAGATCAATTTCAAGGCATCTATGCTAACACTTTTGCTTGTAACATCGAAATAAACGTTGCTAAAGGCCATTTGTGGCGTAGTGTAACTCAAGGACAATTACGTTTCCTTGAAATCACATCCTCAGTGATTGAAGATGTTAAGGCTAAACAAGGGGATGATCCTTTATTAGCTCAGCTTCTGGAGGATGTTGTTAAAGGAAAGGCACCTGGATTCATGATCTTTGAAGAGGGATCTCTTCGATTTCAAGGCAGGATTTGTGGACCAAATCAAGATAGTCTTAAGCAAGTAATTTTAAACGAAGCACATTCTACTTCGTACTCATTTCATCTAGGTACGAGTAAAATGTATAAAGATTTGAAGAAGAATTTCTGTGTGGACTAAGGATCTGTGTGTATTCCGACCTGTGTGGGAAGAATAGCATTGAAGACGAAGCTTCGATCTGTGTAATAAGAAGCAAGTCGAAAAAGATCTCAAGCCAATCTATGTGAACGACCCAGATATGCAGTCCCTGTATCAATCTGTGTGAACGATATAGAGACAGGTTTAGTTATAGTCACGTAGTTATGTACAGTGATTATAATAAACGTTTTACTCCTGTGTGGATGACCAGTGGATGTAGAGAGGTTTACCTCGAACCACTTTAAACTGTGTGTCATTTACCTTCTGTCTTTACTGTTTTCATTGATTTGTGATTAATCAAGTATACTGCTAAAACCCTGTATTGGTGGCCGAACATGAAGAAAGACGTAACGGAGTATGTGTCAAAATGTTTAACTTGTCAGCAAGTTAAAGCTGAACATCAAAGACCTGCCGGAAAATTAAAGCCGTTACCGATTCCGAAATAGAAGTGGGAGGACATCGCGATGGATTTTATTGTAGGAATGCCAAGGATGCGAACTAGAATGAATATGATTTGGGTAATCATTGATCGACAACCAAGTCAGCACATTTTCTAAGCATTAGAGATACTTGGGGACCAGAGAAATTGGCTCGTTTATTCATTGTAGAAATTATAAGACTTCATGGTACCCTAAAGAGTATTGTTTTAGATTGTGATGGACGTTTTGTATCACATTTCTGGCAACCAGTACATCGAGCACTCGGAACTGAGTTGAATTTTAGTACCACTTATCATCCTCAAACGGATGGACGGTCGGAGAGAACCATCCAGACATTGGAAGATATGTTAAGGGTGTGTGCCTTTAATTGGATAGTAGATTGGGAGATTCATTTACCGTTAATCGAATTTGGGTATAATAATAGTTGGCATAGTTCGATTGGTATGGCCCCATTTGAAGCATTATACGGGAGACGATGTCGATCGACACTTTGTTGGGATGAATCATATGAATTACTTGGAGTAGAGTCATATTTTTTAATTCAAACTTGGGAAAAGATTGCTTTAATCCGACAAAAGTTATTGACTGCCCAGAGTCAACAGAAGTCATATGCCGATGTTCGACGTCGACCATTAGACTTTCAGGCAGGATATCATGTGTTGTTGAAGGTATCACCGACTCGTGAAGTCCTTCGGTTTGGTAAGAAAGGGAAGCTCAGTCCTCGTTATATTGGTCCTTTCGAGATCCTGGACAGAGTAGTTGATGTGGCTTATCGACTGGCGTTACCTCCAGCGCTTAGTCACGTTCATAATGTGTTTCATATTTCACAATTGCGTAAGTATGTTTCCGATCCTAACCACATTATTGATTATGAAGAGATTGAGGTAAATGATGATGTTATGTATGAAGAGCAACCGGTAGCCATATTGGAGCGATGAGTGAAACAATTGCGACGGAAGTTGATTCCGTTAGTAAAGGTTCAATGGTCTAAACATGGGGTTGAGGAAGCAACATGGGAAACCGAAAATAGTATGCGTACCTGATACGCTAAACTGTTCGAATCTTAAGTTTTGGGATGAAACTTCTTTTTAGGGGGTAAGGGTGTAATATCCGCGTATTTTATTATTTATGTGTGTTATTTTGGACGTATACTGTTGAGAATTAATTTATAATTTCCATGTTATATTGCTTGGCATTTGGAATCATGTGTATATCGGTGATGGTATTGGAATGTTGATGGTTAGTAATTGTCGAGTTTTGTGATTATCGGAATGTGTTTGTTCTAACCAGACTTCATGGTTTTAAATGCTGGGAAGTATCAGTTAGCGCACGCTAGACTGTATTGCTAGCGCACGCTAACCATGTATCCGTAGCACACACTACTCTTGTTCGTAGCGCACGTTCGGCTGACTGGGCAGTAGGCTTTCTGGATTCTGGAATGGGTCATTAGCACACGTTAATAGTACGCTAGCTTACGTTATTGAGGTGGATTAGCGCACGTTAGAGGTATTGGAAACGCCCGCTATTTCGGCCTGGCAGTAAGGACAGAATGTTTCTGGAGTCTGGACACAAGCGGTTAGCACACGCTACTATTGGAGCTAGCGCGCGCTAGTGCCGGTATATAACGCATGCTAACTTATGTGTAGCGCAAGCTAGCAGAGTCATACAGAAAGTTTTGGGCTACCGACATAGCTGATAGCGCGCGCTATACGTAGACCGTAGCGCACGCTAATAACGACCTGTATAAATAGGCCTGCATTGTAATATCCGCAATTTTCGATTTTCGGTAAATTTCTTTTTTCGGTCGGAGTCCGTTTTGACGACTCGCTCATGACCGTTTCGTCATTCTGAGAATGATTAATTCTACACTTTTTGTCATCCGAGTTCGTTTTGGTGTTGTTTTGTTGAGTTCTGTGCTTTTTAGCGGCTTTTCCGCACTTGAGTTCGATTCTTGCGAATCTCGACCGAAGCTAGCTTTGAGTTTCCAAGTCCGTTTAACTTTGTTAGACGTGTTGTGAACTTCGGTTTGGTTATTCGATCACGTATCGTGATTTCGGCGTTTGGGCCATTTTGTAATTTCTTGAAAGTTACGGGTATCCGTATCTGTAATTGTTGTCTCGACCCGTTTCTTGGTCGCGTATGACTAATTATGGTATTACGCTTTCATTTCGAGTCGTTTATGTTGTCCGCGAACTTTTCGTCGTGTTCGTTCCGTGCGTTTTCGGTAATCGGGTCGTCGAGCCCTGGCGGTTGCGGGACTGGCCGGACGGTTGCGGGACAGGACGGACGATTGCGGGCGCCGGCTTTGACGGGTGCGCGAAGCGTAAGCGCACGCCCGGCCGGAAGGCTGCCTTCTAACCGGCAGTGTAGCGCCTGTGCCGGGTAACTGCGTCTGTGCTCGGGCAGCGATGGGGTTTCGAGGTTACGGACTCGGTCGGGATCGGCGGGTAGCGCACGCTACGCCCGGCGTAGCGCGCGCTAGTCGGCAGCGTAGCGCCGTCGGCCGGCTAGCGTACGTTACTGGCCGGCGGATTCGATCCGGTGGCTCTTTGGGCCAGTCGGCTAAGCGCGCGAGCATCCGGCCGTAGCGCACGCTAGCGGAGTTGGGTCGGCGAGTTGGTCGGCGGGGTTGGTCGGTGATGCCGGGTCGTGTGGGCCACTGGCCGAGGGTACTCGGCCGATCTGGCCGATAGCGCACGCTAGTCCGGGAAGGCTAGCGCACGCTAGTCCCGATATAAATATGGTGGCAATCACATTTCACTTCGTTTTCATTTCCTTCCTTCTCCATCCGCGAGTGGCGATTCATGGGCGGCGAAGCCATGTTGTTTAACAACAAATCCATGAAGTCCTTGAGTTCATAACATCAATCGATCGTCCGTTATCAACCTTTGATTCAAATAATCAAGGTAATCACCTTAGAACCCTAATTTCGTGAATTTGGGGATTTTTGCATTTTCGTCCGATTCGTTCCATGTTGTTGATTAATTCATGATGGGTATGATTAATCTTGATAGTATTCTTGTGTTTAACATCATTTAATCCATTGTTCTTCGTCGAATCAAGTATATTTCTTGATTTCCTTGAATTGACTTTTTGGGGATTTGTCCCGAACTCGTTTTCATCCGTTTTCGATGGATCGATTATGGTTAAATGATGTTGTTAAACATATTCTATGGATTGTATATCCATATTTCAACTTGGAATTCCGTTTTCGGGTTTGTGGAGCGAATCGTGTTCTTGGCCATTTTGGGGGAAATCCGTGAACTTTCGTCATTCGTTCTTTGAATTCAACGGATTTGAGTCGTGTTATAGAATTCATTTCATTGTTATTATTTGTCCTTCGTAGTTTATGAACGTGAGTTGGCGTTCGGTGGAGTCGGCGGGTACGTAGTCGGTTCGGGCCAACCTACTTCGGTCGATTCTCCGCGTTGTTCTTATTCGAGGCAAGTATCTTGCCCATACATTACGTGTTTTGTGGATATATTAGTTAGTAATTTTCGACGTGATTTATGAATGTCTATAATTAACTTTCAAAGGAATTGATATGCTTTTCAATACTTCCTTAAAAGATGACTCGTATGATTTCGTCGTTAAATATGCTTGTCTAAGTATGTGTGGGGTATCGTTTTGTGTGATTATGACGTTGAGGATTTATAGCTTAACCTTTCCTTGAGATATGTATGGAACGTATGCCTATTGATGATCCTATCTCATTGTGTCGTTCGGCGTGGTTGGATAGGTATTTTCCCTCGTTGCTATGTTATTTGTACTAGCTGCATCGTTGAAATTCTAGCATGAATCGTATCATTACTTGGTCGTGAGTATATGTTGGATGAATCGCCATTCTAGTAAGGTACCTCGACTATATATACTATGATTGACCTTCGAGGCTTGTGGTTTGCAAATGTGATTTTGAAACGTGTGTGTGTGTCGTTCCTTCCACCCGGAGTGTCCGACGGGATGTCCGGGGTCGATACTAAGGGTACGGCCACGGAAGTGGACTTGGGTGCGTGTGTGGATGAACTTCCACCGGAGTGTCCGACGGGATGTCCGGGGGTCGATCTTAAGGTACGGCCGCGGAAGTGGTTTCCACCGGAGTGTCCGACGGATGTCCGGGGTCGATACTAAGGTGCAGTGCGGGTTACCAATTGTGGTTTTCATCTCGAGGATGACGTTGATGTTTTCGTTAATTGTGATATTGTCCGGAGTATCACAATGCTTTGTGCTCGGGGTCGAGAGACATTATATATCGAGTCTTGGTGCTTGGCTAGAATGGCATAAGAATGATGTGTTATGTGTAATGTGTCCTTGTAAGTGAATTGCAGTGGATGATCGGGTCGTAGGCCCTGTGTTTTGTGACCGGAATGGTTGGGTCGTGGACCCCGTGTCTTGTTAACGAACTTGCATTTTGGAAAATGAACTTTGGGGTCAGACCACTAAATGACTTTTGTGGAATTAAGAATTTTTCAATTTCTAATGTTTTCAAAACTCCCGAGATTTGGAATTGTTTTCAAAGTGCTTACTTGCTTCGCTTCTACTTTCAAGACTTGAACTATTTTTAACTAAATATATCTCGGGAAGTCTTTCGTTGTATTCTCGGAATGTGTTGTGTATGGCTCGTATTTGCACTTTATACTTGCACTAGCGAAACAGTGGAGTTTGCTAACCCCCGAGTAATCGGGGTGGATATCTGTATTGTGTCCAGTACATGCAGGTTTTGGGAGCAAGACACGGGATCGGTGCGAGGATGATGAAAGAAGAATGATACTAATCACACGAAGGCCGCTTTGACTTGATTAGTCGGAGTCCATTGTATTGTCTTTTCCATTTGTCTTATTGTTAAATGCGTTGCAAGTATTTTACCCTTGCATGTGTATGAGTCGGGATGAGTTTATGTATTTTGATTTGTAAGTCGGTGACGGAAGACCAAATCGGTCTATTGATTCGTTATTTTGATTCGTCGGTATGTAATGTAATGTGTTGTGTTGATGTCTAGCTTGGTGGATCCTCACGGAGAGGGACTGCCGCGTGTAATATTCCGGTTTGATGCGGGGTGTTACATTTATGGTATCGGAGCTTAGGTTGCGGAAACCTAGGTGTCGGGTCGATCGTGTATTGTTGGGTCTTGTCTTGTCAGTTGAGTCGGCGATGTCATGTCGCGACGCGTCTGCAGGATGTCGGTCGTGATTAGTATCATGGTGCAACCATCATCTTCGTGCGACCTGTGGAAGTAAGTCTCCCTTCTTTGTGTTGTGCCTCGTGTGACACGAGCTATTTTTATGATTATTTGTTAAGTGATGGAATCCTTATATGGATTTTGATTTCACGATATGTATTTAGTCGACTCTCGTAATTGATTTATACGAGGAGTGTCGTCACTTGTGATGTCTTTTTATTGTTGTTTTTCTCCGTTGTTGATGATTTTCGAATCGATTTGCACGTTTTACAAGTCTCTTGTGGAAGCTTTGTGCTTATACGCGTTCGACTTGTTCACTTGCCAGTGCGGGAGAGTATTTTATCAGTGGTTTTGTTCTGAATGTGGTATTTTATCGTTTATTTCCGTTTAAAGACATATATTGTCTTGATTTTAAACTTTTTGATGCGTGTGCTATGAGTTGTTTTAGTGAACATCGATATGTGTGAGTTTTGGGCATTCTGGCCTATTGAATTTTTGAAAACCTTGAGTATCTTAGAAAAATAAATTTCGAGACATACTTTTCAAATGGGTTATTTTCTTGTGGTACATCCAAGGTGCCACAATATATTTCAAAAATTTTCTACCTCGAGGACCAAAATGTTTTGAGATATTTTCAATATTTTAGAAACACTTTTATTTAGACCCGAGGGTCGAATATTTTGAAAGTTTTCATTAAGAGAAAGTATCTTCATTCTTATCAAATGCGAAATGGTTCTCCAGTGTCTCGATAACGATGTTTCAAGTTTGTACTTTTTGAAAGGTGATACTCAAGATCAACCGGTGTTCTTCTAAATTATTTTCGAAATGAGGTTTTCGTTTTTAAAACCTATCCATTCCGTTTGAGGGCTGGGTATGTATGTGTGAGGTTCGCGTTGTCATTTTGATACTTTCTCCCAGTATGACCGAATTGGCGGTGTGAGTGTTGAGTCGCTTTCCACACATTTGTTGTGTTAGCCCCGTGAGAGGCGGGATGTTGGTGTTGAATATTATCGCCCGTAGTGATTCTGCGTTGTCGCGCATGTGCGAGCTGTTAGAGCTTGGTTTGGTATGACCGTGTGCATCGGTGATGGTTCCGTTATGCGTCGGTTGTTTAATGTCTTGTTACCTTGCTCCCGTTTTGTGAATTTCGTGGACGAGGTCGGAGGTAATGCCCGTACTATTTTGACTTCTGTATTTTCTCTTTCTCCAGTCTATCGATTCGCTCATGTTCGTTGGCACTTTATGAACTTGTTCTATATTTTGATTTCATCGTCCGAACGAGCTGTGATCTTGTTGTGGGTCGATCTGGTTATCGATGTTACTTTTTCGGGTTCAGTTCGATTCTTGTGAACCTTGTTTGGGAGTGACATCATCTGGTTCTATTAGTTCTTTTATTTGAAGTGGATCGGATTTGGAACCCTTATGTTTTCGACTGTCGACTCATTTATGTTCGTTGACATTTCGAGCTTGTCACGCCCCTTGTTTTTGTTTATCGAGCAGTGTGGTATTGTTTGAATAACTCGTTTGTCGTTGTGACTTTTTAATCGCTATTCCCTTTCTGTGGACCTTATGGGAATGCATGTCTTGTAGTTCTCACGGATCATCACGGGGTTGTTGTTTGAACTTTATTGTTCTTCGCGATTCGAACATGATTCTTCGATTTTGTTGTCTCGATCGTTGTGGTTTGATTGTTTGATTGTTCGGTTTTATTGACCTCGTTGTGATTGGTGAACATTCGGGCTCCTTCGTAATTCCTTTCGGATTCGGAAATTAGTCTCGTTTTCGATCTTCAAACCCTTAGGCGGTGGAATTAGTATTTGTTGACGTTTGGCTCGTGTTTTGATCAATGTACCGTTAGGTTGGTCAATCGTATCGATTTTCGTTCGTTGTGTTTTGTGATTGTCGGATAATTGACTTGGCTATATTATCCATTTGATGACGCTTGTCGTTTGTTGGTTCTATTATATCCCTAACGGCGACGTCGTGTTGGTCGCCGTGGAGCGTGTTTACACGCCGTATGTTCCTTCGCGTTGTTTGTAACATTTCGCCGTTGGGCGTTAGTTGCGCATTCTTGTGTATCTCGTTGAGTTTTTCCTGGCGGAATATTTCTTCTCCCTACTTGTTTTAAGTTTCGGGACGAAACTTCTTTTAAGGAGGGTAGAATGTAATATCCGCAATTTTCGATTTTCGGTAAATTTCTTTTTTCGGTCAGTCCGTTTTGACGACTCGCTCATGACCGTTTCGTCATTCCGAGAATGATTAATTCTACACTTTTGTCATCCGAGTTCGTTTTGGTGTTGTTTTGTTGAGTTACGTGCTTTTAGCGGCTTTTCCGCACTTGAGTTCGATTCTTGCGAATCTCGACCAGCTGCTTTGAGTTTCCGCAAGTCCGTTTAACTTTGTTAGACGTGTTGTGAACTTCGGTTTGGTTATTCGATCACGTATCGTGATTTCCGGGCGTTTGGGCCATTTTGTAATTTCTTGAAAGTTACGGGTATCCGTATCTGTAATTGTTGTCTCGACCGTTTCTTGGTCGCGTATGACTAATTATGGTATTACGCTTTCATTTGAGTCGTTTATGTTGTCCGCGAACTTTTCGCCGTGTTCGTTCCGTCGTTTTCGTGTCGAATCGTCGAGCCACAGCGGTTGCGGGATGGCCGGACGGTTGCGGGGCCAGCCGGACGATTGCGGGCGCCGGCTTTGACGGTGCGGCAGAACCGGCGTAGCGCACGCCTTCTGGCCGGAAAGGCTGCCTTGCTAACGGCAGTGTAGCGCACGCCGCCGGGTGGCTAGCGTCTGTGCTCGGGCCGGCGATGGGGTTTCGAGGTTACGGACTCGGTCGGGATCGGCGAGTAGCGCACGCTACGCCGAGCGTAGCGCGCTAGTCGGCGGCGTAGCGCCGCGGCTGTCGGCCGGCTAGCGTCGTTACTGGCGGGCGATTCGATCCGATGGCTCTTTGGGCAATTCGGCTAAGCGCGCGAGCATCGGCCGTAGCGCACGCTAGCGGAGTTAGGTCGATGAGTTCGGTCGGCGGGGTTGGTCGGTGATGCCGGGTCGTGTGGGCCACGGCCGAGGGTACTCGGCCGATCTGGCCGATAGCGCACGCTAGTCGGGAAGGCTAGCGCACGCTAAGGCCGGCCCAAGATAAATATGGTGGCGATCACATTTCACTTCGTTTTCATTTCCTTCCTTCTCCATCCGCGAGTGGCGATTCATGGGCGGCGAAGCCATGTTGTTTAACAACAAATCCATGAAGTCCTTGAGTTCATAACATCAATCGATCGTCCGTTATCAACCTTTGATTCATAATCAAGGTAATCTATAGAACCCTAATTTCGTGAATTTGGGGATTTTTGCATTTTCGTCCGATTCGTTCCATGTTGTTGATTAATTCATGATGGGTATGATTAATCTTGATAGTATTCTTGTGTTTAACATCATTTAATCCATTGTTCTTCGTCGAATCAAGTATATTTCTTGATTTCCTTGAATTGACTTTTTGGGGATTTGTCCCGAACTCGTTTTCATCCGTTTTGATGGATCGATTATGGTTAAAAGATGTTGTAAAACATATTCTAAGGATTGTATATCCATATTTCAACTAGGAATTCCGTTTTCGGGTTTGTGGAACGAATCGTGTTCTTGGCCATTTTGGGGGAAATCCGTGAACTTTCGTCATTCGTTCTTTGAATTCAACGGATTTGAGTCGTGTTATAGAATTCATTTCATTGTTATTATTTGTCCTTCGTAGTTTATGAACGTGAGTTGGCGTTCGGTGGAGTCGGCGGGTACGTAGTCGGTTCGGGCCAACCTACTTCGGTCGATTCTCCGCGTTGTTCTTATTCGAGGCAAGTATCTTGCCCATACATTACGTGTTTTGTGGATATATTAGTTAGTAATTTTCGATACGTGATTTATGAATGTCTATAATTAACTTTCAAAGGAATTGATATGCTTTTCAATACTTCCTTAAAAGATGACTCGTATGATTTCGTCGTTAAATATGCTTGTCTAAGTATGTGTGGGGTATCGTTTTGTGTGATTATGACGTTGAGGATTTATAGCTTAACCTTTCCTTGAGATATGTATGGAACGTATGCCTATTGATGATCCTATCTCATTGTGTCGTTCGGCGTGGTTGGATAGGTATTTTCCTCGTTGCTATGTTATTTGTACTAGCTGCATCGTTGAAATTCTAGCATGAATCGTATCATTACTTGGTCGTGAGTATATGTAGGATGAACTGGCCATTCTAGTAAGGTACCTCGACTATCTATACTATGATTGACCTTCGAGGCTTGTGGTTTGCACCTGTGATGTTGTACCGTGTGTGTTTGTTGTTCATTCCACCGTAGTGTTCGACGGGATGTCCGGGGTCGATACTAAGGGGTTCTGCCACTGAAGTGGTTTTGGGTGCGTGTGTGGTTGTACTTCCACCCGGTGTGTCCGACGGGATGTCTGTGGGTCGATACTTAGGGGTACGGCCGCGAAGTGGTTTCCCACCCGGAGTGTCCGACGGGATGTCCGGGGTCGATACTAAGGGTGCAGTGCGGGTTACCAATTGTGGTTTTCATCTCGAGGATGACGTTGATGTTTTCGTTAATTGTGATATTGTCCTAGTATCACAATGCTTTGTGCTCGGGGTCGAGACATTATATATCGAGTCTTGGTGCTTGGCTAGAATGGCATAAGAATGATGTGTTATGTGTAATGTGTCCTTGTAAGTGAATTGCAGTGGATGATCGGGTCGTAGGCCCTGTGTTTTGTGACCGGAATGGTTGGGTCGTGGACCCCGTGTCTTGTTAACGAACTTGCATTTTGGAAAATGAACTTTGGGGCTGTGACCCTAAATGACTTTTGTGGAATTAAGAACTTTTCAATTTCTAATGTTTTCAAAACTCCCGAGATTTGGAATTGTTTTCAAAGTGCTTACTTGCTTCGCTTCTACTTTCAAGACTTGAACTATTTTTAACTAAATATATCTCGGGAAGTCTTTCGTTGTATTCTCGGAATGTGTTGTGTATGGCTCGTATTTGCACTTTATACTTGCACTAGCGAAACAGTGGAGTTTTGCTAACCCCCGAGTAATCGGGGTGGATATCAGATTGTGTCCAGTACATGCAGGTTTTGGGAGCAAGACACGGGATCGGTGCGAGGATGATGAAAGAAGAATGATACTAATCACACGAAGGCCGCTTTGACTTGATTAGTCGAGTCCAGTGTATTGTCTTTTCCGTTGTCTTATTGTTCGTCGTTGCAAGTATTTTACCCTTGCATGTGTATGAGTCGGGATGAGTTTATGTATTTTGATTTGTAAGTCAGTGACGGAAGACCAAATCGGTCTATTGATTCGTTATTTTGATTCGTCAGTATGTAATGTAATGTGTTGTGTTGATGTCTAGCCTGGTGGATCCTCACGGAGAGGGTCTGCGGCGTGTAATATTCCCGGTTTGATCTGGGGGTGTTACATTTATGGTATCAGAGCTTAGGTTGCGGAAACCTAGGCTGTCGGGTCCAGTCGTGTATTGTTGGGTCTTGTCTTGTCAGATTGAGTCGGCGATGTCATGTCGCGACGCCGTCGTGCAGGATGTCGGTCGTGATTAGTATCATGGTGCAACCATCATCTTCGTGCGACCTGTGGAAGTAAGTCTCCCTTCTTTGTGTTGTGCCTCGTGTGACACGAGCTATTTTTATGATTATTTGTTAAGTGATGGAATCCTTATATGGATTTTGATTTCACGATATGTATTTAGTCGACTCTCGTAATTGATTTATACGAGGAGTGTCGTCACTTGTGATGTCTTTTTATTGTTGTTTTTCTCCGTTGTTGATGATTTTCGAATCGATTTGCACGTTTTACAAGTCTCTTGTGGAAGCTTTGTGCTTATACGCGTTCGACTTGTTCACTAGCCAGTGCGGGAGAGTATTTTATCAGTGGTTTTGTTCAATGTGGTATTTTATCGTTTATTTCCGTTTAAAGACATATATTGTCTTGATTTTAAACTTTTGATGCGTGTGCTATGAGTTGTTTTAGTGAACATCGATATGTGTGAGTTTTGGGCATTCTCGCCTATTGAATTTTTGAAAACCTTGAGTATCTTAGAAAAATAAATTTGAGACATACTTTTCAAATGGGTTATTTTCTTGTGGTACATCCAGGTGCCATGATATATTTCAAAAATTTTCTACCTCGAGGACCAAAATGTTTTGAGATATTTTCAATATTTTAGAAACACTTTTATTTAGACCCGAGGGTCGAATATTTTGAAAGTTTTCATTAAGAGAAAGTATCTTCATTCTTATCAAATGCGAAATGGTTCTCCAGTGTCTCGATAACGATGTTTCAAGTTTGTACTTTTTGAAAGGTGATACTCAAGATCAACCGGTGTTCTTCTAAATTATTTTGAAATGAGGTTTTCGTTTTTAAAACCTATCCATTCCGTTTGAGGGCCGGTATGTATGTGTGAGGTTCGCGTTGTCATTTTGATACTTTCTCCAGTATGACCGAATTGGCGGTGTGAGTGTTGAGTCGCTTTCCACATTTGTTGTGTTAGCCCCCTGTGAGAGGCGGGATGTTGGTGTTGAATATTATCGCGTAGTGATTCTGCGTTGTCGCGCATGTGCGAGCCGCTAGAGCTTGGTTTGGTATGACCGTGTGCATCGGTGATGGTTCCGTTATGCGTCGATTGTTTAATGTCTTGTTACCTTGCTCCCGTTTTTGTGAATTTCGTGGGACGAGGCCGGAGGTAATGCCGTACTATTTTGACTTCGTATTTTCTCTTTCTCCGATCTATCGATTCGCTCATGTTCGTTGGCACTTTATGAACTTGTTCTATATTTTGATTTCATCGTCCGAGCAGGTGATCTTGTTGTGGGTCGATCCGTTATCGATGTTACTTTTTCTGTTCAGTTCGATTCTTGTGAACCTTGTTTGGGAGTGACATCATCTGGTTCTATTAGTTCTTTTATTTGAAGTGGATCGGATTTGGAACCCTTATGTTTTCGACTCTGTCGACTCATTTATGTTCGTTGACATTTCTGAGCTTGTCCTGCCCCTTGTTTTTGTTTATCGAACGAGTGTGGTATTGTTTCGGAATAACTCGTTTGTCGTTGTGACTTTTTAATCGCTATTCCCTTTCCTGTGGACCTTATGGGAATGCATGTCTTGTAGTTCTCACCAGATCATCCTGGGGGTTGTTGTTTGAACTTTATTGTTCTTCGCGATTCGAACATGATTCTTCGATTTTTGTTGTCTCGATCGTTGTGGTTTGATTGTTTGATTGTTCGGTTTTTATTGACCTCGTTCCGTGATTGGTGAACATTCAGGCTCCTTCGTAATTCCTTTCAGTTCGGGAAATTAGTCTCGTTTTCGATCTTCAAACCCTTAGGCGGTGGAATTCCGTATTTGTTCAGCGTTTGGCTCGTGTTTTGATCAATGTACCGTTAGGTTGGTCAATCGTATCGATTTTCGTTCGTTGTGTTTTGTGATTGTCGGATAATTGACTTGGCTATATTATCCATTTGATGACGCTTGTCGTTTGTTGGTTCTATTATATCCCTAACGGCGACGTCGTGTTGGTCGCCGTGGAGCGTGTTTACACGCCGTATGTTCCTTCGCGTTGTTTGTAACATTTCGCCGTTGGGCGTTAGTTGCGCATTCTTGTGTATCTCGTTGAGTTTTTCCTGGCGGAATATTTCTTCTCCCTACTTGTTTTAAGTTTCGGGACGAAACTTCTTTTAAGGAGGGTAGAATGTAATATCCGCAATTTTCGATTTTCGGTAAATTTCTTTTTTCGGTCGGAGTCCGTTTTGACGACTCGCTCATGACCGTTTCGTCATTCTGAGAATGATTAATTCTACACTTTTTGTCATCCGAGTTCGTTTTGGTGTTGTTTTGTTGAGTTCTGTGCTTTTTAGCGGCTTTTCCGCACTTGAGTTCGATTCTTGCGAATCTCGACCGGCTAAATTTGCTTTGAGTTTCCCATAAGTCCGTTTAACTTTGTTAGACGTGTTGTGAACTTCGGTTTGGTTATTCGATCACGTATCGTGATTTCCGCGTTTGGGCCATTTTGTAATTTCTTGAAAGTTACGGGTATCGTATCTGTAATTGTTGTCTCGACCCGTTTCTTGGTCGCGTATGACTAATTATGGTATTACGCTTTCATTTCGAGTCGTTTATGTTGTCGCGAACTTTTCGCCGTGTTCGTTCCGTGCGTTTTCGGTGTCGGGTCGTCGAGCCACTGGCGGTTGGAGGCTGGCCGGACGGTTGCGGGATCGCCGGACGATTATGGCGCCGGCTTTGACGGTGCGCGGGAACCGCGTAGCGCACGCCTTCGGCCGGAAAAGTGCCAGCGCTAACCGGGCAGTGTAGCGCCGCCGGGTGGCTAAGCGTCGCTGTCTCGGGCCGGCGATGGGGTTTCGAGGTTCGACTCGGTCGGGATCGGCGGGTAGCGCACGCTACGCCGAGCGTAGCGCGCTAGTCGGCAGCGTAAGCGCACGCCGTCGGCCGGCTAGCGTCGTTACTGGCCGGCGATTCGATCCAGTGGCTCTTTGGGCAGTCGGCTAGCGCGCGCAGTATCCGGCCGTAGCGCACGCTAGCGGGAGTTCAGTCGGCAGTTCGGTCGGCAGGGTTGGTCGGTGATGCCGGGTCGTGTGGGCCCTGGCCGAGGGTACTCGGCCGATAGCGCACGCTAGTCCGGGAAGGCTAGCGCACGCTAGGCCGGCCCAGTATAAATATGGCTGAGCAGTCACATTTCACTTCGTTTTTCATTTCCTTCCTTCTCCATCCGCGAGTGGCGATTCATGGGCGACGAAGCCATGTTGTTTAACAACAAATCCATGAAGTCCTTGAGTTCATAACATCAATCGATCGTCCGTTATCAACCTTTGATTCACGAATCAAGGTAATCACCTTAGAACCTAATTTCGTGAATTTGGGGATTTTTGCATTTTAAATCGATTCGTTCCATGTTGTTGATTAATTCATGATGGGTATGATTAATCTTGATAGTATTCTTGTGTTTAACATCATTTAATCCATTGTTCTTCGTCGAATCAAGTATATTTCTTGATTTCCTTGAATTGACTTTTTGGGGATTTGTCCCGAACTCGTTTTCATCCGCTTTCGATGGATCGATTATGGTTAAATGATGTTGTTAAACATATTCTATGGATTGTATCTCCATATTTCAACTTGGAATTCCGTTTTGGGTTTTGTGGAACGAATCGTGTTCTTGGCCATTTTGGGGGAAATCCGTGAACTTTCGTCATTCGTTCTTTGAATTCAACGGCTTTGAGTCGTGTTATAGAATTCATTTCATTGTTATTATTTGTCCTTCATAGTTTATGAACGTGAGTTGGCGTTCGGTGGAGTCGGCGGGTACGTAGTCGGTTCGGGCCAACCTATTTCGGTCGATTCTCCGCGTTGTTCTTATTCGAGGCAAGTATCTTGCCCATACATTACGTGTTTTGTGGATATATTAGTTAGTAATTTTCGATACGTGATTTATGAATGTCTATAATTAACTTTCAAAGGAATTGATATGCTTTTCAATACTTCCTTAAAAGATGACTCGTATGATTTCGTCGTTAAATATGCTTGTCTAAGTATGTGTGGGGTATCGTTTTGTGTGATTATGACGTTGAGGATTTATAGCTTAACCTTTCCTTGAGATATGTATGGAACGTATGCCTATTGATGATCCTATCTCATTATGTCGTTCGGCGTGGTTGGATAGGTATTTTCCCTCGTTGCAATGTTATTTGTACTAGCTGCATCGTTGAAATTCTAGCATGAATCGTATCATTACTTGGTCGTGAGTATATGTTGGATGAACTGGCCATTCTAGTAAGGTACCTCGACTATATATACTATGATTGACCTTCGAGGCTTGTGGTTTGCAACTGTGATTTTGAAACGTGTGTGTGTGTGTCGTTCCTTCCACCCGGAGTGTCCGACGGGATGTCTGGGGGTCGATACTAAGGGGTACGGCCACGGAAGTGGACTTGGGTGCGTGTGTGGATGAACTTCCACCCGGAGTGTCCGACGGGATGTCTGGGGGTCGATACTAAGGGGTACGGCCGCGGAAGTGGTTTCCCACCCGGAGTGTCCGACGGGATGTCTGGGGGTCGATACTAAGGGGTACGGCCGCGGGTTACCAATTGTGGTTTTCATCTCGAGGATGACGTTGATGTTTTCGTTAATTGTGATATTGTCCGGAGTATCACAATGCTTTGTGCTCGGGGTCGAGAGACATTATATATCGAGTCTTGGTGCTTGGCTAGAATGGCATAAGAATGATGTGTTATGTGTAATGTGTCCTTGTAAGTGAATTGCAGTGGATGATCGGGTCGTAGGCCCTGTGTTTTGTGACCGGAATGGTTGGGTCGTGGACCCCGTGTCTTGTTAACGAACTTGCATTTTGGAAAATGAACTTTGGGGCTGTGACCCTAAATGACTTTTGTGGAATTAAGAATTTTTCAATTTCTAATGTTTTCAAAACTCCCGAGATTTGGAATTGTTTTCAAAGTGCTTACTTGCTTCGCTTCTACTTTCAAGACTTGAACTATTTTTAACTAAATATATCTCGGGAAGTCTTTCGTTGTATTCTCGGAATGTGTTGTGTATGGCTCGTATTTGCACTTTATACTTGCACTAGCGAAAGCAGTGGAGTTTGCTAACCCCAGTAATGTCGGGGTGGATATATCTGTATTGTGTCCGTGTACATGCAGGTTTTGGGAGCAAGACACGGGATCGGTGCGAGGGATGATGAAAGAAGAATGATACTAATCACACGAAGGCCGCTTTGACTTGATTAGTCGGAGTCCATTGTATTGTCTTTTCCATTGTCTTATTGTTAAATGCGTTGCAAGTATTTTACCCTTGCATGTGTATGAGTCGGGATGAGTTTATGTATTTTGATTTGTAAGTCAGTGACGGAAGACCAAATCGGTCTATTGATTCGTTATTTTGATTCGTCAGTATGTAATGTAATGTGTTGTGTTGATGTCTAGCCTGGTGGATCCTCACGGAGAGGGTCTGCGGCGTGTAATATTCCCGGTTTGATCTGGGGGTGTTACATGCATATTCTAGAATTCGTCATTTTCTCCATCCCTCTCTTCATCTATGACGTTTGGGCGATCTTTAGCATAGGATAGTGCGGGTTTTGGTTGTATTTCATCATCTAACTACGTTTCTGAGTTCCTGTATCAAGTTAACAACATCTCATCAAGTTTCATCTCCCGAATCAAGGTAAACTTCGTTCTAACCCTAGTTCTTCATATTAGGGTTTTGTTGAGATCTTAAATTATAATTTGTTTCATCTTTGATTTCTAATGGATTATGATGTTGTAATCCTTAAACCTTGCTTTTCTTGAAGTCTACAGATTTTGTGTTCGAGTTTCAATCCGTTAAAAGGAGTATGAATGATTCCGCCTTCGTAGTGTTCGATAGTTTGTCCCTAAGAGTAGAATCTGAAGAAAATCCTTCCATTTCCGTAGTGTTGTACTTGATTTTGTATCTTGTTGTGCAAGGAACAAATCATTGAAGAAGTTCGGATCGTAGGCCTTTCCGTTCATCATTTCTTGTATTGTTCTAATCAAGGCAAGTACTTTGATTGCGTTTAATATACTTCGTGTGAATATGTGAAAATGTGATTTTGTGAAAAGTGATGATTTCAGAAAAAGTGGTTTGTGCCATGTGGTTTCTGAGCGTGTGTGAAATGAGTTAAAACCAGTGAGGGTCCAGGATCCGCTAGGCCGCGTTCCCTACGGATCACTCGGTGGAGTTATACAACCAGATAGGGCCTAACGAGGACTCCCTGGGGTGTGTATTCTCGCATGAGGTACAGGACCAGTACAACTCGGGAGGTCGTTTTATGATGATGATTGTGGTATTGTATTCCGGAATATATGTGATGGCACTGTGACTTTTGTTGTTTTATTCACTTGTAGTACATATTATGTAATCGTGTACTTGCACCGGCTTCTTGCTGGCCCCTTCGGGGGTGGATATACTTGTTGTGTATTCAGGTACAGGTTCAGCAGGCGATCTAACACAGAGCGGACACGAGCTTGGTGGGCGCATTGATATCATGTACCAGTTTGAGTTGTGTAACACCCCCAGAATACGACCCGGGAATGTCACACGCCGTAGACCCTTATCACAAGGATCCACCAGGCTAAACTCCAAAAGACTACTCAAAGATTGACCGACCGGGGTCAAAATTTAATACAAGGTAGACCGACAAGGTCTTAAACCAATTCATAAACTAACGACATTCATACAACAATGACAACAATAAACTTGAACACAGAAAAGAATGACAACTCAATTTAAAAGTCGATAACTACACCCATGCAAGGGTGAATACTCAAACGACAAAGAAAATACCGACCAAAATGAAACAAAAGAAAAGACTCTGACTCTGGTGTGATTAGCATCGTCGTCTTCTATCTCCTTCCAATCGATCCGTGATGCTCCCATTTGCCAAAACTGAGCGCATAACAGCACCCACCCCGAAAACTCGGGGTTAGCAAGCGGAATTTTGCTAGTGCAAGTACATAATATACAAGATATACGAACAGTAACAACACAAAATTCAACCATCGTGAAGCTTTAACACAAACCATACATTCCCAAAGTTAACACAGTATAGCACTCGCATACACAAGGTGAAAAATAATCACATAGTCATATTCTCTATATGGAACATAACGCCAATCAAACTTTGGACGAGCCCAAGGAGTCAAAGGATTAAATTTGAAAATCCATTTTATAAAAAAAAAAGGAAAAAGTATTTTGATAAAATAGTTTGAAAACATTATTAATGACTCGGGTCGTCTTGGGGTTTTAAACAAAAATCGAATGGGGATGCTTTTGGAAATAATTTCAAAAACTCTCGGGTCCTTGACCCAACGTATGGAAAACGATTACACAAAAACCAAGTCAACTTATTTGGGGTTCTCGACCCAATTTATAGAACACCGTCACAAACGAAATCATTACAACATCACACAGGGTTCTCAACCCATTCCAAATAACATCATCATGAAATCAATCATCTCAACATTCCACAGGTCCTCGACCCAAAACACGAATAGCACCACAATACAATCAAAGGTACAAAACTCTCATTCGACATATCCTGCTCAAGACCCCGATTAATTAACCCTGAGATTTCGTCAAACCTCCTTGGTTAATTAACCACGATACCAAACGCTTTAAAAACAATTTGAAACAAGCTTTCAAAAACACGGATTGCGATGTGTATCAAGACAAACATTAAAAGTGAGTTGAAAGAATTTGAGATACGAACATCGTTCGTAGCAGGTCTTAGCTATCACTCAAATACCCGTAACCAATAAGCACCGGGCGCCTCACTTTGCTCACTGTGCACCGGCGTTCACTCCACTATGTCGGCCGCTCCTTGAACATGTCACCGCACCGGCGTCACTCCCGCAAGAGCCGCCCCTTGCACGCGCATTAGGTGACACCGGCGTTCACCACCCATATGGAGCCGCACATTGCAGCGTACACCAGGCCGGAGTACACCGCCCCGCCCTCAGAGGTTCCCGGATATGACGTTTCTCACAACAAGTATCCACATTGTTCAAACATCAAGCACACGGACAATTGTCACAACAATTTCAACTTGGTACATCAAGTCACACAATTTCTCCGCCAGTCCATATCCACACAAATAAACAATAACACGCACGTTATCAATCAAACTCAATCAACACCGCACATATATCTCTATGTTGCGACTCAACCGAATATATATACACATTTATATATATAGATAGATATATATATATATATAAAAATATATAACCTCACTATATTATATGAATAACTATAGTTCGCCCATCGATCCAAGTTGAGCACGTCAACTAATGGTAGAATTCAACACTCGTCGATCACCGACATAAACATATATATTAATATACGTATATACATACATATATTTATCATGTAACTATATATATAAACACATATATATATATACACATACATATATATACCTCCATATAAACTCATACACTTCGACAACAATGATTTCACGCAGTTACAATTCGTATATCGAGGTACTTGCCTTGGTAATACGACGCGAAGGAGACGACGAAGGAATAGGTTCCGGTCCGAACAATCCTCTCAAATCCGACCCTAACACAATAATGATATACAATCAATCTCAAGATCATGAATACGAAGAAGTTACTCCTAGTTCTACCCGTTGGGACAATTCATCGAACACCAAGAGTGCGTAGGGAATTGAAATCGGTTAACGGTGAATTAACGGAATTTCATCCCAACCAAAAACAAGAAAACCAAGGGTCACGAGAGTACTATCAAAATCTAACAACAACATCGGTTAATTCGGATTAAAACACAAGATCACCACCAAACCCTCCCCAAAAATCATACTAGGGTATAAGAGATCTTACCTCTTGAAGATACAAACCCTATAATCCGAAGAACACGTGCTAGATCCACAATCCGAGCTACACGATCGAAGGAAGATGAAGAAAAACACACAATCAAAGGGTGGATGGAGAATAAATCCCCCTCTCAACCTCTCTCTCTCGCGCACGGTTGGAGAAAAGAGCAAATGAGCGAATCTCGCTGAAAACGCCTTGATTATAGCGGCCGACCGCATCGTGTGCCGCGGCTCGAGATAAAGCGTGCCGCGGCACGGGGCAAAATTGCGCCCGGTGGTGGTGGCCGCTCGTTGTGCCGCGGCTCATTCGGAGTGTGCCGCGGCTCGGACTCGGCATGTGCGCGTCTTGCCGGGCGTGTCGAGGCACGCGGTACAGAGGTTTTAGCCGGCAGTGCCACACGGGTGTGCCGCGGCCGGACGAGTGTGCCTTGCAGACCGGCCTGTGTGCCGCGGCGCACAATCCTTGTGCCGCGGCACAGTGCATGCTCGACGGCCAACAACTGGGTAGTATGTGTGCCGCGGCGCACAATCCTTGTGTCGCGGCTCATACCCCCCCTCGGGTCCCAAAAATGACGAAAATGATCCGGAAAGAGAATAAAAGCAATAGGAATCGATATTTGGGCAACAATAACACGAAATGGAAGTACGGAACCCCAAAACGATCTGAGGTACACAACCAAAGTTGAACAAGGAACAAATTCCCTAAATTTCTAGGAAATTACAAAAACGGCCCAAACATCCGAAAATCACGATACAACGTCGGATTAACAATCCGAAACTCTCAACATGTTCCACTCAATCATACGAACTCATGGAAGTAAGAAAATGACGAAATCGAACGAGTTTAACGAGAATCAAATGCACATGAGACAAAATATAACACAAGATGAAATTACGCAAAAACATCATCGAGACCCGTCTAAGCGGAGAAACTCCAAGAACAAAATAGGTTCAGAATTCCAAAACAGTGTCAAGCGAGTTGTCGAAACGGACCTCCGCCGGAAAAATGAAAATTACCGGAAATCGAATTTGCGGGTATTACATTCTACCCTCCTTAAAAGAAGTTTCGTCCCGAAACTTAAAATAGAGAGCGGCGGAACAATCAAGGAAATAACTACTTGCTCAGCCCCAACTCATCACGAGCAAAGCGCGAATGCAAGGTTCCAGAAATACGATGAACTGACCTAGCGAGCATCCGGTACGTGAGTCGAGGCGATAAAAATGTATGGGAACACGATAAGTTGAGGTGGAGGAGTATGAATTTGGATACCAAAACTCCCAGAGGGAAGAAAATCACAAAATAGTTCAGACGTCCTGAAAATCATGTTTCGAGCTCAACCAACCACAATCCAAGTTCATAACACATTCAGAAGTGTCAATTGCACGCGAGGGAATATTAGCTTCGAACAAAATTTCTGCAAGAATCAAGCTCAGATGTGGAAAGACCACAATAATTCACGGAGTCTAACAACACGGTTCTGAAATTCGTTCGGAGAACGGTAGGCTAAGTACAACAGGGTAGTTTAAAAAAAAAATTATCGAGAGGGCCATAGATGAAGTACCAGCAATGGAAGTCACCCAACACTGAAAATACTATGAAGAGTACGGGTAGTACATTTCCCCATACTAAGAAAACATTTCGATCCCGAACTTAGAACAGCAAGAGTTGGTAATATAGAGCAATGAAATGAAGAACGATCAAAGTCACGATTGTCCCAAACAGCAACGATTAGGGCATATTACAAAATATTCACCCTCCCATGTTAGGTTCTTCAGAAGGAGACATAGGGTTTCGGGACATTCTCCAGTCACTTGCTCTGCTCTCTCTCAGGGCGGCATTCTTTGCCATTTGAGCTGTCTCACAGTGTTTCTCCCGATGACCTTCACACCCACACCGGTAACAAGTCAAGAGTGGAGAGGGACAATTTGCACGAACATGTCCCTGACAGTTACAGTTGAAGCACCCTCCCTTCTTACCGAGAGTCACCGATGCTGGCTTGGGATTCCAAGCGTTCACTCCTGATCGCGAAGACGACGCGTTCGAACGACGTTGGGGTTTGGGAGCCTTAGGCTCTGCACCGCCCAAAAACTTCCCAGATATCCTCGGTCTCTTGGCTTCGCTCGTGGGCTCGACCACTGAGGAGATTTCATAGGATATCGATTGATCTAGATACTCCTTCACCGTAGCATGGATCGTGGTCGTACGAACCACCTTGCCGCTTCCATTTCCATCATCACGTCCACGTCCGCCGAGGCTTGACATACTAATACGGATAACACCGATCAACAGTATTAGTTTATCAGTCGTACAATATACCACAATTATCAACCCGAGTTTTAGTTAGCATCCTTAGAATAACGGTACTATCGTAAAGCATAGAGTTTTATGAAGTCAAGTTCGAGTTCCTCGACGAGGACGATCATTATATGTATGCACTTAATGAAAACAAATTTTTGAAAAAGGGGCTAGTCACGTTGCGCCCAAGACTTGTAACCACTGTCTTTTATTTCGGAAGAGGAAGTTTACATAATGACTCTAAAGATTATTTTCGAGTGATGAATAAAAGAAAAAAACGGAAATCGAAAATTAATTCGTAACTAATTTGAAATATTTCGAAAATGTTGAGTCCCAAATATCAAAATTTTGAAAATCTTTCCTCTTCTTCAAAAATGTTTATTCGAAAGAATTCTCCACCGAGATACGTGACCATTTAACATGACGGTATTAAATCATGGCTTTACACAATGTTAGAAAATTTCAAAGCATCACTTTAAAATATTCGTGATACTACAGCGCCGTGGGTCCGTCAGGAACCCACTGTGCTAAAAATCATTTTAAAAAATGATCAAAATGCCAAAAAGGCCGAAGTCGGTAATATTCTCAAATACTCCCAAAAGTCATTTATAAAACATCAAATACCGTCATAAGAATACTATCAAAACATGCAAGACCAAAATGTCAAAACTCGGTTTGCAAGATAACAAAAACCATCTTAAAATACTCATGCGGTGGATAAAATTGTCATTCGTAAATTCATTCTAATAAAGTACCAAAAGCAGATAAACATGTTCGACTTAGAAGCATACTACGTAACTATTTATACTCGGACCGCATACGCATGTTATATCTAAAAGCGATAATATCCCCAACAAGTTCCAATTCCTAGTTCACATTAAGCACATTAGCACAATATAATCAAATATGTATATAAGGGAACTTACGATCGGGAGGCTTACCATCACGGATTGCCGGAAGATGATGTCGGAACTACGATACTAATCACAACTCTGATGCGCGCGACTTACACAAGACATGGACTTGACCCAACGGCCTAGGTTTTTCGCAAACCTAAGCTCCGATACCATAAATGTAACACCCCCAGAATACGACCGGGAATGTCACACGCCGTAGACCCTTATCACAAGGATCCACCAAAGCTAAACTCCAAAAGACTAATCTAAGATTGACCGACCGGGTTATAAATTTTATACAAGGTAGACCGACAAGGTCTTAAACCAATTCATAAACTAACGACATTCATACAACAATGACAACAATAAACTTGAACACAGAAAAGAATGACAACTCAATTTAAAAGTCGATAACTACACCCATGCAAGGGTGAATACTCAAACGACAAAGAAAATACCGACCAAAATGAAACAAAAGAAAAGACTCTGACTCTGGTGTGATTAGCATCGTCGTCTTCTATCTCCTTCCAAGCCAATCCGTGATCGCTCCCGATTTGCCAAAACTCAGCGCATAATGAGCACCCACCCCGAAAACTCGGGAGTTAGCAAAGCGGAATTTTGCTAGTGCAAGTACATAATATACAAGATATACGACAGTAACAACACAAAATTCAACCATCGTGAAGCTTTAACACAAACCATACATTCCCAAAGTTAACACAAGATAGCACTCGCATACACAAGGTGAAAAATAATCACATAGTCATATTCTCTATATGGAACATAACGCTAATCAAACTTTGGGCGAGCCCAAGGAGTCAAAGGATTAAATTTGAAAATCCATTTTATAAAAAAAAAAAAGGAAAAAGTATTTTGATAAAATAGTTTGAAAACATTATTAATGACTCGGGTCGTCTTGGGGTTTTAAACAAAAATCGAATGGGGATGCTTTTGGAAATAATTTCAAAAACTCTCGGGTCCTTGACCCAACGTATGGAAAACGATTACACAAAAACCAAGTCAACTTATTTGGGGTTCTCGACCCAATTTATAGAACACCGTCACAAACGAAATCATTACAACATCACACAGGGTTCTCAACCCATTCCAAATAACATCATCATGAAATCAATCATCTCAACATTCCACAGGGTCCTCGACCCAAAACACAGAATAGCACCACAATACAATCAAAGGTACAAAACTCTCATTCGACATATCCTGCTCAAGACCCCCGATTAATTAACCCTCGGAGATTTCGTCAAACCTCCTTGGTTAATTAACCCTGATACCAAACGCTTTAAAAACAATTTGAAACAAGCTTTCAAAAACACGGATTGCGGTCTGTATCAAGACAAACATTAAAAGTGAGTTGAAAGAATTTGAGATACGAACATCGTTGATAACAGGTCTTAGCTATCACTCAAATACCGTAACCAATAAGCACGCCGGGCGCCTCACCGCTCACACTGTGCACGGCGTTCACTCCACTATGTCTGCCTCTCCTTTAACATTTCACCGCACCGGCGTCTCTCACGCAAGAGCCTACCCTTGCACGGGCATTATTTGACACCGGCGTTCACCAAGCATATGGAGCCGCACATTGCGGCGTACACCGTGCGAGTACACCGCCCGCCCTCGGAGGTTCCGGATATGACGTTTCTCACAACAAGTATCCACATTGTTCAAACATCAAGCACACGGACAATTGTCACAACAATTTCAACTTGGTACATCAAGTCACACAATTTCTCCGCCAGTCCATATCCACACAAATAAACAATAACACGCACGTTATCAATCAAACTCAATCAACACCGCACATATATCTCTATGTTGCGACTCAACCGAATATATATACACATTTATATATATAGATAGATATATATATATATAAAAATATATAACCTCACTATATTATATGAATAACTATAGTTCGCCCATCGATCCAAGTTGAGCACGTCAACTAATGGTAGAATTCAACACTCGTCG
This sequence comes from Orobanche coerulescens, assembly GCA_033398695.1. Lineage (NCBI taxonomy): Eukaryota > Viridiplantae > Streptophyta > Magnoliopsida > Lamiales > Orobanchaceae > Orobanche > Orobanche coerulescens. The sequence goes on from CM065816.1 coordinate 117,318,849, forward strand.
ATCACCGACATAAACATATATATTAATATACGTATATACATACATATATTTATCATGTAACTATATATATAAACACATATATATATATACACATACATATATATACCTCCATATAAACTCATACACTTCGACAACAATGATTTCACGCAGTTACAATTCGTATATCGAGGTACTTGCCTTGGTAATACGACGCGAAGGAGACGACGAAGGAATAGGTTCGGTCCGAACAATCCTCTCAAATCCGACCTAACACAATAATGATATACAATCAATCTCAAGATCATGAATACGAAGAAGTTACTCCTAGTTCTACCCGTTGGGACAATTCATCGAACACCAAGAGTGCGTAGGGAATTGAAATCGGTTAACGGTGAATTAACGGAATTTCATCCCAACCAAAAACAAGAAAACCAAGGGTCACGAGAGTACTATCAAAATCTAACAACAACATCGGTTAATTCGGATTAAAACACAAGATCACCACCAAACCCTCCCCAAAAATCATACTAGGGTATAAGAGATCTTACCTCTTGAAGATACAAACCCTATAATCCGAAGAACACGTGCTAGATCCACAATCCGAGCTACACGATCGAAGGAAGATGAAGAAAAACACACAATCAAAAGGGTGGATGGAGAATAAATCCCCTCTCAACCTCTCTCTCTCGCACGGTTGGAGAAAAAGAGCAAATGAGCGAATCTCATTGAAAGCCTTGATTATAGCGCCGACGCATCGTGTGCGCGGCTCGAATAAAGCGTGCCGCGGCACAGGCCAAAATTGCGCCTGGTGGTGGCCGCTCGTTGTGCGCGGCTCATTCGGAGTGTGCCGCGGCTCGGACTCGGCATGTGCCGCAGTGCTGCCGGAGTGTCGGGGCACGCGGTACAGAGGTTTTAGCGGCGGGTGCCACACGGTGTGCCGCGGCCGACGAGTGTGCCGCAGATTGGCAATGTGTGCCGCGGCGCACAATCCTTGTGCCGCGGCACACGGTACAGCCTGCTCGGCCAACAACTGGGTAGTATGTGTGCCGCGGCGCACAATCCTTGTGTCGCGGCTCATACCCCCCCTCGGGTCCCAAAAATGACGAAAATGATCCGGAAAGAGAATAAAAGCAATAGGAATCGATATTTGGGCAACAATAACACGAAATGGAAGTACGGAACCCCAAAACGATCTGAGGTACACAACCAAAGTTGAACAAGGAACAAATTCCCTAAATTTCTAGGAAATTACAAAAACGGCCCAAACATCCGAAAATCACGATACAACGTCGGATTAACAATCCGAAACTCTCAACATGTTCCACTCAATCATACGAACTCATGGAAGTAAGAAAATGACGAAATCGAACGAGTTTAACGAGAATCAAATGCACATGAGACAAAATATAACACAAGATGAAATTACGCAAAAACATCATCGAGACCCGTCTAAGCGGAGAAACTCCAAGAACAAAATAGGTTCAGAATTCCAAAACAGTGTCAAGCGAGTTGTCGAAACGGACCTCCGCCGAAAAAATGAAAATTACCGGAAATCGAATTTGCGGGTATTACATTCTACCCTCCTTAAAAGAAGTTTCGTCCCGAAACTTAAAATAGAGAGCGGCGGAACAATCAAGGAAATAACTACTTGCTCAGCCCCAACTCATCACGAGCAAAGCGCGAATGCAAGGTTCCGTAAATACGATGAACCGACCTAGCGAGCATCCAGACGTGAGTCGAGGCGATAAAAATGTATGGGAACACGATAAGTTGAGGTGGAGGAGTATGAATTTGGATACCAAAACTCCCAGAGGGAAGAAAATCACAAAATAGTTCAGACGTCCTGAAAATCATGTTTCGAGCTCAACCAACCACAATCCAAGTTCATAACACATTCAGAAGTGTCAATTGCAGCGAGGAATATTAGCTTCGAACAAAATTTACGCAAGAATCAAGCTCGAGATGTGGAAAGACCACAATAATTCACGAGTCTAACAACACGGTTACAAATTCGTTCGGAGAACGGTAGGCTAAGTACAATGGTAGTTTAAAAAAAATTATCGAGAGGGTCATAGATGAAGTACCGGAATGGAAGTCACCCAACACTGAAAATACTATGAAGAGTACGGGTAGTACATTTCCCCATACTAAGAAAACATTTCGATCCCGAACTTAGAACAGCAAGAGTTGGTAATATAGAGCAATGAAATGAAGAACGATCAAAGTCACGATTGTCCCAAACAGCAACGATTAGGGCATATTACAAAATATTCACCCTCCCATGTTAGGTTCTTCAGAAGGAGACATAGGGTTTCGGGACATTCTCCAGTCACTTGCTCTGCTCTCTCTCAGGGCGGCATTCTTTGCCATTTCGGAAACTGTCTCACAGTGTTTCTCCCGATGACCTTCACACCCACACCGGTAACAAGTCAAGAGTGGAGAGGGACAATTTGCACGAACATGTCCCTGACAGTTACATTTGAAGCACCCTCCCTTCTTACCGAGAGTCACCGATGCTGGCTTGGGATTCCAAGCGTTCACTCCTGATCGCGAAGACGACGCGTTCGAACGACGTTGGGGTTTGGGAGCCTTAGGCTCTGCACCGCCCAAAAACTTCCCAGATATCCTCGGTCTCTTGGCTTCGCTCGTGGGCTCGACCACTGAGGAGATTTCATAGGATATCGATTGATCTAGATACTCCTTCACCGTAGCATGGATCGTGGTCGTACGAACCACCTTGCCGCTTCCATTTCCATCATCACGTCCACATCCGCCGAGGCTTGACATACTAATACGGATAACACCGATCAACAGTATTAGTTTATCAGTCGTACAATATACCACAATTATCAACCCGAGTTTTAGTTAGCATCCTTAGAATAACGGTACTATCGTAAAGCATAGAGTTTTATGAAGTCAAGTTCGAGTTCCTCGACGAGGACGATCATTATATGTATGCACTTAATGAAAACAAATTTTTGAAAAAGGGGCTAGTCACGTTGCGCCCAAGACTTGTAACCACCTGTCTTTTATTTCTAAGAGGAAGTTTACATAATGACTCTAAAGATTATTTTCGAGTGATGAATAAAAGAAAAAAACGGAAATCGAAAATTAATTCGTAACTAATTTGAAATATTTCAAAATGTTGAGTCCCAAATATCAAAATTTTGAAAATCTTTCCTCTTCTTCAAAAATGTTTATTCGAAAGAATTCTCCACCGAGATACGTGACCATTTAACATGACGGTATTAAATCATGGCTTTACACAATGTTAGAAAATTTCAAAGCATCACTTTAAAATATTCGTGATACTATCTTCTGGCCCGTGGGTCCGTCTGGAACCCACTGTGCTAAAAATCATTTTAAAAAAATGATCAAAATGCCAAAAAGGCCGAAGTCGGTAATATTCTCAAATACTCCCAAAAGTCATTTATAAAACATCAAATACCGTCATAAGAATACTATCAAAACATGCAAGACCAAAATGTCAAAACTCGGTTTGCAAGATAACAAAAACCATCTTAAAATACTCATGCGGTGGATAAAATTGTCATTCGTAAATTCATTCTAATAAAGTACCGAAACAGATAAACATGTTCGACTTCCGAAGCATACTACGTAACTATTTATACTCGGACCGCATACGCATGTTATATCCTAAAACGATAATATCCCCAACAAGTTCCAATTCCTAGTTCACATTAAGCACATTAGCACAATATAATCAAATATGTATATAAGGGAACTTACGATCGGGAGGCTTACCATCACGGATTGCCGGAAGATGATGTCGGAACTACGATACTAATCACAACTCTGATGCGCGCGACTTACACAAGACATGGACTTGACCCAACGGCCTAGGTTTTTCGCAAACCTAAGCTCCGATACCATAAATGTAACACCCCCAGAATACGACCCGGGAATGTCACACGCCGTAGACCCTTATCACAAGGATCCACCAGGCTAAACTCCAAAAGACTACTCAAAGATTGACCGACCGGGGTCAAAATTTAATACAAGGTAGACCGACAAGGTCTTAAACCAATTCATAAACTAACGACATTCATACAACAATGACAACAATAAACTTGAACACAGAAAAGAATGACAACTCAATTTAAAAGTCGATAACTACACCCATGCAAGGGTGAATACTCAAACGACAAAGAAAATACCGACCAAAATGAAACAAAAGAAAAGACTCTGACTCTGGTGTGATTAGCATCGTCGTCTTCTATCTCCTTCCAAGCCAATCCCGTGACTGCTCCCGAGCTGCCAAAACCTGAGCGCATAACAGGCACCCACCCCCCGAAAACTCGGGGGTTAGCAAACTGGAATTTTGCTAGTGCAAGTACATAATATACAAGATATACGAACAGTAACAACACAAAATTCAACCATCGTGAAGCTTTAACACAAACCATACATTCCCAAAGTTAACACAGTATAGCACTCGCATACACAAGGTGAAAAATAATCACATAGTCATATTCTCTATATGGAACATAACGCCAATCAAACTTTGGACGAGCCCAAGGAGTCAAAGGATTAAATTTGAAAATCCATTTTATAAAAAAAAAAAAGGAAAAAGTATTTTGATAAAATAGTTTGAAAACATTATTAATGACTCGGGTTGTCTTGGGGTTTTAAACAAAAATCGAATGGGGATGCTTTTGGAAATAATTTCAAAAACTCTTGGGTCCTTGACCCAACGTATGGAAAACGATTACACAAAAACCAAGTCAACTTATTTGGGGTTCTCGACCCAATTTATAGAACACCGTCACAAACGAAATCATTACAACATCACACAGGGTTCTCAACCCATTCCAAATAACATCATCATGAAATCAATCATCTCAACATTCCACAGGGTCCTCGACCCAAAACACAGAATAGCACCACAATACAATCAAAGGTACAAAACTCTCATTCGACATATCCTGCTCAAGACCCCCGATTAATTAACCCTCGGAGATTTCGTCAAACCTCCTTGGTTAATTAACCCTGATACCAAACGCTTTAAAAACAGTTTGAAACAAGCTTTCAAAAACACGGATTGCGGTCTGTATCAAGACAAACATTAAAAGTGAGTTGAAAGAATTTGAGATACGAACATCGTTGATAGCAGGGTCTTAGCTATCACTCAAATACCCGTAACCAATAAGCTGCCGGGCGCCTCACTGCTCACACTGCACCGGCGTTCACTCCACTATGTCGGCCGCTCCTTGAACATGTCACCGCACCGGCGTCACTCCCGCAAGAGCCGCCCCTTGCACGCGCATTAGGTGACACCGGCGTTCACCACCCATATGGAGCCGCACATTGCAGCGTACACCAGGCCGGAGTACACCGCCCCGCCCTCAGAGGTTCCCGGATATGACGTTTCTCACAACAAGTATCCACATTGTTCAAACATCAAGCACACGGACAATTGTCACAACAATTTTCAACTTGGTACATCAAGTCACACAATTTCTCCGCCAGTCCATATCCACACAAATAAACAATAACACGCACGTTATCAATCAAACTCAATCAACACCGCACATATATCTCTATGTTGCGACTCAACCGAATATATATACACATTTATATATATAGATATATATATATATATAAATATATAACCTCACTATATTATATGAATAACTATAGTTCGCCCATCGATCCAAGTTGAGCACGTCAACTAATGGTAGAATTCAACACTCGTCGATCACCGACATAAACGTATATATTAATATACGTATATACATACATATATTTATCATGTAACTATATATATAAACACACATATATATATATACACATACATATATATACCTCCATATAAACTCATACACTTCGACAACAATGATTTCACGCAGTTACAATTCGTATATCGAGGTACTTGCCTTGGTAATACGACGCGAAGGAGACGACGAAGGAATAGGTTCCGGTCCGAACAATCCTCTCAAATCCGACCCTAACACAATAATGATATACAATCAATCTCAAGATCATGAATACGAAGAAGTTACTCCTAGTTCTACCCGTTGGGACAATTCATCGAACACCAAGAGTGCGTAGGGAATTGAAATCGGTTAACGGTGAATTAACGGAATTTCATCCCAACCAAAAACAAGAAAACCAAGGGTCACGAGAGTACTATCAAAATCTAACAACAACATCGGTTAATTCGGATTAAAACACAAGATCACCACCAAACCCTCCCCAAAAATCATACTAGGGTATAAGAGATCTTACCTCTTGAAGATACAAACCCTATAATCCGAAGAACACGTGCTAGATCCACAATCCGAGCTACGATCGAAGGAAGATGAAGAAAAACACACAATAAAAGGGTGGATGGAGAAGAAATCCCCCTCTCAACCCTCTCTCTCGCGCACGGTTGGAGAAAAAGAGCAAATGAGCGAATCTCGCCGAAACGCTTGATTATAGCGGCGCCGCATCGTGTGCGCGGCTCGGATAAAGCTGTGCGCGGCACGAGGCCAAAATTGCGCCAGTGGTGGTGGCCGCTCGTTGTGCGCGGCTCATTCGGAGTGTGCCGCGGCTCGGACTCGGCATGTGCCGCGGCAGCTGCCAGGGATCTTGAGGCACGCGGCACGAGAGGTTTTAGCCGAGTGCCACACGGGTGTGCGCGGCCGGACGAGTGTGCCGCAGCTTGACTCATGTGTGCCGCGGCGCACAATCTTTGTGCCGCGGCTGCAGTGCAACTGCTCGGCCAACAACTGGGTAGTATGTGTGCCGCGGCGCACAATCCTTGTGCCGCGGCTCATACCCCCCCTCGGGTCCCAAAAATGACGAAAATGATCCGTAAAGAGAATAAAAGCAATAGGAATCGATATTTGGGAAATAATAACACGAAATGGAAGTACGGAACCCCAAAACGATCTGAGGTACACAACCAAAGTTGAACAAGGAACAAATTCCCTAAATTTCTAGGAAATTACAAAAACGGCCCAAACATCCGAAAATCACGATACAACGTCGGATTAACAATCCGAAACTCTCAACATGTTCCACTCAATCATACGAACTCATGGAAGTAAGAAAATGATGAAATCGAACGAGTTTAACGAGAATCAAATTCGCATGAGACAAAATATAACACAAGATGAAATTACGCAAAAACATCATCGAGACCCGTCTAAGCGGAGAAACTCCAAGAACAAAATAGGTTCAGAATTCCAAAACAGTGTCAAGCGAGTTGTCGAAACGGACCTCCGCCGGAAAAATGAAAATTACCGGAAATCGAATTTGCGGGTATTACAAGTTGTTGGTCGTTTTGTCATGAGCAACCTTGTGTTTTGGTTGTGTACTCGTGCGGGTACCGTCATGTAGTGTGTATTGTGTTGTTGTTTGATTGTTGATGAGTTGTTGTATCAGTTGTGCTCCTACGGGACAGTGTATTGGTTGACATTGTGATGTATATGGTGTTGAAGTTGCGTATGGTTAATGTGTGTGAATGTCTTGAGTTTTATTGTTATTTTATTTGTTAATGTGATTGTATGTCGGTTTAAGCCTAGTAGGCTCTCCAAAAAGAATCTACGGCGCTGTAATATCTCCGTATATCACGGGGGTATTACAGATGATGCACATCAACATAGGTTTTCTATCAACTCTAAGCAGTCAACAATCTTCTCGAAGAAAGAAATATTCTCCTTAGTCTCCAACAACATACCCGACTCCATATCGGCAATCTACACTGCCTACCATACAATGCCTCAAAGTGTGCCATTTTGATCGATGCACGCCAACTGTTGTTGTATGTACACACGATGAGTTCCCAATTACTACTCCAGTTTAAAACACATGCCTGTAGTATGTCCTCTAACATCTGAATCGTTCGTTCGGTCTAACCATCCGACTGCGAATAAAAAGACGTAGTCAACCTCAGCTCAGTACCCAAAGCCTGATGGACCGCCTGCCAAAAATGTGACATAAAATAGCCATCCCGACCAGAAATGATAGTCTTAGGTGTACCATATAGTCTCACAACCTTTTCTACAATTTCTCGAGTGAGCCTCCCCGATCCCCAAGTATCCTTGATCTAGGAAGTGTGCTGACTTGGTTAATCGATCGACGATCACCCAAATCATATTTATTTCGATTTTAGTCCTCGACATCCCGATGATAAATTTCGTGGAGATATCTTCCCACTTTCAATCATGAATGGGAAGAATCATATTCCACAAATATCACACGCAAGCCACGTATCATTAAGCACTTATGAATAAAATATGAGAGAAGTTTACGTTGATAAAAAGAATCAAAACATTGTAAACCTCATTGTATAGTGAATATATTTAAAAACCATTTTAGAAATCTAGGGAATTTTATAAAATAAAAGCCTTTAGGATCTTCAAACCTTAATTTATAGAAGTATTTCAAAACCGTTTAGGATCTCGGTCCAACACTCACTTTCTCAACATATTAATCTCAATGGATCCATAAATGCAAATACTGGGACCACGACCCAAATATCATTACATCACAACATACACTCAGATATTATCCGGTCTCGCACTCACAAGCTCTCACCAAGAGACCTCTTTAGATCATTCCAGGTTGAATAATCACATGGGAAGTCCCGACCCCGGAGGCCTCGTTAGACCTTACCTGATGGAATACACTATTGGGTTTTGATTCCATACTCGCAAGGTATGAATCCCATAGTCCTGGTTATACCTTACCTAGTTAAACCCACACAACACAACTGAGATCCATATCGTACTCTTAAAATAATGAATCCCATAGGTCACATCACACTCTACCTGGCTGAACATAGCAGCACACAAATCTAGGTTGCCCATCACCGACATCTCAACAATCAAACCAGACAATACAAGTTAACACAAATAGTTCACCGATCAAACGAACATCAGAATACACCTCCAAGTATATGCACAAATCCAATGCAACATCAACAATTACCACGATCATTACATTTCACCAACAAACACAAGGCCACACTGGATTGATGGAAAGATATCTTTAGAACTCAAGCGCTGCGATCACAAGAAAGGGATTCCAACTAACATCATCACATATGGTCCAATATATCACTACTACATCTACAAAATATAAAGTGCATAGGTTGGGTATTTGCCTCGAATACCAACACGCCATTGATCGCACGCAATGTTTTAGAAATCCCCGCCTAGGTCGAGTAATCCTCTCATAAATCCCTAAAAGGTCCTCTATCATTCCGATTATGGCATAGGCGCTTGTACTGGGCGTTTGGGTGATTAATTGGTCGCCTAGATAGGCTGGGCGGGATCCTAGGAAGGCAAGCTAGGCTAGGCACCGAGGTTTTTTCGTTTTTATTTTTGTTTTAATGGTATTATAAATACCTCAACTGAGATATAGGGATAGTATGGACTCATTTATACCTATATCAATATTTTAAATGTAATATATAGTTGATTATGTGCCGGTTTAAATATTTAAATGCTAGTTATTTTAAATTTTTACATACATATAATTTGTTATATATAAATGATTAAAGTAATAATAAAAAATAAATCACCCTACTCAGTCCCCGGTTAATCATCTCGGTGCTAGACGTTAGCAATCTAAATGCCTAGTGTCTAGCATTTTTAAGAACCTTGATCCCACGTAAAAAGGCCTAAACGATGATCATGGAACCTCCAGCTTCAGCAAAAACATAATGGCATGAATATTGCTATGGGTACAATAATCAAAAGCTATAGAAATACTCTCAAAACCCCATTAGATATTCTCTAAGATGTTTAATCAAATACCTCGAGTGCGTAAATAAGGTTTTCATATCAACACAAGCTAATTGACACCACCGAGCCCTCAAATATATACATAAATACAAGTCACTACCACAAAATGATAATACAATACAATTACATGAACAGAAACAAGTTAAATAAGATGGATATAAGAAGTACTCCAAACTCCCAAATTTAGAGTGCAAAAAATCCACCCTAAATTCTGATGAAGATCTATTAAATGTGATGATACTCACGTACTAAGCCTCACAAGTCGATGAACAATCACTACTAGGGTCCCAAATCTCGATCTCCAGAATAAGAGAAAAGAAGAAGAACGGAAAAGAAGAATAAACATGCACGCAAGTCTGCCCTTGCTGATATAAACTGAACTGAACTTACATACATAACTTTTCAAAATTACATACTTAACTATACCATATTAACTTAATTAATAAGACTTACTTAAGTGTCATGCAGTTTGGAACTACTGTCTGCATGTTTCTTGCATATGCGACAAACCGGCATAAACACATAGAATACAAGCTTATGCATATGAAAATCAAATAACGCCAAATTCAACATATAATTAACCATACATACGCCACGATAACACGTTCAACAATAAATTTTACACGACAACAATATAATCACACAAGAAAGAATTCTACAGAAAAATCAAACCAAGATAGTTAGCAACAAAATAACGCACATTAATGAAATACTTCATTCGTCCATTAAAAATATGTTTATTTTGTCTTAATGCGTATTTTCCCAATATTATTTTTTTATAATTTTTATTCATATATAATTAAAAGTATTAATTGTAAAATGGTGTATAAAAATATGGGTATTACGTATTTTCCCCTCAATGTTGAGGGTTTTGGAAGGTATGGACATTTATTTCTATAATTACTTAAGTGCCCCTACTAGAATTTTTAGACAAAAAAATAAAAATAAATATTTTAATGATTTAAATAATCTAATTTGATTTTATATTTCTCCCCTCCCCATTTTACCAAACAAGTTGTTCATGTCCCCTATTTCCCCATTTTATACACAACCCCTCTATAAATACTGGATTACTAAACACCGCCCAAAATTACTAGCCACCGCCCTATAAGATTACCGTTTTGCCCTTAATTCATATTAATTAGATTTTGGATCCTAATTTAACAATACTTTTCTCTCTAAACAACCCACCCGACGCAACCGAACCGCCGCCACACTACCGCCGATAAGCCGCCGTCCGCCGCCATCTTACCGCCGCGTAGCCGCCGTCTGCCGCCGTCTGCGGCCGCACCGCCGCCATGTCCGGAAAAGGAAAAGCGCCGGTAATTTTATTTTTTCGTTCTACTGTTTCATTGGCCGCGGCCACCGTGCCGGAGTGCACGGTAGAGGCCGCGGCCGTTATTTTGTTACAGGCATCCGACGATGACGCCTGGCCATGGCACAGGCGTCCGTCGATTCCGCATGTCCATGGCTCAGGCGTCCACGGCGGACGCTCAGCCTGTGGTACAGACGTCCACAGCGGACGTCCAAACCATGCCCAGGCGTCCAGATCGGACGCCTAGCCGCTGGATAAGCGTCTGCCTCGGACGCTTGGACCATGGAAGTTGCGTCCAACACAGACGCCTGTGCCATGGTTCAAGCGTCCGTTCCGGAGGCCCCAGCCGTATTTTTGGAAAAAAATAAAATTTTCAATTAATAATTAATAATGTGTATTCTTTGTATGATTATTACTTATTAGTTGTATTGTTTGCTAAATGCAGATGAGAGGAGGAGCGGGCAAATCTATGCCGCTAGTCACAGAGTTGATGGGTTCTGGAGCGCATCACACCAGAGCTCGTGGTGTTGATGCTTCCGTTCGTAGACAGCGGGAGGCAGAGCATAGGGGATTCGAGGACGTACCTTATACTGATTTTGGTACTGAGGATTCGAGCGAGTATTATTCGCACGATGAGGCCGGCGATCAGGAGGGCGGTGATGATTCTTCTTCATTTTCGTGCCGGGTTCGGAAGGGGAGAGGGGGGATGTTTGTGACTTCTGGGTCTACCAGTAGTAAACGGCGTAAGGCAGAGGATGAGACATCTTGGATGGTTTCTGAGGAGATGCACAGTGGCCTATCGATGCCGACGTTATCCCGAGTTTCGGTGGGCATGTCGCCGCGCGTATCTGACCGGAGATATGAGAGGTTTCTTTGAAGTGTCACACCAGATCGCTGCTTGTCGAGCTTGAGTCGGTGGCGCTCGGTTATGTCACCCTCTTTAGTGAGTCGGATCGGTGTGATCAGGTTATCCCACCTGACGGACGCCATGTTCGAACATATTGACTCCCCGTTGATTTCTGCGTTCGTTGAGCGGTGGCGGCCGATACGAACTCTTTTCACATGCCGTTCGGAGAGATGACCATCATGTTACATGATGTGTGGCGAATCCTTCGCATTCTGTCGAGGCGATTGGTTGATGCCGATAGCACATCTACACAGTTGCAGGTGGATGTGATGGAGGTTCTTGGAGTATCGCGGTTGGAGCTACTGAGTACTCATTGGGGGGTGGCGGCGTACTTATGGACTCGATTTTCAGGTCATGTCGCGATGGAGGTCGAGTGGAGGGCACCCAGGCCGTAGCTTGGATGTGGTTGTTATTTGGATCCACCTTGTTTGTTGACAAGAGTGGTAACCGGATTAGGCCTTCCTGCATATTGGAGGTGAGGGACGGTATGGATACTACCGGTCAGTATTCATGGGGTTCGGCCGCATTGGCTTTCATGTACCGTCAGCTCGGTATTGCTAGTCGCGGCGACTCCATGGGGATTTGTGGATGCCTTACCCTCGTTCAGGCTTGGATTTATGAGTATTTTCCCTGCTTTCGACCTCATCGAGAGCGTATGATTGTTGACTCCACGCAGCCTCGAGCTTCTACATGGAGTGTCCAGCCCGAGGGTAGGGACGAGCACCGCCTCCAGTCTTTGCGTCGCCACATTGATCAGTTGACAGCCGAAGAGGTATAACGATTCCTTCTAACAATCTTACAATTCATTTAAAAATAACATGTATAACTTGTTGATTACATGTACGCAGATACAGTGGTTGCCTTATGTCCCTGATCCGGTGAGGGATGTCCCGAGGACCACATTCATTGGATGGCTACCATATCGGGATATTATCGAGCCATACATGCCTGGTCGGGCATTACGGCAGCTCGGTTATGTGCAGACCATCCCTTTCCCGATCACCAGACCGAAGAAAGTGGTTCGGGCGTGGTCGAGCAGATTGTACCGAGTTGACTATCCCATCCGGATGTCATCTGATGCTTGGATGATGTTTCCGAGTGCATACAGGCTTCCTCTCGCTGACTATGAGGCAGCTACTCATGATCAGGCTGCTTGCGCCGATGATTACATTGAGTGGTATTATCGGTATTCGCTCCCTCAGATACTGAACGACGGTGCAGCACCTGGATCAGTGATCCCTTCTCGTTCCAGCACCGATTACGTATGTTCTTTAACTTTGTACTTTGTTTGATTTCATCATACATTACTCATTGTATTATATTGTCTCTATTTTTTACAGTGGGTGATTCGATCCGTCGGTATTACCCAGCACTGTATCAGACACCTTCCCCCAGACCAGGCGGAAGAAGCGACGACGATGCTCGAGGAGTTCATGAGGGATTGGCATTTGGCCAACTGATTTTGTATTTTATATTTTGTTTGTGACGGTATTTTGTTTGGCATTTTCGTTTTTTTTTTTTGTATTTTGTATATTGATTGACACTTCCGTTTTGCATTTGGCACTTTACTTTTGTTTGTTTTTTTCTGTTCTGCTTACAAAAACGAAAATTTTTCTGTCAACTATCAAGATCAACATAAAAGAAAATCAACTATCAACTATAAAGATCAACAAAAACGAAAATTTTATTAATTAAGGAACATACAACAAATAAAGTTTTACATCATACCGACTAATCTATTCCATTTTTCTCTCCTGCTCGTATACAAATTCTCCCAGCCACCAACACTACTATCATGGATTCAAAACCAGTTACTCGCTATGGGCGGTACAGGAAAATTTGGCATTAAATCTAGACGAATAAAATGTTTGTACGTATCTCCTAAATGACAAATGACAATCTCTTGGCTAGGCCATGTTGCCGTTGAGGGTGCTTTCAACGGCAGCACAGTGAGACATGCAAATAAAGATCTACCGTTTCCGAATCCGAATAGTATGACAGCGGCATTGAAAATAGTAGCAATAGGGAATAAATCTTCAGCAATAGCCATCCAATGATCCGATCCACACGCACCACCATCCCATGTAATACGTCGAACCTCAGGTTCAATCCCATCATAGTAGATCGATCGGTAGAGTGTACAGTTAGCCATAATTTCATTTGCAATGCATACACGTACAATACGCCATTTATCTTGGTCGCCAAATATGTAGTCGGCGATAACACGAAATCCGCAATTACCGTCTCCGGGGACATCGAGATAACCTTCAACAAACGGCAAAATAATTCCCGGTATCTTATCGATATGGTGATAGTTACCAATCTCCACTCGGTGGTGTCCATCTGCAAACACATATTCAATATATTACATATTTTAGAACTTAAAAAGATACAACTCATTGAAAACTTCAAAAAATAATACATCTACAAAAAAATTTCTCATAACAATATAAATATAAAAAAATTAGTCAAGAAGACTATTTTTATTTTTATTCCTAACGTTTTTTATTTAACTTGTAACATATAAATATAAAAAAAATTAGTCAAGAAGACTATTTTTATTTTTATTCCTAACGTTTTTTATTTAACTTGTAACATATAAATATAAAAAATTAGTCAAGAAGACTATTTTTATTTTTATTCCTAACGTTTTTTATTTAACTTGTAACATATAAATATAAAAAATTAGTCAAGAAGACTATTTTTATTTTTGTTTCTAATAAAAATTATCTTTTTATTTAACATGTAATACATAAGTATCCTAGTCCAATATAAAAAAAGACACAGTATTAATAAATTTGTTCATACCTGATGAAGAGGCATTGTGGACTGATGCAGAAGAGCTGCGGCCACGACCACTGGATGAGCGGGAACGACCACGACCCCTTTGGCTATACTCCCAACCACTAGGATCGCGTCTAGTCGATGAACTTCCTCTTGGTCGACCCTTAACTGCCGTATTCACTTGTGGTTCAACGTAACGCGTTTGATCAGGGTGAAGATGATCGTGGATCATAAGTGATACGTTACGGACAACTGCAGGATCGCTCTGTCTGACCTCATCGACAAGGGCCTGAAAGTACCGCTGGTCCTCCGATTCAGCACCGGTAGAAGGATCGACAAATTCGGTCGTGTCCCCACCATCACTAATAATAAGTGTTTGCCAAAATATGTGAAGACGACACCACGCTTGTACGACACCTAGACTGTTCAAGTGTGTATCTGATCTGCGTAAGTTGTGATTCAATCTCCTGGTTCACTTTGATCCAGACGGTATCGAGGGCTCCGGTGAAAGAATTAAGCCATTGCTTTAACTCGGCATGTGCACTCTCAACTCTACAAGTGGTTGTGTTTCCAAAATGAAGCACTTTATTCGTCCACGCAACAACGAACATCTCCTTGTATTTTAGCCATGTACCCTCAACGTATGATATCACCTTAGGATTCCATCTCCATGTATCCTTCATGAGTTGCACCGCTTGATCATATTCCTCCTCGGTCGCCGCTTCCATGATTTTCTTCCATTTCCCATTTTTAAACCTTTGGCCCATTTCTTTATCTTTTCCACAAATTCTGTAGACCTTGTCTTCAACATCCTTATTAATATGCCATGTGCAAAGTAAGTGGGCACTCTCTGGAAATATCTCTTCAATAGGACGCATCAATCCCAACTCGCGATCCGTAACAATAGCCGCCGGATGAACATCAAACCCAAGCAAAATTTTCAACTTCTGTAACACCCACTCGTAGCTCGATTCGGTCTCATCTTTCATAATTGCATAGGCGATTAGGAAGTTCTTGTTACATTGAGTCATCCCGACTATCTCGAGAAATGGCATCTTGTACTTATTCGTTTTGTAGGTGGAATCCATGCCAATGAACCATCTGTAGGTCCGGATTAAGTTGATTGATGTTGGATGTGCCATGAACACGTGGGTAACAGCATTTGTATCAGATCGGCTGCGTCCAATGTACGTAGTTATTCGTCACTGACGAATGGTGAAAGCGGACCCGACATCTCTTTCTTCAAAATCATGCTTCCTCAAGTGGTCTCTATAATTATAGATATGTCGTCTAGTCGGTTTGTCCTCGGGAAATTTATTCGAATGGCCGCCAAGATGGCACACTACGGCTTGAGCAAAGACTCATCTCACGAACAACTTGTTTGGCGATTTACTCGATCCACTCATTTGACGATGCCCCTCGGATAAACAATAAATGAGTGATTGTGCATACCCTTACTCCCGAGATCGGTCGATTATCCAACCACTCAAGTCATGCAATTGTTCTCGCCTTTATCCGAAATGTACACTTGCATGCTTTCGTCTTTGTGTCCTTTCGAACAAATGACATCCAAATCTCTTAATACCCCTGCACTGCTCACCACTACATCTCAATAGCTTTGTCTTTCCTTTATTCTTGTACGATGAAATGATCAACTCGAAACCAATTTGAAGAGCAATTTTTTTCGCCCAAGCAATCGCATCACAATCACTAGCGAATATTTCGTCATTAACGAAATAACCACTATAATCAACGCCGTCGCCTTCAAATTCTTCCAATATAACCTGAAATTTTTAATTGACACAATGTTAATAATAATACCAATAATATTATTATTAATATTTAAAATCAGGCAAAAAAAAGGGTCCAGGCGTCCAAAAATTGCGCCTGGACCATGGCCGAGGCGTCTGGCTTGGACGCCTGGCCACGGACAGCGTCTGAATCGGACGCCTGGCCATGGCACTGGCGTCTGAATCGGACGTCCGACCATGGTTCAGGCGTCTGGTTTAGACGCCTAGACCTAGGACCGAGCGTCCGCACCAGACGCCTGTACCATGGTCCAGGCGGAATCTGGGGACGCCTGTACCATGGACAGGCGGAATAATCAGACGCCTGCGTTATTTTCTCCGAAAAATTACCTCCAGATGCGAATTCTCGTCCATTTTCGTAGTTGTCGATAATATTGACGATATATATTTGATTGTGTGTTATATTCGAAAAACTTGAGCTTGAAAGATTTTGGTGTGGTGTGGTGTTTAGAAATAATGAAAGACTTCAAATAGATAAAAAGGTAATCTTATAAGGCGGTAGCTAGTAATTTTGGCCGGTGTTTAGTAATACCCTATAAATAAGGTAAACGTATTTTATTTTCTCTATCTTCTCTTCCCCTTCTCCCAGTAAAATTTTTCCCTTCCCCACACCTTTCTCTATATATAAAAAAGCATTCTTGCGTTACGAATTCTAAAGCAGAAAAATCCTAAAATACTTCACTTCCCGATCCTATGTATCATTTTTTACTATAATTTAAAATATTTTTTAATATTTATTCATGTATACTCATAAACAAGTGGGGAAGCCCGCTGTGTTGCAGCGGGTCCTTTTGAATTTAAATAGTCTTTTTTTTTCTTTACGACGTTGTTCGTTTCGAAATTATTGTCCATATTTGACTTTGACATTCTGTATTTTTTCTTGTCTTTGGTAATTTCTGATGCAAAATATATTAATAGATTAACACTGTAAGCTTTCTTTTGGTAATGAAAAGTATTGGGCTAAAACTATTGTGAGTACGCGTTTGCATAGATTGATAAATCGTCAAATTTACTCTCCCCCTCTTCCCAACTGTATGGAAACCTTTATATCAATTAATTTCTTTTTTAGTTACTGTATGTCACTCTGTCGGTTTTATATAGGGATAAACTCATAATCATAAAACAACTCTTTTTAATCTTTTTTTAATTAGAATGCTTAGCTAAGTTCAGTTTTATTGAACTTTTTCATCCTTTTAATGACACTTTACTGTGATTGTGAGGCCTTTTTTTTTTAATGAAATCAAACGATATGCAACATATTTGCGACATTTTTTCTAATTAATATTATATCATAATAAGCTGACAAAATAGATATTTTTTTATTTTCTACTTAATATACACGTACATATAATAGTTGTTGTTGATTCTGACATGTTAAACGTTTATATTTTCGTCCATTTTGGAAGTGTTTCAGAGTGTTACTTTTCTAATAGAGAGAAATATTTTATTACTCAAAATAGAACAATGTCTTGCAAAGTAATTTAAATTTTAATGTTTCCTATTAAAGTAGTTTTTTCTTATTTATATATCTGGTTGCTTGTTTGTAAGTAAAATATTATTCAGGTAAAAACAGTAACACACAACACATGTAGAAAGTTTATATTTTTTAATGTAACAAAAAGTTACTCTATTTACTCCTTTATATATTATTCACTACCTGCACTACATTTATTTAGTCAAGCCCGAAACCATATGGCTTCTCCCATAGTACATAGCACATCGCAATATTTAAACATATGCTCAATTTTCTATATAGAGAGAATATAAAAAAACAAAAACGGAGGTGCATTTTTTTATTAAGGCACTGGAACCTATTCCTCCCGCTTTAGTATATAGTCTATATAGAGAGAATATACAAAAAAATAAACAAAAAAAAAGAGGTGCATTTTTCTATATAGAGAGAATATATTAAAAAAAAAAAAAAAAACCGGAGGTGCATTTTTTTATTAAGGCACTGGAACCTATTCCTCCCCCTTTAGTATATAGTCTATATAGAGAGAATATACAAAAAAATAAACAAAAAAAAAAAGAGGTGCATTTTTTTATTAGGGCACGGGAACCTATTCCTCCCGCTTTATAGTCTATATAGAGAGAATATACAAAAAAAATAAACAAAAAAAGGAGGTGCATTTTTCTATATAGAGAGAATAAAAAAAAAAAAAAAAAAAAAAAAAAAAAAAAAACGGAGGTGCATTTTTTTATTAAGGCACTGGAACCTATTCCTCCCGCTTTAGTATATAGTCTATATAGAGAGAATATACAAAAAAATAAACAAAAAAAAAGAGGTGCATTTTTTTATTAGGGCACGGGAACCTATTCCTATAGAGAGAATATACAAAAAAATAAAAAAATAAAAAAAAAAGAAAAAGAAAAAAAAGGAGGTGCATTTTTTTATTAGGGCACGGGAACCTATT
Source organism: Orobanche coerulescens (assembly GCA_033398695.1). Lineage (NCBI taxonomy): Eukaryota > Viridiplantae > Streptophyta > Magnoliopsida > Lamiales > Orobanchaceae > Orobanche > Orobanche coerulescens. Next base: position 117,337,814 of record CM065816.1, read on the forward strand.
CCTCCCGCTTTATAGTCTATATAGAGAGAATATACAAAAAGATAAACAAAAAAAAAAAGAGGTGCATTTTTCTATATAGAGAGAATATAAAAAAAAACCGGAGGTGCATTTTTTTATTAAGGCACTGGAACCCATTCCTCCCGCTTTAGTATATAGTCTATATAGAGAGAATATACAAAAAAATAAACAAAAAAAAAGGAGGTGCATTTTTTTATTAGGGCACGGGAACCTAATAGAGAGAATATACAAAAAAATAAACAAAAAAAATAAAAAAAAAAAGAGGTGCGTTTTTCTATATAGAGAGAATATAAAAAAAAAACCGGAGGTGCATTTTTTTATTAAGGCACTGGAACTTATTCCTCCCGCTTTAGTATATAGTCTATATAGAGAGAATCTACAAAAAAATAAACAAAAAAAAAAGGAGGTGCATTTTTTTTATTAGGGCACGGGAACCTATTCCTCCCGCTTTAGTATATAGAGAGAATTACACTCCACCTGTACCATGAAAACTTTTCATACTTCCATTTTTCGCCTATCCCACAATACCTTTCACAATCCAAAAATAAAATCCTCCATAAATACTATCCTTGTTGAAGGGAAAATGACTTCAGACAGAAAGTAGGGCAAGAGGTTGTTGTATTATTCCATTGATGACATCCCTTTAAATAGGGAGAAATACATACAAACAGACCTTAGGCAAACCCTAACTAGAAAAGCCCGTAAACTAACAGACTTATGGCACATAATGGGTATTATTCCTTTAACACTCCCCCTTGTGCCTAGTCTATAAGCGCATGTCATCTTGACTCGTTAAAACCTCGTCAAGCAAAAATTCAGTGGGAAAAATATCTTAATCGTAGGGAAACGAGTACAGCATCTAGACACATCAAGTTTAGACTTTGTCCTTTGAATCTATCCTCTCATATGATCGTTACATTTGATCATAGCGCTACTAAGGTGACCATTCCATCGATCCCTAAAATCGTACATCTTGTTACCTCGTTAAAAACCTTTCCAAGTGATAAAAACTCTGTGGAAAAAATGATCATTGGAAAGAAAAGAGTATAACGTACGTTGTGGATGTAAGACTCTCCCTCAAGTCTACATCTCCCCCTGATTTGTACATCAATCAAGTAGTCGTTGTCTTATTAAAAACTTCGCCAAGTAACAAAACCCAATGGGAGAAAATGAACCTTGGTCAAAGAAAAGAGTACAACACATGTGATTAAGTTTCTTTATAAATCACCATTTCCTTGTGATCTTTACATCAATCTCGGAAGTTGGAAAACTCTACAGCTCCCCCCTAATGCTTACATTCATATATCGTTGCCTCGTTAAAAACCTTGCCAAGTAACAAAACCCAGTGGGAAAAATAAACCTTGGTCTAAGGAAAAGAGTGCAACCTATGTGAGTATGTTCCCTTATATCTCACATATTTCCCGTTATGATCATTTCATCAATCAAGGGGATTTACTGTAACACCCCCAAGACATTCAGGGCATATTACAGTGCCGTGGACCCCACACTGTGGAATCCACCAGGCTAACGTACCAAACATGACATACGACAACGACAAACCATCATAAACAAAACGACAAGCTAAATAAAAGACTATAACCGACAAATAAAATTATGTCATCAAATCCATTTCCCAAACGGGGACACAACAGTAATAAGTTTAAATAGGAAGTACTCGAGTACTTAAACCAATTTTATAATACATAATCCCAAAATCAGACATCAATAATAACCGACAGACATAACTCCGGAAATCAAATACTGGACAATATCATGCTTGCCCATCATCCTCATACAGCTCGGGTGCTCGCTTATCCCCACGATCAGTACCTGAAATACAAAAAGTATTTCCCCCATTTAAGGGGTTAGCGACAACTGCTAGTGCAAGTACAATCCATTTGAACTACATTCTAATCAGATGAATAATGCGCCAAAAATTATTTTTGAAAACGTTTTATATTCCGGAATATTTACAATGCACAATCACAAAACACATTATCTCCAACAAATCATAATTCAAAGTTAACCGTTGGCACGAGACTCACGGCCACCGTACCCCGCAGAGCCCCGTCGGACATCCCTGGGTGGCTAACCACAGTTCACGATACGCACACTCACGGCAATACGTATCCCTAGAGGTCCCGTCGGACCGTCCCTAGGTGAACATACACATATCCATCCACAACAACCACGATACAGCCATAATTCAAATACTAGAACATATAAACAAATGTAAAGTACTTGCCTTTGAGACATTCTTGAAGAAACGGAGATGAAGCACGACTACGAACGGTCCGGGTGGAAAACGATGGTTCCTAAACGAAGGACCAATACAGTTCAGTCCCCACGGACAACAATACTCTAATGGAATACACCCATAACCCCGATTACATGATACGACAATGAACGATCAATCGATACGGGCGAGGGTTTTCACAAAATCTCCCCGTATCGATAATTCGCGGATTAAAATCAAGAAGGTTGGATTAAGAATCACTCACTAATCACAATCGGTGAAGAATATCATAACATACTGGAATAAATCGGTTCCAATAAGCAAAACCCGGAAAACCCCCCAAATTTAACGAGTTAGGGTTCTAGACGAAAATACCTTGATTTCGGATGATGGATGACGATTAGGCTGATGATAATATGATGGCTCGATTCTACCGTGATGGAATTTGAAGAGAACTCTGAATGGAACTGGTGGAAATCGTCTCTGAGGTCGCACGTCGAAGAAACGAAGAGAAAAGAAATAAGCATTGCTCAAATCGTCACGACTTAAATTGGTGGAGTTAGCGTACGCTACTCATCATATGTAGCGCGCGCTAACGGGGCTGCGACAGGTCCAGTGGCTACTGCCACCCTTCGTTAGCGTACGCTAACAATAGGGCGTTAGCGTGCGCTAACTTTACATCGGTAGCGCACGCAAGGGAACAGGGGTAGCGTGCGCTACCTACATGCCAGCTTCAAAGATCGCCGATGTCACATCGCCAGCAAGTCAGCCGAGGGTGTAAAACACGAAACGCACAACGAACCCAGAATCCAGGAACATAGACGCGAAGCATACAAGACAACGGAGCTAAGCGCTGAAAGAAAATACAATTCCGACCACCGGAGGGTCCGTAATGCGACAACGAAACTAAGGTTCCCTAAACTATTAGGAAATTACAAAAATGGCCCAAGTGCCCAAAAATTACGAAACGACGTCGGATTTACAAACCGAAAGTCTCCACATGACCAACTCAACCATACGGACTTGTACAAACCAAGAAACAACAGAAACGAATGAGTTTTACAAGAATCGAACGTCCATACGGCAAAACATGCCATAAAACGAAATTACGTGAAAACATCATCAAAACTCATCCAAATGGAAAAACTCCCAGAACAAAATAGATTCAAAATGTCGAAAAGGTTACAAGCGAGTCGATAAAAATAGACATACACCAAAAATGGAAACTGCTAAAAATGGAAAAATTTCGGATATTACATTCTCCCCCTCTAAAATAAAGTTTCGTCCCGAAACTTAAGAATCAAAAAGCTCGGGGTATCTCGAACGCATATCCTCCTCTAGCTCCCACGTCGCTTCTTCTACTCCGTGCCTCGACCATTGCACCTTAACCAAAGGAATGGTTTTGTGCCTTAACTGCTTGTCACGACGCTCCAAAATTCTGACGGGCCTCTCTTCAAACGTAACATCCTTCTCGATCTCCACATCTCCAAAGTCAATAATGTGGGACGGGTCCGGAACGTACTTCCTCAACTGGGAAACGTGAAATACGCTATGAACATGACTCAGCGACGGAGGTAACGCCAAACGGTACGCTAACTCACCGACTCTCTCTAATACCTCGAAAGGCCCAATATATTTCGGGCTGAGTTTCCCCTTCTTCCCAAAACGGAAAACTCCTTTCGTCGGAGACACTCTCAACAAAACATGATCTCCCACTTCAAACTCCAAGGGTCTACGCCTAACATCCGCATAAGACTTTTGTCGACTCTGAGCAGCCAACATCCCCTTTCTAATCAATTCAACTTTCTCCCTTGTCTCCAACACAAGGTCTGGCTTGGTGCCAACCAAATCGGACGGCTCATCCCAACATATCGGTGATCGGCAACGTCGGCCATAAAGTGCCTCATACGGTGCCATCTTAATCGACGCGTGCCAGCTATTATTATAAGTAAACTCAATTAAAGCCAAATGATCCTCCCAGTCACTACTCCAATCTAACGCACACGCACGCAACAAATCCTCGAACGTCTGAATGGTACGTTCGGACTGCCCATCGGTCTGGGGATGGAACGAAGTGCTCAAACGCAACTGTGTCCCCAATGCCTTATGTACCGCCTGCCAAAAATGAGATACAAATCGGCCATCTCTGTCTGAAATAATGGTCCTCGGCGTACCATGAAGCCTCACTATCTGAGCGATAAAAATACGAGCCAACTTTTCTGGACCCCAAGTATCCTTGATGCCCAGAAAATGTGCCGACTTATTCAGTCGGTCTACAATCACCCACACCATATTCATACCAGTCTTCGTCCTCGGCAAACTCGTCACAAAATCCATAGAGATGTCCTCCCACTTCCATTCCGGAACGGGAAGTGGTTTCAATAATCCGGCTGGCCGCTGATGCTCAATCTTGACTTGCTGACAAGTCAAACACTTAGCCACAAACTGAACTACCTCCTTCTTCATATCGTTCGCAGAAATTTTTCCTCAGATCTTTATACATTTTACTCGAGCCCGGATGGACTGAGTAAGGTGATGCATGAGCCTCTCGCATAATACTCTGTCTCAATTCCGTGTCGTTCGGAACACACAACCGACCTCGGAATCTCAACACACCGTCCTCATGAATAACGAATCCCGGGGCTTTCCCCTTCCCTACACTCTCCCGAAGCTGAATAAACATCAGGTCCTCCAACTGTCCCGATTTAATGTCCTCTACCAGAGATGAAGAAATCTCAAGAGTACGCAACTGCCCGGAACTCTCTGGCAGTACAATCTCAATGCTCAACCTCATAAACTCTCGCTGAAGTCCCGACTGGTCCGTGAGTAACTCAAGCGCCCGAAGCGATATCGATTTCCATCTCAAGGCATCTGCTACCACATTAGCCTTGCCCGGATGATAAAGGATCTCGAGATCGTAATCCTTAATTAATTCCAACCATCTCCTCTGTCTCATATTAAGCTCTTTCTGCGTGAAAATGTACTTCAGGCTCTTGTGATCGGTGAAAATCTGACACGACGAGCCATACAAGTAATGACGCCAGATCTTCAATGCAAATACGATCATGCCAACTCAAGATCGTGCGTAGGTAATTCAATTAAATGCGGTTTCAATTGACGGGAAGCATAGGCAATCGTCCTCCCGTGCTGCATAAGTACGCATCCGAGCCCTTGGCCCGAAGCATCACTATAAACTGAGAAACCATCATTACCACTTGGTAAAGCCAAAACGGGAGCGGTCGTCAACCTCTTCTTCAACTCCTCAAAACTATTCTGCCTCTCATCGGTCCACGCAAACTTCTCCGATTTCTGTAACAACTGAGTCAGTGGTCGAGCGAGTTTAGAGAACCCCTCGACGAATCTACGGTAATACCCGGCTAATCCCAGAAAACTGTGGACCTCTTTCACGTTCTTGGGCGGCGCCCAATCCAACACTGCCTCTACCTTATGTGGGTCCACACGAACACCCTCGGCCGAGATCACATGACCGAGAAACATAACCTCCAGTAACCAAAACTCCCACTTTGAGAACTTCGCAAAAAGATGCTGAGTTCTCAAAATGTCTAACACAATATGTAAATGACGGGCATGCTCCTCCTCGTTCCTCGAGTAAATCAGAATATCGTCGATAAAGACGACTACACATTTATCGAGGTACTCGATAAAGACTTTGTTCATAAGTCGCATGAACACGGCCGGGCATTAGTTAGCCCAAAAGGCATAACCACAAACTCGTAGTGTCCGTATCTCGTCCGAAAGGCCGTCTTCTAATATCGGTATCCTTCACTCGGAGCTGATAATACCCCGATCTCAAATCAATCTTCGAAAACACGGTTGCTCCTTGCAACTGATCAAACAAGTCATCAATCCTCGGGAGCGGATACTTGTTTTTGATGGTCACTTTGTTCAACTCTCGGTAGTCGATACACAAACGAAGTGACCCATCCTTCTTCTTCACAAACAGGACCGGTGCGCCCCAAGGTGAAGCACTCGGTCGAATATACCCCATGTCTAGCAACTCTCCCAACTGTTTCTTCAACTCAAGCATCTCGGCTGGCGCCATACGGTATGGCGTCTTAGAAATCGGTGCTGCACCCGGCTCTAAATCGACGGTAAACTCAACTTCTCGATCCGGCGGCAAACCCGGCAACTCGTCTGGAAAAACATCAGGATACTCACACACTACCGGAATAGATGAGAGCTCGACTCCTCCTTCTTCCGATCTCAAAGCGTAACACCAATAGCCCGTGCAACCTCCTCGAAGAAGTCTCACCGCCCTCAAGGCGCTGATCAGTAATCTCTGGCTACTCCGCTTACGCCCCACAAAAGAATGCTCGGTACCGTCAGAGGCCAACATCGACACAGTCCTCGATCTATAATTCATGATCGCCCCGTGACGGTCCAACCAATCCTCACCCAGAATCAAATCCTCGTCTCTAATATCTACCGCAATCATATTAGAAGGCCAATCCCTCCCCGCGATACTCACAGAAAAATTTCTAATCTCACGGTCCCCCACGATACTATCCCCGCTAGGAAGTTTAACAACAAAAGGCTCACAAGCAACAAGGCAATCAATATGCAGACGACGCACACAATCCATAGATATAAAAGAATGCGTAGCACCAGAATTGAACAATACGGAAACAGGATGATCAAGGATGTGGACGGTACCTGTAGCCACCGTCGCGTCGGGATCTCCGGCTCGCCTCATCTCATACACACGGGGCGGAACAGACCCCGCACTAGAAGCTCCCCCTCTAGAAGGCTGACCACGACCTCGACCTCTACCAAAACTCTGTTGCGGCTGAGGAACTGTCGGTGCCTGATTCACACTCGGCTCTCCCGCGGCTGGGGCTGATATCTGAGTAACTGGAGCCCAAGCTGCATCCATACAAAACTTAGCACGGTGACCCATACGACCACAAGCAAGACACTGAATCGGAGGCCTATCACACTCACTCATCATATGGCCCGGACGACTGCAGTTGAAGCACTTAGGACCACGAACGGAACCACCAGGAGCAGACCTAGAACCGTTTCCTCGACCAACTAATGGCGACTGACTCCCGAAGACTCGCGAACCAGACTGAGCCTTCGGATACCCTCCCGACTTGCCTCCCGAAAACTGACCGGAGGTCTTCTGCTTCTTTCCTTCAACTGCCGTCTCTGTCGCAGAAAACGACATCTCGTAAGCCATTGCTTTATTATGATATTCCTTCAAAGTCGTGCACCCCAGACCAGACATGTAGTGGCGCACCCTCGGTTTCATCCGCATATCAAAGTGGCGGATCTTATCAAGCTCATCGCGGACTTGGTTTCTCACATAATGCAACTGTTGATTGTAGTCTTTGATAGCTTGAGATATAGGAACATCTTGGGGTTTAGCCTCAAAGAAGGCTCGGATTCTCCCCTCTTTCACTGGCCAAGGACAGAATTCGCCTTCCATCAGATCCCGAAAATCTGCCCACGAAGCTGCTCGGTCACGCGGTTTCACCGCTTGCCACCACGTTGCTGCCTCCTTGGCGAGGAAGTACTGAGCAATGGGTACTTTCCTCTCCTCGGAACAATTAGCAGCCTCAAACACTTTCTCCATCTCGAATAGCCAATTCTCCCAACCAGAAGGGCCTAAGCACCATCAAACTGCGGAGGACGCATACGAATCACGTCCTGAAGTAGCTTATCATTACCGGATCCAGTAGGCGGAACCGGGTTGGCATTAGCTTGGCCGACTAGAACGGCCTGAGTCAGTAGCGTCATCTGGTTCGCTACCTGCTGCAAAATGTTGGCCACTCCAACATTCTCATATGCATTACCGGAGCTAGCAGACTGGTCCTGCTGACCTCCGGAACTAGGGGGACACTATTCGACAAGGAAGGCATCGCCGAATCAGTTCCCGAGTGATCGGACATGGCCACCCCACCAGCTGCGCCACGTCCCCTACCGCATCCGCGTCCTCTACCAGCAGGAATTCTGAAGAAGCAACGGGTAAGTACAATTCAAACGCAAAACGCCACAAGATACTAAGACAGGAATGGAACATAACGGTGAAACGAGTCGAGTTAGGAAAACTTACGAGCACCGGCGTACTAAGATGATGGCATAGCAGTGATACTGTCTCAAAAACGACACTTAACTAGACCCAAATAACCGACAGCCTAGGTATCCATAAACCTAAGCTCTGATACCATATTCTGTAACACTCCCAAGACATTCAGGGCATATTACAGTGTCGTGGACCCCACACTGTGGAATCTACCAGGCTAACGTACCAAACATGACATACGACAACGACAAACCATCATAAACAAAACGACAAGCTAAATAAAAGACTATAACCGACAAATAAAATTCTGTCATCAAATCCATTTCCCAAATGGGGACACAACAGTAATAAGTTTAAATAGGAAGTACTCGAGTACTTAAACCAATTTTATAATACATAATCCCAAAATCAGACATCAATAATAACCGACACACATAACTCCGGAAATCAAATACTGGACAATATCATGCTTGCCCATCATCCTCATACAGCTCGGGTGCTCGCTTATCCCCACGATCAGTACCTGAAATACAAAAAGTATTTCCCCCAGTTAAGGGGTTAGCGACAACTGCTAGTGCAAGTACAATCCATTTGAACTACATTCTAATCAGATGAATAATGCGCCAAAAATCATTTTTGAAAACGTTTTATATTCCGGAATATTTACAATGCACAATCACAAAACACATTATCTCCAACAAATCATAATTCAAAGTTAACCGTTGGCACGAGACTCACGGCCACCGTACCCCGCAGAGCCCCGTCGGACATCCCTGGGTGGCTAACCACAGTTCACGATACGCACACTCACGGCAATACGTATCCCTAGAGGCCCCGTCGGACCGTCCCTAGGTGAACATACACATATCCATCCACAACAACCACGATACAGCCATAATTCAAATACTAGAACATGTAAACAAATGTAAAGTACTTGCCTTTGAGACATTCTTGAAGAAACGGAGATGAAGCACGACAACGAAGTGCAGGTGGAAAACGACGGTTCTAAACGAAGGACCAATACGATTCCCCACGGACAACAATACTCTAATGGAATACACCCATAACCCCGATTACATGATACGACAATGAACGATCAATCGATACGGGCGAGGGTTTTCACAAAATCTCCCCGTATCGATAATTCGCGGATTAAAATCAAGAAGGTTGGATTAAGAATCACTCAATAATCACAATCGGTGAAGAATATCATAACATACTGGAATAAATCGATTCCAATAAGCAAAACCCGGAAAAACCCCCAAATTTAACGAGTTAGGGTTCTAGACGAAAATACCTTGATTTCGGATGATGGATGACGATTAGGCTGATGATAATATGATGGCTCGATTAGCCCGTGATGGAATTTGAAGAGAACTCCGAATGGAACTGGTGGAAATCGTCTCTGAGGTCGCACGTCGAAGAAACGAAGAGAAAAGAAATAAACTGCTGTTCTGAAACTGTCCGCTGACTTAAATTCAGTGGAGTTAGCGCACGCTACTCATCATATGTAGCGCGCGTTAACGGGGCTGCGACAGGTCCAGTGGCTACTGCCACCCTTCGTTAGCGTACGCTAACAATAGGGCGTTAGCGTGCGCTAACTTTACATCGGTAGCGCACGCAAGGGAACATGGGTAGCGTGCGCTACCTACACAGCAGTTCAGCACTGCTGATGTCACATCAGCAGTAAGCTGCTGTCGAGGGTGTAAAACACGAAACGCATAACGAACCCAAAATCCAGGAACATAGACGCGAAGCATACAAGACAACGGAGCTAAGCGCTGAAAGAAAATACAATTCCGACCACCGGAGGGTCCGTAATGCGACAACGAAACTAAGGTTCCCTAAACTATTAGGAAATTACAAAAATGGCCCAAGTGCCCGAAAATTACGAAACGACGTCGGATTTACAAACCGAAAGTCTCCACATGACCAACTCAACCATACGGACTTGTACAAACCAAGAAACAACGAAAACGAATGAGTTTTACAAGAATCGAACGTCCATACGGCAAAACATGCCATAAAACAAAATTACGTGAAAACATCATCAAAACTTATCCAAATGGAAAAACTCCCAGAACAAAATAGATTCAAAATGTCGAAACGGTTACAAGCGAGTCGATAAAAATAGACATACACCAAAAATGGAAATTGCTAAAAATGGAAAAATTTCGGATATTACATTTACAAGTTACATCATGTTCATAAATGTAAGTATGCTCATCAGTGGCAGTACTTAACCGCTAGTTCCTCACAAGTGTAGAATGATAGTTCTTAATCATGTACACTCACGGACTGATTCATGCAAAGTAATAATCTTGTCGTGAATGAGGTAGCCAAGAGGGGTTTGCTTAGTTGATTTCCAAGACATAAGCAAATCATACCAACACATACTTTGTGGTAGTTGCTTCGGCACCAGCATTTACTTTAGCATTTGCCTTTTCGTAAGCAGCTTCCTTTGCCTGCTTGTAGGGAAAGAATATTTCCCAAGTCAATAGTTTCTTTTAAGTATCAAAAGATATTCTTGATACCATTCCATTGATGTTGCGTCGATGCTGAACTAAATCTAGTCAGCGAATTAACTGAGGAGTGATATCAGGTCGTGTACATTGAGCGAAGTACAATAATGCGCTATTGCACTCATGTAGGGAATTTCAGCTCCCAAAGCTCTTCGTCACTTTTCTTTAGACGAAATAGATCTTTCCTTTATATCCAAATGTCCGACCTATTATGGGGTGCTAGTCGGGTTTACCTTGTCTATGTTAAAGTGCCTGAGAATCTTCTGGACATAGGTAGACCGGTGGAATGAATTCCAAAAACTCGATGTCTATGTCAATGCCTCGACAGAACCGAGTTTTCCCAAGATTTTTCATCTCAAACTCAATTTTCAAGTATCCGGTTGTTTCTCCTATTTCATCAAGATCGATTATGTTCACGTCATCGGCGTACATTGCGATGATCGTAAATCCGGAACTTATTTGTGAAGACGCAGGGACACAGTTCATCGTTCTTTTATCCCTTCCCAATCAAGTAGTCACTTAGACGGTTATACCACATCCTTAAGGATTGCTTCAAAACCGTAAAGTTGAGTGTTTCAATCAAATTACATACACACTCTGTGGTCTAGAGTCACTTGATTTAGGTAATGAAATGCCATCGGGCACTTCCATATATATCTCCGTATCTAGATCCTCATAGAGATACGTAGTAACCACATCTATTAGCTGCATTTCCAGTCCCTCGAAAATTACTATGCTAATCAAATAGCGGAACGTATACGTGGGAGTACATTTCCTCGTAACCAATTCCATGGCATTGTGAGAAGCATTACTTCATGAACCTTGTACATTAGGACTCTACTATTCTCATTATGATTTACGACAAAGGTTCAGTTATGTCCTTCAGGCTTTATACTTGGTTAGGTTAGCACTACCTACACCAAATACCTGTCTCTTTGTCGGAGAATCTAGTTCTACTTAGAATATTTTTTCTTATAGGCTAATCAGCTCTATGTTGATTTCATCCAACTGAGCGAGGTTCGACATCATCGTACTTTATGATTCATGACATGTCATCAAAGTGGATGGTTGATCAGGCCACACCCTCATAATTTCATCGAGATTCTTGATTTTCTGAATCATATCTTCGGGGCGTCCCCCTCGTCATGATTCATGGACATAATAAAATCAAGCATGATCTCATGAAACGAGTTCATTGATGGTTAACATGTAATTTGTGCCATACTTTACCTCTAACTTAGATGAGTATTTAGTCGAACCATGTGGCTTCCGCTCATTCCTTCGCAGGGAGCCACGACCTCAACCACACCTCCACCAAGTGCGGTTGCATCACCCGGTTCATTGGTAATGTGCCCCTTGCAGGGGACTTCTAACCTTACAGGCACATTTGCAGCTGTAATATGAGATCTTGTCACTTGAACGATATCAGTAAATGCATCAGGCATCGAATTTGACACATCCTGAAGATCGAGTGTTCTTTATGCTTCACGATAACATTGTGAAGTTCGGGGATCATAATAAGACAAAGTGGAGACATCATGACAATTTCTGTCGTTCCCCGAGAAATTACGTTTTCTCTCCTCCCCCTAACGACGGGAAGATTGTCTCATTAAAGTGACAATCCGCAAATCGTGCGGTAAAGAGATCACTGTGAAGGTTTTAAATAGTGGATAAACGTCTGGAGATTCTTATCCAACGTGAATACTTAATCGTATCTAAAGACCGATGCGTTGTGGGGTGCAGAAGGCACATATAATGCGTAACCAAATATGCGCAATTGGCACTTAAGTCCGTCTGGGTCCAAAATACAAAAATCAGGCTATCCAGTTACCAACTGGTATGCATAAACTAATTGACTAGCAGAGGGTCTAAGAATGAACGATTTAAGTAAAGTTGCGTGCAATATTGCATAATCCCAAGCAAATATATGCAAATTGGTGCGCATAACCAATTACGTAATCACCATACATATTCTTTCGACGGTGGTTTATGTGATACCTTTGCATATGCACATAGGATGGGATACTATTCATTGATCTCTATCATGCAATAAACATCAAGTACTTTTTGATGTGAACTCTCCAACATCATCGAGTCCTTTAGATGTGATAAGGGAGGTGAGTCCTTATAAATTATTTTGGAAGTTCTGCAGCAGTTTGAGTGGACAGGAGAGCGACATGTGACCAACATGTCGGAGAATCCATCAAAATCATAAATACATAAATGGTCCACATATTAGATGGATGGATCCACAAATATCTCCTTATATTCAACGTAAGAATGGAATGTTTGCTTATGTTTCTTTAGCGTAGAAAGGTCTCGCTCCTACTTTGGCTAAAGAGCAGGCTTTGCAACACTAAATGGTAGGCATTTGATATGCATCCGGTTCTTTGGATGACATAACACGATTAACATCAACATTGTTCTTTATGTTGAGTTGATGCCACCTTTTCGCTCGAAAAGTAGTGATGTTCGTACAGGTTCTTTAGTATACATATCATCATACTTCGACCAGGATGACCTAGTCTATCGTGCCAAAGCCTATATGAGTCTATGTCCCGAAGCACATTGTTGGTGACAACATAGGTTTTTAAAAACCTAATAGTAGTGAGGTACAGTCCACTAGGTTGACTCATGAGTTATTCTAAAATGAGTTTACGTCCACATTCATTAGAATTAATAAAAGAAACTCTATTCCATTCTCACAGTGGGTTTCAATCTGGAAACCATTGCTACGTATATTGTTGAAGCTAAGTAAGATTCGAAGGGCTATAGGTGCATACAGAGTATCGGTAACTTAGAAGACTTCCGTTTAGGCATCAAAATTTGGGCATTACCTTGCCATTTGATGAGTTGGGAGGACCCAATCATCGTAGTTACCGAGGTTTAGCAGGCGACTAATTCGATGAATAGAAGCCTAATTCTTAGAACATTCAAGTTCTACTCGATTCATTCCTTAGAAAAGATTGAAATTTCGAACCATAAGCATTCAAGCAATATTCAGTACTTCGAAATAAAGCTAAGAATATAACGTAAGCAATAATAATATCCTGTTCTAGAAAAACAAAGTTTCATCACACCATTACTGGAAATAAAACATCGATACAATCATCCCGAGGTAACAATGCCAAATATAAATGAGAAATTAAACATAATGATGACATTCAGATATAAAGAGGTGCCTCTAATGACTGTGGCAAGCATGGCTCAGTGCGATTATCAGTGACTGTGAAATTGATGTCGGGGGACTCGTCGAGAGCATCTTCCTCCATATAGTGAGCCTCCCGTTCTTTGGACTCTCTATATTTCTTGTAATGTGCTGCGACTTGCTTTCTTGCATGGCAGTTCTTGTACCATTTCAGGCATCTCCACATCGATAACACGGTTCATCGGCAATTCTGATTTTAGGAGCGTCAGGAGGGGTAGATGCTTTATACTTTTCTTGGATAGTAGAGCCAGGAGCACCAAGTCTTCTCATTACATTGGAAGAGCCCCCACGTCCTCGACCACTACGCCCTTTTCCACATTGTGGTTTGGGGTTGCCATGACCAGTCCCCTGTACATTGGGGTTCTTTCCACCTTTCACATAATTGGCCTCGGGAATTTTCTTTGTCCCAACGGGCCTGGTATTGTTGCTCACTAACACTTCATTATGCCTCTCAGCCACTTGCAGTAGGTTGATAAGCTTATTGAAGGTAGTGATGCGCTTGCTGTCATACTCCAGCCTATACTGGTTCGCTAGTATAAGAGCAGAAGTAGGAAAAATGGAAAGGGTTTTCTGAATCATATCATCTTCTGTTATGTCCTTTCCACATAAATTAAGGCGTGCCTTCAGACGGAGCATATCTTTGTTGAAATCGTCGATCCATTTATAATCAAGCAAGCGGATTTCATTCCACTGCGCGGTCAACTCTGGGAGCAAGGTATTGTGGATATTTCCAAAACGGCCCTTAAGGGCATCCCACGATTCTTTCGGGGATTTCAACTGCAGATATTCCCATCTTAGGCTAGGGTCGATATGTCGCCTAAGGAACATTAATGCACTAGCTTTGGTTTTGTCAGACGGTACTTCGCCTGCTTTTTCCAAGATGGTAGCACTATAGTCCTTAGCGACAAAAGTGGTCTCTACGTCAAAAACCCATCTATGGTACTCAAGTCCTTCTGAGTCCAAGATGTCAAATTCAGGACGAGTTGGATCAGCCATCTTGAGACAAGAAAAAAAAAGGAAAATGAATTTTCACAGTATATCATGAGTATTTTCCATGATAAAATTTTCAATAATGTGGAGGGTTATTATTTTTCAGAACTAAGATATGGTCAAAATTACTTTCGATGCTATTGGGGTTACCGATGAAATTACTTTATCACGATTCGAGTTGATATAGACAGTAGAAATAAGTCCTCTAGGTTCTACTAATGATGAACCTAATACACATGCCATAACTAACGATGCATGCAAAGTATATATATAATTATAGATATAATCACATAGCCCTATGAGTATATCTATACACATATATATGCAGTCAAAGAGGTGTCTTATGCCGCAATAATTATTAATTCAACGTGAATTTATTTTAATTAAATGTTGCTATAAGTAATTTGTTTTAATTTAATTGAAGTATCATGCTTTTAATTGATTTAATAGGCATAAATAAATTCGGAGTATAATATGCAATCAATAGTAATTAAAAACTTGTAAATTCGCACATTGTAGATAGTAGGGTTCGCATTTGTGTACTTTATTTCGTGTGAATAGAGGCAGAGAAACGGACTGGAAAGTTCAAAAATGGGACTGCTGGCGGGTCGGGCCGGGTCAGCAACCGTGTCTGGATCGCGGGCCGAGTGCTGGGCTGCAGGCACGGGTCGGGATGGACAACCGGGTTGTTCAGTCAGGCGGGCCGAAGTCTGCAGACGGGTCGAGCAGTGGTTCTCGGTTGCGGGCGGTTGCGGGTGGTCACGTCGGATTTTGGAGGAGGTCCTTGTTCAGGCGAGTTGGGGAGAAACGTTCGGCGGCGACACGGGTGTTGCAGGGACAAGATCGGAGTCGCGGCAGGTCTGGTGCGAGAGACGACGGGTTCGGTCGCGGACGGGCAGCGATCTGTTCCAGTTGGGTTCGGGTCGCGGTGGTTGGAGGCGACGATCTCTGGTTGAAAGGGATGACCGGTCGCGGTGGGGAAGGTGACCGGTCGCGGTAGTTGCGCGGGGAAGAGGCCGGAGCTGTGAATCGGCGGACGGGTCGCGGGAAGAAGGCGGCGGCGCCGCACTGTTTCTAGGGTTTTTCCGATTTTTTTCTTTTTTTTTTTGGTCGGGATTTTTCAGAAAATCGGGGAAAATTTTTTGCTCAGCTAGGAACTACGTGCTGATAACCTATTGAAGGGAAAATAACTTGTGATAGAAAGTAGGGCAAGAGGTTGTTGTATTATTCCATTGATGACATCCCTTTAAATAGGGAGAAATACATACAAACGGGCCTTAGCCAAACCCTAACTAGGAAAGCCCGTAAACTAACAG
Source organism: Orobanche coerulescens (assembly GCA_033398695.1). Classification (NCBI taxonomy): domain Eukaryota; kingdom Viridiplantae; phylum Streptophyta; class Magnoliopsida; order Lamiales; family Orobanchaceae; genus Orobanche; species Orobanche coerulescens. Next base: position 117,354,150 of record CM065816.1, read on the forward strand.
ACTTAGGCACACCATGTGTATTATTCCTTTAACAATTCTCACAATTTTCATAATATTAAATAAACGGTCATTATTTTGGACAAACATATACACACAACATAATCCAGCTCATTTCTTTAATTTATTATATTATAAATGTTTACTAAATTACTCCCTAAAATCCTACTCATTACACATTTTTCTTACTTTATGTGTTCCCTTCTAATAGCTCACAACATTTATTAATTTATTTATTTATTTATCAATAATTTATAGGCCATCAAATTCAATTCAAGTTGGATTTTTTTGGGAACTTTACATAACGATACAACATATACAAAATTACTAGAAAAATAAAACAAAAGAAAAGTATTTACACTTCCACATCCCAAAAAATAGCCACGTTCATAATCCTCTCTCTCTCTCTCTCTCTCTCTCTCTCTCTCTCTTATTTTTTCCTTCTTTCTTCAAGAGTGCAGATTTATAGTTTCTCCCCATGCAGATATGTGGTCCCCCTTCTCAACACACTTTGGACACACACACACACCTAATTCATACTGCAGTGGCAAGCGACGTATTTTCAGGTAATTTTCAATTTTCCTTGTTTGTGAAGATGGACGCGACGAATGTATGTCTGCTGCAGGAACCTCTATACTGTGTGGAGGAGGTGGCGGGGCAGGTCGGATTTTATGCTATTGGAGTTTGGAATGTGTTGGTCTGTCGGAGTGCAGCAGTTCTAGGCAGTGGCGCTGCCTTTCTCCATTGTTTTAAATCAGAAATATAATCTGATTTTTATTTTATTTTTCAGAAAGTATTCAAATGTGTATATTTAAGTAACCATAATATTGTAACACCCCCAAGATATTCGAGTGCATTCAGACATACGCGACCCTACATGACCCACCGCGCTAACACAAGAAAAACACCACCACTAACCGCCTCTAGCAAGGAAAAAATTTTTAACCACAAAAACATAAAACAACACGCCGCATAACCGCATAATAAACATCAACCGACAAAAATAGTAACTCCAACGAAGACAAATCACCACCCGAAAGGAAAAGCCAAAGATCATGAAGACAATCTATGTTTACAATTTGGAAAACAACCACATCAAAAGAGACGGAAGAAATTAACAAGACTCGATTGCACATGTCAAAAACCTGGCCGACATCCTCGTACCATCCTGGCCCCGCTGTCTGGGTGAACATAACTCAAATCCATAACAAGAATTTCCCCGACAACGGGTCCCCAGAGGGGTTAGCAATTACGCTAGTACAAGTATTCAAGGCAAACCAATCGCTTACACATTTCATAGTACATGCACCAATATCATTTCAAAAACCAAAACTAGACATGACAGTCAAACAATTTGCCTTGGGAACAGAGTCATATCATAAATTCCCGCACGAGGCCTCTAAGGACCCTCCCGCACTGGCTATATTAAAAAGCAAAACACGCACATGCATCGCCTTGGGAACAGAGTCATATCATTAATTCCCGCATGAGGCCTCTAAGGACCCTCCCGCACTGGCTAGCTAAACAAACTCATGAATCCGGGACGAAAACCTTTGGATTCCCTCCTTGATCCCGTCGGACCAACATGAGGTGAGCAAATCACACACAAAATACATTACCATTCCATGTTAAGCATAAAGGTTTCCGAAAATACTTGCCTTGAATTATTGACGACGCAACGAACGGAAAGGAAAGTCACCGACGAACGCTAGGAACCAACGAAACCGAACCTAACGATTCGAAGAATACAATCACAACCATTTCTAAATGAATACGAAATTGGAATACACCCGAAAACCCGCCTACGATTCATGTATATTCGTATATAAACAACAACGAGGGCGGACCACAACCAAACCCTCTCGATTCCGTAAAAATCACGAAATATACCATGAATCCGTAGGGAAACTAAGAATACCAACAAGATTAATCATATTCATCATGAATTAATCGACAAAACGGAACGAATCGGATAAAAACGTGAAAACCCCCAATTTTACCAAAAGTAGGGTTCTAAAGATCTAACCTTGATTCGCTGGATCAAGGGATGATATCGGAGGAATGATTGATGATATAACCTCAAGAACTCCATGGATATGTTGTTAAACAACATGGATTCAAGCTTAGAACACGCCCGGCTGCGGAAGAGGAGAAGAAGAAGGTGAAGAATGGCGAGAAAAACGTCTGCAGGGCCTTTTATAGGTTATCACGGCCGTTACGACGTGAATCGGCCAAGGGTTACGTGCGTAATCGAAGTCATCGCCAAAATCGCTGCCCGTTACGTACGTAATCGGCCGGGGCCTTACGTACGTAACGGCCGAGCACTAACGTACGTTACTCGGCCAGGGCTGGCCTGGGCCGAGCATGCCCGGCCATGACTCGGCCGGGACCAATTCCGACGGCCCAAACGACCCCGAAACCCGAACCTGAATACGAATCGAAGATACGGTTACGAAGTACTCGCAAACACGAATCCGAGCACTAAGAGAACACACGATTCCGACCACCCAAAGGCTCGAAATTCGACAACGGAAAGTAATTACCCCAAACTTTGGGAAATTACGAAAATGGCCCAAAACGCCCGAAATCACGATACGTGATTGGATAACCAAACCGAAGTTCAAAACACGTATAACAAAGTTAAACGAACTTACGGGAAACTCGAAACAGCAGTTTCGACCGAGATTCGCAAGAATCGAACTCAAGTGCGGAAAAGTCGCTAAAAAGCACGGAACTCAACAAAACGACACCGAAACGAACTCGGATGTCAAAAAGTGTAGAATTAATCATTCTCAGAATAATGAAACGGTCATGAGCGAGTCATCAAAACGGACTTCCGCCGAAAAAAAGAAGTTACCAAAAATCGAAATTACGGGTATTACATTCTACCCTCCTTAAAAGAAGTTTCGTCCCGAAACTTAAAATAAGTAGGGAGAAGCAATATCTCCTGCCAGGAAAACTCGACGAGATACACAAAAACCGTAAACTCGCGCCCGACGGCGAAACGTTACAAGCAACGCAAAGGAATATACGACGTGAAAACACGCTCCACAACGACTAACACAACGCCACCGGTAGAGACATGATAAAATCAAAAAGTGACAAGCGTCATCAAATAGACAATACAATCGAGTCGATTATCCGAACAATCACAAAACTCAATGAACGAAAATCAATACGATTGACCAACCCAACGGTTCATCAACCAAAACGCGAGTCAAAGCTGAACAAATACGGAATTCCACCGCCCAAGGGTTGGAAGATCGAAAACGAGACTAATTTCCCGAACTTAAGGGAATTTCGAAGGAGCCTGAACGCTCAACAATCACGAAACGAGAACAAGAACCGAACAAACGATTGAGACAACAAAAATCGAACAATCATGTCCGAAACACGCAGGTGACCTGGTGAGAACAGCAAGACGTGCATTCCCACAATATCCACAGGAAAGGGAATAGCAATTGAAAAGCCCCAACGACAAACGAGTTATTCCGAAATAATACCACCCTCGTTCGATCAACAAAAGCAAGGGATAGGGAAAGTTCAGAAATGTTAACGAGCATAAACGAGTTGATAGAGCCAAAAATACAGAAGTTCAAAATCCGATCCACTTTGAATAAAAGAACTATTAGAACCAAAAGATGTTACTTCCGAACAAGGTTCACAATAGTCGAACCGAATTCGGAAAAGTCACAGCGATAACCATATCGACTCAAAACCAGATTACAGCTCGTTCGAACGATGAAACCAAGGTGCAGAACAAGTTCAGAAGGTATCAATGAACACGAGCGAATCGATAGACTGGAGAAAGAGAAGATATAGAGGTCAAAATAGTACGGGTATTACCTATGACCTCGCCCCCGAAACTCACAACAACGGAACCAAAATAACAATATAACAAGCAATCGACACAATGCAGAACAATCACCGATGCACACAATCATACCAACCCGAGCTCTAACAGCTCGCATATATGCGATAACGCATAAACCGCTACGAGGTGACAACATCCAATACAAATATCACACCCCTCACAGAGGCTACCACGACAACTGCGTGGCGAACTACTCAACGCTCACACTGCCAATTCAACAACAACTCGGGGGTTAACACCCTAACGAGAGCACGAACATCACACATATATTCCCGGACCACAAATAGGAATGATAGGTTTTGAAAACGAAAACCATCTTTTGAAAATAACTTGCAAGCACCAGTTGATCTTGAGTATCATATATCAAAAAGTAGTACAAACATCGTCATCGAGACTTTTTTTTTTTTAAAAATAAAAAAAATCATCTTGCGTTTGATAAAAAAAAATGAAGACACCTTTCGTTAAATTAAAACTTTTCAGCTATATTCGTCCTTCGGGTCTAAGCGAATGCGTTTCTAAATCATTAGAAATATCTCCAAATATTTTGATCCCCAAAGTAGAATAATTTTGAAACATAGCGTGGCGCCAGTAGGCATCTTGAGAACACTGTGAGAAAATTATTCATTTTAAAAGTACGTCTCGAGGTTTATTTTCTAAGATACTCAAGGTTTTTCAGAAGTACAATAGGCCAAAATGCCCAGAATTCACACTTGTCAACATTCACTTAAACACATCATAGCACACTCATTAAATCCTTCACAATCAAGACAGTAATATACAATCCCTAGGATATGTTTAACAACATCGTTAAAACAACGATCGGTTTATCAAAACCAGATGGAAAACGACATCAAGAACAAAACTCCAAAAAGTCAACTCTAGGGATTCAAGAAAAATACCTAGATTCGGCGAAGAACAATGGATTAGATGATGTTAAAAATCATCTAGGATACTCCAAAACACCTTTGGATGGAAGAAAAAAATCAACCCCAATGCGAAACCTAGTCGCTACGTCTCAATCTCATGGAGGAAGAAGAAAAATGAAGAAAAATGCAACTTCTAGACTGGTGTCCTAGTATTTATATCGACACAATTAGCGTGCGCTAATCATTAAGGTTAGCGTGCGCTATCACGGCACCAAACAAAACTCGACCAAAAATACCTTTAGCGTCGCTAACCCCAAGTGTTAGCGTGCGCTAACGAGAACTTGACCAGTCCAAGAACTCTGGATCGCTGAACTACCAGGTAGCGTTCGCTATTCTCCCCTTAGCGTGCTATCAACGTACTCTCGCGCGCGTTAGCCGTAAAGCGTAGCGTGCGCTAACAATTCACAGAGACAACAACAGAACATATCAGAAAAATTACATGCCGTAAACCCTTCTCATAAGGATTTACGAGGCTAAGCATGATTTCCCATCTCATTTCGAAAATGCTAAAAAGACTAATGACGGTGATATTTTCCAAAACTCACAAACTCATTTGTCAAACCATCATGAAATATTCAAGGCCAAAATGCCAAAACTTGATTCAAGGAATCGGTTTTACGAAATAAAACTCAGTTTGCAAAATACCAAAAGCCGTTTGAAAGAACTCACGCAGCGGATAAAATACGATACGAAAATACATCAAGAAGGATTTACACTCCTCGTATAAACCAAATACGAGAGTCTAATAAACACATATCGTGAAATCAAAATCCACAGAAGGATTCCATCATTCAATCGACTAATCATACAAATAACTCGTGTCACACGAGGCACAACACAAGGAAGGGAGTTTTACATCCATAGGTCGCACGTAAGTGACGACCGCCCTTCGATACTAATCACGACCAATGATCTCAAGCGACGTCGCGATGCGACTAAGTCGACAAAATCCGGCGAGACAAAACTCAACAAACACAACTTGACTCGTGACTAGGTTTCCCAAGCTAATCTGATTTTTAAAATCGTATACTCTAGTTATTCGAAAATAAAACCGATAAGTTAAAAATCGTTTTCAAGACCCTTTTAAACACGACAAGGGCTTAACAGCGGTAGCATTTTATAAAATGTCCTAAACACTTTTAAACACGACCTTTAAATACGACACAAGGTTTAATTTGGAAATACAAGGCTGGATTGCCCAAATTCATGTCACTTTTCAAAAACCCACAATACGATCAAGCCTAAGAAATTTTCAAGCATGCACGCCACATGTATTATTATTAATAGAAACACATTGGTTGTAAATATTAATATTTAGCCAAGTACCATCAATTCCCGAACACACGCATATACGGCATTCAAAAATCACCAGTTCAACAAGCGCAATTCGGAAACACTAATTCTAAGCATATGTCAAACTTATCTCTTCAAGTTTAATAGTATAACTAATGAACATCGATTCGAACACATGTCGAAACCATCTAGGTGAGTTTCTCAACAAACTCTGTCATCGACACCTTTCCCGGAACATGTCAATGTTCAAAACATTCACATCATACTGCACCCCTCGGTGTCCAAACCATCAGTACGTTCGGCTCAACATACATTTAGTATATCGCAATTATCAAACACAGATTCCATCATACAACAAAAGACTAGAGAGTCAAGCCCTCTCACAATATACCACGGAGCAATTCTCGAATCTTTCGATCACCAACGATCCCACCAACGCTAGGAAGTTTAGCGATGGAAGGCTCGCAAAACGACAAACGGTCAAGCCCAGAACGGCGCACATACTCCTGAGAGATAAAGGACTGCGCAATACTAGAATCAAAAGTGCACGAACCGGATGGATCGGAAAACAACTCGACGATAAGTACGAGAGAGGCAATCATAGTTCAAGAAGTGGAAACACAATACGAGAAAACAAGAGGATCGAGTAAGGAAAACTTACAAGCGCTGGATGTACTGAGATGTCGGCAGCGGTGTGACAATGTGCAAAACAAAACGCAAATAGACCCAAATTAACCGACAAGCCTAGGTATCCATAAACCTAGAGCTCTGATACCATTTTCTGTAACACCCCCAAGATATTCGAGGTGCATTACAGCGCCGTGGACCCCTACATGGGACCCACCAGGCTAACACAAGAAAAACACCACTCGACTAACCGTCTCGGTTAGCAAGGAAATAATTGTTAACCACAAAAACATAAAACAACACGCCCGGTACAACCGGCATAATAAACATCAACCGACAAAAACAGTAACTCCAACGAAGACAAATCACCACCCGAAAGGAAAAGCCTAAGTACTCGCGAGTACACTCTATAAGTTTACAATTTGGAAAACAACCACATCAAAAGAGACGGAAGAAATTAACAAGACTCGATTGCACATGTCAAAAACCTTGGCCGACATCCTCGTACCATCCCAAATACCGCTCGTCTGAACATAACCTGAAATCCATAACAAGAATTTCCCCGACAACGGGTCCCCAGAGGGGTTAGCAATTACGCTAGTACAAGTATTCAAGGCAAACCAATCGCTTACACATTTCATAGTACATGCACCAATATCATTTCAAAAACCAAAACTAGACATGTCTTTTCCGGAAATAAACAGTCAAACAATTTGCCTTGGGAACAGAGTCATATCATAAATTCCCGCACGAGGCCTCTAAGGACCCTCCCGCACTGGCTATATTAAAAAGCAAAACACGCACATGCATCGCCTTGGGAACAGAGTCATATCATTAATTCCCGCACGAGGCCTCTAAGGACCCTCCCGCACTGGCTAGCTAAACAAACTCATGAATCCGGGACGAAAACCTTTGGATTCCCTCCTTGATCCCGTCGGACCAACACGAGGTGAGCAAATCACACACAAAATACATTACCATTCCATGTTAAGCATAAAGGTTTCCGAAAATACTTGCCTTGAATTATTGACGACGCAACGAACGGAAAGGAAAGTCACCGACGAACGCTAGGAACCAACGAAACCGAACCTAACAATTCGAAGAATACAATCACAACCATTTCTAAATGAATACAGAATTGGAATACACCCGAAAACCCGCCTACGATTCATGTATATTCATATATAAACAACAACGAGGGCGGACCACAACCAAACCCTCTCGATTCCGTAAAAATCACGAAATATACGAATCCGTAGGGAAACTAAGAATACCAACAAGATTAATCATATTCATCATGAAATAATCGACAAAATGGAACGAATCGGACAAAAACGTGAAAACCCCCAATTTTACCAAAAGTAGAGTTCTAAAGATCTAACCTTGATTCGCTGGATCAAGGGATGATATCGGACGAATGATTGATGATATAACCTCAAGAACTCCATGGATATGTTGTTAAACAACATGGATTCAAGCTTAGAACACGCCCAGCCGCGGAAGAGGAGAAGAAGAAGGTGAAGAATGGCGAGAAAAACGTCTGCAGGGCCTTTTATAGGTTGATCGCCGGCCGTTACGACGAATCGCCAAGGGTTACGACGTAATCGAAGTCATCGCCGCAAATCTGCCGCCCGTTACGCACGTAATCGTCGGGGCCTTACGTGCGAATCGCCTTACGCACGTAACGGCCGAGCACTAACGCACGTTACTCGCTGTATGGCCTGGCCCGAGCATGCCCGGCCATGACTCGGCCGGGACCAATTCCGACGGCCCGAACGACCCCGAAACCCGAACCTGAATACGAATCGAAGATACGGTTACGAAGTACTCGCAAATACGAATCCGAGCACTAAGAGAACACACGATTCCGACCACCCGAAGGCTCGAAATTCGACAACGGAAAGTAATTACCCCAAACTTTGGGAAATTACGAAAATGGCCCAAAACGCCCGGAAATCACGATACGTGATTGGATAACCAAACCGAAGTTCACAACACGTATAACAAAGTTAAACGAACTTACGGGAAACTCGAAACAGCAGTTTCGACCGAGATTCGCAAGAATCGAACTCAAGTGCGGAAAAGTCGCTAAAAAGCACGGAACTCAACAAAACGACACCGAAACGAACTCGGATGTCAAAAAGTGTAGAATTAATCATTCTCAGAATAATGAAACGGTCATGAGAGAGTAATCAAAATGGACTTCCGCCGAAAAAAAAAGAAGTTACCAAAAATCGAAATTACGGGTATTACAAATATATCATGTTAGGATCCAAAAATGTGAATCTGCAGGAGTGCGTCGTTTAGGTGGTGGTGCTGCAGAACCTGAATTTTGAATTTAGGACTTGCTCCATGTGTTTATATCAATAAGAGAATCTCATTTTTTTAATTTTTTTTAAAAGTTCTTTGAAATTTTCCAGTTCCCAAATTTTCATTATTGATTATGAGCATTTATAAAGGTCCAAATATATATGTTAAAGTAACCAAATTATAGTTTCACAGCAGCTCCCAATATTTTGAATATGAATTGCAAATGTAAATAACTTGGAGTAACCAACGTTTAAGTAACGAATCTAATGCTTGAAAGTAACCAAGTGCTTGTAGTTGGGCATTATAAATTTAAATAACTCAATATTTATTTAATATAAATATCCAAATGTACATATTAGATAACCATACGAAACTGATATATCAACAGTTTTCTACCTCTATTTTTTGAAATAGAAATAAATTAACGAATGTGAATAACCGGTATTCATATGGAATATCAGGTAACCAACTACTTATAGGTATCCATAGGCGTGTAATTGACATTTCAAATTTAATAATAAATAATATTTATTTATGAATACTTCCAAAAATTTATTGGTCACTTTATCGTAAAATAAGAACATTCACTATTCTATAAATAGGGCACTAGATATGTATTTTTGTGAACCCAGAATAAAATTAGCCATGTACATTAATTCATGTATCAATACATGGCTCTTTTAGTATCCAATTGTGATACCATAAAAAAAATTAAAATATTTTTAGTGATTAAAAAATGAATCATTCGAGTATCCATCATCTTCTAATCGAGTAATCAGCCATATCAATTAGTAACTGGCTATATTTCAAACACAGACAACCCAATTGTCAAGTACAAAGTACACTATATGACATATATTTCGAACACGGACCAATCAAATTCTCAAATCTGAAATTAGGGTTTTCAATCCCCCCCCCCAACCAGCCTTCCTGCCGCCGCTATCCAATCGCTGCTATACACACGACGGCTTTGTACTCCGAAAACCATACTCTGGCGGCGGCAGGAGTCCGGACTATTAGGGTTTTACGAGTATAAATACACAGCGGAAATAAACTTAATTTGTAAAACCTGTCCGAGGATCCATGTATATTACAAAAGATAAATGATGAAGATAGTTACCTTTTGGTAAAGGTTATTTGACCACCTCCAAACGTTGCGAATTGCGAACAACCTCTACCGGTATCCACACAACGAATAAGTTACGAATGGTCTCAGTGTGCTAGCTCCTATCTGCCTTCCGATTTCCGAAATCTAGAAGTGTTATGTGTATTTCATTTTGAAATTAGGTTTCAACTACTTCTCTCACTACACCCCTCTCTCCTATATAATATGTGAAGGAATTTGATTATTTACATGTCTTGGTCAACTAGAAGACAAGACATGTGGAATCAACTCTCATGTCTCATGGGCCCCTCTAGTCAAAAGGTGGAGGGGACAATATCAAGGAATCTGATTACTTTGATATATATATATATATATATATATATATATATAAATTCGAAATAATAACAGATAAAATTGACCATCGAGTTCGTTTAAGTGTGTGACCCTGTAGGTTCATTTAAAATGATAGTGAGCATAAAACAATTTTATCAAACTCACAAATCAAAAGCGGCATCTACCAAGACATTATGATTACCCGAATCAAAAGAATAATTCGATGGTCCGAATAAGTCTTGTTATAGACTAATATCAAATCATGCCACTCGATATCCTAATTAAGCATAAGATGTGGTCAAGTCATCATTATATAGCTTAATTATATAATTCTTGATTTCTAATTAAACTGTCCAATCAAATATATATATCAATAACTCTTTATTGATAATATCTGAGCGTGGCCATGTATTTCCACAATTTAACATATAAAAGGTCCGTGGATATTTCTCTCTATCATGAGAGGGACAAGTCTCCTCTAGACACTCTCATCCCTCTGCATAATTCGTATTATATACAACAATCATACTTTATAGTCACCCGATCAAAGATGATGTTTGTATGGTGTCAAGACATGATACCGGTTATATAGGAAAATATAGTGCATTCGGGTTAAAGGACTTTAAATATTACATAACATAATGATAAATTCTTATGACGCGATCCATGAAGAATTCTCATGATGGGTCATATCCAATATCATGTTCCAAATATGTATTTATGATATGATATGATATCCCATATCCATGACTAGTAAAATATAGTCATCTATCACTCATCATACTAGTTTCAATAGAACTAGGGATATTGTAGAATAATATTCTTTTTATATTTTATCGAGTTTTACTATCAAGTCACAAAATTGATGATCGTAAGGAGAATAATTATTCATGAAATATAATCACCAATTATATTATATGTAATAATAAAAGCATAGAGATACTATTATTATTATGGAATAGAGCATTATTCCATCAATCTCCCACTTGCTCTAGGTCCTTATCACATATTAAACCGTAATCCCATTGGTCTAGTATGACCTTCATGCTTCGACTGAGAAATAGGTTTAGTTAACGGATCTGCTATATGGTCATCCGTGGGAACTTTGCGTATTGTCACATCACTTCTATCGATGATATCTCCAATAAGGTGAAACTTTCTAAGTACATGCTTAGATGCCTGTTGTGATCTCAGCTGTTTAGCTTATGCAATAGCCCCACTATATCATAGTACAGATCTACTGGATTAGCAATGCTAGGAATCACACCTAATTCATCAATTAATTTTCTCATCCAAATAGCTTATTTGGCTATGTACTCGACTTCTGTTATAGAATCGGCTGTGGTAGGTTGTTTTGAACTTTTCCAGCTAACAGCACCTCCATTCAAACAAAATATATAACCTGTTTGCGATCTAAAATCATCATTGTCAATTTCAAAGTTGGCATCAATATAGCCTTTAAAAACTAATTCGCTTTCTTGTCCTCCGTATATCAAAAACATATCTTTAGTCCTTCTCAAGTACTTGAGTATGTATTTTTACTGCAGTCCAATGAGCCTCACCTGGGTGAGACTGGTATCTGCTTGTTGCACTCAACGCAAATGAAACATCCGGTCGAGTACATATCATGGCATACATGATAGATCCTATGCTGAAGTATAAGATATCTTGCTCATTTTATTTATCTCATCCTTAGTAGAAGGACTCTGAGTTTTACTGAACTTTATGCCATGTGACATTGGTAAGAATCCTCTCTTAAAGTCCTGTATACTGAATCTTTTCAGTACATTGTCAATGTATGTACTTTGACTAAGGGCCAGAAGCCTCCTAGATCTATCTCTATAAATCTTTATGCCTAATATATAGGCTGCTTCACCCAAGTCCTTCATTGTAAAGCACTTTCCTAGCCGAAGCTTGATACTTTGAAGAGTATGAATGTCATTTCCAATGAATAGGATGTCATCCACATAGAGTACCAAAAATACTATTGCTCTCCCACTAACTTTCTTGTATACACAAGGTTCGTCTTGATTTTTGATGAAACCAAACTCTTTGATTTCTTCATCAAAACGAAGATTCCAACTTCGAGATGCTTGCTTCAATCCATAAATGGATTTTTGAAGATTACATACCTTATCAGGATTATTCGGATCGATAAAACCTTCGGGTTGTGTCATATACACATTATCTTCTAACTTCCATTGAGTAAAGCAGTTTTGACATCCATTTGCCATATTTCATAGTCATAATATGCTGCTATGGCTAGTATAATTCTGATAGATTTCATCATCACAACTGGTGAAAATGTTTCATCATAGTCTATACCATGAGTTTGTCTGAAACCTTTTACAACTAGTTGTGATTTATAGGTTTGTACAATATCATCCATGTCCTTTTTCTTCTTGAAGATCCATTTGCAACCAATCGCTTCAGCACCTTCAGGTAGATCAATCAAAGTCCAAACTTGATTTTCATACATGGATTATATCTCAGATTGCATCCCTTCATGCCATTTATCACAGTCTTTGCTTGTAACAACTTGTTGGTAGGTTGTGGGCTCATCTTTATCTATGACTTCTACATCATGATCATCGGTAATGAAATCCATATCTCTATGGTTCCCGATGTTCCCTACCAGATCTGCGAGGGCCTTGTGTTGAAGAAGCAGTCTCAACATCTATATGTGCGTATGAATGAGTTTCATTTAAAGGTTCAACTTCCATTTGTGGCCCTCTAATCTCATTAAGAGATACATTTCTCCCACTACATCTTTTGGAAATAAATTCCTTCTCAAGGAATATTCCATTACGAGCAACAAATACTTTATTCTATGATGGGAGGGTAAAGTAGCATCCTTTAGTTTCTTTCGAATATCCAACAAATAGACACTAATTATATTTGGGTGCTAGTTTGTCAGACGCTAAATATTTCACATAAGCTTCACAACCCCAAATCTTAAGGAAAGACAAGCTAGGTTGTTTTCCGGTCCATAGCTCGTATGGTGTGTTTTGAACCGCTTTATATGGTACTCTATTTAGTATGAACGCGGCAGTTTCTATAGCGTAACCCCAAAAGGAGATTGGAATATCAGTTTGACTCATCATAGATCTAACCATATCTAGTAAGGTTCGATTTCTCCGCTCGGATACTCTATTCCATTGTGGTGTTCCGGGTTGAGTTAATTGTGAGACAATTTCAAAATTTGTAAGATGATCGTAAAACTCTTAGTTCAAATATTCTCCACCTTGATTCGATCGAAGTGCTTTGATAGTTTTGCCAAGTTGATTTTGTACTTCATTTTGAAATTCCTTGAATCGCATAAATGATTCGGACTTGTGTCTCATTAAATAGATGTGTCCATATCTACTTAAGTCGTCTGTGAATGTTATGAAGTATTGAAAACCACCTCTAGCATTTGTGTTCATTGGTCAGCATACATCAGTATGTATTAATCCCAATAAATCAGAAGCTCTTTCAGTATGGCCAATGAAAGGAGTTTTTGTCATTTTGCCTAATAAGCAAGATTTGCATGTATCATAAGATTCTAAATCAAATGAATTTAACAGTCCATTTTTGTGGAGTTTGGTTATGCATTTCTCATTTATATGACCTAAACGACAATGCCAAAAGTATGTTTGATTTAAATCTTTAGATTGAATCCTTTTGGTATAAATATTATAGACAGATTTAGTGTTGTACGTATCAAGATTGAGAGGATATAATCTCCCACTCATTAAGGCATCTCCATAGAAAAATGCCATTTCGAAATATGGAGAAAATATGATCTTCAATAGTGAATTTATAACCTTCCAAATCCAAGCATGAAATATAAATAATATTCCTACTCATAGTAGGAACATAATAACAGTTATTTAATTCTAAGACAAGCCAACTAGGCAATTTTATTTCATTTGTTCCTACAGCTATAGCAGCAACTCTTGCTCTATTGTCCACATGTAGGTCCATTTCACCTTTTGCCGATAGTCTACTCCCTCGCAGCCCCTGAAGCAGCAGTCCCACTGCCCTTATTTTTCTTTAACTCTTCCAAATTGTGTTTGCAGTTTCATTTCCAATGACCCGGTTCATTGCAATGGAAGCAAATTCCTTCCTTGGGTGGCTTCGATGGCTCTTGAAAGGCTTGGGCTTAGGCTTGGTACCAGATGGACCCTTACCCTTTCCATTTTTCACCATCGATTTGCCATTTCTTCGACCCTTTCCTTTTTGAACTATCAAAACATTAGGACCAGCTCTCTTAATGTTTTGTTCAGTTTGTTTGAGCATCCCATGCAGTTCTGTGATGGACTTCTTCATATTCTGCATGTTGAAGTTCACAAAAAACTGGTCGTACTCTGAGGGCAAAGATGCCAAGATTATATCTGTATCAAGCTCCTGACTGATAGGAGCACCAAACCTTTTAATATACTCAATATAGCCCTTCATCTTAAGGACATGAGCACTGGCAGAAGTACCATAAGTCATTTTGCACTTCTTTAATGCCTTTGTAGTGGCAAACCTTTCTTGACGGGCTTGCTCTTGGAACATTTCCTTGAGCTGGCCCATCATATTGAATGCTTCCATTTTCTCTAATTGAATTTGCATCTCAGAATTCATGGTTGCTAGCATGAGGCATGTGACATCCAAAGAGTCATTGACATGCTTACTATAAGCATCCTTTTGAGCTCTTGTAGCGGTGGGTGCAGGTTCATCAGGAATAGGTTGCTCAATGATATATTGTTTCCTTTCAGCTTTGAAATCAATTCTCAAGTTTCTTGATCAGTCAATAAAGTTTGTTCCAGACAGTTTTTCTTTTTCTAGAATCGATCGCAAAGAGTTAGATCCTTTTGATGCCATTTTCTACAATATGTGAAGTTAAATGATGTGAGTTTTTAAATTTAACAATCAAATAATTACAAGTATAGCTTTGGCATATCACTTGTAGATAAAAGAAGTTTAGATTTTACAATTTTGGGATGACATCTTATGTCCAATCATATTATTCCCAATTATGCCATAATGACAAATTCTTATGACGCGATCGGGAAACTGTAGTGCATTCGGGTTAAAGGACTTTAAATATTACATAACATAATGACAAATTCTTATGACGCGATCCATGAAGAATTCTCATGATGGGTCATATCTAATATCATGTTCCAAACATGTATTTATGATATGATATGATATCCCATATCCATGACTAGTAAAACATAGTCATCTATCACTCATCATACTAGTTTCAATAGAACTAGGGATATTGTAGAATAATATTATGTTTATGCTTTATCGAGTTTTACTATCAATTCACAAAATTGATGATCGTAAGCAGAATAATTATTCATGAAATATAATTACCAATTATATTATATGTAATAATAAAAGCATAGAGATATTATTATGGACTAGAGCATTATTCCATCATGAAACCGAGCAGACTTCTACGATTCTGTCAAGGGAATTGCCTTTTCCGACCCTTTCCCATCGTCGTCCGTTCCGCCTCAACCGCCGCACACTACACATGCTTGCCAATTGAAAATGAGTCTCCGAGCCTTTTACCGTGCAAAACAAGGGAACCCAAGTTTTCAAAGTCCGATTTTCCTCAGAAAGCAGATCCGAATTTTTGTTTTCAACAGTTACTAAAATAAATTTGTAAAGTTTAATTGTACAGGTGCTATGGAGGGTATGATGTTTGTAAGAGAAATTGAGAAATCGTGAGAGAGATGGGGAGGAGAGGGAGAAAAGGGAGAAAGAAGGGGAAGAATGAGCGAGAAGACAGATTTCAAGGGATAATTGTATATAGGGCTCAGCACAAATAGTCCGGACCCGGTTTTTACCCGGACTCGGACCGGACCTGTTAATCAGGTCCGGATCTCGGGTCTGCATTTTACCTAAATCCGGATTTCGGTCCGGACCAGGTCAAAATCCGGAAAATTCGGTCCAGCCCGGAATGACCCGGTAAAAATAAATATACTTAAAAATATTTTTTATTTTAATTTACCCTCGGTGGTGATGAAATAATGATGATTAATGGCTCGATTATGATTGCATATTATTCTAATTTAAGTTTATTTATCTTAAAATATTATTGAAATTGGGAGTTTGGCGACTAAGTGAAGATATTAAGATTGATAAGTGTATTTTATGGGAGTATGTAAAGAATAAATCATTTTAGAACCGGACCAGTCCGAACCGACCCGATTTTATCGGGTCCGGACCGGATTGGCCCGTTTCCGAACAGGTTCGGGCTTCGAGTCGATAAAATCCGACCATTTATAATCCGGTCCATTTCGGACCGGGTCAGGTCCGGTGTTCAACCCTAATTGTAGATATATTTATGCAATTAAAATAATCATACTTGTTATTTGTGTAATTAGTTCTTAATGATATTATTGTAATATCTAAGTAAAATGTACTTTTTGTAATTTTCCCGATTTTTTTCAAAGGAACGGTAGGCCACTGTTAAAGGCCCAGCATAATTCCTATCATTATCACGTGACAGTAGGTGTGCAGGGCCCAATAAGTGTGCCGTCACATAAATAACCCACCAAAACTCCCCCATTTCATTTTTCTCGTACTCTTCGGTCTGAAGGAGAGTGGCAGCAGGAGGATCTCCAACTCCTACAACCGCAGTCCAAGGTTCCATTGTTTTTCCTTTTCCTTTTGTTTTTGTAGGTATCTCTTCACTGGAGTGCATCGTTTGATGATTAACCATTGCCTATCGGGGTTTTCTCTGTGTTTTTTTGTTTTGTTTTGTTGGTCTTCGGCGATCTGAAATTTGGCTTGTGATAATTGGTTTGTTTATTTATTATTTTTTTCTAACATTAATTGATCAGACAAATGACCTGTTTGATTTGATTAGTGGTTGTCTCTCAGACAAATAAAAAAAAAAAAGGAAATGGCAACAATGGCACAGCTTCGTTGCTCTCCTCTCTCTGGTTGGTATTGCCGCCCCAACAGTGATGCTCACCGGGTTGCAAAATTTGGTCCTGTATTCGCCGACAGTACTTTCCCAAACACAATATCCGTCCCCTCAGTGAAATGCAGTGCAAATCCATTGTTAGATCCTGGTTCCCGAACCAAATTTCACCTACCCTGTGCTATCGGCGGTGGTGATATTGGTGCCGGCCGTGGTGATGATGGTGGAAGCGGAGGGTGGAGCGGCGGTGGAGGAGGAGATTCAGATGAATCCAAGTCCTCCTCAGTGGACGGATTCGGACCCATTGGTGCTTTTATCAGCGGATGGCGGTCGAGGGTTTCAGCCGATCCTCAATTCCCATTTAAAGTCCTCATGGAAGAGCTAGTGGGTGTCAGTGCTTGTGTTCTCGGCGACATGGCTTCACGCCCCAATTTCGGTCTCAACGAGCTCGATTTCGTGTTCTCAACGCTCGTAGTCGGCTCGATTATGAATTTCGTGCTTATGTATCTACTGGCCCCCACCATGTCGTCTTCGATCCAGACCCTGCCGTTCATTTTCGCCGGTTCTCCTACGAGCCATATGTTTGAGCCCGGCCCATATAGTTTGCTGAGCAGGTTCGGCACTTTTGTCTACAAAGGCGCCCTATTCGCAGCCGTTGGGTTTGCTGCTGGGCTCGCCGGGACATCTATCTCCAACGGTCTGATTAAGATGAAGAAAAAAATGGACCCTAATTTCGAGACGCCAAACAAACCTCCCCCGACGGTTCTGAATGCCACCACTTGGGCGATCCACATGGGTTTGAGCAGCAACTTCAGATACCAGACCTTGAACGGGATTGAGTATTTGTTAGCCAAGGGTTTCCCCCCTTTTCTTTTCAAGGCTTCAGTGGTGGTTCTGAGGTGCATGAACAATATTCTTGGTGGGATGTCTTTTGTCGTTTTGGCGAGGTTGACGGGGTCGCAGAGCGTCGAAGGAGGTGACGTAAGTGGTGTTGAGGAGGGTTTGGCCGAGAAAAAGCAGAAGCTGGTGAGCGAAGCTGATGATGACTCTCAAGCTTAGGGAGCCTTATGTCGAAGTGATCGAGGACTGATTGCGGATTTGCAGTTTAAATGATGACGCTCTTTCCAACGGTAACCTGTTTTCCGTTTTCATTTTTCACTTTCTTGAGCTAGAATCAGGCTTTTAATGTTGTCTTCTTAGGGTTTAAGTGCGGAACTTTGTTTTGTAAGAGAGTCGTGTGATTACCCCGTGTTGGTTGTGTGTTTTGGTTTGCTGGTTAAGTTTATCTGTTGGTTGATTCGGATGATGATTTGGCGTCTATGTTTCGTTCTCATCTGACCTTCGACTACTTAATAAAGTTAGAGTTATTGTGGCATAGTATTGTAGTAGCATCTAAATGTGCAAATGTCGTAGTAGGGTCGGTCGGTCGGTCTCAGGCAAAGAAATAAAATGTGGCCTCCTTTATATATGTGCATATATATATATTTCTGCGTCAAATAATAGGTTAAACTCATGTATTTTGGCAAATTTGGAAAATGTGGTTAGAATGCCAAAAATAACAATATGAAATCAGAAGGATCGTTATTGAAAATTTTAAACAATGTGGCCTTTCGATCCTCTGGGGCCAGTGGCCTGAGGTGACTGCCTCGCTCCTCTTGGGGCCGGCCTTTTGCAGTGGTTTGATGAAATACAATAAAAAGCTGTATTTCGACTCTAATCTTTTTCTTTCTTTCTTTT
Source organism: Orobanche coerulescens (assembly GCA_033398695.1). Lineage (NCBI taxonomy): Eukaryota > Viridiplantae > Streptophyta > Magnoliopsida > Lamiales > Orobanchaceae > Orobanche > Orobanche coerulescens. The sequence goes on from CM065816.1 coordinate 117,373,265, forward strand.
AAAATCGGTTGGATGTTTGCTGACATCTTGTATTAACACCTAACAAAGGGCTGATAATTATTATGCGTAGAGAAAAGTTTGTTTTCACCATGACAGATTGAATCATATGGCTTAACAAGGATGTTAGAGTGTCAAACCACTTGAGAATTATTCAAGAAAAAAAATTAAGTTATTGTTTCTGTCACAATGTAAAATAAAGTGCTGGGGTTCGAAACTCACTCATGCGAGATGGAACCGATTCTATCGTCCCAAGGCACTTCAAATCATCTGGAACCCATGAAGATCAAACGAGCAGCAACACGAAGCATGGTGGCAAAGGCTTTAAGGGTTGGCAAAGTTGGCGGTTACGGTGGCAATTGGCAAAGTCGGCTGTTACAGTGGAGAGACGGGCAGCAGAGACGCGGTCCATGTGATGAGAAAGCTAAAAATAAAAAATATTATGTTAGAATAGAAATTTTCAAGACAAAATTAAAACTCCAGAGCTAAGGACAAATTAGAGATGTACAAAATTAATATAAGTATTTAAAAAGGTAAATACTATTGTTGCATTTAAATCAAAGATACATGTCGATAAAGATGTATAAGGTGTGTTTGACAGTTTAACTGACAAGTTAGTTTACGACATACTATACGTAGCTTTTTAAATAAGCTCAAAAAATAAATTGTTAATTTTTAACAAACATATACAGTAAAACCTCTATATAGTAATACTCTATATAAGAATAACCTCTCTATTATAATAAAAAATTGCAGTCCCAACTCGGGACCAGTTATAATTAAGAATAACCTCTACATTGTAATATTCTATGCCTTTTATAAGTCCATCATTTATAAAATTTCCTCTATATAAGAATAACTTATATATATATATAGTGTAACTTTATTTTCAGAACCCTGTTAAGTGCGAGAACTGCGAGAATCACCTTTTGTACTCCTAGTAATACATAATGTACATCATGTCAATGCATACAACCCCTACTGATCATAACCCCTACTATATAGTAGGGGTTATCATCAGTATGGGTTATTATAGTAGGGGTTATCATTAGTAGGGGTTATCTCCCGTAATAAAAATTGTATTTTACTATAATACCCTTTTGAATTAATAATATTTTTTTAATATTTAAAAAAATCTCATTGGTTTAGAGGAGTTCTCGCAGTTCTCGCACTTAAGAGAGTTCTGAAAATAAAGCTCCCCTATATATATATATATATATATATATATATATATATATATATATCCAACAATATATAATCATGTCACATATGTGAAAATTCAAGATGTCTTAAAATATTTGTCCAATATTGTTTGTGACAGATTTGATTGTTTGGGTTGACACTGCTTCCTTTAACTTGCGCGTCCATAGTAACTCATCAACGTGATCACCTTCTTCTTGTATCCAATATATTTTCAATTTGTCTAACATCCTTGAAGCTTCTTGATTTGAAATTTTTTCAATTTCTATACTATCATCCTCTGGATTATCACCCTTCACTTCTTGCCTGATTCCTGCCAATAATCTCTTTCTCCGTTAAAGCATACACCACTTGCTGCTCATCTGGATGTTCGAGAAAATCATTGATATCACTGAAAAGCATACACCGTTCATGAATCTTAATGTAAGTTTCAAGTTCATCAGGTATTTAAGATAGTTAAGTAAATATTTTGTTAATTTGTTTTAAAATTTTATGGTATATCTTCTAATTTATGTATTAAAAATATAATATATATTTATATATCTATTTAAATAATTTTAAAAAAAAATTTATTTATAAACCTCTACTAAGGAATAACTTCTCATAATAATATTTTTTTATAGAATCGTGCGTCGGGAACCCCTAAAATCTAACATTCCACTTATTCATATGCTTTTTTTTTCAAATCATTTTTTTTTCGTATGTGATTTGCGTTATTAATCTGTGATTTTCTTCTGAAAGATGAATTACAAAACATAGATTTACGGTGGGGAAAATGCCAAAAAATTGGTAACATATTGAAAATTTCGAAAACAGTGCTTTAAGAATTTTAGTAGTACCGATAATAGTATAGCGGAAATATATCAAAATCTTATCAAACAAAATTTGGGTGTGCCAAAAATATTTGATATACCAAATTCCTGTATGGTGCTATATATATCCTACCAAAATTCAACATACAACTGGCATAATCTTTTATATTCATACCGAGATTTTTAGTATATCTTACCAAACCACGGTACATACAACTAGTGGACCAACTGATAATAATATCTGGAGCAATAAAATAGGTTGAACACTTTTGCATAGGACAAAAATGACATTATGTATTCTTTTTGTCTCGATCAGATTTTTATGTATATTTTTTTATCATTTTAGAAGTATTATGTTTATAATTCTTTTATATTTACATTAAATAATTACAATCAGGTCATTTTAATTTCATCATGCACTTATTACTAATATTTTTTACTGTTTAATCTCCACCACACACTCATTAATAATTATGCATAGGTAAAAATTTGTCGATAGGACAAAAATGACATTATGTATTCTTTTTGTCTCGCTCAGATTTTTATGTATATTTTTTATCATTTTAGAAGTATTATGTTTATAATTCTTTTATATTTACATTAAATAATTACAATCAGGTCATTTTAATTTCATCATGCACTTATTATTAATATTTTTTACTGTTTAATCTCCACCACACACTCATTAATAATTATGCATAGGTAAAAATTTGTCGATTTAGTTTGAGCCCAACAAAATCTTTTTCAACCAACTCGACATATCCAACGGATGGACAATCTAGCCAAATTGAAATAATCAAGCCCAATTTCTTGATTGGGCTAAACAGACCCACTTTTGAGTCTAGGGGTTTGCCACATGTGTTTAGACAATCGGATAATGTGACTTTTGATGGAGAATAAATAGGGGTGTTCAAAAATATTCGATCTGATATCCGATTCAAAATATTTGAAAATTTGGATATTCGGAACTTCGGATTCCGATATCGGATAGTACTTTTCAGAAAAATCAGATATTCGGATATCCGAAATATCCGAAAAATCCTAAAATTTTTATTTTTTTATATTTTAAATAATAGAATGTATTCGGATATTCGGATATCCGATATCCATATCCGAAATTTTTTTTGGATATATTCGGATATCCGATATCCAAACCTGAATATTTTTTCGAATATAAGGATATCCGGATATAATTTATATTTTTTTCCGGATATTCGGATATCCGATATCCATATCCGAAATTTTACGGATATCGAATATCAAAATCTACTATCCGAATTTTCGGATATCCGAAACTCTGGATATCCGGTTTTGAACACCCCTAAGAATAACTCAACAATCGTGAGCTCCATAAGAATAGAAATTAACTAGGGCGATGTAATGGACGAATAAGGTCGACGGGAAGAAACCTAGAAATTGTGAGCCGTCATATAAATTTATATGTGTTTATATATAATGGAAATCAATTTTTTAATACCAAATCATAAAATTGATAAGTTTTATATCCCCATTCATAAAACTATAAGCTTTTAGTACCATTTTGATTAAAAAGACTAAAATGTTTTCTCTTTTGTTGTAATGTTGACTTCTCACTTTTTTTTATTTAATTTAAACTACTTTTCTTCTCTTTTTTTCTTTTTTACTTTCCTCACTCCAATCGATATTAATGTCCAACAATCAAAATTTAACTACAAACATATACATCAAAACAACACAACCATTTTTGACAACGGGTCTCTCAAAAATCTTATAAAAATCACAAGATTATTCGAAAAGAAAAGTTGACGTTCAAATAAAACTTCATTTATCGTGCTTCTGGGTTCATAAAGAAGGTATGCATCAGTATTTGACCGCTGGAAAAAAAAATCCCCGACTAGTTCTTACGGACACGATCGCTGCACACGATGAGAAGCCACCGTGTGCAACGATCGTGTGCAACGGTCGTGTCCAACGACCTTGACATCGTGCGCACAACTAACGTGTTCACGATCGTTTAACACGATCGTCTACAATCGTGTGCAGCGATCGTGTTCATGGCCAGAAACTTGCACACGATCACTGCACACGGTAGTATACGACCGTGTGCATCGGTCGTGTCTAAGGCACCCCGTTTTATAATATTGTTCGCTCAGTTTTCTGAATAGTTATTCATCTTTTTGTAATCAGATGTCGTGGCAGCGTATTTTGATACATCACGGTGGTCATTGGGAGCGATCGACATATGTAGATGGGGACTCCTTTTTTGTCTATATCGACACGAGCAAAGTTAGTCGTGCAAACCTCGTGGGGGTTATCAGAGAGGGTTTGGGTGGTCCAAATGAGTCCGATTACAAATTATGGTACTTGACACACATGGACAAGGGAAACAAAGTAAAAGTCCTATTACGGGATGATACCGAGATACTTCGATTACTAGTAGAATACAAGGAAGATCCTGAGGTCTATGTTGAGAACAACAGCTCCTCCACTCCCGAGGTTAATATGGGATGTAGCAGCTCGAGAGTAGAGCCCGACAACATAAATTATGACATGCCTTCCAAAGATTATCAATACGAGGAAGACGAGGAAGATGAGGAGGTGCATACATCCAAAGATGAAAATTGTTGTAAAGACTTGCTTGAGTCACTATCTGCGGAATTTCTTGCTTGACTTCGCTAACCGGCCCAAATGGATAGGATTATGACTCGTCGGAACTTCTCATCCGACCATCAATCTGCGAGCGAGCATGAGCATCTACAATCAATGCGTAACTGGATCATTCCATTTCCAGACCCCGGTAGTGCCGGGACTTTGGGTTGGGTCGAGAGCCTCCACCGGTTACCGGTCAGCTAGAGGTGGGGTCCACATTTCGTTCCAAGACAGAGTTGAGGATAACTGTATGAATGTATCATTTGGAAAACATGCTACAGTGTATCACTGATCGTTCCTCCGATAAACGTATAATGTTTGTATGTAAGAGTGGGCGAAAAAATTTCCAGTTTAGGTTGTGTGCTATTGAGGGTGCAACTATTTGGAGAATTACTAAGTTGACATTGGAGCACATCTGTCACCCTGATTTGAACCGTGCTGCCGCACGATCGGTCACTTCTGAGGTTGCCGCCCATTATTTTGCTAAAAGATTGACCTGTGAGGGGGTCACTTTGAGGCCAAAGGAGATGATTGCAGAGATGTATAGGGAGTACGGCATTGACATGCTATACAGTTTTGCTCTCCGGATGAGGAATATAGCGATAGAGAATACATATGGCGGCTTTGATGAGTCGTATCAGAGGCTCCCATCTTATCTGTATTTGTTAAAACAGCGTAATCCAGGGACAATTTATGATTTGCAGACGACTTGTGAGGGTGTGTTTTGCCACATGTTCGTTGCACTCGGACAGAGTATTAGGGCATTTGATACGTGCCTTCGACCGGTGATTATAGTTGATGGGACCCACGTGAAGGGAAGGAATAAAGGAACTCTATTTGCGGCTGTCACATTTGACGGGAACGAGCAAGTATTTCCTCTTGCAGTTGGTCTCGGTCCGATAGAGAACGACGAGTCATGGACTTATTTTCTGTATAACCTGCGCAGATGCTACAATCCGATGGAAGATTTACTGATTGTGAGTGACCAACATAAGAGCGTTCAGAATGCTGTTCGAGCCGTCTATCCGAATGCATTCCACGGGTTGTGCTATCACCATCTTGCAAAAAATATGACCTCCTACGGTGCGCATGCTATAGGACTCTTTAGAACTGCTGCCTACACACATCGTGAAGAAGTTTTTGAAAACTACTTTTTGAAACTACATATCAAAAGCCCTAATGGGGCTCAGAGGGGCCAGAGAGGTGGGCTAGGTCGAAGTGTCCGGTACGACGCTATAACTTCTTGACATCCAATGCTGTTGAATGCTTTAATAATCGTATGTTGTGGGCGAGGCGTTTACCTGTTTGCTCGTTACTTGAGATATTTCACCTAATTTTAGAGAATTGGTTTGATGAGAAGCGGGGAGAAGCTACATCAAGAGACCATGAGTTGACAATGCACACTTTTGAAAAGCTTTCTAACTCTGTGCAAGCCATTCTGACTCTTACCGTTCGAGCTACCACCCCACTTGTTTATAAAGTCAAAGAAAACAAAGTTTCTTATGAGGTCGACCTTCGAACCTGGACATGTTGTTGTCGTGAGTTTGATTTGGATCAGATTCCATGTCGTCATGCCGTTGCCGCTATAAGGTAATTGTCTATGCTGTCGTGTGCACATGGTCATGGCCATTCAATGTTTTTATCTATGCTGTCGTGTGCACACGGTCATGGCCGTGGGCATGCGGGTGCTGTCGGACGCTCACGGTCGTGCCCACGGTCATGGCAGAATGCACACAATCGTAACCCACGATCGGCGCGATCGTAACCCACGATCGGCGCGATCGTAACCCACGATCGGCGTCGTAACCCACGATCGGCGCGATCATAACCCATGATGGGCACGATCGTGTTCTGCCATCGTGTGCAACACAGGGCTGGTCTAGATTTATCCTACATTATCCTATACAACATCATTGACATAATTGCTTATTGTAACAGGCGCGCCGGCAATGGTTTGTCCGTGTATGATTTTGTTAGTCGTTATTTCAAGCAACAAGGCCTTAGAGAGACTTATAAGGAGCATATTAGTCCTATCCCACATCCTGATGAGTGGAATGTCCCACCGGAGATCTCATCCATCGTTTGCGTGCCTCCAGAGGGGGCACGACAAGTCGGCCGATCAAGGATGAGTCGCACACGGTCTGGTGTTGAAAATTTGCTCGCAGGTGGATGGCCTCAGGTTTGCGGTAAATGTAAAGGAACCGGCCACAATAGAAAATCTTGCAAAGCATTCATTCCCATAGGTGGTGTGGATTTCAATATCCCTAAAGAAACTCAAGGAATGGATGAACAAACGAGGTAAAGGCGCCGGCAGAAGAAGAGGTGTAGCATTTGTCGCAATGATGACCATGACATAAGGGGATGTCCATACCATGAAACTTAAATTGCTTATGTATTTTTATATTTTGTGACTTACTAGCATGAAACAATCATGTGTCTGATATTTTGATCCTCGATGTCCATACCATGAAACAATCATGTGCTGATATTTTGATCCTCGATGGACCATGTATTGATTCAATATTCTGATTATTAGTTGAAATGCATAATTTTGTGTCTATTTTCTTTATCTTTGAATTGAAATTTAAGTGTTCAGTGATATAAAGCAAATAAAGGTGATTATGGAGGCAAACATTAACCATAACAAAATAGCTCACTTTAAAGAGCAATAGTTTACAACAAAAGCATATCCAAAGCATATAACTTTAGAAAACAAAAGTTCATCACCATCACACCAAAATATCTAATAATAACTTAAAAACGACAATCACTTGGATCCCTTTTCCCCCCTCTGCTGCTGTATCTTTAGTCTTGTATCACCATCTTCATGAACTTCTTCTTGTAAAATAACTTGTTTACTTGTGTTCTCAGAAATCTCTAAATCATCATCATCATCACCATGTAGTATGACTGGAGTGCTCGTAATGTTTTTAAATAGGCCCTGTTTTATGAAACACATTAATTCGCAGTACACACTACACATACAACAAAATCAAAAAACTTACTCTGAGCATTGAGTATCTTCCTCTCGACCTAGTTCTGTATGGTGGGTTGGGAGGAGGTATCCTCCTCCTTCTTTTTGGTGGAGGTGCTTCGATTCCTCCTAAATTGCTTTCTCTTAATCGACAGCTCATTTCGCATATTTGATTTTAAGGGATTTTAACTGATTTTAATTGATTAGGGTTTATAGTGAAAAGGGGGGACTACGGTTCATGTATTTGACTTTCAGTACAGTCCGATGGGCTTATATTGAAAAAAGGGGGGGGGGGGCACGATGGGATTTTATAATAAAATAATTTGATGTTGCCCTTTGCAGGACGCACGATGGTGCACACGATGGGAACAATCGTGTGCTCCGATCGTGTGACACGTTAGCAACCAGGTGTCACGGTGTCTATGGTGTCAAATTGGCACTGTATCCACGTGTGCACACGATGGTACACACGGCCGTGGCCACGATGGGACACACGGTCGTGTGCACAAGAACATCAACAATTTTCACCAATTTCTCAAATTACTCGTCAATTTAGGTGTTGTTACTTATATATTAACAAATATTTGTTAACGATACACTTATTTAAAAAGTTATTGATTGAATTAACGTAATATATTGCATATCATGTGTAATCTATATGTTCTTAGTGTATTAGTTCGTACGGATAAGTTCATCATCTGGATGAAATATCTCACATACTAATGAATGACAACGAAATGACAAATACGAGTTTGTATAAGAAGCTATATAGTAATTAATGGTTGAACAAGCAATTTTTGAATCACAAAACATCCTTCTAGATAACACAATAAATCAAATTGGCGAAAATACCAAAAGTTTATATGCACACGATGGGACACACGGTCGTGCCCACGATGGGACACACGGTCGTGTGCACAAGAACATCAACAATTTTCACCAATTTCTCAAGTTACTCGTCAATTTAGGTGTTGTTACTTATATATTAACAAATATTTGTTAACGATACACTTATTTAAAAAGTTATTGATTGAATTAACGTAATATATTGCATATCATGTGTAGTCTATATGTTCTCAGTGTATTAGTTCATACGGATAAGTTCATCATTTGTATGAAATATCTCATATACTAATGAATTACAATGAAATGACAAATACGAGTTTGTATAAGAAGCTATATAGTAATTAATGGTTGAATAAGCAATTTTTGAATCACAAAACACCCTTATAGATAACACAATAAATAAAATTGGCAAAAATACCAAAAGTTTATATACACACGATGAGACACACGATCGTTCCCACGATGGGACACACAGTCGTGTACACGGTCGTGCCCACGATGGGACACACGGTCGTGTACACGGCCGTGTCCATGATGGGACCCACGGTCGTGTGCACATGATAGTGCACATGGCCGTGCCCACAATGGGACACACGGTCATGGGAGCCATCGTGAGTACATGACAGCAGCAACCCATGACCGTGGGCAGGTTGCATACGATCGTGACCCACGATGGCCACGATCGTATGCATCCATCGTGTGTAACACAAAGCCAAAAAATAAAGATTTAACAACACAACATGACCGTGGGCAGGTTGCATACGATCGTGACCCACAATTTCCACGATCGTGTGCATCCATCGTGTGTAACACAGAGCCAAAACATAGAGATTTAACAACACAACATATTAATATTGCCAAACCTATCTAACGGCAACATAAATATTTAACAACACGACACATTAATCTTGCCACAACACAACACACCGTAAACCATTTTACATGTCTAAAGACAACATAAAGATTTTAGCAGCTAAACCATATTGATATTTCTTAATATATTTCTCATTAAGTTCCTTGATTTGGTGCCTTGCTCCTGGGTTTGCAGAGACGAGTCGATCTAAGTAAATGCACGCGAAGGGGCTACAATTGTGATTGTCATTTTGTATGAACTGTAGCTCTCGTGGCATAATTTTGAAACTCATCTCCGTGTCATACTTCTTCTTCGATTGGTTGTTCATCCAATACCCGGATTGAGCTTGCACACGAGGCATCAGACGCATAATCGGTCGCAGTTCGTTGAATCGGTATCGACCATCTTCGTGGTGGTGTGACAAGGAATCGTATAACTCCACGGTCCATGTTATGATGTCAATCTTGATAGTCACCCAGTGGCTCTGGTCGAGGCAACAAATGGCAATGATATGTTGAAACAAAATATGTAATCATATAATATCATCACATCAAACATAGCAAATCATTTATCAATATAAATTTCAAACTTACTTCGTTGCAATTTGACCATGGAACCGCATGTGGTGTATCAAGACCTATCATGTAGTCCTCGATGCATTTAGGAATTTTCCAATCCCTGTAAACCGGCTTTCCTGTCACCTTGATACCAAGTGGATCATCCGGATGGAGTCTTGCAAACTCGTTGGCCATAACTAACTACAAAAAGCCAAACAACAAAATAAAAAAAATCCACATCACACCAATGATATACAAACGAGTAGGTTATAGAACTTACGTAAAATTGGGAGCCAGCAAGTACAGTGCCAACTCTACCGACACCAACACTACGGACTCCCATCCGAAGCCTCGCTCGAGTCGCAAGCACATAACAATCTATCACCTCGGCATCAAAGTCTTCACGGCTAGACTCTATCCGGTCAAATAACACCTGGGTGAGAGCATGCCCAGTCTCCAAACACCGGACAATAGCATCACGTGGCTGCTCCCTCCTAAAGTATAGGTACAACTTCTTCAGAGCCTTGCTATCTCTTGGAGGCGCCACCACAAAAGGCTCCCGAAGAGCAGCAGATGGTCGACTCACTCGCGGTGGAAGACTACGCTCACCCAAATGCTGCGTTCCGGCACTCTCACCATCTTCATCACCCTCAGCATCCCTCTCACAAATATAATGATCAGAGAGCTGTACAGCCGGCTGCTCGATCTCAAAAAATGGATGCTCGATCTGAAATGGAGGCTGGTGCTCAGGACCACCACCCTCACATTGAAACATCACACTATAATGATGCTCGTCTTGAAACCAGTCGAACATTGTCCCATACTGCTGAAACGACGCCTCAAATGGCTCATACTTATGCTCGTAATCAAGGGGCTGCTGAGTCTGCTCAAAAGAATGATGAATCTGAGAATGGTGACTGTGCTGGATCTCAGAATGGTGACTGTGCCGGACCTCAGAATGGTGGGTAGGCGGACGCTGAGAATGGTGACTAGGCTGACGCTGAGAATGATGACTAGGCTGACGCTGAGAATGGTGACTGTGGGCTGCACCAGAGACTGAGTGACGTGGAGGGTCAGGAATCCTCCACTGGGCGCTGCTAACAGATGCAGAATGACGAGGCCTATCGGGAAACCTTTCATGGCTCCCATCTGAGTAGTGCACCGGGCTCCTAGAACGTCTATGCGTAGGTCCGAAGAAATACACGATCCTGGAAAGCACCCGGCGAGAAACTCGAGCAATAAATCCGGACTCAGAATCGTCGTACAAGATCGCCTTCAAACGGCGATCGAAGTACTCATCCCTGCTCGTGTCCTGGGTGTGGTCCGGACAAGGAAGTCCGTGGACACAACACACCCTCTCTGGCTGTCTCGCCCGGTCCGATGTCTCTGCACCATCTACTGGCGGGGTACTCTGCCGGCGTCGCTTCGACACTTTATGTGCCGACTCATATGTAATCAATTTCCCAACAGCCTTCTTCAACCTATCCATAACTTTCTTTCTCGGGATCGGCGCAGGCTCATCCTCTTTGTTCTTCACAGCTATTCTTACAGGCTTAATCAACTTAACGTCATATGACGAGCCATTCTCAAAGCTCAGGTAGTAGTACTCAGCCTCATCCTCCTCCAGATGCGGTAAAGTGGGAAGTACTCTGTGCTGCAAAATTAGTCATTAAAGCATACCATTATATGGGCAATCACGTTGAAGAGATGAAGTCAGGAGAAAATACATTTACAAATTTATGTACCTTATCGTCGAAGAAATGAGTGAAATCACAGAACATCTTCCTCGTAGTCCACATCAAACACCAGGGGACTTGGACAGATTTATCTCGAATACCACACAATGCTCCCAATGAAGGAATCATCTCATACGACCATATCTGTAAAGCCCAAACAGGACCATAGAAGTGATAGTCCTTGTGCTCTTGTCCCTCATTCATGGAAACGTTGCCTATGTAGTAAGATAAAACCCCAAAGGCATAAGAACCCCAAGGAAACATATCCCACTGCTCGAAATCCTCAACTAATGCCCATGCCCATGTCTCGACCATCATGTCGTCACGGCATAGGATAAAGTAGTAGTATATAAGCAAATTGGCAACCTTCACATAATATCTTATGTCTCTACCAAAATCTCGAGCATTGAACCTCTTCCGCAGAACACTAACCTTAATATTTTTGCCATGGAGTATTCTGTGGAAAATACCGTCAGACCGAAGGAGATGGTCGTCCTGTGGATGGAAGGTAGAGTTTCCAAAATGCAGTCCAGTGATCATGGCAAAATCACGGGCCGTAAAACGAATGGTCCTCCCGCAAACCTGGACACGACTCATCCGGGGGGATTTGATAACCCTCCAATTGACGGGCAATCAAGTGATGTAGGGCAGTATTTGAACTCCCATTTCTCCTAACTTTAATCAAGCGCCCCAGGACCCCCTCGGTCAAGCTCTCGATAGCTCGATCAGCAACTGCGGAATTACGGCCCATACTTCTTAGTGTCTCAATGATCTCTTTAAATACCACATCCCGTATGTAAAGATTCACTTGACGTGTAACAAAGCGCAATGTAGGTCTCTTCCATACGCAACCAGTCTGCAATATAGACATACAACTCATAAGAATATGATAGAATGCTTAAGAGAACGAAAAAAAAATTCTGCCTTGCACACGATGGCAGGAACACGATCAACGCCCGTCGTGTGAAGACCATCGTGTGCCACACGACGGCTCACACGACGGGCGTCGATCGTGTGCATGCCATCGTGTGTAGGGCAGAAGCCTTTGATCTTCTAGCACATGACGGCACACACGATCGACGACCGTCGTGTGTAAACTATCGTGCCCACGAAAGACCATCGTGTACACGATGGTGTCATCTTCTTCAGCACCATCGTGGGACGATGAACAACCGTCGTGGCACGATCGTGTGTGAATGAAAATACACTAACCGGCGGCTCATTGACGAATTCCTCTTCAGATGGAGTGTCACTAGCGTGTGAGGAACTTCTGGCATCTTCAGATTCTCTGTGGTAGTCGGAGTTCGACATTTTCTGGCCGGCGAAAGGGTTTCACGACGGGAGAGTTTTTTGCAGAGAGATACAGAGAGTTTTTTTGCAGAGGAAAATATTGAGTTGTGGGACCGTTTAGATTATTGTTGCTTGCTTTTAATAATTTTCTATTTTTTATTGTTGTTTGCTTTTAATAATCTTCTATTTTTTTATGTTTTTTTATCTTTTAGTGGTAGCCTTTAAGGGTAATAAAGTCTTTTAAGACATTTTGGTATCAAAAACTTATAGTTTTATGAATGGGGATATATAACTTATTAGTTTTATGATTTGGTACTAAAAAAGAGAGATCCCTTATATATATATGTAAACACACAAGATAAATATTCAAATCGTATCACCCAACTCGGAGCAATTTTACCCAACTTTCACTTTCTTGACAATCCCACCCTCTTATATGCTCTCAACTGCCGCTTCACCACCATCACTCATAGGATGTACCCGATCGTCCGCTATCACCACAATCACTTAACAATTCTCCTTCATCGGCTGCTCAGAACTGCCGTCTCACCACCATCACCCATAAAATGTACCCGACTGACTGGCATGGACACATCACCGCTACCCCTTCGTCCCTTATGCTCTCAACCACCATCTCACCACCATCACCCACCGAACGTACCCAACCATTTTATATCACCATTGGAATTATTTTCTCTATTATTTATTGCATTTAGTTAGTTTTTTTCTACCTATTTATGTTAAATTGCTTCAACTGACACCCCATCGGTGCTCTACAAGAACTCTCACTTATTTTATGTTGGCAGGTTGCTAGTGCCCGATTCAACTGGCTTGACTAACTTGCCTGGTGTCATTATAGTCATTGTAAAATTCACCCTCTACGGTTGGATGCACATTGTGGGGCCATATATATATGAAAGAATATAACATATAAAATATTTGATTAGATGACATTCATTCAAAGAAATGGGGAGAAAATTTGGTATACAATCCCAACAGTACCTGACAATGTTAGAATTGTGGCATAAAATTACTATATTAGCAAGATGTATGGTTCTTAAGTTGCTAATCGAACATCCCCTCAATCGCCTCCTTATGATTACTCAAATTTTCAAACCCCTCAAATTGGTTATGATCATTACAAAATTTAAAATATAACAATTATTATAATCCACACATTTGGAAAGATGATTCATTTGGTTAATCGCGTAGTGGGAGTTAACCAATTTAAACAAATAAAGTTTCTTATTTATTTATGCACTCGGAGTAATTACACATGTAGACGAACGCTAATTGAACGATACTTTACATGTTTATTATTGCTACACTATTGCGAACACTTAAAAGTCAAAAAGTGAGTGTAGAAGAAAGAGTTAAAGGTGATTGTAATCCAAATCGAATTGAGTCCAGTTTTGAAGAGTTTAAGTTTCGGTTGTTTATTATCAAATCGAACTCAAACTTAGTGTATTGAATATATCGAAGAGTCATGCGCTATTGAAAATTTAATCAAGCCCAGACGAGTTCAGTAAATAGTAACTTATATGTTTCTAAATAAAATAGATCAAATAAAATATGTCTAAAACTGCATAGTATACCTAATAAATTTTCCAAATAAATAAATTTATTGAAATATTTTTATATTGTTATAAGTACTTATACAACAATTAAAATTAAAAACAAACTATTAGCTAATAATATGCAGATTTTTTTATCGAGCATGCTCATAAATCAAAACGAATATTGTTAATCTTGAATTTGATTCATTTATTCTAATATATCCTACTATTCTAAAAGAGGGAAGGTGTAGGATGGTCGAAGTCGTGTTTCTTAGAGTTGCGACTCTTTCGTTTTTCTTCATCAGGATGGTCGAAGTCGTGTTTCTTAGAGTTGCGACTCTTTCATTTTTCTTCATCATTAGACGACGCTTTCATTTTCCTTCATCTGCCGTCTTTTTATCTTTCCTCTATTCCACCGACTTCCCTGCTTCATCTTCTTCCGACATGTGTGTTTCATCTCTTTTATTTTTATTTGGTTGCTTCTGGACTACGCGTTGGATTGCTCGGTGAATTGTGTGCTTCTTGCTTTCTTTAGATTTTTTGGTAAAGGTGAGGTCAATATTTATTTCAGGTGTTGTTTTATGTGTTTAACAGTTTTCTATAAAACTCTTTTCAAATTTGGCGTTGTTTGCTAAAAGGTTGATTTTGGTTCTGTGGTATTACGTATTTTCATATTTGTTAATTTTCTGACTGTTCTCTTTGTTTAGCAGGTTGCAGGTGAGCGGGTTTATAAGTTCTCTCCGTTGTAATTAGAGGCTCATGAGTTTTATTGAGAGTGGTTATTTAAAGTTCTTGTTTTAGAGGGTTCTTTGGTTATTTGAAGTTCTTGTTTGAGGGGGTTTTGGGGTTTCTTTTTGGTTTTTTTATGTTGTCCGTAATTTCCTACTATTCTAAAAGAGGGAAGGTGTAGGATGGTCGAAGTCGTGTTTCTTAGAGTTGCGACTCTTTCGTTTTTCTTCATCAGGATGGTCGAAGTCGTGTTTCTTAGAGTTGCTACTCTTTCGTTTTTCTTCATCATTAGACGACGCTTTCATTTTCCTTCATCTTCCGTCTTTTTATCTTTCCTCTATTCCACCGACTTCCCTGCTTCATCTTCTTCCGACATGTGTGTTTCATCTCTTTTATTTTTATTTGGTTGCTTCTGGACTACGCGTTGGATTGCTCGACGAATTGTGTGCTTCTTGTTTTCATTAGATTTTTTGGTAAATGTGAGGTCAATATTTATTTCAGGTGTTGTTTTATGTGTTTAACAGTTTTCTATAAGACTCTTTTCAAATTTGGCGTTGTTTGCTAAAAGGTTGATTTTGGTTATGTGGTATTGCGTATTTTCATATTTGTTGATTTTCTGACTGTTCTCTTTGTTTAGCAGGTTGCAGTTGAGCGGGTTTATAAGTTCTCTCCGTTGTAATTAGAGGCTCATGAGTTTTATTGAGAGTGGTTATTTAAAGTTCTTGTTTGAGAGGGTTCTTTGGTTATTTGAAGTTCTTGTTTGAGGGGATTTTGGGGTTTCTTTTTGGTTTTTTTATGTTGTCCGTAATTGATTTTATATGAATAGAGGTTTCTGTGTGTGGATGAAGTATCTAAATGTAGTTGTTGCTGTAGTGTGATTGCATATGTTTAGAGGTATATAGGCTGGCAACCTTGCAACCGAAAGGCTTCTTGGAAGGACGATTACGACTCCCTTGATTGAATGGTCTAATAGGTATAACAACGCCACGTATCTTTCAATGTTTGTGGTTGCGGGTGAGCAGGTTTATAAGTTCTCTCCGCTGTAATTAGAGGCTCATGAGCTTTATTTAGGGTGGTTATTTAAAGTTCTTGTTTTAGAGGGTTCTTTTGGTTATTTGAAGTTCTTGTTTTAGGGGGTCTTTGGTTTTTTTTTTTTTTTATGTTGTCCGTAATTGATTTTATATGAATAGAGGTTTCTGTGTGTGGATGAGTTATCTAAATGTAGTTGTTGCTGTAGTGTGATTGCATATGTTTAGAGGTATATAGGCTGGCAACCTTGCGATCGAAAGGCTTCTTGGGAGGACGATTACGGCTCCCTTGATTGGTAGTCTGATAGGTTTAATAACACCACGTATCTTTAAACGTTTGTGGAAATTAATAAGTGTGTGTGTTTATGTGTTTGCATATATGTGTGTTTGGATGTAGTTGTTTATGTTTGCTGTTATATTAATATTAACGTTTTCCTTTAGTTGTGGTCAGAGGTTTAGGGAGCTATTTGTTTTTGGCTTCTTTCTCTTGTACTTCTTCTGTTTTATGTAGTCTAAGAATGAGTTGCTTTCTGGTTACTGAGAGCGTGCGTTGTTCTTGGTTCTTATTTAATTTGTTTTTTAGTTTATCTGTTATTAACTAGGTGTGGTCTTCTGCAGGTTTTGGGATTAGGGTTATTGTTTTTCCTAGATTTTTTGTTAGGGGTGAGGTAAGAGTATATTTTTCGGGGGCTCTTGGGTGTTTCCGATGGTGAATATTTATTTTAGTTGTCGTTTTATGTGTTTGACAGTTCTCTATAAATTTCTTTCCAAATTTGGCATTCTTTGTTAAAAGGTTGATTTTTGTTCTGTTGTATTATGTATTTTTGTATTTCTCTATTTTCTATTGTTTTCTTTGTTTGACAAAGTTCTGATTAGCAAGTTTATAAGTTCTCTTCGCTGCAATTAGAGGCTCGTGGGTTTTATTGAAGGTGGTTATTTAAGGTTCTTATTTTAGGAGGTTCTTCTGTTTCTTTTTTTAGCTTACCGTAGGTGTTTGGCGCTCGCTCCATTATTTTTTGGGCCTAATTACGTTTTTATTTGGTTTTTCTATGTTTGAGAGCTTTATTTTCTTTATTTGTTGGTATAATTTAATTTATTCTATTATAGATTTATGTGTGTTGATGATTTATATAAATTTAGTTGTTGATGTAGTGTGATTCCATATGTTAGCTTCATTTGCTTTATTTTTTACGTAATTGATTTTATATGAATAGAGGTTTCTGTGTGTTGATGATGTATCTAAATGTAGTTGTTGATGTGGTGTGATTTCATATGTTTAGAGGTATATGGGCCGAAAACCTTGCGACCGAAAGGCTTTTTGGGAGGACGATTACGACTCTCTTGATTGGTAGTCCGATAGGTATAACAACGCCACGTATCTTTAAATGTTTATGGAAATTAGTAAGTTTATGTGTTTATGTGTCTTCATGTATGTGTTTTGATTTAGTTGTTTATGTTTGTTGTTATATTAATATTAACGTTTTCTTTTACCTGTGGTCAAAAGTCTAGGAAGTTTATTTTTGTATTTGTTTATTTTCTATTGTTCATTTTGTTTGGCGGGTTACTGATTAGCAAGTTTATAAGTTCTCTCCGTTGTAATTAGAGGCTCATGGGTTTTATTGAAGGTGGTTATTTAGGATTCTTATTTTAGGGTGTTTTTCTGTTTCTTTTTTGGTTTACTGCAGTGTTTGGCGCTTGTACCGTTATTTCTTATTTGTCGTGATTGGATTTATATGAGTAGAGGTTTACGTGTGTTTATGATGTAGCTAAATGTAATTGTGATTCCATATGTTAGTTTCATTTGTTTTATTTTTTATGTAATTGAATTTATATGAATAGAGGTTTCGTGTGTTGATGATGTATCTAAATGTAGTTCTTTATGTAATTCCATATGTATAGAGGTATATATGCCGGCAACCTTGCGACCGGAAGGCTTCTTGGGAGGACGATTACGACTCTCTTGATTGACGAGTCTGATAGGTATAACAACACGACGTATCTTTAAATATTTATGGAAATTAGTAAGTGTATGTGTTTATGTGTCTGCATGTATATGTTTTGATTTAGTTGTTTATGTTTGTTGTTATATTAATATTAACGTTTTCTTTTACTTGTGGTCAAAAGTCTAGGAAGTTATTTCTTTTTTGCCTCTTTCTCTTGTAGCCTCTCTATTTTGTGTGGTTTCAGAATGAGCCACTTTGTGCTTAGCGAGCGTGTGCGTTGTTTATGTTTATTGTTATATTAATATTAACGTTTTCCTTTAATTGTGGTCAGAGGTCTCGGAGGTTAGGGGGGAGGGAGTGCTTTATTCACCCCTTCTCCTTCACCCACTCTCAACCAATCCCCTTACGTCACATCATTCTTCACTTTTTCCTTCACTCACTCATATTTTTACAGGCGCCACTTCACTCACCCTTCACTCACTTCCTTTTTTTTCTTTTTTCTTTTTTAAATTCCATTAAAATTTATTAAAAACTAAAAATTTCATTAAAATTAAATAAACATTACATAATATTATTAAAAAACATTAAATAACATTACATAATACTAAAATACTAAAATTCATAATACTAAAAAACTAAACTTCATCGTCTTCATCGGCTTCATCGTCCACCTCAAGGTATGGTAATTGTTGAGTGTCAATATGCTCCATAAGATCAAATCGGAGACGAAAATGTGTGTCCTCTATGTATGTTTTTTTTTTTTTTTTTTGGTTTTGTGCTTTCCACCCTCACAACAAACACTCTTATATACAAATAATAAAAAAAAAGTAACCGTTATACTCCCCCAACGGTCCTTTTTCCACTCCAACGTTCCTTTTTTCTCTTCTTCCCCGTGCGTGAGCTCCTCACGCAAAACCTTCTCCCCGTGTGTGAGCCACCTACTGGCGGCGGTGTTCCCGCTCGTGAGCCTCCCCGCACCGCATCACCCCACACCCACTCCCAGTCCTCTTAGTCGTTATAGTACTGACTTCAATTCTACGTGCTTGCGCATGCTCTGACAAAAACTCAGGCACGTGCAGAAGCTGAGCTTCTGATATGATTTCTTTGTCTAGCAATAAAAATCAATAGAAAAATTCAGTAATAGATTTAAGTAAAACAATAAAAGCTTCTAATCTACTATGAATCATGAAATGTCTACGGTATCTCAAATGGCGGAGAAATTTGGCTGCATTTCTATTTATTTGTCACATTTGTTTCATGTGAGGCTTAAAAAAGAAAAAAAATGGGTAAAGAGGATATAATTGCTGAACATCTTGTAACAACCATTTCTTCACAGTTTATTCTCATAGATTTTCTAGCTACAAGAAAGCAAATGTGTTACATACTTACCTCCAATGAAGATATCAAACAAAGTATTATACTTTGGATTATCATAGTATGACATGGTATAGAATGGTCGAACTGGCAGAGGATAGCGATGAAGTATGTAGAACTTGGTATACATTATATATTAGGTATTTTCATACTTGCCAATTTGTTGATTGTTATTTTTGCGTGGCAGGTGGTTGTGTTCTTTAGATTTTCTAGAATTATAATCCTGTCAAGCTGTTGGATTTTGCTAAAGATGATTATTTATTGCAGTTGTTGTTTTGTGTATTTAACAATTCTGTACTATTGCTAAAGGTTGTTATCATTTTGATATTTGTTGGTTTTGTGGTTGGTCTTTTTGTTTGGTAAGATACATAGGGTTGGTACTTTTGAAATCGAGAACTGCGGAACCGATCCGAACCGACGGTTCGGTTCGGTTCTTAGCAACAAATTTTTTTTCTTTTTATCGGTTCGGTTCTTACTATTAGTAATCGGTTCGGTTCGCTGTTCCTGTCTATTTTAAAGAGGAGCCGTCTAAACCGCAAGGAACCGTTCGAATCGCACCGAATCGAGAAACCGACCCATCTGAATAAAATATAATATAATATATTCTTATTAAACATAATTAATATAATATAATATAATACAATATATTATTAATAAAATAAAATATAATATAATATATTCTATCAAAACCACACGAAATCAGTTCCGGTTCGATTTCGGTTCGATTCGGTTCCTACGCGGTTTGGACAAAAAATCGGCAAAACCGAACCGCGAAAAACTATGCGGTTCGGTTCCGGTTCCTGTATTATTATCCCTGAAACTGAAAAATCCCATGTCTAAAGATACAGATAAGGGAGTTTATAAATTCTCTTTCCAGTGTTATCGAATTTATATGAATAAAAATCTGTATGTGTTCATGATGTATTTGAATGAGTTGTTGATGTACCTGATTATTTTATTTCTAAATTTATATCATTAGAGGTTTTTGTTTGGGTTAGTTTGTTATCTTTTGGAGTTGTGTTCTGTGAGGTTGAGAATGTGTGATTCCATGGCTGTTATTAAGTAGGTTTGGTCTTATGTAGGTTTAGGAATTAAGATTGTTGCAGTTGGGGGGTGCTGTGTTTTTTTCCTATTTTGTGAAAAGTTGCGATTTTTAATTTAGAATTGAAAACGTAATGTTTCATATGTTTAGAGGTATATACGATGCTAGTTTTGCGCTTATATTCATTTCCTTTTCTTCTAATAAGAATCTCATAATCATCCAAATATAGCGAAAATGATTTTGTTTTTATATTAGATTTTGTTCGATCTACTGTTACGTAGACCTATTTAATAATGTTATACAAATTTAATTTTTTAAAAAGACTATTTATGAACTCAAATTCAGTTTCATTATTTCTTGTTCGTTTCAGAAAATGCTCCATTACTATTTTGAGCTACCTGATTCTTTTTTATTGTACTCCTTAATATTCTGTTGTAATTGCTCACATATGTATATGATTACAACTTTGATTTTTTAAAAAGACTATTTAGGAACTCAAATTCAGTTTTATTATTTCTTGTCCGTTTCAGAAAACGCTCCATTATTATTTTGAGCTACCTGATTCCTTTTTATTGTACTCCTTAATATTCTGTTGTAATTGCTCACATATGTATATGATTACAACTTCCTAGATATATTATATATTAGGTGTTTTCATACTTGCCAATTTCTTGATTGTTATTTTTGTTTGGCCGGTTATTGTGCTATTAGGCTTTAGTAAAAGTAATTATTTATTTCAGTTGTTGTTTTGTGTATTTAACAATGCCGTGTTTCTTTAAACGTTTATAGAAATTAATAGGTGTATGTGTTTATGTATCTGCATGTATGTGTGGTTGGATGTAGTTGTTTATGTATATGGTTACATTAATGTTGCTGGTCTGCTTCATTTGTGGTCGAAAGTCTAAAAAGTTATTTGTTTTTTGGTTCTTTCTTGCAGCTGTTCGATTTTGTGTTGTTCAAGAATGAGCCACTCTCCGGTTAGTGAGGTTGCACTTTGTCGTCGGCAGCGACGAAGAGATTTGTATGCTATAAATAAAGGTTATTTCTGGTTTTATTTTATTTTATCTTCTATTTGATTTTTAGAGATAGTTGTATATTTTGAAAGGTCTAAAGGTTTCCTAGCTACAAGGAAAGTAACCCTGGCGTTTCATTACTTGCTTATTATTTTTTTGCTAGGTAGCAATTACATATGTTTAATAGTCCAAATCTTTTTTTTTAATTAATAAATGTTTGTTTCTGTAGGCGTGCCTGTGGATCTGTTGTAACACCCCCGATATATTCAGGAATATTACAGCGCCGTAAATCCTTTACATAAGAATTTACAAGGCTGAAGAACTAAAAAGACATTAACAGATACCAACGAATGAAAATAACGGAAATAAGGTAGAAGAGTTTTGACCAATACTGAAAGTACGAATGTTCAACGTAAAAGTATTAATACATCACCAAATCCAAATCATCATAAACGACTACGTACTCGAGTACTTATTGAAATAACCAAAAACAACAGACACATAAACCCCGCCGGAACATCACTCTGCACCCTCGTCGTCATGCAGCTCCAGTGGTTGTTTCCCCGCTCTCCTGGATCCTGAACATAAACAAAATGTTCACCCCCGAAGGGGTTAGCACAACGATGCTAGTACAAGTACCACAACATATTATTCAACCTCTCACGAAGAATAATAATAACGTAAATGACAAAACACCAACGAGTCTTCTCCTGCGAGAAACTCATAAATAACATACACAACTGATAATCACAACATGATATCATAACATACACATGGTAATTCCGACGATCCAGCGTTCACTGCCTAGAACCCACAATGATCCCGTCAGACCAACCCGTGGTGGAAAAACCCGTCCGATGATCCAGCGCACGCTAGCATAGATGCCCCGATGATCCCGTCGGACCAACACGAGGTGGACATACAACAACGACATGACAATATGTATAACATCAATACGTAAAACAAATAAGGTACTTGCCTCGATTCGAAGACAAGAACAATACTTCCACGAAAACGAAACACTCGAAGGTCGCCCCTTCAATCAATCACGTAACAAGCTCGAACCTTAACAAAATAAATAATATAGAATTTATCTCACGTCGTACGAATGTCTACCAATCCAATTTACGGCCGAAAGTTCATAAAACGTAATCTGCCTGAACTTCTTAGCGTACGCTAAGTATTATACGTAGTGTGCGTTAAGTCTATTCGTTAGCGCACGCAAACAACGAAGCCTAGCGTACACTAACTATGAACGGTCAGTACCTCACTGATCAGCCTACTGAATCTACTTATGTTCTAATGTACGTTACGTACCAAACATAGCATACGTTAACTCATGCTCGATAGCGCACGTTAATCTACATAGCTTAGCGTGCACTAACCGTGCATGGCAGTTGACTACTGGGCAGCAGACTAGTTCTAACGGTGATGAAACTTAGGAATTTCTTTAGTGATAATTTAAGTTATCTCCATGCATAACATGCTCATACGGTTATGAATGATCTTACGGATACAACAACTTCGAATTCAAGAATATGTATTATCATCACAACACCATAATCCATCTTGATTACAATTCTCATGCGAAGTTTGGTGTTCTTAAGGTCGACGCATTATCATCATTACATCCCGATTTAACCATGGAGATAAACTAACAATTCCAGTTTATAAGAAAGGATGCAATCTAAGATGATTCTTTCTTAAGTCCTTATAACCAAAAGTGATATCATCTCCAAGTTTATGATCAATATAACAACATGATTCATACGGATAATCATCTTCAGAATGTTCCTCTCATCACTTGACATACTAAGATTCCAACTACGAGGTTCCAACGACAATATCATAAACATAAACATTCCAATCTTCTAAACATGATGTTTGTTGAATAATTCACCAAAGAAACTCAATATCTTGCTAGTATGATCATCTTATTCTTTAGATCCCGAATCTAAGGCTGGAGGTAGAAATTACATACCTTAATATGATGAAATCACTGAACCAAAAAGGTAGAATCCAGCTCCGGTTGCTTGAGTGTCACTTCAAAGTGAATTCTTCTTCAATGATCAAGTATAAGCACTCTTTAATATTTAATGATCAAGTACAGCGGATTTGTATGTGCTTAAGGAGTAGGAAAAGCTCTCTGGACTTCCAAGGGATGAAGAACAAATGAAAGGAATAGGTAGAAATGGAGTGCTGTCCTTTAAATAAAGTTTCTCCACAACAGCTGATTAGCACACACTACATACCATTATTAGTGCACGCTAATAAGCGTTGACTCCAAATCTGTCCAGGTTCATCCGCGGGAATCTTAACCGGACCCATGTCTGTAATACCCGTATTTTCAGTATAAATTTTTCGCATTATTTTATCTGGGATATACTGTATAGTTTGGTATCTATACGGTATGGATAAAATAAATTGATAACCGAGACAATTATACCGGTGTGATTATCGTTTTTGATTGACAGATATATTCAGGATATGTTATATCAGGTTGAACTGATTTGGATAACTGGTATACCGTATGAGAATATTTTTGGGTTGAGTATATGTGTATTCAGTATGCCGTATGTTCGTATCCAGTACGTCGGGACGTCGGACAGGAACAGTTGGATTTTTGGCTAAGTATAAAAGCCATTACGTACGTTAAGCCTTGGAGCTTACGTACGTAAAATGTGTTAGCTTACGTACGTTATATAGTATACATAACGTACGTAACAAGAGGAATCGGACAGTGGGGCCCGTGGTCGGCGGCTTTCGGCGCAGATGTGGACAGTGAGTCAACGGATGGAATTACGTACGTTATACAGGGTGTATTACGTACGTAATACGAGTATAATACTGTAGCAAGTCAACGTACGTATTACGTATGCAACAGAATAAGTGTTACGTACGTTACGGGGCGGCTGGCCGAGTCGTGGCCGAGAGGACCTGTAGTGGCCGAGCATGGTCGGCAGTGACTCGTAGGGATGACCGAGCATGGTCGGCAGTGACTCGCATGGATGGCCGATCACGGTTGGCAGTGACTCACAGGGATGGCTAGGACTGGCCGATTACGTACGTAAGGCAGTGGCCGGTTACGGCCGTAAGGGCCAGTTACGTACGTAAGCCAGCTGCCGGTT
This sequence comes from Orobanche coerulescens, assembly GCA_033398695.1. Classification (NCBI taxonomy): domain Eukaryota; kingdom Viridiplantae; phylum Streptophyta; class Magnoliopsida; order Lamiales; family Orobanchaceae; genus Orobanche; species Orobanche coerulescens. Next base: position 117,397,971 of record CM065816.1, read on the forward strand.
ACGTACGTAAGGGTGCCGAACAAACTGGGCAGTGGGGTAGGCCACGGCCGGCTACGTACGTAAGGACCCGCCGGTTACGTACGTAACGTGCCGGAAGGTCTCGGCCTATATAAGGCCTGGATCGAGTCATCTTGGGCATTTTTCATTTTTCTTCCTTTTTCGCGATTCCTTCAAAGAAAAGTGGAGGGAGTTGAGTACGATCATCATGTAGAAACATGTTTTGGAAGTTGGAATTATGGATTAACATCATCTTCCACCCGGATCGAAGGTAAGAACACCTAAACTTTTGGTGTTTGGATGTTCTTGAGGTTTCTTGGTGTTTAGGCCGATTTGCTTCGTTTTGATTCAGATTATTGATAGAACTTGATTGTATACTCGTAATCATTCAATACTCTTGAAGTTTTCTGGAAAGAATTATAGTATTTCTTTGAATAATCGATTGAATTGGACTATGCCTTCAAAGTGTTCGATGAAATGTCTCAATGAGTAAAACTTGGAAAATTCTACATGTTTTCGTATGAATGATGGTTGAAATGATATTGTTGTGATGATTCTTGGTAATTATGGGAACTTTGTTAAAGGAAGATAATGAATTGGTGATCAAATGATTCGAGTATGTTGTTATGATTATGGAATCATGGTATTCTCGATGTTCTTGGTGGTTTATTGCGAATCATGATGTTATGAGAAGTATATGTTGAAGGAAATGATTATATACACCTTGAATTGTGAATAAGGATAGTTTAGATGTTAGAAAACATCGGATTATGTTGTTTTATAGATTATGAACGTGAATTCGGATAATTCGTGTTCTTGAAGAACCCTTGAGTTATACATATCATGATTTTGGAAGGATTTCGGATAATTTTGGAATGTGATTATTCATGATAATAATCGGTAAATTGTTTTCTACGAATTTACAAGTATGAACATGAAGGAGTTTTGTCTTCGTATTTGGAGTTGAAGTTGGAATCGAATATGTTATAAAATCCTTAATGTCGAGATGAATTGATCATTGATTTGATGAATACATTTTAAAGTGTTGGTGTTCTGGATATGGATATGGAATATTCACATTTAAAACTAAGTTATGTGTTTTGGTACAATATTCGTATAGGAATACGAATATGATTTTCGGGTTTGATAAGATTATGATTCACTTTTGAGTTTAAGAATTCATACTTATTGAATAAGTGTTCAATTCGGATAATGGAATTATTTGAAACACTTGGAGTATGATTATCTATAATGTTGAATTAATCGGATCGTCCGGATTGATGATGATAATCGGTAATTGGTTTTATTATGAAATTACAAGGAGGAAACTTGTATCCGTATTTAAGATTGAATTTGAAATCGGTAATGTTAGACCCTTGTTGGTTTAAATTGATTGTTGATATGACGTTCGGATTGTGGAATCGTGTTGTGGTTTTGAGTTCGTGTTTGATTGGTTCGGCTTGTTTGGATATGTGTTTAATCGGGATATTGTAGAACCGTTGTGTTTGTTGATCGATTATTGATTGTTATTTGTGATCATCGAGTTACGGTTTGTATTGTGGATATGAGTTCGTATTTGTTGAGTTGGATTATTTGGTTTTAGGTATATGATCGGGGTTTCATTGAACCGTTGAGTTTGTTGGTTGGGTATGTCGGTTATTGATTTTTATCGAATGTGTGTTAATCGGTTATTGCAATAGCTTGATATGTTTTGATCGTGGTTTATGACCGTTGTGCTGCGGTTGAGGTCGAAGAGTTCGTAGATTGCTTTTGGTCGGGGCTGAGGAGCTCGTAGACGAAGGCAATGGATTTTGGTAACGGCTTCATGGTATTGGTATCGAGGTAAGTTTCTACTTGTTCAGTTTATAATATTTGATGAATGGTTTCGTTTTCATTTCATTTATAATTCGTATAGCAATGTTGTTAGAAATGTAAGTTGTCGGGATAATGGTTTGTATATCGTACTCTGGTTGTAATAAATCATAAGGTACATGATTTAATTGTGTTCAGGGAAGACGTGAGTTATCTTTGGTCGAGGGTATAGAATATCGGATATCGAGGATAGTTATCGTGATGACATAAGTATCGGGATAAAGGTTTATTGGTATTGAATGGATGGTACCTTATTTGAGATTATTTGTATAACTGTGTATTCGTTCAGGGATGTTGTTCGTGGAAAGGATGTTGTCTTCGTCTTTGAGGTAATTTATGTATTGTTCAGTTATGAGATAATTATTATGTTGAGTTGTTGTATATGTTGTATGTTGAGGCTTCGTATATTGAGATTCGTACTGGTTGTTCGTTGAGGGATGTTGATCCCAGGACTATTGTTGGTATTAATGGTTGTGTTGATCGTCTCATTGGGGGATGTTGATTGATATGGTCCTTGGCTTTGAGGTAATCTAAGTATTTGTTCAGTCATGTGGATAATTAGTATGTTGAGTTGTTATATGTTGTGGTTTCGTGTAATGAATTTCGTATCGATTATTCGTTGAGGGATGTTGATCCAGGACTGTTGTATTGAGATCGTAGATCATGTTGGTCATTCATTTGGGGATGATGATCCCAGGATTGATGTTTTGGATATTGATTAGTCGTGTCGACTTTTCATTGTCAGTCTGTTGTTGTTCACTTCGGTGAGTCTTTTGATCCTTATTGGATATGTGTTTCTTTGAGTTTCGTTGTCATGTTGCATCGTGACATATCTGGAGTCATATCTGCGTGCCGATTGGTTATTGTGTAGGATTTTTAGCCGGGCACATGATGGTTATGTGTTGATATTTCCACATTGAACCGTGCACACGAGACGTAGTTCGTGAGGCAAATTAGGTACAAGACCACATGTGTATGTGATCAATACCCGGGGTGGCTTGTGCACGGACACATTTCCGGATCGGGCGTACTATGAATTCCATCTTTGAGCCATACCGTTTGGTCGTTCATAGTTCCATGTATGATTGGATATGTTCGACGGTTTGTGACTAGTTGTTCATACACCCGAGGGGTATGTTCGACAGTCAGAGTTATTTCTTTGAGATCCATTATTGTTGATCATTTGGAGTTTACCTTGTTGATGGTATTCTCGGTTATTGTTGGTCCTTTGTTGATCATTTGGAGTTTACCTTATTGATGGTATTCTCGGTTATTGTTGATCCTTTGTTGATCGTGTCGGAGTTATCATGTTGATGGTATTCTCGGTTATTGTTGATCCTTTGTTGATCGTGTCGGAGTTATCATGTTGATGGTACTCTCGGTTATCATTGATCCTTTGTTGGTCGTATTGGAGTTATCATGTCGATGATATTCTCAGTTGATGTATTGGTTGATCATTTTTATTGATCATATGAGCATTCAGACTGTACGTCGATGTTTCGGGATTTGTATTCATTGTCATGTGGTAGTTGATCTACATATATGTTGGGTACTATTGGTTTATCCAGGTTGAGTTTTGATTGTGTAATCCGATGGACAGGATTTGGCACGGATGAATTATTTCATGAGTATGAGTGATGATGATGTTTTGAGGATTTTTGGTATTATTTGAATACAGTACAGTTGGTTGTGGTTGAGTTCATTTCGTCATTTGAGAATGCGAAATGTGGATTATGGTAAGGATTGGATTGTTATGGATTGGTAAGGTTATGTCGGTAAGATTACTTTGGTAGTATTCTTACTATATTATTACATTGGTATGTAATTATTTATGTTGATGCGATCGATATCATTATTGAGTATTGTGGCTGACCCCGTCGTGGGCTTTATTTTTAGGTACTCGGAGATCGATCTAGTAGCGGTCGTGAAGGGGTGAGCTTCCCGATGTGATACTGGCGGTGGCATGTTTTGGAGTATCGAGTATTTCTTTTCTGGTTATTCATTTCCGCTGCAAATGTGTATTTTGAATCGTATTTTTATCCATTGCGTGTGTATATTTCAAAATGGCTTTTCGGTATCTTTATCCGTTGCGTGTGTGTATTTTAAAAGGGCCTTTTTGACATTTTGCGAACTTGGGTTATTTCGTTAAACCCTTTTTCCTAACTATTTTATAGGTACGTTTAAGTGGTGGCTTAACGTACATTTTGAACTGTTGAGATTTGGCATTTCGCCTTGTATTTTCAAATGGTATTCTATGACGGTATTTCAGAATTATGTTTTTGAAAATATTTGAGTATTTGCAAAATACTACCGTCATCGGCCTTTTTGGCGAGTTTGAACGTTTTGTAAATGGTTTTTAGCCTGGTGGGTTCCGGCGCGGGACCCACGGCGCTGTAATATCCCGGATGGTTTTGGGGGTGTTACAATGTCCCGGCTGGCACATGTGCTAGCCGCCTAGCTCAATAATTGACTGCCTAGCGCACGCAAATCCTACATTCGTAGCGTGCGCTAGTTATAGCCGATAGCGCGCGTTAAGCTACATTCTTAGCGTGCGCTATCACGAGTTTTCATGAGAAATTTTACATGACGATATAATTATGTACAAAGATACCAATGTGAGAAATATCATACTCCAATTATCAAGACCACAAATCCGAATAATACAGGGTTCGAATACAGATGAAATACACAATAATAAATCCGGATATTACATAATCTCCTACTAAAAAGGAGTTTCGTCCTGAAACTCAAGACGAAAATAACTCTGGATATTTGGACTTCATGCTATCTTCCGTTTCCCAAGTGGATTCTTCCACTCCGTGGCGTGACCACTGAACTTTGACCAAAGCGATTGGTTTGTTTCTCATCTGCTTAACTCGAATCTCGAGTATCCTGACCGGTGTTTCTTCAAACGTCCCATCCTGAGCGACTTCGATCTCCCTGAAATCAATGACATGACTAGGATCCGGTATATATCTCCGTAACTGGGATACGTGGAACACGTTATGAACATGGCTCAACGACGGAGGCAATGCCAATCTATATGCCAACTCTCCAACTCTCTCAAGGATCTCGAATGGTCCGATACATCTCGGACTCAGCTTTCCCTTCCTTCCAAAATGAAAAATTCCCCGAGTAGGAGAAACTTTTAAAAGTACGTGGTCTCCCGTACTGAACTCCAATGGGCGACGGCATACGTCTGCATAAGATTTCTGTCGACTCTGGGCGGTCAACAATCTTTCACGAATCAAGGCTATCTTCTCTCGTGTCTGCACGATCAACTCCGGTTCTGTCCCGATCAAGTCTGATGAATCGTCCCAACATAGGGGCGATCTGCATCTCCTCCCGTATAGTGCCTCAAATGGTGCCATCATAATGGAAGCATGCCAACTATTGTTGTATGTAAATTCAATCAACGGTAGATGAACTTCCCAATCGTTTGACCAATCTAAGGCACAGGCCCATAGCATGTCTTCCACCGTTTGAATGGTCCTCTCGGATTGTCCGTCTGTATGTGGGTGATAAGCTGTGCTGAAGTTCAATTCGGTCCCCAAGGCCTTATGAACTGCTTTCCAAAAATGCGATACAAAGCGACCATCTCGGTCAGAAACAATGGTCTTCGGCGTACCATGCAGTCGGACTATCTCTGAAATAAATACTCGTGCCAACCTCTCTGGTCCCCACATGTCCTTAATGCCTAGAAAATGAGCTGATTTGGTTAAACGATCAACTATCACCCAAATCATGTTCATTTATGTCTTGGTTCTCGGCATACTAGTGATAAAATCCATCGATATGTCCTCCCACTTCCATTCAGGAATCGGGAGCGGCTTCAATATTCCGGCAGGTCGTTGATGCTCGATCTTAACCCGCTGACAAGTCAAGCATTTCGAAACATAGTCCGCTACATCTTTCTTCATGTTGCCCCACCAGAAATTCTGCTTCAAATCTTTGTACATCTTACTGGTGCCTGGGTGGATAGAATAGGACGAGCTGTGAGCTTCCTTCATAATCGACTGTTTCAGAACATCGACATTGGGAATGCAGAGTTGGTTCTGAAATCTCAAAACTCCATCATCATGAATTACGAATCCGGGGGCCTTCCCCTTGATCACTTCATCACGTAACCGAATCATCAGAGGATCATCTGTCTGCATAGATTTGGTTTCTTCGATTAATGATGAAGTTATTTCCATTACGCACAGTTGTCCTTGGACTCTTTGTAACCATACTTCAATTCCTTCTCGAATCATCTCTCGTTGATTGCTGAGTTGGGAGGTCAGAGTCTCCAGCATTTTGATAGAAACAGGCTTGCGGCTGAGTGCATCGGCCACTACATTCGCTTTGCCTGGATGATACAAAATTTCCAAGTCATAGTCCTTAATCAGCTCTAACCATCTTCTTTGCCGCATGTTCAACTCTTTCTGACTGAAGATGTATTTGAGACTCTTGTGATCCGTAAAGATCTGATAGTGACTCCCGTACAGATAATGTCTCCAGATTTTCAAAGCAAAAACTACTGCTGCTAACTCCAAATCATGCGTTGGGTAATTCACTTCATAAGGTTTTAGCTGGCGTGATGCATAAGCGATCACCTTTCCATTCTGCATCAATACGCATCCGTGTCCTTGGTTTGAAGCATCACTCTAAACTATAAATCCTCCAGTTCCATGTGGGAGTGATAGAATCGGTGCCGTCGTCAATCTCTTATTCATTCATCAAAGCTAATCTGACACAACTCGTTCCACTCAAATTTTTGTGTTTTCTACAGTAGTCGAGTAAGTGGGCGGGAAATTTTGGAAAACCCTTCCAAGAACCGACGATAATACCCAGCAAGTCCTAAGAAACTTCAGACTTCTTTCACGTTCTTTGGAGGCTTCCAATCTATAACCGCTTCGATCTTCTGAGGATCTACTCAGACTCCTTCAGCTGATTCCACATGACCGAGGAACATTACTTCCTTTAGCCAGAATTCACACTTAGAGAGTTTGGCGTACAGTTGCTCGATTCTCAAAAGTTCTAATACAATCCGCAAATGCTGTGCATGCTCTTACGGGCTCTTAGAATACACCAGAATGTCATCAATGAACACGACCACAAATTTATCCAAATATTCGATGAACACTCGGTTCATCAATTGCATGAATACAGCAGGTGTATTAGTGAGACCAAACGGCATCACTACAAACTTATAGTGTCCGTAGCGAGTTCTGAACGCTGATTTCGGAATATCAGATTCCTTAATCCTCAGCTGATGATATCCTGATCTCAGATCAATTTTAGAAAACACTGTTGCTCCTTGCAACTGATCAAACAAATCATCAATCCATGGCAACGGATACTTGTTCTTAATCATCATTTTGTTCAGCTCTCGATAGTCAATACACAGTCGAAGCGATCCATCCTTTTTCCGGACAAAAAGTACTGGCGCTCCCCAGGGCAAAACGCTTGGCTGGATATATCCTTTGTCCAGTAATTCCTCCAGCTGCTTTTTCAGTTCATACATCTCAGTAGGTGCCATACGATACGGCGCCTTAGAAATTGGTGTAGCTCCGGCTTCCAGCTCAATGGTGAATTCTACATCCCATCGTGGAGGTAGTCCAGGTAACTCGCCAGGAAATACATCTGGAAATTCGTTCACAACAGGAATGGATGAAAGTTCCACAATTTCGTCTTCTTTCTTCATTGCATAGCACCAGTATCTGGTACAGCCCTGTTTCAACAATTTGACAGCTTTCATTGCCTTGATCAACCTTCCTGAGCTTCCTGGTTTCCATCCTTCAAACAATATTTCGGAACCATCGTCAGCGATCAGCGAGATATTCCTCCTTCGGTAGTTTACAATAGCTCCATATCGATTAAGCCAATCGTCTCCGAGTATTAGGTCGTCTCCTTGCATTTCTATTACAATCAGATTTGAGAGCCACTCTCTGCCTCCAAATGATACAGGGAAATCTCTAGTTTCTAATTTTCCAACAATTCTCTCTCCACTCAGTAAACCAACAACATAAGGTTCACAATTTTGAAAACCAGAAACATTCAAACGATTTACACAAGATAAGGATATAAATGAATGTGTAGCTCCTATATCGAATAAAACCCTAACTGGCTGGGAAAGGATCTGAACAGTACCTAATGCGACAGCAGCATCCTGATCGTCTATTATCCTCATCTCGTACAGACATGGGGGAACATATCCAGCACTCGATGTGCCCTTTCGGTCCCACTGTCCTCTGCCTCGCCCGCGGCCAAAATTCTGAGGCATCTAAACACTTTGCTGTGTCTGTTGGATACTGGCTTCCTTCTGGACTGGTTGTGGTGTACGGGCTCTAAAAGACTTTGTAGCCTCTTCACAGAACACCGCACGATATCCCTCTTGACCACAATCAAAACAAGTCACGGCAGGTAGGGGGTAATTCCGTCGATAGTGCCCCGTCTGGGCACAGTTAAAGCATTTCCTGGTGACATCAGTCATGGTTGATGCTGCTCCAAAGTTCTTTCAGCTCCTAATTGGGTGCGGAGGTTTCTTGAAAGAATAAAAGGATGACTGGGCCTTGCGGGGCCCGCTGCTCTTGTGCTCTGTAAAAGTACCAGAGACTCTGCTTCTTGGATTCCGTAAATTTCTCCATTGCTGCTTCCTTGATTTCGTACGCCAATGCTTTGTCCTGGTATTGGCGGAGAGTGGTACATTCAAAACCGGACATGTACCTCTGGATTTCTGGTTTCATTCTCATATCAAAATGGATCATCATTTCAGCACCTGTTCTGACTAGATGTCGAACAAATGCCAGCTGTTGGTTAAACGTCTTAATTGCTTGAGATACTGGCACATCTGAAGGCTGAGCGGAGAAAAACTCCTGAACCTTGGCTTCCCTCACAGGAAGAGAGCACTACTGAGCTTCCATCATAAATTTAAACTCTGTCCAATCAGCATCATGGTCTACAGGCCGGATGGCTTCCCACCATTCGGACGCTTCCCCTATCAGAAAGTATTGAGCGATAGAGGCTCTCCGGTCGTCTGGGCAGTTAATTCCGGCAAAGATTTTCTCCAGTTCCTTTAACTAATGGTCCCAGGTGGGAGTCTCAGAAATACCATCGAATTTGGGTGGTTGCATCTTCGCCACCTCTTGCAGCCATCGGTCACCTCGATTTCCCATGTCTGGGATCCCTTGCTGTCTATCTCCCTGCTATAATCCCACCGCCACCTGCATTTGGTCCACGACCTGGGCGAATTGAGTCATCTGGTTCACCACCTGACGAAGGATTTCGGGCACAGCAGGTTCCGGTTCATTATTAATAGATCTTTGCGGTTCGCTTTGGTTTGTGGTGCTTTGATTAGAAGGCGAAGCTTCTCTTCTGCATTCCTTAAATGCTGCGTCACGACCGCGACCACGTCGTCGCCTCTCAACATACTGTAAGCATAAATACTCAATATACAGGAAACAATATCGTTCAAATGCTCAAGTACAAGGAAATATAACATGTAAAGGACGAGATAGAGTTTAGGAACTTATAACCACCGCCCGCACGAAGACGTAGGCAGTACAGTGATGTTATTCACGGCCGGTTACCTAAAAAGACATATATGACCCCTATTTTAACCCAATGGCCAAGATATCCATAATCTTAGCTCCGATACCATATTCTATAACACCCCCGATATATTCAGGAATATTACAGCGCCGTAAATCCTTTACATAAGAATTTACAAGGCTGAAGAACTAAAAAGACATTAACTGATACCAACGAATGAAAATAACGGCAATAAGGTACAAGAGTTTTGACCAATACTGAAAGTACGAATGTTCAACATAAAAGTATTAATACATCACCAAATCCAAATCATCATAAACGACTACGTACTCGAGTACTTATTGAAATAACCAACAAACAACAGACACATAAACCCGGCCGGAACATCACTCTGCACCCTCGTCGTCATGCAGCTCCAGTGGTTGTTTCCCCGCTCTCCTGGATCCTGAACATAAACAAAATGTTCACCCTCGAAGGGGTTAGCACAACGATGCTAGTACAAGTACCACAACATATTATTCAACATCTCACGAAGAATAATAATAACGTAAATGACAAAATACCAACGAGTCTTCTCCTGCGAGAAACTCATAAATAACATACACAACTGATAATCACACCATGATATCATAACATACACATGGTATTTCCGACGATCCAGCGTTCACTGCCTAGAACCCACGATGATCCCGTCAGACCAACCCGTGGTGGAAAAACCCGTCCGATGATCCAGCGCACGCTAGCATAGATCCCCCGATGATCCCGTCGGACCAACACGAGGTGGACATACAACAACGACATGACAATATGTATAACATCAATACATAAAACAAATAAGGTACTTGGCTCGATTCGAAGACAAGAACAATACTTCCACAAAAACGAAACACTCGAAGGTTGCCCCTTCAATCAATCACGTAACAAGCTCGAACCTTAACAAAAGAAATAATATAAAATTTATCTCACGTCGTACGAATGTCTACCAATCCAATTTACGGCCGAAAGTTCATAAAACGCAATCTGCCTGAACTTCTTAGCGTACGCTAAGTATTATACGTAGCGTGCGTTAAGTTTGTTCGTTAGCGCACGCAAGCAACGAAGCCTAGCGTACGCTAACTATGCACGGTCAGTACCTCACTGATCAGCCGACTGACTCGCCTGATGGCCTAACGTACGTTACGTACCAAACGTAGCGTACGTTAACTCATGCTCGATAGCGCACGTTAATCTACATAGCTTAGCGTGCGCTAACCGTGCATGGCAGTTCACTACTGGGCAGCAGACTAGTTCTAACAGTGATGAAACTTATGAATTTCTTTAGTGATAATATAAGTTATCTCCATGCATAACATGCTCATACGGTTATGAATGATCTTACGGATACAACAACTTTGAATTCAAGAATATGTATTATCATCACAACACCATAATCCATCTTGATTACAATTCTCATGCGAAGTTTGGTGTTCTTAAGGTCGGCGAATTATCATCATTACATCCGATTTAACCATGGAGATAAACTAACAATTCCAGTTTATAAGAAATGATGCAATCTAAGATGATTCTTTCTTAAGTCCTTATAACCAAAAGTGATATCATCTCCAAGTTTATGATCAATATAACAACATGATTCATACGGATAATCATCTTCAGAATGTTCCTCTCATCACTTGACGTACTAAGATTCCAACTACGAGGTTCCAACGACAATATCATAAACATAAACATTCCAATCTTCTAAACATGATGTTTGTTGAATAATTCACCAAAGGAACTCAATATCTTGCTAGTATGATCATCTTATTCTATAGAACCCGAATCTAAGGCTGGAGGTAGAAATTACATACCTTAATATGATGAAATCACTGAACCAAAAAGGTAGAATCCAGCTCCGGTTGCTTGAGTGTCACTTCAAAGTGAATTCTTCTTCAATGATCAAGTTTAAGCACTCTTTAATATTTAATGATCAAGTATAGCGAATTTGTATATGCTTAAGGAGTAGGAAAAGCTCTCTGGACTTCCAAGGGACGAAGAACAAATGAAAGGAATAGGTAGAAATGTAGTGTTGTCCTTTAAATAAAGTTTCTGCACAATAGCTGATTAGCGCACGCTACATACCATTCTTAGCGCATGCTAATAAGCGTTGACTCCAAATCTATCTAGGTTCATCCGCGGGAATATTTTCCAGACCCATGTCCTAGCTGGCGCATGTGCTAGCCGCCTAGCTCAATAATTGACTGCCTAGCGCACGCAAATCCTACATTCGTAGCGTGCGCTAGTTGTAGCCGATAGCGCGCGTGAAGCTACATTCTTAGCGTGCGTTATCACGAGTTTGCATGAGAAATTTTACATGATGATATACTTATGTACAAAGATACCAATGTGAGAAATATCATACTCCAATTATCAAGACCACAAATCCGAATAATACAGGGTTCGAATACAGATGAAATACACAATAATAAATCTGGATATTACATCTGTTTCCTGTGGTTAGCTCCTCAGCATCTATTATGAGTTCATCTGAATATTTGCATGTATCCTATGTTCCGACACAGCCATTTGTGCTTCCACCAATGACTCTTTGTTCTCATTGTTATGCGAAGAAGTTTTATAAAGAGTGCCGTACTTTCTATTGTGGAGATGGTCAAATAAAATTAGCAGCGACTGAAATGCCTGTAGATTTACATACATATTATATTTCTGACGTCTCAATTTATGTACATTTTAGAAAGTGTTGCCAGACATATAACAATCAGTTTGCTTTCATTTCATTTGGAGTTAGATATGATAAAAATCTCTGCAAAATGAATAAGGGTATCTATACTTTTCGAGTTCAAAGGTGTGTATCATTTTATTCGTGATATTTACTTTGTTGAAAAGGGGTCGTCTTATTTGCGGTTATATTTTTATGATACTGAGAATGAAGTGGATAACAGATTAAAACCGTCTGATAGGCTTAATGAGGATCTTGTCAGAAATCTGATTGTCCTTTTCTCTTTTAATACATATGCACAGTTTTTTAGATCTCTGCGTAGCCATGCGTCTCTATCGTCCTTATGTATTAGGACACATAATACTCATGGTCTTGATCAATATGTCTATAATACACCAACAATGTCTAAGGTTGCTTTTATTTGGGTGGACGATAGTTCTCCGTGTGCGTCTACAGTACGTGGTATTAATGTTGTTGGTGTTTTAGGGAATATTTACCGTGTACATCATTATTATGGATGTTATGATCCTCTTCAGTATCCATTGCTTTTTCCTTTGGGACAATCTGGTTGGCATGAGGGGATACCAAGATTGGATAAACAAGGGAATGTTTTTGGTAGGGCTGCCGCTAGGCTTAGTTTGAATAATATTGTTTCAGCTGATGAGGTTATTGCTTATGAGAATAAAGGTTCGTATATGTTTATTTTGTTTTCTGCTTATTATTCTGACCGATCTGCATTTGTATTTTTGAAAAAAAATCTTGCTCTCTTATGTTTAGTGCATATTTTGGGGCATAAAAGATCGCAGGTTTCTGTTCGAGATCATTACTGTTACAATTTATAGTTGCGGTATTTGGATGTCTTTTCTTCTTCATACTGGCCGATTGCTTCAACAATATGTTGTTGACATGTATGTTTAAATTGAGAGTGCATGCCTTGATTTATTAAGACTCAATCAGAAGCAGCTCAGATCCGAGTTGTACCAGGGTAGTGTTGATAGTGTTGAGTCAGGTGAAAGCAGAGGTGATCAAGTGGGAAAAAGAATTGTTCTTCCTGCCTCGTTTACTGGTGGGCCTAGAGACAATACAAAAAGATATATGGATGCAATGGCTTTAGTTCAGCGTTTTGGAAAGAAATCAAAAACTTTATGAATAAATCATGTTTTTATCATAACAGTCTAAAGTTTATTTTCGGTCTTGTTGGTTATAACACCCCCAAAACCATTCGGGGATATTACAGCACCGTGGCCCCGCGCTGGAACCCACAAGGCTAACAATTATTTTCGCAATCGTTCCAAATGTGTCAAAGAGGCATAGACGATAATATTTTTCAAATACTTAAATGCTTTCCAAAATATACATATATATATCTCAAATATCGTCCTAAAAATTTCATTTAGTATTCAAGGCCAAAATGCCAAAACTCGACAGTTTCAAAATGTACGTTAAGTTACCGGTTACACGTACAGATAAAATAGTTTAAGGAAAAAGGTTTTACAAAATAAACTCAAGTTTGCAAAGTACCAAAAAGGACATTGTAAAAGTATACACGAGTTGGTCAGATACCAGCAAGCCATTTAAAATACACACCCAGTGGATATAAAAATAGTTAAAATACATTTGCAACGGAATCATAACAATCAGGAAAATACTCGGTTCTCAAATACATGCCATAGCCAGTATCACCCGGAAGCTCATCCCTTCACGACCGCTACTAGCTCGATCTCCGAGTACCTAAAAGATAAAGCCCACGATGGGGTTAGTGTAACACCCTCAAGATATTCAGGGTATATTACAGCGTCGTGGACCCCTATATGGGACCCACCAGGCTAACAAATAATACCGCTCGTCTAACCATCTCGGTTAACGAGAAAAACACACCCATCACTAAGACGAAACTTAAATAAAACGCCTGGTACAACTGGTAAACCAAACATCACCGAAAATTACAAATAACATTTGGTATATAAACCAATTTCCAAATCAAAACGCCTAAGCACTCGCGAGTATGGTCTATCAGTTTACATGTTGAAAACAAACGGTTAAAATGGACAACTAAAATAAAGGGCTCATTTGCACACGTCAACCACCTTGGCCAGCATCCTCGTACTGCTCCAGTGCCCGATCGAACGGCGGAACGCAACCTGAAATTCATAACACGAATTTCCCCAAAAACGGGTCCCCAAAGGGGTTAGAAATTACGCTAGTAAAAGTAATCAAGGCAAACCATTCGCTTACACATCTCATAGTACATGCATCAAAATATTTCAAAACAAAATCAAGATATCTTTTCCCGGAAAACAAACAGTCAAATATCGCAATCGAAAACCGCCTAGGATCCGGGCGAAACCACTGATCCCATCCGAGGCCTCTATGGACCCTCCCGGGCTGTCCATAGTTATAAATCACACACATGCATCGCCTAGGACCGGGGCGAAACCACTGATCCCATCCGAGGCCTCTATGGACCCTCCCGGACTGGCTAGCCAACAAGCTCGTGAATCAAGAGCGAAATAGTAACCCCCCGATATTATACATTACCATTTCATGTTAAGCATAAAGGTTTCACAAGAATACTTGCCTTGAGTAATTAACGACGAAACGGACGGAATGGAATCAACCACGATCGCTAGGAACCGACAAACCCGAACCTAATGATTCGAAGAATACAATCACAACCATTTCTATACGAGTACGAAAATGGAAGATACCCGAAAACCCACCTACGATTCACGTAAACCCGTACAAAAACAACAACGAGGGTGGATCGCAACTGTACACTCTCGATTACACAGATACCACAAAATTTACCATGAACTAGTAGGGAAAACAAGAAAACCTCTAAGATTAATCACATACATCATGGATTAATCAACAATACGGAACGAAACGGACATAAACTTGAGAACCCCCAAATTTCCCAAAAATAGGGTTCTAAGAGACTACCTCGGATCAAAGACGAAAAACACAAGTACATGTTGTTAATCTACACCAAGGATTTAAGGAAAAAGATAGATTGGAGTTACAGGACTTCGAGTCGCCCGGAAATCGCCCAAGAATCGCCCACAGTCGTGAAAGAGGAAGAAAAGTGAGAAATGAATGCGTCTGGGTTAACTCTCGGGTATATATACCCGGACGGTTTAGCGTGCGCTAACAGCTCATGGTTAGTGCGCGCTAACCAGCCAAAACTGGTCCAGAACTTCGGTTCTAACCCGTTAGCGTGCGCTACACGAAAATAGCGCGCGCTAGCAACCCCCCGATAGAGCGCACTATCTTGCTATAGCGTGCGCTACCTGTTCGTCATCCAGACTCCAGAAACAATCTGCCCCAACTGGGATACCTCATTAGCGCGCGCTGTCATGCACCTAGCGTGCACTAAACCTCAATCCTAACGTACGCTAATCCACAGAGTTAGCGTGCGCTAGACTGCTCGTGCAGAGAGCAGAACAACCTACTGCCACTGCGGTACTCGAAACATTAGCGCGCGCTACTGGACGAATTTAGCGTGCGCTACACAATGAAATTAGCGTGCGCTACACAACGGAATTAGCGCGCGCTAACGAGTGCAGGCAGTAGTACAGACAACACTCAAAGATGAAAAGTGGTGCATTCATTCCCGGATGAAAACAACACGCAACTGACACAAAACAACTGACTGAAGAAGACACACGAACGACAAGTTCGAGTCAGAACTGAAGCACTAAAAGAAAACACGATTACGACTACCCAAAGGTTCAGAAAACGACAATGCTAGTAATTGCCCCATAACTTTGGGAAATTACAAAATGGCACAAAGCATCCCAAATACACGATACACGATCGAAAAAACAAACGAAATCTCACAAGATGCATAATAACATAAGACGGATTTACGGCAACCTCGAAACAGCGGTCCCGAACAACGATTATGAGAATCGGACCAAATAGCGACGGAAATGGCAATAAACATGGAATTGGGTAAAAAAAGTCCGAAGCAAGCTCGGATGATAAAAAGTCTAGTATTAAATATTTTCGAAATATCCACACGGTTACAAGAGAGTTACTAAAAACAAAAAATATACCAAAATGAAAAATACCGGAGAGAAAAAAATGTGGATATTACATTCTCCCCTCTAAAAACAAGTTTCGTCCCGAAACTTAAGAAAAAAACAAATTAGGCCACCTAGCACGCATGCTATCCTAGTTTTCCCAAGTTGCCTCTTCGACACCATGTCTCGACCACTGCACCTTGACCAATGGAATGGTCTTACGCCTCAGTCGCTTCTCACGGTGCTCCAAAATCTTCAAGGGACGCTCCTTGAAGGTAATATCCTCATCGATATCTATCTCACCATAGTCGATGACATGACTAGGATCCGAAACATATTTCCCCAGCTGGGAAACATGGAAAATGCTATGGACATGACTCAAATCCGGAGGCAACGCCAAGTGATATGCCAACTCGCTGACCCTCTCGAGAATCTCAAAGGGCCCAATAAATCTCGGAATCAACTTTCCCTTCTTCCCGAAGTGGAAAAATCCCCTCGTCGGTGACACCTTTAGCAAAACGTGGTCTCCCACCTCGAATTTCAAAGGTCGATGACGAACATCATCATAGGATTTTTGTCGACTCTGAGCAGTCAACATCCTCTCCCGAATCAATTCCACCTTCTTCCTCGTCTCCAAAGAGAGATCCGGTTCGGTCCTGACCAAATCGGATGCCTCGTTCCAACTAATCGGCGATCGACATTGCCGCCCATAAAGCGCCTCATATGGTGCCATCTTGATCGATGTGTGACAATTATTGTTGTACGTGAACTTGACCAACGGCAAATGTTCCTCCCAATTAGTACTCCAATAGAGAGCACAAGCACGCAACATATCCTCAAATGTCTGGATAGTGCGCTCCGACTGCCCATCCATCTGTGGATGAAAAGAAGTACTCAAACACAAACGAGTACCCAACGCCTTATGTGCCCCCTGCCAGAAATGTGATACAAAATGGCCATCACGATCTGAAATAATAGACTTCGGAGTACCGTGAAGCCTCACAACCTACGCAATAAATACACAAGCCAACATTTTCGGACCCCAAGTATCCTTGATGCCCAGAAAGTGTGCCGACTTGGTCAGACGATCCACAATCACCCAAACCATACTCATACCATACTTCGATCTCGGCAAGCTCATGACGAAGTCCATCAAAATATCTGTTAGGAGTATGCCCTCGAATGCCACTCAGAGGATGTTGAGTGAGGGCATTGTACTTGTGATTATGTAAATCATTAATATAAGGCAATGGATGTTTCTTAGAGTTGCGACTCTTTCGTTTTTCTTCATCAGGATGGTCGAAGTCGTGTTTCTTAGAGTTGCGACTCTTTCATTTTTCTTCATCATTAGACGACGCTTTCATTTTCCTTCATCTGCCGTCTTTTTATCTTTCCTCTATTCCACCGACTTCCCTGCTTCATCTTCTTCCGACATGTGTGTTTCATCTCTTTTATTTTTATTTGGTTGCTTCTGGACTACGCGTTGGATTGCTCGGTGAATTGTGTGCTTCTTGCTTTCTTTAGATTTTTTGGTAAAGGTGAGGTCAATATTTATTTCAGGTGTTGTTTTATGTGTTTAAGTTTTCTATAAAACTCTTTTCAAATTTGGCGTTGTTTGCTAAAAGGTTGATTTTGGTTACGTGGTATTACGTATTTTCATATTTGTTAATTTTAATTTGTTCTCTTTGTTTAGCAGGTTGCGGTGAGCGGGTTTATAAGTTCTCTCCGTTGTAATTAGAGGCTCATGAGTTTTATTGAGAGTGGTTATTTAAAGTTCTTGTTTTAGAGGGTTCTTTGGTTATTTGAAGTTCTTGTTTGAGGGGGTTTTGGGGTTTCTTTTTGGTTTTTTTATGTTGTCCGTAATTTCCTACTATTCTAAAAGAGGGAAGGTGTAGGATGGTCGAAGTCGTGTTTCTTAGAGTTGCGACTCTTTCGTTTTTCTTCATCAGGATGGTCGAAGTCGTGTTTCTTAGAGTTGCTACTCTTTCGTTTTTCTTCATCATTAGACGACGCTTTCATTTTCCTTCATCTGCCGTCTTTTTATCTTTCCTCTATTCCACCGACTTCCCTGCTTCATCTTCTTCCGACATGTGTGTTTCATCTCTTTTATTTTTATTTGGTTGCTTCTGGACTACGCGTTGGATTGCTCGACGAATTGTGTGCTTCTTGTTTTCATTAGATTTTTTGGTAAATGTGAGGTCAATATTTATTTCAGGTGTTGTTTTATGTGTTTAACAGTTTTCTATAAGACTCTTTTCAAATTTGGCGTTGTTTGCTAAAAGGTTGATTTTGGTTATGTGGTATTGCGTATTTTCATATTTGTTGATTTTCTGACTGTTCTCTTTGTTTAGCAGGTTGCAGTTGAGCGGGTTTATAAGTTCTCTCCGTTGTAATTAGAGGCTCATGAGTTTTATTGAGAGTGGTTATTTAAAGTTCTTGTTTGAGAGGGTTCTTTGGTTATTTGAAGTTCTTGTTTGAGGGGATTTTGGGGTTTCTTTTTGGTTTTTTTATGTTGTCCGTAATTGATTTTATATGAATAGAGGTTTCTGTGTGTGGATGAAGTATCTAAATGTAGTTGTTGCTGTAGTGTGATTGCATATGTTTAGAGGTATATAGGCTGGCAACCTTGCAACCGAAAGGCTTCTTGGAAGGACGATTACGACTCCCTTGATTGAATGGTCTAATAGGTATAACAACGCCACGTATCTTTCAATGTTTGTGGTTGCGGGTGAGCAGTTTATAAGTTCTCTCATTGTAATTAGAGGCTCATGAGCTTTATTTAGGGTGGTTATTTAAAGTTCTTGTTTTAGAGGGTTCTTTTGGTTATTTGAAGTTCTTGTTTTAGGGGGTCTTTGGTTTTTTTTTTTTTTATGTTGTCCGTAATTGATTTTATATGAATAGAGGTTTCTGTGTGTGGATGAGTTATCTAAATGTAGTTGTTGCTGTAGTGTGATTGCATATGTTTAGAGGTATATAGGCTGGCAACCTTGCGATCGAAAGGCTTCTTGGGAGGACGATTACGGCTCCCTTGATTGACTGGTCTGATAGGTTTAATAACACCACGTATCTTTAAACGTTTGTGGAAATTAATAAGTGTGTGTGTTTATGTGTTTGCATATATGTGTGTTTGGATGTAGTTGTTTATGTTTGCTGTTATATTAATATTAACGTTTTCCTTTAGTTGTGGTCAGAGGTTTAGGGAGCTATTTGTTTTTGGCTTCTTTCTCTTGTACTTCTTCTGTTTTATGTAGTCTAAGAATGAGTTGCTTTCTGGTTACTGAGAGCGTGCGTTGTTCTTGGTTCTTATTTAATTTGTTTTTTAGTTTATCTGTTATTAACTAGGTGTGGTCTTCTGCAGGTTTTGGGATTAGGGTTATTGTTTTTCCTAGATTTTTTGTTAGGGGTGAGGTAAGAGTATATTTTTCGGGGGCTCTTGGGTGTTTCCGATGGTGAATATTTATTTTAGTTGTCGTTTTATGTGTTTGACAGTTCTCTATAAATTTCTTTCCAAATTTGGCATTCTTTGTTAAAAGGTTGATTTTTGTTCTGTTGTATTATGTATTTTTGTATTTCTCTATTTTCTGACTGTTTTCTTTGTTTGACAGGTTACAGATTAGCAAGTTTATAAGTTCTCTTCGCTGCAATTAGAGGCTCGTGGGTTTTATTGAAGGTGGTTATTTAAGGTTCTTATTTTAGGAGGTTCTTCTGTTTCTTTTTTTAGCTTACCGTAGGTGTTTGGCGCTCGCGCCATTATTTTTTGGGCCTACGTACGTGTTTATGTGGTTTTTCTATGTTGGCGAGCTTTATTTGCTTTATTTGTTGGTCTAATTGAATTTATACGAGTAGAGATTTCTGTGTGTTGATGATGTATCTAAATGTAGTTGTTGATGTAGTGTGATTCCATATGTTAGCTTCATTTGCTTTATTTTTTTACGTAATTGATTTTATATGAATAGAGGTTTCTGTGTGTTGATGATGTATCTAAATGTAGTTGTTGATGTGGTGTGATTTCATATGTTTAGAGGTATATGGGCCGAAAACCTTGCGACCGAAAGGCTTTTTGGGAGGACGATTACGACTCTCTTGATTGACTGGTCTGATAGGTATAACAACGCCACGTATCTTTAAATGTTTATGGAAATTAGTAAGTGTATGTGTTTATGTGTCTTCATGTATGTGTTTTGATTTAGTTGTTTATGTTTGTTGTTATATTAATATTAACGTTTTCTTTTACCTGTGGTCAAAAGTCTAGGAAGTTTATTTTTGTATTTGTTTATTTTCTGACTGTTCATTTTGTTTGGCAGGTTACAGATTAGCAAGTTTATAAGTTCTCTCCGTTGTAATTAGAGGCTCATGGGTTTTATTGAAGGTGGTTATTTAGGATTCTTATTTTAGGGTGTTTTTCTGTTTCTTTTTTTGGTTTACTGCAGGTGTTTGGCGCTTGTACCGTTATTTCTTATTTGTCGTGATTGGATTTATATGAGTAGAGGTTTCTGTGTGTTTATGATGTAGCTAAATGTAATTGTGATTCCATATGTTAGTTTCATTTGTTTTATTTTTTTATGTAATTGAATTTATATGAATAGAGGTTTCTGTGTGTTGATGATGTATCTAAATGTAGTTGTTGATGTAATTCCATATGTTTAGAGGTATATATGCTGGCAACCTTGCGACCGGAAGGCTTCTTGGGAGGACGATTACGACTCTCTTGATTGACGAGTCTGATAGGTATAACAACACGACGTATCTTTAAATATTTATGGAAATTAGTAAGTGTATGTGTTTATGTGTCTGCATGTATATGTTTTGATTTAGTTGTTTATGTTTGTTGTTATATTAATATTAACGTTTTCTTTTACTTGTGGTCAAAAGTCTAGGAAGTTATTTCTTTTTTGCCTCTTTCTCTTGTAGCCTCTCTATTTTGTGTGGTTTCAGAATGAGCCACTTTGTGCTTAGCGAGCGTGTGCGTTGTTTATGTTTATTGTTATATTAATATTAACGTTTTCCTTTAATTGTGGTCAGAGGTCTCGGAGGTTAGGGGGGAGGGAGTGCTTTATTCACCCTTCTCCTTCACCCACTCTCAACCAATCCCTTACGTCACATCATTCTTCACTTTTTCCTTCACTCACTCATATTTTTACAGTAGCCACTTCACTCACCCTTCACTCACTTTTTTTTTCTTTTTCTTTTTAAATTCCATTAAAATTTATTAAAAACTAAAAATTTCATTAAAATTAAATAAACATTACATAATATTATTAAAAACATTAAATAACATAACATAATACTAAAATACTAAAATTCATAATACTAAAAAACTAAACTTCATCGTCTTCATCGGCTTCATCGTCCACCTCAAGGTATGGTAATTGTTGAGTGTCAATATGCTCCATAAGATCAAATCGGAGACGAAAATGTGTGTCCTCTTTTTATGTTTTTTTTTTTTTTTTGGTTTTGTGCTTTCCACCCTCACAACAAACACTCTTATATACAAATAATAAAAAAAAAGTAACCGTTATACTCCCCCAACGGTCCTTTTTCCACTCCAACGTTCCTTTTTTCTCTTCTTCCCCGTGCGTGAGCTCCTCACGCAAAACCTTCTCCCCGTGTGTGAGCCACCTACCGGCGGCGGTGTTCCCGCCGCCGTGAGCCTCCCCGCACCGCATCACCCCACACCCACTCCCAGTCCTCTTAGTCGTTATAGTACTGACTTCAATTCTACGTGCTTGCGCATGCTCTGACAAAAACTCAGGCACGTGCAGAAGCTGAGCTTCTGATATGATTTCTTTGTCTAGCAATAAAAATCAATAGAAAAATTCAGTAATAGATTTAAGTAAAACAATAAAAGCTTCTAATCTACTATGAATCATGAAATGTCTACGGTATCTCAAATGGCGGAGAAATTTGGCTGCATTTCTATTTATTTGTCACATTTGTTTCATGTGAGGCTTAAAAAAGAAAAAAAATGGGTAAAGAGGATATAATTGCTGAACATCTTGTAACAACCATTTCTTCACAGTTTATTCTCATAGATTTTCTAGCTACAAGAAAGCAAATGTGTTACATACTTACCTCCAATGAAGATATCAAACAAAGTATTATACTTTGGATTATCATAGTATGACATGGTATAGAATGGTCGAACTGGCAGAGGATAGCGATGAAGTATGTAGAACTTGGTATACATTATATATTAGGTATTTTCATACTTGCCAATTTGTTGATTGTTATTTTTGCGTGGCAGGTGGTTGTGTTCTTTAGATTTTCTAGAATTATAATCCTGTCAAGCTGTTGGATTTTGCTAAAGATGATTATTTATTGCAGTTGTTGTTTTGTGTATTTAACAATTCTGTACTATTGCTAAAGGTTGTTATCATTTTGATATTTGTTGGTTTTGTGGTTGGTCTTTTTGTTTGGTAAGATACATAGGGTTGGTACTTTTGAAATCGAGAATCTGAACCGTCCGAACAACCGGTTCGGTTGGTTCTTAGCAACAAATTTTTTCTTTTTATCGGTTCGGTTCTTACTATTAGTAATCGGTTCGGTTATTTATTCTGTCTATTTTAAAGAGGAGCCGTCTAAACCGCAAGGAACCGTTCGAATCGCACCGAATCGAGAAACCGACCCATCTGAATAAAATATAATATAATATATTCTTATTAAACATAATTAATATAATATAATATAATACAATATATTATTAATAAAATAAAATATAATATAATATATTCTATCAAAACCACACGAAATCAGTTCCGGTTCGATTTCGGTTCGATTCGGTTCCTACGCGGTTTGGACAAAAAAAACTGGCAAAACCGAACCGCGAAAAAACTATGCGGTTCGGTTCCGGTTCCTGTATTATTATCCCTGAAACTGAAAAATCCCATGTCTAAAGATACAGATAAGGGAGTTTATAAATTCTCTTTCCAGTGTTATCGAATTTATATGAATAAAAATCTGTATGTGTTCATGATGTATTTGAATGAGTTGTTGATGTACCTGATTATTTTATTTCTAAATTTATATCATTAGAGGTTTTTGTTTGGGTTAGTTTGTTATCTTTTGGAGTTGTGTTCTGTGAGGTTGAGAATGTGTGATTCCATGGCTGTTATTAAGTAGGTTTGGTCTTATGTAGGTTTAGGAATTAAGATTGTTGCAGTTGGGGGGTGCTGTGTTTTTTTCCTATTTTGTGAAAAGTTGCGATTTTTAATTTAGAATTGAAAACGTAATGTTTCATATGTTTAGAGGTATATACGATGCTAGTTTTGCGCTTATATTCATTTCCTTTTCTTCTAATAAGAATCTCATAATCATCCAAATATAGCGAAAATGATTTTGTTTTTATATTAGATTTTGTTCGATCTACTGTTACGTAGACCTATTTAATAATGTTATACAAATTTAATTTTTTAAAAAGACTATTTATGAACTCAAATTCAGTTTCATTATTTCTTGTTCGTTTCAGAAAATGCTCCATTACTATTTTGAGCTACCTGATTCTTTTTTATTGTACTCCTTAATATTCTGTTGTAATTGCTCACATATGTATATGATTACAACTTTGATTTTTTAAAAAGACTATTTAGGAACTCAAATTCAGTTTTATTATTTCTTGTCCGTTTCAGAAAACGCTCCATTATTATTTTGAGCTACCTGATTCCTTTTTATTGTACTCCTTAATATTCTGTTGTAATTGCTCACATATGTATATGATTACAACTTCCTAGATATATTATATATTAGGTGTTTTCATACTTGCCAATTTCTTGATTGTTATTTTTGTTTGGCCGGTTATTGTGCTATTAGGCTTTAGTAAAAGTAATTATTTATTTCAGTTGTTGTTTTGTGTATTTAACAATGCCGTGTTTCTTTAAACGTTTATAGAAATTAATAGGTGTATGTGTTTATGTATCTGCATGTATGTGTGGTTGGATGTAGTTGTTTATGTATATGGTTACATTAATGTTGCTGGTCTGCTTCATTTGTGGTCGAAAGTCTAAAAAGTTATTTGTTTTTTGGTTCTTTCTTGCAGCTGTTCGATTTTGTGTTGTTCAAGAATGAGCCACTCTCCGGTTAGTGAGGTTGCACTTTGTCGTCGGCAGCGACGAAGAGATTTGTATGCTATAAATAAAGGTTATTTCTGGTTTTATTTTATTTTATCTTCTATTTGATTTTTAGAGATAGTTGTATATTTTGAAAGGTCTAAAGGTTTCCTAGCTACAAGGAAAGTAACCCTGGCGTTTCTGTTACTTGCTTATTATTTTTTTGCTAGGTAGCAATTACATATGTTTAATAGTCCAAATCTTTTTTTTTAATTAATAAATGTTTGTTTCTGTAGGCGTGCCTGTGGATCTGTTGTAACACCCCCGATATATTCAGGAATATTACAGCGCCGTAAATCCTTTACATAAGAATTTACAAGGCTGAAGAACTAAAAAGACATTAACAGATACCAACGAATGAAAATAACGGAAATAAGGTAGAAGAGTTTTGACCAATACTGAAAGTACGAATGTTCAACGTAAAAGTATTAATACATCACCAAATCCAAATCATCATAAACGACTACGTACTCGAGTACTTATTGAAATAACCAAAAACAACAGACACATAAACCCCGCCGGAACATCACTCTGCACCCTCGTCGTCATGCAGCTCCAGTGGTTGTTTCCCCTCTCCTGGATCCCGAACATAAACAAAATGTTCACCCCGAAGGGGTTAGCACAACGATGCTAGTACAAGTACCACAACATATTATTCAACCTCTCACGAAGAATAATAATAACGTAAATGACAAAACACCAACGAGTCTTCTCTCGCGAGAAACTCATAAATAACATACACAATCGATAATCACAACATGATATCATAACATACACATGGTAATTCCGACGATCCAATGCTTCATCGCCTAGAACCCACAATGATCCCGCTGCACCAACCCGTGGTGGAAAACCCGTCCGATGATCCAATATGACGCTAGCATAGATGCCCCGATGATCCCGTCGGACCAACACGAGGTGGACATACAACAACGACATGACAATATGTATAACATCAATACGTAAAACAAATAAGGTACTTGCCTCGATTCGAAGACAAGAACAATACTTCCACGAAAACGAAACACTCGAAGGTCGCCCCTTCAATCAATCACGTAACAAGCTCGAACCTTAACAAAATAAATAATATAGAATTTATCTCACGTCGTACGAATGTCTACCAATCCAATTTACGGCCGAAAGTTCATAAAACGTAATCTGCCTGAACTTCTTAGCGTACGCTAAGTATTATACGTAGTGTGCGTTAAGTCTATTCGTTAGCGCACGCAAACAACGAAGCCTAGCGTACACTAACTATGAACGGTCAGTACCTCACTGATCAGCCGACTGACTCGCCTGATGGTCTAATGTACGTTACGTACCAAACATAGCATACGTTAACTCATGCTCGATAGCGCACGTTAATCTACATAGCTTAGCGTGCACTAACCGTGCATGGCAGTTGACTACTGGGCAGCAGACTAGTTCTAACGGTGATGAAACTTAGGAATTTCTTTAGTGATAATTTAAGTTATCTCCATGCATAACATGCTCATACGGTTATGAATGATCTTACGGATACAACAACTTCGAATTCAAGAATATGTATTATCATCACAACACCATAATCCATCTTGATTACAATTCTCATGCGAAGTTTGGTGTTCTTAAGGTCGACGCATTATCATCATTACATCCCGATTTAACCATGGAGATAAACTAACAATTCCAGTTTATAAGAAAGGATGCAATCTAAGATGATTCTTTCTTAAGTCCTTATAACCAAAAGTGATATCATCTCCAAGTTTATGATCAATATAACAACATGATTCATACGGATAATCATCTTCAGAATGTTCCTCTCATCACTTGACATACTAAGATTCCAACTACGAGGTTCCAACGACAATATCATAAACATAAACATTCCAATCTTCTAAACATGATGTTTGTTGAATAATTCACCAAAGAAACTCAATATCTTGCTAGTATGATCATCTTATTCTTTAGATCCCGAATCTAAGGCTGGAGGTAGAAATTACATACCTTAATATGATGAAATCACTGAACCAAAAAGGTAGAATCCAGCTCCGGTTGCTTGAGTGTCACTTCAAAGTGAATTCTTCTTCAATGATCAAGTATAAGCACTCTTTAATATTTAATGATCAAGTACAGCGGATTTGTATGTGCTTAAGGAGTAGGAAAAGCTCTCTGGACTTCCAAGGGATGAAGAACAAATGAAAGGAATAGGTAGAAATGGAGTGCTGTCCTTTAAATAAAGTTTCTCCACAACAGCTGATTAGCACACACTACATACCATTATTAGTGCACGCTAATAAGCGTTGACTCCAAATCTGTCCAGGTTCATCCGCGGGAATCTTAACCGGACCCATGTCTGTAATACCCGTATTTTCAGTATAAATTTTTCGCATTATTTTATCTGGGATATACTGTATAGTTTGGTATCTATACGGTATGGATAAAATAAATTGATAACCGAGACAATTATACCGGTGTGATTATCGTTTTTGATTGACAGATATATTCAGGATATGTTATATCAAAGTTGAATCGATTGGATAATCGTATACCGTATGAGAATATTTTTGGGTTGAGTATATGTGTATTCAGTATGCCGTATGTTCGTATCCAGTACGTCGGGACGTCGGACAGGAACAGTTGGATTTTTGGCTAAGTATAAAAGCCATTACGTACGTTAAGCCTTGGAGCTTACGTACGTAAAATGTGTTAGCTTACGTACGTTATATAGTATACATAACGTACGTAACAAGAGGAATCGGACAGTGGGGCCCGTGGTCGGCGGCTTTCGGCGCAGATGTGGACAGGTGAGTCAACGGATGGAATTACGTACGTTATACAGGGTGTATTACGTAATACGAGTATAATACTGTAGCAAGTCAACGTACGTATTACGTACGCAACAGAATAAGTGTTACGTACGTTACGGGGCGGCTGGCCGAGTCGTGGCCGAGAGGACCTGTAGTGGCCGAGCATGGTCGGCAGTGACTCGTAGGGATGACCGAGCATGGTCGGCAGTGACTCGCATGGATGGCCGATCACGGTTGGCAGTGACTCACAGGGATGGCTAGGACT
This sequence comes from Orobanche coerulescens, assembly GCA_033398695.1. NCBI lineage: Eukaryota > Viridiplantae > Streptophyta > Magnoliopsida > Lamiales > Orobanchaceae > Orobanche > Orobanche coerulescens. The sequence continues at coordinate 117,425,270 of CM065816.1, forward strand.
GGCCGATTACGTACGTAAGGCAGTGGCCGGTTACGGCCGTAAGGGCCAGTTACGTACGTAAGCCAGCTGCCGGTTACGTACGTAAGGGTGCCGAACAAACTGGGCAGTGGGGTAGGCCACGGCCGGCTACGTACGTAAGGACCCGCCGGTTACGTACGTAACGTGCCGGAAGGTCTCGGCCTATATAAGGCCTGGATCGAGTCATCTTGGGCATTTTTCATTTTTCTTCCTTTTTTCGCGATTCCTTCAGCAAAAGTGGATGGATTTGAGTAAGATCATCATGTAGAAACATGTTTTGGAAGTTGGAATTATGGATTAACATCATCTTCCACCCGGATCGAAGGTAAGAACACCTAAACTTTTGGTTTTTGGATGTTCTTGAGGTTTCTTGGTGTTTTGGCCGATTTGCTTCGTTTTGATTCAGATTATTGATAGAACTTGATTGTATACTCGTAATCATTCAATACTCTTGAAGTTTTCTGGAAAGAATTATAGTATTTCTTTGAATAATCGATTGAATTGGACTATGCCTTCAAAGTGTTCGATGAAATGTCTCAATGAGTAAAACTTGGAAAATTCTACATGTTTTCGTATGAATGATGGTTGAAATGATATTGTTGTGATGATTCTTGGTAATTATGGGAACTTTGTTAAAGGAAGATAATGAATTGGTGATCAAATGATTCGAGTATGTTGTTATGATTATGGAATCATGGTATTCTCGATGTTCTTGGTGGTTTATTGCGAATCATGATGTTATGAGAAGTATATGTTGAAGGAAATGATTATATACACCTTGAATTGTGAATAAGGATAGTTTAGATGTTAGAAAACATCGGATTATGTTGTTTTATAGATTATGAACGTGAATTCGGATAATTCGTGTTCTTGAAGAACCTCGAGTTATACATATCATGATTTTGGAAGGATTTCGGATAATTTTGGAATGTGATTATTCATGATAATAATCGGTAAATTGTTTTCTACGAATTTACAAGTATGAACATGAAGGAGTTTTGTCTTCGTATTTGGAGTTGAAGTTGGAATCGAATATGTTATAAAATCCTTAATGTCGAGATGAATTGATCATTGATTTGATGAATACATTTTAAAGTGTTGGTGTTCTTGATATGGATATGGAATATTCACATTTAAAACTAAGTTATGTGTTTTGGTACAATATTCGTATAGGAATACGAATATGATTTTCGGGTTTGATAAGATTATGATTCACTTTTGAGTTTAAGAATTCATACTTATTGAATAAGTGTTCAATTCGGATAATGGAATTATTTGAAACACTTGGAGTATGATTATCTATAATGTTGAATTAATCGGATCGTCCGGATTGATGATGATAATCGGTAATTGGTTTTATTATGAAATTACAAGGAGGAAACTTGTATCCGTATTTAAGATTGAATTTGAAATCGGTAATGTTAGACCCTTGTTGGTTTAAATTGATTGTTGATATGACGGTCGGATTGTGGAATCGTGTTGTGGTTTTGAGTTCGTGTTTGATTGGTTCGGCTTGTTTGGATATGTGTTTAATCGGGATATTGTAGAACCGTTGTGTTTGTTGATCGATTATTGATTGTTATTTGTGATCATCGAGTTACGGTTTGTATTGTGGATATGAGTTCGTATTTGTTGAGTTGGATTATTTGGTTTTAGGTATATGATCGGGGTTTCATTGAACCGTTGAGTTTGTTGGTTGGGTATGTCGGTTATTGATTTTTATCGAATGTGTGTTAATCGGTTATTGCAATAGCTTGATATGTTTTGATCGTGGTTTATGACCGTTGTGCTGCGGTTGAGGTCGAAGAGTTCGTAGATTGCTTTTGGTCGGGGCTGAGGAGCTCGTAGACGAAGGCAATGGATTTTGGTAACGGCTTCATGGTATTGGTATCGAGGTAAGTTTCTACTTGTTCAGTTTATAATATTTGATGAATGGTTTCGTTTTCATTTCATTTATAATTCGTATAGCAATGTTGTTAGAAATGTAAGTTGTCGGGATAATGGTTTGTATATCGTACTCTGGTTGTAATAAATCATAAGGTACATGATTTAATTGTGTTCAGGGAAGACGTGAGTTATCTTTGGTCGAGGGTATAGAATATCGGATATCGAGGATAGTTATCGTGATGACATAAGTATCGGGATAAAGGTTTATTGGTATTGAATGGATGGTACCTTATTTGAGATTATTTGTATAACTGTGTATTCGTTCAGGGATGTTGTTCGTGGAAAGGATGTTGTCTTCGTCTTTGAGGTAATTTATGTATTGTTCAGTTATGAGATAATTATTATGTTGAGTTGTTGTATATGTTGTATGTTGAGGCTTCGTATATTGAGATTCGTGATCGGTTGTTCGTTGAGGGATGTTGATCCCGTGACTATTGTTGGTATTAATGGTTGTGTTGATCGTCTCATTGGGGATGTTGATTGATATGGTCCTTGGCTTTGAGGTAATCTAAGTATTTGTTCATCATGTGGATAATTAGTATGTTGAGTTGTTATATGTTGTGGTTTCGTAATGAATTTCGTATCGATTATTCGTTGAGGGATGTTGATCCAGGATCGTTGTATTGAGATCGTAGATCATGTTGGTCATTCATTTGGGGATGATGATCCCGTGATTGATGTTTTGGATATTGATTAGTCGTGTCGACTTTTCATTGTCAGTCTGTTGTTGTTCACTTCGGTGAGTCTTTTGATCCTTATTGGATATGTGTTTCTTTGAGTTTCGTTGTCATGTTGCATCGTGACATATCTGGAGTCATATCTGCGTGCCGATTGGTTATTGTGTAGGATTTTTAGCCGGGCACATGATGGTTATGTGTTGATATTTCCACATTGAACCGTGCACACGAGACGTAGTTCGTGAGGCAAATTAGGTACAAGACCACATGTGTATGTGATCAATACCCGGGGTGGCTTGTGCACGGACACATTTCCGGATCGGGCGTACTATGAATTCCATCTTTGAGCCATACCGTTTGGTCGTTCATAGTTCCATGTATGATTGGATATGTTCGACGGTTTGTGACTAGTTGTTCATACACCCGAGGGGTATGTTCGACAGTCAGAGTTATTTCTTTGAGATCCATTATTGTTGATCATTTGGAGTTTACCTTGTTGATGGTATTCTCGGTTATTGTTGGTCCTTTGTTGATCATTTGGAGTTTACCTTATTGATGGTATTCTCGGTTATTGTTGATCCTTTGTTGATCGTGTCGGAGTTATCATGTTGATGGTATTCTCGGTTATTGTTGATCCTTTGTTGATCGTGTCGGAGTTATCATGTTGATGGTACTCTCGGTTATCATTGATCCTTTGTTGGTCGTATTGGAGTTATCATGTCGATGATATTCTCAGTTGATGTATTGGTTGATCATTGTTATTGATCATATGAGCATTCGGATCGTACGTCGATGTTTCGGATTTGTATTCATTGTCATGTGGTAGTTGATCTACATATATGTTGGGTACTATTGGTTTATCCAGGTTGAGTTTTGATTGTGTAATCCGATGGACAGGATTTGGCACGGATGAATTATTTCATGAGTATGAGTGATGATGATGTTTTGAGGATTTTTGGTATTATTTGAATACAGTACAGTTGGTTGTGGTTGAGTTCATTTCGTCATTTGAGAATGCGAAATGTGGATTATGGTAAGGATTGGATTGTTATGGATTGGTAAGGTTATGTCGGTAAGATTACTTTGGTAGTATTCTTACTATATTATTACATTGGTATGTAATTATTTATGTTGATGCGATCGATATCATTATTGAGTATTGTGGCTGACCCCGTCGTGGGCTTTATTTTTAGGTACTCGGAGATCGATCTAGTAGCGGTCGTGAAGGGGTGAGCTTCCCGATGTGATACTGGCGGTGGCATGTTTTGGAGTATCGAGTATTTCTTTTCTGGTTATTCATTTCCGCTGCAAATGTGTATTTTGAACTGTATTTTTATCCGCTGCGTGTGTATATTTCAAAATGGCTTTTCGGTATCTTTATCCGTTGCGTGTGTGTATTTTAAAAGGGCCTTTTTGACATTTTGCGAACTTGGGTTATTTCGTTAAACCCTTTTTCCTAACTATTTTATAGGTACGTTTAAGTGGTGGCTTAACGTACATTTTGAACTGTTGAGATTTGGCATTTCGCCTTGTATTTTCAAATGGTATTCTATGACGGTATTTCAGAATTATGTTTTTGAAAATATTTGAGTATTTGCAAAATACTACCGTCATCGGCCTTTTTGGCGAGTTTGAACGTTTTGTAAATGGTTTTTAGCCTGGTGGGTTCCGGCGCGGGACCCACGGCGCTGTAATATCCCGGATGGTTTTGGGGGTGTTACAATGTCCCGGCTGGCACATGTGCTAGCCGCCTAGCTCAATAATTGACTGCCTAGCGCACGCAAATCCTACATTCGTAGCGTGCGCTAGTTATAGCCGATAGCGCGCGTTAAGCTACATTCTTAGCGTGCGCTATCACGAGTTTTCATGAGAAATTTTACATGACGATATAATTATGTACAAAGATACCAATGTGAGAAATATCATACTCCAATTATCAAGACCACAAATCCGAATAATACAGGGTTCGAATACAGATGAAATACACAATAATAAATCCGGATATTACATAATCTCCTACTAAAAAGGAGTTTCGTCCTGAAACTCAAGACGAAAATAACTCTGGATATTTGGACTTCATGCTATCTTCCGTTTCCCAAGTGGATTCTTCCACTCCGTGGCGTGACCACTGAACTTTGACCAAAGCGATTGGTTTGTTTCTCATCTGCTTAACTCGAATCTCGAGTATCCTGACCGGTGTTTCTTCAAACGTCCCATCCTGAGCGACTTCGATCTCCCTGAAATCAATGACATGACTAGGATCCGGTATATATCTCCGTAACTGGGATACGTGGAACACGTTATGAACATGGCTCAACGACGGAGGCAATGCCAATCTATATGCCAACTCTCCAACTCTCTCAAGGATCTCGAATGGTCCGATACATCTCGGACTCAGCTTTCCCTTCCTTCCAAAATGAAAAATTCCCCGAGTAGGAGAAACTTTTAAAAGTACGTGGTCTCCCGTACTGAACTCCAATGGGCGACGGCATACGTCTGCATAAGATTTCTGTCGACTCTGGGCGGTCAACAATCTTTCACGAATCAAGGCTATCTTCTCTCGTGTCTGCACGATCAACTCCGGCTCGTCCGATCAAGTCGATGAATCGTCCCAACATAGGGGCGATCTGCATCTCCTCCCGTATAGTGCCTCAAATGGTGCCATCATAATGGAAGCATGCCAACTATTGTTGTATGTAAATTCAATCAACGGTAGATGAACTTCCCAATCGTTTGACCAATCTAAGGCACAGCCCATAGCATGTCTTCCACCGTTTGAATGGTCCTCTCGGATTGTCCGTCTGTATGTGGGTGATAAGTCAGGCCAAGTTCAATTCGGTCCCCAAGGCCTTATGAATCGCTTTCCAAAATGCGATACAAAGCGACCATCTCGGCGAAACAATGGTCTTCTACCATGCAATCGGACTATCTCTGAAATAAATACTCGTGCCAACCTCTTGGTCCCCACATGTCCTTAATGCCTAGAAAATGAGCTGATTTGGTTAAACGATCAACTATCACCCAAATCATGTTCATTTATGTCTTGGTTCTCGGCATACTAGTGATAAAATCCATCGATATGTCCTCCCACTTCCATTCAGGAATCGGGAGCGGCTTCAATATTCCTCAGTCGTTGATGCTCGATCTTAACCCACGACAAGTCAAGCATTTCAAACATAGTCCGCTACATCTTTCTTCATGTTGCCCCACCAGAAATTCTGCTTCAAATCTTTGTACATCTTACTGGTGCCTGGGTGGATAGAATAGGACGAGCTGTGAGCTTCCTTCATAATCGACTGTTTCAGAACATCGACATTGGGAATGCAGAGTTGGTTCTGAAATCTCAAAACTCCATCATCATGAATTACGAATCCGGGGGCCTTCCCCTTGATCACTTCATCACGTAACCGAATCATCAGAGGATCATCTGTCTGCATAGATTTGGTTTCTTCGATTAATGATGAAGTTATTTCCATTACGCACAGTTGTCCTTGGACTCTTTGTAACCATACTTCAATTCCTTCTCGAATCATCTCTCGTTGATTGCTGAGTTGGGAGGTCAGAGTCTCCAGCATTTTGATAGAAACAGGCTTGCGGCTGAGTGCATCGGCCACTACATTCGCTTTGCCTGGATGATACAAAATTTCCAAGTCATAGTCCTTAATCAGCTCTAACCATCTTCTTTGCCGCATGTTCAACTCTTTCTGACTGAAGATGTATTTGAGACTCTTGTGATCCGTAAAGATCTGATAGTGACTCCCGTACAGATAATGTCTCCAGATTTTCAAAGCAAAAACTACTGCTGCTAACTCCAAATCATGCGTTGGGTAATTCACTTCATAAGGTTTTAGCTGGCGTGATGCATAAGCGATCACCTTTCCATTCTGCATCAATACGCATCCGTGTCCTTGGTTTGAAGCATCACTCTAAACTATAAATCCTCCAGTTCCATGTGGGAGTGATAGAATCGGTGCCGTCGTCAATCTCTTATTCATTCATCAAAGCTAATCTGACACAACTCGTTCCACTCAAATTTTTGTGTTTTCTACAGTAGTCGAGTAAGTGGGCGGGAAATTTTGGAAAACCCTTCCAAGAACCGACGATAATACCCAGCAAGTCCTAAGAAACTTCAGACTTCTTTCACGTTCTTTGGAGGCTTCCAATCTATAACCGCTTCGATCTTCTGAGGATCTACTCAGACTCCTTCAGCTGATTCCACATGACCGAGGAACATTACTTCCTTTAGCCAGAATTCACACTTAGAGAGTTTGGCGTACAGTTGCTCGATTCTCAAAAGTTCTAATACAATCCGCAAATGCTGTGCATGCTCTTACGGGCTCTTAGAATACACCAGAATGTCATCAATGAACACGACCACAAATTTATCCAAATATTCGATGAACACTCGGTTCATCAATTGCATGAATACAGCAGGTGTATTAGTGAGACCAAACGGCATCACTACAAACTTATAGTGTCCGTAGCGAGTTCTGAACGCTGATTTCGGAATATCAGATTCCTTAATCCTCAGCTGATGATATCCTGATCTCAGATCAATTTTAGAAAACACTGTTGCTCCTTGCAACTGATCAAACAAATCATCAATCCATGGCAACGGATACTTGTTCTTAATCATCATTTTGTTCAGCTCTCGATAGTCAATACACAGTCGAAGCGATCCATCCTTTTTCCGGACAAAAAGTAATCGGCGCTCCCTGTGGCAAAACGCTTGGTGGATATATCCTTTGTCCAAGAATTCCTCCACCGCTTTTCGGTTCATACATCTCGGTAGGTGCCATACGATACGGCGCCTTAGAAATTGGTGTAGCTCCGGCTTCCACTCAATGGTGAATTCTACATCCCATCGTGGAGGTAGTCCAGTAACTCGCCAGAAATACATCTGGAAATTCGTTCACAACAGAATGGATGAAAGTTCCACAATTTCGTCTTCTTTCTTCATTGCATAGCACCAAAGATCTGCATACACTGTTTCAACAATTTGACAGCTTTCATTGCTTTGATCAACTTTCCTGAGCTTCCTGGTTTCCATCCTTCAAACAATATTTCGGAACCATCGTCAGCGATCAGCGAGATATTCCTCCTTCGGTAGTTTACAATAGCTCCATATCGATTAAGCCAATCGTCTCCGAGTATTAGGTCGTCTCCTTGCATTTCTATTACAATCAGATTTGAGAGCCACTCTCTGCCTCCAAATGATACAGGGAAATCTCTAGTTTCTAATTTTCCAACAATTCTCTCTCCACTCAGTAAACCAACAACATAAGGTTCACAATTTTGAAAACCAGAAACATTCAAACGATTTACACAAGATAAGGATATAAATGAATGTGTAGCTCCTATATCGAATAAAACGCTAACTGGCTGGGAAAGGATCTGAACAGTACCTAATGCGACAGCAGCATCCTGATCGTCTATTATCCTCATCTCGTACAGACATGGGGGAACATATCCAGCACTCGATGTGCCCTTTCGGTCCCACTGTCCTCTGCCTCGCCCGCGGCCAAAATTCTGAGGCATCTAAACACTTTGCCGTGTCTGCTGGATACGGCTTCCTTCTCGATGGTTGTGGTGTACGGGCTCTAAAAGACTTTGTAGCCTCTTCACAGAACACCGCACGATGTCCCTCTTGACCACAATCAAAACAAGTCACGGCAGGTAGGGGGTAATTCCGTCGATAGTGCCCCGTCTGGGCACAGTTAAAGCATTTCCTGGTGACATCAGTCATGGTTGATGCTGCTCCAAAGTTCTTTCAGCTCCTAATTGGGTGCGGAGGTTTCTTGAAAGAATGAAAGGATGACTGGGCCTTGCGGGGCCCGCTGCTCTTGTGCTCTGTAAAGTACCGGAGACTCGCTTCGATTCCGTAAATTTCTCCATTGCCGCTTCCTTGATTTCGTACGCCAATGCTTTGTCCTGGTATTGGCGGAGAGTGGTACATTCAAAACCGGACATGTACCTCTGGATTTCTGGTTTCATTCTCATATCAAAATGGATCATCATTTCAGCACCTGTTCTGACTAGATGTCGAACAAATGCCAGCTGTTGGTTAAACGTCTTAATTGCTTGAGATACTGGCACATCTGAAGGCTGAGCGGAGAAAAACTCCTGAACCTTGGCTTCCCTCACAGGAAGAGAGCACTACTGAGCTTCCATCATAAATTTAAACTCTGTCCAATCAGCATCATGGTCTACAGGCCGGATGGCTTCCCACCATTCGGACGCTTCCCCTATCAGAAAGTATTGAGCGATAGAGGCTCTCCGGTCGTCTGGGCAGTTAATTCCGGCAAAGATTTTCTCCAGTTCCTTTAACTAATGGTCCCAGGTGGGAGTCTCAGAAATACCATCGAATTTGGGTGGTTGCATCTTCGCCACCTCTTGCAGCCATCGGTCACCTCGATTTCCCATGTCTGGGATCCCTTGCTGTCTATCTCCCTGCTATAATCCCACCGCCACCTGCATTTGGTCCACGACCTGGGCGAATTGAGTCATCTGGTTCACCACCTGACGAAGGATTTCGGGCACAGCAGGTTCCGGTTCATTATTAATAGATCTTTGCGGTTCGCCTGAGCTGTGGCTGGCCTGATTAGAAGGCGAAGCTTCTCTTTCTGCATTCCTTCGTCTGCGTCCACGACCGCGACCACGTCTACGTCCGCCTCTCAACATACTGTAAGCATAAATACTCAATATACAGGAAACAATATCGTTCAAATGCTCAAGTACAAGGAAATATAACATGTAAAGGACGAGATAGAGTTTAGGAACTTATAACCACCGCCCGCACGAAGACGTAGGCAGTACAGTGATGTTATTCACGGCCGGTTACCTAAAAAGACATATATGACCCCTATTTTAACCCAATGGCCAAGATATCCATAATCTTAGCTCCGATACCATATTCTATAACACCCCCGATATATTCAGGAATATTACAGCGCCGTAAATCCTTTACATAAGAATTTACAAGGCTGAAGAACTAAAAACACATTAACTGATACCAACGAATGAAAATAACGGCAATAAGGTACAAGAGTTTTGACCAATACTGAAAGTACGAATGTTCAACATAAAAGTATTAATACATCACCAAATCCAAATCATCATAAACGACTACGTACTCGAGTACTTATTGAAATAACCAACAAACAACAGACACATAAACCCGGCCGGAACATCACTCTGCACCCTCGTCGTCATGCAGCTCCAGTGGTTGTTTCCCCGCTCTCCTGGATCCTGAACATAAACAAAATGTTCACCCTCGAAGGGGTTAGCACAACGATGCTAGTACAAGTACCACAACATATTATTCAACATCTCACGAAGAATAATAATAACGTAAATGACAAAATACCAACGAGTCTTCTCCTGCGAGAAACTCATAAATAACATACACAACTGATAATCACACCATGATATCATAACATACACATGGTATTTCCGACGATCCAGCGTTCATCGCCTAGAACCCACGATGATCCCGCTGACCAACCCGTGGTGGAAAACCCGTCCGATGATCCAGCGCACGCTAGCATAGATCCCCCGATGATCCCGTCGGACCAACACGAGGTGGACATACAACAACGACATGACAATATGTATAACATCAATACATAAAACAAATAAGGTACTTGGCTCGATTCGAAGACAAGAACAATACTTCCACAAAAACGAAACACTCGAAGGTTGCCCCTTCAATCAATCACGTAACAAGCTCGAACCTTAACAAAAGAAATAATATAAAATTTATCTCACGTCGTACGAATGTCTACCAATCCAATTTACGGCCGAAAGTTCATAAAACGCAATCTGCCTGAACTTCTTAGCGTACGCTAAGTATTATACGTAGCGTGCGTTAAGTTTGTTCGTTAGCGCACGCAAGCAACGGCTTCAGCGTCGCTAACTATGCACGGCCGCACCTCACCGATCACCGATCGACTACTTTGATGGCCTAACGTACGTTACGTACCAAACGTAGCGTACGTTAACTCATGCTCGATAGCGCACGTTAATCTACATAGCTTAGCGTGCGCTAACCGTGCATGGCAGTTCACTACTGGGCAGCAGACTAGTTCTAACAGTGATGAAACTTATGAATTTCTTTAGTGATAATATAAGTTATCTCCATGCATAACATGCTCATACGGTTATGAATGATCTTACGGATACAACAACTTTGAATTCAAGAATATGTATTATCATCACAACACCATAATCCATCTTGATTACAATTCTCATGCGAAGTTTGGTGTTCTTAAGGTCGGCGAATTATCATCATTACATCCGATTTAACCATGGAGATAAACTAACAATTCCAGTTTATAAGAAATGATGCAATCTAAGATGATTCTTTCTTAAGTCCTTATAACCAAAAGTGATATCATCTCCAAGTTTATGATCAATATAACAACATGATTCATACGGATAATCATCTTCAGAATGTTCCTCTCATCACTTGACGTACTAAGATTCCAACTACGAGGTTCCAACGACAATATCATAAACATAAACATTCCAATCTTCTAAACATGATGTTTGTTGAATAATTCACCAAAGGAACTCAATATCTTGCTAGTATGATCATCTTATTCTATAGAACCCGAATCTAAGGCTGGAGGTAGAAATTACATACCTTAATATGATGAAATCACTGAACCAAAAAGGTAGAATCCAGCTCCGGTTGCTTGAGTGTCACTTCAAAGTGAATTCTTCTTCAATGATCAAGTTTAAGCACTCTTTAATATTTAATGATCAAGTATAGCGAATTTGTATATGCTTAAGGAGTAGGAAAAGCTCTCTGGACTTCCAAGGGACGAAGAACAAATGAAAGGAATAGGTAGAAATGTAGTGTTGTCCTTTAAATAAAGTTTCTGCACAATAGCTGATTAGCGCACGCTACATACCATTCTTAGCGCATGCTAATAAGCGTTGACTCCAAATCTATCCAGGTTCATCCGCGGGAATATTTTCCAGACCCATGTCCTAGCTGGCGCATGTGCTAGCCGCCTAGCTCAATAATTGACTGCCTAGCGCACGCAAATCCTACATTCGTAGCGTGCGCTAGTTGTAGCCGATAGCGCGCGTGAAGCTACATTCTTAGCGTGCGTTATCACGAGTTTGCATGAGAAATTTTACATGATGATATACTTATGTACAAAGATACCAATGTGAGAAATATCATACTCCAATTATCAAGACCACAAATCCGAATAATACAGGGTTCGAATACAGATGAAATACACAATAATAAATCTGGATATTACATCTGTTTCCTGTGGTTAGCTCCTCAGCATCTATTATGAGTTCATCTGAATATTTGCATGTATCCTATGTTCCGACACAGCCATTTGTGCTTCCACCAATGACTCTTTGTTCTCATTGTTATGCGAAGAAGTTTTATAAAGAGTGCCGTACTTTCTATTGTGGAGATGGTCAAATAAAATTAGCAGCGACTGAAATGCCTGTAGATTTACATACATATTATATTTCTGACGTCTCAATTTATGTACATTTTAGAAAGTGTTGCCAGACATATAACAATCAGTTTGCTTTCATTTCATTTGGAGTTAGATATGATAAAAATCTCTGCAAAATGAATAAGGGTATCTATACTTTTCGAGTTCAGGGGCAGGTGTATCATTTTATTCAGGATATTTCGCCTGTTGAAAAGGGGTCGTCTTATTTGCAGTTATATTTTTATGATACTGAGAATGAAGTGGATAACAGATTAAAACCGTCTGATAGGCTTAATGAGGATCTTGTCAGAAATCTGATTGTCCTTTTCTCTTTTAATACATATGCACAGTTTTTTAGATCTCTGCGTAGCCATGCGTCTCTATCGTCCTTATGTATTAGGACACATAATACTCATGGTCTTGATCAATATGTCTATAATACACCAACAATGTCTAAGGTTGCTTTTATTTGGGTGGACGATAGTTCTCCGTGTGCGTCTACAGTACGTGGTATTAATGTTGTTGGTGTTTTAGGGAATATTTACCGTGTACATCATTATTATGGATGTTATGATCCTCTTCAGTATCCATTGCTTTTTCCTTTGGGACAATCTGGTTGGCATGAGGGGATACCAAGATTGGATAAACAAGGGAATGTTTTTGGTAGGGCTGCCGCTAGGCTTAGTTTGAATAATATTGTTTCAGCTGATGAGGTTATTGCTTATGAGAATAAAGGTTCGTATATGTTTATTTTGTTTTCTGCTTATTATTCTGACCGATCTGCATTTGTATTTTTGAAAAAAAATCTTGCTCTCTTATGTTTAGTGCATATTTTGGGGCATAAAAGATCGCAGTTTCGTTCGAGATCATTACTTATTACAATTTATAGTTGCGGTATTTGGATGTCTTTTCTTCTTCATACTGGCCGATTGCTTCAACAATATGTTGTTGACATGTATGTTTAAATTGAGAGTGCATGCCTTGATTTATTAAGACTCAATCAGAAGCAGCTCAGATCCGAGTTGTACCAGGGTAGTGTTGATAGTGTTGAGTCGGTGAAAGCAGAGGTGATCAAGTGGGAAAAGAATTGTTCTTCCCGCCTCGTTTTGGTGGGCCTAGAGACAATACAAAAAGATATATGGATGCAATGGCTTTAGTTCAGCGTTTTGGAAAGAAATCAAAAACTTTATGAATAAATCATGTTTTTATCATAACAGTCTAAAGTTTATTTTCGGTCTTGTTGGTTATAACACCCCCAAAACCATTCGGGGATATTACAGCACCGTGGCCCCGCGCTGGAACCCACAAGGCTAACAATTATTTTCGCAATCGTTCCAAATGTGTCAAAGAGGCATAGACGATAATATTTTTCAAATACTTAAATGCTTTCCAAAATATACATATATATATCTCAAATATCGTCCTAAAAATTTCATTTAGTATTCAAGGCCAAAATGCCAAAACTCGACAGTTTCAAAATGTACGTTAAGTTACCGGTTACACGTACAGATAAAATAGTTTAAGGAAAAAGGTTTTACAAAATAAACTCAAGTTTGCAAAGTACCAAAAAGGACATTGTAAAAGTATACACGAGTTGGTCAGATACCAGCAAGCCATTTAAAATACACACCCAGTGGATATAAAAATAGTTAAAATACATTTGCAACGGAATCATAACAATCAGGAAAATACTCGGTTCTCAAATACATGCCATAGCCAGTATCACCCGGAAGCTCATCCCTTCACGACCGCTACTAGCTCGATCTCCGAGTACCTAAAAGATAAAGCCCACGATGGGGTTAGTGTAACACCCCCAAGATATTCAGGGTATATTACAGTGCCGTGGACTCCTATATGGGACCCACCAGGCTAACAATTAATACCGCTCATCTAACCATCTAGGTTAACGAGAAAATACCCATCACCAAGACGAAACTTAAATAAAATGCCCGGTACAACCGGTAAATCAAACATCACCGAAAATTACAAATAACATTTGGTATACAAACTATTTTCCAAATCAAAACGCCTAAGCACTCGCGAGTACGGTCTATCAGTTTACATGTTGAAAACAAACGGTTAAAATGGACAACTAAAATAAAGGGCTCATTTGCACACGTCAACCACCTTGGCCAGCATCCTCGTACTGCTCCAGTGCCCGATCGAACGGCGGAACGCAACCTGAAATTCATAACACGAATTTCCCCAAAAACGGGTCCCCAAAGGGGTTAGAAATTACGCTAGTAAAAGTAATCAAGGCAAACCATTCGCTTACACATCTCATAGTACATGCATCAAAATATTTCAAAACAAAATCAAGATATCTTTTCCCGGAAAACAAACAACAAATATCGCAATCGAAAACCGCCAGATCCGGGCGAAACCACTGATCCCATCCGAGGCCTCTATGGACCCTCCCGGGCTGTCCATAGTTATAAATCACACACATGCATCGCCTAGGACCGGGGCGAAACCACTGATCCCATCCGAGGCCTCTATGGACCCTCCCGGACTGGCTAGCCAACAAGCTCGTGAATCAAGAGCGAAATAGTAACCCCCCGATATTATACATTACCATTTCATGTTAAGCATAAAGGTTTCACAAGAATACTTGCCTTGAGTAATTAACGACGAAACGGACGGAATGGAGAATCAACCACGATCGCTAGGAACCGACAAACCCGAACCTAATGATTCGAAGAATACAATCACAACCATTTCTATACGAGTACGAAAATGGAAGATACCCGAAAACCCACCTACGATTCACGTAAACCCGTACAAAAACAACAACGAGGGTGGATCGCAACTGTACACTCTCGATTACACAGATACCACAAAATTTACCATGAACTAGTAGGGAAAACAAGAAAACCTCTAAGATTAATCACATACATCATGGATTAATCAACAATACGGAACGAAACGGACATAAACTTGAGAACCCCCAAATTTCCCAAAAAATAGGGTTCTAAGAGACTACCTCGGATCGAAGACGAAAAACACAAGTACATGTTGTTAATCTACACCAAGGATTTAAGGAAAAAGATAGATTGGAGTTACAGGACTTCGAGTCGCCCGGAAATCGCCCAAGAATCGCCCACAGTCGTGAAAGAGGAAGAAAAGTGAGAAATGAATGCGTCTGGGTTAACTCTCGGGTATATATACCCGGACGGTTTAGCGTGCGCTAACAGCTCATGGTTAGTGCGCGCTAACCAGCCAAAACTGGTCCAGAACTTCGGTTCTAACCCGTTAGCGTGCGCTACACGAAAATAGCGCGCGCTAGCAACCCCCCGATAGAGCGCACTATCTTGCTATAGCGTGCGCTACCTGTTCGTCATCCAGACTCCAGAAACAATCTGCCCCAACTGGGATACCTCATTAGCGCGCGCTGTCATGCACCTAGCGTGCAGTAAACCTCAATCCTAACGTACGCTAATCCACAGAGTTAGCGTGCGCTAGACTGCTCGTGCAGAGAGCAGAACAACCTACTGCCACTGCGGTACTCGAAACATTAGCGCGCGCTACTGGACGAATTTAGCGTGCGCTACACAATGAAATTAGCGTGCGCTACACAACGGAATTAGCGCGCGCTAACGAGTGCAGGCAGTAGTACAGACAACACTCAAAGATGAAAAGTGGTGCATTCATTCCCGGATGAAAACAACACGCAACTGACACAAAACAACTGACTGAAGAAGACACACGAACGACAAGTTCGAGTCAGAACTGAAGCACTAAAAGAAAACACGATTACGACTACCCAAAGGTTCAGAAAACGACAATGCTAGTAATTGCCCCATAACTTTGGGAAATTACAAAATGGCACAAAGCATCCCAAATACACGATACACGATCGAAAAAACAAACGAAATCTCACAAGATGCATAATAACATAAGACGGATTTACGGCAACCTCAAACAATGTCCCGAACAACGATTATGAGAATCGGACCAAATAGCGACGGAAATGGCAATAAACATGGAATTGGGTAAAAAAAGTCCGAAGCAAGCTCGGATGATAAAAAGTCTAGTATTAAATATTTTCGAAATATCCACACGGTTACAAGAGAGTTACTAAAAACAAAAAATATACCAAAATGAAAAATACCGGAGAGAAAAAAATGTGGATATTACATTCTCCCCTCTAAAAACAAGTTTCGTCCCGAAACTTAAGAAAAAAACAAATTAGGCCACCTAGCACGCATGCTATCCTAGTTTTCCCAAGTTGCCTCTTCGACACCATGTCTCGACCACTGCACCTTGACCAATGGAATGGTCTTACGCCTCAGTCGCTTCTCACGGTGCTCCAAAATCTTCAAGGGACGCTCCTTGAAGGTAATATCCTCATCGATATCTATCTCACCATAGTCGATGACATGACTAGGATCCGAAACATATTTCCCCAGCTGGGAAACATGGAAAATGCTATGGACATGACTCAAATCCGGAGGCAACGCCAAGTGATATGCCAACTCGCTGACCCTCTCGAGAATCTCAAAGGGCCCAATAAATCTCGGAATCAACTTTCCCTTCTTCCCGAAGTGGAAAAATCCCCTCGTCGGTGACACCTTTAGCAAAACGTGGTCTCCCACCTCGAATTTCAAAGGTCGATGACGAACATCATCATAGGATTTTTGTCGACTACGAGCGATCAACATCCTCTCCCGAATCAATTCCACCTTCTTCCTCGTCTCCAAAGAGAGATCCGGTTCGGTCCTGACCAAATCGGATGCCTCGTTCCAACTAATCGGCGATCGACATTGCCGCCCATAAAGCGCCTCATATGGTGCCATCTTGATCGATGTGTGACAATTATTGTTGTACGTGAACTTGACCAACGGCAAATGTTCCTCCCAATTAGTACTCCAATAGAGAGCACAAGCACGCAACATATCCTCAAATGTCTGGATAGTGCGCTCCGACTGCCCATCCATCTGTGGATGAAAAGAAGTACTCAAACACAAACGAGTACCCAACGCCTTATGTGCCCCCTGCCAGAAATGTGATACAAAATGGCCATCACGATCTGAAATAATAGACTTCGGAGTACCGTGAAGCCTCACAACCTACGCAATAAATACACAAGCCAACATTTTCGGACCCCAAGTATCCTTGATGCCCAGAAAGTGTGCCGACTTGGTCAGACGATCCACAATCACCCAAACCATACTCATACCATACTTCGATCTCGGCAAGCTCATGACGAAGTCCATCAAAATATCTGTTAGGAGTATGCCCTCGAATGCCACTCAGAGGATGTTGAGTGAGGGCATTGTACTTGTGATTATGTAAATCATTAATATAAGGCAATGGATGTTTCTTTATTTACTGGCAGTTACTGGCATTCCTAACTCGTAAATATACATATAGAAACTAGTCCATGTATTTGAGAGCAAAAAGTTGCACTCCTTATTTGATAAGGGGGTCGGCACTGGAAAGGTTTATATCTCAAATATTTAATCGTTCGCAAGTCGATGAAACTTGACTGGG
This sequence comes from Orobanche coerulescens, assembly GCA_033398695.1. Taxonomy (NCBI): domain Eukaryota; kingdom Viridiplantae; phylum Streptophyta; class Magnoliopsida; order Lamiales; family Orobanchaceae; genus Orobanche; species Orobanche coerulescens. Next base: position 117,442,872 of record CM065816.1, read on the forward strand.
CGTTAAGTTTATGTGAAGACTTGTATGACGTGTTCTTTGACATGGAGAGTGCCTGTCGAACACTAATGATTAGTGGGAGCACATGTTATAGGTACGCTAATTGGATTAGTGTTGTGCGGCGATCAATACGCCTCGAAGGCGATCGGCATAACGATCAGAGAGTCTACCATAGAAGACATACTCTGGGCAAACACCCAGCAGTCGGCACCCACGGCGATCGTCTTTCGGTATCCGGCGATCGTCTTTTGTTAATTGGCGATCGTCTATGATGTCCAACCAGAGACGATCGTCTCGTGCCATGTATGAATCCAACATCCGTCAAAGTCGTCAAAGACCGAATCTTAGACGGTAGCCCACGTGCAGATCTACAAAGGGCGCCGACAGATAAGACATTTGACCCCAGCCTGTCACCTACCTCACCTACCGACAGGGCCGCCGAAAGGTACAAAGTGGGTCCTCCCCGGACAGCGATTCAGGACGTGTGCAGGCTTCCCATTGGCCCGCATAGCTGGTCGCCAACAGCAGCCCCAGACTTTAAGGGAACAACCTCACGTGACGGGACGATCGGCCATCTTATTATAATATAGAAAACGGCGGTCGCCCGCGACCGCCAGAGAGGTCCCAGCAACCTTGTCTCCTATAAATAGGAGGCTCATTACAGTGGCTAGGATAGGCGGTCATTACCGTGAATACAAGTGCAAAACATACAGAGAGAGAAACATAGACTCATCTGGCAATTACTTACACATTCATAGTGATATTCATACATACTTACAATACATCCCAAGCAAGAACTCACAGATCTTCATATCTGGTTCTTCCGGCAATCTATACGCTCTACAGCTTAGATAACTAGAAGTCTTTACACTCATTGTAATAGATTCTAACATTAATATTTGTACTCAACAGTATACTTATTAATAACATATCGCGAGAGCATTCAAGCCCGGGATTAACAACCCCGGCAAATCTTGTGTTATTTATTTTCTCACGGAAGTGTTCTCGCATTTGTTTGTTACTCGATCATTCCAGTAATACTATCTCCGGATAATATTTTGGGTAACAACAATTGGTGCTAGAAGGAGGGCAGGGGTCTAAACCTTCATTTTTATTCCTACCGATTCGAAGAACACTCACTGTTCTCCGGACATATACTTGAAGAAACACTCACTGTTCTTCAAAAGAAAAGCCTTCAGAAAAATGACATCTGCAACGACCTCCAAGAGAGCTACCCTGCGATCTGCCGGAAACCTCATTCCGGCCCGGACCGAATCCCAGCCCACGGCGGAAGGTGACCACGGCGAAGCAAGGCTCTCACTCCCGCCCCCGAGGGACGGTCCTAGCCTCTCACTCGATCAGTTCCGGACCGCGGAACAGATTGAGGAGGCTATAGCCATCCTCAGGGAGCGACGGAGGGCATGCGACTCGCCCACCATCACTCCGTCAGCCATCTGCCGAGCAGGCAAGCGGAAACTCAAGGGGATCTATGTTGAGAAATCGACAGAAAGCCCCGAGACACAGGAGAAGGCTCTCGTCAGGCGGGATGACTCCTTCTTTGGCCGCCTGGGAAGCGATCCCTCATGGTGACCCGGGCACTCAGGCCCCAGCTGGGAGACATCGGTATCCGAATCCTTTACCAGGAGCTCGGCATATCCGACTCCCAGAAGATAGGCTGGTCAGCGAGCCCCCGCTCGCCCAAGAAATGAACCCACTGGCAAGGAACTCATCGTACACCATGGGGCTAAGGGATCTGTGCACGATCGCTTTGGCTCGCGCTCCGGGAGCCAATCAGCGAGCAGTCAGGCGACGGCGATGGCTGCCATGCAGCGCCAGCTCGACGAGATGAAGGCGCTCCTGGAAACTGGGGCAGGCGCCAGGAGATCGATCGCTGGACCAAGTGAACCACTCGCGGTCCAGATCGAGCTCGCCCCAGTACAACCGAAGATCGCTCCCCCACAAACACCTCTGTGTGAGGGGAGATCAGATCCGGAGACCCATTTGAGCAAATTCCGGATCTACATGACCGGATGCAGAGCATCAGATGCGACGAAGTGTCGAATGTTCCCATTAACTCTGGGTGACCTCGCCCACAGGTGGTACATCTCACTGCCACCTCGCTCAATCAACTGCTTTGAGAAGCTGGCGAACGACTTCACGTCGTACTTCGCCGCCAAAGTCGCTCGCCCGGAAGGCCCCCACCGCATGATGAAAAGCAGGCAGGGGAAGGACGAATCAGATGAAGATTACATCGACCGGGTAGACGAGATAGTCCTCACCGGCGAGCCCATCAGCGACGAGCTCGCCCTCTACTCAGTCCTGGGGGGATTCTGCGGCCACTCACCCATGTTCAGGCACCTCACTAAGGACATCCCCCCAACCTACTCGGTCTTCCGCGTCAGAGCCGCCGATTTCCTGGCCAGGCAAAGGATGCTCTCCCTCCGCTTGGGCGAGGGACCCTCCGGGGAAGGGAAGGCGCCGTCCCACGTCCAGAAGAAGGCGGTCGCCAAACACAGAAAGGCGGTCGCAAAGCCGCCTGGTGAGTTCAAAGCCTTCGAAGATGTGGAGGTCCACCTTCTCCATAACCTCAACTTATCTCTGGCCCACATCTTCAACGCAATCAAGGGGTGCGAATGGCTTTCCAAACAAAGACGATAAGGGACCACAGTCATCTAGTCCATAGCAAATTCTGTGCCTATCACAAGAGTCCCGGCCACAACACCAGCCAATGCCGCGACCTCCTCAGATAACTCTGGCGACTGTTTGAGGAAGGCAAATTGGACAACTTGGTCACCAAGCCAGAACCGAGGACCGGAGGGTGCGAGCGCTGACCAAACGAAAGAACCCCTCCTAATCTGGTCGCCAGGATTGAGCATGAGCCGGAGTACTCTGATGAATCGATCCCTCCGATCAACCTTGGCGGTCGGATCAATATGCTTCAAGCAGGAGGTGGAAACCTCGGGGGCCTTTCCCTAGTTTCCACCATGTCAAACAGGAAATGAAAGGCCGAACTGAGGACGTTCGCCGGGGTCCACGTCGTGGTACCTCCAGAGCCGACCATCTCTAAAGACGCGTTCATCACCTTCTCCAACAAGGACAGGGAGGAAGTACAATGCCCCAAAGAGGATGCATTGGTGATCTCTGCTTGTATCCTTGGAAAGATGGTCGATCGCGTATTGGTCGACAATGGGAGCTTCTACAATATAATATTCAAATCCACCCTAGATCAGCTCGGCAACTTGACCAAGTTTATCAATCCGTTCGGCACTGTGCTCCAAGGGTTCGGCGACAGCACAGTCCATGCCTATGGAAGGATCAAGCTCTCTGTCGAGCTAATATGCCTTTACGATCCCAAGGTTAGGATTACTAGGAACCTAAATTTTGTAATCATAGATAGGCCCAGCATCTATAATGGGTTCCTAGGTCGTCCATTTCTAGAGACCTTTGAGGCGGTCGCTTCATCTTTCTTTTACTGTATCAAATTCCCCACTGCCGATGGGACGGTCGGAACTGTAAAAGGAGATCGGCTAATGGCAAAGAAATGTTTGAACTACTCCTATGTCGTAACTTCTTTCAATATTTCCCATGCTATGTGTAACATTGAAACGATCGACGATCAACCCATAGAGATTGATGAGCCAAGCACATCATACCAACTCGATTCAGAGGACGCCATCTCACATCGATTAACGGACGACATCGAGCCAAGGATCGGTTTCGAGCCAAGTATCGACATTGATCCAAGAATCGAGTCTGGAAATCATTCCAAACGAGAGGCGACCGTCCCCGTTGAAGAGTTGGAAAATGTAACGATAGATCCAGCTCGCCCGGAGCGGGAAGTACAGATCGGCGCAAACATAGATCGCGAATTAAAAGAGGACCTGATCAATTTACTACGTAAGAACATCAGAGTCTTTGCCTGGTCGCATCAAGATATGGTTGGCATAAGTCCTGAACACGCCTGCCACTATCTAAAGATCGACGCGGCTACGAAGCCTGTTCACCAGAAACGTAGGAAATTCGGTCCTGAGAAGTACGCAGCGCTCGACATAGAAGTCAAAAAGCTGCTCAACAACAAATTAATCGGAGTAGCTACAGACAAACCACAATGGGTCGCCAACGCGGTGCTCGTCAAAAAGCCAAACGGCTCCTAGAGGTTATGCATCGACTTCACCGACCTCAACACGGCATGTCCGAAAGATCACTTTCCGATGCCTCATATCGATCATCTGGTCGATAGTACAGCAGGTTGCGAAATGATGTCGTTCATGGATGCCTTCGCCGGATATCATCAAATCCCAATGGCGGAGAAAGACATAAAGCACACATCTTTCCACACAGAAAAAGACATATACTTTTGGGTCCGAATGCCTTTCGGCTTGAAGAATGCGGGGGCAACCTACCAGCGTCTAGTCAACGGAATGTTCGCCAATCAGATCGGAAAAAACATGGAGGTCTATATTGACGACATCGTGGTCAAAAGCCTCAAGAAGGAAGACCACCTCAATGACCTCGCCGAGACGTTCGCCATCCTTGAGAAGTTCAACATGAAACTGAACCCCAAGAAATGTAACTTCGGGGTGAGCTCCGGAAAATTCCTGGGGCACATCATGAGCCAAAGGGGGATCGAAGCGAACCCCACCAAGATTCAGGTGATCCTCGACATGCAGGAGCCACGGAATGTCAAGCAGGTGCAACACCTCACAGGTTGTCTAGACGCCCTTAACCGTTTCATATCTCGACTCGGCGATAAAAACAAGCCTTTCTTTGCGACCATAAAGAACAAAAAGTTCGCATGGACGAAGGAGAGTCAGGTAGCGTTCGCCAAAATCAAGGAATACCTATCTAACCCCCAGATCCTGGCAAAGCCGATTCCCGGTGAGAAATTATTCCTTTACCTGGCAGCCTTGGAGGTCGCACTGAGTGCCGTTTTGGTGCGAGCGGAGGGACAAGTCCACTTTCCGATCTACTATGTTAGTCAAGCGCTCCACGATACTGAGACACGTTATACTCCATTGGAGAAGATCGCCTACGCTCTAGTCATGAGTGTTCGAAAGCTAAGGGCTTACTTCTTCGAACATCAAGTGGAGGTTCTGACGACTCTCCCTCTAAGGCAAGTTCTACACCGACCGGACACCAATGGGCGACTCCTCAAGTGGTCACTGGAGATCGCCCAATACGCTATCACGTATGCTCCTCGCACAGCGATCAAAGGCCAAGCTCTGGCAGACTTCATGGTGGAATTAACATTCCTTCACAGTTCGACCCAGATCAGTCGACCGGCCTGGAAGCTATACGTGGATGGCTCGGCGACCAACTCGCGAGCAGGGGCTGGGATTGTCCTCATTATCCTCGACGGCTAAAGTTTCACAAATGCCGTGCGTTTTGGGTTTCGTGCGACCAACAATGAAGCCGAATACGAAGCCTTAGTAGGCGGGCTCGATCTAGCCCTCGTCCTAGGTGTTCGTCGCCTCCATATATTCATGGACTCCCTCTTGGTCGTGAACCAAGTCAAAGGAGATTATGAGACGCGCGGCGAACAAATGGCCAAATACCAAGAGCTGGTCACCGAAATGTGCACGAAATTTGAGGAAGTGCTAATCGAACAAGTCCCGAGAGAGCACAACTCCCAGGCCGATGCCCTATCCAAGCTAGCGTCGTCAGATGGGGCAGCCGACTTCTCTAATATCCAAATTACAAAATCAGCAAGGCCGGCAATCGACAGAAACCTGGTTACCACAGTCGCTGTTGCTGAGGAGAACTGGATGACTCCGTTTATCAAATACTTAAAAGATGGAACAGTCCCTGACGATCGTATCAAAGCTCGCCAACTCCAGCTCCGTGCGACCAGATACATCCTATTGGACGACCGGCTTTACAAGCGAGCTTTTAGCCTTCCCCTCCTCAAGTGTATTACACCGGAGGAAGGTCGGCTCGTTTTATCCGAAATCCATGACGGGATCTGTGGAAACCATGCTGCCGGGCGAGCTCTCATCCATAAAACAACCAGACAAGGTTTTTTCTGGCCATCACTTCAGAAGGATGCGATCGCCTATGCCAGATCGTGTCATAGGTGTCAAGTAATGGGACCAAACATCAAACTCTACCCCGAGCAACTCACTTCAATGTACAGCCCTTGGCCTTTCGCCCAATGGGGCATTGACCTTATAGGTCCCTTGCCGACGGCACCAGGGCGCTGTAAGTTTGCCATCGTAGGGGTAGACTATTTCACCAAATGGGCTGAGGCCGAACCGCTAAACAAGATCGGCCAAGAGCAAGTAATCAAGTTTATCTGGAAAAACATCATATGCCGGTTCGGTCTGCCCCAGGCCATCATCTCCGACAACAGAAAGCAGTTCGACGGTTTAGAAGTCATGCAATTCTGTGAGAAGTGGGGAATCAAGAGATTGTTCTCGGCCCCCTACCACCCTCAGAAGAACGGGCAGGTAGAAGCCGTAAACAAAATCCTCAAACACACGATTAGAGCACGACTCGAATCCAGGCAAGGACGGTGGGCGAGCGAGCTCCCGAATGTTTTGTGGTCTTATCGAACGATGACCCGTAATTCAACCGGCGAAACCCCATTCGCCCTCGCCTTCGGAACAAAAGCGGTGATCCCCTCGGAGATCGCCGTCCTCAGCCATCGAACCGAACAAGAGATGACGACCGAAAATGACGTGGCCCGACGGATCGACCTCGACATGCTCGAAGAACGACGACTGACCTCAGAAATGAAGAACACTATCCACAAAAGGAGATCCGAGAAGTTCTTCAATTCGAAGGTCAAGGAAAGAAGGTTTCAAGTGGGCGATCTCGTCCTCAAAAAGATCCAGACCCACACAGGTGTTTTTGGCCCGAACTGGGAAGGCCCCTTCAGGATATGTAAATGGCTAACTAAGGGAGCCTACGAACTTGAACACCCCGACGGTACTCTGGACCAATATCCTTGAAACGCCGTACATCTGAAGAAGTACTACCAGTGAAAACTTTGTATTCAGTTTCTACTACCCTATGTACAAGGAATATAATGAGATTTCTTCTTATCCCATCTATTCTAACGATCGCCCCACCAGGCATATCGTATACCGTCGAGGGTCGCCATCTAACATGACGATCCGAGGTAGAAGAGTGCAGCCCTGGTCCTGGTAGTCGATGGAACCGACTGTTTCGGCCATGCAAGGTCCCTTTGGGCCAACATCACCCGCCCTTCGTTTAAATACGAGGCTGGCGTAGTCTGAGGGCCCTCCAAAACTAATCAGTGGACACGATCGCCTGCCCTCAAAGGTTCATCATCTAACATGGTGAACCCGAACAATGCGACGTGCCACTACCCCCGTCTCAACGTACACCGTCGAGGATCGCCATCTTCATGGCGGGCCAAGGTGGAAGCAGAGCTAACAAGCCACGGACGTGGAGTCGAATAAACCGACGACGCCCCGTGCAAGGACTCCTCCAGACCAAGACCGCCCACCTTTCGTTTAAATACAAGGCAGGCGCAGCCTAACGGAGGACCCTCACAATAAAGTGAGTCGTGGGAATATCCCTCGCACACAAAGACACAGTTGTGGATATCGGTCCATCGAACTCCGTGACCGTGCACGATTCCTCTGAGTCGGTAAAACTGAAAATAGCTCAGCAAACACACTATTTTTGTTCCCTTACTTACAATAAGTAAACAAAAACAAGGGGGCAGATAAGGGGAGCTAATCCTAAATGCGATCAGACAGAAGGAACCGTACTCGATCGGCTTCGTTCAGACACACGCAAGACGATCGGAATTATTCAACAATATTTACAAGTAAGAATTTCCAGAACATATCGATACATTCAAACATTCAAACAATCGGTCAGATGAACAAGACATCGGAAGCAATCATACACATACTTGAAAAAATTCGCATGCAAACATTCAAAGGCGGTCGTATATGTAAAATCACAGATACAAAAAGGGAGTATTTTATTCATGACAAGGAGTTAAATGCAATCTGCCCGAAGGCAATACAAAGAAAGAGCAAAAATTACAAGTGAAAAAAAACAAAGAAGTCACTTAGGGCCCCTCCTGCTGGTCTTCGCCCCCAGGAGGCGGATCGGCATGCGCTCCCCCTTCGGCCTCAGGATGAATGAGTTTATCCGGAAAAGGATACCAACTCAAGTCGATCCCCAAGTCGACGAGGTCAAGGATTGGCAGGGAAAACTCCGGATGCAAAGGGTGCTCGAGTGCATAGGCCTTAAAGCACTCCATCAAAGGACCGATCTCGATCCCTACCTTTTTGGCGGCTCGGGCAGCGTCGGCATAGGCCACATAATAGGCGAACTCGCCGACGAGTGCCGTATTGAGGTAGGGATCGGTCTCGATCGCCTTCAGCTGCCCTCTCAGTTCAGTGGTCGTCTTCTCAGCTTCTGCCAGTTCGACCACCTTAGCGGCCGTTTCCCCCTTAGCCTTCTCCAGCTCTCCCTTCGCTGCCTCCAACTCGCGGTTGAGCCGATCCACCGTCGCCTTCAGCCCGGCTAGGGCTGGGACTTTTGGAACCGGGAACCGCAGAACCGATCGAACGCGCCGGGCAAGCGGTTCGGTTCGGTTCACAGCAACAATTTTTTTGGTTCGGTTAAATGCTGTTAGTATTCGGTTCGGTTCGGTTCGCGGTTCCTGTCTGTTTTAAAGAGGAACCGATCTGAACTGCAAGGAACCGTCCGAACTGCACCGAACCGGAAACCGCCCTACGAATATAATATAATATAATATATTCTTATTAAACATAATTAATATAATATAAAATAATATAATATATTCTTAATAAATAAAATATAATATAATATATTTCGTCCAAACCATACAAAATCGGTTCCGGTTCAGTTCCGGTTCGGTTCCGTTCCTGTGCGGTTCGGACAAAAAAAATGGAAAAACCGAACCGCAAAAAAACTATGCGGTTCGGTTCCGGTTCCTGTATTTTTCTCCCAGGAACCGAAAAGTCCCAGGCCTAAGCCCGGCCGCCTCCTCCTGCGAGGCCGCGTGCATTCGGCGTGCCTCCTTCTCCTGATCGAGGAACCGATCAGCCACTTCCTTGGAGTGGCTCAGCTCCTGCTTCATCCGATCGTTGTCCTGTTTAGCTCGTTTGGCCGTCTCTATGTACTTATTCTCCATAGCCTAGATCCGGTTAGCAAATTCAACGTTTTTATTCCGGGCGGCCTCGAGGTCGCTATGGAGACGAGCATTAGAGGGTCGCCCCTCGTAATCCCTTGCAGCTTGGACGGCCATCGTCGCCGTCTGGAGAGCCAGGGCAAGGGTCACCTGCATGGCATCTCCAGATTGCCGACGAGCGATCGCATCGAGATCGGTCGTCCAAGACTTGGGCAGAGAGGTGATGGCCTTGTAGACGTAAGTAGGGACGTCGAGGGACTTCTGCGGAGACTTGCTCGCCAGGAAATCCAACACCATCGGCGAGACGTCCGAATCAGCAAGATGGACCCTGCAACACAAATAAAAGAGACAAAGGAGTTAGAATATACCTAACTAAATTTTCCAACTCGGAAAGTTCAATCCGATCTCACCTGTTGACCAGCTCAGGATCGCGGCCAAAATAGGGCTTTCCCCGAGAAGTCTCAGCCTCAGCGATCGCCGCTCTTTTCAAGAAGCCAGTCGGTGACCTGGAACCGGACGCCGAGGGCCTGGGACCAGACCCCTCCGCCATCGGAACGGAACAAATGGGGGGAGCGGTGATCGGCGGCTCCAAGATAGCTAAGTCCGCCTCAGCTGTCGGCAGGGACCCCTCCAGCCTCCGCCTCTTGCGGTTGCGCTGAAGTTGTTCCTCCTCTTGAATTTCCGGCTCGGCGACCGGCACCACAGCGGGCCTCTCGACAGGGGCAGGGCGAGACGACGTCGCAGCAACGCGACCTGTCTTCTTTCCCAGGTGAAGACGACCGATGAGACCAGTGTTAGACATGGCGATCTCCTGCGGTGGCTCGACGAAGCGGGGAAAATGAATCTCTACCAAAAGAACAAATTCGAACAAGTTAAAAACCACCTTCAATCAAACGATCGTCAAGCAAGGAAGAAGTAAAATTTATACCTGGAACTTTCATATGACGAGGGAAGCGAAACAACCGAGCCCCCAGCCGATGAAGTTCGTGACCGAGCGAGCGAACGTCTATGTAGGAATCCGGCAAGGCACGAATTCGCTCCCAAACGATCAAGAAATCGAAGGGGAGATCGCTGATCGCCGGAACAAGAGATCCTGCAAAAAGGAAACAAAATTAGATCAGTCCAAGACGTATCCGATCAAAGGGAGAGTTAAAACCCTTACTCGGATTCCTCTCCCAGAAATTGGTGGGAACCTCCAACTCTTCCTCCGGCCTTTCGCTCGACGCCAACCTCCATGCTCCGCCAACACAACACCATTTTGCCAGATCGCCCCGAGACTTGTTCGGCACCCCGAGGACCACTCTTCCCATTCGGCCTTGAATGTGGTTACCGCCGACCGACCCTTTCTGCGCAGCTAATTTGAAGAAATAGTTCATTTCCATCGCAGAAAGGATACGGAACAACCGGTGACCGCCGAAAAGTGTCTGAGTGCAGATGATCTGTAGCCAGGTATTCGGCATCAGTTGGAGCGGCGCCAAATTCCAGGCGATCAACAAATAGGATACGGCGAACGGCAAGGGGAACAGCAGGCCGGCCTCCATAATCATCTCATTGACAGCGACCAGACCCTCGGGAGGTTGATCGGCACGCTCATTTTCCGAGGGCACGTGCAGGGAAACATCAGAAGGAATGTGATATTTCGCCCTCTAGCGTTTCAAGTCTCTCCGGGTCGCTGAACTCCGGATCTGACCAAAGGTCCACTGAGACGGGTCGGCGGCCCGAAACGCCGTCCGCTTCACATGTTCATAAGGATGAGCGGCGGAGTAAGCATCGAAATCAAATTCTGGATAGGGTCCGGCGATCCCTTCCATAAGCTTAGCAAAAGCCCTATAGGCGGGGCCGAATACACTGTCCCGCTCCCAAGATATCCGCACCAGTTCGTCTTCATCCGCCGGCGAGCCCCCCTGCTCCGCCGTCGCCGCCGTTCTCGTCACTTCGGCCTCGTTGAAGAGCTCTTCAAGTTCTGCGGGTGCAATCCCCGCACGAATAGCCTCAACGGCCATTTCCATATGAAGTCCCACAGGAATCCCCTCCCGGTCAGGCGAAGCCGCAGCGGCGGAGGTGCTTCCGGTCTCGAAGGTCTTAGATCCTCCAGACATATTATGAAAAGTAAAGGGAGAAAGAAGATTGGTTTTCTTACCTAAAAAGAAAAAGGAGGACGATCGGCACAAGAAGCTTCGGAGATTTCTGCAGAGTTTCAGCAAGAAGGCAAGGACGCGTGAAGAGTAAAAATGAAGTAGCCCTAGCCCCTTTTATAGGCGGGAGCAGGGGTCTCCGTGCAATTAGGCGAAATTCCGAGGGCTGTAGTGCAACCGTCGGAAGGGGGACACATTAAATGCAGCCCTCGAATCCCGCGTACGCGTCTTTTCGAGGGCACGCCAGGCCACAAGTCTGACAAACCGTCGGACTCCCCCAATGGTGGCGCGACGCGTGTCCTTGCAACGTTTTGAGAGACCGCCTTCCTTTCCCGCTGCTCCCAGCGCAAAGGAGATCGTCCAAATTTGAAATCAGATCGCCTGATCGTCTAAACACTGGCGATCGCCAACAGTGCCACCTCACCCCGTTTTTTCAACATCGAAGCGAGCTGGGGGCAATTGTTGTGCGGCGATTAATACGCCTCGAAGGCGATCGGCATAACGATCAGAGAGTCTACCATAGAAGACATACTCTGGGCAAACACCCAGCAGTCGGCACCCACGACGATCGTCTTTCCGTATCCGGTGATCGTCTTTTGTTAATTGGCGATCGTCTATGATGTCTAACCAGAGACGATCGTCTCGTGCCACGTATGAATCCAACATCCGTCAAAGTCGTCGAAGACCGAATCTTAGACGGTGGCCCACGTGCATATCCACAAAGGGCGCCGACAGATAAGACATTTGACCCCAGCCTATCACCTACCTCACCTACCGACAGGGCCACCGAAAGGTACAAAGTGGATCCTCCCCGGACAGCGATTCAGGACGCGTGCAGGCTTCCCATTGGCCCGCACAGCTGGTCGCCAACAGCAGCCCCAGATTTTAAGGGAACAACCTCATGTGACGGGACGATCGGCCATCTTATTATAATATAGAAAACGGCGGTCGCCCGCGATCACCGGAGAGGTCCCAACAACCTTATCTCCTATAAATAGGAGGCTCACTACAGTGGCTAGGATAGGCGGTCATTACCGTGAATACAAGTGCAAAACATACAGAGAGAGAAACATAGACTCATCTGGCAATTACTTACACATTCATAGTGATATTCATAAATACTTACAATACATCCCAAGCAAGAACTCACAGATCTTCATATCTGGTTCTTCCGGCAATGTATACGCTCTACAGCTTAGATAACTAGAAGTCTTTACACTCATTGTAATAGATTATAACATTAATATTTGTACTCAACAGTATACTTATTAATAACATCTCGCGAGAGCATCCAAGCCCGGGATTAACAACCCCGATAAATCTTGTGTTATTTATCTTCTCACGGAAGTGTTCTCGCATTTGTTTGTTACTCGATCATTCCAGCAATACTATCTCCGGATAATATTATGGGTAACAACAATTAGTATACTCGAACCGACTCACCCTCGATTCGTCACACGGATTTCACTCCGGGACAGTCAATGACGGAATCGAAAGATTGTGATAGGTATTCGTGAACCTTCGACTTGAGGATTTAGTAGGGATGTGCTTGTGACGTGAATATTTTCAATAGAGTAGTTCGACCCTATAAACCGGGAGGTGGGGGTCAACCTCGACGTGCATCTTAACGGGTAAGTAGAAGGTCCTACTGAATACCAAGATAGAATTCTTTCTCCCGTTAGTGAGCGGGTTATATGTCCTATGCGGTTATTGGCAGATGAGATCATAAGTCTTTGGCCAAAGCATTGGAGCTAGTTGTATTGGATACAAAAGAGCTAAATGATCTCGATTTACATTAACGCATGCATAGCGTCAAGTACATATAGGGTTTGACTGACCATGACCCTATAACTTGATCGGGACATTTGAAAGAAGGGTTTATATGTATACTGGTATTCACGACAGAATGGTTCTTGAATGATCCCAATCATTCATTCTCAGTTGGGGTACGGTGTAGGCCGCCAAGCTGGCTAGGTGGTGCTACTACTCTTTGGTTCCTCCCATTGCTGACTGAGACGGACCTACCGAGTCGCGCAATAGGATTGACGACGGAATGAATCAAGCTAATTCTCTCATTATGAATACTAGATATTGAATATCTAATTTTGGGACATTAGATGTTTAAATTGATTTATTGGATAAATTAATTTATGGCCTAATGAAATAAATAAATTACTGGGTGATTAATTAAATTCATGAATATAATTATTTCATGGAGAAATTAATTATATTATTTTGTATTTGATATGTTTAATTAATTGGATTAATTAATCGATATAAATACATCGAAACGGAATCAGAGTTTATCTGTTTGGACTCTCAGGAGTCCGAAACGAACTAAACTCGTCCGTTTCATCCTCATAGCCGCCCCCCACTAATATACATGTGTATGTATTGACTTGTCCATATCATGATGTTTGGAATATCACGTGTTGAGGGGACAAGTATCATATACATTATATGGTGGGGTTAGATTCTCATTACATGAGTTGTATTCTTGTGAGTTGAAAATGCATAAGAAGAGGACTCTGATCTCTCATTCAACACACATGATTCCTTACATGAGTTGTAGTGAGAGAAAGTGAGAAAGGAGTTCTTCTTCATAGTCATCTTCTTCATCAACTTAGTTCTTGATTTTTCTTAGAGAAAATATCAAGATATAAAGAGAGAGTAAGATTAAAACACTTAGAGTGTAATAATCTTAATATACAAAGCTTCTGTTGCGATATTTCTTACACGCAATTGCACGTTATCGTTTACAAGTAATAAAGTGATGAGTGAGTATCGTTCCCAGGAGGACTGAATCACTAACTACCGATTTTTATGTATTCCAGTTTTATTCGAACAATCGAATTTGGGTTTTGCAATTAACTACTAAAAGAATTATTAACAGACTAAACAGTAGAAAACGATAGCTTGAAGAAAGGAAATCAAATGATGAATAAGTCTAGGATTCTGAATCCACCTCGGTTTATCCGAATTTACTCTCGATTATCCGTAATAAATAATTTTCCCAATTTATTGAAGGCGGAGATTGCCAATATATTCTACCGCCTCTCCCGAGGTCAATATATTTGTCTAAAGGCGAATAACGCACTCTATCCCTAGGTGAATTAATTCGTCAATAGTCAAAAAGCATAAAATCTCCAAAAGGCCACGTAGTTCCTATGAGTATATTCCTATCTCACAGAATAAAACGGTCCTCACCAATAGTTCCTCACCAATTCTCCTCTCCCGATTCGAATTGAATGATTAAATCAATACAACTATTGGCCAGATAATTGAAAGCATTAAACACGATTGAGAAAACTCAATAAAAAGGTAATTAATTAGATAATCTCAAGCAAATCCATCAAAACGTAGGTTTCATCAAAATCCTAGATTAGGGTTTTAGCCTGACATACTAATAATTGAAAATACAGAATAAATGAATGAAAGCATTAATATCAAACGCAGATGAAGCTCGGATTCCTCCGTTCTTCGGCTTCGGCCCTCTGCTCTTGAAGTCTTCTGCTTCCCTCCTCTTCTGCCGTCTCTCCTCTCTGATTCCAAGCTCAAGATCCAAAGATTAAAAGATTCAAGATTAGGGTCTTAAACCTTTATTTATAGCTTTAAACAGTCTCCAAATCGCGTCCGTGTGAGTAGGTCGAGAGCTGGCTTCGAAACGGCCCAAATCCGCGCAGAAAACACAAAAACCGCCTAGTGTGCCGCGGCGCACTAAATGCATGCCGCGACACCGCCTTGTTGGATGCACAGGCGTCCTTTAATTCTTGTGCCGCGGCTCACACAGGTGCCGCGGCCACAAGTACGATTACTCTGTGCTTGCTTGTTGTCTTCCTGTGCCGCGGCCCTACTTCCATGTGCCACGGCTCATAGCCAAAATTTGCCGTTTTCGCCCGTCTCGCCTCGTTTTAGCTTCCGGACTTCAATTTCCTGACAAACATACAAAATTAAGGCATTAAAGGCTCATTTAAACAATTTCACTCTCCAAAATAATACCAAATTAATGATAAATAAGCGTATAAAAATACACCTAACAGCTTCAACACTTGATTCTTAGACTGATCGCATTTAGACTCTCTCTAGGATTTGTCTCGGTCGTGCTTGGCAATGCTCCCTCCGGGCGGGCTATCAACACGTTAGCAATTTGGCCCAGCTGGACTTCCAAGTTGCGAATGGAAGCGGAATGATTCTGCAATGTCGCTTCAGTACGTGTCATGAATTGACTCGTATTCGCTGCCAATTTCGCGATTGCCTCCTCGAGAGAAACTTTTGGAGCGGGAGGGGGCTGTTGTTGGTTTTGAGCGAACGGAGGCTGGTTTGAGTTCTGTCCGTTTCTCCACGAAAAGTTGGGATGATTACGCCACCCCGGATTATACGTGTTGGAGTACGGGTTATTTTGCCGGTTTCCGTTTCCCACGAATTGAGCTTGCTCCATCGGATGTTGCTCGAACGGGTTCCCGAATTGACACTCCGCGCTGGGGTGAGATCCGTTACACCAATTGCATGTCTCAATGGTAACGGGGGAGGGTGCATGCGAAAATGCTTGGAGCTGCTGCGTTAATGCTGCGACTTGAGCTGACAATGTGGATATCGGATCATTACTAGAAACTTCCATAACTCGCTTCGGCGTCAATCTTTCAGATGGCCATTGATATGCATTTGCGGCCATAGCTTCCAACAGTGGGTGTGCCTCGGCCATAGTCTTTCCCATCAAAGCCCCACCGGCGGCTGCATCCACGAGAGTGCGTGTAGAGGCACTCCATCCATTGTAAAATGTCTGAATTTGAAGCCAGTCTGGAAGGCCGTGATGTGGGCATCTCCGTAACAAATCTTTGTATCGCTCCCACGCCTCGTGGAGCGATTCCATATCATACTGACCGAAAGTGGTGATCTCGTTTCTCAATCTCTCCGTCTTAGAAGGTGGGAAGAATTTGGCAAGGAAGGCTTGCGCTAACTCTGCCCATGTTGTGATCGACCCCGGCGGTAAGGAATTCAGCCAAAATTTCGCTTTATCCCTCAAAGAGAATGGGAAAAGCCGTAATCGGATCGCATCGTCAGTGACACCATTAGTCTTGAACGTGTCACAAATCTCAAGAAAAGAAGCAATATGAGCGTTTGGGTCGTCATTCGGCAATCCACAAAACTGGCTAGCCTGCACCATCTGAATGATTGCAGGCTTGATCTCGAAGTTGTTCGCCTGAATGGTGGGACGCCGAATTACCGAAAAATTAGCATTAATTTGCGGTATGGCATAGTCTCGAAGAGCTAGTGCCGGTTGAACTTGCTGCACATGGTTATCTCCTCCTGGAATTTCGATATTTTCGGCCATGTTGACCGTTGTTGGTGGCTCTCATTTCTCCTTCTTCTTTCTCCTAAGAGTGCGCTCGAGTTCGGTATTCAAAGGTAGTAGGCCTTTGTCACCGAGTTTTCTCATGCACTACGCGAAAGATCCTGAAAGGAAAAACAAATAAATAAAATTAAATACAGGAAAATAATAAAATAAAAACGTTCAAACTAAGACTAGAAATACTGAAATCGATATTAGTAAAATTTCAGTCCCCGGCAACGGCGCCAAAAACTTGTTGCGATATTTCTTACACGCAAGTGCACGTTATCGTTTACAAGTAATAAAGTGATGAGTGAGTATCGTTCCCACGAGGACTGAATCACTATCTACCGATTTTTATGTGTTCCAGTTTTATTCGAACAATCGAATTTGAGTTTTGCAATTAAGTACTAAAAGAATTATTAACAGACTAAACAGTAGAAAACGATAGCTTGAAGAAAGGAAATCAAATGATGAATAAGTCTAGGATTCTGAATCCACCTTGGTTTATCCGAATTTACTCTCGATTATCCGTAATAAATAATTTTCCCAATTTATTGAAGGCGGAGATTGCCAATATATTCTACCGCCTCTCCCGAGGTCAATAGATTTTTCTAAAGGCGAATAACGCACTCTATCCCTAGGTGAATTAATTCTTCAATAGGCAAAAAGCATAAAATCTCCAAAAGGCCACGTAGTTCCTATGAGTATATTCCTATCTCACAGAATAAAACTGTCCTCACCAATAGTTCCTCACCAATTCTCCTCTCCCGATTCGAATTGAATGATTAAATCAATACAACTATTGGCCAGATAATTGAAAACATTAAACACGATTGGGAAAACTCAATAAAAAGGTAATTAATTAGATAATCTCAAGCAAATCCATCAAAACGTAGGTTTCATCAAAATACTAGATTAGGGTTTTAGCCTGACATACTAATAATTGAAAATACAGAATAAATGAATGAAAGCATTAAAATCAAACGCAGATGAAGCTCGGATTCCTCCGTTCTTCGGCTTCCGCCCTCTGCTCTTGAAGTCTTCTGCTTCCCTCCTCTTCTGCCGTCTCTCCTCTCTGATTCCAAGCTCAAGATCCAAAGATTAAAAGATTCAAGATTAGGGTCTTAAACCCTTATTTATAGCTTTAAACAGTCTCCAAATCGCGTCCGTGTGAGTAGGTCGAGAGCTGGCCCAAATCCGCGCAGAAAACACAAAAACCGCCTAGTGTGCCGCGGCGCACTAAATCTGTGCGGCTGACACCTTGCCTTTGGATGCACAGGCGTCCTTTAATTCTTACGTACGCGGCTCACTGGCGTGCCGCGGCCACAGTACTGATTTACTCTGTGCTTGCTTGTTGTCTTCCTGTGCCGCGGCCCTACTTCCATGTGCCGCGGCTCATAGCCAAAATTTGCCGTTTTCGCCCGTCTCACCTCGTTTTAGCTTCCGGACTTCAATTTCCTGACAAACATACAAAATTAAGGCATTAAAGGCTCATTTAAACAATTTCACTCTCCAAAATAATACCAAATAATGATAAATAAGCGTATAAAAATACACCTAACAGCTTCAACACTTGATTCTAGCCGTAACCTTAGAGGTTAATCGGGTGTTGTCATTCCGTTCGTTTTTCCGGCGCGTGACAAGTAGAGGCGCGATATTTCGGTGTTGGATCGTTCAAGTGCTTGGAGTGCTTCGTTCGTAAAGAATTCAAGTAAAGCTTGGGGAATAGCTCAAGAAAAGGATTCCATCTAATCAACGGACTACAAGGATGAGTTTCTATATCTCTTGTTGAATTTGTTTATATATATTCGTATATACGTAGCTCGATCAATCCTTGTAGGGATTCGGATCGAATTAATTTTCGTTTTACCGCTTCCGCTGGCCTTCAATTTTAGGCACCGAATCCCAACAGTGGTATTGGAGCGTAGGTCTTGCGATCGTATATACGATATTGGCATTTGGAATGTTTGATTAGATGGTGTATGATTTGGAATCATAATCGTATTAATCGTTGATTTTCTATTGTTCATCTAAAAATTATTTTTTCATGATTTTATGTTACAATATAAATCTATTTTTCTTTTGAAAAACTGATTTAAATGAGTAATATAAAGATTAAAAAAATATTATTTTTGGAATCGGGGCAAAAAAGCAGGCAACGTAAACGGACCCGGCGGCTTGGAGCTGTCGGCGCGCCTCATGATGCCACTCATGCTGATGCCCGGCCCTGCCGGACATGCTCGGCATCTATCGGCCGCACTGCAATGGTCTCGGTCCCTGCCGGTCTGCTCGGCGGCTGTTAGGCGACTTCTTTGGCAGTGCTCCGACCGTATTTTTCGACTCCGTTTTTTATATTTCGTTCGATAATTAATTCCCCAAAAATTAAATTGGATTTAATTTGACTAAGATTTAATTATGATAATTTTAATCTTAGGGGAATTAATTTAATGAAATATTTTATCGTCCGGAACAAGTTAAAATTGATGGTTGTTTGAATTAATTGGATTAATTCATTTTGAATGAATCGAATGGATCGGTTCGTATTGTTGATTGGATCAATGTATCTCTACGCTTTCCATTTATATAGTATTTATTGGATGAATGCTTTTGAATGAGGATGTGGTTCGTGGACTTAGTTTTTTGAATTATTCATTTTATTCGATTGGGTTGTAAAGGCCGTTTTGAGGCTATTTATTTTACTAGAAATATTTGTATCTAGTGATAGGACGCCGAATTTACGCTCCCTGAAAACCCGGTTTAAAATATGGACCAATAAAAGTCCGACCTAGGTTCTTAGATAAGGGGATGACAACCTCAAGGTCCTTTAGAAGGTCGCCGACCTCGGAGGCCCCACTTAGCTGTAACGTCTGTTAGAAGGGCGCCGACCTCGGAGGCCCCGCTGACCTATGATATCTGATAAAAGGTCGCCGACCTCGGAGGCCCCTCTTAGATGTGACATCTGTTAGAAGGGCGCCGACCTCGGAGGCCCCACTTAGCTGTAACGTCTGTTAGAAGGGAGCCGACCTCGGAGGCCCCGCTGACCTATGATATCTGATAAAAGGTCACCGACCTCGGAGGCCCCTCTTAGCTGTGACATCTGTTAGAAGGGCACCGACCTCGGAGGCCCCGCTGACCTATGATATCTGATAAAAGGTTGCCGGCCTCAAAGGTCTCTCGACCTACTGATTTGAATAGGAATGAGCCGACCTAAAACCACCGAACTCAGGAAGGTCGAACGCTTGGGAAAGAAGATCCTGACTCACCTGACAGAATCCCTAAGATCCAGGGACTGAGAGCCCATACCTTGCAATCCCGAAAATCCAGGGATGGAAAATCGCAGCCTGAATCCCTGGATATCCAGGATTTTCTCTAGAAATCAGGGAAAATCTTAGACAACAAGGCACCCTCCTCCTATAAAAGGGAGAGAGGGGGTTTCTCAAAAAACAACACACTCTGAGAATATATCATACTTTAGAGAGAGAAAGAAAAGAGAGTACTTCATATATTTTGGGTTTTCTTAGCTAAACTTCTAAGATTAACCAGGTTCTTGGTGACCGATCAGCTCGGTTACATCAAGTGGCGCCGTCTGTGGGAAGTGTGACATCGAGTCACTTTGAGTTGAGACGTGAGGTTAGTGATGGCGGAAGAAATGAACCAGAAAAGAATAGGGGAGTTAATACCCAGAAATCTAGAAGAGGAACTAGCAGCTGCGGGAGGAGAAGCGACTCTGGAAAAAACACCCGTCACCCCTGTAAAAGAAGTCACACCAAGCACAATTACACTTACGAAGGAAGCCTTAGCCGACATAATCGCTAGTGCAATCCAGAAGAGCCGGGAGGTCGAAAAACAAAGGGTACCAAGAAAAGTAATACCCATCCTTTCGGATGGGCCGGAGGAAATTGATCAGCAGGAAGAACATGGGGAGAGTTATCCAAGAATATGGGAGCGATCCAGACAGGAAAAAACGCAGGATCCCTTGATATCCAGCATGCAGGACGAGCTGGAAGAGTTGCGGCGAGAGGTTGCGGGGAAGGACATGGAGAGTCATCCAGGCCATCCCTTCTCAGAAGGCATACTGCAGGCCGAGCTCCCATATGGGTTTAGGGCTGTCACCTTCACCTACGATGGACTCTCAGATCCTACCCGACATTTATACCGATTCAAGAACATGGCGATACTACATCGATATTCGGATGCCGTGAGTTGCAGAGCATTCTTGGATACACTGTTGTGAGTCGGCTCCAGATTAGTTCCACGGATACCCCCTGGTCACCACCGACTACAAAACTTTCAGCTCCGCATTCTTGACTCACTTTGCCAGTGCCAGTGCGCACCAAAAGACCTTGATGTCCTTGTTCAGTATCAAGCAATATTCTGGAGAAGCGCTGACAGCTTATGTGACCCGATTCACGAAGGCATGTCTGGAGGTACCCTCGTCGTCAGAAGAAGTAAAAACCAGTGCCTTGACGTAGGGACTGAGGTCGGGGTTGCTACGCACCTCATTAGCTAAAAAACCAGCCAGAACATATGATGAGGTCTTAACCCGATGCTCGAAATACATTAATGTTGAGGAAACCGAGAAGGATATGGAGGAATTGCAAGAAAAGCCCGAAGATGGGGAAAAGGGGTCCAGCAGATTGATACGACGGGAGGAGTACACCTTTCAAGGAAATTTACCTCGGGAAGATATGCCACGGGGAAAAACAGATCGAAAGAAGAACGATATCGTTCTAAGGCGACCAATATTTGACCAATACAACCCACTAACAATGAGGAGAGCTCAGGTTTTGGAAGCAGTTGAGGGTAAGATGAACAGGGTTATCGAGTGGCCTGCATCTCGTCCTAATAGGCCTACCCAGCCGAAATCAGAGCTTTATTGTCGATTCCACAATGATTACGGGCATAAAACAGACGAATGCAAGCACCTTAAGAATGAGATCGAGAGGCTGGTCCGAGCGGGACATCTGATGGACTTCACATATCAGCAGAGAAATGGAGGTCGGAGGCAACCACCCATGCCCCAAGGAGGTGCGGGGGTGAAAAGAGAAGCTCCTCGGGGACCATTGCTCCCAGACTAAAAAGGAGTGATCCACATGATATCAGGGGGACCAACCGACGGAAGTTCTAATCAGGCTAGAAAAGCCCATGCGCGAAAGGCTAGGTGTCATCAGCTCAAGGAGGTCGCCTCTGTAGGCAGTGGGCCTATCATTCAGTTCAGTCCCATGGATTATAAGGGGATACATACGCCCCACAATGACGCGCTGGTCATCACCGCGGAGATCGCCAGTTACGATGTGTTGTTACCCAAAATATTATCCGGAGATAGTATTGCTGGAATGATCGAGTAACAAACAAATGCGAGAACACTTCCGTGAGAAAATAGATAACACAAGATTTGACGGGGTTGTTAATCCTGGGCTTGAATGCTCTCGCGAGATGTTATTAATAAATATACTGTCGAGTACAAATATTAATGTTAGAATCTAATACAAGGAGTGTAAAGACTTCTAGTTATCTAGGCTTTAGAGCGCGTAGATTGCCGGAAGAACCAGATAGATAAATCTGTGAGTTCTTGCTTGGGATATATGATGAATGTGTATGAATATCACTATGAATGTGTTAGTGGTTGCCAAAAGAGCCTTTGATTCTCTCTTTGGTGTGTATTTTGCACTTAATTCGTAGTAGAATTCGCCCCCCTCTGGCCGCAGCAGTGAGTCCTCTATTTATAGGGGACAAGGTAGTTGGGATCCCTCAGGCGATCGCGGGCGATTGCCGTTTTCTATATTAAAATAAAACGGCCGATCGTCCCGTCACGTGGGCCTGTTCCCTTGAGGTCTGAGGTTGTAGTTGGAGGCCAGCTGGGTGAACCAATGGGAAGCCAGCACACGTTGCGAGTCGCTGTTCGAGGAGGGCCCACTTCGTACCTTTTGGCAGCCTTGTCGGTAGGTGTGGTAGGTGACAGGCTGGGGTCAATGATCCTATCTGTCGGTATCCTTTGAAGATCCGCGGGTGGGCCATCGTCTAAGATTCGGTCTTCGACGACTTTGACGGATGCTGGATCCATACGTGGCATGAGATGATCGCCTCTGGTCCGCTCATGAAAGACGATCGTCAGATAACAAAAGACGATCGCTGGGTACCAAAAGACGATCGCCGCATTGTGCCGAACTCTAGGCGTTTGTCCTGAGTATGTCTTTCATGGTCGGCTTCTCTGATCGTGATGCCGATCGCCTATCGAGGCGTATTAACCGCCGCACAACAATTGCCCCCCAGCTCGCCTCGATGTTGAAAACACGGGGTGAGGTGGCACTGTTGGCGATCGCCAATGTTTAAACGATCAGCCGATCTGAATTCAAATATGGACGACCTTCTTTCGCGTCGGGAGCAGCGGGAAAAGAAGGCGGGCTTTCTAACGTGGTAGGGACACGCGTCGCGCCGCTGTTGGGGGAGTCCGACGGTTTTGTCGGTCTTGTCGGTTGGCCTGCCCTCGAAAAGACGCGTATGCGAGATTCGAGGGCAGCATTTAATGCGTCCCCACGTGACGGTTGCGATCCAGCCCTCGAGGTTTCTCCTATTTGCATTTAAACCCTCGTCTCCATCTATAAAAGGGCCTGTGCTTCTTCTCCTTCACTTTTTTACGCGTCCTTTGTATCCATAGCTGAAATTCTGCAGAAATTTCTGGAGCTTGTTGTGCCGACCGTCTTCCTTTCTTTAGGTAAGAAACCCAATTCTTCTTTCTCCCTTAATTTTTTGAGAATATGTCGGGAGGATCTAAGGTCTTCGAGATCGGAAGCACTTCTGCCGCCGCGGCTTCGCCGGACCGGAAGGGAATTCCTGTGGGAATCCCCGTGGAAATGGCCGTAGAGGCTATTCGTGCGGGGATCGCACCCGCAGAGCTTGAGGAGCTTTTCAACGAGGCCGTAGTGGCGGGATCTGCGGCGGCGGAGGAGCGAGATGCGTCGCCGGTGGAGGAAGACGAACTGATGCGTTTGTCTTGGGAAAAAGATAGCGTCTCCGGCCCCGTCTATACGGCTTTTGGTAAACTTATGGATGGGATTGCCGGGCCCTGTCCGGAGTTTGATTTCGAGGCTTACTCCGCCGCTCATCCTTACGTACATGTGACGCGGACGGAGTTTCGGGCTGCTGACCCGTCTCAATGGACTCTTGGTCAGATTCGGAGTTCGGCGACCTAGAAGGACATGCCCCGCTGTAGGGTCAAATATCATATCCCCTCTGATGTGTCATTGCACGTGCCCACCGAGAACGAACGTGCTGACCAGCCTCCCGAGGGTATGGTCGCCATCAACGAAATGACCCTAGCTGCCGAACTGCGGTTTCCCTTGCCGTTCGCCGTTTCGTATCTGCTGATCGCCTGGAATTTGGCGCCTCTTCAGTTGACGCCGAACGCCTGGCTGCAGATTATCAGCACATTGACATTGTTTGGCGGTCATAGGTTGTTTCGCTTGCCTTCTGCGCTGGAGATGAATTACCTTTTTAAGCTGACTGTGCAGAAGAGATCGATCGGCGGTTACCATATCCAAGGTCGCCAGGGTAGGTTGGTCATTGGGGTGCCGAGCAAGGCTCGGGGCGACCTGACAAAGTGGTGCTGGGTTGGTGGAGCATGGAGGTCGGCATCGAGCGAACCGCCGGAGGAGGAGTTGGATATCCCCACCAATTTTTGGGAGAGGAATCCAAGTAAGGGTTTCCATTCTCCCTTTATTTGGATACTCCTTGGACTGATCTAATTTATTTCCCTTTTTGCAGGATCCCTTGTTCCATCGATCGACGATCTCCCATTTGATTTCTCGATCGTCTGGGAGCGGATTCGCGCATTGCCGGATTCCTATAAATACGTTCAATCAGTCAGCCACGAATCTCATCGGTTGGGAGCTCGACTGTTTCGCTTCCCTCGCCACCTGAAGGCCTCTGGTATGACTTTTCATCTACTCTCTTCTGCGAGGCGATCGTCTCCAAGAGGTCGCCACGTCTAAGTAAGTGTCTAACTTGTTTGAGTTTCTTCTTTGGCAAAGATTTATTTTCCCCGTATCGCCGAGCTACCGCAGGAGATTACCATGTCTAATCCCGGTTTTATCGGTCGCCTTCATCTGGGAAAGAAAACGGGTCGCGTTGCTGCGACGTCGTCTCGCCCTGCCCCTGTGGTGAGGCCCGCTGCAGTGCCGGTCGCCGAACTGGAATCTCAAGGTGAGGAACAACTTCAGCGCAACCGCAAGAGGCGGAGGCCGGAGGGGTCCCTTCCGTCGGCTGAGGCGGATTTAGCTATTTTGGAGCCGCCGATCGCCTCTCCCCCTGTTTCTTCCATTCCGATGGCGGAGGGGTCTGATCCCAGGCCATCGGCACCAAGCTCCAGGACACCTGCCGGCTTCTTGAAAAGGACGGTGATCACTGACGCCGAGACTTCTCGGGGAAAGCCCTATTTCGGCCGTGATCCAGAGCTGGTCAACATGTGAGAATGGTTTGATCCTTCCGAGCTAGGCGTTCTGAGTAAGGTTTAGGCTAACTCCTTGGTTTCCTTGGTTTGCGCTGCAGGGTTCGTCTTGCCGATCCGGACGTTGCTCCCGTGGTGCTGGACTTTCTGTCGAGCAAGGCTCCGCAACAGTCTCTCGAAGTCCCTGCTTACGTTCGCCAGGCTATCACTTCTCTGCCCAAGGCTTGGACGACCGATCTTGATGCGATCGCTCGTCGGCGATCTGGAGACGCCATGCAGGCGACTGTTGCCCTGGCTCTTCAGACGGCGACGATGGCCGTCCAAGCTGCTAGGGATTTTGAGGGGCGACCCTCTACTGCTCATCTCCATCGCGACCTCGAGGCCGCCCGGAACAAAAATATCGAGGATGCCAACCGGATCCGGTCTATGGAGAAGGAGTATGAGGAGACGGCCAAAAGGGCTAAGCAGGACGTGGATCGATTGCAGCAGGAGCTGAGTCGCTCTAAGGAGGCTGCCGATCGGTCCCGTGATGAGGAGAAAGAAACTCTCCAGAAGCTCGCGGCGTCGCAGGAGGAGGCGACCGGACGGAAGGCGATGGTGGATCGGCTCAGCGGTGAGCTGGACGTGGCGAAGAAGGAGCTGGAGAAGGCCCAGGGTGAGAATGCCGCCAAGGTTGTCGAGCTGGCGGAGGCTGAGAAGACGGCCGTGGAGTTGAAGGGCCAACTGAAGGCGATCGAGACCGATCCCTACCAAAATGTGGCGCTCGCCGGCGAGTTCGCCTATTACTTGGCCTATGCTGACGCTGTTCGAGCCGCAAAAAAGGCAGGGATCGAGATCGGTCCCTTGATGGAGAGCTTCAAATCCTACGCCCTCGCGAATCCTCTGCACCCGGAGTTCTCCTTGCCGATCCTTGACTTAGCCGACTTCGGGATCGACTTGAGTTGGTATACGGGTAAACTCATTCATCCCGAGGCCGAAGCCGATCCGCAACCTGAGGGCGATGGTCAGCCGGCGGGGCCTTGAGAGACATTTTGTTTTCCTCTGTTACTTTGTACTTTTTGTTTTCCTTTTGTAATGCCTTCGGGCCCCGTAATGTATGAAATTCGTGTTATGAATAAAATGTTCCTCTTTTCATACTGTCTCTTTATATACGATCGCCCTTTGAATGTTTTGCGTGCAATTTTTACGAGTACGTGTATGATTGCTCTCGTCGTTTTGCTCATCCGACCGATCGTCTGAGTGTTGAAAGTATTGACATGTTTTGAATCGGAATTCTTACTTGTAATTTTTGTCGGACGACCCCGATCGCCCTGCATGTTTTTGAGCGAAGCCGATCGAGTGTGGTTCCTCTTTGTTCGATCGTATTTGAGATTAGCTCGACCTATCCCTGCCCCCTTGTTTTTGTTCACTTATTGTGAGTAAGGAGACAAAAACTAGTCTGTCTGGCGAGCTATCTTCATTTTGCCGATTCTGAAGAGTCATGTGTGGTTGGGGTGTTCGATGGACCGATCTCCCCAATCGTGTCTTCGAGTGCGAGGGATATTGTGTATCCCGCGACTCACTTTGTGAGGTCCTCCGTTAGGCTACTTTGCCTTGTGTTAAAGCGAAGGCGGGCGATCTCGGTCTGGAGGAGTCCTTGCGCGGAGTGTTGTCGGCTTATTCGACACCACGTCCGCGGCTTGTCAGCTCTGCTTCCACCTCGGCCCGCCATGAAGATGGCGATCCTCGACGGTGTACGTTGAGACGGGGGTAACGGCACGTCGCATTGTTCGGGTTCACCATGTTAGATGATGTACCTTGAGGAGGTGCGATCGTGCCTACTGATTATTTTGGAGGGTCCTTCGGCTACGCCGGCCTCGTATTTAAACGAAGGGCGGGCGATCTCAGCCCAAAGGAACCTTGCATGGGCGAAGCTGTCGGTTCCATCGACCTCCAGGACCATGGATGCATTAATTTTACCTAGGATCGTCGTGATCAGCGATCGTCGGCGGTATGCGATATGCACAGTGGGCGATCGCCATAATAGATGGGATAGGAAAAATCTCATTATATTCCTTGTACATCATTGAAATTGAATACAAATTTATCACCGATAGTATTTTTTCGGATGCACGGCGTTCGGGGGTATTGGTCAGTACCGTCGGGATGTTCGATTCGTAGGCTCCTTTAGTTAGCCATCTGGATACTCGAAAGGTCCCTCCCGATTCGGACCAAAACGCTGTGTGGGTTTGGATCTTCTTAAGGACGAGATCGCCCACTTGAAATCTTCTTTCTCTGACCTTTGAATTGAAGAACTTCTCGGCTCTCCTTTTGTGGATTGTGTTCTTCATTTCTGAGGCCAGCCGTCTTTCTTCGAGCATGTCTAGGTCGATTCGTCGGGCTACATCGTTGTCGGTTGTCATCTCCTGCTCGGTTCGATGGCTGAGGACGGCGATCTCTGAAGGAATCACCGCTTCTGTTCCGAAGGCAAGGGCGAACGGGGTTTCTCCGGTTGAATTGCGGGTCGTCGTTCGGTAGGACCACAAAACGTCTGGGAGCTCGCTCGCCCAACGTCCTTGCCTGGATTCGAGTCGCGCTTTAATCGTGTGTTTGAGGATCTTATTCACTGCCTCTACCTGCCCGTTCGTCTGAGGGTGATAGGGCGCCGAGAATAACCTTTTGATTCCCCACTTCTCACAGAATTGCATGACTTCTAAACCGTCGAACTGTTTTCCGTTGTCGGAGATGATGGCCTGGGGCAGACCGAATCGGCATACGACGTTTTTCCATATAAACTTGATCACTTGCTCTTGGCCGATCTTGTTGAGCGGTTCGGCCTCAGCCCATTTGGTGAAATAGTCGACCCCAACGATGGCGAACTTACAGCCCCCTGGAGCCGTCGGCAAGGGACCTATAAGGTCGATGCCCCATTGCGCAAATGGCCAAGGGCTATACATGGAGGTGAGCTGTTCGGGTGATAGTTTAATGTTGGGGCCCATTATCTGACACCTATGACACGATCTGGCATAGGCGATCGCATCTTTCCGAAGTGATGGCCAGAAAAACCCTTGTCTGGTTGTCTTATGGATGAGGGCTCGCCCGCCCGCGTGGTTTCCACAAATCCCGTCATGGATCTCAGTTAAAACGAGCCGACCTTCCTCCGGTGTAATACACTTGAGGAGGGGAAGGCTGAAGGCTCGCTTGTAAAGCCGATCGTCAAATAGGGTATATCTGGTCGCACGAAGCTGGAGTTGGCGAGCTTTAACACGGTCGTCAGGTACCGTTCCGTCCTTTAAGTATTTGATGAACGGAGTCATCCAATTCTCCTCGGCGATGGCGACCGTGGTAACAGATTACGTCGATCGCCGGCCTTGCCGACTTTGTGATTTGGATATTGGAGAAGTGGTGCCGTCCGATGATGCTAGCTTGGAAAGAGCATCGGCACAGGAATTGTGCTCTCTCGGGACTTGTTCGATTAGCACTTCTTCAAATTTTGTGCACATTTCGACCGGCTCTTGGTATTTGACCATCATTGCCGCGCGCCTCATATTCTCCCTTGACTTGGTTCACGACCAAAAGGGAGTCCATGAAGATATGGAGGCGACGAACATCTAGGGCGAGGGCTAGATCGAGTCCGCCTACCAAAGCTTCATATTCGGCTTCATTGTTGGTCGCACGAAAACCGAAACGCACAGCATTTGTGAAACTCGACCGTCGGGGCTGATGAGGACAATCCACCTTGCTCTCGCATTGGTCGCTGAGCCATCCACATATAATTTCCAAGCAGGTCGGCCGACCTGGGTCGGACTGTGAGGGAACGTTAATTCCACCACGAAGTCCGCCAGAGCTTGGCCTTTGATCGCCGTGCGAGGAGCGTAAGTGATACCGTATTGGGCGATCTCCAGCGACCACTTGAGGAGTCGCCCGTTGGTGTCCGGTCGGTGCAGGACTTGTCTTAGAGGTAGAGTTGTTAGGACTTCCACTTGGTGATCGAAGAAGTAAGCCCTCAGCTTACGTACACTCATGACAAGGGCGTAGGCGATCTTCTCCAATGGTGTATAACGTGTCTCAGCGTCGTGGAGCGCCT
The DNA here is from genome assembly GCA_033398695.1 of Orobanche coerulescens. NCBI lineage: Eukaryota > Viridiplantae > Streptophyta > Magnoliopsida > Lamiales > Orobanchaceae > Orobanche > Orobanche coerulescens. Next base: position 117,471,987 of record CM065816.1, read on the forward strand.
AGCTAACGTAGTAGATCGGCAAGTGGGCTTGCCCCTCTGCTCGCACTGACGGCACTCAGCGCGACCTCCGAGGCCGCTAAGTAAAGGAATAATTTTTCACCGGGATCGGCTTTGCCAGATCTCGGGGTTAGATAGATATTCCTTTATTTTGGCGAATGCTATCTGGCTTTCTTTCGTCCATGCGAACTTCTTGTTCTTGATGGTCGCGAAGAAAGGCTTGCTTTTATCGCCGAGCCGTGATATGAAACGGTTGAGGGCGGCTAGACAACCTGTGAGGCGTTGCACCTGCTTGATGTTTCGCGGTTCCTGCATGTCAAGGATCGCCTGTATCTTGGTGGGGTTCGCCTCGATCCCCCTTTGGCTCACTATGTGCCCTAGGAACTTCCCGGAGCCCACCCCGAAGTTGCATTTCTTGGGGTTTAGTTTCATGTTAAACTTCTCAAGGATGGCGAACGTCTCGGCGAGATCGTTGAGGTGATCTTTCTTCTTGAGGCTTTTGACTACGATATCGTCAATGTAGACCTCCATGGTCTTGCCGATCTGATCGGCGAACATTCGGTTGACTAATCGCTGGTAGGTCGCCCCCGCATTTTTCAAGCCGAACGGCATTCTGACCCAAAAGTATATGTCTTTTTCTGTGTGGAAAGATGTGTGTTTTATGTCTTCCTCCGCCATTGGGATTTGATGATATCCGGCGAAGGCATCCATAAACGACATCATTTCGCAACCTGCCGTGCTATCGACCAGGTGATCAATATGAGGCATCGGGAAGTGATCTTTTGGACATGCGCGTTGAGGTCGGTGAAGTCAATGCATAATCTCCGGTGATCCGGTTGGCTTTTGACGAGCACCGCGTTGGTGACCCATCGGTTCGTCGTGGCTACTCCGATCAATTTGTTGTCGAGTAACCACGGACTTCTATGTCGGCGCCGCGTATTTCTCGGACCGAACTTCCTACGCTTTTGGTGAATAGGCTTCATCGCCGGTCGATCTTCGAGATAATGGCAAGCGTGTTGGGACTTATGCCAACCATATCTTGATGCGACCGTGCAAAGACTCCGATGTTCCTACGTAGCAAGTCGATCGATCCCCCTTTAATTCGTGGTCGATGCTTGCGCCGTCTGTACTTCCGTTCGGGGTGATCGGATCCATCGTAATGCTTTCCAACTCTTGGCGAGGCAGTCGCCTCTCGTTTGGTACGATCTCGGACTCGGTCCTTGGATCGATGTCGAGACTTGGCTCACCGATCCTTGGCTCGATGTCGTCACGATTGATGAGAGATGGCGTCCCCGAGTCGGGTTGGTACGAAGTGTTAGGCTCGTCGATCTCCATGGGTTGATCGTCGGTCGCTTCAATGTTACATATAGTATGGGAAGTATTGAAAGAAGTAACAACATAGGAGTAATTCAAACATCTCTTTGCCATTAGCCGATCTCCTTTTACGATGCCGACCGTCCCATCGGCGGTGGGAATTTGATACAAAAAAGAAAGATGAGGCGACCGCCTCAAAGGTTTCTAAAAGGGCGACCTAGGAACCCATTATAGATCTTTGGGCCTATCTATGATTACAAAGCTTAGGTTCTAGTAATCCTAACCTTGGGATCATAAAAGCATACTAGCTCAACGGAGAGCTTGATCCTCCCGTAGGCTTGGGCGTGTTGTCGCGAACCCTTGGAGCACGGTGTCGAAAGGCTTGATGAATTTGATTAGGTTGCCGAGTTGGTCTAGGGCGGATTTGAATATGATGTTGCAGAAACTCCCATTGTCGACCAGCACGCGATCGACCGTCTTTCCAAGGATACAAGCGGAGATCACTAGTGCATCCTCTTTGGGACATTGCACTCCCTCCGTGTCCTTGTTGGAAAAGGTGATGAGCGCGTCTCTAGAGATGCTCGGCTCCGGAGGAACTACAACATGGATTCCGGCGAATGCCCTCAGCTCGGCCTTTCGCTTCCTGTTCGACATGGTGGAAACCGGGGAAAGACCCCCGAGGTTTCCACCTCCTGCTTGAAGCATGTTGATCCGACCGCCAGAGTTGATCGGTGGGACCGAATCATCAGAGTACTCCGGCTCATGCTCGATCCTGGCGACCGGATTCGGAGGAGTTCTCTCGTGTTGTCGGCGTTCGCGCCCTCCGGTCCTTTCCGTCCTTGGCTCCGGCTTGGTGACCAAGTTGTCCAGTTTGCCTTCCTCAAGCGATCGCCAGAGTATGCCCGAGGAGGTCGCGGCATTAGCTAGTGTTGTGGCAGGACTCTTATGATAGGCACAGAATTTGCTACGGTCTAGGTGACCGTGGTCCCTTATCGGCTTTGGTTTGGAAAGCCACTCGCGACCCTTGATCGCGTTGAAGATGTGGGCCGGAGATAAGTTGAGGTTGTGGAGAAGGTGGACTTCTACATCCTCGAAGGCTTTGAACTCGCCAGGCGGCTTGGCGATCGCCTTTCTGGGCTTGGCGACCGCCTTCTTCTGGACATGGGAAGGTGTTTTTCCTTCTTCGGAGGGTCCCTCTTCTAAGCGGAGTGAGAGCATCCTCTGTCTGGCCAGGAAACCGGCGGCTTTGCCGCGGAAGATCGAGTAGGTCGGGGGGATATCTTTTGTGAGGTGTCTGAACATGGGCGAACGCCCGTGGAATCCGCTCATAACTGAGTTGAGAGCGATCTCGTCGCTGACGGGTTCACCGGTGTGGACTATCTCGTCTACCCGGTCGATGTAATCCTCATCCGATTCATCCTTCCCCTGCCTGATTTTCATCATGCGGTGGGGACCTTCCGGGCGAGCGGCTTTGGCGGCGAAGTACGACGTGAAGTCGTTCGCTAGCTTCTCAAAGCAATTGATTGAGCGAGATGGTAGTGAGGTGTACCATCTGTGGGCGAGATCGCCCAGAGTTAATGGGAACATACGACATTTCGTCGCATCTGAAGCTCCGCATCCGGTCATGTAGATCCGGAATTTGCTTAAGTGGGTTTCCGGATCCGATCTCCCCTCGTATAGAGGTGTTTGTGGGGGATTGATCGTTGGTTGGACTGGGGCGAGCTCGATCTGAGTCGTGAGAGGTTCGCTTGATCCAATGATCGATCTTCTGGCGCCTACCCTATTTTCCAGGAGCGCCTTCATCTCGTCGAGCTGGCGTTGCATGGCGGCCATCGCCGTTGCTTGACTGCTCGCCGAGTGGCTCTCAGAGCGTGAACCAAGGCGATCGTGTACTGATCCCCTAGCCCCGTGGTGAATGACGAGCTCCCTGCTAGCGGGTTCCTTCCTTGGCGGCGGGCGCTCGACCGACCACTGTCTCTTGGGAGTCGGATATGCCGAACTCTGGTAAAGGATTCGAGATACCGATGTCTCCTTTGGGGCTGAGTGCCTGTGTCGCCATGAGGGATCGCTCCCCAGGCGGCTGAAGACGGAATCGTCCTGCCTTACGAGAGCCTTCTCCTGTGGCTCGGGGTTTTCTGTCGATTTCTCAACATAGATCCCCTTGAGCTTTCGTTTGCTTTCCCGGCGGATGGTTGACGGAGTGATGGTGGGCGAGTCGTAGGCCTTCCGTCGCTCCCTGAGGATGGCTATAGCCTCCTCAATCATTCCTTGATGCAGGCCGATCGAGTGAGAGGCTAGAACTGTCCCTTGGGGGCGGGAGTGAGAGCCTAGCGTCGCCACGGTCGCCTTCCGCCGTGGGCTGAGATTCAGTCCGGGCCGGAATGAGATTTCCGACAGATCTCAGGGTGGCCCTCTTGGAGGTTGTCGCTGATGTCATTTCCTGAAGGTTTTTCTATTGAAGAACAGTGAGTGTTTCTTCAAGTATATGTCTGGAGAACAGTGAGTGTTCTTTGAGACGGTAGGGATAAAAATGAAGGTTTAGAGACCCCTTCCTCTAGCGCCAATTGTTGTTACCCAAAATATTATCCGGAGATAGTATTGCTGGAATGATCGAGTAACAAACAAATGCGAGAACACTTCCGTGAGAAAATAGATAACACAAGATTTGCCGGGGTTGTTAATCCCGGGCTTGAATGCTCTCGCGAGATGTTATTAATAAATATACTGTCGAGTACAAATATTAATGTTAGAATCTAATACAAGGAGTGTAAAGACTTCTAGTTATCTAGGCTTTAGAGCGCGTAGATTGCCGGAAGAACCAGATAGATAAATATGTGAGTTCTTGCTTGGGATATATGATGAATGTGTATGAATATCACTATGAATGTGTTAGTGGTTGCCAAAAGAGCCTTTAATTCTCTCTTTGGTGTGTATTTTGCACTTAATTCGTAGTAGAATTCGCCCCCCTTTGGCCGCAGCAGTGAGTCCTCTATTTATAAAGGACAAGGTAGTTGGGATCCCTCAGGCGATCACGGGCGATCGCCGTTTTCTATATTAAAATAAAACGGCCGATCGTCCCGTCACGTGGGCCTGTTCCCTTGAGGTCCGAGGTTCGATTGGAGGCGGTTTGGGTGAACGATGGGAAGCCCGGCCACGCGTTGCGAGTCATTTGTCGAGGAGGGCCCACTTCGTACCTTTTGGCGGACTTGTCGGTAGGTGTGGTAGGTGACAGGCTGGGGTCAATGATCCTATCTGTCGGTATCCTTTGAAGATCCGCGGGTGGGCCATCGTCTAAGATTCGGTCTTCGATGACTTTGACGGATTCTGGATCCATACGTGGCATGAGATGATCGCCTCTGGTCCGCTCATGAAAGACGATCGTCAGATAACAAAAGACGATCGCTGGGTACCAAAAGACGATTGCCGCATTGTGCCGAACTCTAGGCGTTTGTCCTGAGTATGTCTTTCATGGTCGGCTTCTCTGATCGTGATGCCAATCGCCTATCGAGGCGTATTAACCGCCACACAACACGATGTGCAAAGGGTGTTTATCGATACGGGAAGCTCGGTAGACATCTTATTCTATGACTGTTTCAAACAGATGAACCTGGAAGTGGAATTGAGAAAGGTAGATACCGCACTCTATGGGTTCTGTATGACCGAGGTGCAACCAGTCGGAGAAGTGGTGCTTCCGGTAGCACTAGGTTGGATGCCCCATCGGAAGGTCAAGACACTCAGATTTTTAGTGGTGGACACCAAATCGGCCTATAACGCCATTCTAGGATGACCAGGGCTCAACAAATTCGAAGCAGTGGCCTCTACCACACACATGAAAGTAAAATTCCCTGTAGGAGGTAAGGTAGGAGAAGTAGCCAGAGATCAGTTTGTAGCCCGATCTTGTTATCAGACAACGGTAAAGCAGGGAGTGCAGCGCGGAAAGAGGACACCCAAGCTCGGGGGTCAGGATCCGGAGTCTAAGAGGAATAAGCAATCGAAGGCGCCCGAGGAAGCTGAGGAAGAAGGCGTCAAGCCCAACGAGGAGTTACTAGAAATAGAATTGGTTCCAGGAAAGCCGGAAACAAAAACTCGCATGCGAAGTCGGTTGGACGATGGAATAAAGGAAAGCCTCATCAGCCTGCTAAGGAGATTCGCAGACATTTTCGCGTTCGTAGCTGAGGATCTGGTAGGAATCAGCCCAACAGTTGCCGAACACAGGTTGAACATCGACCCAACCATAAGACCAGTAAAGCAGAAGAGGAGGCATTTCGGGCCAGAGATGGATGGGGTCATTGGGGAAGAGGTCGATAAGCTCCTCCGAGCTGGACACATAATGGAGATCCAGTTTCCGGAGTGGCTATCCAACGCTGTGATGGTGGGAAAAGGCCAGGGGAAGTGGAGGATGTGCATGGACTTCCGGGACCTAAATAAAGCATGTCCCAAGGATCACTACCCATTACCCCGCATAGATCAGCTAGTGGATTCAACCTCGGGGTGCGAGTTACTCAGTATGACGGATGCTTCCCAGGGATATCATCAGATTCCTCTCGCACCCGAGGACAGAAAGAGGGTTAGTTTTGTGGTTTCAAAGGGAACTTTTTGTTATGTACGCATGCCTTTTGGATTAAAAAATGCAGGAGCTACATATCAGAGGATGGTCGACAGAATCTTTAGATCCCAAATCGGCAGAAATATGGAGGTATACGTGGATGACATGCTAGTGAAAAGTGTGAAGGCAGGAGAGCATATCAGAGACCTAGAAGAGACGTTCGAAAACCTGCGTGCGTACGGAATGAAGCTCAACCCATCAAAATGTTCTTTTGGAGTCAAATCGGGAAAATTCCTGGGATATGTGGTCACAGAACAAGGAATCGAGGTCAACCCGGAGAAGGTCAAGGCAGTGCTGCAAATGAATCCTCCAAAAAACATCAAGGATATCCAGATACTAACAGGAAGAATAGCAGGGCTGAGCCGTTTCATATCACGCTCGGCCGAGAAGGGATTCCCATTTTTTAAACTCTTAAGAAAAGGGAACAAGTTCGAATGGACCCCAGAAGCGCAAACAGCATTCGGAAAATTGAAAGAGTATTTGGCCGAGCTGCCCCTGCTCACCAAACCAGTACCAGGAGAGGATCTTGTACTCTACTTATCCGTGGGAGAAGGAGTGGTTAGCTCGGTCTTGCTAAGAAAAGAAATGAATAAGCAAAAGCCCATTTATTATACAAGCCGAATTTTGCAAGGAGCAGAACGGAACTACTCCGAGCTAGAAAAAGGGGTGCTGGCGTTAGTGGTTATAGCCAGGCGACTGAGGCCCTATTTCCTAGCCCACCGGATAAGACTGCGAACCAACTTGCCCTTAAGAGAGATATTAGGGCGACCTAATGTGTCAGGTCGTCTGGTGAAGTGAGCGGTAGAAATGGGGGAGTACGATATGGAGTATGAGCCGAGAACGGCGATTAAAGCTCAGGCCCTAGCAGACTTTATCCAAGAGGGGGCCATGCCATCGCCACCAGAAGGACAGTGGCTGTTACATGTGGATGGATCGGCAACAACCAGCGGTTCTGGGGCAAGGATAATCCTTACTACCCTGGAAGGTGAACAATTAGAGTATGCCATAAAATTCGATTTCAGGGCATCTAACAACGAAGCCGAATATGAAGCCCTGGTTAAGGGAATGCAGCTGGGAATAGACTTGGGCGCGCGACGACTCATTGCTTACTCTGATTCCCAACTGGTCACACAACAGGTAGAAGGAAAATTTGAGATAAATGAAGATCGGATGAAGAAGTATGTGGAGGAAGTGAAAGAGGCTGCCAAAAAACTAGGGGAATGGAAGTTAATCCATATCCCTAGGGCGGAAAATGCAAAAGCTGATTACCTAGCAAAAATGGGAAGCTCCTTAGTGGATTGCCGCTCACGAACAGTAACGATTCTGGGAGCAGCTCGGAGTAGCATCATGAAACAGGTGATGGAGGTGAACGAGATAGCATATTGGCGAACTCCTTTGTTGGCATACCTAATAAGGGCAGAACTACCCAAGGAGAGGCAAGAAAGAATGAAAATTGTGCGAAGAGCAGCGAGGTTCTGTTGCATTAATGATGAGCTATACAAGAGGTCCTACCTCGGTCCATACCTATGATGCGTTTCGGAAGAAGAAGGGCGAAGTATATTGGAAGAAATCCATGAAGGGTGCTGCGGAGACCATACCAAAGGAAGAGCGCTGATTAGCAAAACGCTAAGGGATGGTTTTTTTTGGCCGACCATGAGCAAGAGAGCAGTGGAAATGGTTAGGCGATGCCAAAAATGTCAAGTGCACGCACCCTTAATTCACATCCCAGTCGAGGATATGATCACCATGGGAGCACCCTGTCCATTCGCTAAATGGGGAATTGATATCATGGGCGGTTACACTGCTCGGGAGGAAGAAAGTTCTTAGTAGTAGCCATAGACTACTTGACAAGTGGGTAGAGGCCGAGCCCGTGGCCACCATAACCGAGCAAAGAATCATAAGTTTTGTTTAACAACATTTCTTTGCAGTACGGAGCGCCCCAGATACTCATCTCAGATAATGGAACCCAATTCAATGGGAAGAGAACCCAGTCCTGGTGCGAGGGTATGCATATCAAGCAAAGGTTCGCTGTGGTTGCTCACCCGCAAGCTAATGGGCAAGTGGAGGTAACTAACAGAACAATCTTGCAGGGAATAAAAACCCGCTTAGACAAAGTTGGAGGAGGATGGGTGGATGAACTTAGCTCGGTACTATGGTCGTACAGGACCACACCTAGATCGTCAACAGGAGAAACACCCTTCAGTATGGTATACGGGTCCGAAGCCGTCATCCCCGCAGAAGTCGGAGAAATGTCCCATCGGGTTCGATGGTTCAACGAGGTGGAGAACGAGGAAATAATGAAGGAGGCGTTAGATACCATAGAAGAAAGAAGGGAAGCGGCGGCAACACGAACTGAAAGATACAAAAGCTTGACAAAAGCCGCTCATGAGAAAAGAGTCAGGAAGAGACAGTTCCAGGTCGGTGATTTGGTGCTTAGGCGAGCTGATGCCCTCAGAAAAACAGGAAAGCTGGAGCCGAACTGGGAAGGCCCATACAAGGTAATCCGAATTTATGCGGGGGGAGCTTACGAGGTTGAGGATATGGAAGGGCACCTCATCAAAAGACCTTGGAACATATGTCACTTAAAAAAGTATTTTGTGTGAAGAGGTGTGGAAAAAAGCTTATGTTGTTTTAATAAAAGTCTATTACAAAAATATCTATCTCTGAATGTGTTGATCAAGTAAAACTAGAAATGACATCTGATCAGGCGGAACGCCTTCAGATCCGAGTAAGGGTGAACCGGCCTCTGACATCTGATCTGGCGAAACGCCTTCAAATCCGAGTAAGGGTGAACCGCCCTCTGACATCTGATCAGGCAAAACGCCTCCAGATCCGAGTAAGGGTGAACTGCCCTCTGACATCTGATCAGGCGAAACGCCTTCAGATCCGAGTAAGGGTGAACCGCCCTCTGACATCTCATCAGGCGAAACGCCTTCAGATCCGAGTAAGGGTGAACCACCCTCTGACATCTGATCAGGCGAAACGCCTCCAGATCCGAGTAAGGGTGAACCGCCCTCTGACATCTGATCAGGTGAAACGCCTTCAGATCCGAGTAAGGGTGAACCGCCCTCTGACATCTGATCAGGCGAAACGCCTCCAGATCCGAGTAAGGGTGAACCACCCTCTGACATCTGATCAGGCGAAACGCCTCCCGGATCCGAGTAAGGGTGAACCGCCCTCGACATCGATCGGGCGAAACGCATCGGATCCGAGTAAGGGTGAACCACCCTCGACATCGATCAGCGAACGCCTCGGATCCGAGTAAGGGTGAACCGCCCTCGACATCCGATCAGCGAACGCCTCGGATCCGAGTAAGGGTGAACCGCCCTCTGACATCTGATCAGGCGAAACGCCTCCAGATCCGAGTAAGGGTGAACCGCCCTATGAAGCTATGACTAAGGGAAATACCCAACCTACACTAAAGATCGGTGAAAAAGTTAAGTCAAAGTGGTCGGGTTACATTTAAGATATTTCGAAATTTAATAGTCGGGACTATACTAAGAAAAAAGTCGGGCCATGTCGGAAAGTAATCATATCAAATAAAACAGGCACAAGATACATCAAGGTTACAATCAACACCGAACTATATCAACTTGTCATACAAAGCACATCACTATCATACAAACCCCAAGTATATTCAACTCAAAAAGTTGTCATTCAAAATAGCCGTTCCAGTACAATAAAAAGAAAAGGAAAATATCTGTAAAACAAATCAAAAACTAAAGAGATGTTTAGATGAACATACCCATGGGATTGGGTGGAAGATCGCCGGAGAAAGGTAGAGCAAGCGCGTCGCCGGAGACAGATAGCTGTCATCGCTAGTGTCTCCAGAGAATTTTCGCACCAGAGGTTGAGGATATAAAAACGCGGAAATGACAAAGGAAGAATAAGACCTCCTTTTATAGGAGGGAGGGGCGAAAACCAAGAAGGATAGGGACGATCTGGAGCGTCCGATGCCCTATTCGAAAGAACGGCTGGGATTTGGCACCATCTTATCCGACCTATAGCAGGTCGACACCTGGCTTTGACCATCGACGCGACGTTTGGGAGGCGGGGAAAGGAAAAGACAGGTTATTATAGCGCACGAAGTCCAAAGAGCCTCGTTATCTGGGAACGGGAGTCCCAAGGATTATTGCGTCAAGGTCGTCCGATTATAAACAAATCTTACTCTACTCGGTCTTACAGCTCGACTAGAGTAGGGGGGACTGGTTGATAGGACGCCGAATGTACGCTCCCTGAAAACCCGGTTTAAAATATGGACCAATAAAAGTCCGACCTAGGTTCTTAGATAAGGGGATGACAACCTCAAGGTCCTTTAGAAGGTCGCCGACCTCGGAGGCCCCACTTAGCTGTAACGTCTGTTAGAAGGGCGCCGACCTCGGAGGCCCTGCTGACCTATGATATCTGATAAAAGGTCGCCGACCTCGGAGGCCCCTCTTAGCTGTGACATCTGTTATAAGGGCGCCGACCTCGGAGGCCCCACTTAGCTGTAACGTCTGTTAGAAGGGCGCCGACCTCGGAGGCCCCGCTGACCTATGATATCTGATAAAAGGTCGCTGACCTCGGAGGCCCCTCTTAGCTGTGACATCTGTTAGAAGGGCGCCGACCTCGGAGGCCCCGCTGACCTATGATATCTGATAAAAGGTTGCCGACCTCAAAGGTCTCTCGACCTACTGATTTGAATAGGAATGAGCCGACCTAAAACCACCGAACTCAGGAAGGTCAAACGCTTGGGAAAGAAGATCCTGACTCACCTGACAGAATCCCTAAGATCCAGGGATTGAGAGCCCATACCTTGCAATCCCAGAAATCCAGGGATGGAAAATCGCAGCCTGAATCCCTGGATATCCGGGATTTTCTCTGGAAATCAGAGAAAATCTTAGACAACAAGGCACCCTCCTCCTATAAAAGGGAGAAAGGGGGCTTCTCAAAAAACAACACACTCTGAGAATATAGCATACTTTAGAGAGAGAAAGAAAAGAGAGTACTTCATATATTTTGGGTTTTCTTAGCTAAACTTCTAAGATTAACCCGGTTCTTGGTGACCGATCAGCTCGGTTACATCATCTAGGATGCAATTTTCAATGTAAAATTTATATGTAATGACGAAGACCGGAGGAAGATCCGTTTCGAGAAGACGAAGATTCAAGACGAAGACTTGTAATTAGATTACGGAGTTTTTGTTTTCTAGGAACGGTTCATGAACCACATATTGGTAGCAACTAGGTTGTGAATGGTTGTTTCATATTGTATGAATGCCACAAACGCGCTTAAATGAATTAATGTGCAAAGTGTAACATTAATCGCGGAAATTCTCCCACAACAAATTATTAAGTTTATAAGGTTTCAAGGTTTTCCTTCCCTCCATCGAGCTTTCGGGAAATTGAAATCCAAACCGGATGTGCTATGCTTCCGAGTTATCGGGGTAGTCGTTCGGGGAGCACGGATAAATTATCGGGGGCGCATTGGATGCCTTCGGTTGGAGCAAATTTTATCCCTAGAAACCTGATAGGTTGCCGGATAAGATTCAATTGTAAAACTGATTTGCGTCGATGGTATAAACTTAACTTGTTCACGAACCATAGAAATCGTATAGGTTGAGGGGAGTGAACAAGGGGAAAAAGAAGATCGAATCATCCATTATATGGGTTGATGTTGGACACCACTTTATAAAAATTAATAGACTAGAAACTTGTTCGGTTGCCCTCTATTAATATTTATAAAGAACTCGATCACTACTATGAAGTAGTGCGACGATACTTCCGAATTTCACATGGGAGTGTGTTGTTCCGATAAAAATAGTGGGAGCTGGGTAACAAGAATAGAAAAGACCTTAATTCTATACTCAGAACATAATATAACAAGTCACTAATTAATCTGTTATACTTAATGTAGACATAACTCTCAATATGACAATGAATCCACTCGCAATTCAACTCGAAAAGAACACCTTAATGGGACCTAACTTTGTGGATTGGCTCCGCAATCTGATGATTGTCCTCAGTATAGAGGTATTGGGATACGTCTTGGATACGGATATTCCGGTGCCTCCTGTGTGGACCCTAGCCAATCAGGAAGAGATTGAAAACCACGAAAAGTGGGTTAAGGATGACGTGAAAGTCCGTGATTATATGATGGCTTCCATGTCTAATGAGCTTCAGAGAGCTCATGAGCAAATGACTTCTGCTAGGCAGATTCTATCTCACTTAACCGAGCTTTAGGGTGAGCACAGCAGAACTGCTAGATATGAGATATCCAAGCAACTGTTCGGTGCAAGGATGAAGGAAGGTGAGAAAGTTGGAGAACACGTCCTCAAAATGATATCCATGATCGAGAGATTGGAGGCTCTTAATTTTAAAATGGATACTTCTCTCCAAACCGACCTTATCCTACAGTCTCTCCCTGAATCCTTCTCATAGTTTGTTATGAACTTCAACTGCAATGAGATTGCATGTAATTTAGCTGGGCTAATGAACAAACTTGTGACCGCTCAGTCTCAGATGAAGACTCCGCGGATGAATGAGTCTGCTCTTGTGATTTCTTCTGGACCCCGAAGGTTTAAGAATAAGAAGAAAAATACCAAGAAGCAAATAGGACCACAAGTTAAGAACCTTAAGGGAAAGGGCAAGGCCCCGATGGTTCTAAAGAACAAGAAGAAGAAGGATGCTTGTCTCAAGTGCGGTGAGCTGGGCCACTGGGCTAGAAACTGTCCAATTCTTCATGGCACTTCAGGTACATAACTTTTAGTTTTGGAAACAAATTGTTCTGCTACTGTATTTTCTACTTCCTGGATACTGGATTCTGGTGCTAGTTCTCATATTTATACTGTGAATCAGGATCTGGAACAAAGTAGGAAGCTTGGAGCTGGAGAAGTTATGATCACAGTCGGAAGTGGGCATAGTGTCGAGGCGACTGACATAGGATCACTTCTTTTGGGTTTAGAATCCGGTTTTGTTTTGACTTTAGAAGATGTACTTGTTTTGCCCAAGGGGCACAAAAACATTGTATCCATTCCGGTCATGGACCGAAAAGGCTTTTCATTTTTCATTGGTGATGGTTCCTGCAAAATTTATTTTAGAAATAAACTAGTGGGTACTGCTACATTGTTGAATGGATTGTATCATCTAATTCTCAGCAACAAAGTAGTTGTGAATACTATGACTAGAAAACATGGTAGGGATGAAACCAATCAAGTTTTGAAATGGCATCTTAGACTTGGTCATATTGGTCAGACCAAGGTTTACAAGATGGAAAAAGATAGACTTATGGGTCCATTGGGATTGGATCCCTTTCCTACTTGTGAATCTTGCCTTAAAGGCAAAATGACTAAGTCCCCCTTCACATGGACTTTTGAAAGAGCCGCTGATAAACTGGGATTAATCCATACCGACGTATGTGATGCTTTGGAAGAAGCACGTGACGGATATCAATATTTCATTACGTTTACAGCTGATCATACTAGGTATGGTTATGTATACTTAATGAAACATAAATCCGAGGCCTTTGAGAAATTCCAGGAATTCAAGGCCCTAGTCGAGAAACAAACTGGTAATCATACCAAAGCATTTCGGTCGGACCGAGGTGGCGAGTATATGAGTACGGAGTTTGATGAGTTCCTTAAGGAACATGGAATAGTTTCACAACTAACACCTCCAGGTACTCCTCAGTTAAATGGTGTGTCAGAAAGAAGGAACCGGACCTTGTTGAACATGGTCCGTTCCATGCTGGGCTATACTGACTTACCGATTTACCTATGGGGGTATGCACTCCTGACTGCTGCTTACATCTTGAATAGATGTCCTTCCAAATTCGTTCCTAAAACTCCATATGAGATGTGGGAGGGCAGGAAACCAAGTCTTAATCACATTAGGATTTGGGGATGTCCCACCTATGTCAAGAAGACTAAGGTGGAGAAGTTGGAAGCTAGGTCCGCGAAGGGACGTTTCATTGGATTCCCATCTGGGATGATGGGATATATATTCTACATGCCCGAAGATCGAAAGATCGTTGTTGCTTTACAAGCACACTTCCTGGAAGATGAGTTCATTCAGGAAGGCGGAGCAGGTAGAAGTATTTCTTTTGAAGAATACAATGAAACTCCTCGGGAGACACCTGTGCAAGAAACTAGAACCGAACCTTCTGAGACACAAGTACAACCACCTCGTAGGTCTAGTAGGATGTCTCATTTACCTGAGAGGTATGGGCTTGTTCACTTGGAGAAGCTGGGTCTCCATAAGGTTCCAAGTGATAGCCAAGAGATCGACCCGACGACCTATGACCAAGCGATGGTGGATCTAGACTCCGCGAAATGGCATGAAGCTATGCAAGCTGAGATAGACTCGATGCATGTCAATCAGGTTTGGACTCTAGTAGACCGCCCCAAAGGCATAGTGCCTATTGGGAATAAGTGGATCTACAAGAGAAAGACTGATGGTGATGGCAAGGTTGACGCCTATAAGGCCAGGCTTGTGGCAAAGGGTTATACCGAGAAGGAAGGGATCGATTACCACGATACATTCTCGCCCGTAGCCATGATCAAGTCTATTCGCATGATGCTTGCTATAGCTGCCTACCACGATTATGATATATGGCAAATGGACGTAAAGACGACTTTCCTTAATGGATTCCTCGAGGAGGAAATCTATATGGAGCATCCTAAAGGCTTTGTGTCCGAAGTTGATATTCAGAAAGTGTGCAAGCTTCAGCGTTCCATTTATGGGCTGAAGTGAGTGTCGCGTAGTTGGAACCATCGTTTTGACGAGGCGGTCAAAGAGTTTGACTTTGTGCAAAATGAAGAGGAACCTTGGGAGCAAGATCGCATTCTTAGTACTATATGTGGATGACATTCTACTAATAGGAAATGATGTGGGAATGCTCAGTTCTGTGAAAGCTTGGCTTTCGAGTAATTTCTCCATGAAAGACTTGGGAGAAGCTACCTATATTCTTGGTATTCGGCTCTATCGGGATAGAACGAAGAGAACAATAGGTCTTTCCCAAGCCCTCTATATAGATAAAATCTTAAAGCAATTTAAGATGGATGATTCTAAAAGAAGGTTCCTACCGATGCGACATGTAATAAAACTCTCCTTGAAGATGTATCCTCAAAGTGAGGAACAACGAAAGGAAATGAGTAACATACCATATGCTTCGGCCGTGGGTAGCCTTATGTATGTTATGTTGTGTAGGAGACCTGACATTGCGCATGCTGTAAGCGTGGTGAGTAGGTTTCAGGCAAACCCAGGTAGGGAACATTGGACTGCCGTAAAGAACGTTCTCAAGTACTTGAAAAGGACTAGAGATATGGTTCTGATGTACGGCGGTGGAGAATTGGATGTGGTGGGATTCACTGATTCGGACTTCCAAGGACTGAAGGACGACTCGATGTCTACTTCTGGCTACATATTTACTCTTAATAGAGGAGTAGTATCTTGGCGTAGCGCCAAGCAAAGCGCGACTGCTGATTCCACCTGTCAGGCTGAGTATCAAGCAGCCTCGGAGGCTTCCAAGGAAGGGTTCTGGATTAAGAAGTTTCTGGGAGAACTTCAAGTGATACCATGTCTTTGAAATTTGCTGTTCATTGTCTGCGACAACGATGGAGCTGTAGCGCAGGCCAAGGATCCGAGGTTTCACAACAGCACCAAACATATTTAGAGTAAGTATCATCTCGTAAGAGAATTTGTTCGCAAGGGATACATTGTGCTGCACAGAGTAGACTCGGCTGACAACGTCTCCGATCCACTGACCAAGCCACTTTCTCAGACTAGCTTGGAGCGTCATCTGGAGAACATGGGTATTAGATACCATAGTGTGTGGCATTGAGTGCAAGTGGGAGATTGTTAGGAGTATGCCCTCGAATGCCACTCAGAGGATGTTGAGTGAGGGCATTGTACGTGTAATTATGTAAATCATTAATATAAGGCAATGAATGTTTCCTTATTTACTGGCAGTTACTGGCATTCCTAACTCGTAAATATACATATAGAAACTAGTCTGTGTATTTGAGAGCAAAACGTCCCACTCCTTATTTGATAAGGGGCTCGGAACTGGAAAGGTTTATAGCTCAAATACTTAATCGTTCGCAAGTCGATGAAACTTGACTAGGCGTTAAGTTTATGTGAAGACTTGTATGACGTGTTCTTTGACATGGAGAGTGCCTGTCGAACACTAATGATTAGTGGGAGCACACATTATAGGTATGCTAATTGGATTAGTATACTCGAACCTACTCACCCTCGATTCGTCACACGGATTTCACTCCGGGACAGTCAATGACGGAATCGAAAGGTTGTGATAGGTATTCGTGAACCTTCGACTTGAGGATTTAGTAGGGATGTGCTTGTGACGTTAAGATTTTCATTAGAGTAGTTCGACCCTATAAACCAGGAGGTGGGGGTCAACCTCGACATGCATCTTAACGGGCAAGTAGCAGGTCCTACTGAATACCAAGATAGAATTCTTTCTCCCGTTAGTGAGCGGGTTATATGTCCTATGCGGTTATTGGCAGATGATATCATAAGTCTTTGACCAAAGCATTGGAGCTAGTTGTATTGGATACACGAGAGCTCAATGATCTCGATTTGCATTAATGCATGCATAGCATCAAGTATAGATAGGGTTTGACTGACCGTGACCCTATAACTTGATCGGGACATTTGAAAGAAGGGTTTATACATATACTGGTATTCACGACAGAATAATTCTTGAATGATCCCAATCATTCGTTCTCAGTTGGGGTACGGTGTAGGCCGCCAAGCTGGCTAGGTGGTGCTACTACTCTTTGGTTCCTCCCATTGCTGACTAATACGGACCTACCGAGTCGCGCAATAGGATTGACGACGGAATGAATCAAGCTAATTCTCTCATTATGAAAATTAGATATTGGATATCTAATTTTGGGACATTGGATGTTTAAATTGATTTATTGGATAAATTGATTTACGACCTAATGAAATAAATAAATTACTGGGTGATTAATTTAATTCATGAATATAATTATTTCTTGGAGAAATTAATTATATTATTTTGTATTTGATATGTTTAATTAATTGGATTAATTAGTCGATATAAATACATCGAAACGGAATCGGAGTTTATCTGTTTGGCCTCTCGGGAGTCCGAAACGAACTAAACTCATTCGTTTCATCCTCATAGCCGCCGCCCCACTAATATACATGTGTATGTATTGACTTGTCCATATCATGATGTTTGGAATATCATGTGTTTAGGGAACAAGTATCATATACATTATATGGTGGGGTTAGATTCTCATTACATGAGTTGTATTCTTGTGAGCTGAAAATGCATAAGAAGAGGACTTTGATCTCTCAATCAACATACATGATTCCTTACATGAGTTGTAGTGAGAGAAAGTGAAAAAGGAGTTCTTCTTCATAGTCATCTTCTTCATCAACTTAGTTCTTGATTTTTCTTAGAGAAAATGTCAAGATATAAAGAGAGAGTAAGATTAAAACACTTAGAGTGTAATAATCTTAATATACAAAGCTTCAACACTTGATTCTAGCCGTAACCTTAGAGGTTAATCGGGTGTTGTCATTCCGTTAGTTTTTCCAGCGCGTGACAAGTAGAGGCATGGTATTTCGGCGTTGGATCATTCAAGTGCTTGGAGTGCTTCGTTCGTAAAGAATTCAAGTAAATCTTGGGGAATAGCTCAAGAGAAGGATTCCATATAATCAACGGACTACAAGGGTGAGTTTCTATATCTCTTGTTGAATTCATTTATATATATTCATATATACGTAGATCGATCGATCCTCGTAGGATTCGGATCGAATTAATTTTCGTTTTACCGCTTCCGCTGGGCCTTCGTTTTAGGCACCGAATCCCAACAATATCTTCCCATTTCCATTCTGGAACGGGAAGCGACTGCAACAATCCGGCTGGTCGCTGATGCTCGATTTTGACCTGTTGACAAGTCAAACATCTCGCTACAAATTGCGCGACCTCCTCCTTCATATCGTTCCACCAAAAGGTCTTCCTTAGGTCCGTGTACATATTTCTCGATCCAGGATGAACTGAGTAAGGCGTAGCATGGGCCTCACGCAAAATACTCTGCCTCAATTCCGAGTCGTTCGGTATATAAAGTCGACTCTGGAATCTCAACACACTGTCCTCGTGAATCACAAATCCAGGATACTTTCCTTTAAGAACATTATCTCGGATTTGAGCAATCATCGGATCCTCTAACTGCTTCAGTTTAATTTCATCGATCAGCGACGAAGAAATTTCTAAAGCACAAAGTTGCCCGACAACTCCTGGAAACAAAATCTCGACACCCAACTCGATCAAATCACGCCGAAACCCAGCTTGAGATGTAAGTATCTCAAGTATCCACAACGTAACCAGTTTCCGACTCAAGGCGTCTGCCACGACGTTCGCCTTGCCCGGATGATAAAAGATTTCGAGGTCATAATCCTTAATCAATTCCAACCACCTCATCTGCCTCATATTTAACTCCCGCTGAGTGAATATGTACTTCAGACTTTTATGATCGGTAAAAATCTGACATGCAGAGCCAAAGATATAATGACGCCAAATCTTGAGTGCAAAAACAACCGCCGCTAACTCCAAATCATGAGTAGGGTAGTTGAGCTCATATGGCCTCAACTGTCTCAACGCATAAGCAATAGTCTTGTTGTGCTGCATCAAAACGCACCCAAGACCTGGACCCGAAGCATCGCTATAAACAACAAACCCACGTTGCCATATGGCAACGCTAGAATCGGGACTGAAGTCAAACGCCTCTTCAGCTCCTCAAAACTCGACTGCCTTTCGTCATTCCGGACGAACTTCTCAGATTTCTGAAGCAACTGTGTAAGTGGCCGAGCCAGTTGCGAAAACCCCTCGACAAACCTACGATATTAGCCAGCCAAACCCAAGAAACTACGGACCTCCCTCATATTCTTAGGCGGTGTCCAATACAGCACTGCCTCAATCTTATGTGGATCCACACGGACCCCCTGTGCTGAAATCACGTGACCCAGAAACATCACTTCCTTCAGCCAGAACTCATATTTCAAGAACTTCGCATAGAGTCGCTCGATCCTCAAAACGTTCAACACCACAGGCAGATGATGCGCATGCTCTTTCTCATTCTTCGAGTAGATAAGGATGTCATCAATGAAGACAACAACATACTTATCCAAATACTTGATGAAAACCTTGTTCATCTATTTCATGAACACTGTCGGCGCATTAGTTAGCCCGAAGGGCATAACCACAAGCTCATAATATCCGTATCTCGTCCGAAAAGCTGTTTTTGGGACATCGGACTCCTTCACTCAAAGATGATAGTATCCCCATCTCAAGTTAATCTTCGAGAATACTGCAGATCCCTGCAACTGATCAAACAAGTCATTAATCCTTGGCAAGGGATACTTGTTCTTGATGGTCACCTTGTTCAGCTCATGATAGTCGATACATAAACGCAGTGAACCATCATTCTTCCGCACAAACAGAACCGGTGCGCCCCAAGGAAAAGCGCTCGGTCGAATATACCCCGACTCATGAAGCTCACTCAACTGCTTCTTCAACTCGGCCATCACTGAAGGTGCCATGCGATACGGCGCCTTCAAAATGGGAGCCGCACCCGTCTCTAACTCGATAGCAAACTCAACCTCATGGTCCGGTGGTAACCCCAGCAACTCGTCAGGAAAGACATCAGGGAACTCACTAACGATTGGAATCGATGAAAAATCGACCCCACCATTCTCCACCTTCAAGGCGTAACACCAATAACCAGTACACCCATTCCACAGAAGTCTCATCGCCTTCAAGGCGTTAATTACGAACTTCTGGTTTCCTTTCTTTTGCCCCGTGAAAGAATACTCGGTGTCGTCCTCGGCTAATATGGTGATGATCCTCGTGCGGTAGTTCATGATCGCACCATGCCGCTCGAGCCAATCGTCCCCGAGAATCAAATCCTCACCCTCAACACCCACAACAATAAGATTAGAGAGCCAAGCCCTCTTACAAATAACCACAGATCAGCCTCGGATCTCCCGATCACCAACTATCCTATCACTGGTAGGAAGCTTAACGATGAAAGGCTCGCAAGACGACAAATAGTCAAGACTCAAACGGCACACACATTCCAAGTAGATGAAAGAATGCATAGCACCAGAATCGAAAAGCACACTGATAGGATGAGAATGAATATGAACGGTACCTATAGCCACAGTAGCCGCTGGATCATCGGGCCTCCTCATCTCATAAATACGCGGATGAGTGGATCCGATACTGGAAGCTCCCCCTCTAGTGGGCTGGCCCCGACCTCTCCCTCGGCCGACACTCGGCAGAGACTGTGGAGCAAACGGCCCCTGGTTCACACTCGGCTCCTTAGGCGCTGGAAAACAAGCCTGCACACCAAGAGTCTGCCCTAAATGATCACATAAAGAAGCCTTGTGTCCCACCTGGCCACAAGTATGACAAGTCAACAGCAGGCGAGGACACTCCCGGTTCCTATGGCCCGGCTTGCCACAGTTAAAACATCTGACCTCACGAGTGGAGGCACTGGCAGTACCTCGAAAGTGTTGGGATTCGGTGCCTAAATCGAAGGCCCAGCGGAAGTGGTAAAATGAAAATTAATTCGATCTGAATCCCTACGAGAATCGATCGAGCTATGTATATACGAATATAAAACGAAGCACAAGAAGATACGAGAAAGATACTCTTGTAGTTTGTTGATTAAATGGTGTACTTCTCTTGAGCAATTCCCGAAGCTTTAGTTGATTTCCCTACGATCCAATCCGCTCCAAGCTCTTGGATGATCCAACACCGAAAACACCGCGTCTCTACTTGCCACGCACCGGAGAAACGAACGGAGTGACTATACCTCATTATCCTCCAAGGATACGACTAGAACAAGGTTATAGGATATAATCTAAAAATGTGATTATAACACTCCAAGTGTATAACTCACAATCTCTCAGTCTGTGTTGAATTTTTCTCCAAGAAAAACTCAAAATATGAAATGAAGAAGATGAAGACTAGGAGAAAACAATTCTCTCTCTCTCTCTCTCTCTCTCTCTCTCTCTCTCTCTCTCTCTCTCTCTCTCTCACGGATGGCTCAAAGTGTGTTGGAGAGTGATGAAGTCTTCCACCTTTATTCAATTTCAACCCACATGATACATCTCATCCATATGAGACATTCCCCTACAAAAGTCATTGTCTTCCATTATAAAATGGAAACAATGACCAAGTGGAAGGTAGGTGTAAAGGGGGGGGGCATCATGAAGAAATCGGATGAGTTCGGTTCGTATCAGACTTCCGTGAGTCCAAACAGATAAACTCCAATTTCGTTCCGATGTATTTATATCCATTAATTAATCTAATTAATTAATCATATCAAATACAAAACAATATAATTAATTTCTCCAAGAAATAATTATATCTACGAATTAAATTAACCACTTAATAATTTATTTAATTCATTTGGCTGTAAATTAATTTATCCAATAATTCAATTTAGACATCCAATGTCCCCAAAACTAGATATCCAATATTTAATATTCATAATGAGAGAATAAGCTCGATTCATTCCGTTGTCAATCCTATTGCGCGACTCGGTAGGTCATCTCAGTCAGCAATGGGAGGAACCAAAGAGTAGTAGCACCACCTAGCCAGCCTGGCGGCCTACACCGTACCCCAACTGAGAACGAATGATTGAGATCATTCAAGAACCATTCTGTCGTGAATACCAGATACGTATAAACCCTTCTTTCAAATGTCCCGATCAAGTTATAGGATCACAGTCAGTCAAACCCTATCTATACTTGACGCTATACATGAGTTAATGCAAATCGAGATCATCGAGCTCTCGTGTATCCAATACAACTAGCTCCAATGCTTTGTCCAAAGACCTATGATCTTATCTGCCAATAACCGCATAAGACATGTAACCCGTTCACTAACAGGAGAAAGAATTCTATCTTGGTATTCAGCACGACCTGCTACTTGCCCGTCAAGACGCACGTCGAGGTTGACCCCCGCCTTCCAGTTTATAGGGTCGAACTAATCTAACGAGAATCTTAACGTCACAAGCACATCCCTACTAAATCCTCAAGTTGAAGGTTCACGAATACCTATCACAACCTTTCGATTCCCTCATTGACTGTCCCGGAGTGAAATCCGTGTGACGAATCGAGGGTGAGTCAGTTCGAGTATACTAATCCAATTAGCATACCTATAACGTGTGCTCCCACTAACCATTAGTGTTCGACAGGCACTCTCTATGTCAAAGAACACGTCATACAAGTCTTCACATAAATTTAACGCCCAATCAAGTTTCATCGACTTGCGAACGATTAAGTATTTGAGCAATAAACCTTTCCAGTGCCGACCCCCTTATCCAATAAGGAGTGGAATGTTTTGCTCTCAAATATACAGACTAGTTTCTATATATACTTACGAGTTAGGAATGCCAGTAACTACCAGTAAATAAAGAAACACACATTTGCTTTATGATAATGAATTACATAATAACAAGTACAATGCCCTCACTCATACATCCCCTGAGTGGCATTAGAGGGCATACTCCAAACAATCTCCCACTTGCACTCAATGCCACACACTATGGTATCTAATACCTATGTTCTCTAGATGACGCTCCCAGCTAATCTGAGGAAGTGGCTTGGTCAGTGGATCAGCGATGTTGTCGGCTGAGTCTACTCTATGCAGCACAATGTATCCTTTGCGAACAAATTCTCTTATGAGATGATACTTCCTCTCAATGTTTTTGGTACTGTTGTGAAACCTCGGCTCCTTGGCCTGCGCTACAGCTCCGTCGTTGTCGCAGTACAGCAGAACAGGCAGCTCGGCACATGGTATCACTTGAAGTTCTCCCAGAAACTTCTTTATCCAGAACCCTTCCTTAGAAGACTCCGAGGCTGCTTGATACTCAGCCTGACAGGTGGAATCAGCAGTCGTCCTTTGCTTGGCGCTACGCCAAGATACTGCTCCTCCATTAAGAGTAAATATGTAGCCAAAAGTAGACATTGAATCGTCTTTCTGTCCTTGAAAGTCCAAATTAGTGAATCCCACCACGTTCAGTTCTCCACCGCCATACATAAGAACCATATCTCTAGTCCTTCTCAAGTACTTGAGAACGTTCTTTACGGCAGTCCAATGTTCCCTACCTGGGTTTGCCTGAAACCTACTTACCACATTTACAGCATGCGCAATATCAGGTCTCGTACACAACATAGCATACATAAGGCTACCCACGACCGAAACATATGGTATATTACTCATTTTCTTTCGTTGTTCCTCACTTTGAGGACACATCTTCGAGGAGAGTTTTTTTCCATGTCGCATCGAAAGGAACCCTCTTTTAGAATCATCCATCTTAAATCGCTTTAAGATCTTATCTATATAGAGGGCTTGGGAATGACCTATTATTCTCTTTGCTCTATCCCGGTAGAGCTGAATACCAAGAATATAGGTTGCTTCTCTCAAGTCTTTCATGGAGAAATTACTCGAAAGCCAAGCTTTCACAGAACTGAGCATTCCCACATGATTTTCTATTAGTAGAATGTCATCTACATATAGTACTAAGAATGCGATCTTGCTCCCACTAACCCTCTTGTATACACAAGTTACTCTTCATTTTGCACGAAGTCAAACTCTTTAACCACCTCGTCAAAATGAAGGTTCCAACTACGCAATGCTTGCTTCAGTCCATAAATGGAACGCTGAAGTTTGCACACTTTCTGAATATCGACCTCGGACACAAAGCCTTTAGGATGCTCCATATAGATTTCCTCCTCGAGGAATCCATTAAGGAAATCTGTCTTTACGTCCATTTGTCATATTTCATAATCGTGGTAGGCAGCTATAGCGAGCATCATGCGAATAGACTTGATCATAGCTACGAGCGAGAAGGTATCGTGGTAATCGATCCCTTCCTTTTGGGTATAGCCATTTGCCACAAGCCTAGCCTTATAGGCGTCAGCCTTGCCATCCCCATCAGTCTTCCTCTTGTAGATCCACTTGTTCCCAATAGGCACTCTGCCCTCGGGGCGGTCTACTAGAGTCCAGACCTGATTGACATGCATCGAGTCTATCTCAGCTTCCATAGCTTCATGCCATTTCGCGGAGTCTACATCTACCATCGCTAGGTCATAGGTCGTTGGGTTGGTCTCTTGGCTATCACTTGGAACCTCATGGAGACCCAGCTCCTCCAAGTGCACAAGGCCATACCTCTCAGGTAAATGAGACACCCTACTATACCTACGAGGTGGTTGTACTTGTTTTTCAGAAGGTTCGGTTCAAATTTCTTGCACAGGTGTCTCCTGAGGAGTTTCATTGTATTCTTCCAAAGAAATACTTCTACCTGCTCCGCCTTCCTGAATGAACTCATCTTCCAGGAAGTGTGCTTGCAAAGCAACAACGATCTTTCGATCTTTAGGCATGTAGAATATATAACCCATCGTCCCAGACAGGAATCTAATGAAACATCCCTTCGCGGACCTATAACACCCCCAAGACGATCAGGGCATATTACAGCGCTGTGGACCCCACACTATGGAATCCACCAGGCTAACGTACCAACAAGAGATTCGACAACGACATACAATCATTAACAAAATGACAATTCAAATAAAAGACTACAATCCGACAAATAAAATCCGACATCAAATCCATTTCCCAAAACGGGAACACAACACGAACAATTTTAAAAAGGAAGTACTCGAGTACTTAAACCAATTTCATAAAACAGAATTCTCCAAAACACGACATCAAAATAAATGACAGGACAGAACACCAACAATCAACTACTGGACAGTATCATGCTTGCATCATCCTCATACAGCTCGAGTGCTCGCTTATCTCTAATACCTATACCTGAAATGCAAAAGTATTTCCCCCATTTAAGGGGTTAGCGACAACTGCTAGTGCAAGTACAATCCATTTGAACTAGATTCTAATCAGATGAATATATGCGCCAAAAATCATTTTAGAAAATATTTATATTCCGGAATATTATACGGTGCACAAGCACAAAACACATTTTCTCCAACAAAACCATTCAAAGTTAACCTTGGTACGAGACTCACGGCCATTGTACCCCGCAGAGCCCCGTCAGACATCCCTGGGTGGTTAACCATAGTTCGTGATATGCACACGCACGGCAATACGTATCCCTAGAGTCCCCGTAGGACCGTCCCTAGGTGAACATACACATATCCATCCACACAACCACGAATAGCAATAATTCAAATACTAGAACAGTTAAACAAATGTAAAGTACTTGCCTTTGAGACATCTCCGGCGAAATGGGGACGAACAATAACTACGAATGATCCGGACGGAAAACGACGGTTCCTAAATGAAGGATCAATATAACTCAGTCCTAACGGACAACAATAATCAAATGCAATGTACCCATAACCCCGATTACAATTCACGACAATAGACATTCAATCGATACGGGTGAGGGTTTACGCAAAATCTCCCCGTATCAACAATTCACGGATTAATTCGAAGAAAATGGATTGGGAATCACCCAATAACAACAATCGGTAAGAAATTTCGCAACATACATGAACAATTTGGAATCAATCACGAAAAACCCGAAAAACCCCCAAATTAGACAAGTTAGGGTTCTTGAAGAAAATACCTCGGATTCGGACGATGGGGGATGATTACGTTGATGGTAATATGCTAACACGATTCTACGGTGATTGATTACGAAGAATTCTCCGATCAAAGATGAAGGGAATCGCCCTCTGGAATCACCCCGTGAAGAAAACGGAAGAAAAGAGTGAAAAATGCTGTTTCTGAACTGCCCGCTGATATATTTAAAATGTGTATTTAGCGCACGCTAACTATCATAGATAGCGCGCGCTAACGGGGCTGTAAACGGTCCAGTAGCTACTGCTACCACTCGCTAGCGCACGCTAACAATAGCGAGTTAGCATACGCTAACTGCACCTCGGTAGCGCACGCAAGGTAACAAGGAGTAGCGTGCGCTACCCACGCAGCAGTTCAGTACTTCTGAGATCAGCAGTACGCTGCTGCCGAAGGTATAAAACTCGAAACGCACGACAAGGCCAGAATCCAGAAACATAAACACGAAGTATACAAGACGACGGAGCTAAGCGCTGAAAGAAAATATAATTCCGACCACCGGAGGGTCCGTAATGCGATAACGAAAATGAGATTCCCTAAAGTATTAGGAAATTACAAAAATGGCCCAAGTGCCCGAAAATCACGAAACGACGTCAGATTAACGAAATGAAAGTCTCAACACAACCAATTCAATCATACGAACTTGCACAAACCAAGAAACAATGAAAATGAACGAGTTTTACGAGAATCGAATGTTCATACGGCAAAACATGTCATAAAACAAAATTACGTGAAAACATCTCCAAAGCTCGTCCAAATGGAAAAACTCCAAGAATGAAGTAGATTCACAATGCCGAAACGGTTACAAGCGAGTCGATAAAAATAGACATACACCAAAAATGGAAACTACTAAAAATGGAAAGTTACGGATATTACATTTTCTCTCTATAAAATAAAGTTTCGTACCGAAACTTAAGAATCAAAAAGCTCGGGGTGCCTCGAATGAATATCCTCCTCTAATTCCCACGTCGCTTCTTCTACTCCGTGCCTCGACCATTGCACCTTAACCAAAGGAATGGTTTTGTGCCTTAACAGTTTGTCTCGACGCTCCAAAATCTTGACGGGCCTCTCCTCAAACGTAACATTCTTCTCGATCTCCACGCCTCCAAAATCAATAATGTGGGAGGGGTCCGGAAAGTACTTCCTCAATTGGGAGACGTGAAATACGCCATGAATATGACTCAACGACGGAGGCAAAGCCAAACGGTATGCCAACTCACCGACTCTCTCCAATATCTCGAAAGGCCCAATATACCTCGGGCTGAGCTTCCCCATTTTCCCAAAACGAAAAACTCCCTTCGACGAGGACACTCTCAACAGAACATGATCTCCCACCTCAAATTCCAAAGGTCGACGCCTAACATCCGCATAAGACTTTTGTCGACTCTGAGCAGCCAACATTCTCTTTCTAATTAACTCAACTTTCTCCCTCGTCTCTAACACGAGGTCTGGCTCGGTGCCAACTAGATCGGATGGCTCATCCCAACATATCAGTGATCGGCAACGTCGGCCATAAAGTGCCTCATACGGTTCCATCTTGATCGACGCGTGCCAACTATTATTATACGTAAACTCAATCAAGGCTAGATGCTCTTCCCAGTCACTACTCCAGTCTAACGCACACGCGCGTAACAAATCCTCGAACGTCTGAATGGTACGCTCGGACTGTCCGTCGGTCTGAGGGTGGAAAGATATGCTCAAATGTAACCGTGTCCCTAATGCCTTATGTACCGCCTGCCAAAAATGCGATACAAATCGGCCATCTCTGTCCGAAATAATGGTCTTCGGCATACCATGAAGTCTCACTATCTGCGCGATAAAAATACGAGCCAATTTTTCTGGACCCCAAGTATCCTTGATTCCCAAAAAATGCGCCGACTTAGTCAGTCGGTCTACAATCACCCACACCATATTCATTCCGGTCTTCGTCCTTGGCAAGTTTGTGACAAAATCCATGGAGATATCCTCCCACTTCCATTCCGGGATGGGAAGTGGTTTCAACAACCCGGCTGGCCGCTGATGCTCAATCTTGACTTGCTGACAAGTCAAACACTTAGCCACAAACTGAACTACCTCATTCTTCATGTCGTTCCACCAGAAATTTTTCCTCAAATCTTCATAAATATTACTCGAGCCCGGATGGACTAAGTAAGGTGACGCATGAGCCTCTCGCATAATATTCTGCCTCAATTCCGAGTCGTTCGGAACACACAACCGACCTCAGAATCTCAACACACTGATTAGTGCATAATTGATCTAAAATTCATATACAAAATATTCATTTTTCCGGGCATAATTGTACTGATTTGTGATTAAAAATATATATTTTACAGATATGTCCAAACATGAGCTAAAAATGGTTATTTTACTGACATCGACATGAAGCATCAAAAAGGACGGAAAACAAGATCAAATCCAACGACGGGAATTTTTCCAGGACAAACGACCATACAAAACGACGCAAAATGGACCGTGTTCTGTCGGCCGTTTCACATACGGCGCAAAAGAGGCCGTGTCTTGGGCCGTTTCACACACGGCCGGCATTTAGCGCCGTGTCCTCGCGCGTATTCGGAAGAGACCGAAGTCGGACAAACGGCGCACAACACGGCAACCGAGCCGTTTTCATCGCCGCTTTTCACAGATGCCATGCAAAATTAGTCCACTTTTGACCAACTTGTGAACTCAACCACAAGATATTTTTGTTCAAAAATCTGAAAATTCAAAGACATGGGTGAAGTGTGAACAAAGAATTAAAAATGATATTACAATAGATATTTTGAATTAAATAATCAATTGTATTCTTGAAAATAACCTATAAAAGGGCATCTTCACCCATTGCAAAATCACCCACATTCTTACCAAGAAATCCTCAACTTCTTGCTAAGAAATACTCCTTTCCTTTAGCAATATATTTTCCTTAGAATTTTCAATTTTAGTTTGTATTTTATTTTTGCTTTGAAGTTTTTCTTTCATTTATTTTGTAATTGAATAGTTCTTGATCTATATGCAATTAGTATATTTCTTTAAATTTTTTTGTATGCTTGTAACCTTTAAAATATTTTGAAGTTATATTTTTTAGTTTGTTTTTTGCACTTTGTTTCATCATATTATTGTAAGTTTTATCTATTGTCATTAAGGTCTAGTAATTAAAAGTTTCTATATAGATTATATATATCAATTATTTCTAGTATAATTTTAGTATGTATAAACCGATGAGTAGCTAATCTTTCTTCCTAGGGAAGGGGGATTTCTATTAGGTTATATATTGAGTATTTGATTGATTTAAACTATTTTTAGGACTAATTGGTTTAAATAGAGATTGATCATATCCTATTTTTACTAATGAAACCTTCTTGATTGATTGTTGAGTGAATTGGAAACATATCTTTTCAATCAATCAAATGTTAATCTTGTTATCAACATCTTAAGATTGCGAAAGTGGTTAAGACATCTTTGATTACGAAAGTACGGAGGTGAAAAGTTGATTACTCGATGAACGATCGTTTATCCTAAAAATAGTCAAGTTAGAGAAATGAAAGGACTAATTGGTTTAAATAGAGATTGATCATATCCTATTTCTACTAGTGAAACCTCCTTGATTGATTGTTAAGTGTATTGGAAACACATCTTTTCAATCTATCAAGTGTTAATCTTGTTATCAACATCTTAAAAAAGTGACAACGATTAAGACATCTTTGATTACGAAAGTACGGAGGTGAAAAGTTGATTACTCGATAAACATTCATTTTTTCTTTTATATCCATATAAATCAATTCCTATACTTAATTAAATACCTAATTTAATGAACCCGTAATCCCCTAGATTTTATAAATTCCCAACTCATTTTAATTCTATTTATTTTCACTAGTTAAAAATAGTCTAATATAAATAGTCTAATATAAACAGTCTTATATAAATAGTCTTAATATAAATAGTCTAGTATAAACAGTCTTAATAAAAATAGTCTTATATAAAATAGTCTTATTAAAAATAGTTTAGTTTAAAATATAGTGCATTTTAATTTAGTTAATTTTTAAAAACCCAAAAATATCTTTTTTAATATTTTAGTATTTATTTCTCGCAATTTGTAACAAAAAATTATACGAAGCCCTGTTGGACAATCCTCGAGAGAAAAGACCTTGGTAGAACTTACCACAAACTACTTCTACCTCGTATATATTTGCGAGCGACTCAAAACTCCTATTTTTAGGATAAGTTTTCCGCCGATCAAATTTTAGCGCCGTTGCGGGGATTGTTTTAGGCCAAATATAATTTTTCTGTCTGGTCAAGTGGCGGATAACGGTACTCGTGACTATTAAAGTCGGATTTTTCGGTTTCCCACAACAAGCGATATTTGTAGATATTTTATCGTTTTCATTTTAATTTTTTTGGTCATGGATGAAACATTGTTTAAAATTGAAAAAGATTTCCCTTTCTAAGCAAAAATGCAATTTTAAAAATTTACAAGACAAGGCTTGAAAGGATGAGGTTGCTTACGAATAAAAGCATACCTTTGACATAAGATTCATTATCGAAGCCAAAGTAAGAATAGAAGGTGAATTCACGAAACACCAACTAGATTCTTACCGTGGCTTGGAAAAAGTTCATATGCCAAGAAACGACGAGCAAAGATTCTAGCCGTTTGCTATAAATGTGCTAGATGGAACCGTAATGCAAAATGTCGATCTTTAGGAATTCCATCTACAAACAGAGAAGATAAAATTCGGTTCATCAATGATGGTCCGAATAAGGAGAATTTAGATAACATCGAAATTTCTCTTGACACGCATCCAGTGGACTTGTGTATTACGAATTCAATGTTTGTGGAATAAATTTAAACCAGAATATGAACAACGTCTTGGGAATCGACGTTAAAAGACTCGCTTGCCAATTTGTAAGAAAATTGGATGGGAAGCTTCTCCCGACTCATAGAAGGCGTTTAAGCCGCTTCGAACGTAAAATCGGAGGAAGATGTGAGCCACAATCACAACTACTGTACATACGCGTAAGTATCTTTTATTTTTGTCGTGTGGTGAGATTTTCGAATAAAAAATGTGATACGCGATAAAAGCTTTCATTATTCTATTGAGTAGTTGAAGCACAATCAAACGCAATCACAAACTTGTTAAACAATTTTTCCTCATCTTTTCTTCTATAAATAACCTTTGTGCTTGTTTCTTTTATTCATCCCTCAAACTTGTACTTTTCTCTTTTCTCTCTAAATAAATTTCTTTTCAAAATGGAGTCATCATCTTCCACAAAAATTTTACACACTGCATTTTTGGTGGATCTAGTTGAAAAGAGGCATGCTTCATCAAGGCCCACGACTGGGTCGTACCTTAGGAGAAAAATGCATTCATGTAGTTTACGGAGGAGGAAGTCTAGGATTAATGGGACGAGTAATACGCCTATATGGAAGGAGTAAGAGTATTGGGAGTAATCCCAAAACCTCTGCCGAAAGTAAAATCACCGGGTCAACTATTGGAGATGAGTTTAGATCTGTGAATATGCAAGATCGCATAACTCACATGATAAATAATTCTCGCGCCTTTATCGCCCTTCCCGGTGGTTTTGGCACCCTTGAGGAACTTTTTCATGTGGTTACCAGAGCCCACTAAATGTTCATCAAAACCAATAGGAGTGCTTAATGTCAATGGTTTCTTTGATGGTTTACCGTCTTTCATCGACTACTCGCCGAAAAGGGCTTTATTTCCGAGCGCAAAACGAATCATAGTCGTTGCAACAACACCAAGAACTAATCAAAAACTCAATGAATTTGTTCCTCAACCAGATCCGGCTCTAGCTAAAATTGTGCAGGTAGAAGATTTTACAAATGAGAAAACGAAAAGTGGATTCATTCCTCTCCCTTTGATAACCCATGACGGACCTCTTGTATTTTTACTTTCTGTCGTGTGTGTAATAATCGTGCTAAATGATGGCAGCTTAAGGAGTTTCTTCTTGATCTCTTGACGCGCATCTATTCGCGATTTATGTATTGCTGTAATTTTTATTTCGTGTTTTGCTTTTATAAAAACTTTGATGGCAGCGTAAGGCGACTCTTCAGACTTTCTTGATGCGCATCTAAAATATTATGTTATACTTACGAGTATATTTTATTTTCTTTTGTGTGTGCCTCGTATATTTATTCTCTTGCAGATTCTAAAAGGCGTTAGGCTCAGACATCAACTTTCTTAACAGGGAGTATTCTGCTTTTCTGCATTGATTTTTATTTTTTATTTTATTTTTAAACCGAGGATGGTTTCTTTTTCAAGTTTGGGGGTAGTATGTTTTAGTGTGTTAGTATTTTGGTGTGTTCTTATTTGCCTTAAATTTTTTTTTTTAGTATATATATATATATATATATATATAGTATTTTGATTTGTGAGATTTCTAGATCTGGCCATAAACACCAATAAATTAACTATATACAAGCTTCTAAAATTGTTTTAACCAGGTAAAAATTGTATATTCCAAAAAAATTTTGTGCCTTAATCTCTCTTTCCAAACCTTGTAGTTATCATATAAAATCGAGTCATTCGTTACCTTGAGAAAAGAAGAATCACGGTTGATGAAAAATAGAATCGAAATTTACTTAATTTGTGGAGTTTTTGAATTTTCATGCTTAACTAATAAATGATTTTCTGCAAAAATTCTATTCCCTAAAAAAAAAAAGGAGTCATTGGTGAAAAGAGCTACACGTTAGCAAATAACGGTGTGAAAGCCACCTAAAAAAAATAAATGACGAAAAGGAGAAGTGTTGAGCGAATAAATGCTAATTTTGGAAGTCTTAAATATAGCCAAAAATAAAGGACTAACCATTGTTGGTGCGTAGCTGCCGTCTCAGAAAAATTGGTGAAAAGAGCTACACGTTAGCAAATAACGGTGTGAAAGCTATCACCTTTTTACGAAAGAAAAATAATGAGATAGAAATTGTGTTAGTGAAAAGAGCTACACGTTAGCAAATAACGGTGTGAAAGCTATCACTAAAAGGGATGTAGTTTATGAGCAGATTTGAATTAATTAGCAGCTGAATTTCAATACACTCAATTTTGTGAAAATCACAATATTTGATGACGCCGATGAAATTCTTCTTCATATTGAGTCGAAAAATAAATGAGTGATCGAGAGCAACCATCAAAGGGAGTCGTGTGAAGTCACGAGTGGGAAAGAAATAATCAACCTTTTGGGTGGAAAACCTTGTATTTTGGAATTACAAAAATAAAAACCGTGTTTTAACTTCAAAATCGTTAGTAGATTTATTTTGAATCTTGATTCATTTCTATCTACTGTATAAAGTTGGTTATTGTGTATTAATGGCATTTTGATCTCTTTTTATCTTTATATATAATTATTTTTCTTAAATTTGTGTGTATTATTTTTTATTTTTTATTTTATGTCTTATTTTAATTTTTAATTTTTATTTTGTGTGTGATTAATAAAGAGTCTTGCTCGGGACTAGCAAGAATTTAAGTGTGGGGTATTTGATTAGTGCATAATTGATCTAAAATTCATATACAAAATATTCATTTTCCGGCATAATTGTACGATTTGTGATTAAAAATATATATTTTATGATATGTCCAAACATGAGCTAAAAATGGTTATTTTACGACATCGACATGAAGCATCAAAAATGACGGAAAACAAGATCAAATCCAACGACGGAATTTTTCCAGACAAACGACCATACAAAACGACGCAAAATGGACCGTGTTCTGTCGGCCGTTTCACATACGGCGCAAAGAGGCCGTGTCTTGGGCCGTTTCACACACGGCCGGCATTTAGCGCCGTGTCCTCGCGCGTATTCGGAAGAGACCGAGTCGGACAAAACGGCGCACAACACGGGCAACCGAGCCGTTTTCATCGCCGTTTTTCACAGATGCCATGCAAAATTAGTCCACTTTTGACCAACTTGTGAACTCAACCACAAGATATTTTTTTGGTCAAAAATCTGAAAATTCAAAGACATGGGTGAAGTGTGAACAAAGAATTAAAAATGATATTACAATAGATATTTTGAATTAAATAATCAATTGTATTCTTGAAAATCACCTATAAAAGGGCATCTTCACCCATTGCAAAATCACCCACATTCTTACCAAGAAATCCTCAACTTCTTGCTAAGAAATACTCCTTTCCTTTAGCAATATATTTTCCTTAGAATTTTCAATTTTAGTTTGTATTTTATTTTTGCTTTGAAGTTTTTCTTTCATTTAGTTTGTAATTGAAAAGTGCTTGATCAATAAGCACTTAGTATTTTACTTTCAATTTTTTGTAAGCTTGTAACCTTTAAACAAGTTTGAAGTTATATTTTGAAGTTTGTTTCTTGCACTTTGATTCATCATATTCAAGTAAGTTTTATCTATTGTCATTAAGTTCTAGTAATTAAAAGTTTCTATATATATATTATATATATCAATTATTTCTATTATAATTTTATTATGTATAAACCGATGAGTATCTAATCTTTCTTCCTAGGGAAGGGGATTTCTATTAGGTTATATATTGAGTATTTGATTGATTTAAACTATTTTTAGGACTAATTGGTTTAAATAGAGATTGATCATATCCTATTTTTACTAATGAAACCTTCTTGATTGATTGTTGAGTGAATTGGAAACATATCTTTTCAATCTATCAAATGTTAATCTTGTTATCAACATCTTAAGATTGCGAAAGTGGTTAAGACATCTTTGATTACGAAAGTACGGAGGTGAAAAGTTGATTACTCGATGAACGATCGTTTATCCTAAAAATAGTCAAGTTAGAGAAATGAAAGGACTAATTGGTTTAAATAGAGATTGATCATATCCTATTTCTACTAGTGAAACCTCCTTGATTGATTGTTAAGTGTATTGGAAACACATCTTTTCAATCTATCAAGTGTTAATCTTGTTATCAACATCTTAAAAAGTGACAATGATTAAGACATCTTTGATTACGAAAGTACGGAGGTGAAAAGTTGATTACTCGATAAACATTCATTTTTTCTTTTATATCCATATAAATCAATTCCTATACTTAATTAAATACCTAATTTAGTGAACCCGTAATCCCCTAGATTTTATAAATTCCCAACTCATTTTAATTCTATTTATTTTCACTAGTTAAAAATAGTCTAATATAAATAGTCTAATATAAACAGTCTTATATAAATAGTCTTAATATAAATAGTCTAGTATAAACAGTCTTAATAAAAATAGTCTTATATAAAATAGTCTTATTAAAAATAGTTTAGTTTAAAATATAGTGCATTTTAATTTAGTTAATTTTTAAAAACCCAAAAATATCTTTTTTTAATATTTTAGTATTTATTTCTCGCAATTTGTAACAAAAAATTATACGAAGCCCTGTTGGACAATCCTCGAGAGAAAAGACCTTGGTAGAACTTACCACAAACTACTTCTACCTCGTATATATTTGCGAGCGACTCAAAAACTCCTATTTTTAGGATAAGTTTTCCGCCGATCACACACCGTCCTCATGAATAACGAATCCCGGGGCTTTTCCATTCCCTACACTCTCTCGAAGCTGAATAAACATCGGGTCCTCTAACTGTCCCGATTTAATGTCATCGACCAGAGATGAAGAAATCTCAAGAGTATGCAACTGTCCGGAACTCTCTGGCCGTACAATCTCAACACTCAACCTCATCAACTCCTGTTGAAGCTCCGGCTGAGCCGTAAGTAACTCAAGCGCCCGAAGCGATACCGATTTCCGGCTCAAGGCATCTGCTACCACATTAGCCTTGCCTGGATGATAAAGGATCTCGAGATCGTAATCCTTAATCAACTCCAACCATCTCCGTTGTCTCATATTAAGCTCTTTCTGCGTGAAAATGTACTTCAGGCTCTTGTGATCGGTGAAAATCTGACACGACGAGCCATACACGTAATGACGCCAGATCTTCAGTGCAAATACAACTGCGGCCAAATCAAGATCGTGCGTAGGGTAATTCAACTCGTACGGTTTCAGCTAATGGGAAGCGTAGGCAATCGTCCTCCCGTGCTACATAAGTACACATCCGAGCCCTTGGCCCGAAGCATCACTAAAAACTGAGAAACCCTCATTACCACTCGGTCAAGCCAGAATAGGAGCGGTCGTCAACCATTTCTTCAACTCCTCAAAACTATTCTGCCTCTCATCGGTCCACACAAACTTCACTGACTTCTATAACAACTTAGTCAGAGGTCGAGCGAGCTTAGAGAACCCCTCGACAAATCTACAGTAATATCCGGCCAAACCTAGAAAACTATGGACCTCCTTCACGTTCTTAGGCGGCGTCCAATCCAACACTGCCTCTACCTTATGTGGGTCCACACGAACACCCTCGGCCGAGATCACGTGGTCGAGAAACATAACCTCCCGTACCCAAAACTCACACTTCGAGAACTTCGCAAAAAGATGCTGAGTTCTCAAAATATCTAACACGATATGCAAATGACCGGCATGCTCCTCCTCGCTCCTCGAGTAAATCAGGATATCGTCGATAAAAACGACTACACATTTATCGAGGTACTCGATAAAGACTTTGTTCATAAGTTGCATGAACACGGCTGGGGCATTGGTTAGCCCAAAAGGCATAACCACAAACTCGTAGTGACCGTATCTCGTCCGAAAGGCCGTCTTCGGAATATCGGTATCCTTCACTCGGAGCTGATAATACCCCGATCTCAAATCAATCTTCGAAAACATGGTTGCCCCTTGCAGTTGGTCAAACAAGTCATCAATCCTCGGGAGTGGATACTTGTTTTTAATAGTTACTTTGTTCAACTCACGATAGTCGATACACAAACGAAGGGACCCATCTTTCTTCTTCACAAACAGGACCGGTGCGCCCCAAGGCGAAGCGCTTGGTCGAATATACCCCATGTCTAGCAACTCTCCCAACTGTTTCTTCAACTCAAGCATCTCGGAAGGCACCATACAATATGGCGTCTTAGAAATCGGTGCTGCACCCATCTCTAAATCGATGGTAAAATCAACCTCTCGGTCTGGCGGCAAACCCGGCAACTCGTCTGGAAAGACGTCAGGATACTCACACACTACTGGAATAGACGAGAGCTCGAATCCCCCTTCTTCCAATCTCAAAGCGTAACACCAATAACCCATGCAACCTCCTCGGAGAAGTCTCTCCACCCTCAAGGCGCTGATCAGGAGTCTCTGGCTACTCCACTTACGCCCCACAAAAGAATGCTCGGTACTGTCAGAAGTTAACATCAAAATGGTTCTCGTTCTATAATTCATGATTTCTCTATGACGGTCCAACCAATCCTCACCTAGAATCAAATCCTCATCTCTAATATCTACCGCAATCAGATTAGAAGGCCAAACTCTCCCCGCGATACTAACTGGAAAATCTCTATTCTCACGATCTCCCATGATGCTATCCCCGCTAGGCAATTTAACAACAAATGGTTCACACGCAACTAGGCAATCAATATGCAGACGATGCACATAATCCAGAGATATGAAAGAATGCGTAGCACCAGAGTTGAATAATACGGAAACATGATGATCAAGGATGTGAATGGTACCTGTAGCCACCGTCGCATCTGGGTCTCCTGCTCGTCTCATCTCATATACTCGGGGCGAAACAGACCCCGCACTAGAAGATCCCTCTCTGGAAGGCTGTCCACGTCCTCAACCTCTACCAAAACTCTGCTGTGGCTGAGGAACTGTCGGTGCCTGATTCACACTCGGCTCTCCCGCAGCTGGGGCTGATATCTGAGTAACTGGCGCCCGAACTGCATCCGTACAAAACTTAGCTCGATGTCCCATCCGACCGCACGCAAGACACTGAATCGGGGGCCTATCACACTCACTCATCATGTGGCCGGGACAACCACAGTTAAAGCACGTAAGACCGCGAACGAAACCAGTAGGAGCAGACTTAGAACCGTTTCCTCGCCCAAATGATGAAGACTGACCCCCAAAGACTCTCGAACCAGACTGAGCCTTCGGATGCCCACCAGACTTGCCTCCCAAAAACTAGCCGGAGGTCTTCTGTTTCTTCCCCTCGGCTGCTGTCTCTGTCGCAGCAAATGACAT
Organism: Orobanche coerulescens; assembly: GCA_033398695.1. Lineage (NCBI taxonomy): Eukaryota > Viridiplantae > Streptophyta > Magnoliopsida > Lamiales > Orobanchaceae > Orobanche > Orobanche coerulescens. The sequence goes on from CM065816.1 coordinate 117,509,602, forward strand.
CTCATAAGCCATCGCCTTATTCTGGTACTCTTTCAAAGCTGTGCATCCCAGACCAGACATGTAGTGACGCACCCTCGGTTTCATCTGCATATCGAAGTGAAGGATCTTATCAAGCTCATCTCGGACTTGGTTTCTCACATAATGCAGCTGTTGATTGTAGTCCTTGATTGCTTGCAAAATCGGGACATCCTGGGGCTTAGCCTCGAAGAAGGCTCGGATCCTCCCCTCTTTCACTAGCCACGGACAAAACTCATCTTCCATCAGTTCTCGAAACTCTGCCCATGTGGTGCCCGATCACGCGGTTTCACCGCTTGCCACCACGTCGCCGCCTCTTTGGCAAGGAAGTACTGAGCAATGGGTACCTTCCTCTCCTCAGAGCAGTTAGCAGCCTCAAATACTTTCTCCATCTCAAATAGCCAATTCTCCCAACCGGAAGGGTCAGAAGCACCATCAAACTGCGGAGGACGCATACGAATCACGTCTTGAAGTAACTTATCATTTTCGGATCCAGTAGGCGGAACCGGGTTAGCATTAGCCTGGCCGACCAAAATGGCCTGAGTCAGTAGCGTCATCTGGTTCGCTACTTGCTGCAAAATGTTGGCCACTCCAACATTCTCATGTGCATTACCGGAGCTAGCAGACTGGTCCTGCTGATCCCCGGAACTAAGCGGGACACTGTTCGATAAAGAAGGCAAAGCCGAATCGGTTCCCGATTTATCGGACATGGCCGCCCCACCGGCTGTGCCACGTCCCCTACCGCGTCCGCGACCTCTACCAGCAGGAATTCTGAAGAAGTAGCGGGTGAGTACAATTCAAACGCAAAATGCAACAAGATATCAGGAAAGAAAACAGAACAGGATAATGTAACGAATCAAGTTAGGGAAAACTTACGAGCACCGGCATACTGAGATGATGGCATAGCAGTGATACTGTTCAAAACGACACTCGACTAGACCCAAATAACCGACAGCCTAGGTATCCATAAACCTAAGCTCTGATACCATATTCTGTAACACCAAAAAGACGATCACGGCATATTACAGCACTGTGGACCCCACACTGTGGAATCCACCAGGCTAACGTACCAACAAGACATTCGACAACAACATACAATCATTAACAAGCAATTCAAATAAAACACTACAACCCGACAAATAAAATCCGACATCAAATCCATTTCCCAAAACGGGAACATAACACTAACAATTTTAAAAAGGAAGTACTCGAGTACTTAAACCATTTTCATAAAATAGAATTCTCCAAAACACGACATCAAAATAAATGACAGGACAGAACACCAATAATCAACTACTGGACAGTATCATGCTTGCCCATCATCCTCATACGGCTCGAGTGCTCGCCTATCTCCAAGATCTGTACCTGAAATACAAAAGCATTTCCCCCATTTAAGGGGTTAGCGACAACTGCTAGTGCAAGTACAATCCATTTGAACTACATTCTAATCAAATGAATATATGCGCCAAAAATCATTTTAGAAAACATTTATATTCCGGAATATTATACGATGCACAAGCACAAAACACATTTTCTCCAACAAAACCATTCAAAGTTAACCTTGGTACGAGACTCACGGCCACCATACCCCGCAGAGCCCCGTCGGACATCCCTGGGTGGTTAACCATAGTTCGTGATACGCATGTTCGCTTTATTTTTAACCAATCCGCAAGTGTACGGAAAATATGTAGAAAGCGGCGAGCAAGGTCGTATTCCACAGAGACTAAGTATTTTTATTGTGTTGGGTATTAGATTATAGTGTTCTCGGCTTTATCTAGACGATCGAAAGGTAAAATGGACGATTAATGAAATAACATACAATAATCACAATAAATTAAAACGATTGAAAATATCCGAATGGAAGCAAATTGCAAGAGTTTAGAAAGGTAGATTCCAAGGCTAGGTTTCCGTTGATTACTAAATTTAGTCGGGATTGGTTTCAAAAGGTTCTAAGTGCGTTTCTAAAATGACGATCACAACAATATTCTAAAGTCTCTCTCGAGATGCATTAAAATGTAGATTAAACAACCCATAACAACGTCTCCGTCCATTATAAATTATCTAACTCCAAAAATGTTCATAAGATTAGATATCATCATAGTTCATCACCGATTTCTCAATCTCGTAATTTACTACGTCAAATACTCGAAACCTATTAATGCTCTCTTCTCTCGAATTATGAGCAATTAAGTTTAACATGTAAAAACATTGATCAAGTGTCTAAACATGAATCAAACCAAGTATTTGATAAAGAAATCACACTAGATAAATATAATTATCAATCCCTCAAAATCATAGTAAATCAACGTACTCCCATGCCCGGAATCTAAAGAGTTTAGCCGGACATGGAATTGAAAGGAAGATAAATAATCATCATGTTCATGCTAATAAAAACAACAAAATGAAGAAAAGATAGGAAGAAGATAAAACTCGTGGTGTGTCTCGATCGATCCCGGTTGAAACCTTCAAATGTTCTTGAAGTGTTCTTCAATAATTTCTTCAAAACCTCTTCTTTTTGGAATGAAAGTCACTTGATCTTTTGTTATTCTCTCTCTCTAATCTCCCAATTTTCAGCATATCTCCTATCATGCCCCATATATCCCTTTTATAAAGATAAAACAATCACTTTTTCCACACAAATCTTTCAAAAATGTCAAAAGATGATATTTCCACCGAAAAGTGACACGGCCCGTGTCAAATGACACGGCCCGTGTCATAGTATGCTCAAAAAGCCCAAAACCTGCTGGACAGGGAACTCGACCGTGTCAAATGACACAGCCGAGCAAATGACACGACCGTGTCAAATGACACGGCCCGTGTCATACTCGTCTAAATAGGCAAGAAAGGTCCTGGAAGATAGACCCGACCGTGTCGATATGGCACGGCCGGGATAATGACACGGCCCGTGTGAAATGACACGGCCGGGCTCGTGTTGACTCGTTTTGACACCGTTTTGACTCCTTTTTAAGCCCGATCTCTCGTTTCCGCATTGCTTGATATGTATTGGGGTTGGAGACTTCGTTCTTGCTTGATTTATGTCCATAAAGTACCTATAAAATCAATAAAACGTACCCAAGCGTGATCGAGTCCAATAAACATAATACGAGTATAAACGACACAGTTCTACACATTTTAGGATCTTAAAACCCGGAAAATCGATGTAAATATATGTGTAAAAATGAGTGTTATCAAAATCCCCCAAACTTGAATGTTGATCGTCCCGAGCAATGCACTTTAAAATAATCACTCTTAAGGGAACTCGTCCCTCAACATACCTCAAAGGATCATTTTGAAAATTTATCAATACGCCTCAAGAAATAAATAAGTCGAGTTCTATAAAGTATTCAAATCTCGGGGGTGCTTCCTTAACATCATAGCTAATACTTGAATAATACGAACCTCGCCGGTCAAGTGTATTCCCTCACTCTCAAAGTGTATAAAGGGATAAGTAATGCTCAAAACTCATTCAATGAAATAAGAATCCCCATAGGCTTGCCAATCGTCTACATCTCTACCACTAGTTGTGCATGCAAATTTGGTGAATCAAAAAGGACTTTAATGGTTGTAATGTAGGCTTTTTGGTCGGGGTAGGATACATATGGCTTAAAGTGACTTGACTTGAGAAAATTAGAATATTATCTCCTCAATCACTTCGCTCAATTAGAAGCTCAATTATCCCTTAGGATTTTGTTTCTTTCAACCCCTTGATTTGAATATCATGGCACTAAGCACTTTTGAAAGTGAAAATCACAACCTTATTCCCCCTTATTGCTCCATACATCTCATTTCTTTTGTGTCCACCATTTTATTTTATTTTTATTTTTTTATTTTTGTGGTGGACAACATCATCATTAAATCACACCAATCCTCCTTCAAATTTATTTTGATAATTCATTGCATTTTGAACCAACAATCTTCCCAATTGCTACCACATATCTTTTCATTCTTTTGCCTATTTGTTCTAAATAGCTCAAGTATAGGGACAAAAGTTTATAATGAAACGGAAAGCTCATAATGTGGTTAACAAGAAATAGGCTTTAAGCTCAATCGGGCTAACTAGGGAAACAAATTTTTCGGGTTGGCCAAAAGGTTTGAAAGGTTGTCAAATAAAAATTGCCTTAAATCATTTTCACTAATTTGCAAACACACTTGTAGTTTCGAATAAGATACCAGGGCAAGTTCTAGAGTCTTAAAACATGAATGGAACACTCGACAATGAAACTTGCATATTTAATGATGCACGAAGGCTCAAAAGCTCACAAGTTAGATTTTTTCCTATTTCTAAGAGATTAGGCTATTTATTCAATTTCACACCCTTTTGATTATTCTACAATTTTTCCTCTTCAAATTATCCTCGATTTGTATATCAAAATAACAAAATAAATCCCGAGGCATCCAAGACAAGAGTTCATTCTTTCGAGTTTCATCAAAGTTCATCATCATCAAAACACACCAAGTTCGAAATCCAAACACACCAAAATAAAACACACCAAAGTAAACAATTCAAACCAAAACATAAAACAAAATCCAAACACACCAAAATAAAACACACCAAAGTAAAATAAAATCAAACAAACAATGTAGGTATTTCTTGACCCAATAACTCCCCCCAAACTTGAATTAAAGATTATGCACACAAAGGGGGTATAGTATTTAAACAACGAAAAACTTTGGGTCAAGAAATACTTACAACCGGTCCTAATGATTTGGCGGAGGATAATGTCCTTGTTGGATATGCCAATCTTCCATTCATTGTAAAATTGCAAGCATCACGTCTTGTCTTTCACGGGTTTCCTCTCGGAAAGCCTCGAACTCTTCTCGAGATACGGCACTTCTTGATTCGGCTTGTCTCGAAGACTCGGGCCGATCTCTCCTTCGTTCTTCTTCCTCCCCCGATTCTCTTTCTTCTTCCGGGCCTCTCTCATACTCGAATTCCTCCTCCATTCTCTCCTCTCTCTCTTCTTCTCTCATCCTCTCGTTTCTATCCTCAAATTCCGTACGCCTAGGACGGACATTACGGGCAACATATCTTTCACTCGGGGAAATTAATCCAGCTGCCTCCCGGGCCAATTTGTGTGCTTCCGTGGACATTTGTAGATTTCCTATGTCCCGAATACTAGAAATAGTTGTCAAAGTTGTATTCGGGAGTAGGAAATGATCACCGTCATTCTGGAGAAAAATAACTCGGGAGTCGTAGTCCAGGATATTCATCAACTTCATGACTTGGATTGATAGAAGCATATTTCCCGGGAGGGGAGTTCGGTTTTGTAGAGGTACGTCAAGATGAAGTGCGATAGGGGTAATTAAACCCCCTATCCAAATCTCCCCTCTCGGTTTAGTGGCAACGTCTTCGAAGTGGTCCATGATAATAGCTCCGGTTGCGGGATTTGTTCCGTCGAGTATATGAGCTAGGACATAAAGCTCTCGCTGAGTTATCGGCCCCGTTTCTTTCCGCCCAAAGATAGTGCTTGCGATGACTTTGTGTAAATAGCGGAGAATAGGATTACGAAGAGATGATCCTTTCGCCGATTTTGGAATGTAGGGACGTGCACCGCTCCCCGGGTACTCAATCATTGTCCTCCAGTAAGTCTCACACTCAAACCGATTGATTCGGTATTCTCCGTGCCTTCGAGCGTCATATATAGTATCCAATTCGCCCGGACCCAATTTTTCGTTTTTGTTGTTGAGCCGAAATTCCAAGGCGGTCGGCTCATGCGTAATCGGGTCTCTTTTAACGGAGAGTGTGCTAAGAAATTCCAGCGTGAGACATCGGTAAGTGGGCCAATGTTGAGTCATTAGCGTCGTCCAACTTATTCTTCCGAGTAGCCGCATAACATCTTCTTTTATCCCCATCGCAGTCATGCATTCATCGTCCGGCCATCGCGTGGGGAGCATTTTTTTTCTGCCCCAATGTCTCCCATCGTGCTAGGCGACTCGGCGGAAGCTCAATTCCATACGTCTCGGGCATCTCGACAGCCCCTTGAGTAGGTATTCTCTCTGGTTGTTCAATTTCTGTTGCGGGCCTTCCTCTTCCTCGTTGAGTTGCGCCTCGTCCTTGGGCATTTCCTCGTCCTCGTTGAGCATTTCCTCGTCCTCTGGCCATTTTCCTACAGAGAATTATCAATTATCACTTATTCACACAAGCTCCGAATCACTATTTTTCGATAATACACGTACCCCCACAATATGTGTTTTCTTCAAAATATTCCAACCATAAATTTCAACCCCAAATGTAAGTAAAATCCCAAACATGTAATGACATCAATCATATATATCCATCATGTATGATAATCACCAACAAAATTTCAACTCCTTTAATTCATGATAAATTTCCCAAAATCTCCAAAAAAAATAATCCATTCAAGAACCCTAAGTTGCTCAATAAATCATGTTCCACATAATCTAAATGCAATGAATAATTAAACCTTCCAAAATCGTGAATCATACCTTGAATTTGGAGTGAAAATTGAAGAAAAACTCAAAAAAAAAATCGCGACCCAACCCGGATGTATTCGTCCGATTCTCACCCTTGAAGCTTTAGGATTGTGGGATAATGATGAACACTTTGTTTTTATGTGAGATTTGACACAATTGTTGCCTGATTTTGCCGGATTTGATGAGATTCGGGACTAGGGTTTATGATTTGGGGAGGAGGAAAGTTTTGGGGAAGAAGATGAAACTGACTCGGCCGACTGCTCTTTTTATACCCCCCGACCGACACGGCCCGTGTCAAATGACACGGCCCGTGTCATACCTGCTTCATTTGTTAAAATTTGCCGCTGTCCAACTGACCCGGCCGTGTCAAATGACACGGCCCGTGCCGTACTACGCCAGAAAGTGAATTTTTGACCTGGGTACCTGACTCGACCGTGTCATATGACACGGCCCGTGTCATACCTGCTTGGATTCTTCAAATCGGCTGGCCAACGGACCCGACCGTGTCATTCGACACGGCCCGTGCCGTGCTACTCCAGAAAATGAAATTCGACTGGTTGCACGACCCGACCGTGTCATTTGACACGGCCTGTGCCATGTTGTCCTGGAAAACGCAGTTTTGTCCTCGGTGTGTTTTTCCTGCGATTTGAACACCAAAATTTGAACTGGTTAGTTATACAACAAAAAAAATACAACAAAATGCGAAAAAAAATTCAAAACATGAAAATAAAATTTATTGGGTTGCCTCCCAATTAGCGCTAAGTTTAACGTCTTCAGCCGGACGTTTTCATCTGAAAGTCTTTTATGGCTCGATTAAAGTTATTGCGGGTATGGCTTCCTTTTGATAGGGATGATAGTAATGTTTGACTCGTTGACCGTTAACTTTAAATAGCTCTCCGTCTCTGCTCATGAGCTCGACTATTCCATGTGGAAGTACTTTCTTAATCACGAATGGACCCGACCATCTTGATTTCAATTTTCCAGGGAACAATTTCAGTCTTGAATTATAGAGAAGTACTTGTTGTCCCGGCATAAATTCACGTTTAATGATCATCTTATCATGCCATCTTTTAGACCTTTCTTTGTAAATTCGAGAATTTTCGTAGCATTCATCCCGGAATTCTTCCAATTCATTTAACTTTAGCAATCTTTTCTTTCCGGCGGCCTCAAAATCTAAGTTTATTCTTTTCACCGCCCACATCGCTCTATGCTCCAATTCCAAAGGTAGGTGACATGATTTCCCAAAAATGAGTTGATAGGGCGATGTTCCCAAAGGAGTTTTATAGGTCGTACGATAAGCCCAAAGTGCATCATCGAGCTTGGATGACCAATCTTTCCGAGATGGATTCACCGTCTTTTCCAAGATTAGCTTGATCTCTTTGTTGGCCGCTTCGGCTTGTCCATTTGCTTGTGGATGATAGGCCAATGATTTCTTTGATCGGACCCCATATTTCTGAAGAAGTTTATCCATGATTTTGTTGACAAAATGCGATCCTCGGTCACTGATTAATGCTCTTGGAGTTCCGAATCGGCAAAAGATATTCTTCTTTAAAAATTTCATTACTACTTGAGCATCATTTGTTGGAGAACAAATTGCCTCGACCCATCGAGATACGTACTCGACCGCTAGGAGAATGTACTTATTTCCGAATGATGATGAGAATGGACCCATGAAGTCGATACCCCAAACGTCAAATAGTTCAACCTCAATTACGTTGGTTAGGGGCATCTCATGATGTCTTGAAATATTTCCTACTCGTTGGCATCTATCGCATTGTTGAATGAAGAGATAGCAATCTTTGTATAGCGTAGGCCAATAAAATCCGCTTTGCAACACTTTTGCAGCCGTCCGTGTTGCTCCGAAATGTCCTCTGGTTGGTGATGAATGACATTGTTGAAGAATTTCATCCCATTCCTCTTGTGGTACACATCTCCTCACGATCATGTCGGCACATCTCTTAAAAAGTAATGGATCATCCCACATATAGAACTTAATATCATGTAGGAATTTCTTCTTTTGGTAATGAGATAAATCCGGGGTAGCACACTGCGACCAAAAATTAACTATGTCAGCAAACCACGGATATTTAGCTTCTACCATAAAGAGCTGCTCGTCCTAAATTCTTCTTTAATCCCTTCGATCTCCGGTTCCTCCTCCTTTTTGTACTCGAGGCGAGATAAGTGGTCGGCTACCACGTTTTCACATCCTTTTCTGTCTCGAACTTCCACGTCAAACTCTTGTAAAAGAAGAATCCACCGAATTAGGCGAGGTTTAGAGTCTTTCTTCTCAAACAAGTATTTAATAGCTGCGTGATCCGTGTGTACTATCGTCTTTGTCCCAATTAAGTATGATCGGAACTTATCAAAAGCAAATACTACGGCAAGCATTTCCTTCTCCGTTGTTGTGTAATTTTGTTGGGCTCCGTCGATGTTTTGCTTGCATAATAAATAGCCCGAAAGAGTTTTTCACGACGTTGTCCCAACACAGCACCGACCGCATAATCACTTGCATCACACATGATCTCAAAAGGTTGAGACCAATCCGGTACCACGAGGATAGGAGCACTCACTAATGCCCTCTTTAGAGTCTCAAATGCCTGCAAACATTCGTTAGAAAGAATGAAAGAGGTGTCTTTTTCTAGCAATTTACTCAAAGGTTTAGTGGTTTTTGAAAAGTCTTTTATGAATCTCCTATAAAAACCCGCGTGTCCAAGGAAGCTCCTAATTGCTTTTTCATTCTTTGGTGGGGGAAGTTTCTCAATGGCGACAATTTTCGCCCTATCAACCTCCAAACCGGCGACGGACACTCGATGGCCTAGGACAATTCCTTCTTGCACCATAAAGTGGCATTTCTCCCAATTCAACACGAGATTAGTGTCTTCACATCGCTGCAAAACTAAAGTAAGATTATGCAAGCAATGATCAAATGAATTTCCAAACACCGAAAAATCATCCATGAAAACTTCCATTATATTTTCGATCAAACCGTGAAATATAGCCATCATACAACGTTGAAATGTAGCTGGAGCATTACATAAACCAAACAGCATTCTACGATAAGCATAAATTCCATAAGGACATGTAAAGGCCGTTTTTTCTTGATCTTTCGGTGTTATACAGATTTGATTATATCCTGAATATCCATCAAGAAAACAGAAAAATTCATGCCCCGCCAATCTATCAAGCATTTGATCAATGAAGGGAAGAGGAAAATGGTCTTTGCGAGTAGCCGCATTTAAAGCCCTATAGTCTATACATACTCACCATCCTGTAACTACTCTCATAGCAATTAATTCATCATCTTTGGTTACGGTCATCCCTCCCTTTTTTGACACCACTTGAGTAGGACTTACCCTCTCACTATCGGAAATTGGATATATCATCCCGGCATCTAAAAGTTTTAATACTTCCTTTTTCACCACTTCTTTCATTATGGGATTAAGTCTCCTTTGATTTTGCACTTTAGGTTTAAAATTTTCTTCAAGCAAAATCCTATGCATGCATATGGAGGGACTAATCCCCTTCAAATCTGAGATAGACCACCCTATAGCCGACTTATGTGCTCTCAATACACGAAGCAATTTATCTAGTTGAGTGGATGAAAGTGAAGAGGACACAATTACCGAATTGGATTTGTTATCATCCAGAAATGCATACTTGAGGTATTCCGGGAGGGTTTTAAGGTCCAAGCTTGGTTGAGATGAATCCGATTGAGATGAAACGGACCCCAAATTTTTGTCCATGTCGTTGGACACGTTTGATTCGTCCGTCAGCTTGATTTATGCAACTACTTCATGCTCCCTTTTGTTTAAATCATCGAACGTATTGCTTTGCGTTTTTTCCTGTAGAGAATTCAATTCAGAAACATAATCAAACAAGTCAGAATCGTCAAACTCCAAAGTTGAATCACTAGAAAAACATGAATTCGTAAGAGCGAACTCTAACGGATCCGACGATAATGAGTGTAAGATTTTTTTCTTTCCATACGAGCTTATATGGTCAATAACATTGCAATATTCCGTATTATCATGAAATTTCATAGCTTTGAAAATAGAAAATAGAACATGCTCGTCGTTAACATGTAGTGTTAATTCTCCCCTTTCAACATTAATAAGAGCCTTTCCCGTTGCTAGAAATGGACGTCCAAGGATAAGTGGTAAATCTCCGTCTTCTTCCATAACAAGGACAACAAAATCCGCTGGAAAAATAAACTTGTCGACTTTTACAAGCACATCTTCAACAATCCCCTTGGGATGTGTTATGGATCGATCCGCCAATTGTAGCATAACCGTTGTGGTTTTCATTTCTCCGCCACCTAATTTCCTGAAAATAGATAACGGCATGAGGTTAATCGAAGCACCTAAATCACACAAAGCTTTATCGAATGAGACGTTTCCAATAGTGCATGGAACGGTAAAGCTTCCGGGATCCTTAAGCTTTTGAGGCAATTTGTGTTGGATAATAGCGCTACATTCTTCGGTTAGTTTAACCGTCTCATGATCTTCCATCTTTCTTTTTCTTGACATCACATCCTTCAAGAACTTTGCGTAGTTAGGCATTTGTTCTAAAGCGTCTGCAAAAGGAATATTGATATTAATTTTCTTGAAGATGTCTAAAAATTTTGCGAATTGTGCATCTAACTTTTTCTGTTTGAAACGTTGAGGGAAAGGTAGAGGAACGTTAGGAGTAGAGTTAGGAGATATTTTAAGCTTCTCAGCCCCCTTAGTTGTATCATGCTTCCCTTCTTCCTTTTCAATTTCGAATTGATCCTCCTGGACTTCCTCACTTGGCATCTTTGGCCCTTCATAATTCGTTCCACTTCTTAAGGTGATCGCTTGGCACGACTCTTTGGGATTCACTTCGGTATTGCTTGGAAATTGTCCCCGTTGATGTTGACTCCCGACCACTTTAGCTAATTGTCCAATTTGAGTTTCGAGATTTTTCATTTGAGCTCCCATGGTGGTAGCTAGTTGAGTGACATGGCCTTCGATTTTGTCTAATTTCTCCTCATCACGACTAAATCGGCTTTTCGTCTCCATCATGAAGGTAGCTAGAATATTCTCGAGATTCGACGTCAGTTTTGCTTCTTCAATTATCTCCCCATTCGATACCTTGAATCCGGCCGGTGGTTGCAAAGCATTCTTTGGATTGGCATAGCTAAAATTTTCATGATTTCGATTTGAGGGATGGTAGAAACCCGGTGGTGGATTATTTCGGTAATTGTTGTAACTCCGATTATTAATGTAGTGTGCCTCTTCCAATGGATCGGACGGTAGTGAACTTGAACTTCCTTGAGAAACTCCCTTCGAATCTCCTCCTTTTGTTAGAGCCCCCAATTGAGTAGTTAGCATCGTCATTTGTGCGGTTAATGCCTTTATAGGATCTGAATCGGATATCTCAGCCACCCTTCTAATATTTGATCTTTCCGTTGGCCATTGATAGCTATTCATAGCCATTTCTTCGATCAATCCATACGCTTCTTCAGCACTTCTTGCTAGCAATGCCCCTCCCGCGGAAGCATCAATAAAATTTCTTATTTCCCCCATAAGACCATTGTAGAAGAAACACATTTGTTGGTCTTCGGGGAAACCATGTAGAGGACATCGCCTTAGTAGATCTTTGAAACGTTCCCAAGCTTCATATAATGGCTCGGAATCCAATTGATGAAATTGAGTAATCTCACCCTTTAGCTTCATCGTCTTGTTTGGTGGGAAAAATTTGAACAAAAATTTTTCGCTCAATTCTTCCCATGTCTTTATACTTCCGGGAGCTAAAGTTCCAAGCCAATTTCTTGCTTTCTCCCTCAAAGAGAATGGAAACAATCGTAAGCGTATAGCATCATCCGAGACTCCGTTCATTTTGATAGTATCACATATTTGCATGAAATGAGTGAGATGGGCATGTGGATCTTCGACAGCAAATCCTCCAAATTGATTTTGTTGAACCATTGAAACTAAGGCCGGCTTCAACTCAAAATTATTAGCGTTGATGGGAACATGAGTGATTCCTCCAAAGTTTCGGTCGAGTTTCGGTCGGAATCCATCCCGAATTGATTGCACCCTAGTTGGTGGATTTTCAATCCTTCTGCCCTCGTTGTCTTGGATTACTGCATTCTCGTTTGCGTTGCCCCTTTCTACGTTGTCTCCCGTTCTCTCCATGTCTTCAAAAAGATCCCTTCTTAGTTTCCTTGATGTAGCACTTGTTCTTCGGGCAAATGCTTCTACTTCCGGGATGAAAGTTTCTAACGGCACTCGAGATGAACGAGTGTTCATGCACTCCCTGAGTAGAAATTGTATGAGTTAAGTAATAAATAAGAAAATGTCTAAAGTAAGACTAAAAACACTTTTCGTAATATCAACACAAAAAAAAATTAATTTAGTCCCCGACAACGGCGCCAAAAACTTGTTCGCTTTATTTTTAACCAATCCGCAAGTGTACGGAAAATATGTAGAAAGCGGCGAGCAAGGTCGTATTCCACAGAGACTAAGTATTTTTATTGTGTTGGGTATTAGATTATAGTGTTCTCGGCTTTATCTAGACGATCGAAAGGTAAAATGGACGATTAATGAAATAACATACAATAATCACAATAAATTAAAACGATTGAAAATATCCGAATGGAAGCGAATTGCAAGAGTTTAGAAAGGTAGATTCCAAGGCTAGGTTTCCGTTGATTACTAAATTTAGTCGGGATTGGTTTCAAAAGGTTCTAAGTGCGTTTCTAAAACGACGATCACAACAATATTCTAAAGTCTCTCTCGAGATGCATAAAAATGTAGATTAAACAACCCATAACAACGTCTCCGTCTATTATAAATTATCTAACTCCAAAAATGTTCATAAGATTAGATATCATCATAGTTCATCACCGATTTCTCAATCTCGTAATTTACTACGTCAAATACTCGAAACCTATTAATGCTCTCTTCTCTCGAATTATGAGCAATTAAGTTTAACATGTAAAAACATTGATCAAGTGTCTAAACATGAATCAAACCAAGTATTTGATAAAGAAATCACACTAGATAAATATAATTATCAATCCCTCAAAATCATAGTAAATCAACGTACTCCCATGCCCGGAATCTAAAGAGTTTAGCCGGACATGGAATTGAAAGGAAGATAAATAATCATCATGTTCATGCTAATAAAAACAACAAAATGAAGAAAAGATAGGAAGAAGATAAAACTCGTGGTGTGTCTCGATCGATCCCGGTTGAAACCTTCAAATGTTCTTGAATTGTTCTTCAAGAATTTCTTCAAAACCTCTTCTTTTTGGAATGAAAGTCACTTGATGTTTTGTTATTCTCTCTCTCTAATCTCCCAATTTTCAGCATATCTCCTATCATGCCCCATATATCCCTTTTATAAAGATAAAACAATCACTTTTTCCACATAAATCTTTCAAAAATGTCAAAAGATGATATTTCCACCGAAAAGTGACACGGCCCGTGTCAAATGACACGGCCCGTGTCATAGTATGCTTAAAAAGCCCAAAACCTGCTGGACAGGGAACTCGACCGTGTCAAATGACACGGCCGAGCAAATGACACGATCGTGTCAAATGACACGGCCCGTGTCATACTCGTCTAAATAGGCAAGAAAGGTCCTGGAAGATAGACCCGACCGTGTCGATATGGCACGGCCGGGATAATGACACGGCCCGTGTCAAATGACACGGCCGGGCTCGTGTTGACTCGTTTTGACACCGTTTTGACTACTTTTTAAGCCCGATCTCTCGTTTCCGCATTGCTTGATATGTATTGGGGTTGGAGACTTCGTTCTTGCTTGATTTATGTCCATAAAGTACCTATAAAATCAATAAAACGTATCCAAGCGTGATCGAGTCCAATAAACATAATACGAGTATAAACGACACAGTTCTACATATTTTAGGATCTTAAAACCCGGAAAATCGATGTAAATATATGTGTAAAAATGAGTGTTATCAACGCACACGCACGGCAATACGTATCCCTAGAGGCCCCGTTGGACCATCCCTATGTGAACATACACATATCCATCCACATAACCACGAATAGCCATAATTCAAATACTAGAACAGGTAAACAAATGTAAAGTACTTGCCTTTGAGACATCTCCGACGAAATGGGGACGAACAACGACTACGAATGATCCGGATGGAAAACGACGGTTCCTAAATGAAGTATCAATATAACTCAGTCCTAACGGACAACAATAATTGAATGGAATGCACCCATAACCCCGATTACAATTCACGACAATAGACGTTCAATCGATACGGGCGAGGGTTTACGTAAAATCTCCCCGTATCAACAATTCACGGATTAATTCGAAGAAAACGAATTCGAAATCACCCAATAACAACAATCGGTAAGAAATTTCGCAACATACATGAACAATTTAGAATCAATCATGAAAAACCCGAAAACCCCCCAAATTAGATAAGTTAGGGTTCCTGAAGAAAATACCTCGGATTCGGACGATGGGGGATGATTACGTTGATGGTAATATGCTAACACGATTCTACGGTGATGGATTACGAAGAATTCTCCGATCAAAGCTGAAGGGAATCGCCCTCTGGAGTCGCCCCGTGAAGAAAACGGAAGAAAAGAGTGAAAATGTTGTTTCTGAAATGCCCGCTGATATATATAAAATGTGTAGTTAGCGCACGCTAACTATCATATATATCGCGCGCTAACGGGGCTATAAACGGTCCAGTAGCCACTGCTACCACTCGCTAGCACACGCTAACAATAGCGAGTTAGCGTACGCTAACTGCACCTCGGTAGCGCACGCAAGGTAACAAGGAGTAGCGTGCGCTACCCACACAGCAGTTCAGTACTGCTCAGATCAGCAGTACGCTGCTGCCGAAGGTATAAAACTCGAAACGCACGACAAGGCCAGAATCTAGAAACATAAACACGAAGTATACAAGACGACGGAGCTAAGCGCTGAAAGAAAATATAATTCCGACCACCGGAGGGTCCGTAATGCGACAATGAAAATGAGATTCCCTAAACTATTAGGAAATTACAAAAATGGCCCAAATGCCCGAAAATCACGAAACGACGTCAGATTAACGAACCGAAAGTCTCAACACGACCAACTCAATCATACGAACTTGCACAAACTAAGAAACAATGAAAACGAACTAGTTTTACGAGAATCGAACGTTCATACAGCAAAACATGTCATAAAACGAAATTACGTGAAAACATCTCCAAAGCTCGTCCAAATGGAAAAACTCCAAGAATGAAGTAGATTCACAATGTCGAAATGGTTACAAGCGAGTCGATAAAAATAGACATACACCAAAAATGGAAACTGCTAAAAATGGAAAGTTACGGATATTACAGGACCTCGCTTCCAACTTTTCCACCTTAGTCTTCTTGACATAGGCGGGACATCCTCAAATCCTAATGTGATCAAGACTTGGTTTCCCGCCCTCCCACATCTCATATGGAGTTTTAGGAACGGATTTGGAAGGACATCTGTTCAAGATATATGCAGCAGTCAGGAGTGCATACCCCCACAAGTAAATCGGTAAGTCAGTATAGCCCAGCATGGAATGGACCATGTTCAACAAGGTCCGGTTCCTTCATTCTGACACACCATTTAACTAAGGAGTACCTGGAGGTGTTAGTTGTGATACTATTCCATGTTCCTTTAGGAACTCATCAAACTCCGCACTCATATACTCACCACCTTAGTCCGACCGAAGTGCTTTGATATAATTTCCAGTTTGTTTCTCGACTAGGGCCTTAAATTCCTAGAATTTCTCAGAGGCCTCGGATTTATGTTTCATTAAGTATACATAACCATACCTGTATGATCATCTGTAAACATAATGAAATACTGATATCCGTCACGTGCTGCTTCCAAAGCACCACATACATCGGTATGGATTAATCCTAGTTTATCAACGAATCTTTCAAAAGTCCCTGTGAAGGGGGACTTAGTCATTTTTCCTTTAAGGTAAGATTCACAAGTAGGAAAGGGATCCAATCCCAATGGACCCATAAGTCCATCCTTTTCCATTTTGTAAACCTTGGTCTGACCAACATGACCAAGTCTAATATGCCATTTCAAAACTTGATTAGTTTCATCCCTACCACGCTTTCTAGTTATAGTATTCACAATGACTTTGTTACTGAGGTTTAGATGATAAAGTCCATTTAACAATATAGCAGTGCTCACTAGTTTATTTCTAAAATAAATTTTGCAGGAACCATCACCAATGAAAAATGAAAAGCCTTTCTGATCCATGACCGGAATGGATACAATGTTTTTATGCCCCTTGGGCAAAACAAGTACATCTTCTAAAGTCAGAACAAAACCGGATTCTAAACCCAAAAGAAGTGATCCTATGTCGGTTGCCTCGACACTATGCCCGCTTCCGACAGTGATCATCACTTCCCCAGCTCCAAGCTTCCTACTTTGTTCCAGATCCTGATTCACGATACAAATATGAGAACTAGCACCAGAATCCAGTATCCATGAAGTAAAAAAATACAGTAGCAGAACAACTTGTTTCCAAAACTAAAAGTTCTGTACCTGAAGTGCCATGAAGAATCGGACAGTCTCTAGCCCAGTGGCCTAGCTCACCGCATTTGAGACAGGCGTCCTTCTTCTTGTTCTTCGGAACCATCGGGGCCTTGACCTTACCCTTGAGGTCCTTGACTTGTGGTCCTGTCTGCTTCTTGATCTTTTTCTTCTTATTCTTGGACCTCCGAGATCCAGAAGAAATCACAAGGGCAGACTCCTTCATCCGCTACTGAGCAGTTACTAGTTTGTTCATTAGCCCTGCTAAGTTGCATGCAATCCCATTGTAGTTGAAGTTGATAACAAACTGTGAGAATGAATCAAGGAGAGACTGTAGGATAAGGTCGGTCTGAAGAGAATCATCCATCTTAAAATCAAGAGCCTCCAATCTCTCGATCATAGATTTCATTTTGAGGACGTGGTCCCCAACCTTATCACCTTCCTTCATCCTTGCACCAAACAGTTGCTTGGATATCTCATATCTAGCAGTTCAACTGTGCTCACCATAAATCTCAGTTAAGTGAGATAGAATCTTCCTAGCAGAAGTCATTTTCTCATGAGTTCTCGGAAGCTCATTAGACATAGAAGCCATCATGTATGCACAGACTTTTACGTCATCCTTAACCCATTTTTCGTGATTTTCAATCTCTTCCTGATTGGCTCTTGTCCATACTGGAGGCGCCGGAATGTCCTCCAAGACGTATCCCAATGCCTTTATACTGAGAACTATCATCAGATTGCGGAGACAATCCACAAAGTTAGGTCCGATCAAGGTGTTCTTTTCGAGTAGAATTGCGAGTGGGTTCATTGTCATATTGAGAGTTATGTCTGCATTAAGTACGACAGATTAATTAGTGACTCGTTTAGTTTTGATCTGAGTATAGAATTAAGGTCTTTTATATTCTTGTTACCCAGCTCCCACTATTTTTATCGGAATAACACACTCCCATGTGAAATCTGGAAGTATCGTTCGCTCTACTTCATAGTGATGATCGAGTTCTTTATAAATCTTAATAGAGGGCAACCGAACAGGTTTCTAGTCTATTAATTTTCATAAAGTGGTGTCCAACACCAACCCATCTAATGGATGATTCGATCTTCTTTTTCCCCTTGTTTATTCCCCTCAACCTATACGGTTTCTATGGTTCGTGAACAAGTTAAGTTTATACTATCGACGCAAATCAGTTTCACAATTAAATCTTATCCGACAACCTATCAGGTTTCTAATGATAAAATTTGCTCCAACTGAAGGCATCCAATGCGCTCCCGGTAATTTATGCATCCTCCTCAAACGACTACCCGATAACTCGGAAGCATAGCACATCCGGTTTGGATTTCAATTTCCCGAAAGTTCGATGGAGGGAAGGAAAACCTTGAAACCTTATAAACTTAATAATTTGTCGTGGGAGAATTTTCGCGATTAATGTTACACTTTGCATATTAATTCAATTAAGCGCGTTTGTAGCATTCATACAATATGAATAAACATTCACAACCTAGTTGCTACCAACATGTAGTTCATGGACCGTTCCTAGAATAAAAAAACTCCGTAATCTAATTACAAGTCTTCGGTCTTGAATCTTCGTATTCTCGAACGGATCTTCCTCCGGTCTTCGTCATTACATATAAATTTTACATTGAAAAATTTCATCCTAGATACAAATATTTCTAGTAAAATAAATATGCTCAAAACGGCCTTTACAACCCAATCGAATAAAACCGAACGATTCAAAACTAAGTCCATGAACCACATCCCCATTTAAAAGCATTCATCCAATAAATACTATATAAATGGACAACGTAGAGATACATTGATCCAATCAACATATACACAACAAATAGAATCGATCCAATCAATTCACACAACCGATAATATGAAAACGTTCAAAAAAATTCGATAGATTAATACGCGGGAGATTAATTTTCTAGAATACACGAAAAAATCGAGCCGGGATGAAACTGCCTGCCGGACACGGCCCGTGCCAATTGTCACGGTCGGGTTGTCCTGGCAGTCTGCCGGCCTGGCACGGTCGGGTTGTCCCAGCAGTCTCCCAGACTGCCTGCCGGACACGGTCGGGTCACCCCGGCAGTTTCCTACCCCTCGTCCGAAAAGTCATCCAACGACGATGCGGGGCTAGATTTTCGACTGGGTATCCAATATCAATATTTTCCGACTTTCATATCTACAATATAAATCACATTTCCCAAAAATTAAAGATTTATATTAGACATAAACTTACGAAAAATACAACTACAACGAACAAAAAACATACACCACGATTATGACTATAAATGATTCCAAATCATTCACCATCTAATCAAGCATTCCAAATGCTAAATATCATATATACGATCGCAAGACCTACAATCCGATACCACTGTTGGGATTCAGTGCCTAAATCGAAGGCCCAATGGAAGCGGTAAAATAAAAATTAATTCGATCCGAATCCCTACGAGGATCGATCGAGCTACGTATATACGAATATAAAACGAAGCATAAGAAGATACGAGAAACATACCCTTGTAGTCCGTTGATTAAATGGTGTTCTTCTCTTGAGCAATTCCCGAAGCTTTAGTTGATTTCTCTACGATCCAATCCGCTCCAAGCTCTTGGATGATCCAATGCCGAAAACACCGCGTCTCTACTTGCCACGCGCCGGAGAAATGAACCGAGTGACTATACCTCGTTATCCTCCAAGGATACGGCTAGAACAAATTTATAGGAGCTAATCTAAAAATGTGATTATAACACTCCAAGTGTATAACTCATAATCTCTCAATATGTGTTGAATTTTTCACCAAGAAAAACTCAAAATATGAAATGAAGAAGATGAAGACTAGGAGAAAACAATTTTCTCTCTCTCTCTCTCACTTAACTCACGGATGGCTCAAAGTGTGTTGGAGAGTGATGAAATCTTCCACCATTATTCAGTTTCAACCCACATGATACATCTCATCCACATGAGAGATTCCCCTATGTTAGGCGTATTTTTATACGCTTATTTATCATTATTTTGTAAATTTTTGGAGAGTGAATTTGATAAAATGAGCCTTTAATGCCTTAATTTTGTATGTTTGTCAGGAAATTGAAGTCCGGAAGCTAAAACGAGGTGAAACGGGCGAAAACGGCATATTTTGGCTATGAGCCGCGGCACAAGGAAGTAGGGCCGCGACACAGGAAGACACCCAGCGAGCGCAGAGTAAATCAGACTGTGTGCGCAGCCTGACAGTGAGCCGCGGCACATAAGAATTTAAGGACGCCCAGGCATCCAGCTGAAGGCGATGTGCCGCGGCACAGATTTAGTGCGCCGCGGCACACTTGGCGGTTTTTTCATGTCCGCGCGGATTAGGGCCGTTTCGAAGCCAGTTTTAGACCTACTGATACGGACGCGATTTGGAGGATGTGCTGAGCTATAAATAGGGTTTAAGACCCTAATTAATGAATCTTTGATCTTTTATCTTTTGGAGCTTAAGCTTGGAGACGGCAGAAGAAGAGGGAAGCAGAAGACTTCAAAGGCAGAGGGCGGAAGCTGAAGAACGGAGGAATCCGAGCTTCATCTGCGTTTGATTTTTATGCTTTCATTCATTTATTCTGTATTTTCAATTATTAGTATGTCAGGCTAAAGCCCTAATCTAGGGTTTTGATGAAACCTATGTTTTGACGAATTGCTTGAGATTATCCAATTAATTACCTTTTTGTTGAGTTTTCCCAATTGTGTTTAATACTTGCAATTATCTGGCCAATAGTTGTATTGATTTAATCATTCAATTCGAATCGGGAGAGGAGAATTGGTGAGGAACTATTGGTGAGGACCGTTTTATTCTGTGAGATAGGAATATACTCATAGGAACTACGTGGCCTTTGGGAGATTTTATGCTTTTCGCCTATTGACGAATTAATTCACCTAGGGATAGAGTGCGTTATTCGCCTTTAGATAAATCTATTGACCTCGGGAGAGGTGGTAGAATATATTAGCAATCTCCGCCTTCAATAAATTGGGAAAATTATTTATTACGGATAATCGAGAGTAAATTCGGATAAACCGAGGTGGATTCAGAATCCTAGACTTATTCATCATTTGATTTCTTTTATTCAAGCTATCGTTTTCTACTGTTTAGTCTTTTAGTAATTCTTTTAGTTATTAATTGCAAAAACCCAAATCGATTGTTCAAATAAAATTGGAATACATAAAAATCGGTAGTTAGAGATTCAGTCCTCGTGGGAACGATACTCTACTTATCACTTTATTACTTGTAAACGATAACGTGCACTTGCGTGTAAGAAATATCGCAACAAGTTTTTGGCGCCGTTGTCGGGGACTGAAATTTTTCTAATATCAATTTAAGTATTTCTAGTCTTAGTTTGAACGTTTTTATTTTTATTTTTGTGTATTTAATTTTGTTTATTTGTTTGTCCTTTCAGGACCTTTCGTGTAGTGCATGAGAAAACTCGGTAACGAAGGACTACTACCTTTGGATACCGAGCTCGAGCGCACTCTTCGAAGGAACAAGAAGGAGAAAATAGAGTTGCAGACGACGGTCAACATGGCCGAGAATATCGAAGTCCAAGGAGGAGATAACCATGTGCGGCAAGTTCAACCGGAACTAGCTCTTCGAGATTATGCCATGCCGCAGATCAATGCTAATTTTTCGGGAATTCGGCGTCCCACTATCCAAGCCAATAATTTTTAGATCAAGCCTGCTATTATTCAGATGGTGCAGGCGAGCCAATTCTGTGGACTGCCGAATGACGACCCGAACGCTCATATTGCTTCTTTCCTTGAGATATGCGACACGTTCAAGACTAATGGTGTCACCGACTATGCCATCCGATTGAGGCTTTTCCCTTTCTCTTTGAGGGATAAAGCGAAATTTTGGTTAAATTCCTTACCGTCGGGGTCGATTACAACATGGGGAGAGTTAGCGCAAACCTTCCTTGCCAAATTCTTCCCACCTTCTAAGACGGTGAGGTTGAGAAACGAGATAACCACCTTTGGTCAATATGACATGGAATCGCTCCACGAGGCGTGGGAGCGATATAAAGACTTGCTACGAAGATTCCCTCATCACGGCCTTCCTGATTGGCTTCAGATTCAGACGTTCTATAATGGTTTGAGTGCTTCTACACGCACTCTCGTGGATGCGGACGCCGGTGGGGCCTTGATGGGAAAGACTATGGCCGAGGCACACTCGCTTTTGGAAGCTATGGCCGCAAATGCATATCAATGGCCATCGGAAAGATTGACGCCGAAGCGAGTTATGGAAGTTTCTAGCAATGATCCGATTTCCACCTTGTCAGCTCAAGTCGCCGCCTTGACTCAGCAACTCCAAGCATTTTCGCACGCACCTTCCCCCGTTACCAATGAGACATGCAATTGGTGTAACGGATCTCACCCGAGCGCGGAGTGTCAAGTTGGAAACCCGTTCGAGCAACATCAGATGGAGCAGGCTCAATTCGTGGGAAATGGAAATCGACAAAATAATCCGTACTCCAACACTTATAATCCGGGGTGGCACAATCATCCCAACTTTTCGTGGAGAAACGGACAGAACTCAAACCAGCCCCCGTTCGCTCAGAATCAACAGCAGCCCCCTCCCGCTCCAAAAGTTTCCATCGAGGAAGCACTTGCGAAATTGGCGGCAAATACGAGTCAATTCATGACCCGTACTGAAGCGACATTGCAAAATCATTCCGCTTCCATTCGAAACTTGGAGGTCCAGCTGGGCCAAATTGCTAATGTGTTGACAGCTCGCCCGGAGGGAGCATTGCCGAGTACAACAGAGACAAATCCTAGAGAGAGTCTAAACGCAATCAGCTTCAGAAGCGGAAAAAGGGTGTTGGACCAGCCCGAGCGGTGTGAAAGGAAGAATGAAGTTGAGGAAAAGAATAATTTAGAGACAGAGGAGACACAAGATTGGAGACCTTCGATAACGTTGCCGGATGACCCAAAGGCACATGTACCCCCCGTCCCGTTTCCGCAGAGATTACAATAGAAAAAGGCGGACAGACAATTCTCTAAGTTCCTTGACGTGTTCAAAAAGCTTCACATTAACATTCCGTTCGCCGACGCGTTGGAACAGATGCCTAGTTACGTTAAGTTCATGAAAGAGATATTGTCGAAGAAAAGAAAACTCGAGGAGTTTGAAACTGTCGCCTTGACGGAGGAATGCAGCGCAATTCTTCAAAAGAAGCTCCCACCAAAATTGAAAGATCCGGGAAGCTTCAACATACCGTGCACCATGGGGAATCGCTCTTTTAATAAGGCACTGTGCGATCTCGGCGCTAGTATTAACCTCATACCTCTGTCGATTTTTAAGAAGCTGGAAATTGGAGAAGCAAAGCCGACGACGGTCTCCTTGCAGTTGGCGGATCGATCTATCAAATACCCAAGGGGAGTGATTGAGGATGTATTAGTCAAATTTGATAAGTTCATCTTTCCGGCCGATTTCATCGTACTCGACATGGAGGAATATGAAGATATTCCAATCATCTTGGGACGACCATTTTTAGCGACGGGCTGAACCCTTATAGACGTGGAAAAAGGGGAGTTAACTCTGAGGGTCCAAGACGAGCAAGTTACCTTTCAAGTATTCAAATCGTTTCCATGTCCCGGAAGTGTTGATAAAAGGTCACAAATTGAGAGTGTAGATGCCGTTGAAAGAGGAAAGCACCGAAAACATCCGCGGTTGGAAAATTCAGATTTTGTGTTAGATGGTCCAATTCTTAAGAAGGATGTAGAACGAGTAGCGTTTCTCGAGCATGAGGACAAATCTGCTGCAGTCTTGAGTGCGTTTGTGAAGGAGGAGAGTAAGCCGGAAGCCCAGCGGGCATCTAGTCATGAGAAAAACGGGTGTTTCGGGAAGTTGTTCACTTCGAAACCTTTCCGCAAACAGCATTTGATGTCCGAACCGAAAGTCGAATCGTTAACGACCGATGGTCATAATTTTGAAAACCATATGAACGGTTCGATGAACGGGGCGGAAACCAAATGGAGTTTGCGAAAAGCGAACTAATGTTTTCCAATAGGTCCGGCTGAAGACTATAAACTTAGCGCTTCTCGGGAGGCAACCCGAGTTCGTAGTTGTAGATTTTTGCGTTTCTTTATTTTTCTTGCTTTCGTGATTTTTATTTTTCATCATTTTTGTGCTTCAATTTGCTTCTGCCTCTCGCTTTTAACGTGATCTTCTCAAAATTCTGTGCAGGAAAGTCCCAAGGGAAAAACTGAAGCCTGAGCCGCGGCACAAGTATTGTGAGCCGCGGCACACACAGCTCGCAAGGGAGGGCTAAACAAACTGTACTCTGTGCCGCGGCACGGCATAAATGAGCCGCGGCACACTTGAGCACTGAGCCGCGGCACACGAAATCTGTGCCGCGGCACACGAAAAAACGAGCAAACAGGTAAAAGGGGACTGTACCCTGTGCCGCGGCTCACTTTAGCTGTGCCGCGGCACACTATGCGGAATCTGAAAGGCCCAGGTAGCATATAACACGCAGTTGGCCGGCCATACCAGGTAAGTTTCCTTCTTTTTCCCTCCCCAGCGTGCGAATCGGCCGAACCCTTCACAAATTTCTCCTTTCGATTTTTCTTGCACTTTTCACAAACCAATCGAGGTATGTTTCAATCTCTAATCTCTACTTGTTTCATGAATTTAAATTTGAAGTTGTTTATGCTTTGGATGGATTGAACATGTTTATTTTCCTTCAAAAGTTCTAGGATGGTTTAGGGGATAACATAGTAGTTTTAATCGAATTTTCATGGTTAGTTTGGAATATGAATGAGTTGAGTGTGTTGTTTTGATGATGAATGAATTGTGTTTCTGTTCTTGGGGGTTGCATCAAGCTATAGCCATGTTTATTCTCCAAGTAAACTCGTGCCCTTAAGGTGTTTGATAAATTGTCTAAGTGAAAAATTTTCTTTGTTAAAGCAATCTTTTGAATCTTTGTGCAACGTATTCGTTCTGAATTTACAGCAAGCCCAACCCTTACGTCCAGTTTAAACGTTTAAGTCCAATTTCATCCTTCTCTCACGAATGTGCTATTTTGTTAAATTCTGGATTTCTGGCTGGACAACCTTAGCCGAGTGTAGATCATTGTTATTATTGTTTGCGTAAATAAACCCTGGTGTTGTACTTTTCAGGACTGATTATGGCAAGAACAAAGAAACTGAGCAAGAGAGCTAGGACCCAGTCATCCCCCACTCGAGGGGAGACCTCTCGTAGTTGAGCCGAGTCGGAGGGGCACCAGTTTTCGGACCCTGAAATTCACAAGATCTTCAATGAGAAGATTCGGCCACGACCGCTTATTCCGGAGAGGGGATTTACTCCAGCCCCTCAGGACGGGGAATTGCTTACTATGATTGATGAGATGGGGTGGGCCAGATTTGCTGCACCCAGAGCAGCCGGTTATCTCGATCAGGCAGGAGTTCTACGCCATTACCTTCTTGAAGCACATTCGGGCGGGACATACGTTGCCATCATTAGAGTCTCGGACGCAGTCGATGTCCGAGGTGTTACGATTGATTACTCCACCGCCGCTATTCGGAGGTTGTTTGGGCTTAGGTGGTAGATGAGTCGGCCTATGACCGAGTGATGACTAGCCTCACGAAGGAGGCCCTGCTCGAGACTATTGCACGGCCCGATTCCGACCGGGAGCAGCGCGCACAGGGTTCTTCCACTTTCCACTTCAAGAGATCGCGCCTCAGCCAGCTCGGGCGTGCCTGGCTTTATTTTATCTGCGCACGCATTGACCCCACCTCCCAGATCCGCACTGTCTTTCTCTCCCGCGCCCGGACACTTTATGCTATCACGTCCGGGCTGCGTTTCGATGTGGCACCCATCCTGGTCCGATCTATCTTCCAGTGCATCCAGGGGGGGCCAATATGGGGTTGAAGCACCCTTCTCTCATCTGCGCTTTGTGCCGGCAGTTGGGGCTGACGTGGTCAGACGACGAGCCGATGCTTGCCCCCCAGACCCCGATCGACCACCGCATCATATCACATTTTGACCAGTGGGGAGGAGCGCCGGCGCACGCTCGGGGGAGAGGATTTCTGCTAGAGGAGGCCCACGAGGGATCCCCCGAGCCTCTTTTGCTGACACATGGAGATGCCAGCCCACCGCCCGACAGAGCGAGATTGCAGGAGATGTTCGATGGGCTGAGGGAGGAACTGAGGAGAGAGAGAGAGAGGAGCAGAGAGAGGATCTGAGGAGAGAGAGAGAGGAGCTCAGAGAGGAGACGAGGAGAGAGAGAGAGATGAGATGAGGAGAGAGAGGGAGAGTTTGATGGCTGCCATGCGAGAGGAGCAGCGGACGGAGCGAGAGAGCGTTATTGCTGCCGTCAGAGCTGAGATGCGAGAGCAGGCCCGCCGGGCCAACCGACGAGAGGAGAGGCGTCTGGCAGCGAGGGACGCTTATCATCAGGAGCACCTTGCCGCATGGACGGCCCATATCATGCATCCCGACAGGCCATTTATTGCTCCAGCCCGGCCAGCCACACCACCCTCCTCACCGGATGATGCCGGCACCAGCTCGTGAGCGGACTGGAGGGGAGTACTTGACCTTTTACTTTTACTGCATATCATATTTTGTCCATTGAGGTTAATGTACGTCCTAAGTTTGGGGGGGGCTTTACTTTTTGTCGCTACATTCATTGCTGTACTTTATTTCGTTGCACTTTTCATTGCTTTGTGTTATTTTTTTTCTTCGATAGCCTTGCTTGTCTTAATTTTTCTCTATTCGTGAATTTTTTCGTGCTTCTATTTATGTGATACTGATGTTACGACATTGTTTTTCTCTCTGAAGAAACGGTCGAGTTCTAGTCGCGTTGTAGTCAGAGATTTCTGTTTCTGCTTAGTAGTCAATTAGGTCCAAAATTTTTCGTGATTGTAGAGGTCTTGGCAGATAAGAGACGATACATACTTGTTTTAAATCACCGTCGATACGTTAGGTTACATTTTTCGGTTAGTTAGTCGTCCAGTTACATTAGTCGTGTTGGCACTTAGACTGAGTTTAGAGTCGGTCAGTTTTTCCCACTAGTCGAGATAATTTTGTTCTATGAAGGGAAGTCTAGTAACCGGGGGTATTCGCGTGACCCGCTGTTTACTCTCGCGTAAAACGATGACCCAGATTAGTGATTTAGAGATTTCACATGTGCCGATGTTAGGGAGCCTAGTAACCGAGGGTATTCGCGTGACCCGCTGTTTACTCTCGCGTAAAACGGCGACCTTGATTCGAAAATGCGGAAATTATATATTCGAGTTGTTTCTCCACTGTAGACGGGAACTTAGTAACTAGAAGCATCCATGTGCCCCATGAGTGTCTTTTACGTCAAACGGTTTTCCAATACATGAGAATGGAAGTTCCACCCTAGAATTATCCCGATGAAACATCCCGAGATCCTAACCTAGTGGTCAACTTGAATCAAATTCTTGAGCACATATATAAGGGAATACTGTCCGAGGTTTATTTGTCATGAAACTCGTGAAAATTTTGCCATTACACTGTGGAATGGGACGAACTAGCTTGTTTATTTTAACCTTTCATATTGACGGTCGATTTGACTCACGTTTTGTTAATCTTTGAGCTGGATTTTCTTCATGAACGAGTGATTAGGACTGAACTTGATTACTTTGCGGAATCATTATTCTGAGTGCAGCTCGCTATTATGACACTCGTATTATTTAGAGAGAATTTCAGGATAGTATTGATTAGGTTGAACACTACGAGTCGCACGATGATTCACGACATTCTTTTATTGAATTTAATTCTTTTTGCTTGAGGACAAGCAAAGGCTTAAGTTTGGGGGTATTTGTTAGACGTATTTTTATACGCTTATTTATCATTATTTTGTATATTTTTGGAGAGTGAATTTGATAAAATGACCCTTTAATGCCTTAATTTTGTATGTTTGTCAGGAAATTGAAGTCCGGAACCTAAAACGAGGCGAAACGGGCGAAAACGGCATATTTTGGCTATGAGCCGCGGCACAAGGAAGCAGGGCGCGGCACAGAAGACACCAATGAGCGCAGAGTAATCAGTACTGCGTGCCGCGGCACACCAGTGAGCCGCGGCACGTAAGAATTTAAGGACGCCTGAGCATCCACCAAGGCGATGTGTCATGCGCAGATTTAGTGCGCCGCGGCACACTTGGCGGTTTTTTCATGTCCGCGCGGATTAGGGCCGTTTCGAAGCCAGTTTTCGACCTACTGATACGGACGCGATTTGGAGGATGTGCTGAGCTATAAATAGGGTTTAAGACCCTAATTAATGAATCTTTGATCTTTTATCTTTTGGAGCTTAAGCTTGGAGACGGCAGAAGAAGAGAGAAGGTAAGACTTCAAAGGCGGAGGGCTAAGTCAAGAACGGAGGAATCCGAGCTTCATCTGCATTTGATTTTTATGCTTTCATTCATTTATTCTGTATTTTCAATTATTAGTATGTCAGGCTAAAGCCCTAATCTAGGGTTTTGATGAAACCTATGTTTTGACGAATTGCTTGAGATTATCCAATTAATTACCTTTTTGTTGAGTTTTCCCAATTGTGTTTAATGCTTGCAATTATCTGGCCAATAGTTGTATTGATTTAATCATTCAATTCGAATCGGGAGAGGAGAATTGGTGAGGAACTATTGGTGAGGACCGTTTTATTCTGTGAGATAGGAATATACTCATAGGAACTACGTGGCCTTTGGGAGATTTTATGCTTTTCGCCTATTGTCGAATTAATTCACCTAGGGATAGAGTGCGTTATTCGCCTTTAGATAAATCTATTGACCTCGGGAGAGGCGGTAGGATATATTAGCAATCTCCGCCTTCAATAAATTGGGAAAATTATTTATTACGGATAGTCGAGAGTAAATTCGGATAAACCGAGGTGGATTTAGAATCCTAGACTTATTCATCATTTGATTTCTTTTATTCAAGCTATCGTTTTCTACTGTTTAGTCTTTTAGTAATTCTTTTAGTTATTAATTGCAAAAACCCAAATTGATTGTTCAAATAAAATTGGAATACATAAAAATCGGTAGTTAGAGATTCAGTCCTCGTGGGAATCCGAGCTTCATCTGCGTTTGATTTTTATGCTTTCATTCATTTATTCTGTATTTTCAATTATTAGTATGTCAGGCTAAAGCCCTAATCTAGGGTTTTGATGAAACCTATGTTTTGACGAATTGCTTGAGATTATCCAATTAATTACCTTTTTGTTGAGTTTTCCCAATTGTGTTTAATGCTTGCAATTATCTGGCCAATAGTTGTATTGATTTAATCATTCAATTCGAATCGGGAGAGGAGAATTGGTGAGGAACTATTGGTGAGGACCGTTTTATTCTGTGAGATAGGAATATACTCATAGGAACTACGTGGCCTTTGGGAGATTTTATGCTTTTCGCCTATTGACGAATTAATTCACCTAGGGATAGAGTGCGTTATTCGCCTTTAGATAAATCTATTGACCTCGGGAGAGGCGGTAGAATATATTAGCAATCTCCGCCTTCAATAAATTGGGAAAATTATTTATTACGGATAATCGAGAGTAAATTCGGATAAACCGAGGTGGATTCAGAATCCTAGACTTATTCATCCTTTGATTTCTTTTATTCAAGCTATCGTTTTCTACTGTTTAGTCTTTTAGTAATTCTTTTAGTTATTAATTGCAAAAACCCAAATCGATTGTTCAAATAAAATTGGAATACATAAAAATCGGTAGTTAGAAATTCAGTCCTCGTGGGAACGATACTCTACTTATCACTTTATTACTTGTAAACGATAACGTGCACTTGCGTGTAAGAAATATCGCAACACCCTACAAAAGTCACTGTCTTCCATTATAAAATGGAAACAAAGACCAAGTGGAAGGTATGTGGAAAAGGGGGCGGCCATCATGAAGAAATCGGATGAGTTCGGTTCGTATCGGACTCCCGTGAGTCCAAACAGATAAACTCCAATTTCGTTCTGATGTATTTATATCCATTAATTAATCCAATTAATTAATCATATCAAATACAAAATAATATAATTAATTTCTCTAAGAAATAATTATATCTACGAATTAAATTAATCACCCAGTAATTTATTTAATTCATTTGGCCGTAAATTAATTTATCCAATAAATCAATTTAGACATCCAATGTCCCCAAAATTAGATATCCAATATCTAATATTCATAATGAGAGAATAAGCTCGATTTATTCCATCGTCAATCCTATTGCGCGACTCGGTAGGTCTGTCTCAGTCAGCAATGGGAGGAACCAAAGAGTAGTAGCACCACCTAGCCAGCCTGGCGGCCTACACTGTACCCCAACTGAGAACGAATGATTGGGATCATTCAAGAACCATTCTGTCGTGAATACCAGTATACGTATAAACCCTTCTTTCAAATGTCCCGATCAAGTTATAGGGTCACGGTCAGTCAAAGCCTATCTATACTTGACGCTCTGCATGAGTTAATGCAAATCTAGATCATCGAGCTCTCATATATCCAATACAACTAGCTCCAATGCTTTGGCCAAAAACTTATGGTCTCATCTGCCAATAACCGCATAGGACATGTAACCCGTTCACTAACAAGAGAAAGAATTCTATTTTGGTATTCAGTAGGACCTGCTACTTGCCCGTCAAGACGCACGTCGAGGTTGACCCCCGCTTTCCGGTTTACAGGGTCAAACTACTCTAATGAAAATCTTAACGTCACAAGCACATCCCTACTATATCCAAAGTCAAAGGTTCACGAATACCTATCACAACCTTTTGATTCCGTCATTGACTGTCCCGGAGTGAAATCCGTATGACGAATCGAGGGTGAGTCGGTTCGAGTATACTAATTCAATTAGCATACCTATAATGTGTGCTCCCACTAACCATTAGTGTTCGACAGACACTCTCTATGTCAAAGAACACGTCATACAAGTCTTCACATAAACTTAACGCCCAGTCAAGTTTCATCAACTTGTGAATGATTAGGTATTTGAGCCATAAACCTTTCGAGTGCCGACCCCCTTATCCAATAAGGAGTGGAATGTTTTGCTCTCAAACACACGTACTAGTTCATATATATATATATATATATATGAATTAGGAATGCCAGTAACTACCAGTAAATAAAGAAACACATATTTGCCTTATGATAATGAATTACATAATAACAAGTACAATGCCCTCACCATACATCCCCTGAGTGGCATTCGAGGGCATACTCCTAACAGAAAGCCCCCATAAAAACGAGTCGAACCGCCCGCGGGAAAGGTAGCAGACTGAGACTTCTGCTGAACTCTGCCCTTGTGACCCAAAAGTTACCGATGGATTTCTGTTTCTTACTTTCTCGAGCCGCCTCACTGGACATCAACGACATATCATAAGGAAGGGTTCTACTCTGCTAGTCCTTTAGGGTGGTGCAGGCGAGTCCAGACATGTAGTCATGAGTCCTCGGCTTCATCCGCCTAGAAAAGTGGCAGATCTTGTCACTCTCCTCCTTAACCTGGGCCTTCACGAAGCCCAATTCCCGATTGAAATCTGCAATGGCCTGAGAAACTGGAATATCTCGAGGCTGAGCATCATAAAAAGCAAGGACCCGTGCGTGACGAACTGGCCACGAACAGTACTCAACTTCCATAAGGTCTCTGAACTCGGCCCACGAAGCATCATGATCCTGAAGTCAGATAACCTCCCACCAATCAGCAGCGTCCCCAGTGAGAAAATACTGGGCGATTGGGACCTTGTGATCCTCAGGACAGTTTGTGGCAACAAAGACCTTGGACATCTCTTTGATCCACCCCTCCCAGCCAATCGGGTCTAAAGCCCCAGAAAACTGAGAAGGATGTATTTTGGTGACATCCTGAAGCCAACGATCCGCTCCGGCCCGAGCAACATAAGCCAGAGTCGGGTTTTGAACCGACTGGGCTATCGCAGTCATTTGGTTCACCATTTGTTGCATCACAGCTGCAACACCCATGTCGGCGCCATCTTGAGTAGCAGTATGGCCCTGACGGACATCAGTACTGCCGACTCCATAAGAGTGTGACGTGGCCGCCCCACGTCCCCGGCTGCATCCAAGACCACGACCACGACCACGACCTCTACCTCGACCTCTCCCAGCATCCATACTGGAGGTAGAAGGTAGTAAAAGCAACTCGATGATAAGTACGGGAGAAAATAAATCACAGTTCAAGAAACGGAAGTACGATATGAGAAAACAAGAGAATCGAGTAAGGAAAACTTATGAACACTGGGAGTACTGAAATGATGGCAGCGGGGTGACGATGTGAAAAACAAAACACAAGTAGACCCAATTAACCGACAAGCTTAGGTATCCATAAACCTAGTTATCTGATACCATTTTCTGTAATACCCCCATGATATTCAGGGTATATTACAGTACCGTGGACCCCTACATGGGACCCACCAGGCTAACAAATAATACCACTCGTCTAACCATCTCGGTTAACGAGAAAAACACACCCATCACCAAGACGAAACTTAAATAAAACGCCCAATACAACCGGTAAACCAAACATCACCGAAAATTACAAATAACATTTGGTATACAAACCAATTTCCAAATAAAAACACCTAAGTACTCGCGAATACGGTCTATCAGTTTACATTAGACCTGGCAAACAGGCGGACTCGACCCAAACGGTCCGGGTGAAAAAACGGGCGGGCCAAATCTGGACCGGGCCAAAAAGGCCCGATTCTTTTTGGGCCAAAAATATTAGGCCCGCGGCCCGCCCCGGGCGGGCTCGACCCAGCCCGCGGGCCTCAACTCTTTTTTTTTTTTGAAATATTATTTCTGAATAAATATCGAAATATTTTTCGATCCTTAATTATTATATTATTCACTATACTATCACAATCAGATAAATAAATGTACAATTATTTTTATTTGATAATTACATTATTTACTACACTACCACAATCAAAAGACAAATATTTTTATTTGATCATCATATCATTTATCACTGCTACTTTCTTATAAAAATCATAAAATAATATTATTATTAATATGAGATACTATAAAGTAATCACAAAGTCCCATAAAAAAAATAAAATTACATCAATAATTAACATATAGATGTAATATAATCTAGTAAATAAGGAAAAATTTTAAATACTATAATTACATATAACATAAATATATATATATATATATATATAACTCCGGGCGGGCCGCCTGTGGCCGGTCTCAAATGGTAGTAAATTTGGGCTAAAAAAGCCCTATTTTTTTGGGCAAAAAATATGAAGTCAATGCCCACCCAAAAGTAAGGGTGTTAGGTGGGGATTTTAGGCAGATATTACCGGTCATTCCTAATGGAACTCGCTCTGATATTTTAGCTTCCAGGTTGGTGTTCTTATATTTGTGGCCATCCTTTAAGCGTTTCTCATTAGTAAAAACTATGCGTGCACATTTAGACCCATAGTTTGCTAACTTTATGCTTTCATTTGGTAATGGAACTCTGGAGGATCATTGCTTTGGTCTCATTAAACTTTCAGAGGCAATTGTAATTCCGTATGAACAAGAAGATGCCTCTCTTAACACTTTGTTGGCTCTTGTTTTCCCTAAAAATGCATTAAATGCTACAGATGTGCATAGTATAGTTGATAGAGTTGTATTAACTTCTAAAAATGCAGATATGGATGTTATCAATAATCTGCTCTTGAATTAGAGGGAGATACGATCACATCTTACAGCTATGATGAGGTGTTGGATAAAAGTGAAGAGTCTATTCATGAGGACTTTCATAATACGTTAACACCAAACGGAATTCCTCCACATGAATTAAGATTAAAAAAGAACTGCCCTGTTATGCTTCTTCGCAATATTAATCCTTCTGAGGGTCTGTGTAACGGCACCATATTGATATGTCGAAATTCCCAAAAGCATGTCATAGATGCAGAAATAGCAAATGGTGCATATAGTGGTAGATGTGTTTTCTTACCTAGAATTCCGTTTATTCCTCTTGAAATGAGTACAAAGTATCTTCGTTTTAAGAGAACTCAATTTCCTATACGTCCTTCATTTGCAATGACAATCAATAAAGCACAGGGCCAGACATTAGAGTTTGTGGGCCTATATTTGCCTGCCCCTGTTTTCTCTCATGGGCAGTTATATGTGGCGCTCTCTAGAGCTCGTTCGAGCTCAGCTATACGTGTGTTGGTTAAACCGAAAGAATAGAGTACTCATTCCACCCACATCAGTTGCACAAAAAATATGGTTTCGTGAGGAAATTCTTACAGTTACTGATACATGCAGGCAAATCAGCATATTTGAGTGTCTCACGGTTTCGTGAGGATG
This sequence comes from Orobanche coerulescens, assembly GCA_033398695.1. Taxonomy (NCBI): domain Eukaryota; kingdom Viridiplantae; phylum Streptophyta; class Magnoliopsida; order Lamiales; family Orobanchaceae; genus Orobanche; species Orobanche coerulescens. The sequence continues at coordinate 117,543,862 of CM065816.1, forward strand.
CAGAGACATGGATGTTCGTTCATTTTATATTTTCGAAGGTGTTGTTATTTATTATTTATTATACTGCTTATTATGTTTAGTTGATTTCTCACATATATGTATACATTTTCTAAAATGCGTTGTCTGTTCTTTATAATATTTTTTTTCTTCACTTCATTTTTGCATATATATTTTGAGCTATATTATACACTCACATATGAATACTATGTTCTTCCGTATTAAAATTCCGCACATCCAAATATCTGCTTACTTTAAATCATCGTAAAAGAGGTTACTATTTGGTTACTCTTATTTAAATCCATTAATATTGCTGCCTGGTTCTTAGGGAGTCAGCTTCAGCTCCTTTTATAGTATAACTTTTCTTCACAGCAACAAATACTCAAATAAAAAACTAAATATTTTATTTGGAGTTTATATTTGTTTGATCCTTTTTTTTTTTTTTTCCAAAAGTAGTTATGGAAAGTTATCTATGGTTTCATCCCGGAGTGTTTGGTTATATATAAAGAGATTCGTGCAAAAGAGGTTATTTGTTGTGGAATAAAATTGCACTGGCAGGCTGCATAAAAGAATGTCAGGTTTTTCATATTAGAATGCTGTATTATTCTGATTTCTGTGGGGTAAGAAACCTTGGATTCTATTTGCATTATAGTTGTTATTCTGTTCTAATAAATAAGTGTTACCTGTTTCACATATCATGTTAAATGCAACACATTGAGGCTATAGATTCTGTAAATTTTGAAACATAATAATACACCTAAGATGCATCTATGATTTCTATTACAAAGGAAACCAGAAACTATGTTTACATTACAATCATCATCATATTTAACCAGTCATGCGGTATTCATTATGATAATTACAGTGTTCTGTGTTGCTACCCAAAATATTATCCGGAGATAGATATTGCTGGAATGGATGGGATAGCAAACAAATGCAAGAGTACTTCCGTGAGATAGATAAATAACACAAGATTTGCCGGGGTTGTTAGTCCCGGGCTTGAATGCTCTCGCGAGATATTATTAATACTAATATTCGGGGATACAAGTACTAATGTAAGAATACAATTGCAATGAGTGTAAAGATTCTTGTTATCTTAGCTAGTGAGCATGTAGATTGCCGGAAGAACCAGATTTGATGCTCTGTGAGTTCTTGTAACAAAGGAGATGAACAGTCGCGGCGGTGAGAGATCGATAGTCTCTCACGGCGAGTATTTAGCTGGATGCTTGGGCTCCGGGGCTTATGAATCCCTTGGAATCTGTCTAGTGGAGACTTGCTGCTTCAGCCGATCGTGTTCTGGACGAGAGGTTCGGAGAGAGAAGTCCTGAGATGGATTCCGGTGAGAAAGCCGGGAGCTTGATGATAAGTGTGTTCTTTTGTATTTCTGTTGTTGGTGGAATGAATTCCGAACGGTAGGTCAAAATGAATTGGGAACCTTTTTCCAGTAGGAGGAGGTTCTCTATTTATAGGACTTGGGTATGCCGGGCGATCGCCTTTTCTGCATTATAATAATCGGGCGATCGTCCTTTAGCACATGGGCTTGTTCCCTTAAAGTCTGCGGGGAGTTCTTTGCGATCAGTATGCGGTCGATGGGGAGCTTACACGCGTCTGATTCTTTGTCACGGGCGGTCCCACGACAACTTTCGGCGCGCTGTGGTAGGTGAGGTAGGTGACGAGGTTGTGGTCAAGGTCTTGTGCATCGGCCAAAGATCTTGTGCATTAGCGAAGATCTTGTCAGCGCCTTTTGTGGATCTGCACGTGGGTTCTGTTCTGAGATCCAATCCTCGATGACTTTGACGGGCGATCATCTCTGCTCGGGGCGTAGGTCGACTGTCCTTAGCCGGACATTAGAGTCGATCGCCAGATGCCAAAGGGCGATCGCCTTGGGAGTCGATCGCTAGGTACCTGATGGTGGTCTGATATCTTCGATTAGGCGAGCTAGCCATAGTTTGACTGATGTTGACTTGGTCGCTCGGCCTTATAGTCGATCGCCTGTCGGGATGAATAAATCGTGACACAACATTCTGTTAAATCTTTATCGACTAATATTTTTTCTGCCATCTTGGGATTGTTATTATTTAGTATTATTAAATACTATTTGCAGCAATATAACAGTAGTTTCCTACACCATTGACTGAAATAACAACATCATAAAATGGTATAACAATTACTTCCCTTGGGAACAAATATGGGTATCATGATAATTTCTACATAATACTATTTACCAAATATATTTGTTTGGGCCAATTGTCTCTGTAATCGTCATAATCTGCGATTAATGATATTCTTTTTTAAGAGTTCTTCCCTAAACATTAATGTTTTGTGATAAAAGAAGAGGTCATTTCTCATGTCTTCTTTGAGATAGATTATATCCTGCGAAAAAATTTTAAATAAAAAACATCATACCTATAAATGATAAAGTGGTGTGGTGTCTTTGAATGGTGTACATTAATGTAAATACATACATGTTATTTTAATGGTGTACATTAATGGAAAAGCTAAATTAGGATACTGTGTTTCTAGAGATCTCTTCATCCACCATCCCTGCTTATGGCTGATGTCTGGAAAAAACCATATTCACGAAAATATGTAGCCTATCCCACTGCATGGCTCAAGACCGCTAAATTCTGGCTGACCACTGGTGCACACAATAATAAAAAAAAAAAGATTTTCTTGTAAATATAATTTATTGTAAATCAGTGCATGTTCTAATATTGATTACGGTTGATAAAAGAACCTATAAAGCACTTGATGTGACTCAAGGAAATTGTAAATATGCTAAAGCTTGAGTAGGCTTGCGAGTCTATCCAGTTAGGTATAACTGGACTCGAGCTCGATAGCTACTTGAATAGCATGAGCTTACTTAACTTCTTTTGAGCTTTTCTTCGAGTCGTTTCCGAGTAACTCAACTCACGAGCTGGCGCACCTCACTTACATCTCTATATAAGTGCACTATACGTTTATAAACTCAAATAGGTTACAACTCTGAACTTCACTCCATTTACTGTTTTAGGCGGAGTTAGACAGGTTTTGTGATGCTCTCATCTCTATCAGAGTGGATTTTTTTTGGATTTAGAAAGGACATGCTATTGTTCACAACAATGTTTTTAAAGTATCATCGGAGTATATCAATTTTTACTTTGTAAATTGTCTACTTGATGAATTTGTTTTATATATATATATATATATATATATATATATATATATATATAAATTTCAGCATAATTGGAAAAGCTAAATTAAGATGCCGTGTTTCTATGGAGCTCCTCTTCCACCATAACTGCTTATGGCTGATGTTTCGACAAAACCATATTCACGAGAATATGCAGCCTATCTCGCTGCATGTCTGAAGGCTAAATTCTGGCCAACCAATTGGGCACGAGCAATCATATTTCTTCTATATCACATTTTCTCCTAAACATATATTTTCAGTTTAGTGGATCGGATTTATACCAACTATGATGATATTTTTCAGGACATGTGGTCAATATGCCAATATGTATGATGATTGGAATCTCACGTGCACTCTTCTGCTCGTGTCGCATATGGCCAAAGGACAGCTGCCACCACTGCTTGTTTGAGACTCCGATGAGGCTTTGTTCACAGACAGTTGTGATAACATTTCATACTGTAAGGGCTGACATTCATAATTTCCATTTCATACTGTAAGGGCTGACATTCATATTTTCCATTATATTTTTAGCTTCAAACTACCTTTGTATTCTACCTGCATCCAATCAATTTTTAGTAAATTTTGGCTGACCCCTGGTGCGCACAATAATAAAAACAAGAATTTTCTTGCAAACATAATTTATTGTAAATCAGTGCATGTTCTAATATTGATTACGGTTGATAAAAGAACCTATAAAGCACTTGATGCGCGACTCAAGGAAATTGTAAATATGCTAAAGCTTTCGTAGGCTTGTGAGTCTATCCAGTTAGGTATAACAGGACTCAAGCTTGATGTAATACCCGAGATTCTCGGTTCCGGTTATTTTTGAATTTTGATCGGTTGTGCCGGTCATTTTGTCCTATTGGCGATTTCTTGAGATTTTTTCCTATGTTGGGTACGGCATGATGTACCGTGTTATGGTGTTCATTGGGTACGACTTATCGTTGCGTAAGTCGAGCTAATCGTATGTCCTGTTTTATTATTATTCGTCTTCTTCTGGATCGTTGTGGTGGTTCTATTGTAATTTTCTAATTGTGTCGGAATCGTTTTGCAACCGTAGGTTTGTTGGCCGGACATCTACAACACGGCGGTGAAAACGGCGCTGCCGAGCGCCGGGTGATGCGACGGGTCGGCCAGGCTAGCATTCTGCCGAGACACGGCCGAGACACCCGCGCAAGTGTTGCGCCAAGTGATGCGCCGAGTCGGACACGACCGAGACACACGTGCAAGTGTCTTGCGCCGGGTGTTTCGCCGTGTCGGTCAGGTCGCGCACTGACCCGCAACACGGCGGTAGACACGGTGCTGGTTGAGCCGTTTGTTGCGCCGTGTTCTGCACGGGTATAAATATGACAGAACAGACGGGTTTACACCCATTTTCCCATTCCTTTTCTTTCCGTTCCGCAGCTGGGGCTTGGAGGACACGAGGCCATGTTGTTCCACTATAAATCTACAAAATTCGTGAGTCCATATCATCGATTAATCCTTCCATAACTTGTTCTGATCGATCGAATCAGGGTAAGTTTTCTAAAAATCCAGTTTTAGGGATTTCGTTCGATTTTGTCCATTTAATCCTATTAACTTAGAATAGTGATGGATTGATGATTGTTAAGCTGTATTATATCGAATTCCTTATTGTTCCACGGTTGGATTGCCGAGGATTCATCGTTTTATTGAGTTTCGAATCGACGCCTTGAAGGTGTTCGATAAAATGTCTCAAAGGGGATTCGGGCGTTCTACGATTATTCTTCCTCATATGATCGTTAATTTATTGATGGTATGATGCTAGGGTCAGGTTCCTTGCGAATAACTCCAGTCGGAACTCTTCTGTTCGTCGTTTTCTTCAAGCTTCCCGATCGATCGTGTTATTATTGTTTCCGCCTGGAGAATTATAGGTGTTCGAGGTTTCCCGATTTAGCTGTGCTCGTCGGAGTGTCCGATATCGATTATCGAGGCAAGTATCTTGTCCATACATTACGTGTTTTGTGGATATAATGGTTGGTAATCGACGATATGTGCTAAATGAATGTTTATAACCATTTTTCAAAAGAATCGGTATATTTACAATCGTGGTTTCTTAAAAGATGACTCGCGTGTTCTATGAATTAATGTGCTGAATTGAATATGTGTATTAGTGTTGAGTATAAGATCATCTCACTTTCGTGTGATGCCATTATGTGTGATTACATCGTTGGTAAATTTTGAAGTTTAATCCTTTGGTTAAGATGTGTATGTGGGGACATGTGGTTATCGATGAACATGTGAGTTATGTGATATTGGTTGTGCCGTTCGGTGATGTTGAGATAGTGTGCTTTCTTGTTGATGGTATTAGTTCTGGGTCGTGAGTATGTGTTGGATAATTTGGTCATTCTAGCAAAGTACCTCAACTATATATAGTGTGATTGACCCTCGGGGATTGTGGTTTGGAAATATGAATTGATGAGTGTTGATAGGTTGTTCTCGAGGTACTCTCACTTGGTGATTGACTCGACGGGGTCACACAGGGACTTGGTGGCTTAGCGGATGAACCGGGTCATGGGAGTTACTTCGAGTGGGGTATTCTCACCTGGGGATTGCTCGATGGGGCACACAGGGACTTGGTGGCTTGACAGCTGGACCGGGCCACGAGAATTACCAAAGTGTTTTTGCTGATGATTGGTTGTGATATGTCCAGAGTATCACAATGCTTTGTGCTCGCGGTCGAGAGACATTATATATCGAGTCTTGGTGTTTGGCTAGAATGGCATAAGAATAATATATTATATATAATGTGTCCTTGTAAGTGAATTAAAGTGGATGATCGGGTCGTGAACCCTGTGTTTTGTGACTGGAATGATTGGGTTGTGGACCCCGTGTTTTGTTAACGGGTTTGCATTTTGGAAAATGAACTTTGGGGCTGTGACCCTAAGTGGCTTTCGAGGAATTAAGAACTTTTCAATTTCAAATATTCCAAAACTCCCGATATTTGGAAGTGTTTTCAAAATGCTTACTTGTTTCGTTTCTACTTTCTAGACATGAACTATTTTAACTAAATGAAATATCTCGGGAAGTCTTTCGTTGTATTCTCGGAATGTGTTGTGTATGGCTCATATTTGCACTTTATACTTGCGCTAGCAAAACAGTGGAGTTTTGCTAACCCCGGAGTATCCGAGGGTGGATGTTTGTTCTGCATCGAGGTACATGCAGGTTTTGGGAGCAAAATACAGGATCGGAGCGAAGGATGATGGAAGACGAATGATACTAATCAAATAAAGGCCAGTTTTGGGTGCAGTCAGTCGGAGTTCATTGTATGGTCTTTTCCGCTGTCGTATTTTTGTTATGAGTGTATTTTACCCTTGCATGGGTATGAGTCGAGATAGAAATGTGTATTTTTGACTTGTATGTTAGTGATAAAAGACCAAATCGGTCTATGAGTTCGTTATTTTGTTAATTTGGTATGTAATGTAATGTGTTGTTTCGATGTCTAGCCTGGTGGATCCTCACGGAGAGGGTCCGCGGCGTGTAATATTCCCGGTTTGGTTTTGGAGGTGTTACACTTGATAGCTACTTGAATAGCATGAGCTTAATTAACTTCTTTTGAGCTTTTCTTCGGGTCGTTTTCGAGTAACTCTACTCACAAGCCGGCGCACCTCACTTACATCTCTATATAAATGCACTATACGTTTTTAAACTCAAATAGGTTACAACTCTGAACTTCACTCCATTTACTGTTAGAGGCAGAGTTAGACAGGTTTTGTGATGCTCTCATCTCTATCAAGGAGGAATTTTTTTGGATTTAGAAAGGACATGTTGTTCACAACAATGTTTTTAAAGTATCATCGGAGTATATCAATTTTTTACTTGGTAAATTGTCTACTTGATGAATTTGTTATATATATATATATATATATGGATAGGTTCACGTAGGAAAGCTTTTTTCCATAAGAAATAAGAATGATTCTGGGCCTTTGATCTTTGGTGATCAATGGCTGTGATTTGGTCACGTTTTGCTAAGTATTTAGCCTAATTGTGCTACGCGGAATATTTTTGTGGGGATATATTTGTAATTATACAAAATACATGTTTGGTATTTCCTATAATTATGGGATTTTATATCTCACTTTCCCATATCCAAAGATCGTGAGCGGAAATTTTGGACGTGGTTTTGTTTTCTCGTTCCTTCATCCTTTTATCTCTCTACTCCATCCTTCATCCTTCCTCCTTCCTCCATCATTATACCCTAATTTCATACAGTAAATTGCTGCAAATACAATCCCTACATTCAGCTTTGGTTTTTTATCTTGTTTCTCTAAACTGCAGATAACTTCTCGTCAATTCAATTCGGAATTATGGTTTCTACAGTTTTTTTTGTTCATTGTTTGTTCTTATTTTTATTCGTTTGTTCGTATTCAATTCAACCAATTTGGTAATATTTTTGTTCGTTTGTTCGTTCTTATTCAATCAATGTTCAGTTATACCCAGTTTTTGCGTTAGTATTCAAAATAAATTCGTTGAATTTTTTTCGTTCATTTATTTCATATTTTTCATTGAGTTATACATATTTTTATCCAATTCAATTTTTATTTGCTAATTTCGTCAGTATTTTCTTTCTTTAGTCGTTTGTATTTATTTATCTTGTTTAGTTGTACGTGGTTTTTTTTTCGTTCATTGTTTTTTTGGTCTTATTTTTTTGATATATAGCAATACATTACAACCCTAGGTGAAAGATATTTATGTTGCACTTTTAAACATATACGTAGCACTTTATATATTTTTTATTGGCATTCATTTCTGTTTTGGCTGAAGGCTTTATGTGTTGGCACCTTTCACAACTCAGTAGCAGTATTTATGATTTTTTTTGCCATTGCATTGTGTTTTAGTTGAAACTTTTTTGGTTGCACTTTCGTACAATAAGTAGCATTTTTTGTGGCATATCTTTGGCACTTTTTTTGTTGCACTTTCCCACAATCCAGTAGCACTCTTTTTGTTAGCTTTTGGCATTTATTATGTTTTACAGAATACCATAATTTATATTGACTCTTTAGCATAGAATCTTTACGTTCTGTACGTAATATGTTTTCTGCTTGCATATTAAAAAAATTTGTTGTTTAATTGAGTTGTTATTTTTGAATTTTCAGCGGGGGGAAGTATGTCGGAAGATGTCACCAAATTTATTGTACCTTCTTGCAAAGAAGGTATGAAACCTTACGTGGGTAAGGTTTTCGAGAATTTGAAAGAGGCAGAAGGTTTTTATAAGGATTACGCTTCTGATTGTGGGTTTCAAGTGCGCAAGGCAACGACTGTCAAATCCAAAGACAAGAATATTATTTGGCGGTATGTGGTATGTAACAAGGAGGGATCAAAGAACGTTGCCAATAAAGTACTTTCTGGTAACAAAAAACGACGTAGGATGGACACCAGAACTGGATGTAAAGCTCGTGTAGTCATCCGATTAGAAGGTTGTGTAGGATATGTCGTTACAGGATTTATTGAGGCCCACAATCATGATATGATTTCAGAGGCGTACAAGCATCTCATGAATTCTTGTAGGAAGGTTACTCCTGCACACAAGTTGATGATTGGTAAATGCAGGAGAGAAAATATAGGTCCGATGCGATCGTTTTGTTTTTTTAAGGAGCTAGTTGGTACATATGAGGATATTGGGTGTACTACTATTGGATTCAAGAAATATGCTCATGATATGAGGGCATTTGCGAATGGAGTTGATGCGGAAATATTGCTCCAAAAGTTGGAAAGCAAGCGTGATTTTTGCGCGGGTTTCACATTTGACGTTGCTGAGGATGAGTGGCATCAAGTGAAGTGTCTATTTTGGGCAGACCTTCTGTCTATCCAAAACTATCAAATTTTTGGGGAGGCTGTCTCGTTTGATGCTACTTATTCGACAAATAGGTGAATGATGAAAATATTTCTAATTAGTATTATTGTGTAATGTTCTGTATTTTGCTGAGCATGCTGACTTCATGTGAAAATGTTATATAATATCGTACAATATTTTTTATGTACAGTTTATGTATATCTCAATTTTGGATGATTGTGCTAATTTGTAAAACTATATGTGCTGCATAATATAGCTTACGTGCAGTTTGTGTTTGTTTTAACATGATGTGCTGTTCCTTTAATTTTGTAGATATTTATTCACTTTCGTTTATAACTGTAGGTACAAAATGATTTTCACGCCATCTACAGGAAGAGACAATCACGGTAGATGTGTCACTTTTGGCGTTGGTCTGTTAACAAGGGAGGATTATGAGTCATATTCATGGATTCTTTCCAGGTTCGCAGATTGTATGAAAAGGCATCCTAAGATGTTGATAACGGATGAGGATCCTGCAATGAAAAAGGTTGTGGCAGAGGTGTTTCCTGACACTTGGCATAGGCTCTGTATGTGGCACATAATGAGAAAGGTTGCTGAGAAAGTGCCGAAAATTTTGAATGAAGATTCAGAGTTCAAGAATAAGTTGTTCAACTTGGTTTGATCAGAGATGTATGACCCAATAGAGTTTGAAGAAAGATGGCACAATGTGATGAACGATTATGGATTGTGTGAGCATAAGTGGTTCTGCAAGCTGTTCTCAATGAGATCTTCATGGATTCCCTCATATTTTCGTGAGTTGGAAATGAGTGGGTTGTTCAAAACAACCTCTCTATCCGAGAGTGAGAATAGCTTCTTTCGACAATATTTGAACAAGCATCATGACCTGGCAGAATTCTACATTCATTTTGGTAGTGCAATTGATGCGTAACGTAATTCGCATGACAAATTATGCTATCAAGATCAAACAGGTATACCTGTATTGAAAACTCATTTTGCGATTGAGCTTCAGGCTGCAACCGTATACACATTGAGTATGTTTCTGAAGGTGCAACGTGAGATTTTGGCTGCGGTGCATGAATGCAGAATTTCATCTATGGTTCATAAAGATGATACATCAATATATGTTGTTGTTGCTAACGATGAGCTGAAGTTTGAAGTTACACATTTAATTGCTGAGGAATCATTTTCATGTTCGTGCAAGTACTACACTCGGAAAGGTCTATTGTGCAGGCATATTTTTATGATGATCTTCAACATGAATGTCACATCTATCCCCCCAAAGTACATTTGCCATCGATGGACAAAGGTTTGCTTCTGCTGAGATTGCAGATAAACGAGCCAACTCTGGTTATTCTCATCCGAGTGGCAATAATGAGTTGTTTATAGAGGCTTGTAAATGCATTGGTTTGGTTGATGGTGATCTAGAACGCAGAGTGCAGTTTCTTCAAATTCTTAAAGATGCGAGTGCTAAATTCTCATCGAAAAAAGATTAGGATGTTGAGCAGGAAGACATAGAAGGGAATGATGCCATGTTTGAGCAGTATTATGGTTTACCCAAACCGAAGACCTGCAGAATACTGGCACCTGAAGTGTGCAGCACTAAGGGTGGTGCAGTGAGGTTGAAGTCTCATAGGGAGAAGGCCATTGCAACAGCAGTGGCAGCAAACAAGCCGTTAAGGGGTTGTCGTACGTGTAAAACTAAGACCAATCATGATACAAGGAATTGCCCGAGTAAAATACTCGGTAGAGGTTGATTTGTAGCAGTTAACTACATGGTCTTTGGCAGTATAGTTACTTCGAGTTATAACTGGTTTGTTAGTTTATTTATTTCTTGTCCAGACTTATAAGGTGGTCTTGTACTCATATTTATTTCATTGGTATATTTTGGAGATTTATGTTGAACATGCATCTAAAGAAGTCATTTATGTACTTTTTTTACTGTTCAGCATAGGTGTGCTACGTTTATATCAATATCGTGCTAAGTTGTACAATTTGTAGTGCTGGTCGTGAGCATCAGTGTGATACACGAAGTAATGAACATGGTCTTAGATTCAATGTTGAACATGTAAGTTTTTGCATGTCATTTATGTACGTCCCTTACTGTTCATTTGAGGTGTGCTACGTTCTTATTAATATCATGCTAAGTTTGGTAAGCAGTCGGAAAAATGAGGTAAAGGCAATGAACCTCATATTATTCAAATACATATGGATTAATTTACTTATGTGCCGTATTATATTATTCAAAGAATCGCCTAAAATAATTTTATCCATGATACAAGGAATTTCTAGTTTGCTCGTTAGAGGTTGAGTTATAACTGGTCTGCTAGTTTGGTTATTGCTTGTCCAGACTACGAAGGTGGTCTGTTTACTCACATTTAGTTCATTTTTATTTTTGTAGTTTGGATATTTAATGTTGAATATGTATTTGCAGAAGTCATTTATGTACATTTTTACTGTTCAGCATAAGTGTGCTAACTTTATATTAATATCGTGCCTAGTTGTAAATTTTGTGGTGCTGGGCGTGAGCATCAGTCTGATGCACAATGCAATGAACATCATATTATTAAAATACACATGGATCGATTTATTTGTGTGCCATGTTATATTGTGTAGTGCAATATTGATGTACTTGTATATGTTAAAAAAATTCAACTGTGACCCACATGATTAATAATTAAAAAAACATAAGATCCATTCTAATAATGAAACCCTGAGCCACATTATTACGTTCCAAAGTTTTAACAAATAAAGAAAAACTATAACGAATTTTCAAGTAATTTGAATAACATTAATTCTCCTAGTAATAATGTTTCTGGCTTAATACTTGAGTCTGCACACACTTTACGGTAATGTGTCTCTGTGTTTCCCAATACGGATGTTGCTATCCAAAATATTATCTGGAGATAGATATTGCTGGAATGGATGGATAGCAAACAAATGCGAGAACACTTCTGCGGGAAAAGTAAATAACACAAGAATTGCCGGGGTTGTTAGTCCCGGGCTTGAATGCTCTCGCGAGATATTATTAATATAAATATTCGGGGATACAAGTATTAATGTTAGAATCTATTACAATAAGTGTAAAGACTTCTAGTTATCTTAGCTTGTGAGCGTGTAGATTGTCGGAAGAACCATATATGATGCTCTGTGAGCTCTTGTAACAACGGTGATGAGCTGTGACGGCAGTGAGAGATCGACAGTTTCTTACGGCGTGTATTAGTTGTATGTTTGAGCTCCTGGACTTGTGAGTCTCTTTGAATCTGCACTGTGGAGACTTCTTGCCTCTGCAGACCGTCTTCTGATTGAGAGGTGCTGAGATAGAAATCTTGAGATAGATTCTGGGGAGGAAGCTGGTAGCTTGGAAGTATGTGTGTTTTTCTGTATTTCCGTGTATGAATTCGGAATGTAAGTGAACGAATTGGGAACCTTTTTCCAGTAGAAGGAGGTTCTCTATTTATAGGACTTGGATATGCCGGGCGATCGCCTCAGCTGTATTATAATAAGCAGGCGATCGTCTTTTAGCACATGGGCTTGTATGCTTAAAGTTTACAGGAGTTGCTGGCAGCCAGTCGCGCGGTCCAATGAGAAGCCTGCACGCGTCTGAGTCGCTGTCACGGGTGGTCCCACCTTGTGCCTCTCGGCGGGCTTGTCGGTAGGTAAAGCCGCCCTTGTCAGAGACAGCTGTTGGTGGTCAATGATCCGTGAAATGCGGATCTTGTCTCGGATCTGCACATGGGTGCTGTTTTGAGATCCAGTCTTCGTAGACTTTGATGGACGATCGTCTCTGTTCGGGGCGTAGGACGGCCGTCTTTAGTCGGGCACCAGAGTCGATCGCTAGGTACCAAAGGGCGATCGCCTTGGGAGTCGATCGCTAGATAACTGTAGGTGGCCCCATATCTTCATTTAGGCGAGTTCGCTATAGCTTGATTGGTTGTGGACTCGGTCGCTCGGCCTTGTAGTCAATCGCCTATCGAGGTGAATAAATCTCGATACAACAATTGCCCCCCCAGCTCGCTCCTATGTTGGAAACGTGGGGTGAGGTGGTTCTGCTGGCGATTGCTGAACCTCGACGATAGACTCTGCGTTTCACTGAACTGGCGATCGTCTTTGAGGTGATTGATTCTGAATTTGGACGATCTGGTAGGTCGCTGAAAAGAGCGGGAAACGGCAGCGGATACGGAAAGGTCTCTGGGACACATGTCGGGTTCCTGTTGGGGTAGTCCAACGGTCATTAATGACTCCTCGTCTGATGCGTCCTTGAAAAGACGCGTACGCGGGTTTCAAGGGGGTCAATAAATGCGACGGTTGCGCTCCGACCCCTGAGATTCTCCTTAATTGCACAAGAGCCCCTGCCACCTCCTATAAAAAGGCGTAGTGTTGTAGTGTTCATTCTTACGCGCATTTACTGGAGAAAGAAGGATTTCGCCTGAAGATTTTTTCCGAAGATCCGACTGCCGATCGTCGATTGATTCAAACTTGGGTAAGACGAACACTCCTTTTCTCCTCTTTTCTTCAAAAATGGCTGGAACATCTTCTTCACACGGAGTGGGCACTTCCTCCGCCGCTGGGACTTCTGATGTCCGGGGAGGATCCTCCGCTGAGTTCCATCTGGAGATGGCCGCTGAGGCTATTCGAGCCGGGATTGACCCTGCGGAGGTTGAGGCGCTGTTCAACGAGGCCGACGTGGCTAAGGAGGCGGCCGTTGAACACAGGCGCTCGCAGATGGAGAGAGATCTTGCGGTCAGGGCCTACTGGGAGCGGAACGGTGCCTTTGGCCAGGCTTATGTGGCATTTGCTGAAATAATGGAGAGGTTGGCCGGACCGTCTCCTAAGTTTAATTATTGGGAATATTCGATTACTTATCCTTATCAACCTCCCAAGCGATCGCTATTTCGGGCTGCTCAGCGATCTCTGTGGTCTCTTGGCCAAATCAGGAGTTCGGCGACTAGGAAGGATCTGGCCGTCTGGAGGACGAGGTTTCATATCCCTTCAGATGTGGATCTCTTTGTGCCGGCTGAAAATGAGAGAGCCGATCAACCTCCGGAGGGGATGGTCACTATGAACGAAGCGATCATGGAGGCAGGATTGCGATTTCCTTTGTCGTTCTCCGTCTCCCATCTGCTGGCTCCTTGGAATGTGGCGCCACTCCAGCTGACGCCAAATGCTTGGCTCCAGATAATTTGCACTCTCACCTTGTTCGGCGGTCACCGACTGTACCGCCTCCCTTCGCCGTCGGAGATGAACCACCTGTTCAAGCTGACGGTTCAGAAAAGGTCGGTCGGAGGCTATCATATACAAGACCGATCCGGTCAGGTGATCCTTGGAGTGCCGAACAAGGCGCCGAGCGATCCGGTGAAGTGGTTTGGGTCGCCGGTGCCTGGAAAGCCTCAGCGAGCGACAACCCCACTGGTGAGCTGGAGATTCCCACTGGTTTTCGGGAGAGAAATACCGGTAAGGGTTCAGACTCTCCCTTTGTTCGGATATGTTCTGAACTGATCTAATTTGATTTCGTTGTTGCAGGTTTCCATATTCCGGCTATCGAGGAGCTGCCTTTTGATTTTTAGGTTGTCTGGGAGCGGATACGGAGCTTGTCAGATGACGACCTGGACGCTAGTCGGATCAACAAGGAGAGTCGTTGGTTGTCGGCTCGGCTATTCCGTTTCCCGAAACATCTCTCGGTATCAGGTATGAGTTTCTGCGACCTTCAATTTCTTTGGCGATCGTCTCGTTCGAGGAAAATGTCTAACTGTCGTTCGACTGTCTTTATTGTAGAGGTCCGCTTTCCTCGCTTTTTGGAACCCCCACCGGAGATCGCCATGTCGAATCCTGGAGTTTTGGGCCGTCTCCGCCATAAGAAGTCGTCTCTGGTTCCACCTGTTGCGTTGCCTATTATTCCGGAGGTGGAGCCTCACGTGGAGCCGATCGTGGCTGAGGAGGAAGTTCCTGAGGAGGGGCTTCGAACGAACCGCAAGCGGCCAAGGTCGGAAGAAACTCCGATTTCTACCCCTGCCAGCGAGGTGTCGATCGCCGCGCCTCCGATCACCGTTCTTCCTCCGGAGAGTGAGCCTACTCCCTCCGCGACTTTCTTACGGGAGATTGCGATCGCCGATGCTGAGACCCCTCGAGGGAAACCGTATTTCGGTCGCGACCCCGAGAGGGCTGAGAGGTAGACATTGCTTGTTGAGTCGAAACTTGTCATTCGCGTACGAGGTATGTTATTTTTTGTTGTTTTGGTGCAGGGTCCGTAGAGCTGATCCAACTTGCCCGCCGATGGTGGTGGACTTCTTAGCGAGCCGATATCGTCGCCAAACCTGTGACATCCCATTATACGTCAACCGGGCCGTATCCACTCTACCGAAGGCCTGGACGACGGATTTGGATGCGATCGCTCGTCAGCGATCTGGGAGCTCGATGTAGGCTGCTTTTGCTCTTTTTCTCCAGGCGGCGACAATGGCTGCCCAGGCTGTGCAGGAGTTTGAGGGGCGTCCTTCTACTATTCGCCTGCAGGCCGATCTCGAGGTGGCTCGGAAACAGAACGCTGAGTTCGCTGACAAGATAGTGGCAATGGAGAAGGATTCCCTGGCCGCAGCTAATCGGGCGAGCCAAGAACTTGAGCTGGCGAGAAAAGATGCTGAGCTATCCCGGGTGACGGTCGATCGCTTTCGGGACCGGATGACAAATGTCGTTCGGGCGCAGAAGTCCGCTGAGACGGAGGTCGATCGTCTGAAGGTGACTATCGCTCGGCTGACTAGCGAGCTGGCGGAGTCGTGGGGGGAGACGGCTGCAAGGGAGGCCGAGCTCCAGGGCGTGCAACAGGCGATGGCGGAGCTAAAGGGAAAGCAAGATGCGACCGAGGCCGATCCCTTTCGTAATGTGGAGTTTGTCAGTGAGTTCGCCTATTATATGGCGTTCGCTGACTCTCTCCGAGTTGCTAAGAAAGGAGGATTGGAGGTAGGCCCTCTAGCCGAAAATTTCAAAGCGTACGCGCTGGAGCACCCTCTTCACCGTGATTTATCCTTGCCTATCTTGGATCTCACGGACATCGGTGTGGACCTGAGCTGGTACCCGACCCCGGCGAACCTTATCCACCCTGATGCTTTGGAGGACGGGGAGGCTGCTCTGCAGGCTGGCGAAGGGTCGCGGACAGATCCGGGGGCCGAGGGCAAAGGCCAGGCAGGGGCCTGAGGCTCTTCTCTTTTATTGTTTTCTTAGCTTAATGCCTTGTAACTCGTAGCTTTCCTTTTGTAGTACTTAGGCCTTCGAGCGACCATGTATGTACTTCTGAACTTCAAATAATGAAATGACTGTTTGGTTCTTCGATTTATCACTTGAATGATTGCTATTTTTGAGTCTTTTGCTTGACTTTGTACGAATGTGTGAGGAGAGATTGTTGCAAGTGTAGGTCTAAGTGAATTGTTAAACTCATATAGATAACTTTTACAACAAATTCGATCGCTGCACAAACATCTGACTAATGCCGATCGCCGTATGTAATTGAATAGGGACGATCGTCGAGTATATATCTCCGTACACTCTTCCCCCTTGTTTTTGTCCACTTAGTAAAAGTAAGGGGACGAAATAAATCGTTGAGTGAGCGGTCTTCAAGTTTGTTGAATCCTCAAAAGGAGCCGTCCATCTCGGTCTTGAGGAGCCGTGCACGATCGCGGAGTTCGATGGACCGACCTCCATGATCGTGTCTTATGCACGAGCGACATTCCATCTGATGGCTAAGTTCTCGTGACTCACTTAATTGGTAGGGTCTTCCGAAGGCTGCGCCTCGCCTCGTATTTAAACGAAGGGCGTGCGGTCTCGGTCTGGAAGATTCCTTGTGCGGGGCGTCGTAGGATTAATCAACTCCACTTCCGTGGCTTGTTAGCTCTACTTCCATCTCGGGCCGCCATGAAGATGGCGACCCTCGACGGTGTACGTTGAGATGGGGGTAGGGACGCATCGCATTGTCCGGGTCCACCAAGTAAGATGATGAACCTTTGAGGGCGGGCAATCGTGTCCACTGATTAGTTTTGGAGGGTCCTCAGACTACGCCATCCTCGTATTTAAACGAGGGGCAGGCGATCTTGGTCCAAAGGGACCTTGCACGGCCGAAGCAGTCGGTTCCATCGACTACCAGGACCATGGCTGCACTCTTCTACCTCAGATCGTCATGTAGATGCCGACCTTCGACGGTGTACGTTGTGCGGGGGAGGCGATCTCGTGCCTTAGTCCACCATGTTATATGATGAACTGTAGATGGCGAATGAGTCCTCCGGTTTCGAAGTGTTCGTCCAGGCAGTAGCCTTCGATTTGATGAGGTGGGAAATAGGGGAGAGACGTCCGAGGTTCCCTTCTCTTGATTGAAGCATACGGTCGCCGAGGTTGATCGCGGGGTCGGCTCATATGAGCTTTCTAGCCTGTTTGCGTTCGACTCGGGCGACCGTGTTGGGAGATTGGAGGGGCTCCGGCTAAGCCAATAAGCTGTCCAACTTGCCTTCCTCGAACAATTTCCAGAGTTGTTTGAGGAGGTCGCGGCATTGGTTGGTGCTGTGGCCGGGACTCTTATGGTAGGCACAATATTGATTGTGGTCTAGGTGACCGTTGTCCCTTATCGCCTTATGTTTGTTTAGCGGTTCGCGCCCCTTGATGGCATAGAAAATGTGGGCCGGAGAAGATGGTCTTCCATGTCCTAGAAGGCCTTGAGATCTCCGGGTAGCTTGGCGATCGCTTTCTTGGTTTTGGCGATCGCCGTCTTTCGGACAGGAGGTGGCGTTTCCTCGCCTAGGCGGAGGGTGAGCAGCTTCTGTCTGGCCAGAAAGTCGGCAGTCTTGGCGCGGAAGACCGCGTATGTTGGGGGAATGTCCTTCGTCATATGTCTAAACATGGGTGAGTGACCGTAGAATCCCCCCAGGACCGAATAGAGAGCGAGATCGTCACTGATGGGTTCGCCGGTGAGGATGATTTCGTCTACTCGGTCGATGTAATCTGTGTCGGTTTCGTCTTCCCCCTGCCTGATTTTCATCACGCGGTGGGGGCCTTCTGGTCTGGCGACCTTGGTGGCGAAGTATGACGTGAAGTCATTCGCCAGTTTCTCAAAGGAGATGATCGATCGTGGTGGTATCGAGACGTACCACCTATGGGCCATCTCGCCCAACGTTAACGGGAAGATTCGGCATTTAGTTGCATCTGATGCCCCACAACCAGTCATGTAGATCCGGAACTTACTTAGATGGGTTTCGGGGTCCGATCTCCCCTCATATAGAGGTTTTTTGGGAGGAGCGATCCTTGGTTGCACGGGGGCGAGCTCGATGTGGGCCGCGAGTGACTCGGTCGGCCCGATGATCTTTCTGCTGGTGCTTGCCCCAGTGTCCAAGAGTGCTTTCATCTCGTCGAGCTGGCGTTGCATAGCGGCCATCGCCCTGGCCTGGCTGCTCATGGCTCGGCGCTCGAAGCGGGAGCCGAGGCGATCGAGTACTGATCCGCTGGCGATCGGAGCGGGAGTCAGACGACTGATATGCGTTCGGCTACGAGTTGGGTAGGCCGAACTCCTGGTGACGGACTCGGATTCCGTCGTTTTGTGGTTGGGGCCAGAATGCCCCGATCGCCATGATGGGTCGCGTCCCAGGCGACTGAATATGGATCCGTCCGGTCAGGCGAGAGCCTTTTCTCGCGAATCGGGGCTTTCTGACGATTGCTCGCCCAGTAGCCCATTGAATTTCCGTTTGCCCATGCGGCGGATGGTCGAGGGAGTTATTGCGGGCGACGCGCATGCTCTCCGTCGCTCCTTTAGGATGGCCATAGCCTCCTCGATCTGTTCCTCGGTTTGGAACTGGTCGAGTGAGAGGTTGGGGCCATTCCTCAGGTGCGGGATCGAGAGTCTCGCGTTGCCGTGGCTTCCCCATTGCCACCGGGCCTCGATTGAGCCGGGATATGGTGTCCGGCGGTTCGGAGAGCGGCTCTCTTCGATGTACCGGCGGACGTCATGATTTTGAAGGCTTTCTTTGAAGCGCAGTGAGTGTCACTTCAAGTATATACCCCGAGAACAGTGAGTGTTCTTCGGGGCGGTAGGAATAAAAATGAAGGTATTGATGCCCTTCCTCTAGCGCCAATTGTTGCTATCCAAAATATTATCCGGAGATAGATATTGCTGGAATGGATGGATAGCAAACAAATGCGAGAACACTTCCGCGGGAAAAGTAAATAACACAAGAATTATCTGGGTTGTTAGTCCCGGGCTTGAATGCTCTCGCGAGATATTATTAATACAAATATTCGGGGATACAAGTATTAATGTTAGAATCTATTACAATGAGTGTAAAGACTTCTAGTTATCTTAGCTTGTGAGCGTGTAGATTGCCGGAAGAACCAGATATAATGCTCTGTGAGCTCTTGTAACAACGGTGATGAGCTGTGACGGCGGTGAGAGATCGACAGTTTCTCACGGCGTGTATTAGTTGTATGTTTGAGCTCCTGGACTTGTGAGTCTCTTTGAATCTGCACTGTGGAGACTTCTTGCCTCTGCCGACCGTCTTCTGATTGAGAGGTGCTGAGAGAGAAATCCTGAGATAGATTCTGGGGAGGAAGCTGGGAGCTTGGAAGTATGTGTGTTTTTCTGTATTTCCGTGTATGAATTCGGAATGTAAGTGAACGAATTGGGAACCTTTTTCCAGTAGAAGGAGGTTCTCTATTTATAGGACTTGGATATGCCGGGCGATCGCCTTAGCTGTATTATAATAAGCGGGCAATTGTCTTTTAGCACATGGGCTTGTCTGCTTAAAGTTTGCAGGAGTTGCTGGCAGCCAGTCGCGCGGTCCAATGAGAAGCCTGCACGCGTCTGAGTCACTGTCACGGGCGGTCCCACCTTGTGCCTCTCGGCGGGCTTGTCGGTAGGTAAAGTCGCCCTTGTCAGAGACAGCTGTTGGTGGTCAATGATCCGTGAAATGCGGATCTTGTCTCGGATCTGCACATGGGTGCTGTTTTGAGATCCAGTCTTCGTAGACTTTGATGGACGATCGTCTCTGTTCGGGGCATAGGACGGCCGTCTTTAGTCGGGCACCAGAGTCGATCGCTAGGTACCAAAGGGCAATCGCCTTGGGAGTCGATCGCTATATACCTGTAGGTGGCCCGGTATCTTCGTTTAGGCGAGTTCGCCATAGCTTGATTGGTTGTGGACTCGGTCGCTCGGCCTTGTAGTCGATCGCCTATCGAGGTGAGTAAATCTCGATACAACAACGGAGTCTTTAACTATATTTTCTGGCCAATTGATCAAAGCAGCACAATAACGAATCCTCATTAATAACAATTGTTTGTCACCTTTGCCTGAAATTCCACAGGTCCATTTGGCTGAAACATCGCCCATGAACGTCTCAATATGTCTCATTAAATACACTCCACTGTCTACTAAATTACGTTTGTCACCCCATTTTATTACTGGAATCTGAAAAGTCGATTTCTCGAGCAGTTTAGCCTTTGTCACAAGGCCTTTGTAGAATAGGTATTCTGCCAGTATAGTTCGCTAGTAACAAAATGTACAATATTAATAAATTTGGGTTAAAGTTATATTCAATTAACTAAACAATATTAACAGAAATAAAAAACATACCAAGTTAGGTAGTAAATCACCATATTTCTGTGCCTGACATTCTGATGCATCATCATTAATACTATCTAGTACGACCATTTTGCTATTTTTTAGGCAGACACAAACCGCAAAGTATTTGTTCTCCTTATAAACTGGAAAAACAAACTGGACAGAAAAAATACAATTTTAATATGACAATGTATATATAATAAAATCTATCTAAAAAATAAAAATATTCAGTGATAGATACTTACGATATCTATGTCACTCAACTCTAAATGGGTGTTGCTACTCAGCTCAGATGTGATATTCTCAAAAAAAGAATCCTTGCGTTCCTCGTGTGTCAAAGCTTTAGCTACCAGTGCATCAGTCTGCCAAAGAACAATGGAGTACGAAAAATCAGTAATTCAAAACGTGCGGGGAAGGTTACATAAGAAGAAAATGACACATACACATAAGAAAGTGTTGGCAAAAAACGTGCAGGGGAACCATCCCCACGACTACTCTCAAGATGGTTTAGCATCAAGCACCAAGCGTCCACCACTCCAACTCCAATTTTATGATTTTTTGCAAGGGTATACATGTGTTCTCTTGTGATCTCGACATCTCCATATGCAAAAAGTATAGTTTCCCTAATTACAAAAAATGTAAAAGCAATAAGAAATAAGTCTATGCTGGAAGGTTGCGTTAGTTGTCTTACTCGGTATTTGGACTATTTTGAAGTGCATATATCCCACACTTTATTTCATTTTTCGTGAGACGTTTGTCTAGATTTATCTGTCGTACGAAAAAAGGGGATCGAAAAGCTATAGGCTTATTCAATACTTTCTTCGCCCTTCTCTTTTTAATGGCTGCAACTGTATCTGTAGGTGAAATCTATAAAAAAGAAGATATATATCAACAATATATATTGACCGCGCTGTCGTGACGCGTCAAAATTAGTTATTTATATTTTTTCCTTGGCTTACTTCTACTAACTAGTAGTATCGGCAAGTAAGGGTCGATCCCACGGAGAACGGTAAATCAATTAGACTAATTAAGGATTAAATACTTTTAGCAATTAAAATAAAATAAAAACGAGAGGGGGGATTTCAGTTTCTAATCTTAATTAAAATAAATTGCGTAAAATAAATTAAATTAAAATAAACAAAGGAAATAAAAAGTTGAAAATATCAATTGAGGAATAATCTAGTCCTTAGCTCCGTTATCCACCGTTTCAAATTAATTCAAGTTTTAATGCATCGCTTATCTCTTCTCTAATCTCATGAACTCCTATTCCGAAGCCAACAACAAGCTCTGTTGACCCCAATTATTTCTTAAGTTTATTCAATTAAAACAAGCTCTTTATTCGAACCTATCTATACGGTGGATTCAAAACAAGCTCTTCAAATCTCGCTCGCTAGATGCATTAAAAACCAAAATAATGGAATAGGCAAGATATTAAGTTCATAAGCTCGACTTAAGGGATCTCGATTTTGTGTTACCTAATTGGGAAAAATCAATCGTTTGCTACTTGTGAAATTAAAATTGCAACAATTACGGATTACAACTCAATTTCTAGCATAAGACATAAAACTCCTAATCTAGTTGGCCAAACCAAATCAAGAATTTAAATGGCATAGTTGTGAATTCAATAACACAAAAGTAATTCAAGAGAATTCGAGTTGGGAATACGCTGCAGGATTAAAACATGAATAATTCAAATACGGTTTCAAACATCACTAAGAACTAGAATAGAAAATTAGCCGGACATGTTGGCTTTAGAAAATAGCAATTCAAAGATAAACATGAGAAGAAAGAAATTCAAACGGTATAATCTTCTTCTTCGCACGTCGGAATTTTCTCGGTTGCTCCGGCGGAAATCGGTTCGATCGTCCTTATGAATTTTTCGTGTCCAGCCGTGAAAGTTTGCTCCTTCGTGAGAAGTTCTGCTCCTGCCGTGAGTTT
The DNA here is from genome assembly GCA_033398695.1 of Orobanche coerulescens. Lineage (NCBI taxonomy): Eukaryota > Viridiplantae > Streptophyta > Magnoliopsida > Lamiales > Orobanchaceae > Orobanche > Orobanche coerulescens. Next base: position 117,566,362 of record CM065816.1, read on the forward strand.
TCTGTTTCTGAAGTTAATTTTTATTCCAGCCCTCCTCCCTTTTATAATTATTCCTCATCTCATAGTTTCCTTCTTTAATTAGGACTCTTTCCTTCTTGAGTTTTAATTTCCTTGGAGTCTTTCTTCCCAAATCTATTCCAATTCCTTTTCCTAGCATATGGACCGATTTATTTCCCTATGGAACTGATTGGGCGATTTTTGAGTCGTTTCTTGGGCCCCAAGTAAGGTTATTTTAACAGGGTAGCCTTGGGCAATGATCGACATGGGCCACCCGGTCTTTGCGCGGGATTTTCTATATTTAAGCCCAAATCACCTTGGCTTGCTCCGTTTGATGATCCAATTTATTCCTTAAGCTTAAAAACTCCATCAAACACCTAAATTAAACAACAAATTGCCAAGTGAAGTAAATTGCATTCAAAATATAAATATATGGAAAATAATCAAGTGTGCCAACATAAAATCCATTAAAACCTTATAATTAACAATGATTTTGGCACACTATTTTTGTCCTATCAAATCTCCCCAAACTTAAACCAATGCTTGTCCTCAAGCATAGATCGAGTGAAAGAATTTCAAGAAGAATGTATTGAAGAATCCAAGATGATAGCTATATTCAAGGGAGAATAAATAATCATGAACAAGTAAGAAGAAATTTAAAGTACCTCAACAATCTCAACATCTTCATTGGCATCAAGTGAGAAAAAATTCAGTGGCCTCACAAGGGTCACTCTCGCTCAAGTAGATATAGGGATTATTAAGCAATCACTCACGTCAAAACATGGTGTGTCCTTGCCATATACTCGCACAAAAATCAAATCTCCACTACTTAGATGAACTAATGCATATAATCAAAAGGACTTTTATGGTTGTAACGGGGCTTTAGGTATGGGTAGGATAAAAAGGATAAATAAAGGATTCGTTGGTCAAGACTAATCATGAAGTTAAGTGCATAACAAATCCTACAAACAATGAATCCGTCCTTCCTTTCGTACCCTTTTGGGTACATACATGTAATCGCATAGCCACGAAAGATCAATTGAGGTCAGTGGCTTTAACAACATTCGAGGGGGGTATTTTTACGCCCCCCCCCCCCCTTTTTTTTTCGGCCTTATAATTTCTCTTAATTTCAGCACCTTATTTTCTTTCACTTCTCCACCCACTTTTTAATAATTCCTCGCCTTCCCTCGACTGGTTATACACCTAATTCACAACCAAATCTTGATCAAAGGTTCAAACGGATGAATTTTCACCAAAAATTAGATAATGGCTAATAAAATGTGCTGGATCAAAGAATAAGGCTTAGGCTCAAATGGGGTTCTAATGGCGATTATGACGAGGTGGGAAAATATAAGCCGGAGGGGTTTATTCCTAATTTGCCCTTATCACTTTACTGCATGAGAACACTTATCATAGTCTTGACGTGAATATTTGATTAAGTTGTAGCATGAACACAACACGTTCGACCCCACAAGAAGAAATAGTGAGCATATGTATGTATAATTATTTATATATGAGTATATATTTATATTGCTCTACGGCTCAAAACTCACGAAAAAAAAAGCTTGTGCCATGAATCCCTCACACTTGTATCCAAATCCAAAATCAAGACTAGTGAACTACCCTAATTAAAATCAAACTAGCCAATCATATTCAATTCCTATGTCAAGCCACACTCAAATCCCTTATACACGCACTTGAATCAATCACACGAATTTAGCTAAGGACGTAAAATTAAATTCATCACAATTTTCATTTTCAACCAAACGTTCCAAGTCCAACTTCCCCAAACTTAAAATTAAGTACATATTCCAAATAGACGAAGGAAAAGAAAAAAGAAAATAAAGCATAGTAAAAGAAAGAGCTGAATAGGAATCACCGGGCTAATGAGGACGACGGGCCTCCAACTGCTCAGTCAAATGATCCACCTTGGCTTGAAGTGCGCGATGTCCTTCCTCAAGCTGCTCGATCCGACGCCTCAGCTCGGCCTCTGTAGCCGACTCTCCTGCTCGGCTGGTGCTCGCTCCGGCTGTCTGAGCCCTTGCCGCCGGGCTGTCTGAAGGAATGGAAGGAAGGCTCTTGTGCAACATTTTTAAATTTTTCTCCTCCCATGGCGAAGTGTATGCGGTGTTTGGTAAAGCTATCATCTCACTCGCCGATATCCGCCACTTAAAAGTTCTATCATTTTTTTCCAAAATGCCCATTTTTGTAAGAAAATTTCTGTCCAGTTTTTCCGCTGCCCCGATCGGAAAACGCCCGCTGAAATCAGCCCCGGCGTATCGAGCTTCCGTTCCGTGAGTATGCAGTAGCGTGTAATCTGTCCGGGGGAGCCGAAGGCGACATTGTAACGGTTTGGTAGGCCGAGGAGACTCTTGCGCCTTTCTCTTACTGGAGGCGGGGCTGGGTTCCCGGTTTGCTTGGAGTCGTGCTGCTGGTCGGTCTCTTTTTCATTTCCTCTTTCGTTTGTCGGTTGCGGTTCGTTTCCAGAATTCCGTTCGTGTTGGGATGGATGTTCCGCACCATTCCCCTCAACTGTTGTGGAGCTCGATGTCTCGGCGCCATACCATGTAAGTAGCAATGGAGGCGGTGGTAGTAATTAATGGATTACATCAGGGGTCGTATCGTCCTCGGTGACTGGTGGTGCGACCGAAGAGGGCGGAGAGGATGGCGGTGTGGGCTCATCTCTCAAACCACGGCTCGGCGATGTCTGGATTTGTTTCCCCCTTTTCGAAGTTTGACCCGGCGCCCGCCGCTTGGATTTTTTTGTGAGTGGTTCGTCGGTCGCTGGTCGGCCTACCCTTCATTTTCCGGTGGAGGGTTTTGTTGCGGGTGTTTCGGGCTCGGTGAGGTCGTAGAAGATCGGTGCCCTAGGGTTGTTCCTCCAGCCGCCGCTCCGAGTGATTCGATTCAGCGGCCGATTGACGTTTCTTGTCCCTTTTGTGGTCATGTTGGTCGTGACGGGGTTTGCTGCAGAAAAGGGGAGAGAGGAGGTTAGTCAGGTGGGGAGACCGAGCGGGGGGGGGGGGGGGAAACGACTACCGGGTCACTCTATGAGGGAGAAGGGTCGTTTTTAGGAAAAAAAGGAGTTACCAAATAATAAGGAGTAAAAAAAAAGAAACTTTTAAAAGGGAAATAAGTAGAAAAGGAAATAAGAAGGGACAAGATTTTCTAAAAAGAAAAACTGACGACTGAAAAAAATTGCGAAGAAAAATTTAAAAAAATAAATTGGGTTGCCTCCCAATAAGCGCCTTTTTTTTACGTCGTTGGCTCTACGAACTCCCTGTTTTATATTTCGGATGGGTCCTCGAGTTTGAATTCTTCCATACTAGCCGTCGTAAATCCTTCGCGATAGGGTTTTAGGAGATGACCGTTGACTTTGAAAATTTTTCGTGTCTTTAGACTTTGAACTTCAATCGCTCCATGAGGAAAAATATTGATAATTATAAATGGACCAATCCAGCGGGATCGCAACTTGCCCGGAAATAATTTGAGTCGAGAGTGGTAAAGTAACACTTTTTCACCTAGGACGAAGTCTTTCCTTATTATTTTTGAATCGTGGAAGGCCCTTGTCTTTTCTTTGTAAATTGCTGCATTTTCGAACGCGTCGTTTCGTATCTCTTCCAATTCTTGCAATTGCAACTTCCGGTGGGTGCCTGATTCGTCAAAATTCATATTGCACTTCTTGATTGCCCAAAAGGCACGATGCTCGAGCTCGACAGGAAGGTGGCACGGTTTGCCATAGACCAAGCGATATGGTGACATGCCAATTGGTGTTTTATATTCCATCCTATAGGCCCAAAGCGCGTCGTCGAGTCGTAAGCTCCAATCTTTCCAATTTGGTTGAACTGTTTTCTCCAAGATTGCTTTTATCTCCTTATTGGATGTTTCGGCTTGCCCATTTGATTGCGGGTGATAGGAAGTGGATACCTTGTGCAAGACTCGATATTTCCTTATGAGTGCCTCAATCATCCGATTTTTGAAATGCTTCCCCCGATCGCTTATTATAGCCCGTGGAATTCCAAATCTAGCGAAGATATTAGTTTTGATAAATTGGGCCACTACTTTAGAATCATTGGTCCGTGAGGCGGTCGCCTCCACCCATTTGGATACGTAATCCACGAAGAGTAAAATATAGAGATTCCCATATGAGGAGGGAAAAGGTTCCATGAAGTCCATGCCCCAGACGTCGAAGATTTCACAAACCAAGATAGGATTTTGGGGCAATTGATTGCGTCGAGAAATATTACCCGTTCTTTGACAATTATCACACGTCTTGCAAAAATCATAAGCATCTCTAAATAGCGAAGGCCAATAAAAACCACTCTTCAAAACCTTATGTCTTTGTCCTTCTTGAACCGAAGTGTCCTCCATGCATACGAGTGACAAAAGCGAGAATTGAATGAAATTCGGCCTCTGGTACACATCTTGAATCATTTGATCGAACAATGCTTCCATAGATAAGGGTCATCCCACACGTAGTATTTGGCATCACTTGAGTTTATCCCTCTGCCCGTGTCATTCCAAAGGGAAAAATATTGGCTACGAGAAAATTCACTAAATCGGCATACCATGGTGCTGCAGTCGACACCTTTGGGTCACCGGTGTTGAGCGATTCTCCCGGTGTTGAGCGGCTGAATATAATTGTTCGTCGGAAAGCTGTCACACATAGGTTTCCCATCATTTTCTAAGACTAACCGCTCGTGTGATCGGCCACAGAATTTTCGGACCCCTTCTTGTCCTTGATCTCCACGTTGAATTCTTGAAGAAGTAGGATCCATCGAATAAGTCTCGGCTTCGCCTCTTTTTTGGCTAACAAATATCGTAGGGCAGCGTGATCTGAAAAAATAATGACCTTGGTCCCGAGTAGGTAGGAACGGAATTTTTCTAGTGCAAAGACCACGGCCAGAAACTCCTTCTCAGTTGTGGAATAATTCGCTTGGGTCGGGTCCAGTGTTTTTGAGGCGTAATAAATTACATGGGGCGCTCTCCCCACTCTTTGGCCCAAGACAGCCCCTATCGCGTAGTCGCTTGCATCGCACATCAATTCGAATGGCAAATCCCAATTTGGCGGTTGAATTATGGGTGCTGTTGTCAGTAATTGCTTCAACTTGTCAAAGGCGGCCTTGCGTTCGTCATTCATGTTAAACTCCACTTCCTTCTGGAGAAGCTTGCATAAGGGTGCCGCTATTCTTGAAAAATCCTTGATGAATCTCCTATAAAAACCTGCATGGCCAAGAAAAGAACGTACTTCCCGCACCGTGGCGGGGTAAGGCAAAGTGGCAATAATATCAATTTTGGCTTTATCAACTTCAATTCCTTTTTTCGAGACTACATGCCCTAAAACTATTCCTTGTTTTACCACAAAATGGCATTTTTCTCAATTAAGTACGAGATTAGTTTCTACACAACGTTTTAAAATAAGGGTGAGATTTTCTAGGCATGTATCGAATGAATCCCCATACACACTAAAATCATCCATGAATATTTCAATGATATTACCTACGTACTCAGTAAAAATGCTTACCATACACCTTTGGAAAGTGGCGGGTGCGTTGCATAGTCCGAAGGGCATCCGTCGATAGGCGAATGTGCCGAAGGGGCAAGTGAATGTCGTCTTTTCCTGGTCTTCGGGTGCGATTGCAATTTGAAAGTATCCCGAAAACCCATCCAAGAAACAATAGTACGCATGTCCGGCAAGCCTTTCAATCATTTGATCTATAAATGGCAAGGGAAAATGATCTTTTCGGGTCATTGAATTCAGCTTGCGGAAATCGATGCAAACCCTCCATCCAGTTTGTACACGACTAGGAACAAGTTCTCCTTCTTGATTTTCGACCACGGTAATTCCGGATTTCTTTGGGACGACTTGCGTTGGGCTTACCCATTTGCTATCGGATATTGGAAAGATCAGCCCTACGTCGAGGAGCTTAAGAATTTCCTTTTTTACGACCTCCATCATTGGTGGATTCAACCTTCGTTGTGCTTCTCGTGTGGGCTTGGCGTCCTCCGTTAATAGAATTCGATGCATGCATAGGGCTGGACTAATTCCCTTAATGTCGGCTATAGTCCACCCAATGGCTTCCTTGTATTCCTTGAGAACTTTTAGCAATGCCTTCTCTTGATTAGGATTCAGCTCGGCCGAGATGATGACGGGTAAGGTTTCGTCGGCTCCTAGATGTGCATATTTTAAGTGTTGTGGCAAAGGTTTTAGCTCCAGCTCGGGTGCGTGCGCAATCGAAGGCTCGATCTTCCGGCGTTCCTCATTAAGTCGAACCCTTTTTGTTCTGATCGGTCCCGCCCCCTTCAAGGCACCTACGACTTCGAGCAACTCTCTTGAAATTTCAAATGCTTCCTCGACGTTGGTTCCCACGTCCCTTGTTAGTGCTACTCCGAGTGCAGCCCTGAAATTCAAATCAAACACTTCCTCGACAAGAGGGTCAATCACGCTTAATGCAAAAAGAGAGCAATCTTCCTCAGGAAATTTCATAGCATCATAAATATTAAACCGTACGATTTGGTCATCAAATTCCATCGTGAGGGATCCCTCACGAACATCTATTTTGGTATTGGCCGTATTTAAGAATGGCCTTCCTAGCAAAATAGGTGTGGAATTTGATGACTCATGTTGCATGTCGAGAACATAGAAGTCGGCTGGAAATACGAGCTTGTTGACTTGGACAAGAACGTCCTCAATCACCCCTTCGGGATACACAAGGCTACGATCCGCCAATTGTATAATTATTCTTGTTTCCCGAAGAGGTCCTAGATTTAAGGAGGTGTATATAAAGCGTGGCATAACATTTATTGATGCTCCTAAATCTAGCATAGCTCGTTCAAAACCCGTATTTCCAATTCGACAAGAAATAGCGAACATACCAGGATCTTCCCGTTTTGGTGGCAATTTGTTTTGGAATACAGCGGACACATTTTCTCCCATCATCACCTTTTCGTTCCCTTTTAACCTCCGTTTGCTGGTGCATAAGTCTTTTAGGAACTTTGCGTATTTTGGGATTTGTTGAACTGCGTCGAGTAAGGGAATATTGATCTCAACCTTTCGGAATACGTCGAGGATTTGCTTCTCTTTATTCACGATCGCTGCCTTTTTGACCCTGGATGGAAAAGGTAACTCGTTAGTCTCAAAAGGAGCAGTTTTGAATGATTTTACCTTACTTTCCGGCAGTTCTGCACTGGGTGCCGGTTCTGCACTGGGTGTTCCAGTGTTGATCTGTTCAGTGGATTTTTGCTCCTCGTTTTCAGCTTCCTTCACCTTTTCAGGCTCCTTAAGCTGCTTTCCACTCCTTAGAGTTACAGCACTCACGTTCCTTGGGTTCGGTTCAGGCTGGGATGACAATTTCCCACTATTTTGGTTCTCAAGACGGCTCACAGTGGTGGCTAGTTGACTCATTTGATTTTCTAGAATTTTGATACTCGATTTAGTGTCATGCTGGAATTGCATAGTATTTGCCACAAGGGTCTTCATCATCTCCTCCAAACATGGTGTCGAATTGTCAGTGGGTTGCTTGTAGAATTGTCCCCTATTTTGTGGAGGTGCCTCTTGTTGGTTTTTCCATCGAAAGTTAGGGTGATCCCTCCATCCTGGGTTGTATGTGTTTGAGTACCGATCGTTTTTCCTCCCATAAGAATTTTCAGTCCCAATTGCATTGGCGTGCGCCTCAATTTCATCAAGTAAAATCCGAAAATTCTCCGTTGTATGCTCCGTGGTCTTGCAGAGACGACATGGTACGACTGGTGTGCTGTTTCTTACAGCAAGTTTTCTAACAAAAGTGGTTAGCTCATTCAATTTTTCCTCAAGGGACGAGTCATGGATCTCCTTCACCATCCTGATCGGTGTATCGCGACATCCAAATTGTTGTGAATTAGCCGCCATGTTGGATATGAGAGCCCTTGCGGCCGAAGGGGTTTTGTCCACTAGAGCTCCTCCGCTTGCTGCATCTATCGTGTTCCGCTCCATCGGATTAAGCCCTTCATAAAAATATTGAATCAGGAGTTGCTCGCTAATTTGATGTTGCGGGCATCGAGATACCAACTGTTTAAACCGTTCCCAATATTCATGCAATGTTTCTCCGGTCATTTGCCTTGCACCACATATTTCTTTCCTTAGATTGGCCGCTCGAGAGGCTGGAAAATATTTTTGTAGAAATAAGATCTCCATCTCGTTCCACGTTGTGATGGTGGCCGATGGTAAATAAAATATCCAATCCTTAGCCGAATCTTTCAATGAGAACGGAAAGGCCCTAAGCTTGATTTGTTCTTCGGTGACACCGTTTGGCTTCATGCTTGAACATACGACATGGAATTCCTTGAGATGTTTGTGCGGGTCCTCTCCTGATAGGCCATGAAATGCAGGTAGCAAGTGAATCAATCCCGATTTCAGTTCAAAGGTGTTGTTATTGTCAATAGCCGGGATCGTGATGCACAGTGGTTGTTGCGGTAGTTCTGGGTTGGCTAATTGTTTCAGCGTCTTTTCAGCGTTATTTGCCATGACTCCAATTTCGTCCTCCGATTCACTAGGTGATGTTTCGAGGGAAAATGGTAAAATCCTAAGTGCTTCTTTGACTTCTTTTGCTTTCTGCCGGAAAACACGATCTCGCTTGGTGATTTCTGGAAAATATTGTAAATTCTTATGTCCACGCGACCTCGTGTTCATGCAAAACTAAAACAAAACGGATTAGTGCACAACTGACAATTAAAATAAAAATTTTCAGAACTGCCACTGGGTGACAGTGTCGGAATTGCAGAAAGTTTTTAACCCAAATTAAGTAAAATTAATTTAACACCGTTCCCCGGAAACGGCGCCAAAATTTTGACCGCGCTGTCGTGACGCGTCAAAATTAGTTATTTATATTTTTTCCTTGGCTTACTTCTACTAACTAGTAGTATCGGCAAGTAAGGGTCGATCCCACGGAGAACGGTAAATCAATTAGACTAATTAAGGGTTAAATACTTTTAGCAATTAAAATAAAATAAAAACGAGAGGGGGGATTTCAGTTTCTAATCTTAATTAAAATAAATTGCGTAAAATAAATTAAATTAAAATAAACAAAGGAAATAAAAAGTTGAAAATATCAATTGAGGAATAATCTAGTCCTTAGCTCCGTTATCCACCGTTTCAAATTAATTCAAGTTTTAATGCAGCGCTTATCTCTTCTCTAATCTCATGAACTCTTATTCCGAATCCAACAACAAGCTCTGTTGACCCCAATTATTTCTTAAGTTTATTCAATTAAAACAAGCTCTTTAATCGAACCTATCTATACGGTGGATTCAAAACAAGCTCTTCAAATCTCGCTCGCTAGATGCATTAAAAACCAAAATAATGGAATAGGCAAGATATTAAGTTCATAAGCTCGACTTAAGGGATCTCGATTTTGTGTTACCCAATTAGGAAAAATCAATTGTTTGCTACTTGTGAAATTAAAATTGCAACAATTACGGATTACAACTCAATTTCTAGCATAAGACATAAAACTCCTAATCTAGTTGGCCAAACCAAATCAAGAATTTAAATGGCATAGTCGTGAATTCAATAACACAAAAGTAATTCAAGAGAATTCGAGTTGAGAATACGCTGCGGGATTAAAACATGAATAATTCAAATACGGTTTCAAACTTCACTAAGAACTAGAATAGAAAATTAGCCGGACATGTTGGCTTTAGAAAATAGCAATTCAAAGATAAACATGAGAAGAAGAAATTCAAACGGTATAATCTTCTTCTTCGCACGTCGGAATTTTCTCGGTTGCTCCGGCGGAAATCGGTTCGATCGTCCTTATGAATTTTTCGTGTCCAGCCGTGAAAATTTGCTCCTTCGTGAGAAGTTCTGCTCTGTAGTGAGTTTTCATTTCAAGTTAATTTTTATTCCAAATTCTCCTCCCTTTTATAATTATTCCTCATCTCATAGTTTCCTTCTTTAATTAGGACTCTTTCCTTCTTGAGTTTTAATTTCCTTGGAGTCTTTCTTCCCAAATCTATTCCAATTCCTTTTCCTAGCATATGGACCGATTTATTTCCCTGTGGAACTGATTGGGCAATTTTTGAGTCGTTTCTTGGGCCCCAAGTAAGGTTATTTTCGTAACAGGACTGGCACTGGGCCAGCGAACTGACACTGGGCCACCCAGTGCTGCGCGGGATTTTCTTTATTTAAGCCCAAATCACCTTGGCTTGCTTCGTTTGATGATCCAATTTATTCCTTAAGCTTAAAAACTCCATCAAACACCTAAATTAAACAACAAATTGCCAAGTGAAGTAAATTGCATCCAAAATATAAATATATGGAAAATAATCAAGTGTGCCAACATAAAATCCATTAAAACCTTATAATTAACAATGATTTTGGCACACTATTTTTGTCCTATCATATATGTTAAACATAAAAGTGCAAGCTGTTCATATATTTTCCCATAGATATATCGATCTTAATCCCTTTATCATAACCATGTGTTTACGCAAATTTAAGGGTTACATACACTCGCATACATTAGCATAGATCATAACCCATGTCCCAATGACTTCAAAGACTAAAATTCAGCAACTGTAGTTTCTGTTTAGATTATTCTAAAACCATATCGAATCTACTTCTTATTTTGCCTCGATGAACGATGCACGATAACCTATTTCTGGGCTTCTTCAGTGGCAGCTTGAGTTACTCGAGATGCTCGATAATTTGCTTTAGTCCTTGCAGGTGTACCACATCTCCTAATCGTTTCCTGTAATATCAGATATATAGTCTGTAAATCAAGCTGCATTCATTCCTATGTCTGTTAAAAAATATTGTGCAACCTCATGTAGTCAAAACTACTAACTCCGAAACTAAGTGTGCACAGTTATGAAGTCAATCAACAAACATGAAGATTTGAATATGTGCTATATAAATAACAAACGAGTGCTATTAATATATTTTGTATGTGCTAGATGGAAGATCCGAGCACTTATTTAACTGAATGGTTCAAAAGGTTCAAGAGCAACAACTTACGAATGCAAACACCATATAATATCTGTGCATGCAATATTCATTAAAATAAAATCATAAAGCTGTGTTTAATTCCTGTGACTTCCGAAAAACATAACAAAAATGATACATATATTGAAAAGCATTTCAGACAACACAAGACACAGACCAAACAAATGATTTTCAGCATAATTATACCACACAAATCAGGATCCCAATATAATTTCTCAATTTCCAAAATACACCATTGCATGTATCCGTTTACAAGAATGCAACAAAACATTCAACCTCACTAACCCGTGTCATCGCATCTTAAACAATATATTAAGTTCCACTTACCTTGGTTGTCTTCTCAGTTTCAGCATTTGAAGCTCCAGCATCCCCTCCCTCAACATTTCCGGCATTAACAAAAACATTCACAGCTCCATCAACAATACTGTTTATTCCGACATCAAAAACAACATTCCCAGCTCCACCATCTCTTCCTTCCTGATGCACATACAAATTTAGCTTAATTAAAATCAATATTCACATGTTTCTTATTTTATAATGAGCTAACCTGCACATTCTTTGCTGCAGGTGAAGCTCCAATGCCAAATTCGTTGGCGAGCGATGAATTCCACATTTGGGTTAGTCCAAGACTGAATGAGGGCATCTCCTCCAATTTGACCAGTTGCTCGTCTCTTTTTTCTAGCTCTTTGTCAACAGCTTCACAACATCATGATGGTTGCAGAAGACATCAAATTCTTGTGTCGATTCTGGTACACAAGATCCGGGCTGTGTGGAAATCATTGTTGAATAGGATATGGACTTCATGGCTTTGTCAATGGTTCGGTGAAACGAAGGCGTGTTCACAACATCTTCGGGAGCTGTCTCTATCAACTTCATCATGTGGATGGCCAATTTCGTAATTTTTTCGCCAAACTCAGCACCTCAATGGTCACACCCGCTCCAATCTTTGTAGCTTTAGCTGCTACTTCGCTAGTTGATGGGATGGTTAAGTCATGAACTTCGTCTTGCTGAGTTGCAGGAACAACGCAAATCAGAATCGGCTCTTGAGGAAGTCCGTCACCGAAACAACCTCCCTTTATCTCTGCCTTCTCTCTGTTCCTCAGAAGCTTTGTTGTCTAGTTCACAATGATGGGGAATTCTCGTAGAGTTGTCTGCACTTTGTAGCGGACTCGATCGACGTAGAATAACTGTTACATTATGAGAAAAAATCCTCGAGTTAGAATGGTCAATAGAAAATACGGTGCTAACAAACAGAGTTATGTGTGGTATGTTTTAACACAAATTATGCTAACTAAGCAAAACACTAATCTTGAAAACAAAAAAGTACAACTTTAATCAGTAAATTAAATATCAAAACTTAAAATGTTGTTCAATTTCATCCAATATTATGCCAAATATTAACTTTATTATGCTAAATAAGGAAATAAACTATGCTAATAATTTATAAAAAAGATGCTAACATCAGCTTGGCAAACCTACACGAATTTTTCCCAACAAATAAGCTGGAAAAATAATCTAGAATTTAAAATTTGAGAATTTTTACAAAACCTGAAACAATTTCACAACATTTTTTTCGCATATTGTAGTCACTGACCTCTCAATTAATCTAGAATTTGATAATACAGTTAAGGAAAAGAACAGTGGTTGGACGTGATTAAATTGAAAATTTACAAGGAAAAGCAACGGTCCAACGAAATGTGAGGCATTTTGCTCGGCATATGCTGTCTTGTTCTCGATCAAACTGCGCATCACATACTCCGACCAGTTCCACTCCTTAATTTTACTTAAATCCGCTAGGCAATTGAGAATATATGGGCTGACGTAGCCATTCGCTGTGCTTTCCATGAAAGTAGACTGAATAGCTATCATAAAAAGGTGCTTGAACCATTCACCTCCGTCGACACAGCTAAGTGCAGCATCGTGCAGCTTCTTGATGGTTATCTTATGTCACTTCGTATTAGGGATATAATCCATCATTTCATCAAACAATGGAGATTCATCCTTCTTCTGAAACCTTCACACAAATTTTCTCCCTTTAGGGAATCCATATACCCTTATCACATCGTCGTCGGTGACTAGGATTCTTCGATTCCCTGTGAATAAGAGCTCAGAGCTGTTGTGGTTGAACTTGTCAACTACCCAGTACGCAAGCCTGGACGGGACAGTGTTTACGTTCAAATATCACACAGGTTGAAACCCCATCTCATCAATTGCGTTGAGTTGCTTGTCATTTAATTTTGAAAGTGTTTTAGTGAATGTAATAAGGTTGCAGCGGCTAGGCAGGCTTGGGAATGTCTCGTCCTCGACATCTTCCTCAACCTCTACCTCCTGACCCTCATCTTCATCCTCAACCTTTTACTTTTTATCCTTGTACTCGTCATCAGACCCATCGGCATCTTCCTCAGACCACTTGGGCTCCTCATCATTTTCACCACTCGGTATTTCTTCAGCATTCTCATCATCTTCATTAGTATCTTGTTCAATAACCATTGGTGCCTTGCCTTTGCTTCTAGCTTTTCCCTTTACCTTTTTCCTATCACGGGCTGTAAAGTAAATAATTTGTTAGTCATTGAATCTATCAATAAATGAGAAAATACAGAAACCTACTGATGTGCTAAAATAAATCAACAATGAGGCAGTACAAATGAACAAAGTGCCCTGACTGAACCGGGTTGAGATTATAGTAATTTGCACAACTAACTAAACAAAAATGATCATCAAACCAATATAATAATAAAGCATGATCACCATAACAACTATTCAAAAATACAACTTTAAACAATAAATTAAATGTCAAAATTAGAAAGGTTCTAAGATAATTCAAATTAAGTGCTAATTAAAACAACAATCTTTACGGCTAAATAAAAAATTCAGAAGCTCAAACTAACCCTTTTCAATGGTATTTTTTTTCCTCGTTGGTGCTTCCTCGCCACTTTCAACAAAGTCATCATCTTGATTTGGGTTATTGACCGCCTCATTTCTTCTACGTTTATTCGCAAATTCATGAATAACTAACGCACTTTCTTGCTTTCCCTTGCCTTTTTGAATCCCTTTGTCCTTTCCCAGATCTGATAAAAAAAAGTCATACACATAATCTATATTAATTTAGTTGTTATTGTCATGTAAAACCCCTAATGCTAAGAACTAAACTTGTGTGTGCTAAATATGCATATGATGGGTGCTAAGAAATATATTAACCAATTCGATAGTCGACATCTTTCATTGAAATAAATATTAATCTTCGAGAATGGTTTTTTTTTGAGTTTTTAGTTGGCCAGAATAAATTACAACCAACATAGCTCTATATAAGGATAAATAAATGAGAAAATACAATAGCTTACTCATATGCAGAATATACAATATTTATCATTTACATTACTGAAGGTGCAGGAACCATGTATTTAAAGTGCAAAGCTTTTAACATAAATGTGCTAGTCAAAATCATCACCAGTGCAAAGAGTTGCTTAAGTTAATCATAACTTATAAATTCTTGTGTGCAAGATAAGAAACAAACTATGCTAATCAAAATCATTATCAGCGCTAATTGCTACAACAAAGTGGTGCTTAAGTTAAAATTATTTTTCTCAACATAAATTAAATATAAACCATAAATTAAGCACCAACCAATCTGTTGGCCAACCAAAATGTTATAAATTGTCGCAGTTTTTGATTGTACAAACATGATGCCAGTCATGGTTATACAACATGAAGACATCTTCAACACCCAGTGCAAAATAACTTTACTAAATATGCTAAACTATATTGGTAATAGTGCTATGGAGTACTACAGTTATAGTATTTTCGTCTGTCAACCAAAAAAACATCAGGATGTGCAAACAAAATAACCAAAATATATTTTCCAAACAAAAATACACCAAAACTCATTTTCCCAGCAGCAAATAAATTTCACCCTTGTACTTCTTATCAAAAAAATACACGAACTATGATTTGATAATATGCCAGTATATATGAATTATGCTAAAAAGTTCCTTCTCCCGACAACAAATTACCTAAACTCATTCTCTCAACAACAAAGCACGATTGGCGTTGACAGCAACGAAGAGGAGTTGACAGCAGCGGCGAGGGTTGCAGATTTGTGGCGGCTAGGGTTTCATTCAAGAGGTGGCGACGCGCCGAGGGAACAATATCTCCGTTCCTTGCAACGACCAAGAGGCGGCGGCTGATTTGCTTAATTTAGCGGTGACGGGGATACGATTTTCTGCAAAAAATTATGAGAGAAGAGGAACACTGTGGAAAATAGAAAATGGGAGAAGATGAAATGAGATTTTGATGGGGGTGCTGAAGCGACGGGTGTAATTGAGAATCCCTAAAACTTGGGATTATGAACCGATATGAGGAGCGATAAATTTTTACATTTCTGGAATTGTCCTCAAATTGATATTTCGTTTTGATTCTAATTGATGTCAGACTAGGATTTCCTTTAATTTGGACTGTAGGATTTTTATTAATGGATGGCTGAGATGTTTTCCTATTTCTTACACCTAGGCTATTTCACTCCATAACCCAGCTATATATATATATATTGGCATAATTGGAAAAGTTAAATTAAGATGTGTTTCTAGGGAGCCCCTCGTCCACCATCCATGCTTATGGCTGATGTCTGGATAAAACCATATTCACGAGAATATGCAGCCTATTGGCTACATGTCTGAAGACCACTAAATTCTGTCCAACCACTGGTGCGCATAATAATAAAAAAAATTGGACGTATATCACATTTTTTCAAAATTATGGAAACCAATTGGGCACGAGCAATTATATTTCTTCTATATCACATTTTTTCGTAAACATATATTTTCAGCTTAGTGGATCGGATTTATATCAACTATGATGATATTTTTCAGGACATGTGGATGATATGTATGATGATTGGAATCTCACGTGCACTGTTGGCCACTAAGTATACAGGATACAGCTTGGAGAGTGTTTTAAACAACAAGCTGTACGGTTTTCAAATCTGAGTGCATAGCGGAAGTCTTGACAAAGTAAGTGCTGTAAATACAGCAACTAGATATGAAATGTAAACTTAAAGATAATTACAAATATTAAAACAGTAAATACAGAAGGTAATTGACACAGTAATTAAAGTGGTTCGAGGTAAACCCCTCTACGTCCACTGATCCTCCACACAGGAGTAAAAATGTTTATTATAAATACTACGTATACAACTACGTATTTATAATCAAACCTAATCAGTATATTGTTCACACAGATTGATATAATGATCTTAGCCTTCAACCGTTCACACAGATTGGTTTGAGCTTTCACTTGACTGACTTCTTCACACACAGTTCCGAAGTTTCATCTCATCAATGCAGGTCCGTCACACACAGTTTGGGAAGAGCAAGGTTTCTTAGTCCACACAGGGTTGATGGGTTTGTTCAAGGGTTAGAACAATATTTGAACAACAACTTTGACTTTCTAAGCTTTTAGCTGTTGATGTGTTGTTCACGGTTTTGAGCACTGTATATCTCTTCTTTCAGAATAGCAAAATGCCTTGGGAGATATGTTTGCTCTGAATATTCTTGTAAGCACTTGTTTCACTTACGTATAAATTCGATTGCGTGTTTGCACGTGTGTGTTTAGATCTTCAAAGGCTGGGGATATATATAGCTTTCTGAAATATATCCGTTGATATAAATCCATTGAGCAAAATTCCGTTCCAACGGGATGATGTATTTGAATAAAACATGATCCGGATTTTGCGCTAGATTGAAGATCTTTGACGGCTTGATATTTAAATACTTTATCCTTTAGTATTTAAATATATCTTCTCAAACGGGACTTTGACTTAGTGAATAGCAAAGATTCCTTCTTGTCCTGTTTGGATGCTGTATGGAATGATAGTTGTATTGTCGATTCGAGACAGCTTCCATACTTAGTCTTTATAAGACTCCTTTGCTGTATGATTGATTCTGTATGCTGGGCTACGGGAAGTCTTTGATACAGGTTGATATCTTTTGATTAGCTTTTCGATACAGTTGCTTGCTGTATGCTGGATTGGCATATTTGTCAAAACATTCTGTCTTGATCTTTTTGATACAGTGATTGTTATCCCAACATGCACTCTTCTGCTCGTGTCGTATATAGGCAAAGGAACAGCTGCCATCACTGGTTGAGACTCAGATGAGGCTTTCTTCACAGATGATAACATTTCATATGGTAAGGGATCACATTCATATTTTCCATTATATTTTTAGCTTCAAACTACCTTTGTATTCTACATGCATCCAATCAATTTTTAGTGTAATATGTTCATTTCTGACTTGTAGGGTTCTGCCATTGAATCAGTTGCTATGTTATCCATCTATGCGTGTTATATCAACAATAATAATAACTTTCTATCACAGCGGATGTGGGAGATGGTGGCTGCTCTTTCTCAGCATGGAGCCTCAGTAGGTGAGGGTGATTTGTTTAAAATTACTTCCTCCTAATTTTCTCACCGATATGTTAAACAGGGCAAGAGTCCATAACATTTATTTGCACAAATATCTTTAATTTAGATTGTAGTATATCTTGATGCCATGTTAGTTGACTATAGAATGAATTGTCTTATACATTTTTTCCTAGGTTGGCTGTTTCCCTAACCTCAACCCCGACCTCATCCAGTAAGTTTTTTTCTCTAGGTATCCGCGTAGATTATCTCTTGATTTGAGTGATTTCGTAACTGACCCCTGACGCTGTTAACATTTTTCACAAAAAAAACACCTCTATCTATCTAAATACATTTATTTGTCTAAAAACAGATTTTTTTTTTCCTAAAAATGGTCTTCCTGAATACTTGTTAACCATTATTTAGAAGAACAAGTTTCTCAATACTTGTCAACTATTCTACATAGCTTATATAAAATAACATATATAAATTTACTTCGTAGCCTTAAACGAAATGAGTTCCAAATAGAAAATATTTACGAGAACAAATTTATTTCTATGATCCATTCTTTCTTTAACCTAAATATGTTATATTTTTATGCGTATGTGTGGACTATAGTCGTAATGTTAAATTCACATCAAGATAAAAATATGTGCACAATTGATTGTACCTAATAATTGTAAACATCAAGTGAAATACAAAGGACAAAAGACATATTAGCTGTACATGACACGACAATAAACACTTCATATTAGAAAACTAACATGATGCTTTACTTCATACTTTCTACAATTTTAATATAGCATTAAAGGTATTATTCATATCTTTTTCTTCCCAATTGTTTTAACGGGTTTTTCTACTAAAACATGAATCTCATATTATTATTTCTGGCTGTTATTCCAATATATACATTCAACATGTTTGGCAATATAAAAAGGTTGTACATATCATGTTGCTATCAATATTGTTATTTTCTGCATGCATTAAAATACATTGTATAGATAAAATAATATAAAAGTTTTACACATCTTCCAACAAATATTTTGTTAACACTTTATGTAGAAAACAAAGAATGAGATTCATTACTACCTTATCTACAAATAATTTTCAACGGTCCCCTATTTGTCATTATTTCAAACCTTTTAGAACCTTTATTTTACTTATAAAATAGCTACTTCATTTATCAGTCTTTGTATTTCTCATCAACATACATATTCCAGAACACTTCTCCAAAATTACACTCTTGAACAATGGCTAATCTAAAAATAAGAACTAGGTTTCCCTCTTTATTTGTTCTGCAGCCTAAGATTGGTGGTTTCGCAACTGCTACTTTCACAGATTGGCCTCCAATTATCATGATCAGCAAAGGTCGTGGACGGCGTTTCTTAGTTCAGGCTGAGAATCCTTTAATCTTGATTAACCAGGCGACAGTTATGGTCTCGTTTGAACTTCAAGGTATGTATCATGTTAGGAATACCTGTTAGATTTTAATGCATCTCTGTACTTGTGATCTATTCAAATGTATACTCTAAATACTTGGCATTGTAAAGAAGAACCAAATGAGTATTTTCTATAAGCCATTGATGTAGGCTAAGATTGATATGAAGTTAATAAGTTAAAAATGGCTAGTATAGAACTGTCTAGTTATCAGATAAATTAGATATCAGCCGAGTTTTGTCAAACAGAAATTATCAGAGAAGATGTGATCGCAGACAACTGAATATCAGACAAGGTCTGGTCAACACAAGTGTCAGCTGAAGTTTGACCATCAGATCAGAGAATATTCATCAGAGAGGGTTGACCGCACATCTGGTGTAACACCCCCAATCCTCTTAGGGATATTACATGCCGTATACCCTTTCTTCAAGGATCTACCAGGCTGGTAACTAAAATCAAACATCAAAATATCGCCTTCAGGGCTAAATGATGACCCAGTAGACCGATTAGGTCTTTCAATTAATAAATACAACTCAATCTCAATACATACCTATGCAGGGGTCAAAATACAACACGCTCCCGTACAACGGGGATAATACCGCAGCGGAAATAACTACAACTAAGCCAATACAGCATCGTACGGGTCCTCATATGATTAGTATCAATCATCATTCATCATCCTTCATGCCCACCCTGTGTTATGCTCCCCAAGACCCTGCACGTACCTGAATGCAATACAGACATCCACCCCCCGATTACTTGGGGGTTAGCAAAATTCCACTATTTTGCTAGTGTAAGTATAAAGTGCAAATATGAGTCATACAAATCATATTCCCAGAATAATAATAATCAAGAATCCTCAAAGATTCAAACATAACGAAAATAAATACTCCCTGAGGCAGAGAGTTTGAGTAAAACTTTCCAAAATTGAAAGACCACAAATCAAGAGAACAATTTATAAAATATTTTTAAAATACCCTCGGGAGTTTTAGAGGAAAACCATTTAGGATTATCGAATCCTTCTCTTTCAAAAGCCAAAAAGGGGTCACATCCCAAATATTTGCTTTCTCAAATGAAAACCAACAAAAATTCATGGGGTCCACAACCCACACCATGTGTCCTCGACGGACATAAAATCAACAAATCATAACCACCCAAGATACGAAATCCTGGTAACACACCCAAGGTACTCGACCCTGGAAAAAATACATCCACAATCATATCCATGACACCGTGATCGCTTTCCACGTGTCATCAGGATCTCACGGTTGGATCAATCACTTGTTGCATCCTGACCATATGATCCCAAGTCATGTGTCACCGTAGTTTTCTTAGGCTCTCACGGTTGGATCAATCACTTGTTGCATCTTAACCACATGATCACAAGCCATGTGTCACCGTAGTTTTCTTAGGCTCTCACGGTTGGATCAATCACTTGTTGCATCATGACCACATGATCACAAGCGATGTGTCACCGTAGTTTTCTTAGGCTCTCATGGTTGGATCAATCACTTGTTGCATCATGACCACATGATCACAAGCCACGTGTCACCATAGTTTTCTTAGGCTCTCATGGTTGGATCAATCACTTGTTGCATCCTGACCACATGATCACAAGCCATGTGTCACCGTAGACCTTGCCCAGCTTCACGGCTAGAATATGACCACACATTTACACCATTTAACACAGTACACCAAGGATATCCCAACAATTCACCCAGAGGCAACAAATACTTAGCACGACACAAACGTCAAATCACAACGCACCGAAATGAGGTAATATATGTATTTATGCATTATCAAAGCACAACATCAACACCAAACATATCCATAGGATTCACTTAATCATTTACAAACACACCATTCACAAATGCACACACATTTTGAAAGTGAGCCTTTAACGAGGTTTAAGCGAATCTTTGAAAGTTCATTTCAAACAACCAAACAACACACTTAGACGATCACCGGTCATCATATCCACAAAACAAGAAATGTATGAACAAGGTACTTGCCTCGAAACTGGCATATAAATAATCTGACGAATACAGCTCGACCGAAATGCCCCGAAACCTACAACTACCACAAGAAACAACGAGAACACTATCACAACGAGGATCCAGACCAATAATAATGGAAATCACCTCAAAACATCAAAGGATACTCATTGAAACATTTAATCGAACATTAAATGTTCAATAATTCTCAAGAACACTCAAATCGTAAATCGAGTTAAACAAACTCGAAATATGGATATACAATCCATAGAACACGAATAATAACATCATATAGCACCAACCGATTCTTCAAAATCGGACTAGGATCGAGATCAAGAACAAATCTACAAAAAGTCCACTCTAGAGAAAAATGGGAAAAATACCTTGATCCGATGAAGAACAACAAATTAGATGATGTTACAATCATCTAGAACTCCACAAAACACCTTGGATGGAACAAAAATCGACAGAAGTTCAAACCCTAGTCGCCCTCGTCTCAAACCCACGGAGAGGAGAAGAAATGAAGTGGAAATGACAATTCACGACTGTTGTCCAGTTTATATACTGGACAGCTTAGCGTGAGCTAATCATTACGATTAGCGTGCGCTATCGAGGCACCAGAACAAAACTTCTTGTCCAAAACACACTATTAGCGTGCGTTAACCACAAGTGTTAGCATGCGCTGACGAGACCTCCAGACCTAGTCATGTAGCTCCTGGACTGCCCCCGAACTACCAGTTAGCGTGCGCTATCCTCACCATAGCGTGCGCAACTTCTGCACCTTAGCGTTCACTATACCACTACATAGCATGCGCCAATCAACGTTCCAACCCAGTCCAGTGGTCTCTGGACTGTTTTTGCACCTCCATTTAGCGTGCGCTAACTGTGTCTCAGCGTGCGCTAGCAATCTCAAGTAGCGTGCGCCACATCTAGCCCATAACGTGTGTTATTCCTACTGCACAGTCAGTAGGATCGCACCAAAAATTATAACGACACTCCAAAAAGGTCGGAGTGAGGAATACGAAAGAAGTTCCCCAAGATCTTGGGAAATTACGAAATGGCCTGAACGGCCGAAATATCACGATATGGCAATGAATAACCAAACCGAAGCTCCCAACACGTCTAACAAAGTTAAACAAACTTTGAAGGAACGCAAAATAGCATTTTCAAACAAGATTCGCAAGAATCGAACTCAAGTACGGAAAAGTCGCGAAAGAACACAAAACTCAACAAAATGACACCAAAGCGAACTCGGATGACAAAAAATGCAGAATTAATCATTCTCAGAATGACGAAACGGTCACAGAAGAGTCGTTAAAATGGACTCCTGCCAAAAAAATAAATTTACCGAAAATCAAAATTGCGGATATTACATACTACTCTCCTTAAAAGAAGTTTCGTCCCGAAACTTAAAATAAGTAGGGCGGAGCAAAATCCCACCCGGAACATCTCAACGAGAAACACAAGAACCGAATAACTCACGCCCATCGGCGAAACGCTATGAGCAACGCAAAGGAACATACGGCGTGAAATCACGCTCGACGACAACCATCACAAAGTCATAAGTAGAGACATAATGAAACCAAAAAGTGTCAAGTATCACTAAACAGATAGCACAATCAAGTCAATTATCCGAACAATCACAAAGCAAAAGGTACCTATCACCAGAAAACATGCACAGTCGAAAAAAATAGAAATTAAACACACAACGATCCACGAGGGTAAGCACGAAGAACTCCAACCACGCCGAAATCCTCGAAAACTACACTAGGCATCTCCGTGTCCATTCGGAGCGGAGACGAAAACTCGATCCCCAAATCTCTCAACTACCATATCGCAATGCACGGCTTGTTGTCCCAAGTTGACCGCAATCGAAATAGCTGACTAACGGTGAACGACAATTCTTCGCGGTATGGCCCGCTCGACTACAGTTATAACACGTCTTTGTGCTACTCACATTACTCACTGCATGGGTAATACTCTTACTCTATTCACGCGATCGAGGAACCTTTTTAGGATGACGACACGAAGTCCCAGCCCCAGGGGACCTACTCCACTGATTTCCAAAAAAGTTTCTAATAGTTTTCTGTTTCTTCGATTCCGACATATGCTCAGTTGATGCTATAGATAGTTCGTAGGCTAATGCCCTATTCTGATACTCTCTCAATGAAGTACAAGTGAGACCCACCATGCTTCACTCGCCTACTAAAATGACAGATCTTATCTTCCTCTGTCCTTACCTGATCTTGCACGTAGCTGAGCTGTTTTCTATAGTCAATAATAGCTTGAGACAGCGGTACATCTTGCGGCCTCGCCGAAAAGAATTCAGTAATCCTCTGCTTTCTGATCGGTTCAGGACAAAACTCATCTCTCATGAATCCTTGGAACTCTACCCACGTGACAACACGATCCCGAGGCTTAATAGCCTCCCACCAGTTAGCGGCATCCTTGTCGAGAAGATACTGAGCGACCGGCACCTTACGTTCTTCTGGACAGTCAACCACTTCGAATATCTTTCCCAACTAGAAAAGCCAACCTTCCCAGCCCAATGCATCTGCAGCACCAGCAAAACGAGGAGGATTCATCTGAACCACTTCTCGAAGCTACTGATTTGCACTAATGTTCTGGGTCACATATGTATTACGTTGAACTGCTTGAGTCAACTGAGTCATGTGTGCAGCTACCTGCTGCAAAATAGTAGCAACACCGATACCAACACCATCACCGGCAGCGTGATCCTGATCACGCGTCTGGTCGCCATGACCACGACCTCTGCCCTTCGGCATACTGAATAAGTAACTACTCGGCACAACAGAAAATCATAACACATAACACATATAACGATTACCATCGTAAAGCAACACATACGAAAATCACAGCAACGACGACCTCATTCGGTGATTTCAGCGGCTCGGACGATAACCAGAACATTATTATGAAACATCGTGAAATAATCATACATGTACACAATCATACAAACCCAAACTCTAACAGCTCGCACAGGTGCGATAACACACAAATCACCACAAAGTGACAAACATTTAATACCAACATCGCACCTCTGACAGAGGGCTAACATAGATATTGCATGGCGAACGAGTTAATGCTCCCACCACCAATTCAATCACAACTCAGAGGACTAACACCCTAACGACAATATTAACATCATACACACATTCACAAACATGAAATGATAGGTTTTAAAAATGAAAACCACCTTTTTAAAAAAAAAATTGGAAACACCAGTTGATCTTAAGTATCACATTTTGAAAACATCATTATCGAGACTTTGAAAAACTGTCTTGTGTTTGATAAAAAATGAAGACAACTTTCTTTTAGTTAAAACTTTCAGAAATATTCGACCTTCGGGTCTAAGCAAATGCGTTTCTAAATTACTGAAAACATCTCAAAATATTTTGGTCCTCAAAGTGGAATAATTTTGAAACATACAGTGGTACGAGTAGGCACCTTGAAAATACCACAAGAAAATAATCCATTTTAAATGTACGTCTCGAAATTTATTCTCTAAGATACTCAAGACTTTCAAAAATCCATTAGGCCAGAATGCCCAAAAACTCACATTCGTTTACACATCTCATATCACATGCATCCAATTGTTTCAAAATCAAGACATGTCTTTCCCGAAAAACAAACAGTCAATAATCACAGTTGAAATCGCCTATGACCGGGGCTAAACCACTGGTCTCATCCGAGGACTCTAAGGACCCTCCCGTACTAGCCATCCAAACAAGCGCGTGAATCAGGAGCGCAATCACATATTCCTCCGAGGCCTCGTCGGACCCTCCCAGTGTAATATCCCGATTTTTTGGATATTTTTTTCGTTTATATGTTGAATATTGTTGATGGATAATTGTGCTTGAGGACGTTCTGAACGTTTGATAATGTTATTGAATGCGTATATGTATTCATTGTGCAGTATGTTCGATTGGTATGTCGAGATATTGGTCCAGGATAGCTGTATATGGCTAGGCACAGCAACGATGGCGCACGCTATAAGTGTTTCATTAGCGCACGCTACTGGGTACAGGTAGCGCACGCTACGAAGTATTGATAGCGTACGCTAAGTGGTTCGGTTACGTATGCTAAGGAGGACCCCTAACATATGTAACGAATTGCTGGGTTAGTTCCGGTAGGTGGCCGACAGGTAGGCCCAGGTTGATTTTTATATTCAGTTAGCGCACGCTAACGCATGTTGGTTAGCGCACGCTAACATCAGATCACCAATAATGGAATCTTAGCTTTCTGCGGGTGGACCCGGCCATGTTCGACATGTGTCTAGATAAGGTCAGCGAGTGTTTGTCATGTAGGGCTAGCGCACGCTAAACCATATGGTTAGCGCATGCTAATTCCAGATCGGTCAGAGGAATCCCGATAATCGCGGATGCTTTCGGCATGTGGGGGCACGATACTGTAGCAAGTCAACTTCGGATAGCGCACGCTAAGGTCAAGGACTTGCGTACGCTAGGCAGGATGTTTTACGTATGTTAATGCATGGGTATTACGTACGTAAGCTAGTTTACGAAGTGAGGCAGTAGCCTATGGGCTTCGATAGCGCACGCTAACAAAGTCAGTTAGCGCACACTAAGGAAGTAGTGCACGCTAAACATGAGATGTTAGCGCACGCTAATAATGAATATTATAAAAGGAGGACAGACGGGTATTGTGAGGCATTTCGTCCATTCTTCTTCCTTTAGTCGGGAGAGAGAGAGTTGGGAGTTATTTGGGATTCCCAAACACTGTATAATGATAATCTTTAACAACACTAGATTGAGAGCTTGGATTCAAGCCTTGTTCTTCAAGTTGTTCATGATTCTTTGGATGGAGTTCTAGTGTTCTTCTTTTTGGTTCGTCTAAACCAGGTAATCTTCGTATTCCCTTGTTAATGGTTCATTTTTCTTGGATGATTACATGTGAGGAACATGTTGGATAATCATATAACGATGTTATATGGGATTTTATGGATTTTGATAAGAACTTCGAATGTTTCTTCATATTATTAAAGATGATGATTCGTTTAAACCATTTTGAGATAGATTTCTGGATCTAAATACGAGGTTGAATTCCAGATTGTGCATGTTATGATCCTTGTTACCGAGTTGGTCCGATTATTGACATGATTATTGTTTTAGGGTGATTAATCAATAGGTATAACCGTTGTGCTTCGTTGGAAGACCGTAGATTCATTCGGTAGGAAATTTGAAGAGCTCGTAGACGAGGGCGATGAGTTCGGTGTTGGTTTTGTCGTGTTGGTATCCAGGCAAGTGTTTACTTGTTCGGTTGTAATGTTTTGATGAGTAATTTCATTTACATTTCATAAGTATTTTATGTTGTATTGCATATTGACGAATGTTCAGTGATGTTCTAAAAGGATTAGAATGCACAGTTGATGATTGTTGAGATACTTGGACAATCTTGGGAAGATTATAGTATTCGGATATTGTTGATGTCATTTTGGATATTCTTGGTCTATGGTATGCATTTCGAAAGGATGTCCGGATAGAGGTTTGTTTTATGGCAATCGTACATAGAGGATTATGTACGAGAAAGTATTCGGTATTGAGGTATTATACGGTATTGTTGTGATACTGGGATTTTTATGGTATTGTTGTGATACTGAGATTTTTATGGTATTATCGTGATATTGGGATTTTGACGAGAATCATTGGATTACTGGAAGTGGTAAGGTTATCGTTGAGGTTATTATTCTCATGATGCATGGCATGTGAATATTTATGTTTATGTACTTGCGGTTATTTGTCGGGCATTATTGCTGACCCCGTTGTGGGACTTATTTTTCAGGTATTGAGGACTTTGATGGTAGCGGTCGTGAGGCGAGGATTCCGGACGATACTGGCTATGGAATATTGTTGGGGAATCGTGTATTTTGTCTGTTTATTAATTATTGATGCATATGTATCTTGTACTGTATTTCTTTCCGCTGCGTGAGTTCTTTCAAATGGCTTTCGGCTTTTTGCCAATTGAGTTTCATTTCGAAAATCGATTCCATTAACTGAGTTTTTGGCCTTGATCGTTTTGACGGTAGTTGGTGTTTTCAAATGATTTTGTGAGTTTTGGAAAATACTACCGTCATCGGCCTTTTTGTTGTTCCTGTATTGGGTTTTAGCCTGGTGGGTTCCAGCGCGGGGCCCACGGCGTGTAATATTCCCGGGCTGAACTGGGGGTGTTACAAATATGGTATGGGAGCCCATGGTTTTGTGATAACTGGGCATGTGTGTTATGTGGCTCTACCGGTGTGGTAGTAGCGTGATGTTTGTGATGTTTTGGAATTGTGCGATTTTTGAGTACTGTCGTGGTGATGTGTGGGTTTGGGGATTGTTGGTGTTCCCGAGACCGACGAGGCAGGGAGTGAACGCCGGTGCCTTGGTCATGTGCATTGTGCGGCTCCAATCGGGAAGTGAATGCCGGTGCGAGGCATGTGCAATGTGCGGCTTTCGATGTGGAGTGGAACGCCGGTGATACATGTATGTGACAAGGAGCGGCTCATGCGCTTTAGGTGAGGAGACACAGCGTCAAAGATCCCACAAAACTCGACAGTGCTCTAAACATGTTGTGGTCTTGGCGGAGACAATCGTTTTCAAATTGTGATTATTCCTGTTTTGGCATTCTTGTTGTGTCGAGATTTTTGAAATGGTGTCATATGCTAGTATCACGGGAGATCTTCCTCTTCACTGACCTGTAAGTATGTTGTTCGGATTATTCGATAATTCTTAGTTATCTTGGTGATTTTGGATTTTCTGTTGAATTGTTGTTTGTGCGAGTGACTGCAAGTTTCGAGGACGAAACTTATTTTTAAGGGCGGTAGAATGTAATACCCCGATTTTTCGGATATTTTTTTCGTTTATATGTTGGATATCGTTGATGGATAATTGTGCTTGAGGACGTTCTGAACGTTTGATAATGTTATTGAATGCGTATATGTATTCATTGTGCAGTATGTTCGATTGGTATGTCGAGATATTAGTTGAGGATAGCTGAATATGGCTAGGCACAGCAACGATAGCGCATGCTATAAGTGTTTCATTAGCGCACGCTACTGGGTACAGGTAGCGCAAGCTACGAAGTATTGATAGCGTACGCTAAGAGGTTCGGTTACGTACGCTAAGGAGGACCCCTAACGTACGTAACGACTTGCTGGGTTAGTTTCGGTAGGTAGCCGACAGGTAGGCCCAGGTTGATTTTTATATTCAGTTAGCACACGCTAACGCATGTTGGTTAGCGCACGCTAACATCAGATCGCCAATAATGGAATCTTAGCTTTCGGCGGGTGGACCCGGCCATGTTCGACATGTGTCTAGATAAGGTCAGCGAGTGTTTGTCATGTAGGGCTAGCGCACGCTAAACCGTATGGTTAGCGCACGCTAATTCCAGATCGGTCAGAGGAATCCCGATAATCGCGGATGCTTTCGGCATGTGGGGGCACGATACTGTAGCAAGTCAACTTCAGATAGCGCACGCTAAGGTCAAGGGAATGCATACGCTAGGTAGGATGTTTTACGTACATTAATGCATGGGCATTACGTACGTAAGCTAGTTTACAAAGCGAGGCAGTAGCCTCTGGGCTTTGATAGCGCACGCTAACAAAGTCAGTTAGTGCACGCTAAGGAAGTAGCGCACGCTAAACATGAGATGTTAGCGCACGCTAATAATGAATATTATAAAAGGAGGACAGACGGGTATTGTGAGGCATTTCGTCCATTCTTCTTCCTTCAGTCGGGAGAGAGAGAGTTGGGAGTTATTTGGGATTCCCAAACACTTTATAATGATAATCTTTAACAACATTAGATTGAGAGCTTGGATTCAAGCCTTGTTCTTCAAGTTGTTCATGATTCTTTGGATGGAGTTCTAGTGTTCTTCTTTTTGGTTCGTCTAAACCAGGTAATCTTCGTATTCCCTTGTTAATGGTTCATTTTTCTTGGATGATTACATGTGAGGAACATGTTGGATAATCATATAACGATGTTATATGGGATTTTATGGATTTTGATAAGAACTTCGAATGTTTCTTCATATTATTAAAGATGATGATTCGTTTAAACCATTTTGAGATGGATTTCTGGATCTAAATACGAGGTTGAATTCCAGATTGTGCATGTTATGATCCTTGTTACCGAGTTGGTCCGATTATTGACATGATTATTGTTTTAGGGTGATTAATCAATAGGTATAACCATTGTGCTTCGTTGGAAGACCGTAGATTCGTTCCAGTCGGGGCTGAAGAGCTCGTAGACGAGGGCGATGAGTTCGGTGTTGGTTTTGTCGTGTTGGTATCCAGGCAAGTGTTTACTTGTTCGGTTGTAATGTTTTGACGAGTAATTCCATTTACATTTCATAAGTATTTTATGTTGTATTGCATATTGACGCATGTTCAGTGATGTTCTAAAAGGATTAGAATGCACAGTTGATGATTGTTGAGATACTTGGACAATCTTGGGAAGATTGTAGTATTCGGATATTGTTGATGTCATTTTGGATATTCTTGGTCTATGGTATGCATTTCGAAAGGATGTCCGGATAGAGGTATGTTTTATGGCAATCGTACATTGAGGATTATGTACGAGAAAGTATTCGGTATTGAGGTATTATACGGTATTGTTGTGATACTGGGATTTTTATGGTATTGTTGTGATATTGAGATTTTTATGGTATTATCGTGATATTGGGATTTTGACGAGAATCGTTGGATTACCGGAAGTGGTAAGGTTATCGTTGAGGTTATTATTCTCATGATGCATGGCATGTGATTATTTATGTTTATGTACTTGCGGTTATTTGTCGGCCATTATTGCTGACCCCATTGTGGGACTTGTTTTTCAGGTATTGAGGACTTTGATGGTAGCGGTCGTGAGACGAGGATTCCGGACGATACTGGCTATGGCATATTGTTGGGGAATTGTGTATTTTGTCTGTGTATTAATTATTGATGCATATGTATCTTGTACTGTATTTCTTTCCACTGCGTGAGTTCTTTCAAATGGCTTTCGGCTTTTTGCCAATTGAGTTTCATTTCGAAAACCGATTCCCTTAACCGAGTTTTTGGCCTTGATCTTTTTGACGGTAGTTGGTGTTTTCAAATGATTTTGTGAGTTTTGGAAAATACTACCGGCAACGGCCTTTTTGTCGTTCTTGTATTGATTTTTAGCCTGGTGGGTTCCGGCGCGGGGCCCACGGCGTGTAATATTCCCGGGCTGAACCGGGGGTGTTACACCCGGAGTGAGCAAATCACACATAACTCGCCTAGGACCGGGGCGAAACCACTGGTCCCATCTGAGGCCTCTACGGACTGGCTATCCAAACAAACTCGTGAATCAGGAGCGAAATCACAGATTCCTCCGAGGCCTCGTCGGACCCTCCCGGAGTGAGTAAATCACACACATATACATTACTATTCCATGTTAAGCATAAGGGTTTCACAAGAATACTTGAAGAACGAGCAAATCATTTTGGAAATTATTAGCAACGGACAAATTAAATAGTCAAAAATACATTAGCAGCGACACCACTGTAACACTCCAAAAGGAAGTTATTACAGTGCCGTGAACCCTACACTGGGACCCACCAAGCGATATCAAAATACAGATTAAATGTGTGATACGGAACCACAATAAATAGTCATTACTCCGATTAGGAGTTTATAAATAGTACGGCCAATGGCCTTAACATACACAGGATCCAAACACAAGTATAAACCATATGGAGATGGAATATACTTCAAATGACACTACAATCGGACAACATTTTAAAGGAAACGGAAACATAACATTAAACGGTTTGAACATAACCGGACAACAAAAGACTTGGGCCCCCCGAACTAGTATCCTTCGAACCCTTTGCCGTCACCATGCTCTTCCCGTACCTTGCCTTTGCCTCGACCTAAAATACAAGACAAGTATTTAGCCCAAACCATAGGGTCAGATATACATGATAAATGATTCTCCAGACATTATACAATTCATATATATTAGATCTCAAAGAAAACATCCCGACTATTGAACAAACCCCTCGGCGTATGAACAATCAGTCACAAACCGTCGAACATATCCAATCATACATGGACTATGAACGATCAAACAATATGGCTCAAGATGGACATCACAGTATGACCGATCCGGAAATATGTCCGCGTACATGTCCACCCCGTATACGGAATCCAGAATATATATGTGACAATGTACCTGATTAGCCTCATGAACTACGTCTCGTGTGCACAGTCCAAAGGAAACATCCACGTATAACTATATATGTACCTGGCTAAAAACCCTACACAATAACCAATCGGCACGCAGATATGATTCCAGATATATCACGATACAACATGACAATGAATTCAACAATTCACATATCCGATTAAGGATCAAGAACTCACCGAAGTGACAATAAGGATCAATGAGATCAACGATTCAAAGTGACGAACTTGGGAATGCAATCCCATGAAAAATAACGAGATATTCATCAAGAACAATATCAAATTACGAATCACAAATTCATAAGTATTTCATATAGACGAAACGTATAACCATCACAAGAATTCAATCATCATTATAACCAAGTAAGATAACTTGCCTCAATACGGAGACGAGAATAATCCTCCCTTGTCGAACGAATGGACGGTCCTGGACTAATATTGATATCAACCTTGAATGAAATTCATTTCACTCAATAACACATTCATATAATTATCGATATTGAATTTAGTTGACGACACCCTAAATTCAATTTGAATAATTCCACTATCTCAAGATATCAAATTCTACTCCAAGAACTCTATTTACCTCAATTAATTCTTATGATCGGTTTACAAGATATTTTCAAATATTCGCATGGTTCTTAAGAATAAGAATTTACTAAGAATATGTTAAACAATCATTTATGTTTGTTATTATTATCTTATATCATTTAAACCTTCCAAAAACAACACAAATGTTTGAAAGTGAAAATCTGCACAACCTTGTTCATCACTTATGTCAAATTTAGATTGAATATAGTAAGTTATACTAAATTCATCCAGTTACAAGGCCATATCATAATCATGAAGATTATCTCATATTAACACCATCCTCACAATCTCCTTACTAACTTGGAGAATCAACAATCACACCTATGAACTCACCTAGCTTAGGTTCAAGAACATCACTCTAATCTTCTAACATTCATCAAGTTGTTCTAATACATTTTATGACAACTTCATCAATCAAACTTAACTACAATGAATTCAAGGATTATTATTGTCCTAATGATGTTAATAGTCCAGCAAGAAGAGTATAACTCTTATAAACATGATCATTTCCATTATAACATCAAGAATATCTTCATTTCAAACCCTTAATTACCATATTCAACAATAAGCGTTAAAAGCTTAATCACAAACATGTTTTACTTGATTAATTCAACACTAGGTGTAGTATACTATAATTCTAACATCATAACTATGAAAATATAGAGTAGAATCGTACAACATACCTTCAGAAATGAAGAACAACCACCAAGAACACAAGAACACAAGAACAAGTTACAAGAACAACTCTAAACTTCCAATAACAAGCTCCAATCCAAGATGCAAAGCTTAAACACAAGTTGGAAGGGTGTAAAAACAGTCTAGTGATGCAGGGGGCGATTGTTGGAGAGAAAAATCGGAGTTTGGATGTGCAAATGAAAGACAAAAGCTGTCTTTTTATAAACTGCACAGCTCGTTACGTACGTTATCGCATGAAAATAATGTATGTTAACCCCTTTATGTACGCTACACCAAAAGTATTACGTACGTAATCTGCCTCCAGATGTTACTATCTCAAAACACTAACATCATTACGTACGTTATGGACAAAGGCATTACGTACGTAATATAGGTCGACCTGGCTGTCTCGAAAAGGCCAGTTATCCAGATCATGTACGGCCCGCCACGCCGAAAGTGAGATCAGATAAGATTCGAAGCATTACGTACGTAACCAGCATGTCATTACGTACGTAAAGCCAACAAAATAGCGTACGTTAGGTTGAAGCCTTAGCGTACGTTAAACACAGAAATTCTAGCCCAAAAATGTAAAAATCTACACAACGTCAAGAAATCAACCACAATGCGAATGATTGATGAACAAATTAAAACTCGCAAGTGTACGAATCGCTTTTGTAGGTAGCGACAAGTAACTCCGAGGTCGATCTCACAAGGAGTTGGAAACGGTTTGAAATTCAATAATGTTCGGCAAATAGTCGAATTAACAAAAGTAAAGTAAAGTAAAATACACCAATGATTTGATAGGATTACAATCACAAACGCAGAAAATTAAAATAAACGAAACGTTAACACTACCGAATTAATGGTTGGATAATTAAGAGATTACAATTATGAGAATGATATGGGAGTTCAAGATCACCGACATACACATAATCGATTATTAGTTCCGATACTCAAAGAAATAAGATTTGGAATTATCGATTGCTCACGATTAAAAGAAATCCGTTTGATGGCGGTAATTCTAAAAATCACGATTGTTCTTTTCGAAAATAAGACACTCCTTTGATGGGGATGAATACCTAACTAACAATCAATTAACCGACTACTTTTGATGAGGTAAATCGCTAAAAGATCGCGTAAAAAAGTTTAGAACATTAACAATCGCTTCTATCGGGTCATTTGATGGCAGACTCCGACAAAAACCCTCGTTTTGACAATAATAACAACTATGAAATAGGTTTGATGATCTAAATCAAAAGTTCTTATGCGAAGAACAAACAAAGAGGAACAATCCCAGACTCTACCCGGAAAATTAATTGAAACTAACAATCGACAACATGTGTGTGGCTCAATCTAAAAACCCAGATGAAAAGATTAGCTACACATGATTATTTCAACAATAAAAGTGAAAATCGTAAAACAAAACATGGTAGAAACTTCGCTTGTAAAAGCCGAAATCGAATTCCCGATGAAGGTTTGATGTTCTTCCTTCAAGAACTCATAACAAATGATACAAGGAATTATAATCACTCACAAATGTATTTTTCAAAATGATGAACGTACAAGGAAGATGATGAAAATCTCTTTTTTCCTCCATTTTTGGTGTTTCCCCACAAATCTTGTGTTTTTCCACACCTCTATCTCACAAGATCAGCATATATGCACTTTTGGTCCTCCAAGACCTTTTTATAAAGCCATAAAGCCAAGAAAATCCCTCCATATTGTGTAAAAATATCAATGAAAAGGTCATGCACCGAAAAGTGACACGGCTCGTGTCACATGATACGGCCCATGTCGAACTGTCCTGGAAACGAAAATCTCACTGTCCAATGGACCCGGCCGTGTCCTTTGATACGGATCGTGTTGTACTGCTCTGGAAATGAAAATCTCACTGGACGTGGGACCCGATCGTATCCTGTGACACGGCCCGTGTTGAACTGCTCTGGAAATGAAAATCTCACTGGACGCGTGACCCGGCCATGTCCTGTGACACGGCCCGTGTTGAACTGCTCCATAAAGTGAATTCTTACTGCCTTGATGACCCGGTCATGTCGTATGACACGGTCGAGTCGCCTGACACGGCCTAGGTCGTTTCTTCTTGTTTTGACTCCAATTTTCTGGTCTTCTTCGACTTGATCTTTCGTTTTTGTATCATTACACCTCGAAATTTAGTGTATGATATACCGTTTCGAAGATAATTTCACGAGGAATCTATATCAATAGAGAACACATCCAAATTCAGAGTGAGGATTCTGGAATTTAGAAAATACGACCGATGTTGCTTCGTTTTTTCATCGCCCGAGCTATGTTTTTGCTCCCGACTTGCTATTGATCGTCATAAACTCCAATATTGGCCATAAAAGTGCATATTTCACCACAATCTTCGTCCGGCTACCTACAAAACAAAAATACAACATACCACGCGTAAAAAGAGCAAAAACACTTAAAAACAAACGAAAGCACGACTCAATAGAACATAATGAGACGATCAAAAATCGACTCATCAAATCCCCCAAACCTAAACTTTGCTTGTACCCAAGCAAAAATAGATAAAGCAAACGACAAAGAAAACGAGGAGGATTGAATAATCAAGTTAATCATCGGGTATACGTACAATTAACCGGGAATGTAAAAGTATCGTAAAGTCTCGTAACTCGTCATGGAAGCGTAAACTCACAAATGAATGGATAGCAATGGCACTTAATCTAACATGCAAGAAAACAAGTCTTAGTAGTCCCTCACGGAATTTTATCAATTCACTCATCTCTCAAGTGTTTAGATAGGTCAATACGCTCAGCTCGATTCGAATGGAAAGTTCTACTATATGCTTGCACTTCTTCTCTTCATCAATCGCATCAATATTCACAAAACACGAGCCATAGGGTCTTACTTTTGGTTGTAACAGGGCCGTGGCTCAGGTTGGGAAAATTTGGCTAGTAGTTACAAGTACAATCCAAGTAGAGCATATATGATCCTCACATATATGAAATACACACTCAAAGCGATCAATCTACTTCAATTCTCCCGTATATATATCTATTTTTTCTTAGGCCTTGCTAAGCGCAATTCTTATGATATTGGAAAAAAAGAGGTGATTTTGAACTGGACGGTGATGTTTATTTAATACACAAATTATACACCTCACTTCACTATCAAAGCCTTAAAGTAATATATCTAATATATCGTCGAAACCACATATTGATATTAAATTTGGCATAAAGATAAAGAAAATCAATCACCAACATGTGGTGTGGGGTGGGGGCGGCTATGAAGAAGGATAATGGAGTTGGTTCATTTCGATCCATGAAACCGACCCTCATATCTAGTCTGATAGATAAACCTTGGTATGTTTCAATATTAATATAATTAATTAATCCAATTAATTAATTATTTAAAAAATAATTCTCTAAGAAATATTATGAATAAAATTAATTACTTAGTAATTATTTAATTCGCGAGACCAATTTTATTTATCCAATAAGTTAAAGTAGACATCTAATATCCAATATTAACTAAGAGAGAATAAGCCAAGTATAATCCGTCATCAATTTATATGCCGCGATTCTGTAGATTCGTCTCAGTTAGCATTGAGAGGAACCAATGAGTGTAAGCACCACCTAGCCAGTCCCATGGCCTACATCGTAACCTAACGGAGAAAGAATGATAGGGATCAGTCCAAAATCTTTATGTTATGAATAACGTATACGTATAAACGCTTCAATCATATGTCCTGATCAAGTATTAGGGTCACAGTAATGTCAAATCCTATTGTAACTTGACTTTATAAATTTGTTAATGAAAACTGAGATCACCAAGCTCTAGTGTATCAAATACAACCAGCTATAAATGCTTTGGCCAAAGACTTATGATCTAATTTGCCACTAACCGTATATGACATTTACCTGCTCACTTACAGGAGAAAGAATCCTATCTTGGTATTTATTAGAGACTGCTACTTGTCTACTAAGTTACACTTCGAGGTTGACCCCATCAACCGATGATTGGATCGAACTACTCTAATGACTACCTTAATATCACAAGCACATCTCCTGCGGAACCCTCAAGTCATAGGTTCACGTATATGTTGGGATAAACACAGCCTATTTTGATAATCGCTATCGTACAGCAAGAAGTCTTCAGAGTCATAATTTCGCTAAGTATGGAAGCTATTAGGAAACTCCATACAGCATGTTCATACAGTAAGAGATATACCTACAGAGTCCAATCCTACAGAGACTACATTTTCATACAACAAAAGTTGAAGAGTGTTGGATACAGCAGTCTGGCTGTAAGAGTTTTACCTAAGAAAAGTAAAACACATCCAACAGGACTATAGAATAGCTTTAAACCGTTGTGAAATAAACTTTGTTTATTCATAAAGTATTCACGGTTAAAGCAGCATGCTGATAGGACAGCATTTAATGTGGCCGAAAGAGAACAGTCTGAACGCACTGAAGAGCATTTAATGAAAAGTCAAAAAGAATGTCTGAAGCATTAAATGGTAATTGCCTTTAATTCAAAAGTTCTGCAGCCGCCAATCAGAGACGTCTAAATCTCACCAACCAGCCAACAGCTACATTTATAACGAATCTATTTCCAAGGTTATAAATAGCCCCAAGCAAGAGGATATTGCAAACTTCACTTACTGAATCTCACGCAATACATGTGATAAATAGCTCTGGAAATCAAGATAAGAAAGAGCAGTATATTTCTTGAGCATACAACAGTATTTAAGAAAATAAATATACAAGTCCTCAATGCAAACAGCAATCACTCGTCAAAGTATACAGTTGCCGTTTGAACTTGTTCTACCATCTTTACCGTTGAGATCAACCTTAGCCCTATGTGGACTAAGTCCTTGATAGTTCCGACCTGTGTGGGAAGAATAGCATTGAAGATGAAGCTTCAATCTGTGTGAGAAGAAGCAAGTTGAAAGAGCTGAAGACAATCTGTGTGAATGGCCAAATTTGTGGTCCATGTATCAATCTGTGTGAAAGACACAGAGACAGGTTTACTTAAAGTCACATAGTTGTGTACGTAGTGATTTTAATAAACATTTTACTCCTATGTGGAGGACCAGTGGATGTAGATGAGTTTACCTCGAACCACTTATAAACGTTCGACAAGACCCTTTGCCAGATGTTTGCCCATCTCTGATGATCCAAGGGATGTCACTCTCAAGTCCGTGAGTGAAGAGAAATCGAAGAAGAAGAGAAAAAGAAGTGCATCTAACAGCAAATCACCGCTTGCTGTAGAGAAGCCGAAGAAGAAGCTGAAGAAGGCTTCTAAAGAAAAGGCTACAGAGATTATAGCGATCTCTGTAGATGTTCCAACTATGGCGCAACCCGCTGTACAACACCCCGAGGGTACAACCCCTCCGGAAGATAATTGCTGCTAAGTCTGCAGATCCCGAGCCAGTGGCGGCTATGACGGATGGCCAATTATTTGCCAAATTGGAAGGAACTGGCAAATCAGCTGCCCATTAGGAGCCGAGAATTGCCTCTCCTGTAAGGGAACCCACACCCATACAGGATCCCTCTCCCGTCAGGGTGCCATCCCCTGTTAGGGATCCATATCCAATAAGGGTACCAACCCCTGTTAGGATTCCCTCTCCAAAACAGGCTCCCACGCCTGTTGCGGAACCCATTCCTATAGTAGACCCAAATACTGTACGGAGTCCCTCCCACACTACTGTCATTAATGAAACTTTTCTCGAAGTACACATCGAACAAGCCTTTGAGCGCTTTGTTGCTTGGAAGAACTACAGGGTCGCTCCATACGACATCTTGTATAATTGGGAGGAGTGGAAGGAAGAAGAAACTTTTGCGTTGGAGGTCACGGATACTCAAGATATCCGAGTCTTGATTCAATGGGATAACCACTTTTGCCATGAGCTAATCACAAGTTATTATCTGGTAAAAGAAAAATGTCGATTGAAAGGGAAATCCCAATCTGATAACACAGTTCCTAACAGCCCCAACTCTAATTCCGACTCAGACAATGATGACGACGCCCTTCAGGTTGTTCTGAGAATGAGTCGTGAAGAGGCTCGCGAAAGGGAAATATCCAGAATGCAAAGCTATCAGGGTCAGGGGACCTCGAACAGACATCAGTACCCTCCCCATCAACAAGAAGCTGCGAAGTACAACTTATAGGAGGAATCAGTCCCTCCTGTACAGCAAGAAGTTCCTGATCTTGGAGACAAACCTGTCTCTACCCAAGAAGATGCTGCCCGCGCCATCTCGCAGGAGGAACCAGTCCCTCTGCCAGAGCAGGGGGAAGCTGACAGTCAGCAGGAGGAATCAGTCCCTCCTGTACGCATGACTATAGAAACCCAACCAGAACAGGAGGAATAAGCCCCCTGTCTCCAAGACTGACAATGCTGCACAACCATCTACCGAGCTTGCGTAAGATGCCTCTGCATTTCCAATCTCTGTGAGCTCCAAGTCCGAGTCCGATAACAGATTCCTACCTGAAGATAAACCACGACGCCCTCGTCATCATGTGGTCATGCGTCAACTCAACGGATCAGAGAATGAGAAATTAGCACACCCGGTATCTCCGCGAACTGAGGCCCGTATAGAGCAACTCTAAGCAATCGACCGCCAAACAGTGTTCATGTAGGATGCCGTGAAGGCACTGTATGATGTTGGCAAAGAGCTCGATTGGATGCGATAGACTGTGATTGAATGCGTATATGTATTAATTGTGCAGTATGTTCGATTGGTATGTCGAGATATTGGTCCAGGATAGCTGTATATGGCTAGGCACAGCAACGATAGCGCACGCTATAAGTGTTTCATTAGCGCACGCTACTGGGTACAGGTAGTGCACGCTACGAAGTATTGATAGCGTACGCTAAGTGGTTCGGTTACATATGCTAAGGAGGACCCCTAACGTACGTAACGACTTGCTGGGTTAGTTCCGGTAGGTGGCCGATAGGTAGGCCCAGGTTGATTTTTATATTCAGTTAGCGCACGCTAACGCATGTTGGTTAGCGCACGCTAACATCAGATCGCCAATAATGGAATCTTAGCTTTCTGCGGGTGGACCCGGCCATGTTCGACATGTGTCTAGATAAGGTCAGTGAGTGTTTGTCATGTAGGGCTAGCGCACGCTAAACCATATGGTTAGCGCAT
The DNA here is from genome assembly GCA_033398695.1 of Orobanche coerulescens. Classification (NCBI taxonomy): domain Eukaryota; kingdom Viridiplantae; phylum Streptophyta; class Magnoliopsida; order Lamiales; family Orobanchaceae; genus Orobanche; species Orobanche coerulescens. The sequence goes on from CM065816.1 coordinate 117,605,795, forward strand.
GCTAATTCCAGATCGGTCAGAGGAATCCCGATAATCGCGGATGCTTTCGGTATGTGGGGGCACGATACTGTAGCAAGTCAACTTCGGATAGCGCACGCTAAGGTCAAGGACTTGCGTACGCTAGACAGGATGTTTTACGTATGTTAATGCATGGGCATTACGTACGTAAGCTAGTTTACGAAGTGAGGCAGTAGCCTCTGGGCTTCGATAGCGCACGCTAACAAAGTTAGCTAGCGCACGCAAAGGAAGTAGTGCACGCTAAACATGAGATGTTAGCGCATGCTAATAATGAATATTATAAAAGGAGGACAGACGGGTATTGTGAGGCATTTCGTCCATTCTTCTTCCTTTAGTCGGGAGAGAGAGTTGGGAGTTATTTGGGATTCCCAAACACTGTATAATGATAATCTTTAACAACATTAGATTGAGAGCTTGGATTCAAGCCTTGTTCTTCAAGTTGTTCATGATTCTTTGGATGGAGTTCTAGTGTTCTTCTTTTTGGTTCGTCTAAACCAGGTAATCTTCGTATTCCCTTGTTAATGGTTCATTTTTCTTAGATAATTACATGTGAGGAACATGTTGGATAATCATATAACGATGTTATATGGGATTTTATGGATTTTGATAAGAACTTCGAATGTTTCTTCATATTATTAAAGATGATGATTCGTTTAAACCATTTTGAGATAGATTTCTGGATCTAAATACGAGGTTGAATTCCAGATTGTGCATGTTATGATCCTTGTTACCGAGTTGGTCCGATTATTGACATGATTATTGTTTTAGGGTGATTAATCAATAGGTATAACCGTTGTGCTTCGTTGGAAGACCGTAGATTCATTCCAGTCGGGGCTGAAGAGCTCGTAGACGAGGACGATGAGTTCGGTGTTGGTTTTGTCGTGTTGGTATCCAGGCAAGTGTTTACTTGTTCGGTTGTAATGTTTTGATGAGTAATTCCATTTACATTTCATAAGTATTTTATGTTGTATTGCATATTGACGAATGTTCAGTGATGTTCTAAAAGGATTAGAATGCACAGTTGATGATTGTTGAGATACTTGGACAATCTTGGGAAGATTGTAGTATTCGGATATTGTTGATGTCATTTTGGATATTCTTGGTCTATGGTATGCATTTCGAAAGGATGTCCGGATAGAGGTTTGTTTTATGGCAATCGTACATAGAGGATTATGTACGAGAAAGTATTCGGTATTGAGGTATTATACGGTATTGTTGTGATACTGGGATTTTTATGGTATTGTTGTGATACTGAGATTTTTATGGTATTATCGTGATATTGGGATTTTGACGAGAATCGTTGGATTACCGGAAGTGGTAAGGTTATCGTTGAGGTTATTATTCTCATGATGCATGGCATGTGATTATTTATGTTTATGTACTTGCGGTTATTTATCGGGCATTATTGCTGACCCCGTTGTGGGACTTGTTTTTCAGGTATTGAGGACTTTGATGGTAGCGGTCGTGAGGCGAGGATTCCGGACAATACTGGCTATAGCATATTGTTGGGGAATCGTGTATTTTGTCTGTGTATTAATTATTGATGCATATGTATCTTGTACTGTATTTCTTTCCGCTGTGTGAGTTCTTTCAAATGGCTTTCGGCTTTTTGCCAATGGAGTTTCATTTCGAAAACCGATTCCCTTAACCGAGTTTTTGGCCTTGATCGTTTTGACGGTAGTTGGTGTTTTCAAATGATTTTGTGAGTTTTGGAAAATACTACCGTCATCGGCCTTTTTGTTGTTCCTGTATTGGGTTTTAGCCTGGTGGGTTCCAGCGCGGGGCCCACGGCGTGTAATATTCCCGGGCTGAACTGGGGGTGTTACAAATATGGTATGGGAGCCCATGGTTTTGTGATAACCGGGCATGTGTGTTATGTGGCTCTACCGGTGTGGTAGTAGCGTGATGTTTGTGATGTTTTGGAACTGTGCGATTTTTGAGTACTGTCGTGGTGATGTGTGGGTTTGGGGATTGTTGGTGTTCCCGAGACCGACGAGGCAGGGAGTGAACGCCGGTGCCGTGGTCATGTGCAATGTGAGGCTCCAATCGGGAAGTGAACGCCGGTGCGAGGCATGTGCAATGTGCGGCTTTCGATGTGGAGTGTAACGCCAGTGATACGTGCATGTGACAAGGAGCGGCTCATGCGCTTTAGGTGAGGAGACACAGCGTCACAGATCCCACAAAACTCTACAGTGCTCTAAACTTGTTGTGGTCTTGGCGGAGACAGTCGTTTTCAAATTGTGATTATTCCTGTTTTGGCATTCTTGTTGTGTCGAGATTTTTGAAATGGTGTCATATGCTAGTATCACGGGAGATCTTCGTCTTCACTGACCTGTAAGTATGTTGTTCGGATTATTCGATAATTCTTAGTTATCTTGGTGATTTTGGATTTTCTGTTGAATTGTTGTTTGTGCGAGTGACTGCAAGTTTCGAGGACGAAACTTATTTTTAAGGGGGGGGTAGAATTTAATACCCCGATTTTTCGGATATTTTTTTCGTTTATATGTTGGATATCGTTGATGGATAATTGTGCTTGAGGACGTTCTGAACGTTTGATAATGTTATTGAATGCGTATATGTATTCATTGTGCAGTATGTTCGATTGGTATGTCGAGATATTGGTTGAGGATAGCTGAATATGGCTAGGCACAGCAACGATAGCGCATGCTATAAGTGTTTCATTAGCGCACGCTAGTGGGTACAGGTAGCGCAAGCTACGAAGTATTGATAGCGTACGCTAAGAGGTTCGGTTACGTACGCTAAGGAGGACCCCTAACGTACGTAACGACTTGCTGGGTTAGTTCTGGTAGGTAGCCGACAGGTAGGCCCAGGTTGATTTTTATATTCAGTTAGCGCACGCTAACGCATCTTGGTTAGCGCACGCTAACATCAGATCGCCAATAATGGAATCTTAGCTTTCGGCGGGTGGACCCGGACATGTTAGACATGTGTCCAGATAAGGTCAGCGAGTGTTTGTCATGTAGGGCTAGCGCACGCTAAACCGTATGGTTAGCGCACGCTAATTCCAGATCGGTCAGAGGAATCCCGATAATCGCAGATGCTTTCGGCATGTGGGGGCACGATAATGTAGCAAGTCAACTTCGGATAGCGCACGCTAAGGTCAAGGGAATGCATACGCTAGGTAGGATGTTTTACGTACATTAATGCATGGGCATTACGTACATAAGCTAGTTTACAAAGCGAGGCAGTAGCCTCTGGGCTTCGATAGCGCACGCTAACAAAGTCAGTTAGCGCACGCTAAGGAAGTAGCGCACGCTAAACATGAGATGTTAGCGCACGCTAATAATGAATATTATAAAAGGAGGACAGACGGGTATTGTGAGGCGTTTCGTCCATTCTTCTTCCTTCAGTCGGGAGAGAGAGAGTTGGGAGTTATTTGGGATTCCCAAACACTATATAATGATAATCTTTAACAACATTAGATTGAGAGCTTGGATTCAAGCCTTGTTCTTCAAGTTGTTCATGATTCTTTGGATGGAGTTCTAGTGTTCTTCTTTTTGGTTCGTCTAAACCAGGTAATCTTCGTATTCCCTTGTTAATGGTTCGTTTTTCTTGGATGATTACATGTGAGGAACATGTTGGATAATCATATAACGATGTTATATGGGATTTTATGGATTTTGATAAGAACTTCGAATGTTTCTTCATATTATTAAAGATGATGATTCGTTTAAACCATTTTGAGATGGATTTCTGGATCTAAATACGAGGTTGAATTCCAGATTGTGCATGTTATGATCCTTGTTACCGAGTTGGTCCGATTATTGACATGATTATTGTTTTAGGGTGATTAATCAATAGGTATAACCATTGTGCTTCGTTGGAAGACCGTAGATTCGTTCCAGTCGGGGCTGAAGAGCTCGTAGACGAGGGCGATGAGTTCGGTGTTGGTTTTGTCGTGTTGGTATCCAGGCAAGTGTTTACTTGTTCGGTTGTAATGTTTTGACGAGTAATTCCATTTACATTTCATAAGTATTTTATGTTGTATTGCATATTGACGAATGTTTAGTGATGTTCTAAAAGGATTAGAATGCACAGTTGATGATTGTTGAGATACTTGGACAATCTTGTGAAGATTGTAGTATTCGGATATTGTTGATGTCATTTTGGATATTCTTGGTCTGTGGTATGCATTTCGAAAGGATGTTCGGATAGAGGTATGTTTTATGGCAATCGTATATAGAGGATTATGTACGATAAAGTATTCGGTATTGAGGTATTATATGGTATTGTTGTGATACTGGGATTTTTATGGTATTGTTGTGATATTGAGATTTTTATGGTATTATCGTGATATTGGGATTTTGACGAGAATCGTTGGATTACCGGAAGTGGTAAGGTTATCGTTGAGGTTATTATTCTCATGATGCATGGCATGTGATTATTTATATTTATGTACTTGCGGTTATTTGTCGGGCATTATTGCTGACCCCATTGTGGGACTTGTTTTTCAGGTATTGAGGACTTTGATGGTAGCGGTCGTGAGACGAGGATTCCGGACGATACTGGCTATGGCATATTGTTGGGGAATCGTGTATTTTGTCTGTGTATTAATTATTGATGCATATGTATCTTGTACTGTATTTCTTTCCACTGGGTGAGTTCTTTCAAATGGCTTTCGGCTTTTTGCCAATTGAGTTTCATTTCGAAAACCGATTCCCTTAACCGAGTTTTTGGCCTTGATCGTTTTGACGGTAGTTGGTGTTTTCAAATTATTTTGTGAGTTTTGGAAAATACTACCGGCATCGGCCTTTTTGTCGTTCCTGTATTGATTTTTAGCCTGGTGGGTTCCGGTGCGGGGCCCACGGCGTGTAATATTCCCGGGCTGAACCGGGGGTGTTACACCCGGAGTGAGCAAATCACACACAACTCGCCTAGGACCGGGGCGAAACCACTGGTACCATCTGAGGCCTCTACGGACTGGCTATCCAAACAAACTCGTGAATCAGGAGCGAAATCACAGATTCCTCCGAGGCCTCGTCGGACCCTCCCGGAGTGAGTAAATCACACACATATACATTACTATTCCATGTTAAGCATAAGGGTTTCACAAGAATACTTGAAGAACGAGCAAATCATTTTGGAAATTATTAGCAATGGACAAATTAAATAGTCAAAAATACATTAGCAGCGACACCAATGTAACACTCCAAAAGGAAGTTATTACAGTGCTGTGGACCCCACACTGGGACCCACCAGGCGATATCAAAATACAGATTAAATGTGTGATACGGAACCACAATAAATAGTCATTACTCCGATTAGGAGCTTATAAATAGTACGGCCAATGGCCTTAACATACACAGGATCCAAACACAAGTATAAACCATATGGAGATGGAATATACTTCAAATGACACTACAATCGGACAACAGTTTAAAGGAAACGGAAACATAACATTAAACGGTTTGAACATAACCGGACAACAAAAGACTTGGGCCCCCCGAACTAGTATCCTTCAAACCCTTTGCCGTCACCATGCTCTTCCCGTGCCTTGCCTTTACCTCGACCTAAAATACAAGACAAGTATTTAGCCCAAACCACAGGGTCAGATATACATGATAAATGATTCTCCAGACATTATACAATTCATATATATTAGATCTCAAAGAAAACATCCCGACTATTGAACATACCCCTCGGCGTATGAACAATCAGTCACAAACTGTCGAACATATCCAATCATACATGGACTATGAACGATCAAACAATATGGCTCAAGATGGACATCACAGTATGACCGATCCGTAAATATATCCGCGTACATGTCCACCCCGTATACGGAATCCAGAATATATATGTGACAATGTACCTGATTAGCCTCATGAACTACGTCTCGTGTGCACAGTCCAAAGGAAACATCCACGTATAACTATATATGTACCTGGCTAAAAACCCTACACAATAACCAATCGGCACGCAGATATGATTCCAGATATATCACGATACAACATGACAATGAATTCAACAATTCACATATCCGATTAAGGATCAAGAACTCACCGAAGTGACAATAAGGATCAATGAGATCAACGATTCAAAGTGACGAACTTGGGAATGCAATCCCATAAAAAATAACGAGATATTCATCAAGAACAATATCAAATTATGAATCACAAATTCATAAGTATTTCATATAGACGAAACGTATAACCATCACAAGAATTCAATCATCATTATAACCAAGCAAGATAACTTGCCTCAATACGGAGACGAGAATAATCCTCCCTTGTCGAACGAATGGACGGTCCTGGACTAATATTGATATCAACCTTGAATGAAATTCATTTCACTCAATAACACATTCATATAATTATCGATATCGAATTTAGTTGACGACACCCTAAATTCAATTTGAATAATTCCACTATCTCAAGATATCAAATTCTACTCCAAGAACTCTATTTACCTCAATTCATTCTTATGATCGGTTTACAAGATATTTTTAAATATTCGCATGGTTCTTAAGAATAAGAATTTACCAAGAATATGTTAAACAATCATTTATGTTTGTTATTATTATCTTATATCATTTAAACCTTCCAAAAACAACACAAATGTTTGAAAGTGAAAATCTGCACAACCTTGTTCATCACTTGTGTCAAATTTAGATTGAATATAGTAAGTTATACTAAATTCATCCAGTTACAAGGCCATATCATAATCATGAAGATTATCTCATATTAACACCATCCTCACAATCTCCTTACTAACTTGGAGAATCAACAATCACACCTATGAACTCACCTAGCTTAGGTTCAAGAACATCACTCTAATCTTCTAACATTCATCAAGTTGTTCTAATACATTTTATGACAACTTCATCAATCAAACTTAACTACAATGAATTCAAGGATTATTATTGTCCTAATGATGTTAATAGTCCAGCAAGAAGAGTATGACTCTTATAAACATGATCATTTCCATTATAACATCAAGAATATCTTCATTTCAAACCCTTAATTACCATATTCAACAATAAGCGTTAAAAGCTTAATCACAAACATGTTTTACTTGATTAATTCAACACTAGGTGTAGTATACTATAATTCTAATATCCTAACTATGAAAATATAGAGTAGAATCGTACAACATACCTTCAGAAATGAAGAACAACCACCAAGAACACAAGAACACAAGAACACACTCCAAGTTACAAGAACAACTCTAAACTTCCAATAACAAGCTCCAATCCAAGATGCAAAGCTTAAACACAAGTTGGAAGGGTGTAAAAACAGTCTAGTGATGCAGGGGGCGATTGTTGGAGAGAAAAATCGGAGTTTGGATGTGCAAATGAAAGACAAAAGCTGTCTTTTTATAAACTGCACAGCTCGTTACGTACGTTATCGCATGAAAATAACGTACGTTAACCCTTTTATGTACGCTACACCAAAAGTATTACGTACGTAATCTGCCTCCAGATGTTACTATCTCAAAACACTAACATCATTACGTACGTTATGGACAACGGCATTACGTACGTAATATAGGTAGACCTGGCTGCCTCGAAAAGGCCAGTTATCCGGATCATGTACGGCCCGCCACGCCGAAAGTGAGATCAGATAAGATTCGAAGCGTTACGTACGTAACCATCATGTCATTACGTATGTAAAGCCAACAAAATAGCGTACGTTAGGTTGAAGCCTTAGCGTACGTTAAACACAGAAATTCTAGCCCAAAAATGTAAAAATCTACACAACGTCATGAAATCAACCACAATGCGAATGATTGATGAACAAATTAAAACTCGCAAGTGTAGGAATCGCTTTTGTAGGTAGCGACAAGTAACTCCGAGGTCGATTTCACAAGGAGTTGGAAACGGTTTGAAATTCAATAATGTTCGGCAAATAGTCGAATTAACAAAAGTAAAGTAAAGTAAAATACACCAATGATTTGATAGGATTACAATCACAAACGCTGAAAATTAAAATAAACGAAACGTTAACACCACCGAATTAATGGTTGGATAATTAAGAGATTACAATTATGAGAATGATATGGGAGTTCAAGATCACCGACACACACATAATCGATTATTAGTTCCGATACTCAAAGAAATAAGATTTGGAATTATCGATTGCTCACGATTAAAAGAAATCCATTTGATGGCGGTAATTCTAAAAATCACGATTGTTCTTTTCGAAAATAAGACACTCCTTTGATGGGGATGAATACCTAACTAACAATCAATTAACCGACTACTTTTGATGAGGTAAATCGCTAAAAGATCGCGTAAAAAAGTTTAGAACATTAACAATCGCTTCTATCGGGTCATTTGATGGCGGACTCCGACAAAAACCCTCGTTTTGACAATAATAACAACTATGAAATAGGTTTGATGATCTAAATCAAAAGTTCTTATGCGAAGAACAAACAAAGAGGAACAATCCCAAACTCTATCCGGAAAATTAATTGAAACTAACAATCGACAACATGTGTGTGGCTCAATCTAAAAACCCAGATGAAAAGATTAGCTACACATGATTATTTCAACAATAAAAGTGAAAATCGTAAAACAAAACATGGTAGAAACTTCGATTGTAAAAGCCGAAATCGAATTCCCGATGAAGGTTTGATGTTCTTCCTTCAAGAACTCATAACAAATGATACAAGGAATTATAATCACTCACAAATGTATTTTTCAAAATGATGAACATACAAGGAAGATGATGAAAATCTCTTTTTTCCTCCATTTTTGGTGTTTCCCCACAAATCTTGTGTTTTTCCACACCTCTATCTCACAAGATCAGCATATATGCACTTTTGGTCCTCCAAGACCTTTTTATAAAGCCATAAAGCCAAGAAAATCCCTCCATATTGTGTAAAAATATCAATGAAAAGGTCATGCACCGAAAAGTGACACGACTCGTGTCACATGACACGGCCCATGTCGAACTGTCCTGGAAACAAAAATCTCACTGTCCAATGGACCCGGCCGTGTCCTTTGATACGGCTCGTGTTGAAATGCTCTGGAAATGAAAATCTCACTGGACGTGGGACCCGACCGTATCCTGTGACACGGCCCGTGTTGAACTGCTTTGGAAATGAAAATCTCACTGGACGCGTGACCCGGCCATGTCCTGTGACACGGCCCGTGTTGAACTGCTCCAGAAAGTGAATTCTTACTGCCTTGATGACCCGGTCGTGTCGTATGACACGGTCGAGTCGCCTGACACGGCCCAGGTCGTTTCTTCTTGTTTTGACTCCAATTTTCTGGTCTTCTTCGACTTGATCTTTCGTTTTTGTATCATTACACCTCAAAATTTAGTGTATGATATACCGTTTCGAATATAATTTCACGAGGAATCTATATCAATAGAGAACACATCCAAATTCAGAGTGAGGATTCTGGAATTTAGAAAATACGACCGATGTTGCTTCGTTTTTTCATCGCCCGAGCTATGTTTTTGCTCCCGAATTGCTATTGATCGTCATAAACTCCAATATTGGCCATAAATGTGCATATTTCACCACAATCTTCGTTCGGCTACCTACAAAACAAAAATACAACATACCACGTGTAAAAAGACCAAAAACACTTAAAAACAAATGAAAGCACGACTCAATAGAACATAATGAGACGATCAAAAATCGACTCATCAAATCCCCCCAAACCTAAACTTTACTTGTACCCAAGCAAAAATAAATAAAGCAAACGACAAAGAAAACGAGGAGGATTGAATAATCAAGTTAATTATCGGGTATACGTACAATTAACCGGGAATCTAAAAGTATCGTAAAGTCTCGTAACTCGTCATGGAAGCGTAAACTCACAAATGAATGGGTAGCAATGGCACTTAATCTAACATGCAAGAAAACAAGTCTTAGTAGTCCCTCACGGAATTTTATCGATTCACTCATCTCTCAAGTTTTTAGATAGGTCAATACGCTCAGCTCGATTCGAATGGAAAGTTCTACTATATGCTTGCACTTCTTCTCTTCATCAATCGCATCAATATTCACAAAACACGAGCCATAGGGTCTTACTTTTGGTTGTAACAGGGCCGTGGCTCAGGTTGGGAAAATTTGGCTAGTAGTTACAAGTACAATCCAAGTAGAGCATATATGATCCTCACATATATGAAATACACACTCAAAGCGATCAATCTACTTCAATTCTCCCGTATATATATATCTATTTTTTCTTAGGCCTTGTTAAGCGCAATTCTTATGATATTGGCCTATTCTCACAACCCAACGACTTCCCTTTTGTTTTCTTAGGCTCACTCCTCTCCTCCCCTATCTTTTCTATCCCATTATTATTATTAGGATCGAACCATTTTTTTTGTGGGGCTTATTATTTTCAGGGGAACGGGAGAGAATATTTTTGCCTCTATATACCACAAACTTTGCACACCTTCGTTTTTCAAATATACCCTCTCATGCTCTTACGTGGACCAATACTTGGGTAAGTTGTGGCTTTTAGATATGGAACTATAAGAGGTGGGTTTTTCGAACAAAATTATGGCTAAAGGCTCAACGGGGCTAGCAAAGGATATTGATATGAAATAGTGGGTATTTTAAGATAAGTAGGTTCAAGACAAAAAATAGGCATCCCTAATCATTTCTCGTGTATGTAAATATCAACACATCATCCGACAGAATCATGCAAGTTCTAAAGAATACAATCCATAAGAAGAGAAATCACACATGAAAGAATTTTACCGCTAAAAGTGAACGGTTCAATTACGCACAAGAACTCACGATTTTTGGACTACCATACTCATTCCTTACACATCAAATCAAGTAACCAAAACTACGCATTCACACGCAAGGTCAAACAATCAATTAGATTTATAAAACTCTACGAGCCAAGTACAAACACGATTAATCATCCATATACCCAACAGTTAACAAGGTTATTATAATCCAACTACGACATCACGCAAGAAAAAAAATAAAGAAAGGAAACAAACATCACGAAAACTAAAAACAAATAAAAATCGAATAAGTTGCAGCCCCCAAACCTAAACCTTTGCTTGTCCCCAAGCAAAATGATTAAGTCGGGAAAAATACGAAAATGCAAATTAAAAAGAAAGAAAATAAAACTACCAGAGTAAAAAGTGTGGTTTTTGATCGCGGGGCACCATGCTTTTGTGCTCGGGTCTCAACTTTCAATAGGCTAGGCTTCTTGCTCCCATAAATACCTCCTTTTTAGAAGTGACCGGTTTTGCCTTGCCAACTCGGCCGTGTCATATGACACGACCCGTGTCCAACTCCTCCAGAATTGCAAAAACTCACTATATTGCTAACCCGGCTGTGTCCTGTGACACGGCCCGGGTCCAACCTGCCCAGAATTGCAAAAACTCAATGTATTGCTAACCCGGCCATGTCCTGTGACACTGCCCGTGTCCAACCTGCCCAGAATGTGAATTTTTGATAACGCTCTCTTTTCTCTACATTTTTAACACCTAAAGTCGAACCGGTCAGTCTCGAACCAAGCAAAAACGAATAAGGAAAATAAATTCGAAAAAAAAAAAAGATGAAAATCTAACTAAAGCGTTGGGTTGCCTCCCAAGTAGCGTTTTTTTATAGTCATTAGCTCGACTTCTTCCTGTCTTACTCAATTTTCGACATCATGCACCTCTATGCATTCAGACACATTGATTTCTTCACTTCGGCCAAAGTATGGCTTCACTCTATGTCCGTTCACCTTAAAATATTCATTCTTCCATGGATCAAGGAGTTCTACTACTCCGTGTGGCCATACTTGAACGACTTTGAAAGGTCCGCCCCATCCCGACACTAATTTTCCTGGCATGAGCTTAAGACGAGATTTATGTAGTAGAATGTCCATCCCAGGCTCGAGAGATTTGTAAATGATACGCTTGTCGTGATACTGTTTCGTCCGTTCCTTGTAGATCTCAGCATTTTCGTATGCCTCGTATCGCATCTCTTCCAACTCATTCAAATGTAGAAGTCGTTCTTCCACCGCCTTTTCTTGATCTAAATTTAGCGCTTTGATAGCCCAATACGCCTTATGTTCTAACTCAATAGGTAGTTGGCATGCCTTCCCAAAAATGAGGTGATATGGGCTCATTCCAATCGGAGTTTTGTAAGCCGTGTGATATGCCCATAAGACATCGTTCAACTTCAATGCCCAATATTTCCTTGCCGGCTTCACTATCTTCTCAAGTATTGCCTTTATCTGTCGATTACTCACATCAACTTGCCCGGAGGTTTGTGGATGGTAAGCCGTCGCGACCTTATGCGTCACACTATACTTCTTGAGCAACCCTGCAAGTTGTCTGTTGCAAAAATGTGTGCCTCTATCGCTAATCACAGCTCTAGGCCACCTGCAAAAAATCACATCCTTAAAGAAATTGCAAACCACGTTAGCATCGTTAGTCTGGGTTGGAATTGCTTCCACCCACTTAGAAACGTAATCCACAGCAACTAAAATATATTCAAAGCCAAAGGAAGGTATAAAGGGACCCATGAAATCAACTCCCCAAACGTCAAAAAGTTCTACTACAAGATTGTTCGTCAATGGCATCTCATTTCTTTTGCTTATGTTCCCCGTTCGTTGACAACGATCGAAACTCTTGCAATAGGAATAAGCGTTCTTAAATAAGGTCGGCCAATAGAATCCAGATTGAAGAACCTTGTGTGCCGTTTTCTTCACGCTAAAATGTCCCCCACAGTGCAAGTCATGACAAAATGACAAGATGCTCTCGTACTCTTCTTCTGGTATACAACGTCGGAATACTTGATCGGGCCCCAACTTGAATAAGTAGGGGTCGTCCCAGTAGTAATGCCTGCATATGGAAATAAATCTCTTCTTCCCCTGAAAGGTCATGTCAGGCTGTAAAACACCACTAACAATATAATTAACAATATCGGCATACCAAAGTGTCTTAGTCACATCAAACAATTGTTCGTCAGGGAAAGTTTCAAAGAGATATCGAGCTTAAAATTATCTCCCTCGGTTAATCTAGATAAATGGTCGGCAACTACGTTTTCCAAACCTTTTTTATCCTTAAACTCCAAATCAAATTTTTGCAGCAAAAGAACCCACCGAATCAATCTTGGCTTTGCATCGGATTTTTTTACAAATATTTCAATGCGGCGTGATCCGTATGCACAATTACTTTCGAACCAACCAAATAGGATCAAAACTTGTCTAAAGAAAATACAACAGCTAAAAATTCTTTTTTGGTGGTGGTATCGAGTGTCTTGCTAGCATAGTAAATTACATGAAAAAAATTATTCAGTCTCTGCCCCAAACGGCACCAATAGCAAAATTAGACGCATCGCACATAATTTCAAATGGTAAAGACCAATCGGGAGCAACAACAATAGGCGCGGAAGTTAACTTTTCTTTCAAAGCATTAAAACCAACCAAGCATTCCTCGGTAAAATCGAATTTAGCATCCTTACACAAAAGATTACTTAAAGGGCGGGCAATTTTTGAAAAAATCTTTAATGAAACGCCTATAAAACCCGGTATGCCCTAAGAAGCTTCGAACTTCTTTTATACATGAAGGCGGAGGTAATTTAACAATTAAATCAACTTTAGCCTTATCAACTTCCATTCCCTTATTAGAAACCACATGACACAAAACAAGCCCTTGTTTAACCATGAAATGACTCTTTTCCTAACTAAGTGTAAGATTACACTCAATACATCGTTCGAGCACAATAGTCAAATTATGTAAACAATCATCAAAAGTAGTTCCAAACACAGAAAAATCGTCCATGAATACTTCAATGGACTTTTCCAACAAGTCAGAGAATATGGAAAGCATGCACTTTTGGAAAGTAGCGGGAGCATTGCAAAGACCAAACGACATCCTCCTAAAGGCAAAAGTGCCAAAAGGGCAAGTGAAAGTGGTCTTTTCTTGATCCTTCGGAGCAATGGGAATCTGATAGAAACCTGAAAGACCATCTAGAAAACAGTAATAATCGTGCCCAGTTAAACGTTCCAACATTTGATCAATGAAAATGATCTTTTTCATTACGGCATTTAATTTCCGATAATCAATGCACATTCTCCAACCGGTCACTGTTCTAGTAGGCACTAATTCATTTTTATCATTACGAGCCACCGTTATTCCAGATTTCTTAGGCACTACATGCACATGACTAACCCACTTACTATCGGATATCGGATAGATGACTCCGACATCTAACAATTTCAAGACTTCCCTTTTCACTACATCCTGCATGTTCGGATTCAAACGCCTTTGAGCTTGCCTAACAGGTTTAACATTATCCTCAAGAATTATTTTATGCATGCACCTAATGGTATTTATCTCCTTGATATCAGAAATACTCCACCCAATCGCTTCCTTTAATTTAGTCAGAACTTTTACTAATTTGTTTTCTTGCAAAGGAGTTAATTCAGAAGAGACAATTACAGGGTAAGTGTCAGTTTTGCCTAAGAAAACATATTTAAGATGTGCCGGAAGTTCTTTCAATTCAATTTGGGGTGGGGTGATTTCAATGGGCTCCTCAAAATTTAATTCCAAAGGCATATTAAGATCGTCAACTTCATCAAATGGTTCGGAATTATCTAGCAATGCAACATATTCTTCAATTTCTAAATTATTCAGCCCCATATCATGCTCAACGGTTAGAGCATCATGCAACGTGTCCCCTACATCGTCATGCAAATATGTATCATCAACCAAAGAATCAATGCAATCAATAAAATTACAATCATGGGCAGCATAAATATGAGAAGGGATATGAGATGAACCGAATACGTCGATTTCCACAGTTTCACCCAAGACGGTCATGGTGACCTTTCCTTCATCAACATCGATGATTGTTTTTGTTGTATGCATGAATGGTCGTCCTAGAAGTATTGTCCCTTCATTTTCACTTGTTGTGAAATCGCTGATCTCCAAGATAACAAAATCGGCCGGAATCACCAACTTGTCCACTTGCACCAATAGGTCTTCAATGATTCCCTTGGGGTATTTCACCGACCTATCCGCCATTTGAAGAGTCATTCTTGTTGGTTTGATTCCTCCGAGTCCAAGCCTTAAATAAGTCGAGTATGGAATGAGATTCACACTTTCTCCCAAATCGAGCATGCCACGAGCAACCTTCTTATTTCCCATAGTGATGTCGATCATAAAACTTCCGGTATCCCCCTTTTTTTGACTCCTCGCTTCTACCTCGTATAGAACTACTTTCTCATTCCCAAAATATCATCTCTTATTGGAGGCCAACTCTTTGAAAAATTTTGTATAAGCGGGAATGTTCTTCACAACATCCAAGAGAGGTAAGTTGACATGAACCTTCGAAAGCATGTCGTATATTTCGGAAAATTGTTCATCTTGCTTTGATTTTCTAAGTCAGCTCGGAAAAAAGACTGGTGGCTTATATGGTTGAACAGATTTGTGAAGCTTGGAGGTCGAAGTTGCTTCGTCTACTCTCTCTTCTTGATTTCCCGACTCGCCTTCTTTCCCACGCCTATCTCTTTTGCTTCCGGAATTGTCTATTTATTTATCACTTTACCACTTCGAAGGGTGGTAATACCTTGAGCTTGCTCGGGTTGACTTGGTAGTTTAGCCCTTTCTTGTCTACGTGCCTCTGTAGCAAGTTGCCCAATTTAAATTTCCATTTTCTTCACCGAAGCTTCTAAAGATTCGAAACTTTTATTGCTTTCCTTAATGAATACCGCAATACTCTCCTCAAGAGAGTTCCTTTGTTGTGGAGGTGGTTCACTTTGTGTTGTTTGTTGGGCTCGGTTTCCTCTGTTGTATTGAGCTTGGATGCTTGTGTCGTACGGCATTGGGTGGTTGTTTCTCCATGAGAAATTCGGATGGTTTCTTA
Organism: Orobanche coerulescens; assembly: GCA_033398695.1. Lineage (NCBI taxonomy): Eukaryota > Viridiplantae > Streptophyta > Magnoliopsida > Lamiales > Orobanchaceae > Orobanche > Orobanche coerulescens. The sequence continues at coordinate 117,621,620 of CM065816.1, forward strand.
GCCCAGGATGATAAGTGTTTGGGAGAGGTGCATTTCTTGCATTTCCGCCATAATTATTTCTCCTCTCCTCCCATTCGGGCCTTCCCGTGCTTTGTCCCATAGCCCAATTCACTTGTTCGGTTTGTTCTTACGGAAAAGTATGTGGGCAAAAATTAGCATCATGTCCGGGTTCTCCGCAAATCTTGCAAACTCGTGAGCTCGAAGATTTATTTTGAGTCTTGAGTTGTCTTAGTCCCCTTGTTAACTCATCGATTTTAGATTGCATCTCGTCCTTCTCGCTTACTTGGTTCACTGCTCCCCTACGAACACGTACACTTTTTTGTTGTGAATTAGCTCCCAATGTTTCATACACATCATAAGCTTGTCTCTCCGTTAACCCCCAAAACGAACCACCGGCTGCGTTATCCACCGCACCTTGGCAATATTGAGTCAACCCATCATAGAAGAATTGATTAAGTAGTTGAAGCGGATAGTGATGGTGTGGGCATTGAATGAGGAGCATCTTGAATCGGTCCCATGCTTCGTGAAATGCCTCTCCCTCTTTTTGTCCAAATGTTGAGATTTGAGTTCTTAATTGTGTAGTCTTAGAATGAGAGAAGTACTTGGTAATGAAAATATCGTAAACTTCATCCCACATTCTTAGTGAGCCCGATGCCAAAGTCATCAACCATTGTTTCGCCCCATCCTTGAGTGTATAAGGGAAGCACTTCATTCTTAGTTTATCCTCGCTCAACTCATTTAATGGGAAGTTGTCAATTGCCACATAGAAGTCTCGGATGAACGACAACGGGTCCTCACGTGCTAATCCATGAAATGAGGGCAATTGCTCGATGTGAAATCCGTTGATATGGTAGTTCCTTGCTGCCGGTGCTAATTGGATGCACGAAATGGCGGTATTAACCACGGGCTTTGCATAGTCCCGCATTAGATGCTCAACCGGAGGTTGTTGCGGCATATTATAGTTTGCTTCCATCCCATATTGAGGCCCGAGAAAATAGTTTGCTCCAGATTGCACTCCAACGGGTGGTTGTCTCGGATAAAAAGTATCTCCCTTGTTGAGCTTCGGGTATCCTTTGATTTCGCCCAACATTCTCGTATCTCGGAAACCTCGGTTGACGAATGTTTTCTTCATCTAAATTTTGTGCAACATTCTCATGCCTCGGTTGACGAGGGTTTTCTTCCTGGAGTAAAATTCGCTCTTCAAGATCCGGATCTCCTCTTCATTTTTGCCATTGATGATGTTGCTATTGTTTTTGGTGCTCTAATCCTTTGAATTTCGTCTATGGGTGGAAGAATCGGGTTTTCCAATGATCTCCTACCAAGCATAAACAACAGAAGTTAGAGCGAATTTTTTAGACTTTATCGAAAATAATGAAAACGGAAAAATGATCAAGAAAAACAATTCAACTATTATTAAAACAAGATCAAAAATTAAACGCCAACTCCCCGGCAACGGCGCCAAAAACTTGATGAACAAATTAAAACTCGCAAGTGTACGAATCGCTTTTGTAGGTAGCGACAAGTAACTCCGAGGTCGATCTCACAAGGAGTTGGAAACAGTTTGAAATTCAATAATGTTCGGCAAATAGTCGAATTAAAAAAAGTAAAGTAAAGTAAAATACACCAATGATTTGATAGGATTACAATCACAAATGCAGAAAATTAAAATAAATGAAACGTTAACAACACCGAATTAATGGTTGGATAATTGAGAGATTACAATTATGAGAATGATATGGGAGTTTAGAATCACCGACACACACGTAATCAATTATTAGTTCCGATACTCAAAGAAATAAGGTTTGGAATTATCGATTGCTCACGATTAAAAGAAATCCGTTTGATGGCGGTAATTCTTTTCGAAAATAAGAGACACTCCTATGATGGGGATGAATCCATAACTAACAATCGATTAACCGACTACTTTTGATGAGGTAAATCACTAAAAGATCGCGTAAAAAAGTTTAGAACATTAACAATGCTTCTATCGGGACGTTTGATGGCGGAGTCCAACAAAAACCCTCGTTTTGACAATAATAACAACTATGAAATAGGTTTCATGATCTAAATCAAAAGTTCTTATGCGAAGAATAAACAAAGAAGAACAATCCCAAACTCTACCCGGAAAATCAATTGAAATATATATCTAACAATCGACAACATGTGTGTGGCTCAATCTAAAAACCCAAATGAAAAGATTAGCTACACATGATTATTTCAACAATAAAAGTGAAAATCGTAAAACAAAATATGGTAGAAACTTCCCTTGTAAAAGCCGAAATCGAATTCCGGATGAAGGTTTGATGTTCTTCCTTCAAGAACTCATAACAAATGATACAAGGAATTATAATCACTCACAAATGTATTTTTCAAAATGATGAACATACAAGGAAGATGATAAAAATCTCTCTTTTCCTCTATTTTTGGTGTTTTCTCCACAAATCTTGTGTTTTTCCACTTCTATCTCACAAGATCAGCATATATGCTCTTTTGGTCCTCCAAGACCTTTTTATAAAGCCAAAAAGCCAAGAAAATCCCTCCATATTGTGTAAAAATGTCAATGAAAAGGTCATGCACCGAAAAGTGACACGGCTCGTGTCAAACTGTCCTGGAAATGAAATCTCACTGTCCAATGGACCCGGCCGTGTCCTTTGACACGGCCCGTATTGTACTGCTCTGGAAATAAAATCTCACTGGACGCGTGACCTGACCGTGTCCTGTGAACGGCCCGTGTTGAACTGCTCTAGAAATGAAAATCTCACTGGACGCGTGGCCCGACCGTGTCCTGTGACACGGCCCATGTTGAACTGTTCCAGAAAGTGAATTCTTACTGCCTTGATGACCCGGCCGTGTCGTATGACACGGTCGAGTTGCCTAACGCGGCCCGGGTCGTCTCTTCTTGTTTTGACTCCAATTTTCTGGTCTTCTTCGGCTTGATCTTTCGTTTTTGCATCAATACATCTCGGAATTTAGCGTATGATATACCGTTTCGAAGCTAATTTCACGAGGAATCTATATCAATAAATAACACATCCAAATTCATAGTGAGGATTCTGGAATTTAGAAAATACAACCGATGTTGCTTCGTTTTTCATCGCCAGAGCTCTGTTTTTGCTCCCGACTTGCTATTGATCGTTATAAACTCCAATATTGGCCATAAAATTGCATATTTCACCACAATCTTCGTACGGTTACCTAAAAAACAAAAGGCACAACATACCACGCGTAAAAAGATCAAAAACACTTAAAACAAATGAAAGCACGACTCAATAGAACAAAATGAGACGATCAAAAATCGACTCATCAACGATAGTTATAATCAAGTCTATTCTGCTATATCCCGAAATCAATAAACATTAACTGAATGTAACATGATTACAACGTTATTTAAATTATCCGAACAATACAACAGTAGATAAGATATTACTTACAACTACTTCTTATATAAACAAAATATGAGAGTCGAATAAACACATATCACGAAATTAAAATCTACATAAAAACACCATCACTTAACAATTAATCATACAAGTGGCTCGTGTCACACGAGGCACAACACAAAGAAGGGAGACTTACATCCACAGGTCGCACGAAGATGATGATCGCCCCACGATAATTTCAAGAAAGGTTTTCTACCTTACAAACATGGAATTCAACTATCTAAGGATATGTGTCCCAAGACACAAAAGAAGATAGATGACATGAAGCTGATCCCTTATGCGTCAGCAGTGGGAAGCCTCATGTATGCTATACTTTGCACTAGGGACGCGTCGCGACACGACTCAGTGAGACAAAATCTGACGAGACAAGACTCAACAGACACAACTTGATCCGACAGCTTAGGTTTCCACAACCTAAGCTCCGATACCATTTATGTAACACCCCTAATCCTCTCAGGGATATTACACGCCGTAGACCCTTTCCTCAAGGATCTACCAGGCTGGTAACTAAAATCAACCATCAAAATATCGCCTTCAGGGCTAAATGACGACCCAGTAGACCGATTAGGTCTTTCAATTAATAAATACAACTCAATCTCAATACATACCCATGCAGTGGTCAAAATACAACACGCTCCCGTACATCGGGGATAATACCGCAGCGGAAATAACTACAACTAAACCAATACAACATTGTACGGTTCCTCATATGATTAGTATCGATCATCATTCATCATCCTTAGTGCCCACCCTGTTTTATGCTCCCCAAGACCCTGCACGTACCTGAATGCAACACAGACATCTACCCCCCGATTACTCAAGGGTTAGCAAAATTCCACTATTTTGCTACTGCAAGTATAAAGTGCAAATACGAGTCATACAAATCATATTCTAAGAATAATAATAATCAGGAATCCTCAAAGATTCAAACATGATGAAAAGAAATACTCTCCGAGGCAGAGAGTTTGAGTAAAACTTTCCAAAATTGAAAGACCAAAAATCAAGAGAAAAATTTATAAAATGTTTTTAAAATGCCCTTGGGAGTTTTAGAGAAAAACCATTTAGAATTATAGAATCCTTCTCTTTCAAAAGCCAAAAAGGGGTCACATCCCAAAGATTTGCTTTCTCAAATGAAAACCAACAACAATTCACGGGATCCACAACCCACACCATGTGTCCTCGACGGACATAAAATCAACAAAACATAACCACCCAAGATACGAAATCCTGGTAACACACCCAAGGTACTCGACCCTGGCAAAAATACATCCACAATCATATTCATGACACCGTGATCGCTTGCCATGTGTCATCAGGCTCTCACGGTTGGATCAATCACTTATTGCATCCTGACCATATGATCACAAGTCATGTGTCACCGTAGTTTTCTTAGGCTCTCACGGTTGGATCAATCACTTGTTGCATCCTGACCACATGATCACAAGCCATGTGTCACCATAGTTTTCTTAGGCTCTCACGGTTGGATCAATCACTTGTTGTATCCTGACCACATGATCACAAGCCATGTGTCACCGTAATTTTTTAAGGCTCTCATGATTGGATCAATCACTTGTTGCATCCTGACCACATGATCACAAGCTATGTGCCACCGTGGACCTGCCCAGCTTCACGGCTAGACTATGACCACACATTTACACTGTTGGGATTCGGTGCCTAAATCGAAGGCCCATCGGAAGCGGTAAAACGAAAATTAATTCGATCCGAATCCCTACGAGGATCGATCGAGCTACGTATATACGAATATCAAAACGAATAACAAGAGATATAGAAACTCACCCTTGTAGTCCGTTGATTAGATGGATAACCTTCTCTTGAGCTATTCCCCAAGCTTTGCTTGATCTCTACGAATCTATTCCGCTTCAAGCCCTTGAACGATCCAACGCCGAAAGCACCGCGTCTCTACTTGCCACGCGCCGGAAAAACGAACGGAATGACAACACCTTGCTATCCTCCGAGGATACGGCTAGAGCTAGGTGATGAAGCTATTGATTTTGATGAATATACTCCAAGTATATTTATCAAAATTCTCTCAATATTTTCTCTCAATTTTCTCCAAGAAAAATGAAGAAGAAGTTAGTGAAGAAGATGAAGAAGTATGAACACCAAGAAATGAACTCTAAGTTCTTTTCTCTCTCTCCTTCAAACTTTCTTACGTCTCTCTCCTCCAAGGTGTGTATTACATATGTGATATTATATATCTACTCAATCACAAGTCTACCTCTAATTATTAATATACCTTCCACCAACTTATACAACTCATTCACATGAGAGGTATCCCCACCATGTCAATATCATCCATATAAAATGGAAACAAAAGACAAGGGGAAATTAGGTGGAAAAGAGGAGGGTGGCCATGATGAAAAACGGACGAGTTCGGTTCGTTTCGGACTCCCGAAAGTCCAAACAGATAAACTCCAATTCCGTTTCGATGTATTTATATCGATTAATTAATTCAATTAATTAAACATATCAAATACAAAATAATATAATTAATTTCTCCAAGAAATAATTATATACATGAATTAAATTAATCACCCAGTAATTTATTTAATTCATTAGGCCGTAAATCAATTTACCCAATAAATCGATTTAGACATCTAATGTCCCAAATTTAGATATCCAATATCTAATACACATAATGAGAGAATTAGCTTGATTCATTCCGTCGTCAATCCTAATGCGCGACTCGGTAGGTCCGTCTCAGTCAGTAATGGGAGAAACCAAAGAGTAGTAGCACCACCTAGCCAGCCTGGCGGCCTACACTGTACCCCAACTGAGAACGAATGATTGGGATCATTCAAGAACCATTCTGTCGTGAATACCAGTATACGTATAAACCCTTCTTTCAAATGTCCCGATCAAGTTATAGGGTCACGGTCAGTCAAACCCTATCTGTACTTGACGCTATGCATGCGTTAATGCAAACCGAGATCATCGAGCTCTCGTGTATCTAATACAGCTAGCTCCAATGCTTTGGCCAAAGACTTATGATCTCATTTGCCAATAACCGCATAGGACATATAACCCGTTCACTAACAGGAGAAAGAATTCTATTTTGGTATTCAGTAGGACCTGCTACTTGCCCATCAAGATGCACGTCGAGGTTGACCCCCGCCTTCCGGTTTACAGGGTCGAACTACTCTAATGAAAATCTTGACGTCACAAGCACATCCCTACTAAATCCTCGAGTCGAAGGTTCACGAATACCTATCACAACCTTTCGATTCCATCATTGACTGTCCCGGAGTGAAATCCGTGTGACGAATCGAGGGTGAGTCGGTTAGAGTATACTAATCCAATTAGCATACCTATAACCTGTGCTCCCACTAAGCATTAGTGTTCGACAGGCACTCTCCTTGTCAAAGAACACATCATACAAGTCTTTACATAAACTTAACGCCCAGTCAAGTTTCATCGACTTGTGAACGATTAAGTATTTGAGCTATAAACCTTTCCAGTGCCGACCCCCTTATCCAATAAGGAGTGGAACGTTTTGTTCTCAAATACACGGACTAGTTTCTATATGTATATTTACGAGTTAGGAATGCCAGTAACTACCAGTAAATAAAGAAACATTCATTGCCTTAAATAAATGATTTACATAATTATGAGTACGATGCCCTCACTCAACAACCTCTAAGTGGCATTCGAGGGCATACTCCTAACAATCTCCCACTTGCACTCAATGCCACACACTATGGTATCTAATACCCATGTTCTCCAGATTATGCTCCAAGCTAATCTGAGCATGTGGCTTGGTCAGTGGATCAGTGACGTAGTCGACTGACTCTACTCTATGCAGCACAATGTATCTTTTTGCGATCAAATACTCTTACGAGATGATACTCTCTCAATATGTTTGGTACTGTTGTGAAAACTCGGCTCTTAGGCCTGTGCACGCTTCTCCGGCGCAAAGACAAGATGTCACGAGAAGTTTACCTAGTAACTTCTTAACCCTTCCTTTGGAGGCCTCCGTGGCCGCTTTATACTCAGCCTAACTGGTGGAATCAGCAGTCGCGCTATACTAGGCACTATGCCAAGATACTGCTCTTCCATTAAGAGTAAATGTAGCCAGAAGTAGCATATAATCGTCTTTCTGTCCTTGGAAGTCCAATATAGTGAATCCCACCACATTCTGTACTCCACCACCATATATAAGAATCAGATCTCTTAGTACTTCTAAAGTACTTGAGAACATTCTTTACGGCGGTCTAATGTTCCCTGACTGGGTTAGCCCGAAACCTACTTACCACGCTTCCAGCATGCGCAATGTCAGGTCTTGTACACAATAAAGCATATGTAAGGCTACCCACTTCCGAAGCATATGGTATATAACTCATTTCCTTTCATTATTCCTCACTATGAGGACACATCTTCAAGGTGAGTTTTATTCCATGTCGCATCGGAAGGAACCCTCTTTAAGATCTAATCTATATAGAGGGCTTGGGAAAAACTTATCATTCTCTTCGATCTATCCCAGTAGAGTCGAATCCCAAGAATATAGGTTTCTTCTCCCAAGTCTTTCATGGAGGAATTACTCGAAATTCAAGCTTTCCCAGAACTGAGCATTCCCACATCATTTCCTATTAGTAGAATGTCATCTACATATAGTACTTAGAATGTTATCTTGCTCCCACTAACCCTCTTGTATACACAAGATTCCTCTTCATTTTGCACGAAGTCAAACTCTTTGACTGTCTCGTCAAAATGAAGGTCCCAACTACATGAAGATCAAGCATACCCATTTCATGGAGTCTACATCCACCATTGCTAGGTCATTGGTCGCGGTCGGTCTCTTGTTTATCACTTGGAACCTCGAGGAAACCCGGTTCCTCCAAGTGCATAAAACTATACCTCTCGAGTAAATGAGACACCCTACTAGACCTACGAGGTGGTTGTACTTGTGTTTGAAAGTTCGGCCTCAGCTTGCAGTGTGTCTCTGAGGAGTTTCATTGTATTCTTCTAAAAAAATACTTCTACCTACTCCGCCTTCCTGAATGAACTCATCTTCCAGGAAGTGTGCTTGTAAAGCAACAATGATCTTTCGATCTTCGGGCATGTAGAATAGATATCCCATCGTTCCAGATGGGAATCCAATGAAACGTCCCTTCGCGGACCTAGCTTCCAACTTCTCCACCTTAGTCTTCTTGACATAGGCGGGACATCCCCAAATCCTAATGTGATTTAGACTTGGTTTCCTTCCCTCCCACATCTCATGTGGAGTTTTAGGAATGGATTTGGAAGGACATCTGTTCAAGATGTAAGCGGCATTCAGGAGTGCATACCCCCACAGGTAAATCGGCAAGTCAGTATAGCCCAGCATGGAACGGACCATGTTCAACAAGGTCCGGTTCCTTCTTTCTGACACACCATTTAACTGAGGAGTACCTGGAGGTGTTAGTTGTGAAACTATTCCATGTTCCTTAAGGAACTCGTCAAACTCCGTACTCATATACTCGCCACCTCGGTCCGACCGAAGTGCTTTGATATGATTACCAGTTTGTTTCACGACTAGGGCCTTGAATTCCTGGAATTTCTCAAAGGCCTCAGATTTATGTTTCATTAAGTATACATAACCATACCTAGTATGATCATCTGTAAACGTAATGAAATATTGATATCCGTCGCGTGCTGCTTCCAAAGCACCACATACGTTGGTATGGATTAATCCCAGTTTATCAGCGGCTTTTTCAAATGTCCCTGTGAAGGGGGACTTAGTCATTTTGCCTTTAAGGCAAGATTCACAAGTAGGGAAGGGATCTGATCCCAATGGACCCATAAGTCCATCTTTTTCCATCTTGTAAACCTTGGTCTGACCAACATGACCAAGTCATAGATGTCATTTCAAAACTTGATTGGTTTCATCCCTACCATGTTTTCTAGTCATAGTATTCACAACTACTTTGTTGGTGAGATTTAGATGATACAATCCATTTAACAATGTAGCAGTACCCACTAGTTTATTTTAGAAATAAATTTTGCGGGAACCATCACCAATGAAAAATGAAAAGCCTTTTCGGTCCATGACCGGAATGGATACAATGTTTTTGTGCCCCTTGGGCAAAACAAGTACATCTTCTAAAGTCAAAACAAAGCCGGATTCTAAACCCAAAAGAAGTGATCCTATGTCGGTCGCCTCGACACTATGCCCGCTTCCGACTGTGATCATAACTTCTCCAGCTCCAAGCTTTCTACTTTGTTCCAGATCCTGATTCACGGTACAGATATGAGAACTAGCACCAAAATCTAGTATCCAGGAAGTAGCAGAACAATTTGTTTCCAAAACTAAAAATTCTGTACCTGAAGTGCCATGAAGAATCGGACAGTCTCTAGCCCAGTGGCCCATCTCACCGCACTTGAGACAAGTATCTTTCTTCTTCTTGCCTTTTGGAACCATCGGGGCCTTGCCCTTTCCTTTAAGGTCCTTAGCTTGTGGTCCAGTCCGCTTCTTGGTCTTTTTCTTCTTATTCTTAGACCTCTGAGGTCCAGAAGAAATCACAAGAGCAGACTCCTTCACCGCGGAGTCTTCATCTGAGACTGCGCGGTCACAAGTTTGTTCATTAGCCCAGCTAAATTACATGCAATCTCATTGCAGTTGAAGTTCATAACAAACTGTGAGAAAGAATCAGGGAGAGACTGTAGGATAAGGTCGGTTTGGAGAGAAGTATCCATTTTAAAATCAAGAGCCTCCAATCTCTCGATCATGGATATCATTTTGAGGACGTGTTCCCCAACTTTCTCACCTTCCTTCATCCTTGCACCGAACAGTTGCTTGGATATCTCATATCTAGCAGTTCTGCTGTGCTCACCATAGAGTTCGGTTAAGTGAGATAGAATCTGCCTAGCAGAAGTCATTTTCTCATGAGCTCTCTGAAGCTCATTAGACATGGAAGCCATCATATAAGCACGGACTTTCACGTCATCCTTAACCCACTTTTCGTGGTTTTCAATCTCTTCCTGATTGGCTCGGGTCCGCACAGGAGGCGCCGGAATGTCCGTCTCCAAGACGTATCCCAGTGCCTCTATACTGAGGACAATCATCAGATTGCGGAGCCAATCCACAAAGTTAGGTCCCATTAAGGTGTTCTTTTCGAGTAGAATGCGAGTGGATTCATTGTCATATTGAGATTTGAGTCTGCATTAAGTACGATAGATTAATTAGTGACTCATTCCATTATGTTATGAGTATAGAATTAAGGTCTTTTCTATTCTTGTTACCCAGCTCCCACTATTTTTATCGGAATAACACACTCCCATGTGAAATCCGGAAGTATCGTCGCTCTACTTCATAGTGGTGATCGAGTTCTTTATAAATCTTAATAGAGGGCAACCGAATAGGTTTCTAGTCTATTAATTTTCATAAAGTGGTGTCCAACACTAACCCATCTAATGGATGATTCGATCTTCTTTTTCCCCTTGTCCACTCCCCTCAACCTATACGGTTTCTATGGTTCGTGAACAAGTTAAGTTTATACCATCGACGCAAAATCAGTTTCACAATTGAATCTTATCCGGCAACCTATCAGGTTTCTAGGGATAAAATTTGCTCCAACCGAAGGCATCCAATGCGCTCCCGGTAATTTATCCATCCTCCCCGAACGACTACCCCGATAACTCGGAAGCATAGCACATCCGGTTTGGATTTCAATTTCCCGAAAACTCGATGGAGGGAAGGAAAACCTTGAAACCTTATAAACTTAATTATTTGTTGTGGGAGAATTATCGCGATTAACGTTACACTTTGCACATTAATCATTTAAGCGCGTTTGTGGCATTCATACAACATGAAACAACCATTCACAACCTAGTTGCTACCAACATGTGGTTCATGGACCGTTCCTAGAAAACAAAAACTTCGTAATCTAATTACAAGTCTTCGTCTTGAATCTTCATCTTCTCGAAATGGATCTTCCTCCGGTCTTCGTCATTACATATAAATTTTACATTGAAAATTGCATCCTAGATACAAACATTTCTAGTAAAATAAATAGGCTCAAAACGGCCTTTACAACCCAATCGAATAAAACGAACGATTCAAAACTAAGTCCACGAACCACATCCCCATTCAAAAGTATTCATCCAATAAATACTATATAAATGAAAAGCGTAGAGGTACATTGATCCAATCAACAATACGAACCGATCCAATCGATTCACACAATCGGTAATATGATAACGTTCAAAATAATTCGGTCGACCATAAATATTCCAATTAATCAAATTTCCCTTATAAAATGAAATACCATAAATCATTTTAATTATATTAAATCCAATTTAACATGTGGGAGATTAATTTTCAAGAATACACGAAAAAATCGAGCCGGGGTGAAAATTGGCCAGCATGACCGAGTCACCCTCGGCAGCCTGCCGGCAGTCAGGCCTGGCATGGCCGAGTCACGCTCGGAAGATGCCGGCCAGGACACGACCGAGTCACCCAGGACACGGTCGGGTCTGCCTGGCAGTGACTTGGCCAGACTGCCAGACACGACCGAGTCACCCAAGACACGGTCGAGTCTGCCTGGCAGTGACTTGGCCACACTGCCGGACACGACCGTGTCACCCAGGACACGGTCGAGTCACTCTCGGCCAGATTACCCTTTTTGTCCAAAAAGTCGTCCGACGACGATTCGGGGCTAGATTTTCGACCGGATATCCAATATCAATATTTTCCGACTTTCGTATCTTCAATATAAATCATATTTCCCAGAAATTTAAGATTTATATTTAGACATAAACTTACGAAAAATACAATTATTACGAACGAAAAACATATACCACGATTATGACTAAAATGATTCCAAATCATTCACCATCTAATCGAGCATTCCAAATGCCAATATCGTATATACGATCGCAAGACCTACGCTCCGATACCACTGTTGGGATTCGGTGCCTAAATCGAAGGCCCATCGGAAGCGGTAAAACGAAAATTAATTCGATCCGAATCCCTACGAGGATCGATCGAGCTACGTATATACGAATATCAAAACGAATAACAAGAGATATAGAAACTCACCCTTGTAGTCCGTTGATTAGATGGATAACCTTCTCTTGAGCTATTCCCCAAGCTTTGCTTGATCTCTACGAATCTATTCCGCTTGAAGCCCTTGAACGATCCAACGCCGAAAGCACCGCGTCTCTACTTGCCACGCGCCGGAAAAACGAACGGAATGACAACACCTTGCTATCCTCCGAGGATACGGCTAGAGCTAGGTGATGAAGCTATTGATTTTGATGAATATACTCCAAGTATATTTATCAAAATTCTCTCAATATTTTCTCTCAATTTTCTCCAAGAAAAATGAAGAAGAAGTTAGTGAAGAAGATGAAGAAGTATGAACACCAAGAAATGAACTCTAAGTTCTTTTCTCTCTCTCCTTAAAACTTTCTTACGTCTCTCTCCTCCAAGGTGTGTATTACATATGTGATATTATATATCTACTCAATCACAAGTCTACCTCTAATTATTAATACACCTTCCACCAACTTATACAACTCATTCACATGAGAGGTATCCACACCATGTCAATATCATCCATATAAAATGGAAACAAAAGACAAGGGGAAATTAGGTGGAAAAGAGGAGGGTGGCCATGATGAAAAACGGATGAGTTCGGTTCGTTTCGGACTCCCGAAAGTCCAAACAGATAAACTCCGATTACGTTTCGATGTATTTATATCGATTAATTAATCTAATTAATTAAACATATCAAATATAAAATAATATAATTAATTTCTCCAAGAAATAATTATATACATGAATTAAATTAATCACCCAGTAATTTATTTAATTCATTAGGCCGTAAATCAATTTACCCAATAAATCGATTTAGACATCTAATGTCCCAAATTTAGATATCCAATATCTAATACACATAATGAGAGAATTAGCTTGATTCATTCCGTCGTCAATCCTAATGTGCGACTCGGTAGGTCCGTCTCAGTCAGTAATGGGAGAAACCAAAGAGTAGTAGCACCACCTAGCCACTGGCGCCTACACTGCACTTAACCGAGAACGAATGATTGGGATCATTCAAGAACCATTCTGTCGTGAATACCAGTATACGTATAAACCCTTCTTTCAAATGTCCCGATCAAGTTATAGGGTCACGGTCAGTCAAACCCTATCTGTACTTGACGCTATGCATGCGTTAATGCAAACCGAGATCATCGAGCTCTCGTGTATCTAATACAGCTAGCTCCAATGCTTTGGCCAAAGACTTATGATCTCATCTGCCAATAACCGCATAGGACATATAACCCGTTCACTAACAGGAGAAAGAATTCTATCTTGGTATTCAGTAGGACATGCTACTTGCCCATCAAGATGCACGTCGAGGTTGACCCCCGCCTTCCGGTTTACAGGGTCGAACTACTCTAATGAAAATCTTGACGTCACAAGCACATCCCTACTAAATCCTCAAGTCGAAGGTTCACGAATACCTATCACAACCTTTCGATTCCATCATTGATTGTCCTGGAGTGAAATCCGTGTGACGAATCGAGGGTGAGTCGGTTCGAGTATACTAATCCAATTAGCATACCTATAACGTGTGCTCCCACTAACCATTAGTGTTCGACAGGCACTCTCCTTGTCAAAGAACACATCATACAAGTCTTTACATAAACTTAACGCCCAGTCAAGCTTCATCGACTTGCGAACGATTAAGTATTTGAGCTATAAACCTTTCCAGTGCCGACCCCCTTATCTAATAAGGAGTGGAACGTTTTGTTCTCAAATACACGGACTAGTTTCTATATGTATATTTACGAGTTAGGAATGCCAGTAACTACCAGTAAATAAACAAACATTCATTGCCTTATATAAATGATTTACATAATTATGAGTACGATGCCCTCGCTCAACAACCTCTAAGTGGCATTCGAGGACATACTCCTAACATACACTAGACCAAGTATATCCCAACAATTCACCCAGAGGCAACAAATACTTAGCACGACACAAACGTCAAATCACAACGCACCGAAATGAGGTAATATATGTATATATGCATTATCAAAGCAAAACATCAACACCAAACATATCCATAGGATTCACTTATTCATTTACAAACACACCATTCACAAATGCACACGCATTTTGAAAGTGAGCCTTTAACGAGGTTTAAGAACCTTTGAAAGTTCATTTCAAACAACCAAACAACACACTTGGACGATCACCAGTCTTCATATCCACAAAACAAAAAATGTATGAACAAGGTACTTGCCTCAAAACCGGCACACGAATACTCCGACAAACACGGCTCGATCGAATTGCCCCGAAACCTACAACTACCACAAGAAACAACGAGAACACTATCACAACGAGGATCCAGACCAATAATAACGGAAATCACCTCAAAACATCAAAGGATACTCATTGAAATATTTAATCGAACATTAAATGTTCAATAATTCCCAAGAACACTCAAATCGTCAATCGAGTTAAACAAACTCGAAATATGGATATACAATCCATAGAACATGATTAATATCATCATACAACACCAACCGATTCGTCAAAATCAGACTAGGATCGAGATCAAGAACAAACCTCCAAAAAGTCAACTCTAGGGGAAAATGGAAAAAATACCTTGATCCGATGAAGAACAACGTATTAGATAATGTTACAATCACCTAGAACTCCCCAAAACATCTTGGATGGAGCAAAAATCGACTAGAAGTTCAAACCCTAGTTGCCCTCATCTCAAACCCGTGGAGAGGAGGAGAAATGAAGTGGAAATGACAATTCACGACTGCTGTCCAGTTTATATACTGGACATCTTAGCGTGCGCTATCGAGGCACCAGAACAAAACTTACTGTCCAAAACACACTGTTAGCGTGCGCTAACCACAAGTGTTAGCGTGCGCTAACGAGACCTCCAGACCCAGTCCAGTAGCTCCTGGACTGCCCCCGAACTACCAGTTAGCGTGCGCTATCCTCACCATAGCATGCGCTACTGCTGCACCTTAGCGCGCGTTATACCACTCCAATCAACATTCCAACCCAGTCTACTAGTCTCTGGACTGTTTCTGCACCTCCAGTTAGCGTGCACTAACTGTGACTCAGCTTGCGCTAGCAATCTCAAGTAGCGCGCGCTATATCTAGCCCATAGCGTGCGCGATTCCTACTGCACAGTCAGTAGGATCGCACCAAAACTCATAACGACACTCCAAAAAGGTCGGAGTGAGGAATATGAAAGAAGTTCCCCAAGACCTTGGGAAATTACGAGTTGGCCCGAACGACCAAAATATGACGATACGGCAATGAATAACCAAACCGAAGCTGCCAACATGTCTAAAAAAGTTAAACAAAGTTTGAAGGAACACGAAACAGTATTTTCGAACAAGATTCGCAAGAATCGAACTCAAGCGCGGAAAACTCGCGAAAGAACACGGAACTCAACAAAAAAACACCAAAGCGAACTCGGATGACAAAAAGTGCAGAATTAGTCATTCTCAGAATAACAAAACGGTCACAGTCGAGCCGTTAAAATAGACTCCTGTCAAAAAAAGAAATTTACCAAAAATCGAAATTGCGTATATTATATCTGGCTGGTCTAACCAAGTTATATCAGAGAAGTTTTTCAGACAAGATAGCAGCCAAGTTTAAGAAACTCAGTCCACGTCAGCAAGCGTTGAAGTCAACAATAACATAAATCCACATGCAGATGTAAGGAGACAAACCGAAAAGATTCCCGGAAAGTTAGGAATAAAATATTCCTTGAGATCCGCGTATTGAAGACTTATGAATATACAAATCAAGAAAAGCGGCGCGACCAAAAGAATTCTTTCAAAAGGTTGGAATTGAAAAGGGAATCAAGCCGTGCAATAGAATGATAAACAAAGTCCACTCTCCAATGGACAGATTTGTTACGGGAGATGCAACGTCTATGAAGGAAGCTCAAAGAATCGCACTATAAATATGTGAAGATCAAAATTGAGTAAAGTACAATGCGAACAATACTTACAAGCAATCTAAGCAATCAAAGCTATCAAGAGAACTGTAGCATCGTGAAGAGCAAAGTTTCAAAGATCATATTCTGAGAAGCTCTTAAAGTTGGAGAAGACAAACACTCTTGTCTTTAAAACTGAGTACGGGGTACTTCTGTGAACGAGGTTCTTCAGAAGTTTCGCGACTGATAAGGCATCCACGGGTTCTTGATTGGAAGGTGATAGACAGCTCGAGAGTTGTTGAGGCATCCACGGGTTTTCGATCAAGAGGTGCTAGGCAGTCAAGGGAGTTGCAATGGCCACGGGTTTCCACTGGTTGGAAGCTGTTGTAACTGGTTTGAATCATTGTAACGTTTATCACTGGTTGAAAGTTATAGTGAATTCATCTTCAACTGGTTTGGAGAAAAGTGGATTAGTAGAGGATTACCACACCTCTGAAACCACTATAAATGCTTGTGTGTTTTACTGCATTCACCATACTTATCTGTTGCATTCATAATTACTGTTCCATTTATCAGTCAACTGTATCCCGCATTGTCTAGTCTTTACAGTTGATATAAGTCACCTGCAGTGTTACCAGTTGTGCTTCCGCACTACTCATCTGCAGCTAAGGTTTGTTAGCTGCATATTACACATCTGAAGAAACTCACCTGTTTAAGGAAAAGAGTTTAATAAGTCTATTCACCCCCGTAGACTTATTCCTGACGACTTGTGACCTACATATCAAAGGATTCGAAATCCTACTAAAGCATACACAGAAAGAGACATTCTTGAGGATATGCTAGCAGATTCAATGTCTTACTATAATTAACGTACTCGTTTAGATTTACTCAGGCTGCAGGAAGTTCTAGGGTCTTTTGGCACAAATTTATTCAAGATGGAGCATGCAAAGGTTTTCTCTATGTCAATATTAACTGAAATAGCAGCTGAAATACAGCTCCAAACAAGAATGCAGTCCACAAAAACGCTTGAGGAAATAAAACATGATATTATTAATGAATATGTATATAGACTTCCTCTGCCCCTACAATATACCTATACTGAATATGTAAAAATTGCCGCTGGCCAATTCCCGTTCATCGAGGACTTTATATATCCCTTGTAAACCATCCGCTCTAAAAATTTGTTCGCCGTATATGTGCTCACATCCCGTAATTACTTTTTCAACATAGGTGTTTAGATTTCAGTCTCTGTATATGTTAAATTTTGGTTATGTTATCTAAAAAATTTGGTTCCGTCAATTATGGTCAAATTTTGTCACCTTTTAATTTAGGTTTGTTTTTCCTAGATCTCAATGGGAAATTTTGCATACTCTTGTTTATATTAAAATTAAAGATACTTTTCCCTGAATTTTATTGAAATTTTAATTATTTGGTATATAATCATTTCTATTTTCCTTTGAAAATCTGATAAAATTTTCCTTTTTTGTTAAAATTGGATAATACACTGCCAAACGGTGCTTTTTTATTGACATGGCTAATTTAATCGAAATCGTTTTTACTGTTATACAAATACAATTGCTATTTTCGCCCTCTCCTCTCTTTCTTTTATGCTGCTAGATATTGTTTCCTTATTAATTTTATCATTAGTCCATTTTTTTCATACCTGTATTTGTATATATATATTTTAGTTGCTGTTTTAGTTGATACATCTGTTATCATTAATAAATAGGTTTAATTCTGTGGAAATATTAAAATTCAAATTGTTGCGTTCTACAAGTGTAATATTTTGTGTAATTTAATTTTTGATATATTTATATTATCATATACGTCACTAACTTTTCGTTGTGAAAAATTGCAGAGCTACGAATATATTTGAATACAGTTGTATATGTAAATAGTTATGTTTATATATCTATATTATATATTATTTATTCAGAATGCTGCTTTATTCTATAAACTTGTATCATTCTCATATAAATATTATTGTTTTTTATACGCCTTAGGTGGTATGTACGCATATATTATCTTTAACGAAGAATTACAATTTATAAAATGCCTTTAGTATGATTAGCTGTTACACCTAAAATTAATGTCAATAATCAAATAATATACTATAACCCACAATAATCGATATACAAACAATTATATTTTTATAAATATATTATTTTTGAATATTTGTACACACAATATAAAATAATTTTACTAGCTATTTCCTTGAAATAATGTAAAAAAAACATATAAAATCACGATGAAAAGTTTTTTTTGGGATGTTTCTCTTTCTTTTAGATTTTTCAAAATATAAATTCCAATTCAGATATCCAATTTTCTTACAAAAAAACATTTCAATTTTCAAAAAATCATTTCATTAAGAAAAATATCAAAAGCAAAAATATCTGCTTAGATAACTTTTTTTCAATAAAATAAACTGTTTACGTCCTATAAGAATACGTTTATTTTCTACACTCTTAACAATAAATCCAAATATAACTGCAAAATTCAAGATTCCAAATAATCATATATCCATCTATTTACAAAACTACAATTTATAAAATGCCTTTAATATGATTAGCTGTTATACCTAAAATTAATGTCAATAATCGAATAATATACTATAACCCACGATAATCGATATACAAACAATTATATTTTTATAAATATATTATTTTTTGAATATTTATACACACTATGTAAAATAAATAAATCTATTTTACTAACTACTTCCTTGAAATAATGTAAAAAAACATATAAAACCGCGATCAAATTTTTTTGTTGGGCTATTTCTCTTTCTTTTTGGCTTTTTCAAAACATAAATGCCAATTCAGCTATCTATTTTTCTTGCAAAAAATATTTCCAATTTTCAAAAAATCAGTTCATTAGGAAAAATATCGAAGGCAAAAATATCTCAGATAACTTTTTTTTCAATAAAATAAATTTTTTATGTCCTATAAAAATACCTTTATTTTCTACACTCTTAACAATATATCTAAATATAACTGCAAAATTCAAGATTCCAAATAATCATTTATCCATCTATTAATTAAATAAAATCGTTAAAAAGCATCTTAAAAATAACGAATATGCATGAACATCAGATAGTAATACAAATCCATCATATTTCTATTTTTAGTTTATTTTTTTACATATAAAATCAGTATACCACTATACCTAACTATATAAACATTAGACCGATTAAAAAAGATTTGACTACTATAATTATATGACTATTTTTAATGGGAAAAGTACAAAATATTATACATGTTTGAGGAGAAAAGTAAAGACAGCAAATCAATTGTATTGATAACAATGAATAGAGGGGCCTTTATATAGGCTTTACAAAGAGAGTCCTTCCATACATAGGATTCCTAGTTAAGGTAAGACATCTAACAGGATCCTACTACTTATGGAAGAGTCTAGAACTTTCCATAACTCTTATCCCCCTACAACTAGTATTAGGTAAGACACCACTACGGGAAAGATTTCCCGGAACACTCACCCTGTGTCGAACACTAATACTAACATGGTGCATAAGGTGTTGCCTCGGTAAAAAACCTTTCCAAGTCAAATAAAACCCCGTGGGAAAAAAAAGACTTTGGTGAGGAAAAAGAGCGCAACGCACCAACTACAAATGTCAGAATCATGTGAAGTATACTCCCCCTGAGGTATACATGACAGCTCATTCCGTCGAGCTATCATTAGTTGAGCTCGGATAATCGACACATGCCGATGCTTCTCACATGTTTCTCAAATGTAGATTTCGGCAGAGACTTAGTGAACAAGTCTGCGATATTCTCATCGGAACTCACTTGTTTCACTTCGATATTCAGCAATTTCTGCTGGTGCTGATTATAAAAGAACTTTGGCGCAATATGCTTGGTATTGTCACCCTTGATGAAACCTAACTTCATCTGCTCAATGCATGCCGCATTGTCCTCAAAGATGCAAGTAGGGGTTGCTGTAGTGGGATCTAATCCACACGTTCCTCGTATATGGTCTATGACTAACCGGAGCCAAATGCACTCTCTTACGGATTCATGCAATACAATTATCTCTGCATGGTTCGAGGAAGTAGCAACCAGGGTCTGCTTGGTAGATCGCCAAGATATCGCCGTATTCCCAATGGTGAACACATAACCAGTTTGGGAACGTCCTTTATGCGGGTCAGGGAGATAACCGGCATCAGCAAATCCAACTAACGTGTCGTTAGGATTCTCTGCATAAGTGGTAAGCTTGCTCGCATTAGCACTTCTGGTAGTCAAGCTACCATGCTTAGCTGCAATATCAGAGGAAGATCGACGGTCGGTATGCATCGTCTTAACCTCAACAATTCCTTTCGGAATATCGCTCTCTCTTTCGTAGGGAAAGAACAATCCAAGGTCACTGGAGCCTTTCAAGTATCGAAAGATGTGTTTTACTCCATTCCAATGCCTTATCGTGGGAGCGGAGCTAAATCTCGCTAACAGATTCACAGAGAATGCGATGTCTGGACGAGTACATTGAGCCAGATACAGCAACGCACCGATTGCGCTAAGGTACGGTGTTTCTGCTCCAAGGACCTCTTCATCCTCCTCTTTGGGATGAAACGGATCCTTGTTCATTTCCAGACTTCGACCAATCATGGGGGTAGCAAGAGGATGTGCCTTGTCCATGCTAAATCGCCTGAGCATTTTGTGGACATAGGCAGACTGATGAATGAGTATACCATCATCTCGATGTTCTAGCTCTAAGCCCAAGCAGAATCGAGTCCTCCCCAGATCTTTCATCTCGAATTCGGATTTAAGGTAGCGGGCCGTTTCATTAACCTCATCTATGGTACCGATAACATTCATGTCATCTACATAGATGGCTACAATCACGAATCCTGCATTTGTTCTTTTCACGAAAATGCATGGACAGATGTCACTGTTCTCGTATTTCTTCCCAACCAAGTATTCACTTAGGCGGTTGTACCACATCCTTCCGGATTGTTTCAACCCATGACGCAATTTCACAGCGTAAGCACTCCGTGGTTTAGAGCTACTTGACTTGGGCAATGAAATCCCTTCGGGGACTTTCATATAGATATCCGTATCTAGATCTCCATAAAAATACGTTGTAACCACATCCATAAGATGCATGTTCAGTTTTTCGGACACTACCAAACTGACTAAGTAGCGGAAAGTGATGATGTCCATAACGGGAGAATACGTCTCCTCGTGGTCAATGCCAGGGCGCTGCGAGAAGCCTTGGGCAACTAGTCTCGCTTTGTAACGCATGACCTCATCCTTATCATTGCGTTTACGAACAAAGACCCACTTATGTCCAACTGGTTTAACGCCCACGGGTATTGGCTCAATACGGCCAAATACCTCACGTTTAGCCATTGAGTCTAGTTCAGCCTGCATTGCATCTTTCCATTTCGGCCAATCGGCTCGTTGTTGACACTCAGCAACCGAGCGCGGCTCAGCGTCGTCGTCTTCAATAATTTCTTGAGCGACGGAGTAGGCAAAAGAATCATCGACTAGCGTGGACGACCTGTCCAATAGTACGTATTCACTCGTACATTGCATCGAGATTTCTTTATTTTCTGACATCAACAAAGTTTCCGACGCGTCCGTCGATTGTTCCATTGTGGATTCGAGGACATATCCATAGTCAGAGATAATCTCGTGTGATGGAGTCACTGTGTCGATGACGAGAGGATTTTATGCCTCCGTTCCTCTTCTCTTTCGAGGTTCGGTATCCTTTCTACCCACTGGCCTTCCCCTCTTTCGAGCAGGGATAAGAGCAGCCGAAGTAGCCGTCCCACCACTAAGGTTGACGCCGGGGGCATCATTCCTTTGGGCGGCTGAACCTTGCCCTATAATTGGGACTTCTAACCTTGCAGGAATATTCGCAGCGGGAATGGTAGATCTTGTCACTTTCGCAGTATCAGTAAAGTTGTCGGGCATCGAATCCGCAACTTTCTGAAGACTGAGAATACGTTGCACTTCTAGCTCGGATTGAGATGTGCGGGGATCTTGATGAGGCAAGGAGGGAGCACACCAGACAATTTCCTGGCGTTCAACTGGAATCGGTCGATTCCTCTCTCTCCCTAACGACGGGAAGTTTGTCTCATCAAAGTGACAATCTGCAAATCTTGCGATGTGAGATCTCTGTCAAAGGTTCCAAATAGCGGATAATTTTAGGCGATTCATAGCCAACATATATACCTAATCGTCTTTGCGGACCCATTTTAGTACGCTGTGGAGGCGTAATTGGCACATAGACTGCACAACCAAAAATGCGTAAGTGTGAAATATCAGGCTCATATCCGATTTACCAACCGGTACGCACTAAACGGTTGATTGGCGTTGGGTCGAAAGCGAATAAGTATAGTGCATGCAAAATTGCATAACCCGTGCGTAATCGGCAAGTTGGTGCGCAATACCAATGCTCGGGCGATAAGCTGTAACCGCTTAATCATAGCCTCGGCAAGGCCATTCTGCGAATGAACATGGGGGACGGGTTGTTCAACATCAATCCCAATCGACATGCAATAGTCGTCAAAAGACTTCGACATAAACTCTCCAGCATTGTCCAATCTTAATGACGAGATTGGGAAGTCGGGGTGGTTAGCCCGTAACTTGATGATTTGTGCTAGGAGTTTAGCAAATGCAGCATTTCTCGTGGATAGCAGAGCGACGTGTGACCATCGCGTCAATGCATCAACCAGAACCATAAAATATTTGAATGGTCCGCACTCTGGCTGAATAGGTCCACATATGTCCCCTTGAATTCTTTGTAAGAAGCGAATGTTTTGTGTTGAGTCTTTAGCAAAGGACGGAGAGGGTATCAACTTTGCTAGTGAACAGGCTTTGCAAAACGATTTATGGGCATTAGAAATTGCCACGTAAGCCTCGGGATTTACGAGAGATGCACCGTCAAACTTATCAGGGCGTGCGATCTTTAATCCCGGTGATACGGTATCAAGTTCACTCACATCAATGCCGATATTGAGTGGTGATTCCAATCATTTTCTGTACTTGAAAAATGGATGACCATGTGAGTTTTTCAAAATGCGAATCATCATGTCGTGTCCAGGGTGACCGAGTCGGTCATGCCATAGTTGGTATGCTTCGAAATCACACAGTTCGTGACTCACAGCATAGGATTCAATAATCCTTATTGTAGTCTGGTATAAACCACTACTTAGACTCATAAGTTTCTCGAGAACACGGCGTCTTCCGCATTCTGCCAGAGTAACACACAAAAATTCTGTCCCATTCTCACAATATGTATCAAGGTGATAACCGTTGGCACGGATGTCCCTAAAACTTAGCAAAGGTTCGGTTTGCTCTTGGGGCATAGAGAGCATTTGTGACATTAATATGTATACCATTAGGTAGAAAGAAATGAGCAGGTCCCCTCCCTTGAATTACTTGGGAGGAACCGATCATTGTTGTCACTGAGGATATATATGGCACAATATCCTTGAATAATTGCCTATTCCGAAGAATAGTGTGGGTTGTTCCACTATCAGCAAGGCACTCAATTTTGCCACGAGACATCTACAATAAGACATGAAACTCGATTAGTCTTGTGATTAAATATATAGCGAAAACTCATTAACTTCGAGTTTGGGGAAATTCGACCAAGTCGGTTAGGATCAAAGTTAGCACAATCGCTGGAAATAATTTCCGCGCAGCTTGACCTTTGTTCACTATAACAGCAATAACTTCTTCGTTAAGAAGGCTATGGACGAAAGGTCAGTTGTTATAGAAACTAAACTTCCGTATCTTTCTGTCCATAGGTCGTACACTTTCTGGATCATTAAACTCAGATCTCAGTGCTCGTTTCAAGTTGCTATTTTGGTATTTTCCTATTGTTGAGTGATAGAGCAAGGTTGAAGCCTTTTTCAAAGGTATTATTGTTGATACAATACTATGGTAATATGGCCATAGGAGCGTTTAAATACTTCAAAACGCATCTTGGTGTTCGATTTATATCTCGACTAATGATCCTTTCGGTAACTCCAACTTGGTAGACTTGCAGAGAAAGTAGGAATGTCGGTACAGCTAAGGTTGTTTAAAAACCACTGATTTCGTTTGAACTCTCAAAGCATAAACAAATACCAAGGAGGATGTGCCTAGTCTTGATCAAAAGTTTTGATGAAATCCACCAATGTATCAATTTTTTTTTTTTAACCAAGCAATTCATTTACTGAGCAATTGTTTTGTGATAAACCAAACATGCTTTCGAAGGGAAAAATAAAATTCGTCTTTGCACAATCACAGCAATTAAAAGAATTTTATTCATCATGGCCAACTTTATTACATTCATAGAAAATCCAAAGTAGTTTTCGAAGACTAGAAACAAGACAAAACATAACCAAAGCGTAAAACTAGTCAAAGTCGGCAACATCCATATGTTGGTCTTTGTCCGCAATGGTGAGAGGAGGGATCTTAGTCTGGATCTAAATATGGTTCACCTCCGTATTCTCATTATCTTCTTCCATGTAATTCGACTCTTGAGTCAAATATTATTTATAGTGCTTGTAGTAAGCTTGGATGTTCTTTGGCGCTTTGCAATTGCGGTAAGTATGCTTCTTTGATCTGCAAGTATAGCAATTCCGGCCTTCCTTTGGAGTGGTTCCATTTCCGGCGGCAGGAGGCGGTCCACGTGGTTGGGTTCCACTGGGTCCCGTGGCTGAGCCACCTTGCCTGTTCCACACATTGAAACGACGATTTCGTCTTTTCTCTCGCTTGCTCGAGCCATGCATCCGTGGTGCTTGCAAAAACTGAGTAGCGTTGCCTTTTCTATTTTGTCGTGGTGCTTTCCTGTGGGTAGCCTGATTCACTTCCGGAATCGGCTTCGTACCAGCTGGGCGCGCATTGCTATTGAGAATAATCTCATGGTGCCTTTCTTTTTTCACGAGGTGGGAGATAAGGTCACTAAAGTTCTTAATTCTCCCTTCCTCATAGGCAACGCGCAGCTGATGAGCAATCACATTTGCTCCCACGGGAAACATGTTAAGAGTCTTCTCGATCAAATCTTGATCAGACTTCTTGACACCACAAAAACCAAGATCAGCGCGAAGATCGAGGATAGCTTGATTATAGGATTCCACATTCGCATAATCCAAAAATTGGATTTGCTCCCACTGAAGTTGCAATTTGGGGAAGCGCTGATCATGCACATTATTAAATCGTTGTTCGAGTGTATCCCATAGTTCTTTGGGGGTTTGCAAATTCATATAACACTTTTTCAACAACGAATGTATATGTCTACGCAAGTACATCAGTGCATTAGCCTTGGTTTCCTCGCTCGGTTCTTGAGCGGTAGGCTCGTTAGAGGGAAAGATGGTGGTGGTAAATCTCTTACCGACGAACGCCAAGCGAACGTCTGAGACCCACCTATGATACTCCTTACCAGCATGGTCAAGGATGTCGAACTCCGGATGAACATTGGAGCTTTGTGCCATCTACAAGATATAAACAAGAGGAAGTTAGTCTTGTTGGATTTTCAGTGACAATGTAAACGGTCACAATCGATGCTTTTAAAAGCGTGTAACATAACCATTACTCGATTTACTTCCCTTTAATTGTTGTTTAGTAAAGTCGACAAAAAACGGCGATATCAGATCGCACCTAGATACGTGGTGTATGCAACAACCACAAGTATCGACTTTCAACAATTCCGTGACTCCCCCAGGACCGTCACACAGTTTTCTTCGACACGCAGAGATACCGACTTCTCTCGCGGTCTCATCCACCGCAAAGTAGCGTGGGAGATAAAGAACCCAAAACCCGTGTCCCCAAAAGAAAAATTCCCAAAAGGAGAGAATTGAAATAGGTACAAGTCAGATAATTACCTCGATTATAAAATTAGGCACGTGCTGAATTTGTGGTGTGCTTCGATCTACCGGTTGGTACTCGATGCGACGACGTGAAACCGGAGGCGCAATTTTGGCTCAAGATAAGTTGATGTTCGGTTTTGGTCCGAGAGTCGAACTGGTCGGACTTAGCCGATCGAGCCGCCCGACGGGCGGCCGGCGTGGCGGCGCGGCGGCCCGCCATGAGGGCGGCGGTTGGGCGGCTGGGGCGGCTGGCGGGTGACTGGCAGGCGCTGGCGGTTTCTAGCGGGCGGTCTGCTGGGCGGCGGCTAAGCTTGGGCGGGCGGGTGGCGAAGGGCGGGCGCGGCAAAGAGCAGCCAGCGGGTAAGCGTGGCGCGCAGCGGGCAGTGGCGCTGGCGGCGCAGTAGGCCGGTAATGGCAGCGCGACGGCAATGCTTGCGGTGCCGGGCGGTGGCGCAGCGGGCGCTGGCGGCGGTGGCAGCGGTGGCGCTGAGGCGGCCCAGGCAGCCGGCAGCAGGCTGGGTAGCCTGGGCGTGGCCGCGCGGTGGCGCTGGCGGCGGCTTGCGGCAGTCAAGGCGGCTGTAGCTCATGGCGTGCGCGCAGGCGCTGGCGGCAGTCGGCAGCCGGCGTCGGGTAGCTCGGCGGGTGGCCGGCGCCGTGGCGCCAGGCGGCCCGGTGGCGCAGGTCGATGGCCGATTTTTTTATTTTTTCGTTCGAGCTACGTGCTGATAACGTGTTTGAGGAGAAAAGTAAAGACAGCAAATCAATTGTATTGATAACAATGAATAGATGGGCTTTTATATAGACTTTACAAAGAGAGTCCTTCCATACATAGGATTCCTAGTTAAGGTAAAACATCTACCAGGATCCTACTACTTATGGAAGAGTCTAGAACTTTCCATAACTCTTATCCCCCTACAATTAGTATTAGGTAAGACACCAATACGGGAAGGATTTCCCGGAACAATACATGATTATTACCAACATATTTAATATTTTACTGAAAAAATACCTCCTACATGTTTATTACCAACATATTTAATAATTTAATAAAAAAATTCCCTAGTAATTATTATTATTTAACTAAATACAACACAAAGTACATAAAATCAAAGCAATCATCCTCACGCGGCAGCTATTATCAATCATACCGTTCTTTCACCACCGTCTACCGACTCTTCCACGTCGCCCTACACACACGAGCCTCGTTTTCCCACTCGCCTACAGGCCCGGCCCTGGCCATGACAGTGATGCTTTGGCCATGGTCAGCAAGGACCTAAGGGCATCAATTTTTTTCAAGTATGTAGGTATTATTATTAGGTTCATACTTCATTCCAGCTCAAGATTGTTTTTAACTATTTCCTAAGTCTAGTAGGCTGTAATGTGCGTACCAAAAGCCATCAGCCCATTACGATTTTGAAATTACTGTTACGAAACCATCAAATCAGTATTCTCTTGCTTCAAAAAACGCATGAAGACATCGTTTTAGGTGATGTATTTTATGTTTATTATATCTCCCGTTGTATCGTTTTTGTTTTATTTAATAAAGATTTAATGTGAAGATGAACCGTCTAGCTTGACTAAGTTTCAAACCCCTTTTAAAAATTTCATTTGTGGTGGGCATTTTTCTTAGTCATCCGGAACCTCAGTACCGGTCACCTTCTTCGCATATATGCTCTTTTAGAGATAAGATCTCTATTTCTCTTCTCTCCTTCCTCTTTCGTGTGCAATAGATTACGAGTAGAGTTATATTAAATACCAAACTTTTCTTACATACCAAGAGACTCATCCCCACCATCCATCCAAAAAGAAATCAATGGTTGAGATTAAAAGCATTTAATATTTCACACATTTTTTATAATTTAAATATCTCTTAAACCGTTAATCGTTAAGCGAAAATAATTACACCATCGCGACGAGCATTTAATTATCTTTCTATAGACCGGCACTTTGATATACTTTTGACAAAAAAAAATTTCGTTTTTTTCACGTTTTTTTTCGTGCCCGAAAAAATCATATGTGATATATCATATATAATATTACATATCACATATGATATATCATATATGATATGTAATATCATATATGATATATCACATATCATATATGATATATAATATCATATATGATATATCATATGTGATTTTTTCGGCCACAAAACAAAAACGTGAATAAAACGGGAAAAAAAAATTTGTCGAAAGTATATCAAAGTGCCTATCTATAGAAAGATAATTAAATGCTCGTCGTAACGGTATATTTTTTTGACTTAACGATTAACAGTTTGAAAGATATTGATATTTGAAAAAAAATGATGAAAGTGGGTTTTTTAAATTATTGGGATTAATCTCACTCATTAAATCAAATAAAGATGAAGGGAAGATAGATGGTGGAGATTAGTTCCGTAAAAAAAATTTGATTCTCAAGTGATCTTAAATCATAGATTACAGATTCTCCTGCAAATATTATTCCCGGTTTAATTTTTCCATCTTAGATTTCTGTATTTGTGCTTTTTATCGTGTTTAGATTGCAGTTACCATGATTTGTTTCTCCATCTACAGAAGGGTTTTCTTGCCCTCCTTGAAAACTTGAGATCTCTATTTCTCTTCCCTCTTCCCTGTTTCGCGTGTAATAAAATTACGAAATCTGCTGCAAATACGATTTCCAGTTTAATTTTTCCATCTTAGATTTCTGTATTTGTGTTTTTTATCATCTTTAGATTGCAGCTGCCATGATTTATTTCTCAGACAGTAGAAGGATTTTCTTGTCCTCCTTCAAAACCTAATTTTTTTTTTTTGTATGCAGGCTATTCAATTTATTTTTATGTATTTATCCGCAACATTTTTAGTTTCGTGGTTCTTAAATGAGCCTCCTATATGAAATTTAAGATTTGCTCTTTTCCCTGTCATCATTTTCTTTCTAGGAACAAATTAGCCAATATGAAAACCCTTTTCCATATGTTTCTGTATAAAAATCGCACTTTAGACTTCTGCTATATTTTCCAAATAGATATAAATATGCTTTTACTCTGTATTTATGTGTTAGGTTCAGTCTACTCTTTCTGTTTTTAATTCTATATACTTCCTCCGTTCTTTTATTATTGCAACGTGTTGACTATTACACTGTTCACATACTCTCTTTTGACCATCTTTTGTGATTTATACATATGAAAAAATATAGTCATGTGGGATATTGTTAAATTCATCTCGAAGTATACTTTCAAAATATCAACTTTTTATAATTTTTAAAAGTAAAGAATTGAAGATATTAATGATCAAAGTTGTGCATTGGCAAGCGTGAAAGTCCAGATGTTGTAGTTATAAGAGAACGGAGGTAGTATATAAATTTCGGTTTATTATTACATTATTGTTTCAGGAGAAAGTAAAAGACCGTAAATACGAGTCAATCAATTGTATTCATAACATTGATAGAGGGGCCTTTATATAAGCATTACAATGAGAGTCCTTCCATACATAGGATTCCTAGATAAGGTAAGACATCTAATAGGATCCTACTATCTCTAGAAGGATCTAGAATCTTCCATTTATGTATCTACAATCAGTATTAGGTAAGACACATCACGGGAATAATAATTCCCGGAACACTCCCCCTGTGTCGAGCACTAATACAACAATGGTGCAGAAGATGTTGCCTTCGTAAAAACCTATTCCAAGCCAAAACAAAACCCTATGGGAAAAATAAAGGCTTGATGAGGAAAAAATTGCAACGCACCAACATAACATGTCATGTATACTCCCCCTGATGTATATATAATGACTCCCCCTGATGAGTACCTCAAATCATAGGAGTCAGATGCCAAGTTGCCCTCACAACTATACCAAGGAAAAACCCAGTGGAAAAAAATACCTCTTGGTCTAAGTTGAACAGAAGTACAACGCATCATTGTATGGATGTTCTCATAGGTCGCCTCGTTAAAAACCTTACCAAGTGAAAACCCAATGGGAAAAAACAAACATTGGTGTAAGGACAAAAAGAGCGCGACACATCCAAAGTGCAGAGTCACTAAAGACTTATCAAGTTTTCCAAAGTCTTGATCTCCATGCACCAAATCAGTCATAACTTCTTCGATTCAATAGGTACCAACGAAACTGTAAGAACTTATGAAAACTAGACACCCATAGCTTTTCATTCACATACAGTACGTAACCTAGATCGACCTGAGCAGATCACAAAGCTCTATCGAAGTTGACTCAACAAATTACCGGACATATCTTGTCCTACTTTGCAACAATAGTCATATGTCACTCAACATGATGGATGTGATCAAATGATTGGTTTCCTTGGAAAGTAGACACAAACCTTTCCAATGGCACCAATTTCACCATTTTCCAACAAGCGAGCTGCCCTGTAGGTCATATGGGAGATAGACCAATACATTCTGGGCAGATTCGGGTATCAGTTTTCAAGTGTCCTTTTTATCGAGATAGAGCGAGTTTCAAGCTTCTTGTCAATCACAGACATTGCGTGAGTGCATCCTAGGCCATCATCACAGTGGCTTTACCGGATTATTACGAATGAGTACATCGAGTCAAACATGAGTACATAATACCGTACTTTTCAAGACTGCATCATCACTTAAGTGAGCCAAGTCTTATGATGACTTCGACTAATCATTGGGAATCATATAGGCATTACTTTATCGTCTCTTAGGGAAACCGTCCCTTAGATTACGTTAAACCGATTGATGAATACGCATCATCAAGTGTCCCTAAGATCCTTTCATTCTTAACTTTGGATTTAGCGGAATCTCTTAGTCTCACAAGAGTACATCACTATAAACTCTTAGTTTTACACGCGAAACCCTTAGTATATACTTAGTATGCGTTCCCGACAATCACTTGTCGACGCGCTCCGTAGTCAGGAGCCACTTGATTTGAGTCTAATCCACCATGAGATCCTTCCATCACTTAACTTAGTTCCCCACTAAGATAAGATTTAACCACAAGCTGCACGTCAGTTTTTGGGAAACTATCTAACTGAAAAGATAGTGGATGCTATAACATCCATTACGATAGCACAACTAAGTTTCGTGTCATCGTAGTCGATTCCAGTGCGTTCATGAGAAACCTCGCGCCATGAGGTGAGTTTAACTCCTTCTCTCACTCGCTTTGACAAAGTATATGGATAGATCTTATCTTTGGAGTGTCGGCACCACTTCAACAAAGGGCTATCATTTTGTTTATACTGGAGTCGCATATGTTTCCATTTTAGGCCAAGGCTACAACGTTGTAGATTTTCAACGAAGTATGGTTCGATTAAACTCACATTCCACGTCCTCATGAACCGGCTTTATTCATAGAGTACTCTTTATGGATTGGCATTCATTGAGGCGTCCCCCAATGATGGCTATAATCCAGAATCACATGAGATGGATGAGTTCATTTGATCATATGATCAAGTTTCATGTACCAAGCTCGCATACATTCTTAGCGAGAGTATTTATCGAACTAAGTGGCATCCCAATACTCTATGAGATCTACGGCCTAGTAACACCATCTATCCCAATTTGTGGTGTTACCATATCACCATTCATAGGTGACGAACATCCATGACCGGACACAATCCTTGCAGACATGTTTGAAGCTTGTATTTAATCTCGTCACTTTAGGGAACTTGGTGAGGCACAGTACGGACAAACTACGATAATTCCAAGTCGTTCTACTCGAACATGATTGTTCGCATCTCCCCCTAACGACGGGAAGACTGGCTCATCAAAGTGACTTACGAGATCGTCTGCCAATGTATATTTTAAGCAGACTATAAGTAAAAGTGCATGTCATATTCATCATTTATAACCCGTCATAATGAGTTGTGGTGATGCACTTTGGCACATGAACATGTGGACGATAAAGGTTTTCATTGTTAACACAATCCAGTTAATGAAATACATATGTTTACACTTGTAACTAAGCATTTGAATGATGATAGGTATAGGTGAATATGACATGTTGACCGATGCTACATAAACGTAGCTACTGGTCTTGAGAATCCAACAAAACCGCCACCATGCACCACCAGGATTGAACATGAAGAAACGATTGAACCGATGATAGGCCGTTGGTCTTATTGAACCTCTAGTGCTTTCTTGAAGAGTTCACTCCCTTCACCATCTCCAAACACCTCAAAATTTCGTGAGCATGTATAAACGGGTGTTGGAATTCCAAAACCATCAACCTTGTGGTCAGAAACCGATCGAAATGACATCGAACTGGTTGTTAGGACGGCTGGTGGTATGTGAAAACTTTATTTAAGTGGTTCACCTCCTTCCAAGTCTCCAAATGGCATCAAAATTTGTGAGAAGGTAGCATTGGATGTTAGTAAGTACTTGTTAAAATTTCACTTTAAGACTTGGTCTAAAAAGTGGGTCAACCGACCTTTACAATGACTGGTCTGCAAGTTGGACAACCATAAACTCAGGTTTCATCAACTTATCAATCATTGTCAAAGGAACAACATAACATATAA
This sequence comes from Orobanche coerulescens, assembly GCA_033398695.1. Taxonomy (NCBI): domain Eukaryota; kingdom Viridiplantae; phylum Streptophyta; class Magnoliopsida; order Lamiales; family Orobanchaceae; genus Orobanche; species Orobanche coerulescens. The sequence goes on from CM065816.1 coordinate 117,654,271, forward strand.
ACGTTATCACTTGAGTACGACCATTTGTGAAAACCATCATAGCATCATAAGCCACCCAGGCTAATACTTATGATCATGTATGTATAAGGACTCGGTGAAAAGGGAGGACTCAGCACCATGCTTATGCGAGTCGCTACATTATTCTCTTTAGCATAGGAGGGTGTCATCTCCTAATCGTGCCAAAGAATAGGCTTTAATAAATGAACATGGCTAAGAAGGATCATCGGGGGGGTCTTTGGTGTCACACATGCTTATGAAAGCAAGACGCGGATGACATAAATATCATCATCGGTCATGAGCTCTGCTCATTACTCCACCAACGTACTTTGGTTTCTTTGATCCAACTAGTTTCTTTGTTCAAAGAAAATGTTGTCCATGACAATACCCTGGTATATGGATCATCAAATTGTCCAAACTCCAGACTATTAAAGCCTAAATGTGTCAATGTCCCAATACATCTTCTGGTTATACAAACCGATGCAAGACGGACCATATTGACTCATGAATATTTTTCCTTTCACATATTCAATACAAGTGATGCATAAGATTTTATTTCTCACAAATCATAATGAGATGCTATGAGTGATACACTTTGGCATATATATCATCGAGTCATAACATGGTTCAATTGTTACGGAACATATGTGACTAGAAAACGCCATTCGGCATTCAACAACTTGAGCATTATACCACTCATTGATTGTGATGACCTAGTCATCATAGTCACAATAGATTTATAAACCAAAATCCAAAAATATCGTGTTCCTTGAAAATAGCTTAATACGCACTCAATTTCGCTTGCAAAATTTTACAAATATGAGCATAGCGAACACTCTAACAACATAGAGACTTTATACCAGATACGATCAAAATGATCTATCATATTGAGTGCATAACATGGCAAGGTTATATGCCTAAGGTGTAACACCCCCAAGTTATTCAGGGTATATTACAGCGCCGTGAGCCCCGCCGTGGGACCCACAAGGCTAAACATACGCGGAACTATAAACTTGACCGAGAAGGTCTACATACAATGGAAAGAAAGACGATACAAATGGTATTCAAAACCATAACCAATGAAACCATATACATCACTGCACAAATCAATACCTTGGCAACACAGGCCGGAACATCAAGGAAACTGAAATACAATACTCGAGTATTTAAAAATCCATTCCAGTACAACAACACTGAATGGAGGAATCCAAGAAAATAACCGGAGACAAAACACAGTATCACACTTGCCCATCATCTTCATGCCGACCCGATACCCACCGGTCCGCTCTCCTGGAACCTGAAATACATGAAACGTATTTCCCCCATAAAGGGGTTAGCCGTCGAATAGCTAGTGCAAGTATAACAATATGAAACATAATACTTCTCGACAATAAAGTAAATGTAATCCGTCAATTCATCAATTCAAGACTAGTTATTCCGGAATGACTAAAATCTCATGACGTACGTGAATGCCGTAGAAACGGTTCGTTCAGATCATACGCCGTTACATGTAGGAATGCCGTCAAAACGGTTCGTTCGTTACATGCCAATAATACATATATGAATGCCGTAAAAACGGTTCGTTCATAATATGCCATCAATATATCTATGAATGCCGTAAAAACGGTTCGTTCATATCATGCCATCAATTCCTCTTACTTTCAAAGTCGAGAACGCACAATCATAAATGTATACTTGCCTTAATAAACGTTACCGAAGATCCCGAAGAACACGGTTCGTAGGAAGCTTGAACCACGAAGAAGACAACGAACGGAAGGGTTTCGACTCGAGTTCTTCACAAGAATTCGACCCTAACAACATAAATTCAATAAATCATCGATCATACGAGGAAGAATAATCGTAGAACGCCCGAAAACCCCTCTATGACATTTTACCGGACACCTTCAAGGCGTCGGTCAGGAACTCGACCAAAACAACGAATCGATACGATCCAACCATGGGATAACAAGAGAAATGATACAATACATCTAAATAATCATCAATCCTAAGTTAAATCGGATTAAACGGACGAAATCGAACAAAATACCCAAAAACCCCAAAATTAGATTTCTAGGAAATCGACTGGTCAGTAGATCGGAGGATGTTATAGGACGGATGATTGATGATATGAACCTCAAAACTCCATGGATATGTTGTTAAACAACATGGCTTCAATATTAGAACATGCCAAGCTGCGGAAGAGGAGAAGAAGAAGGTGAAAAATGGCCAGAAAAACGTCTGCAGGGCCTTTTATAGGGGTTGACTGCCTGCCGGACACGGCCCGTGCCGGTCGGCACGGTCGTGTTACCTGATTGGCAGCGAGGACTCGACCGTGTCTGCCCTTGACACGGTCGCGGCTGAGGCCTTCCGGCAATGCCGACCCGCCCGACAATGCCCAGGCATGACTCGGCCGTGTCCGGGACACGGTCGGGCGTGTCAGCGATCGTTCCAGCTTATCCGGAAGAGATGCACGGGCCGTGTCGGACGACACGGCCGAAGTCTGGTCGGCGAAACTCCGGCATTTCCGGGACGAGTACGGCACGGGCCGTGTCGGACGACACGGCCGAAGTTCGGCCGCGGTGATCGGCCAATAACGAGCGGGTGAGTTAAAGCGACCATAACTCTCTCGTCAGGACTCGATTGACTCACCGTTTGAACCATTGGAAAGCTAACTCGATGCTCTATAATATTGCAAGATTCAGAATTTTTGGAGTTACCAAAAATTAATGGTGATCTAACAAAGTCGAACTCCCACGTGAAAAGTCGATAAAGAACACGGAATTCAACGAACGATACCGAAACGAACTCGGATGACAAAAGTATAGAATTAATCATTTCTCGGGAAGACGAAACGGTCCCAAGCAAGTCGTCAAAATAGACTTCCGCCAAAAATAGGAAATTTCCGGGGATAAAAATTACGGTACTACATTCTACCCTCCTTAAAAGAAGTTTCGTCCGAAACTTAAAAGCAGTAGGAGAAGAAATATTTCGCCAGAAAAGCTCAACGAGATGCACAAGAACCGAAACTTACGCCCAAACGGCGAATCATCAATATAGAACACCACAATACATTACCCGAAGGCAAACCGAACCAATGCCGAAAAGATACGAATTCACAATGCCCGAAGGCTCCAACGGAAAATACCGATACATCATAATGGCCTGAAAGCCGAATGTACCCAAAGTCAGAATCATCACAAAATAGATCTCAAAGAAATCAACCTGACTGTCGGACATATCCCTCAGCGTATGAACAACCAGTCGCAAATCGTCGGACATATCCAATACAACATGGACTACGAACGATCAACCAAATAAAGCTCAAGAGGAACATCACAGTACGCCCGATCCGGAAATGTGTCCGTGCACATGTCCGCCCCGTATACAGAATCCAGAATATACGTGTGACAATGTACCTAATTAGCCTCAAGAACTACGTCTCGTGTGCACGGTCCAATGCGGAAACATCCACGCATGACCATCGAGTGCCTGGCTAAAAATCCTACACATAACCAATCGGCACGTAGACATGATTCCAGATATGCCACGATACAACAAGAAAACGAAACTCAAGGGATAAACATCCAATATAGATCATACGACTCATCAAGTGAACGATGACACACGAATAAGGAAAGATCGACACGACCAACGATATTCGAAACGACCATCCTGGGATCAGAATTCCTTAAGGACCGATTAACACGGCAACAACCACAACACCACAATTCGGGAAATCCTCAGCTCTCAACGATCACAAAATTACCGAGTTCACAAGAATAATAATGTGCTGTCTTGAGTCGGCCAACACGACAATAATAATTCAACGGATGGGAACTATCCTCGACAGTCCCAATTCAATGCGATTCTGCGTAGAATGGCCAATCGATAACAACGATACAACGGATGAGAATATCTTTGACAACGGATGGGAATTATCTTCGATAATCCCAATTCAATACCTCGATTACCTTAGAACGGTCAATCGATAATCAATAATACGATAGAATAGATGTCCCGGTGTCTTAAATCGACCACCGAAACGGAGATGACAAAAGGATATATCAAACGTCCCCAATCGGTTAACGCAACATCATAGCAACGGACCCAATTCGACGACAAAGATTCAACGATGTCTCAGAACGACATTAATCGCGAACAATAATAACCGATACATCGATACCGCGAACCGGCTATCGATAGCAACTTCACCAACAAGTATCGTAATGCCTTGAACCGGCCATTTACAAACAACAGTAATATTTGGTATGATTTGTCGACGGCGTCGTGTCAACCAATCCCTTGATATCAATACAATCATAAAGAGGCCGAGTCTCGAAATGATACACACATTCGTACACTTACACGATAACATTAATCTCATTGATTAGTACAAGTATAAAACTTGCCTCGATATCAATACATCGAATTACCAATTCAGCTTGATTTCGTCTTACGAGTTCCTCGATCCCACCAAGTTAATCTACGAACCCTTCAACCTTAACCGCAACACAACAGTCATAATCTATGATCAAACATCATATCTTATTGTAAAACGAAGGATTGATAATTAACCGGTTCGATGACGACCAACATCAATACCACCAAACCACGAACTCAATCGTTTTACCATATCTCGACTAATCACAGTCTGAACAATCCAACTCCGACGCTTACAAATCCTGTCCACAATACGAGTCGAAGTATGATGATCATATCAGCAACCAATTCGGACTAATAATAAGGGTCTAAATGTCCCAAACTCAATTCTTAAATACGAATTGACAGGGTTCCCTTCTCATATACCCATCGTTAAAATTTACTTATGACCGTTATCAATTCGAATCATCTGACTGGTTCTAAACAATAGATAATCATATTAAAAAGGTCATCAAACAATCCAATCATTCGATTTGAATACTTGCTCCATACGTATGGGCTTCCAAATTCCAAGATGAATAATAGTCTCATCAAGCTCATGATCACATTCGTATTTCCTATACGAATATTATTTCCAACACATAGTTTAGCTCTAGATATGAATATTCCATATTCCTATTCAAAACATCAACCTTCTTAAAAAAAAATTTTCATCACCTCGGATAATTCAAGAGTTCTGAAAGAGTATGAAATATCCGAAATCACGTTCAGAACAACATATCCGAGGTATATATATCTCCACGTTATCATTTCCTTCATCATGTCATTCATACAACCTCAAGAATCAGAACAAAACCCTTATCGTCATATGAAGAAGATCTCAATAATCATATCAACATCCGAATCTCTTATTACGATTCCAATAAATCTCGTCTAAAGATTATCACATGATACCAAGATTGTAACACCCGCATCCTCCAGGAATATTACACGCCGTAAACCCTTCTCACAAGGATTTACTGTGCTAAGCACAATTTCTTCACATCATTTCAAAATGTTAAAAAGACCGATGACGGTAATATTTTTCAAATACTAAAAATCATTTTCCAAATACCGTCAAAACGATCAAGGTCAAAATGCCAAAAACTCGAGTTTAGGGAATCGGTTTACGAAATAAAAATTCAGTTGGCAATATACCAAAAGCTATTTCAAAATATTCACGCAACGGATAAACGTATAATCCAATTTATGCATTTTCATCGAAATAAAACGAACATCAAAATACACGATTCCCAACACACTCCCTCCCAAGTAGTAATCCTTAAAGAAATGAACCACTATCAAATGGATACGAGGACTACCATGTATGGACGAACCACGAGGAAGAATAATGATCTCCATTCCAAGAATCATCAAAAACATCAAGAACAAAACTTAAATCCGAGCTCTCCATCTTAATCTGGTTTGAGAGAATAATCTCTCAATGTTTAGGAACTTCAAGTACTTCCCAAGGTTCTCCTATCGATCAAGGAAAGAGAATGGACAAAATGCCTCACAAAGACTCGTCAACCCTCTCTATAAAACACAGCACTAGCGCGCTAGACCTTATATTTAGCATGCGCTACATGACTAGCGTGCGCTATCCTTCCTTGACAGCGTGCGTTATCGGGCAGTCCAGAAGCTACTACACTGCTTCGAAACTCATCTAACGTACGTAATGCCCATACATTAGCGTACGCTAACAGGCGTTGACTCGATACAGTGAAATGCTCAGTAGCGTGCGCTATTCTTCGACCTTTACGCGCGCTAATCGTCGTTGACTTGCTACAGTATCGTGCCCCCATATGCCGAAAACATCCGCGATTATCGGGATTCCTTTGACCGATATGGAATTAGCGTGCGCTAATCATACGGTTTTAGCGTACGCTAGCTCTACACGACAAGCACTCGTTGACCTTATCTGAACACGCGTCGAACATGGCCGGGTCCACCCACGAAAGCTAAGATTCCATTATTGGTGATCTCGTGTTAGCGTGCGCTAACCAACATGCGTTAGCATGCGCTAATCGAATATAAAAATCAACTGGGCCTACCTGTCGGCCACCGACCGAAACTAACCCGGCCGGTCGTTACTTACTTTAGGGGTCCTCCTTAGCGTCGTAATCGAATCTCTTAGCGTGCGCTAAGTATGCACCGTAGCGTACGCTAAGTATATATCTTAGCGCGCGCTAGACATACCTTGTAGCGTGCGCTAACGTAGCTGTATTTAGCCATTTCCGCTATTCTCTACCAATATATCGACATACCAAACGATCATACGGCACAATGAATACATATACGCATTCAAGAACATTATCAAACGTTCACAACGTTCTCAAGCACAAATATCCATCAACGATATCCAACATATAAATCTAAATCACCAAGTTAACCAAGAATTATCGGATAATCCAAACAACATACTTACAAGTCTGTGAAGTCGAAGATCTCCCGTGGTACTAACATGCGACTTCCAACAAAGTCTCAACACAATACCGATACACGCTAATATCGAAATTAGCAATTTGACAAGATCTCAAGGAGGGATTCAAGTCCGTAACCACAGTCACGACTTCTTCTCCTTACATCCCACATTCAAAAGGGCACACACGTGCGGAAGTATAATCCAAATCACACCTTCTCAAAGTGACCAATTCCAAAGAATACCCAGCTAAAAACGAAACGGTCAAGAAAATACAAGAAGAGTGAGAGGACTTACAAGTACCGGTCGCACTGTGATGATGGCGAGTAGTGATCATGGGCAAATGCCGACTCAATCGACCCAAAGACCGACGGCTAGGTATCCATAAACCTAAGCTCGATACCATATTCGTAACACCCCAAGTTATTCAGGGTATATTACAGCGCCGTGAGCCCCGCCGTGGGACCCACAAGGCTAAACATACGCGGAACTATAAACTTGACCGAGAAGGTCTACATACAATGGAAAGAAAGACGATACAAATGGTATTCAAAACCATAACCAATGAAACCATATACATCACTGCACAAATCAATACCTTGGCAACACAGGCCGGAACATCAAGGAAACTGAAATACAATACTCGAGTATTTAAAAATCCATTCCAAGACAACAACACCGAATGGAGGAATCCAAGAAAATAACCGAGACAAAACACAAGATCACACTTGCCCATCATCGTCATGTCGACCCGATACCCACCGGTCCGCTCTCCTGGAACCTGACATCCATGAACCGTATTTCCCCATAAAGGGTTAGCCGTCGAATAGCTAGTGCAAGTATAACAATATGAAACATAATACTTCTCGACAATAAAGTAAATGTAATCCGTCAATTCATCAATTCAAGACTAGTTATTAATGACTAAAATCTCATGACGTACGTGAATGCCGTAGAAACGGTTCGTTCGGATCATACGCCGTTACATGTAGGAATGCCGTCAAAGCGGTTCGTTAGATTCGTTACATGCCAATAATACATATATGAATGCCGTAAAAGCGGTTCGTTCATAATATGCCATCAATATATCTATGAATGCCGTAAAAGCGGTTCGTTCATATCATGCCATCAATTCCTCTTACTTTCAAAGTCGAGAACGCACAATCATAAATGTATACTTGTCTTAATAAAGCGTTCAAGATCCCGAAGAACACGGTTCGACCGGGAAGCTTGAACCACGAAGAAGACAACGAACGGAAGGGTTTCGACTCGAGTTCTTCACAAGAATTCGACCCTAACAACATAAATTCAATAAATCATCGATCATACGAGGAAGAATAATCGTAGAACGCCCGAAAACCCCTCTATGACATTTTACCGGACACCTTCAAGGCGTCGGTCAGGAACTCGACCAAAACAACGAATCGATACGATCCAACCATGGGATAACAAGAGAAATGATACAATACATCTAAATAATCATCAATCCTAAGTTAAATCGGATTAAACGGACGAAATCGAACAAAATACCCAAAAACCCCAAAATTAGATTTCTAGGAAATCTGACCTGATTCGGTAGATCGGAGGATGTTATAGGACGGATGATTGATGATATGAACCTCAAAACTCCATGGATATGTTGTTAAACAACATGGCTTCAATATTAGAACATGCCAAGCTGCGGAAGAGGAGAAGAAGAAGGTGAAAAATGGCGGAAAAAGCGTCTGCGGGGGCCTTTTATAGGGGTTGGCCTGCCGGACACGGCCGTGCCCGGTCGGCACGGTCGTGTTACCGCGATTGGCAGCAGGACTCGACCGTGTCTGCCCACGGTCAGCGGCCCGAGGGCCTTCCGACAATGACCCGCCGCGCGGCGGATCAGGCATGACTCGGCCGTGTCCTGGGACACGGTCGGGCGTGTCAGCGATCGTTCCAGCTTATCCGGAAGAAATGCAGCCGCGGGCCGTGTCGGACGACGGCCGAGTCTGGTCGGCGAAACTCCGGCATTTCCGGACGAAATGCAGCCGCGGGCCGTGTCGGGGACACGGCCGAGTTCGGCCGTGATGATCGCCAATAACGAGCGGGTGAGTTAAACGACCATAACTCTCTCGTCCGACTCGATTGACTCACCGTTTGAACCATTGGAAAGCTAACTCGATGCTCTATAATATTGCAAGATACAGAATATTTGGAGTTACCAAAAATTAATCGTTATCTAACAAACTCGAACTCACACGACAAAAAGTCGATAAAGAACACGGAATTCAACAGAACGATACCGAAACGAACTCGGATGACAAAAAGTATAGAATTAATCATTTCTCAGGAAGACGAAACGGTCCCAAGCAAGTCGTCAAAATAGACTTCCGCCAAAAATAGAAAATTTCCGGGGATAAAAATTACGGGTACTACATAAGGGGCAAAATTACGACACAAGCATGGTGTAACACTACCATGCACACGCTTGACCTTCTTATAAGGGTGCGTATTTTGGGCTTCCCCAAGGAAACTGTTTTTCAACATTTGAAAGATGATAGTTTAGCGTACAACGCATACCAAAAACTGCATCATCTATGGCAAATTCAGCCAAAAAGAGGTTGAAAAACGTGTGTCATAAGACCACTTACAAATTCAAGATGGGAACCAAGTTGGTTGGGACAAAAGTTAGCACAATCGCTAGAAATAAGATTCCACGCAGCTTGACATTTGTTCACTAAAACAGCGATAACTCCCTTATTAGGAAGTCTATGGACGAACGGTCAGATGTTCTGGAAACTAGATTTTCGCATCTTTCTATCCATATATTGTGCACCACATGGATCATTAAACTCAGATCACAGTGCATGTTTTAATTGGCTGCTTTAGTATTTCCCAAGTTTAGTGAGAAAACAAGGTTGATACCATATCCAATGGCATAAGTGTTGATGCAAAAATATGGAAATAACAGCCATAGGTGCGTCTAAACGCAGTAGGGTGTTCGATTTATTATCTAGACTAATGATCCTTTCAGTAACTCCAACTTGGTAGACTTGCAGAGAAAGTAGGAATGTCGGTACAGCTAAGGCTGTTTAAAAACCACTAATTCCGTTTGAACTTTCAAAGCATAAACAAATACCAAAGAGGATGCGCCTAGTCATGATCAAAGTGTAGACAAAATCCACCAAAGTGCATCAAATCAACCAATTATTTTAATTCTCAATTTGCAAGTATACGTCATAATAGCCATGTTATATAGATACAACGCGGTGCATCATAATTAAGCATTTTGAACCATGAGACATAATGAATATACCATAACCAACTCGTCTTGACCATCCACTAAGATTGACTAAACATGGTCAAATATGTAAGACACATGCCTTAACAAATACTCGGAAAAGTATTCGGACCTATAGTCACACGAACTATAATCGAGGTCAATGAATTCATGTATTTACCGCAATATGCCATTGCTTAAATGTTAAAATTCATGAGAATTACTCGTACATTCTTTCATATATCATATTGCAAGGAGACGGTGCATGACTACACCCACATGCAATGTTTTATTTTAATAGGATGAAAGATGGAGTTTTCCAAGTATGGGATTGGGTCAAGACCAACGTGGTGGTCGCTCAATTCATCGTGACAAATCCGTCACAAATCGATTTTAACCACGACATATCCGTCCCAATCGATGTTTGTCCCATTTGTACGTCATAATTCCATGACTAATCATGAACAAGTCATAACTTTACCGTTACCGACAATATTCATTTTATTCAATTGTTGGTTTAAAATCGACAAAACGGCGATGTCAAATCGCACCCAAAACGTGGTGTATGCAACAACCACAAATATCGACTTTCAACAATTATCCGTGACTCTTCCAGGACTGTCACACAGTTTACTTCGACATACGAGAGTGATACCACATCTCATAGTCTCATCCACCGCAAAGTAGCGTGGGAGATAAAGAACCTAATTCCCCAATTCCCAAAAAAAATTCCCAAAAGATAGAAATTAAAAAAATGGGAACTTTAATAAAATCTTACGGGTACTTTGTTCCATATTTGCTTTGATCCTTGAACGAGAGCTTCTCTCCATATGTGTAACATATTTTCATGGTACTCGGTTCCATATTTACTTTGATCCTTGTACGGGAGCTTCTCTCCATATTTTGCACATCATCATGAGTAACATTTTTTCCTATATTCACGTAAAATATAAATATGGTAAGATTCATAAGTATACAAATCAATGAAAAAATGAATCATTAAGTAGGAAAAGATGGAGAGTTAAGAAATGCCCGGAAAGGGCTACTGGGCTCGATAATCGGCCGAAAAAGGACTTGAGCGCGGCGATGCAACAGCTCGGTATTGGATGAGGTCGGATCTCCAAATTTCCTCGTAAAAATCTGCTTCTGTTCGGCAGTAGATTTAGTAATCAATATTACTCAGAATCCAATCTCCACCGTTGAATATAAATATATTTGTGTTGGGAAATTGCTGTCAAAATTTCATACCGATCCGACGGTTAACGAATCGGAAAACATGATTTTGATACGACTGTGCTGTGCAGAAAATTTGCGCGCGGAAATTCTCTTCTCTCGTTTTTTTTTCGATTTTGATAGGTTTTCTCTCGATTGCACTAGGTTTTCAAACGGTAAATATCACGTGCATAAAACTATAGGACAATCCGGCGGTGCTTCGATCATATCGGGTCGCAGTTTTAGGTAACAGTCGGCTGGACAAAAACGATCTGAAAACGGGACTGCCAGGCGGGTCGGGTCGGGTCAGCAAAGTACAGCGGGCGAGTAGGGCAACCGAACTGTTGGGTTGGACGAAGGGCCGGAGACAACCGACTTGGACAAGTCGACGGGAGGCAGCGACGGAGGTAGGTCGCGGTGGTTCACGGGTCTGGGCGGTGATGGCGAGGGACTGAAGCAGCAGGCGATTGGATGAGCAGCGTCGTCGTGGTGGTCGCGGGTTTGCTGCGATGGGGAGGGAGGTCGCGGATCTGTCACGGTTTCGTTGGAGAAGGCGACTCTGGCTGAAATCGGGTGCGGGTTTTGGAGAAAATCCGGCTGGGTTTCCGGCTATGGGGATGAGCGGCAGCGGCAGGGGGCTAGGATTTCGGTTGTTGATGGCCCGCAGTGGGTTTTCTGGCTCTCGCGGCGGCGATCGGGATTTAGGGTTTGCAGAAAAAAATCTGATTTTTTTTTTCGAGATTTTCAGAAAAAAACGGGAGAGGAAAAAATTTCTTGCTCAGTTGGGGACTACGTGCTGATAACGTGTTTCAGGAGAAAGTAAAAGACCGTACATACGAGTCAATCAATTGTATTCATAACACTGATAGGGTTTGCAGAAAAAAATCTGATTTTTTTTTTCGAGATTTTCAGAAAAAAACGGGAGAGGAAAAAATTTCTTGCTCAGTTGGGGACTACGTGCTGATAACGTGTTTCAGGAGAAAGTAAAAGACCGTACATACGAGTCAATCAATTGTATTCATAACACTGATAGAGGGGCCTTTGTATAGGCATTACAATGAGAGTCCTTCCATACATAGGATTCCTAGATAAGGTAAGACATCTAATAGGATCCTACTAGCTCTAGAAGGATCTAGAACCTTCCATCTATGTATCTACAATCAGTATTAGGTAAGACACATCATGGGAATAATAATTCCCGGAACAATTATATATTTGTATAGTTTTCTACGGGTACCTAAAATCTATTACTCATTTATCTTGTTCTTATAGTTTGATTTGTAGTAATTGGAAAACTTTCTTAATTACAATTACAAATCTAAATTTAACCACGTGACTTTACCTACACTTAACTGTTGAGATTCTTTTCGCTGCACTTACTGACAAGTAATAACGATTTTCTGGAACATGCTGTTGGTAGTTAGTATTATATTTGCCTGCGTGTCGGTTTATTCAAAGTTTTATTAGATTAGTTGCGATATTACTTTTTAACAAGTTTTTGTTGAATTTATTTTGTGTTAACAATTTATTTTCTGATTAGATGCAGAAGGACAATCAACTTAGAGCATGGTTAGGTAAATTGGATGTTGCTAAAGATTCCTATTTTACTTCTACAAAGATAATTTTTATCGACTCACCAGCAATCTTTTCAAAATATGCAAAATTTAGGCAAATTATATCTGTTCTAAGGTTAGCAATCTGTTCTAAGGTTAGCAATCTCATAGGAGCTTTTTTTCCGATTTCAAAGTTCCCTGTCTGAGCTAGGCTCGTGTCAAGGGCTTTCTTTTTTATTTCAAAATTTCCTGTCTGAGCTAGGCTTATGTTGTCTACGCTCTGTCATGTATTCATTATTGATCATCAATGTTTCGTGTGTTAGGTCCTTGAATGTAATACCCGAGATTTTTGTTTCGATTTATTTGAATTACTTGTCATTTTGTGTCGGTTATTTTGTTCCAAAGAGGATTACTTGGAATTTCTCTCCGTTGTGTACGGTAGATGTACCGTGTTGTGATGTTTGTCGGATTAGTCGTATCAATTGTGTGCTGGTGCATGTGACATGTATGTCGTTTTTCGTAGTATGATGGTTCCCATTTCGGACCGTCACACATTCGTTGCAAACTGGAAGTCAGGTTATTCGTCGGGTAATTGCATCGCTGTACCGACTTCAGACTTGCTGTTGACGGAGCTGGTTATGTACGCAATCAGGAGTGCATTATGTACGTTACTGATGATGGATTACGTACGTAACAGTGTATGTGTTATGTACGTTAGCCTACAGGTGAATTGAGGCAACGAGATCTGGGTAGAGCATTACATACGTAACATTTTGTCCGTTACGTACGTAAGATTCATTACGTACATTATTCTTACAGCATTACGTATGTAATGTGTTGCGGCCTATTTATAGGCGGGCAACAGACTTTATTTCATGTTTTTCATCATTCATTTCTCCTTCTCTTCTTGTCGTCGACGAGATTGGTTTGAGAGGCTAGGGTTGGTCGTGATTTCATCATCCATCAACCTTCTTGAGTTCCTTACAAGGATTAATGTCATAATCCATCATTTTCCATCGGGTCGAAGGTATTGTTCTTGTATTTCTAGAGTTGTCTTTTTGGGGTTTTGTTTTTGATTTCGACCCTAGCCTGATTTTCATGACTCAGGTGGTGTAATATGATGTTACTAATCGTGTTCTACGAATTGCACATCCATATTTCGAGTTTGTTTAACTCGATTGATGATTTGTGTGTTCTTGGGGAGTATTGAACATTTAACGTTTGATTAAATGTTCTAATGAGTTCCCCTTCGGGAGTTGGGCGTGTTTTTCGTTGTTATTAACCCGGTTATTCGTAGTGATTTCGTTTTGTCGTTCCCTTGTGGAGGATATAGGTTTGGGGACTTTTGGTCGAGCTGCGGTCTTCGGAGTTGTTCGTGTGTTAATCATCAAGGCAAGTGTTATTGTCTATACAATATATATTATGCGAATTGAGGTTGTAGAATGAATTTATGTTGGTGGTTTATTTTTGTTGATTTTCAATTATATGGGTCGATTTAGATATTATGTTAAGTTCGAATCGATTGATGGTTGTTTTAGAGATATGTCAATTGAGACGAGGTGTCGGGTAGATAATACACTTTGACGTGGGTTGTAAGGATTTGGTGGTCACTGAGATGTGTGGGTTAAGTTGCGTGTTATGAGTTGGGTTAGTTGTAATGGTTTGATCAGTTGTTATGCCCGTTGATGTGTGAAGATACGTTTAGGATTGTTAGGTTGTCGTATAGCTGTGTCGGTCGTGGTTATGTGTCGGATAAGTGACCATTTCTAGCAAGTATCTTGATTATATATATTGTGATTACAGTTTGTAACGTAAGTGTGTGTGAGTTGTTCTTCCACCCGGGGAGGGTCCGACGGGGCCTCTAGGCGCCGATACTAATGGGACCGCGGAAGTGGTTTCCCACCCGGGGTGGTTCCGACGGGGACTCTGGGGGCCGATACTAATGGGTACGGTCGCGGGTTACCATGTGTGGTTTTCATCATGAGGATTATGTTGATGTTTTCGATAAATGTGATATGTCAGGAATATCACACCGTTTTGTTTTCGATGTTGAAATACATTATATATAGGATTTTGGTACTTGGCTAGAATGGCACTAGAGTATGTGTCGTATGTGTTTGGTTCCTTGGTTGTGATGTCTTGATGTCGGGTAATGGACCTTGTTATCATACATTGTGGTTTGAAGAAAGTTTGGGGTGAGATCCTAACGTTTGTGTAAAGGATGTTTTGCGGAAAATGATTTTGGGCCGAAACCCTATTATTTTTGAAAAAGATTTTATAATCTTGGACGTGAAGCTCAACAGATTTTCTGTCGTTTTTTAAAACTCCCTGGTTAATATATATTACTTTCAAGTACTTGGGTTGTACTTTAAACAGTGAAAACCTCTCGGGAACTTCTTTCATGATTTGTCGTTATTTTAATATAACTGATATTTGCGTAGTATATTTTGTATGACTTGAATACTTGTGCTAGCCATTTCAATGCTAATCCCTTAATGGGGAAATATGTATCATGCATTTAAGGTATGCTTAGTTCGTTGGAGTAACCACGGGTACGACATGGAATAATACGAGCCGCGATACTAATCAAGAGTTAGAGTCGGTATTGACGTTATTGTATTGTTGGATATCTTCAGCCTTCCGCTATATTGTATCTGGACTCCTGTGTGGGTAAGTTCAGAAATGAGTTTTTATTTGGATTTATTTCTTGTCGAGTGACCTTATCGGTCGATGTAATTTGATATTTGACCTTATCAGTCAGTGTCGGTATGTAGTTTGATCCCGGTCGGTTAAACGTCTGTCGTCTTGTGGTAATTAGCCGGGTAGATCCCTCCGTAAAAGGGGTCTACGGCGTGTAATATTCCCGATGGATTTCAGGGTGTTATAGCTATGGTATCAAAGCTTAGGTTGTGGAAACCTAGGTTGTCGGGTCGAGTCGAGTCGTGTCTTGTTGCGTCATCCGAGTTGTCGGTTAAAAAGTCGACTTGTGCGTTGTCATGTCATGTCGTTTGAGTTGTCCGTTGTGATTAGTATCGTGGAAGATCGTCTTCTTCGTGCGACCTGTGGATGTAAGTCTCCTCTTTTATATATATATATATATATATATATATTATTTTATATCTTGTGGTATAATTTTGTTTGCAAGTAGGAGGTAAGATAGGAACCATATTTGACAATTTGGGTATATTACGTGTGTAGCAATTGGGATATACTGGTAGATTGATTTTTGACTGGTACAACGTGTTGTTGAAGTTTCTGGACATTAATATGTCTCAGGAGGCGTATTGACGGCAGAGATTGTCGGAAACACAAACAGATGGTTTCGACGTATTTTTGAATCTAAGATTATATTTATGAATGATATCAGATAGTATGATGATTTGAATGCTAGATGGGCACGCGTTTGGAAACTGAATATGTTTGACTAATTATTTCTAATTGCTACAAACATGTTCTTATTGATAACTGTGTTGGCTGCGTGTGTATTTGAAAATGTTTCTGAAAATTTCATAGACTCGAGTATGTTGTGAAAAATCAGATCTTCTCAAACATTTTACTAGTACGGTTAAACGGTGGTTACTATGAATTTTGAAAATTTTCTGAAATTTTGGACAAGCTGACCGTGTATTTTCAAAGAAGAGAGTTGATTGAATCTTTCTTGCTACCTCAGTGTATGCTCGACGATACCTATATTCGTTGCGCTTGTATTTTTAAATGACTTACAAGTATTTTGCAATCTAAGTTAAGCTGGAAGATTGTCGTGATTATTTTATTGATATGCATAAGTAGTGACTGAGTGTATACATTGTTTTTAATTATAACCGTTTTGAGTTTTGACAAAGTGATCGTGCATTTTCATAGAAGCCTTTCGACAGAATACGAAGGTTATGTTTTGAAGTACTTTCGACATTTTATTAAATGTCACCGTCGTCAATCTTGTCATATTTGAAAGAATTTTAGAATGGTTTTAGCCTATTGATGTTAATTTCAAATAGTTCGAGTATATGATTTTTAAAGAAATCTTTCACACCAAAAAAAATATTGTATTTTAAAACAAAAATGTGATTTTCATGTTCAAAATAAATAAATAGTGAAAGATGAAAAATTTTACTCGACTTAAAATTTAAACTCGGATTTGGAGAAATTTTCTGAGAAGAGTCGGTCAGCGTACGCTAATGTTATTACTATCGCACGCTAATTTTGTACCTAACGCGCGTTAAGTGCTGTGTGCGGAGGATATAGATTTTTGTTTAAGTGATAGGCTAGAGTTTTGATATATTTGTCGTATTGCCGTTCCTGTTGAGGAGCTTTGGTTGAGTACCCAATATTGTGTTGCGTAGTTTCGGGTTGCTTTGTAGTCCATGTAATGTTATTTCGACATGATTTCTCTTGATGATGATGTTTTAATGGATTTTAATATTTCGGAACATGGTTTTGCAAATGATTTCAGAAAGAAACAATATCGATCTATTCCTTATAGTTTGGGTAAAACAGCCTGAGGTGCCCAAAGCGTTTTCCAATCTTATTTCGAAAAATTTTATGAACATAGATCCTAAAATATTACTATTTAAATAAATGTCCCGGGGAATTTTTGAAAAAGAATCTTATCAATGATTTACTACTATGACGTGTGATTTGTGTCTGTTTTTGTATCGGCATTGAACGTAAATTTTCTGCTGATATGGTCATGTGGTCCATCAGTTGCGAATGTAAGTTCCATTTATTCCAAATGTAATTATTGTACTCGTCTAATTTTTGTGAGTGTATATTTTGTTTGATGTTATTATTGCCTTACGTCGGTATGTTGCGCTGAATCGATATTATGGGTATTGTTTTGAGATGTTGTGTTCTGTAGTGCTGAGCGGTTGTGTGTTCAGTATGCCGAAAAGACGAGGTTGAGGTTGTAGTTGTGGACGTAGTCAAATGCATGGCGAGGCACGCGATCAGAGGCAAGTAGCCGGAGAAAATGTCATGGTTGGCAGAAATCCAATATTTGTAATGACTCATTGACGAATCTTACGTCCGTGCCAATGGAGCAGAAGAATTCAGAGGATTTATCAAGAGTAAGGGAACGGGGTCCATAAGCCTCAACCCTCGTATCAATCGGATGCGGAACCTTCTAGGCAAGCTGGAAAATCTAGGAGATCCAGGGCGGTATCGTTGATTGTGGGTAACTTGCTTAGATAGTTTAATTGTAATGTTTCGGGACATGTGCGTGCAAATTATAAGAAGCCGCTGGTAGCTTGTGTAACACCCCCAAATCCCATTGGGTTATTACAGTGCCGTGGACCCCACATCAGGTGATCCACCAGGCGAACACGACTAAAATACAACAAACTGACCAAAATGGGAAATCACAGACCCTACTATGACGTCCGACATACTATTCCGATATGGAATTTCAACGACAAGAATGGGCCTACATGGCCAAAATAAAAATACAACAACATCCCCGAGCCTTGCTCGGATAATACAAAACGACAACGACTGAACAAAAATGGAGTACTCCAACTATCTGACCAACATGAACACCAAAATATCTCGGACTAGTATCGCTCGAATGCCTCGTCGCCATCGTCATGCCCCTGTGTCTCAACTCTCTCCTCGCAAGCACCTAAAACATGAAAACATGTTCCGCCCCCACGGGGTCAGTCATCTAGAATAATGAATATCAAATACATGCACAACATGATATGCATCCAAAGGCAGAATAAACAATACAACAATGGTAATACAAGATGCTCACAAACCAAAGTAAGAATCGAGCATTCGTGGAATACTATGCCCATGGCATATGATCAATACCTGCTCAATAGGTTAGAACATAAGTGCCCAACGGCGAATCATCAATATAGAACACAACAATACATTACCCGAAGGTAAATCAAACCAACGCTGAAATAAATAAGGATCACAATGCCCGAAGGCTCAAACGGAAATACCGTTACATCACAATGGCCTGAAAGCCCTCAGCCGAAGCTGCCAAAATATCACGATGGCCTGAAAGCCGAACAGCCCGAAGCTGTAAATCATCACAATACAGATCTCAAAGAAACAAACCTGACTGTCGAACATACCCCTCTGGCGTATGAACGCTTAATCACAAAACGTCGAACACATCCACACATTTAAATGGACTATGAACGAACAAAATTGTATGGCTCAATGATGGACATCACAGTACGCCCGATCCGGAAATGTGTCCGTGCACATGTCCACCCCGTATACGGAATCCAGAAATATACGTGGGACAATGTACCTAATTAGCCTCACGAACTACGTCTCGTGTGCACGGTCCAATGCGGAAACATCCACGCATGACCATCGTGTGCCTGGCTAAAAATCCTACACAATAACCAATCGGAACGCAGATATGATTCCGGATATGTCACGACACAACATGACAACGAAACTCAAAGGATAACACATCCAATACGGATCATACGACTCACCAAGTGAACGATGACATACGAATAATGAAAGATCGACACGACCAACGATATTCAAAACAACCATCCTGGGATCAAAATCCCTAAGGACCGATTAACACGAGCAACAATCACAACACAACAATTCGGGAATCCTCAATCCTCAACGATTACAAAATTACCGAGTTCACAAGAATAATAGTGTGCTGCCTTGAGTCGGTCAACACGACAATAAAAATTCAACGGATGGGAACTATCCTCGACAGTCCCAATTCAATACTTCGATTACCGTAGAACGGCCAATCGATAACAATTATACAATGGATGGGAATTATCTTTTTGACAACGGATGGGAATTATCTTTGATAATCCCAATTCAATATATCGATTACCGTTAGAGCGGACAATCGATAACAATTATACAATGGATGGGAATTATCTTTTTAACGACGGATGGGAATTATCTTTGATAATCCCAATTCAATATATCGATTACCGTTAGAGCGGACAATCGATAATAATTATACAACGGATGGGAATTATCTTTGATAATCCCAATTCAATATATCGATAACCTTCAGAACGGTTAACCGATAACAATTGTACAACGGATGTCTCGGCACCTTTAATCGGTTACCGATAACGAAGATGATAATCGAATACGTCAATGCCTTCAATCGGCCAAAACGACGTCAATAGAAAAACACTGATATCAATAACGACGATTCACAAAAAATATCTTGATGGAACATCAATCAATAACAACAATCGATACGTCGATGCCGCGAACCGGCTATCAACAACAATATCTCAAGGGAACATCAATCAACAATAACAATCGATATGTCAATACCGCGAACAGGCTATCGACAAATATATTACCAACAAGTATCGCAATGCCTTAAATCGGCCATTTACGAACAACAATAATATTTGGCATAATTTGCTGAAGGGTATCGTATCAAACAATCCCATAATATCAACAAAATCATAAGGAGACCAAGTCTCGAAATGATACACACATTCATACACATACATGATAACATTAATCTCATTGACCAGTACAAGTATAAAACTTGCCTCAAACCGAAGGCGAGAAAGTCCTTCCACGATCAACGTCCTACCACGAATCGATCAACGCGTCCTCCGACAATCACAAGCACTCGAACAACCTTGAATGAAATACAATTCATTCGATAACACGATATCGACCGAAAACAACACAATAGATAATTCCGATTCCAACACGAACACATACTATACTCATATTTATCCGTATACACACATATATATAATATATATATATATAATATACATACGGTACATACATTACTAACACACACTCACTTTACATAATATATATATATATGTATGTATATATATATATACTGCACATGCACATATATATATATATATATATATATATTTATACACACCCACACACTTTACATAATATATACATCACATATATATATTCACCTGCACATGCACACACCACTATCCACAATATATATATTTATACAACACACTACACAACACACACAATATATATATAACACACAGCACACACAATACACATATATATATATACCTGTACACACACACAGCTTTATACATTATATATATATATACACAGAACACACACAAACTCACAAAACACACACACAAACTCACAAAACACACACATAAAAACTAACCAGAAGAGTCGATCGGCCGGCAACCCTCGCCGGAATCCGGTCAGAAAACAAAACTCGGCCGCCGGAAAAACTGACCCGCCGGACCTCATCCAACTCCAGCCCGTTTCCGTCCATGGCCGGTTTTCACCTTCTCCGCCTGCAACTCCTCGCCGGAAGTTTGCCGCGCCTCCGTTCCGCCATCCGTTCCGGACAGAAACTACCTCCGGTCGCCGGAAACAATGGAGAAGCGTCCATGGCCGGAATCCATGAAGAACCGACGCCTGAGCTCCGTCTCGCCAGAAGAAAAAAATATGCCGGAACAGCTCGACCGGATTTGCAAAGCCTTCCGATCCGGAAATTCCGATCGGCCGCCGCCGAGCTCTGGTCGTCGCTGGAGATGTCAGCAAACTCCGGTTGTCAACTCCCATCCGTCGTCGGAAATGAAGAAGCCGGATGCCCGTCCTAACTCTACCTCGTCGAAAAAAAACGAGAGAGAAGGAGAGAGAGGATGGCGAGAGAGAGAGAGGAATGAGAGTTGCAGGAAAAAAAAAATGAAAGAGAGGAAAGGGACGATAGAGAAAGGTGATGGAGAGAGAGATGACATAATATATATATATATATATATATATATATATATATATATATATATATATATATATATATATAACGTGAGTAGGTGAGGGAGAGAGAGATGACAAAAGTGATAGACTTATTTATATATATATATAAAATGATACTCCAAAGATGCTCTGGCCCTACCAGTTGAAGGTTGACTACGAGGAAGGTTCTTACCACCGACCACGCATTACGTACGAAAACCTCAGGACGTAACGTACGTAATCGCAACAAATTAGCGTACGTAATGCTACACAGGTAGCGTACGCTATGGCTATAAACTTAGCCAAAATTCCAAATTCGCCAAGCAACAACCAAACGACGAAACCAAACCGACGACCAGTATAAATATTTCGATCCCGAAATATTCTAATACAATATACATTGTATCGGTCCAAACAAAAACACTTGTACAATTCCAAATGAATACGTACAACTCAACAGTAACACGAAAAAAAATTACCCCCGGATATTACATACCCCCCCTTAAAAAGAGTTTCATCCCCGAAACTCAGGGTGCACAATTCGGGGCACAGACTATTCATCAAGATAAGAAAACAACATCTCCAGGAATACTCCTCAACACGAGCAATTCCGCCTAAGCAACTGGGCCGACCCCACGGGTCCCCACGCCTCTTCTGCCTGAACAAGGCGAAAAAAAATCAAGTGATAAAGACACTCAATCAAATGCGAGATTAGCCGAATCATGACTCTCCTGCTAGAGACCAGCCAGGAAGTCGTACTAACCGCATGACTCGTAACACTGGCGTACACGCCCCGCGAATACCGCCCATTGTACATGTCTACGATCATCGGTGTACACTTCCCCGTTCTCGTCAGCATCGAACGCCCATGTAATCACGGACTCGCACCACAAAAAAAATAACAACGCACGAATAGTCCTCGAGACCATATCAACCGCACGCCCAACTCCTCATAACTTGACGTCTCGAATCACAATGAACGATTACCCAGATCATCACAAAAATCTCGGGTACAGGACTAAAAGGAAAGAAAATCACATCAAATGATTCAAGTGTCAAGATTCTCAGATACAATGATTACAAGATAGATGAACCATAAATGGTTCGCAACCACAATACTAAAATACAGACCAAGTCAAACATCAATCCGAAAGACAAGGAAAATACAAATCAAGGTTACATCTCAAATGTACCCGAAATCAACATCCTCCAGATCATCGAGCTCCTCGATCTCATCGACTCGAGGAAGACCCTAATCTGAACTCGCTACTCCCCCTCGGGTGTCCATACCTCTGGCTCCTGAAGCCCGATATGACCCCTTGGATGAAGTACGGACTGAAGTGACAAAATCTCTCGAGGCCCGTGAGATCTCTCGAGATCTACTGGCACTAGAACTCCTGCAGTATTCTGAAGGTGTCCCTGCCTCCCACACAGAAAATAAATAATAGCTGGAACCGTACATCGAGTACTAACATGCCCCGCTGAATCACAATTAAAACAAATAACAGTCGAACTCGTCGCCTGAGAAGAAAAAGCTTTCCCGATCTGGCCGACTAGGAAATGACCTCTTGGACGTCGGAGCTCGATGTCCCTCTGAACGAATCGGCATCCTAGTCCTCTCACCAGAAGAAACTGAAGGATCCTTCTGAGTAAGCTCCTCGATCGAAAGTTCTGCTCCAAGAGCCTTCTCGATGAATTCGCCAAGTGAACTACAATTGTGATTGAACAACTGCATCCTCAACCGCGGGTTCAACCTCTTGTTAAAATACTTGATCTTATCCGCCTCAGTACGGATAACAGATGAAGTAAACTGAAGAAGTCCTTGAAACTTCTCAGCATTAACAATAACACCCTCGTCCTCGACGGATTCAGGGTTCAAAACCTCCGACAACTTGGCTTCCCGAAGTGGAGCCGGATAATACCTCTCTAACATGAGAGTCTTGAACTCGATCCAAACACAATCACGATCGGTGGGTTCTCGAGCACGACTCCGAAAATGATTCGTCAGCCAACAAAGTATTGATACGAGGTTTCGGGTTTTAGCCCACTCTGCGGCCTCTACCCCCTCTGTCACGTCCTCTTTCCAGACTGAAAGAATAACGTTCAATCATGACCACAACACAATTACGCCTCAACGGCCAGAATGCTAGGTCAACGCCAAACATGAGTATACATAATCAACAGATAAACGATCACATCGATCGCGCTAATCATAGCCGATACAGAGCCCACACACTCCAAAGCAAATAATCATAAATCAATCGCACCCGATCGTCACATACAAGGGTCAACAAAACATGTATAATCAATAACATAATGAATGTATTCACATAAAAGAGAATAGAGTCCTTACACAGGTCATACGAAGATTCGAGGTCTTGCGATACTAGTCTTCACTGACGACGACTCGATGAAAGAATGACTCATGTAGTCGTCCAACTATCACGACTCACAAAACCCGACTGTCCAGATTGTCATAACCTGACAGCCCCACTACTACCGCCTTGGTAGAGCCACATAACACACAAGCCAGGGTATCTCACAACCCAATTCTCCGATACCATCTTCTGTAACACCCCCAAATCCCATTGAGTTATTACAGTGCCGTGGACCCCATATCAGGTGATCCACCAGGCGAACACGACTAAAATACAACAAACTGACCAAAATGGGAAATCACAGACCCTACTATGACGTCCGACATACTATTCCGATATGGAATTTCAACGACAAGAATGGGCCTACATGGCCAAAATAAAAATACAACAACATCCCCGAGCCTTGCTCGGATAATACAAAACGACAACGAC
This sequence comes from Orobanche coerulescens, assembly GCA_033398695.1. Lineage (NCBI taxonomy): Eukaryota > Viridiplantae > Streptophyta > Magnoliopsida > Lamiales > Orobanchaceae > Orobanche > Orobanche coerulescens. Next base: position 117,678,640 of record CM065816.1, read on the forward strand.
TGAACAAAAATGGAGTACTCCAACCGTATCGACCAACATGAACACCAAAATATCTCGGACTAGTATCGCTCGAATGCCTCGTCGCCATCGTCATGCCCCCGTGTCTCAACTCTCTCCTCAAGCACCTAAAACATGAAAACATGTTCCGCCCCCGGGTCGGGTCATCCAGAATAATGAATATCAAATACATGCACAACATGATATGCATCCAAAGGCAGAATAAACAGTACAACAATGGTAATACGAGATGCTCACAAACCAAAGTAAGAATCGAGCATTCGTGGAATACTATGCCCATGGCATATGATCAATACCTGCTCAATAGGTTAGAACATAAGTGCCCAACGACGAATCATAAATATAGAACACAACAATACATTACCCGAAGGTAAATCAAACCAACGCTGAAATAAATAAGGATCACAATGCCCGAAAGCTCAAACGGAAATACCGTTACATCACAATGGCCTGAACGCCCTCAGCCGAAGCTGCCAAAATATCACGATGGCCTGAAAGCCGAACAGCCCGAAGCTGTAAATCATCACAATACAGATCTCAAAGAAGCAAACCTGACTGTCGAACATACCCCTCTGGCGTATGAACGCTTAATCAAAAAATGTCGAACACATCCACACATTTAAATGGACTATGAACGAACAAAATTGTATGGCTCAATGATGGACATCATAGTATGCCCGATCCGGAAATGTGTCCGTGCACATGTCCACCCCGTATACGGAATCCAGAAATATACGTGGGACAATGTACCTAATTAGCCTCACGAACTACGTCTCGTGTGCACGGTCTAATGCGGAAACATCCACGCATGACCATCGTGTGCCTGGCTAAAAATCCTACACAATAACCAATCGGAACGCAGATATGATTCCGGATATGTCACGACAGAACATGACAATGAAACTCAAAGGATAACACATCCAATACGGATCATACGACTCACCAAGTGAACGATGACATACGAATAATGAAAGATCGACACGACCAACGATATTCAAAACAACCATCCTGGGATCAAAATCCCTAAGGACCGATTAACACGAGCAACAATCACAACACAACAATTCGGGAATCCTCAATCCTCAACGATTACAAAATTACCGAGTTCACAAGAATAATAGTGTGCTGCCTTGAGTCGGTCAACACGACAATAATAATTCAACGGATGGGAACTATCCTCGACAGTCCCAATTCAATACTTCGATTACCGTAGAACGGCCAATCGATAACAATTATACAATGGATGGGAATTATCTTTTTGACAACGGATGGGAATTATCTTTGATAATCCCAATTCAATATATCGATTACCGTTAGAGCGGACAATCGATAATAATTATACAATGGTGGGAATTATCTTTTTGACAACGGATGGGAATTATCTTTGATAATCCCAATTCAATATATCGATTACCGTTAGAGCGGACAATCGATAATAATTATACAACGGATGGGAATTATCTTTGATAATCCCAATTCAATATATCGATAACCTTCAGAACGGTTAACCGATAACAATTGTACAACGGATGTCTCGGCACCTTTAATCGGTTACCGATAACGAAGATGATAATCGAATACGTCAATGCCTTCAATCGGCCAAAACGACGTCAATAGAAAAACACTGATATCAATAACGACGATTCACAAAAAATATCTTGATGGAACATCAATCAATAACAACAATCGATACGTCGATGCCCCGAACCGGCTATCAACAACAATATCTCAATGGAACATCAATCAACAATAACAATCGATATGTCAATACCGCGAACCGGCTATCGACAAATATATTACCAACAAGTATCGCAATGCCTTAAATCGGCCATTTACGAACAACAATAATATTTGGCATAATTTGCCGAAGGGTATCGTATCAAACAATCCCCTGATATCAACAAAATCATAAGGAGACCAAGTCTCGAAATGATACACACATTCATACACATACATGATAACATTAATCTCATTGACCAGTACAAGTGTAAAACTTACCTCAAACCGAAGGCGAGAAAGTCCTTCCACGATCAACGTCCTACCACGAATCGATCAACGCGTCCTCCGACAATCACAAGCACTCGAACAACCTTGAATGAAATACAATTCATTCGATAACACGATATCGACCGAAAACAACACAATAGATAATTCCGATTCCAACACGAACACATACTATACTCGTATTTATCCATATACATACATATATATAATATATATATATAATATACATACGGTACACACATTACTAACACACACTCACTTTACATAACATATATATATATATATATGTATATATATATACTGCACATGCACACACTTCAAATAATATGTACATCACATATATATATATTCACTTGCTAATGCACACACCACTATCCACAATATATATATTTATACAACACACTACACAACACACATAATATATATAACACACAGCACACACAATACATATATATATATATATTATACATTATATATATATACACAGAACACACACAAACTCACAAAACACACACACACAAACTCACAAAACACACACATAAAAACTAACCAGAAGAGTCGATCGGCCGGCAACCCTCACCGGAATCCGGTCAGAAAACAAAACTCGGCCGCCGGAAAAACTGACCCGTCGGACCTCGTCCAACTCCAGCCCGTTTCCGTCCATGGCCGGTTTTCACCTTCTCCGCCTGCAACTCCTCGCCGGAAGTTTGCCGCGCCTCCGTTCCGCCGTCCGTTCCGGACAGAAACTATCTCCGGTCGCCGGAAACAATGGAGAAGCGTCCATGGCCGGAATCCATGAAGAACCGGCGCCTGAGCTCCGTCTCGCCAGAAGAAAAAAATATGCCGGAACAGCTCGACCGGATTTGCAAAGCCTTCCGATCCGGAAATTCCGATCGGCCGCCGCCGAGCTCTGGTCGTCGCCGGAGATGTCAGCAAACTCCGGTTGTCAACTCCCGTCCGTCGCCGGAAATGAAGAAGCCGGCTGCCTGTCCTAACTCTACCTCGTCGAAAAAAAAAGAGAGAGAAGGAGAGAGAGAGAAAGGATGGCGAGAGAGAGAAAGGAATGAGAGTTGCAGGAAAAAAAAAATGAAAGAGAGGAAAGGGACGAGAGAGAAAGGTGAGGGAGAGAGAGATGACATAATATATATATATAAAACGTGAGTAGGTGAGGGAGAGAGAGATGACAAAAGTCATAGACTTATTTATATATATATATATAAAATGATATTCCAAAGATGCTCTGGCCCTACCAGTCGAAGGTTGACTATGAGGAAGGTTCCTACCACCGACCACGCATTACGTACGAAAACCTCAGGACGTAACGTACATAATCGCAACCAATTAGCGAACGTAATGCTACACAGGTAGCGTACGCTATGGCTATAAACTTAGCCAAAATTCCAAATTCGCCAAGCAACAACCAAACGACGAAACCAAACCGACGACCAGTATAAATATTTCGATCCCGAAATTTTCTAATACAATATACATTGTATCGGTCCAAACAACAACACTTGTATAATTCCAAATGAATACGTACAACTCAACAGTAACACGAAAAAAAATTACCCCCGGATATTACAGCTTGTTATAATTGTGGACACGAGGGGCATCGAGTGCAGTAATGTGATGAAATTCCTAGATCAAACGTGACCATTGAGAGGGTCATTCCTATGACAGAGACGGGTCCAGAAAGTAAGAGACAGAAGGTTTCGAGCAGCTCCTCGCGGGGGCAGAGAAACGAGTCCCGCGAACCTGATGATTCGAATCGTTTTTCTAGGAAGATTCTTCGTTCGTTTGATCAGCCTAAGAATCTTACTCCAGTGGTGAGTAAGGTAAGCGGTGCGAAGATGTGTTTCAATTGTAGCCGTATGGGCCATACTCGGAAGAATTATCGCTCGCCGCAGATCAACTGTTTCAAATGCGGTCATTAGGGATAGCAAGCGGTTCAATGCGAGACTGTCGTTTAGATGTTCGGGAGCCGAAGACCCGTTCCTACTCGTGGAGGGCCTAGTGGGGCCCAGTGATGTTACTGCGTGCCATATTGTGGGTTATATTTTGTGTGAAGATTTGATATTTGTTGTGAATCTTTTTGCTTCGTTTGTGTTCTACCTTGTTATTTTATTTAAATTTCGGGATGAAATTTATTTTTGTGGGGTAGAATGTAATACCCGAGATTTTTGTTCCGATTAATTTGAATTACTTGTCATTTTGTGCCGGTTATTTTGTTCCAAAGAGGATTACTTGGAATTTCTCTCCGTTGTGTACGGTAGATGTACTGTGTTGTGATGTTCGTCGAGTGTGACTTAGTGTATACATTGTTTTTAATTGTAACCGTTTTGAGTTTTGACAAAGTGATCATGCATTTTCATAGAAGCCTTGCGACAGAATACAAACGTTATGTTTTGAAGTACTTTCGACATTTTATTAAATGTCACCGTCGTAAATCTTGTCATATTTGAAAGAATTTTAGAATGGTTTTAGCCTATTAATGTTAATTTCAAATAATTTGAGTATATGATTTTTAAAGAAATCTTTCACACCAAAAAAAAAAATATTGTATTTTAAAACAAAAATGTGATTTTCATTTTCAAAATAAATAAATAGTGAAAGATGAAAAATTTTACTCGACTTAAAATTTAAACTCGGATTTGGAGAAATTTTCTGAGAAGAGTTAGTCAGCGTACGCTAATGTCATTATTATCGCACGCTAATTTTGTACCTAACGCGCGTTAAGTGCTGTGTGCGGAGGATATAGATTTTTGTTTAAGTGATAGGCTAGAGTTATGATATATTTGTTGTATTACCGTTCCTTTTGAGGAGCTTTGGTTGAGTACCCAATGTTGTGTTGCGTAGTTTCGGGTTGCTTTGTAGTCCAAGTAATGTTATTTCGACATGATTTCTCTTGATGATGACGTTTTAATGGATTTTAATATTCTGGAACATGGTTTTGCAAATGATTTCAGAAAGAAACAATATCGATCTATTCCTTATAGTTTGGGTAAAACAGCCCGAGGTGCCAAAAACGTTTTCCAATCTTATTTCGAAAAATTTTATGAACATAGATCTTAAAATATTACTATTTAAACAAATGTCCCGGGGAATTTTTGAAAAAGAATGTTATCAATGATTTACTACTATGACGTGTGATTCATGTCTTTTTTTATATCGGCATTGAACGTAAATTTTCTGCTGATATGGTCATGTGGTCCATCAGTTACGACTGTAAGTTTCATTTATTGCAATTGTAATTATTGTACTCGTGTAATTTTCGTGAGTGTATATTTTGTTTGATGTTATTATTGCCTTACGTCGGTATGTTGCGCTGAATCGATATTATGGGTATTGTTTTGTGATGTTGTGTTCCGTAGTGCTGGGCAGTTGTGTGTTCAGTATGCCGAAAAGACGAGGTCGAGGTTGTAGTTGTGGACGTAGTCAGAAGCATGGTGAGGCACGTTGTAATATCCGCATTTTTCTTTTCTCTTGATATTCTCATTTCGGTGTATTTCCGCTTTTGGCAACTCGTTTGTAACCGTATTGACATTTCAAGAATAATTAATATTAGACTTTTTGTCTTTCGAGCTTGTTTCGGACTCGCTTTACTCGATTCGGTGTTTTATATTGTTTTCATCGCTATCTCGTGTATTCTCGTAAATCGTCGTACGGAACCGCCGTTGCGGGGTTGCCGAGGATCCATCTCACGTTATTATGCGTGTTGTGAGCTTTTGGTTGATTTTTCGACCATGTGTCGTACATTTCGGATGTTTTGGGCCGTTTTGTAATTTCCCAAAGTCTTGGGTAATTACGTTGTTGATGTTGTTCCGAATCCCGGACAGTCGGGAATATGTTCTCTTCATCATTTGAGTTCATTGCCGGGAATTATTTACGTTCGTACCATCGTGAATTATTCACCGTTGTATTTCGACTCTTTTTCGGTACCTCCCTTGTCTATTTCTGGCCTGTACTTCTCTGGAAGGGATGTTACGTACATAACACACCTTTTGGTTACGTACGTAACGGCCTGTGTAAAATAGTACAGGCATTTCTGCCTTTTTGGTTACGTACGTAAGGCCCTTAAGGCTTACGTACGTAACACAGCTTACGTACGTTAGCAATTGGTGGCTAACGTACATAACACATCATGAGTTATAAACCCAGGAGTTGACCGTTTTCAGTCGTTTTTCATCTCTCCTCTCTTCTCTCCGACTCCAGCGACTTTCTTGGTGCTTTCCGGCGATTTGAAGCTTTGTAACTCCGAGCCATCATCTTCTTCGAGTTTTTGGAGTATATTATCAACATCTAATCGTGTTCTTCGTCTTTAATTCGAGGTAAACTCCTAAAACCTTGTTTTGGGTAAATTGGAGGATTTCACGTTTTCGTCCGATTCGTTCCGTATGATAGATTAATTCATAATGAATATGATTAATCTTGTTGGTATTGTTGGTTTTCCTATGGATTCATGGTATATTTCGTGGTATTTTTGTAATCGAGAGGGTTTGGTTGTGGTCCGCCCTCGTTATGTTTTTATACGAGTATACATGAATCGTAGGCGGGTTTTCGGGTGTTTTCCAATTACGTATTCGCTTAGGATTGGTGGTCATTGTGTTCTTCGAATTGTTATGTTCGTAATTGTCGGTCCCTAGCATTCGTCGACGTCTTTCCTTCCGTTCGTTGCGTCGTCTATTATTCAAGGCAAGTAATTCTTGGAAACCTTTATGCTTAACGTGAAATGGTAATGTACATTATGTGTGCTTTACTCACCTCGGGAGGGTCCGACGGGGCCTCGAGGGAATCTACGACTTCGTCCTGGATTCATGAGTTTGTTTCGCTAGCCAGCTCGAGAGGATCCTTAGAGGCCTCGAGTGGGATTCGTGGCTTCATCCCGGTCCTAGGTGATGTGTGTGCTTGATTTGTTTTATGAATGTGGCCAGCTCGGGAGGGTCCTTAGAGGCCTCGAGTGGGATTCGTGGCTTCGTCCCGGTCCTAGGCAAATCGATTGTGACTGTTTGTTTCCGGAAAAAACATGTCTGGTTTTTGGTTTTGAAATGACTTTGGTGCATGTACTATGAAATGTGTAAGCGATTGGTTTGCCTTGATTACTTGTATTAGCGTAATTACTAACCCCTCTGGGAACCCATTGTGGGGAAATTCTTGTAATGAATTTCAGGTTATGATCATCCGGACGAGCGAGTGCTGGGACAGTACGAGGATGCTGTCCAGGGTTGTTGACATGTGCATTGAGTCCTTTTATTTCCGTTGTTCCATTCGATATGGTTGTTGTCTACTTTTGAAACTTATAGATTGTACTCGCGAGTACTTAGGCTTTTCTCTTCGGATTATGTTTTGAATTCATGGGGGTTATTTATGTTTGCCATTGTTGATTATTCCGCCGGTTGTACCGGGCGTATTATTTGATTTTCAACTGGATGATGTGTGTTTTTACTGTGGTAAGTTTGTGCCTAGCCTGGTGGGTCCCATGTAGGGGCCCACGGCACTGTAATATACCTTGAATATCTCGGGGGTGTTACACACGTTATCAGAGGCAAGTAGCCGGAGAGAATGTCATTGTTGGCAGAAATCCAATGTTTGTAATGACTCATTGACGAATCTTACGTCCGTGGCAATGGAGCAGAAGAATTCAGAGTATTTATCAAGAAGTAAGGCAACGGGGGTCCATAAGCCTCAATCCTCGTATCAATCGGATGCGGAACCTTCTAGGCCAGCTGGAAAATCTAGGAGATCCAGAGCGGTATCGTTGATTGTGGGTAACTTGCCTAGATGGTTTAATTATAATGTTTCGGGACATGTGCGTGCAAATTATAAGAAGCTGCTGGTAGCTTGTTATAATTGTGGACACGAGGGGCATCGAGTGCAGTAATGTGATGAAATTCCTAGATCAAACGTGACCATTGAGAGGGTCATTCCTATGACAGAGACGAGTCCAGAAAGTAAGAGACAGAAGGTTTCGAGCAGCTCCTCGCGGGGGCAGAGAAACGAGTCCCGCGAACCTGATGATTCGAATCGTTTTTCTAAGAAGATTCTTCGTTCATTTGATCATCCTAAGAATCTTACTCCAGTGGTGAGTAAGGTAAGCGGTGCGAAGATGTGTTTCAATTGTAGCCGTATGGGCCATACTCGGAAGAATTATCGCTCGCCGCAGATCAACTGTTTCAAATGCGGTCATTGGGGATAGCAAGCGGTTCACTGCGAGACCGTCGTTTAGATTTTCGGGAGCCGAAGACCCGTTCCTACTCGTGGAGGGCCTAGTGGGGCCCAGTGATGTTACTGTGTGCCGTATTGTGGGTTATGTTTTGTGTGGAGATTTGATATTTGTTGTGAACCTTTTTGCTTCGTTTGTGTTCTACCTTGTTATTTTATTTAAGTTTTCGGGACAAAACTTATTTTTGTGAGGTAGAATGTAATACCCGAGATTTTTGTTCCGATTAATTTGAATTACTTGTCATTTTGTGCCGGTTATTTTGTTCCAAAGAGGATTACTTGGAATTTCTCTCCATTCTGTACGGTAGATGTACCGTGTTGTGATGTTCGTCGAGTGTGACTTAGTGTATACATTGTTTTTAATTGTAACCGTTTTGAGTTTTGACAAAGTGATCGAGCATTTTCATAGAACCCTTGCGACAGAATACAAACGTTATGTTTTGAAGTACTTTCGACATTTTATTAAATGTCACCGTCGTAAATCTTGTCATATTTGAAAGAATTTTAGAATGGTTTTAGCCTATTAATGTTAATTTCAAATAATTTGAGTATATGATTTTTAAAGAAATCTTTCACACCAAAAAAAATATTGTATTTTAAAACAAAAATGTGATTTTCATTTTCAAAATAAATAAATAGTGAAAGATGAAAAATTTTACTCGACTTAAAATTTAAACTCGGATTTGGAGAAATTTTCTGAGAAGAGTTAGTCAGCGTACGCTAATGTCATTATTATCGCACGCTAATTTTGTACCTAACGCGCGTTAAGTGCTGTGTGCGGAGGATATAGATTTTTGTTTAAGTGATAGGCTAGAGTTATGATATATTTGTCGTATTACCGTTCGTGTTGAGGAGCTTTGGTTGAGTACCCAATGTTGTGTTGCGTAGTTTCGGGTTGCTTTGTAGTCCATGTAATGTTATTTCGACATGATTTCTCTTGATGACGACGTTTTAATGGATTTTAATATTCCGGAACATGGTTTTGCAAATGATTTCAGAAAGAAACAATATCGATCTATTCCTTATAGTTTGGGTAAAACAGCCCGAGGTGCCAAAAGCGTTTTCCAATCTTATTTCGAAAAATATTATGAACATAGATCTTAAAATATTACTATTTAAACAAATGTCCCGCGGAATTTTTGAAAAAGAATGTTATCAATGATTTACTACTATGACGTGTGATTCGTGTCTTTTTTTGTATCGGCATTGAACGTAAATTTTCTGCTGATATGGTCATGTGGTCCATCAGTTACGACTGTAAGTTCCATTTATTGTAATTGTAATTATTGTACTCGTGTAATTTTTGTGAGTGTATATTTTGTTTGATGTTATTATTGCCTTACGTCGGTATGTTGCGCTGAATCGATATTATGGGTATTGTTTTGTGATGTTGTGTTCCGTAGTGCTGAGCAGTTGTGTGTTCAGTATGCCGAAAAGACGAAGTCGGGGTTGTAGTTGTGGACGTAGACAGAAGCATGATGAGGCACGTGATTAGAGGCAAGTAGCCGGAGAGAATGTCATTGTTGGCAGAAATCCAATGTTTGTAATGACTCTATCATTGACGAATCCTACGTCCGTGGCAATGGAGCAGAATAATTTAGAGGATTTATCAAGAAGTAAGGGAACGAGGGTCCATAAGCCTCAACACTCGTATCAATCGGATGCGGAACCTTCTAGGCCAGCTGGAAAATCTAGGAGATCCAGGGCGGTATCGTTGACTGTGGATAACTTGCCTAGATGGTTTAATTGTAATGTTTCGGGACATGTGCGTGCAAATTATAAGAAGCCGCTGGTAGCTTGTTATAATTGTGGACACGAGGGGTATCGAGTGCAGTACTGTGATGAAATTCCTAGATCAAACGTGACCATTGAGAGGGCCATTCCTATGACAGAGACGGGTCCAGAAAGTAAGCGACAGAAGGTTTCGAACAACTCCTCATGGGGGTAGAGAAACGAGTCCCACGAACCTGATGATTCGAATCATTTTTCTAGGAAGACTCTTTGTTCGTTTGATCAGCCTAGGAATCTTACTCCAGTGGTGAGTAAGGTAAGAGGTGCGAAGATGTGTTTCAACTGTAGCCGTGTGGGCCATATTCGGAAGAATTATCGCTCGCCGCATATCTACTGTTTCAAATGCGGTCATTGGGGATAGCAAGCGGTGCACTGCGAGACCGTCGTTTAGATGTTCGGGAGCCGAAGACCCACTCCTACTCGTGGAGGGCCTAGTGGGGCCCAGTGATGTTACTGCGTGCTGTATTGTGGATTATGTTTTGTGTGGACATTTAATATTTGTTGTGAAACTTTTTACTTTGTTTGTGTTCTACCTTGTTATTTTATTTAAGTTTCGTGTCGAAACTTACTTTTGTGGGGTAGAATGTAATACCTGAGATTTTTGTTCCTATTAATTTAAATTACTTGTCATTTTGTGCCGGTTATTTTGTTCCAAAGAGGATTACTTGGAATTTCTCTCCGCTGTGTACGGTAGATGTACCGTGTTGTGATGTTCGTCGAGTGTGACTTGTCGTTGGATTAGTCGTATCAGTTGTGTGCTGGTGCGTGTGACATATATGTCATGTTTCGTAGTATGATAGTTCCCATTTCGGTCCGTCACACATTCGTTGCAAACTGGAGTTGGGTTAATCATCAGGCAGTTGCATCGCTGTACCGACTTCAGACCTGCTGTTGATGGAGCCGGTTACGTACGCTATCAGGAGAGCATTACGTACGTTACTGATGATGGATTACGTATGTAACAGTGTAAATGTTACCTATGTTAGCCTACAGGTGAATTGAGGCAGCGACCTCTGAGTAGAGCATTACGTACGTAACATTTTGTCCGTTACGCACGTAAGATTCATTACGTACGTTATTCTTACAGTATTACATACGTAATGTGTTGCGGCCTATTTATAGGCTGGCAACAGGCTTCATTTCGCATTTTTCACCATTCTTTTCTCCTTCTCTTCTTGCGGTCGATGAGATTGGTTCGAGAGACTAGGGTTGGTCGTGATTTCATCATCCATCAACCTTCTTGAATTCCTAACAAGGATTAACATCATATAATCCATCATGTTCCATCAGATCGAAGGTATTGTTCTTGTTTTCCTAGAGTTGACTTTTTGGGGTTTTGTTCTTGATTTCGACTCTAGCCTGATTTTGATGAATCAGGTGGTGTAATATGATGTTATTAATCATGTTCTACGGACCGCACAACCATATTACGAGTTTGTTTAACTCGATTGACGATTTGTGTGTTCTTGGGGAGTATTGAACATTTAACATTTGATTAAATGTTCTAATGAGTTCCCCTTCGGGAGTTGGGCGTGTTTTCCGTTGTTATTAACCCGGTTACTCATAGTGATTTTGTTTTGTCGTTTCCCTTGTGAAGGATATAGGTTTGGGGACTTTCGGTCGAGCTGCGGTATTTGGAGTTGTTCGTGTGTTAATCATCTAGGAAAGTGTTCTTGTCTATACAATTTATATTATGCGAATTGAGGTTGTAGAATAAATTTATGTTGGTTGTTTATTTTTGTTGATTTTGCATTATATGGTTCGTTTGAGATATTATGTTAAGTTAGAGTCGGTTGATGGTTGTTGTAGAAATATGTCAATTGAGACGAGGTGTTGGGTAGATAATATACTTTGACGTGGGTTGTAAGGATTTGGTGGTCACTGGGATGTGTGGGTTAAGTTGTGTGTTATTAGTTGGGTTAGGTGTAATGGTTTGATCAGTTGTTATGGCCCTTGATGTGTGAAGATACATTTAGGATTGTTAGGTTGTCGTATAGCTGTGTCGGTCGTGGTTATGTGTCGGATAAGTGACCATTTCTAGCAAGTATCTTGATTATATATATTGTAATTAACGATTGAGACAATACCGTTTGTAACGTAAATGTGTGTGAGTTGTTCTTCCACCCGGGGAGGGTCCGACGGGGCCTTTGGGGGCCGATACTAATGGGTACGACCGCGGAAGTGTTTTCCCACCCGGGGAGGTTCCGACGGGGCTTCTAGGGGCCGATACTAATGGGTACGGTCGCGGATTACCATGTGTGGTTTTCATCATGAGGATTATGTTGATGTTTTCGATAAATGTGATATGTCCGGAATATCACAACGTTTTTATTTTCGATGTTGAAATGCATTATATATAGGATTTTGGTACTTGGCTAGAATGATACTAGAGTATGTGTCGTATGTGTTTGGTTCCTTGGTTGTAATGCCTTGATGTCGGCTAATGGACCTTGTTATCGTGTATTGTGGTTTGAAGAAAGTTTGGGGTGAGATCCTAATGTTTGTGTAAAGGATGTTTTGCGGAAAATGACTTTGGGCCAAAACCCTATTATTTTTTAAAAAGTTTTATAATCTTGGACTTGAAGCCCCAACAGATTTTCTGTCGTTTTCTAAAACTCTCGAGTTGATATATATTACTTTCAAATATTTGGGTGTAACACCCCAAACTAGGCGGATATTACAGTGCCGTGGACCCCCGACTGGGACCCACCAGGCGAATGAAAATGAATGAATTACACAGGTAAATGTAGTACCGAACCACATTACAACATCAATTACTCCGATGAGGAGTTTTATACAACACACCTGTGATGATATCAATACAAGTATATTTTATATGGAGATAAAATATACAACAATGAGTGAAATGAATATTCAAACGGAATGTCTGCAGCGGAATAAATAAAAGAAACATAATGACTGAAAAGACTGGGGCCCCCTACTAGTATCACTGGGACTCCTCGCCGTCACCGTGCTCTCCCCGTGCCTTAGCCTTGCCATGACTAAAAACAAGATCCCACAACGGGCCGCCATACGAACAACAATCCTCAAGGGTTGAAAATACACAATCATGATATATCCGAAATTATGAATTATCACTCCGAAACATACGCAATCAAACATGCTATATGAATCGACTATCGACGGCTCAAAGGAATGGCGCCACACTACGTCCGGGATGGAAATGTGTCCGTGCACAAGCCACCATCACACGTGGTCTTGTGCCTAATCAGTCTCACGAAGCAATCGACTCGTGTGCATAGTCCAATGTGAGGCCAACAACCATTACACGACATAATTGTGCCCGACATGAAAATCCTACACATTCCAACCGGCACGCCAGTATGACCCGGAATGTCACAATATGACAAAAGTGACAACGAAAATGAATAATGACTCACCAAGGTTAAATGATGGTGAAATGAATGATAGCTCAATGAAATGATCGGAACCGTCGTTCCTTATGACTGAAGTGATTAATTGACAATGACAAGTTTTGATACGGTTAATACAATGATGAATGAGTTACGATTATGAATGAACAACATCAAAAGGAATGAATATCCTTTTAACCGAGTAAGAATTAACTTACTCAATACCGATGATAATGTCCTTCCACGAACAACGTCTTAAATGAAATGTCGGTCGCTCGAACAACCTTGAACAACAATAATTACCAACAACCGATCAATACACGAATCAAATACGACCATAACCGACCCAAACGTCGATACAACAATATCCGAACTCGTAGATGAACTCTAACGAAAATGTTGAGATACCCGTTGGTTAAAACCAAACCAGAATAATCGAACCAACTCCAACATGATTGTTTCAAACCAGCAAAACATTATCAATGACATCAATAATCTCATAGAAATCCACAATTCAAGTTAATAATAACGACAATCGGAAATCCCCAAAATAACCGAAGTCAACCCCAAGGGTTCTTGAAATAATTCCGAAAATAACCATTAAATCCGTAAGAACATACTTATCCAAGGTAGATAATCCATATCTAACATATTCCAATGATAATCCAAGCTTACACGAAGAAATCGGGAGGAAAACCCAAAAATCCGAAATTCTAGATCCAAGAGATTAATACATTTGATTCGATGCGATGAAGATGATGAAATGATGATTAATCCGAAAGATGAGCTTGAAGATGATGATTGATGATTACACCTCGAAGAATCCTCTACGAATCGCTCGAAATCGCCCAAAATACCGAAGGAGTGAGATGAGATGAATAAATGACGAAATCTGACTAAACTGTCCAATTTATAGTCAGTCCAGGTTAGCGTGCGCTAGCCCTTGTGCGTAGCGTGCGCTAACGAGTAATTTGGGTAGTAGTCAGTACCTTGTCCGAACACGGTAGCGCGCGCTACGTACCTTCTTGTAGCGTGCGCTACGGCCATACTACTAGCGTGCGCTAAGATCCATTATTAGCGTGCGCTAACGAAATATTGATGCCCAGTACTGGAGTCCAGAAAACTGTCTGACCTCTGATCTGACCCCGATAGCGTGCGCTACAACCATTGTTTAGCGTGCGCTAAAATATCGGTTGCGTACGCTAACAACAACACATAGCGTGCGCTATGAATTAATCCAGTGCAATCCAGTAGCCACTGGACTCAACCTGATCCGTCCTTAGCGCGCGTTACACCTCATATTAGCGTGCGCTACTTCAACCCACTAGCGCGCGCTACTTACCATTCGTAGCGTGCGCTACATATAACTCACCTGCAGTCCAGTACCTTCCGGATCGCAGCCAGTAACCTTAGCGTGCGCTAAAGCTGAGTGGTAGCGTGCGCTACCTATACCCAATTAGCGTACGCTAAAAGGAGTATGTAGCGTGCGCTACTCCTCACGCACAGCTCGCAACGAAAATGACAATGATGATAAACACGGCACGAAACTCCAATCAGATAAATGATGACTGACGATTGATACACGATACAATTACTCTGAATGATGAATACCATGACTGAATATGAGTGACAAATGATCAATAATGAATGAAATTACTGAGTATCAATTACTGAATTACAACCGGGTATTACATACACCCCCCCTTAAAAGAGTTTCGTCCCCGAAACTAAGGGTCAAACAACTCGGGATAACTCTCCCGCATACTATCCTCGGTTTCCCAAGTAGCCTCTTCGACTCCGTGTCTAGACCACTGAATTTTAACCAAAGGAATCGTCTTATTCCTCAACTGTTTGATTCGCCGCTCTAAAACTCGTATAGGACGTTCCTCATATGAATGATCGTCGGCGATCTCGATTTCATCGAACTGAAGTATGTGACTCGGGTCGGCAACATACTTCCGCAACTGAGAGACATGAAACACATTATGAATTCGGCTCAACGCCGGAGGTAAAGCCAATCGATAAGCTAACTCGCCTACTCGATCCAAAATCTCAAACGGTCCAATGAATCTCGGACTCAACTTTCCCCTCTTCCCAAAACGAAAGATACCACAAACTCATAATGACCATAGCGTGTTCGAAACGCCGTCCTCGCGATATCCGACTCTCGAATCCGCAACTGATGATATCCAGATCTTAAGTCGATCTTGGAAAATACTGAAGCTCCCTGAAGTTGATCTAAGAGATCATCAATACGGGGTAAGGGATACTTATTCTTGATCGTCACCCTGTTCAACTCCCGATAATCAATACACAAGCGGAATGAACCATCCTTCTTCTTGACAAACAACACTGGTGCTCCCCACGGGGACGCACTCGGTCGGATATAACCTTTCTCGAACAATTCCTCAAGTTGGTTCTTTAATTCCTGCATTTCGGTCGGCCATCCAGACGGTGCCCTCGATATCGGGGACGTACTGTGCTCCAACTCAATCGTGAATTCCACATCCCTCTGTGGAGGCAAACCAGTAACTCGTCTGAAAAACATCGGCATATTCCCTCACCACCGGAATATCCGTTAACATTCTTGATGATTTCTCGGTTTTGGCCATATAGCACCAATAACCGACACATCCCCGATTGAGTAACCTTCTTGCTTTCATCAAATTAATGACTTTACGAGCAAATGGGATTACCTCCCCGAAACACACATTCGACTCCATCGTTCAAATGATAGTGACCAAACGCTTTGGACACTAATGATGGCATCATGACGATCCATCCAATCAATACCCAAGATGACGTCGTCCCTCGGCAAATCTACTACGATTAGGTCCGGCCATACACGACCATGGCCCGAATCGGACAATTACGAATCTCACGGTTACCGATAATTCGTCTACCATCGGGTAGGCCAATGACATAAGGCTCACAACTAGTAGCACTACCCGGACGTAGTCTACTCGGACATGACTCGGAAATGAATGAATGAGATGCACCGGTATCAAAAAGGGTACACACAGGATGAGATAGAATATCGAGTGTACACGAGATCATTCGGGCCTCGGGATCATCGGTCTTCTTCATCTCATAAATTCGGGGCTTGCCGGCCCCGAACCGACGCTCCGTCGATAGCTCTTAGTTCCGCCTTTAGCTCCTGTCGTCTTGAACGACAGCCCGAGTGGCTTTGATTACGCACCGAATGACCTGGGGCTTGAGATGACGCCGGAGTGGGTTTAGAGTCCCTACGGCAAAAACGGGCCCTATGCCCAGCAATCCCACAGTTGTGGCACGTGACAGACTGCTTCGGACATTTGGTGCTGAAATGACCCTGTTCCTCACAGTTGAAACAGGTGATGGCCGAACTGGCCGCTCGCGACTGAGATTCCGCGGGTTTAGATGCCGTGGGAGGTCGCTCAGAAAAAGTAGAGCCCGCACGTGGTTTCTTGAAAGTGGCCTGACTCCCGTCAGACTGATTACGGTTCTTGGACTTCTTGCTAGCAGACGAAGGTTGCTGCTTAGCAATTTCCTTAGCCGTAAGCTCGTAAGTGAGAGCTTTCTCAATGAACTCGGCCAGAGTGGTACAGTTATGATTAAGCAACTGAAGTCTCATACGGGGTTTCAGCCTCTTGCTGAAATACTTGATCTTGTCCGCTTCTGAGTGAATGATAGATGAGGCGAACGGAAGAAGTTCCTGAAATTTTTCGGCGATGGCGAGAACATCATCATCCGCCGAAAGGTCGGGAGTGAGTAATTCCGACAACTTGGCCTCCCTGAGTGGGGCCGGATAGTACCTCTCCATCATGAGAGTCTTGAACTGATCCCAAGTACATGATCCGTCCGTGGGTTTCAACGATAACCACCATGAATGAGCGCTCTTACCGAGATAGTAAGCCGCAACTGAAACTTTATGCCCTTCAGGGCAATCCACCATAGCAAATAACTTCTCAAAATGCTCAAGCCAATGAACAATATCCGCCGGCTCAGATGAGCCCTCAAAGGTAGGTGGTCGCTGGCGAGAGATATCGCTAATGATATTGCTTACACCCCTCTCTTGCCTCTGAGGTGGCAAATGAGGAGCTCACGATTTTGATTGACGGAGTTATGCATCGTCTCCATCAACCGAGCCATCTGGGTCATTTGGGCCATCATGCCCTGCATAAATGCGAGTGGGTCAACCCGGACACCCTCCGACCGAGCCGTGTCCCGGTACGACTCCCGATAGTGAATGATCGCGTCCAGGTGAATGAGTGGCAGCGTCACGCTCGATGAGTTAGCATTATTCTGGCATTTGCACGTGTATTCGCACGAGTTCTCGGATTCGGCCCGCTCCACGGCCTCGTCCTCCACGTCCTCTGCCACCCTTTCCATACTCAAGTGGAAAGTCATATGATGATTATATATCTCGCGTGAGTATCACATTATGATTATATTATGAAATGATGAAAATGAGCATACGCGCTCAAATACAGCGATTACATGAATGATTAATTGACGTGACATGATTATCTGATGGAATTATTGAAATGATTATCTTGAATGAGTTAACAAGATTAATGATTCGATCTTCCTGATCAACAACTGAACAATGAAATGAATTGACTGATTAATGAGTTAACCTGACCGTCCTGGTCAAAATGACAATGATGATTGAGGATTGTTAACTGATGAATTATGAATGAATGATTAATGCCAGAAATTATACCATGGCATTAGAAATCTTACAGTTCTTGGTCTGATTGGCTCGGCATTTGCACAGGTCACACGTGACGCGAAAGTCCAATGATACTAGTCCGATGACGATGATTTCAAATGAGACATGACTTGGAGGGTAGTATTCAAAACCACGCGCTCCGATACCAACTCTGTAACACCCCAAACTAGGCGGATATTACAGTGTCGTGGACCCCCGACTGGGACCCACCAGGCGAATGAAAATGAATGAATTACACAGGTAAATGTAGTACCGAACCACATTACAACATCAATTACTCCGATGAGGAGTTTTATACAACACACCCAGGATGATACTGAATACAAGTATATTTTATATGGAGATAAAATATACAACAATGAGTGAAATGAATGTTCAAACGGAATGTCTGCAGCGGAATAAATAAAAGAAACATAATGACTGAAAAGACTGGGGCCCCCTACTAGTATCACTGGGACTCCTCGCCGTCACCGTGCTCTCCAGGTGCCTTTGCCTTGCCATGACTGAAAACAGATCCCCAACGGGCCGCCATACGTAACAACAATCCTCAAGGGTTGAAAATACACAATCATGATATATCCGAAATTATGAATTATCCTGCCGAAATATACGCAATCAAACATGCTATATGAATCGACTATCGATGCAGCTCAAAGGAATGGCGCCACACTACGTCCGGATGGAAATGTGTCCGTGCACAAGCCACCATCACACGTGGTCTTGTGCCTAATCGCCTCACGAAGCAATCGACTCGTGTGCACACCCAATGTGAGGCCAACAACCATTACACGACATAATTGTGCCCGACATGAAAATCCTACACATTCCAACTGCACGCCAAGATGACCCTAATGTCACAATATGACAAAAGTGACAACGAAAATGAATAATGACTCACCAAGGTTAAATGATGGTGAAATAAATGATAGCTCAATGAAATGATCGGAACTGTCGTTCCTTATGACTGAAGTGATTAATTGACAATGACAAGTTTTGATACGGTTAATACAATGATGAATGAGTTACGATTATGAATGAACAACATCAAAAGGAATGAATATCCTTTTAACCGAGTAAGAATTAACTTACTCAATACCGATGATAATGTCCTTCCACGAACAACGTCTTAAATGAAATGTCGGTCGCTCGAACAACCTTGAACAACAATAATTACCAACAACCGATCAATACACGAATCAAATACGACCATAACCGACCCAAACGTCGATACAACAATATCCGAACTCGTAGATGAACTCTAACGAAAATGTTGAGATACCCGTTGGTTAAAACCAAACCAGAATAATCGAACCAACTCCAACATGATTGTTTCAAACCAGCAAAACATTATCAATGACATCAATAATCTCATAGAAATCCACAATTCAAGTTAATAATAACGACAATCGGAAATCCCCAAAATAACCGAAGTCAACCCCAAGGGTTCTTGAAATAATTCCGAAAATAACCATTAAATCCGTAAGAACATACTTATCCAAGGTAGATAATCCATATCTAACATATTCCAATGATAATCCAAGCTTACACGAAGAAATCGGGAGGAAAACCCAAAAATCCGAAATTCTAGATCCAAGAGATTAATACCTTTGATTCGATGCGATGAAGATGATGAAATGGTGATTAATCCGAAAGATGAGCTTGAAGATGATGGTTGATGATTACACCTCGAAGAATCCTCTACGAATCGCTCGAAATCGCCCAAAATACCATGGGAGTGAGATGAGATGAATAAATGACGAAATCTGACTAAACTGTCCAATTTATAGTCAGTCCAGGTTAGCGTGCGCTAGCCCTTGTGCGTAGCGTGCGCTAACGAGTAATTTGGGTAGTCCAGTACCCACTGTCCGAACACGGTAGCGCGCGCTACGTACCTTCTTGTAGCGTGCGCTACGGCCATACTACTAGCGTGCGCTAAGATCCATTATTAGCGTGCGCTAACGAAATATTGATGCCCGATCGAGTCCAGAAACTGTCGACCTCGATCGGACCCCGATAGCGTGCGCTACAACCATTGTTTAGCGTGCGCTAAAATATCGGTTGCGTCGCTAACAACAACACATAACGTGCGCTATGAATTAATCGGTGCGATCCGGAGCCACTGGACTCAACCTGATCCGTCCTTAGCGCGCGTTACACCTCATATTAGCGTGCGCTACTTCAAACCACTAGCGCGCGCTACTAACCATTCGTAGCTTGCGCTACATATAACTCACCGGTCAAGACCTTCCGGATCAGCGTGGTAACCTTAGCGTGCGCTAAAGCTGAGTGGTAGCGTGCGCTACCTATACCCAATTAGCGTACGCTAAAAGGAGTATGTAGCGTGCGCTACTCCTCACGCACAGCTCGCAACGAAAATGACAATGATGATAAACACGGCACGAAACTCCAATCAGATAAATGATGACTGACGATTGATACACGATACAATTACTCTGAATGATGAATACCATGACTGAATATGAGTGACAAATGATCAATAATGAATGAAATTACTGAGTATCAATTACTGAATTACAACCGGGTATTACATTGGGTTGTACTTTAAACAGTGAAAACCTCTCGGGGACTTCTTTCATGATTTGTCGTTATTTTAATTACTGATATTTGCGTAGTATATTTTCTATGACTTGAATACTTGTACTAGCCATTCTAATGCTAACCCCTCAAATGGGGGAAATGCGTATCATGCATTTCAGGTATGCTTAGTTCGTTGGAGCAACCACGGGTACGGCATGGAAGAAGACGAGCCGCGATACTAATCAAGAGTTAGAGTTAGTATTGACGTAATTGTATTGTTGTGATATCTTCAGCCTTCCGCTATATTGTATCTTGACCCCTGTGTGGGTAAGTTCAGAAATGAGTTTTTATTTGGATTGATTTCTTGTCGAGTGACCCTATCGGTCGGTGTATTTTGATATTTGACCTTATCAATCAATGTCGGTATGTAGTTTGATCCGATCGGTCAAACGTCTGTCGTCTTGTGGTAGTTAGCCTGGTAGATCCCTCCATAAAAGGGGTCTACGGCGTGTAATATTTCCGGTGGATTTTCATGGTGTTACATTGTGGACGTTTTATTTAGATTTCCTTAGGAAATGATAGATGGGGTAATATGGGTTTCGAGTTTTCCCTTTAAACCTACTGAGAACCGTTGATCTGTATGCTTCTCTTGTTCATTTCTGATTTCTTATATACTTTGAAGACGGTTCCGTTTTTTATTACACAAATTGGAGGTCAAAACTTCCACCGTAATATGTTTATGCTTTATTTATTGCTTCTGAATATACACGTCAACGTACCGTTTCGCTGCATTCTCTATGTTAATGCTAAAAGTATAAGAGAACGTTCATTTTAAATTTAAATGATTAAAATAGGGCGCGAAGTAGCGATTTTAGCGTTTGAGGCGCAAAAGTTTAGAAGGTATCAATAACCCATTCCGCTGTCTTTGATCACGTTAGACACTCCGTTAATTTTTGTCCGTTAGTACTAACGGATTCTTTGGCGATTAAATGACACGTGGCGGTGTTTATTGGTTGTCAATATATGATGTAATAATAAAAATAAAAAAGAATATAAAATTAAAAAAATCTAAAAAATGAGAAAAAATCTGGAAAATAGAAAAAATCGGGAAATAAAAAATCGGAACTTGGGTAATTTTATTTATATTTTGGAATATTAATATTAAAAAATTGATTTTTTCGAATTCGAAAAAAATAAGAAAATATCTGGATTTTATTTATAAACTGTTTTAATAAAAATAAAAGCGAAATATTATTATCCATAAAATAAATGAAAGATATGATCGATTATCTTCTCATGAAGTTGACTTCAAGTAATTAATCTTTTATCTGCTTTATTTTTTTAAGATTTTAGATTTTTAAAAATAAAACAGCTTTTTTATGACAAGTAAAAAAATTACTAGCCGGTTTTTCATAAAGAAAATAAAATAATTCAGTTTTTTTATTATTTTGTGGAAAATATTCTAAGTTTTATTTTATTAAAACAATTTATAAAGAAGATCCAGAATTTTTGATTTTTTATTTCCGAATTTTAAATAAAAAATTTTGATTTTTTAATATTAATTATATTCGAGAATTTAAAAAAAAAAAAACTTGATGTTACGATTATTTTCTTTATGAAAAACCAGCTAGTAATTTTTTTTACTTTTCGTAAAAAAACTGTTTTATTTTTAAAAACTCTAAAAATCTTAAAAATTAAAACAGATTAAAGATTAATTACTTGAAGTCAACTTCACTGGAGAAGATAACTGATCATATCTTTTATTTATTTTATGGATAATAATATTTCAGTTTTTATTTTTATTAAAACAGTTTATAAATAAAATCCAGATTTTTTCGACGTTTTTTTCGAATTTTGAATAAAAACTCAATTTTTTAATATTAATATTCCAAATTATAAATAAAATTACCTGAAGTTCCATTTTTTTTATTTCCCAGATTTTTTCTATTTTTCAAATTTTTTCCATTTTTTTAGATTTTTTTTATTTTATATTCTTTTTTATTATTTATTATTAAATCATATATTGAACAGCCAATAAACACCTGCCACGTGTCATTTAACTGCCAATAAAGAAATCCGTTAGTACTTAACGGACAAAAATTAACGGAGGTCCTAACATGGTCTAACGGATCAAAGATTAGGTCCCAGTTTGATACCTTCGAAAATTTAGGTCCTCAAATGCTAAAACTGCTAAACTTCAGGTCCTATTTTAGTCATTTAGCCTTCATTTTATCTTCATGATTCAATCAAATTGTCATTTCTCCCTAGTTTATTACACATCTTAAATATTTTCATTCCCAAATAGTTTAACCACCACTTTTTTCTGTAAACAAATATTTATTTATTTTCACTCCTACAAAATTGGCCTTTAACAATGCTGTTTTAACAGCGGTTGTTCGGAAACCGTTGTTAAAATGACGCGGTGGCATACTTGTAAATTTTGTGTAATATATTAACATCGGTTTTAAAAAAACCCGCTGTTAAAAGAAACATTAACAGCGGTTATTATAATAACCGATGTTAATTATTCCCAAAAAAAAAACTTAACAACGTTTTTTTAAAATAACCGCTGTTAAAAAAAAGAAAAATGTTTAACATCGGCTGTTTAAAACAACCGTTGTTAATCCGATGTTAATGTAACATTTAAAAACATTTAACATCGGTTGTTTAAAACAACCGCTGTTAGAGCACAGGGTACCACTGCGTTTTAGTGTTGCGTCAAACCACCAGCCCAAAAATCTTCTTGGCGCACGACACCGTGGGTGGCGCCGTCGGCCGTTGCGCCGTGGTGGCCAGCCCACGCCATGAGTAATTTTTTTTCTTTTGCAATTGAATCCGAACGTTATGTCAAACGGCTATATTTTGGAAAATGGGACAAAGTGACAAACGGCTATAATTGTATAATGTTGCTATATTTCATTTTCAAAGCAACCAAAAATCTATAAAAACCTTACTAACTCCCCATATTTTACACACCTCTTCCAATTACAAATTTTCTTTCAAAAATGAATCCAAATAATGATCCCAACGATCCTATGTACGACCCTCATTATGATGTTTTTTTTAATGATGATCGAGAGCGATATATTCAAAGTTATGCGGCGTACGAACAATTTTTAGCTTTGCATAATCAAGAAGCGGGGGGATCCGGTTCGCATGAAAAGAGAACAAGGGCATACATACCACGCGAACAGGAAGATGCGGAACAACGTTTAATCGAAGACTATTTTGGCGACGATGAGAACGATCCTAAATATCCCGAAGATAATTTTAGGCGAAGGTATCGTATGAGTTCCAGACTTTTTAATAGAATTCTCAACGACATTTTAAGCTATGATGTTCAACCTCTTCCCGAGTACTTTAATTTTTTTAGACCACGTCTTGATGCATGCGGTCGTTTTAGTATTGGTCCTATTTTGAAGTGCACATCCGCCATCCGCCAATTGGCGTACGGCACTGCACCTGATGCATTAGATGAATATTTGCAAATTGGTGAACGTTGTTCCCGAAAATATTTAGATGCATTTTGTAAATGCATACATGTTTTATATGGCGAAAAATACTTAAGGCAGCCCAATGCAGATGATATTGAAAAAATATATGCATTGCATGAAGAAAAACATCAACTCCCGGGAATGCTCGGGAGTATTGATTGTATGCATTGGGATTGGAAAAATTGTCCAAAGGCCTTACAAGCTCAATTCAAAAGACATGATCATAAATACCCAACTCTTATGTTGGAAGCGGTTGCGGATCAAAGATTATGGATTTGGCATGCATATTTTGGGGTTCCAGAGGCAAATAATGATCTTAATGTGTTATATGGTTCACCGTTATTTGATGCTGGACTTGCCGGTACAGATCCGTTATGTCCATTTGAAGTTAACGGACATACGTATAACAAAGGTTATTATTTAGCCGACGGTATTTATCCGACATGGTCCGTGTTTGTGAAATCGTTTAGTGTTGCAAGGACTGAGAAGTATTTGAACTTCAAAAGGGTTCAAGAAAGTGCCACAAAAGATATTGAACGAGCTTTCGGAGTCTTACAAGGTCGTTGGGGAATTATACGACAACCAGCACGTACTTTTCAAATCAACACCTTGAAGCTAATCATGTATACTTGTATAATGTTGCATAACATGATATTGGAAGATGAAGGATTCGAGGTGAATTTAAGAGAGACATACGTTGATCCAACTCCGAACATGCCAGATAGCTGGATCGATAGGTGTGACTTGCATTTGAGGAAAAATAAAGAACTCCGAGATAGTAAAGTGCACGACGAGCTTCGACAAGACCTTGTGGATCATTTATGGAACTTGTATAATTAGGTTTCTATTTTTATGTAATTTTTTTTAAATATAATGTGTTTTTTTTAATGTAATGTGTGTTTTATTTTTAATTAATGAAGTTTATTTTAGTTAATATTGTGTATGTTTAATTTTAGGTAAAAGAAAAAAAAAAAGGCCGACGACACCAGAATTTCTGGTGCCAACGGATACCCCTGAAATGTGGTGCCATAGGATTTCTGGTGCCATAGATATTTTTGCTGACGTGGTACCAATTTTTGTGCCATGGCACCAAGCCATGGCACGAAGTGTAATTTTAACAGCAGTTCTTGATAGAACCGCTGTTAAATATATTTAAATGTTACATTAACAGCGGTTGTTTTAAACAATCGCTGTTAGACTTATGCATTTAACACCGGTTGTTGTCTGCAACCGATGTTAAGCATTTTTTTTAACAGCGGTTATTTTAATATATAATGTAATATATAATTTTAAATATTGATTTATAATAATATATATTCGTAGTCAATATATATTATAAATTTTAATGTACATTATAAAATTTAAATTTTCAGCATGGTTATATACAATATATATCATAAATATATAATATAATTTTTATTACATTATATTATTATTCTATAATAATATAATATCTTAATCAATAATATAAATCATAAAAGTTTAATAATCAGTTTCATTAAATTTTTATATAATATACATTATAACTTTAATATATATAATATAATTCTGAAAATATTAATAAACATAATATACATATATATGATTAATTGTACACTTACATAAAATAAAGCAACAAAAGTATAAGAAAGTGACTTTGGCTCAGTGGTTTGATATCACCTCCATAAAAGTGGAGGTCACAGGTTCGAATCCCATGTGCAGTAAAAATGTACATTTATATGCATAAATGTGCGGGTCGCGAGCGGGCGGGCGGTCGAGGCAGGCAGGGATGTGCGGGCTGGTCGGGCGGGGATCTGGGCAGGGGCAATTTTAATTAATTTTTTTATTTCAACAATTTTAACAGCGGTTGTAATAAATAATTCTAAAAAAATGTTTTTTTGAAAAAAAAAATTATTTAACAGCGGTTAAACCGCTGTTAAATTTAACAGCGGCACATTTAACAGCGGTTCCAGAACCGCTGTTAATATGGCTCCAGAACTGCTGTTAAAGCCCCGTTTTTGTAGTAGTGATTTATCCTTTTAACTAATAAACAGAAATAAGAAACTTCCTCCAACATGAATAATAGAGAGCCTCTACTTCCCCAGATTAAGAGCGACACTTACAACTGGACAGCTAGAGTGACTGTCGCTGAAAAAGCTCACCCGATATTTTCTAATGTTACCGGGACACGATATCAAAGCATCCTGCTCATGGACATAGCTGTAAGATATAATACTAATTTCTTCTCTACATCTTTTCATATAAACTGTCTAACATTTTTTTCCCGATAGAAACAAACAGTACGTGTTATGATCTACGATCACAACATTAATGCTTTTAAACAACATTTATTGGTTGAAAAAACGTATCTAAAAGGCTGTCGTCAAGCCTGCCCCCGAAAAATTTCAACAATATCCAGGTGAATTGAAATGGACGCTAAACGGCAAAACAAGCGTCAAATGTTTAGAGGAAGATCACCAAGACTTGTTTTTTTCAGCACTCAATTTATGCGACTTCTTAGATCTCTTATCGCATGTCAACACACCGAATAAAATTGGTTCACTCTAAAAACTCTTGCTGGCAAATCCCCCCTCAATTCCAATAATTTCAGCTCAATCGAAAATATTTTACGCCTCTTAAAAATTCCAAACAGATATAGTCGGACTGCTGATAAACATTGAACCATCTGGAACTCGAACCACCAAATCCGGCGAAGAAATTCTACTCCAAGATATCATTATAACAACCAAAAGGTATAATATCTGTCAATTACATACATATACACCTGAAATTTAAAATGCTGTTATTTTCAAATCTGAAACTACCATTCTGACTATATTTGGCAACTTTGTCAAAAATAAGGGCATTACATTGATGGAAACTATGGGAATACAACCCATAATTGTTGTAACACCCCAGAAGATGGCTATTACAGTGCCGTGGACCCCACACTGGGGCCCACCAGGCGATGCCAAAAATACAAATTAAACATAATATTATCTTGTGATGCCGAACCACAATAAATAGTCATTACTTCGATTTGGAGTTTACGAGTAATCTGGCGATTAGACTTAGAATACACAGGATCCAAAATACTAGTATAAACCATATGACGATGGAATAAACTGCAAATAATAGTACAATGACAATAGTTCAAATGAAACGGAAATTAACATTACACGGTTTTGTAATACCCTGATTTTTCGGATATATTTTTCGTTTATATGTTGGATATCGTTGATGGATAATTATGCTTGAGGATGTCGTGAACATATGATAATTGAAATGCGTATATGTATTCATTGTGTCGTATGTTCGTTTGGTATGTCGAGATGTTGGTCGAGGATAGCTGAATATGGCTAGGCACAGCCACGATAGCGCACGCTAGGAGATATGCTTAGCGCACGCTACTGGGTACGCATAGCGCACGCTACGAAATGTAGGTAGCGTACGCTAAGAGGTTCGGTTACGTATGCTAAGGAGGACCTCTAACGTACGTAACGACTTGCTGTGTGAGTTCCGGAAGGTGGCCAATAGGTAGGCCCAGGTTGATTTTTATATGCAGCTAGTGCACGCTAACGCATGTTGGTTAGCGCACGCTAACATCAGACCGCCAATAATGGAATCTTAGCTTTCGGCGGGTGGACCCGGCCATTTTCGACGCGTGTCCAGATAAGGTCAACAAGTGTTTGTCGTGTAGAGCTAGCGCACGCTAAATCGTATGATTAGCGCATGCTAATTTCAGATCGGACAGAGGAATCCCGATAATCGCGGTTGCTTTCGGCATGTGAGGGCACGAGTGGTAGGTGTGTACTGTAGCAAGTCAACTTCGGATAGCGCATTCTAAGGTCATTGACTTGCGTACGCTAGGCAGGATGTTTTACGTACGTTAATGCATGGGTATTACGTACGTAAGCTAGTTTACGAAGCAAGGCTGTATCCTCTGGTCTGCGATAGCACACGCTAACAAAGTCAGTTAGCGCACTCTAAGGCTGTAGCGCACGCTAAACATGAGATGTTAGCGCACGCTAATAATGAATATTATAAAAGGGGACAGATGGGTGCCAAAAGGCATTTCGTCCATTTTTCTTCCTTCAGTCGGGAGAGAGAGAGTTGGGATGTATTTGAGGTTCCCAAACACTGTATGATGATAACCTTTAACAACATTAGATTGAGAGCATGGATTCAAGCCTTGTTCTTCAAGTTATTCATGA
Organism: Orobanche coerulescens; assembly: GCA_033398695.1. Taxonomy (NCBI): domain Eukaryota; kingdom Viridiplantae; phylum Streptophyta; class Magnoliopsida; order Lamiales; family Orobanchaceae; genus Orobanche; species Orobanche coerulescens. Next base: position 117,706,985 of record CM065816.1, read on the forward strand.
TTCTTGGAATGGAGTTCAAGTGTTCTTCTTTTTGGTTCGTCTAATCCAGGTAAATTTGGTATCCCTTTTGTTTATGGTTCATTTTTAAGGATGATTACATGTGAGGAACATGTTGGATAATCATATAACGATATTATATGAGATTCAATGGAATTTTGATAAGAGTTTCGGATGTTTCTTCATATTATAAAGATGATGGTTCGTTCAAACCGTTTTGAGATAGATTTCTGGATCACGATAATTTCAATGATCGATTTAGAGAAGTTAAACCTTGATATGAGGTTGAATTGCGGATTGAATATGTTATGATCATTGTTACCAAGTTGGTTCGATTATTGATATGATTATTGTTCTAGGTTGATTAACCAATAGGTACAACCGCTACACCGTGGTGAAAGGCCGTAGATTCCGTCCAGTCGGGGCTGAAGAGCTCGTAGACGAGGGCGATGAGTTCGGTGTTGGTTTTGTCATGTTGGTATCCAGGCAAGTGTTTACTTGTTCGGTTGTAATGTTTTGACGAGTAATTCCATTTACATTTCTTAAGTATTTTATGTTGTATTGCATATTGACGAATGTTCAGTGATGTTCTAAAAGGATTAGAATGTACAGTTGATGATTGTTGAGATACTTGGACAATCTTGGGAAGATTGTAGTATTCGGATATTGTTGATGTTATTTTGGATATTCTTAGTCTGTGGTATGCATTTCGGAAGGATGTCCGGATAGAGGTATGTTTTATGGCAATCGTACATAGAAGATTGTGTACGGGAAAGTATTCGGTATTGAGGTATTATGTGGTAATATCGTGATATTGGGATTTTGATGAGAATCGTTGGATTACCGGAAGTGGTAAAGTTATCGTTGAGGTTATTATTCTCATGATGCATGGCATGTGACTATTTATGTTTATGTACTTGCGGTTATTTGTCGGCCATTATTGCTGACCCCATTGTGGGACTTGTTTTTCAGGTATTGAGGACTTTGATGGTAGCGGTTGTGAGGCGAAGATTCCGGACGATACTGGCTATGGCATATTGTTGGGGAATCGTGTATTTTGTCTGTGTATTAGTTATTGATGTATATGTATCTTGGACTGTATTTCTATCCGCTGCGTGAGTTCTTTCAAATGGCTTTCGGATTTTTGCCAACTGAGTTTGATTTCGAAAACCGATTCCCTTAACCGAGTTTTTGGCCTTGTTTGTCTTGACGGTAGTTGGTGTTTTCAAATGATTTTATGAGTTTTGGAAAATACTACCGTCATCGGTCTTTTTCGGTGTTTTTTGTAATTATTTTTTAGCCTGGTGGGTTTCGGCGGGGCCCACAACGTGTAATACTCCCGTTTGGTTTTGGGGGTGTTACAAATATGGTATCAGAGCCCAAGGTTTTGTGATAACCGGGCATGTGTGTTATGTGGCTCTACGAGTGTGGTAGTTGCGTGATTTTTGTGTAGCTGGATTTCTGGCTATTTGAACTGTGTTGTTTTGGTTCTGTGTGATTTTTGAGTGCTGTCGTAGTGATGTGTGGGTTTGGGGATTGTTGGTGTTTCCGAGACCGATGAGGCAGGGAGTGAACGCTGGTGCCGTGGTCATGTGCAATGTGAGGCTCCAATCGGGAAGTGAACTCCGGTGCGAGGCACGTGCAATGTGCGGCTTTCAATGTGGAGTGGAACGCCGGTGATACGTGCATGTGACAAGGAGCGGCTCATGCGCTTTAGGTGAGGAGACACAGCGTCACAGATCCCACAAAACTCGACAGTGCTCTAAACTTGTTGTGGTCTTGGCGGAGACCAATCGTTTTCAAATTGTGATTATTCTTGTTCTGGCATTCTTGTTGTGTCGAGATTTTTGAAATGGTGTCATATGCTAGTATCACAGGAGATCTTCGACTTCACAGACCTGTAAGTATGTTGTTCGGATTATTCGATAATTCTCGGTTATCTTGGTGATTTTAGATTTTCCGTTGAAATGTTGTTTGTGCGAGTGATTGCAAGTTTCGAGGACGAAACTTATTTTTAAAGGGGGTAGAGTGTAACACCCCCGATATATTCAGGAATATTACAGCGCCGTAAATCCTTTACATAAGGATTTACAAGGCTGATTAAAAGAAAAGACAATAACAGATATCGCTTTAAGAAATTACTGAAGTAAAATACAACCGTCTGGTTCAAAAATCGAAATACAAATATCCAATGAAAATTTATTACATCATTAAAATCCCAACATTATAAACGGACGACGTACTCGAGTACTTATTGAAATATCCAACAAATAACAGACAGTAAACCCGGCCGGAACATCACTTTGCACCCTCGTCGTCATGCATTTCCAGTGGTTGTTTCCCCGCTCTCCGGATCTGAACAAACAAAATGTTCACCCCCGAAGGGGTTAGCACAACGATGCTAGTACAAGTACAATAATCATACACAGTGATATAATCAACAATTATATCATACAAGGTTCTCCAACGAGAATATCCACAACACATATCATATCATAACAGTTTCAACATACTGATGGTATTCCAACGATCCAGCGCACACAGCTATAGATTCCCATGATGATCCCATCGGACCAACACATGGTGGAACTACATGTCCAACGATCCAGCGCACACAGCTATAGATTCCCATGATGATTCCCGTCGGATCAACACATGGTGGACATATAATCACAACATATTTACACGATACAATCACATTGTCATAATATAAACATTTCTAATTAGAATACTTGCCTCGGTTCGAAGACAAGAACAATACTTCCACGAGAACGGAACGCTCGAAGGTTGTCCCTCTCGATCAATCACGTAGCAAAGTTCGAACCTTAAATAAGAGAAATAACATGGAATCCATCTTAGGTCGAACGAACATCTAACAATCCGAATTACGGTTGAGAGTCTATAAAACGAAATCTGTCTGTCCTGAATAACGTACGTTACATGTCCTCTGTAACGTACGTTAAACTTATTCGTTAGCGTACGCAAACTATGAAGTATAGCGTACGCTAAACATATACCAACAGTTCCTCTCTGGTCAGTCGTCTGATAGTGTAACGTGCGTTACGTACCGAACGTAGCGTACGTTAACAACGTCATATAACGTACGTTAGTAACCAAACTTAACGTACGTTAATCATGCATGTCAGTTTCTCACTAGACGGATGACTGGCTCGATTAGTGACGAAGTATTACGAAATTCTTAGTGAGTAATCTAATATACCTTCAAATATACATATCATACTCATGAATGATCTCCGGATTAATATCTTCAATTTCAAGGATACGGATATCATTGTAATACTATTTTCAATCTTGATCGAAATACTCATACAAGGTTCGGTTGGTCTAAGGTTGATGTAATTGATCTAATATCGTCATTAAATCCAGGCTTATACTGATGGCGAACTACTTATTCCATCTATGCAAGCAAGATTACAACTATGATGATTCTTTTCAAAATCCATTGGTAAAAGTGTAAATTGACACTCAGTTTACAATCAACATGACGATAACATTTGATACGGTTAATAATTCACTATCCTCATCTATGGCATAACCAGGTTCAACTACGGTGTTCTACACCATAATAGTTCGATCATTATAGTTTAAATATGATACTAGGTCGCATACGTCGTCAAAGTGATCTACCGATCTTGGTAATGCAATCATATCGTCTTAATCAACATAACTTCAAGATTGGAAGTAGTATAACATACCTTAAGAGGAAGATAATACTGAGACTCTAAGTAAAAATCCAACTCCGGTTGCTTCAACGCTGACTCGTGATGATTTCTACTCCAAAGTCCAATATAAGTTGTCTTCAATGATCAAGTAGTGTCATACAAGCTCAATGATTCAGTAACTATTGATATAAAGGTGTTAAAAGAGGTTGGGAATTTTCTGGGGACGAATATGATGAAGTTTAGGAGCAAAAGGACGAGTTGAAATGAATTGGGTGTCTTTGCTCCTTTTATAACTTTCGAGTGTTACGTACGCTAGGGCTACATCATAACGTCGTTATCGCCAAAATAGTTCACTGTCGATTTCGAACTTCATTACGACGCTATACTAAATGCGTTACGTACGTAACCCCTATAGTTTGCGTACGCTACACAATGTTCATAACGTACGCTAAGCCGTTGACTTAAAAATGTGTCCAGATTCATGCCGTGCGAATCTGGAGGGTATCTTGGTCGAGCCCACCACCATGTACTCCATGTGCTAGCCGGCCCACCCAATAATAGACCGCATTACGTACGCTACGCTTCATCCGTAGCGTACGTTAATATTAACAGATTACGTACGTTAATTTACATTCTTAACGTACGTTATCACGTATATGCATGGAGGAAATTTATATGTTGCCACACCCATGAATAAGGATACAAATACGATAATGATCATACTCCAATATCAATATCATCATTCCCAAAATAATACAGGGTTCAAAGTACAGATGAAATACACAGTAATAAATCCGGTTATTACATACTCTCCTACTAAAAAGGAGTTTCGTCCCGAAACTCAAGACGAAAATAACTCGGGATATCTAGACTTCATGCCATCTTCCATTTCCCATGTGGCTTCTTCCACTCCATGGCGTGACCATTGAACTTTGACTAAAACGATGGGTTTGTTTCTCAACTGCTTAACTCGACTTTCGAGTATCTTGACCGGTCTTTCTTCAAACGTCCCATCCTGCGCGACTTCGATCTCGCCGAAATCAATGATATGACTGGGATCTGGTATATACCTCCGTAATTGGGATACGTGGAACACGTTATGTACATGGCACAATGATGGTGGCAATGCTAATCTATACGCCAACTCTCCAACTCTCTCAAGGATCTCAAATGGTCCGATATATCTCGGACTTAGCTTTCCTTTCCTTCCGAAACGGAATATCCCCCGAGTAGGTGAAACCTTTAAAAGTACGTGGTCTCCAATCCGAACTCCAAAGGGCGACGACGTGCGTCTGCGTAAGATTTCGGCGACTCTGGGCGGTCAATGACCTTTCACGAATCAAGGCTATCTTCTCTCGAGTCTGCACGATCAACTCTGGTTACATTACGATCAAGTCCGATGAATCGTCCCAACATAGGGGCGATCTGCATCTCCTCCCGTATAATGCCTCAAATGGTGCCATCTTAATGGAAGCATGCCAACTATTGTTGTAGGTAAATTCAATCAACGGTAGATGAATTTCCCAATCAGTTGACCAATCTAGGGCGCAGGCCCTTAGCATGTCTTCCACCGTTTGTATAGTTCTTTCCGATTGTCCGTCAGTCTGCGGGTGATAAGTCAGATGAAGTTCAATTCGGTCCCCAAGGCCTTATGAACTGCTTTCCAAAAGTGAGACACAAAACGGCCGTCTCGATCAGAAACAATAGTCTTCGGTGTACCATGTAATCGAACTATCTCCGAAATAAATACTCGTGCCAACTTCTCTGGTCCCCATGTATCCTTAATGCCTAGAAAATGAGCTGATTTGGTTAAACGATCAACTATTACCCAAATCATGTTCATTCCTGTCCTGGTTCTCGGCATATTAGTGATAAAGTCCATCGATATGTCCTCCCACTTCCATTCAGGAATCGGGAGTGGCTTCAACATTCCGGCAGGCCGTTGATGCTCGATCTTAACCTGCTGACAAGTCAAGAATTTCGAAACATAGTCCGCTACATCTTTCTTCATGTTGCCCCACCAGAAACTTTGCTTCAAGTCCTTATACATTTTACTGGTGCCTGGGTGGATAGAATAGGGTGAACTGTGAGCTTCCTTCATAATCATCTGTTTCAGAATATCGATATCAGGAACGCAGAGTCGGTTCTGAAATTTCAAAATTCCATCATCGTGAATTAGGAATCCGGGGGCCTTTCCCTTGATTACTTCATCACGTACCCGAATCATCAGAGGATCATCCGCCTGTCTGGATTTGATTTCTTCGGTTAATGATGAAGTTATCTCCATCACGCACAGTTGTCCTTGGACTCTTTGTAACCACACTTCGATTCCTTCACGAATCATCTCTCGTTGAAGGCTAAGTTGGGAGGTCAGTGTAATACCCGAGATCTTTATTCCGGATTCGTTGGGTTTTCTGGGTTTTATCGGATTGTCATGGTCCTCATCGTAGGAATTTCGTGCCATGTTTGGTTGTGACTTGTTGGGACATGTTCTTGGAGGCATTTCGGATCGCTTTGTGAGTTTTTGAGATTTTGTGGTGTAGCGCACGCTAATGCTTGAAGCATAGCGCACGCTACTGCGTGGTGTTTAGCGCACGCTACCGAATGTGTAGCGCACGCTAAACCGGCGATTGAGGCGATCCGGTAACTACTGGACTGGGACTGGAGCTTTGTTAGCGCACGCTAAGGCCGATAGCTAGCGCACGCTATCGACTGCTTAGCGTACGCTCCCTCTTCTTTCTAGCGCACGCTACTCGGTAGGTGCGATTACGTCGAGAGGCTACCGGTGGTTTTGTGACCCGTTAGCGCACGCTACGGCTTATGGGCAAGCCCACGCTAACAAGGATATACGCGGTTTCTCTGGAGCGTTGACCGTTAGCGCACGCTAATGAAGGATGATTAGCGCACGCTAATATCGATATAAATACCGACAATGGCATTAAGTCGTCATTTTCCCACTTTTCTTCATCTCTTCCGACGGGAGTGAGATCCAGAGGCGAGTAGGACCGATCCTTTTCTTCTAGCCTCATCTTTGAGTGGATTTGTAGATGTTTAACAACATCTAATCGTCTTCTTGGTCCAAATCAAGGTAATCTCTTGTTAGAACCCTATTTTCTTAAATTTGGGGTTTTCGCTTGGATTTGTGATTCTTGACCGATCTCATCCGATCGGTTATTTGTTCTTGTTTGTCTTGACCGTAATCTTCAGATTTTGTTAACCGTTCATCGACTTTTATCGCCCGGATCAACGATTCTTGATTTCTTTGAGAATACTTAGATCCTTGTCGTTTTTAGGATCGTTTCTGATTTCGATTAGTGTTATTGAATTGTTGTTATGCTATTTTCGTAGTATTCGTGGGTTGTCGAAGTCTTGATCGTTTTTGGAGGTTCGAAGGTTGCCCGATCGCGCCCGTTCGTCGTTTCGTTGCTCGTGATATCGAGGCAAGTATCTTGTCCATACGTTTCATGTTTCGTAGGCGTAATTATTGATAAATGATTATATACGAAACCCAATGTTTAATGAACGTAAAAAGGGATTGGTATGTTCTCGATGAATGTTGTCTTCCAACGATAATTTATGTACTTCGTGAATATATGTGTTCTCGGAATATGTGTGTTGGATTTGTATGTTGAAAAGATGATATGATCATTTTGAATGAGTCTATTAGACCGTAATCCTTTGGCGGGGATTACGTAATATTATGGGTACTTGTTCGTTAAGAATGTATTACGTGGGATATTAGTTGTTATTCCTTTGAAAGGAGACTGTGATGTTTAAGTGTTGCTTGGCTTGATGTTCTACTCCTTGTGATGTGATTGCTGAAAGTGATGTGCCTCCGGGTAGGATTGTTGAATCTCCGGGATCCATACTTGCTAGTATGGGTCGGGCGTGACCGTAGGGTTATCCAATCCGGGTATGTCTTGCGGGGACTCCGAGGTTCGGGGCTTGCTAGCCCGATGCCGAGATAACTTGTGGGGTTATCATCGGGTATGTCTTGCGGGGACTCCGAGGTTCGTGGCTTGTTAGCCCGATGCCGGGATAACTTATGGTTGTGGTATGGAATGGTTCCGTGACTGTTGTCACGAGGACATGTGATTTGGTATGGTTTCCTATTGGGTTATTCACTCGGGTATGTTCTACGGGAGCATCTGAGGTTCGTGGCTTGTTAGCACGGGACGCGAATAATCCTTAGGAACATGTGTTATGTGATTCGGGTCGTGGACCCTGTGGCTTATGATTTGGGTCTTGGACCCCGTGTGTTGTGAATTGGGTTGTGGAACCGCGTTTTATTATTGGAATCGTATTTTGGAAAGATGATTTTGGGCCGTGTCCCCAAGTGTTTTCGAAAGACTTGAGAATTCATTATTTCCAAATGTTTTCAAACTCCCGAGACCGTAAAATATTTTGTATGAGACACATGGTTCTTTTCCTACCTTTATTAAATCAAACTGTTTTGATTAAGTGAATTATCTCGGGAAATATATTCAAGATTTTATATTCTTGAAGCAAGTTACGTATGGCTTGTACTTTTGGTTTTATACTTGCACTAGCAAAACAGTGGAGTTTTGCTAACCCCCGAGTATTCGGGGGGTGGATGTCTGTATTGTGTCCAGGTACTTGCAGGTAGCTGGGGAGCGAATCACAGGATCGATACGAAGGATGATGGGAGACGAAGATACTAATCACGTGAAGACCAATTGTAGAGTATATGGTAGAGTCATGTTGGTTATCCCTCCGATGTGTTGTTACCCCGATTTATGGAAGTGTTATTGTATTCTAGCCCCTGCGTGGGTATGTGTTCAGGCAAGTATCATGTATGTAATGTTGTGTGTATTGTGATATAAGACCTAATCGGTCTAACGGTCCTTTACGTAGCCATGTCGGCATGTGAAGTGACGCATTGTTTTGTATTTAGCTTTGGTAGATCCTCGCGGAGAGGAGTGCTGCTGTAATATTCCCGATTGGTTTGGGGGTGTTACGAGAATATGGTATCGGAGCTTAGGTTGAGGAAACCTAGGTGTCGAGGTTGAGTTGAGTGTTGTCGGGTCTTGTCTTGTCGATTTGGTCCGACCGAGTGGTGTCATGACGCGTCGTCCGAGTTGTCGGTCGTGATTAGTATCGAGGTGCAACCATCATCTTCGTGCGATCTGTGGATGTAAGTCTCCCTACCTTGTTGTGTCTCGTATTATACGAGTTTACGTGATACTATGTTATTATGTGGAGTTTAATTGTGCCTCATGAATACTTACTCCATACTTGTTTGATTCTCGTATTGTGTTGGAATAAAGAGTAGTACCGGTATGTATGTATATATATATTTACATCTTTGTGTAAAATCGTTTACGGGAGTGATGTTTTGGAGTGGTTACTCAATAAAAGTTTATCAATGTGGTATATCAATTTCAAATGTTTTGGGAAGTCACGTAAATTCTATTTAAAAATATCCTTCGAGAAGGAAAAATGATTTGATTTTCGTATGATGACCTCGAGACCAAAGATTTTGAGAATTCAAACTATACATATTATATTTTCATCTTGCATTGAAAATTTTCAAAATATTTTAAATGCTTAAACGAGGTCTACCAATAGTTTACTTGAGACGTGACTTTCGCCTTCAACTTTTCCGGTTAAGCGATATGTAGTGAGAATGTAAATTGTTGGCGTTTGGATTCGTATGTTGTTGTTTATTTGTAACCTTCGACTTTCGGCATTATTTGGTATATGTTCATGAATAACAATTGTTGTGTGTGGTTATGTGTAACTTGAATGTGTTCTTATCCATTGCGTGTGTAAAGTCCAAAGTGACTTTTTGGGTACTTTACCAAATAGTGTGTGTTTCAAAATGACCTTGGGTTTGTAAATTTGAATTATTTCGTTGACCCTTTTCCTAACTCTTTTGTTGGGTGATTTAACATATATTTTGAAACTATTGAGTTTTCGCGTCTACGCCTTGTAATTTCAAACGGTATTTGGTGACGGTATTTGGTGTTTGGAAAATGATTTTTTGGGGAGTATTTGGAAAGTATTACCGTCATCGGCCTTTTTGGCATTTTGGAACGTTTTCGAAAATGGTTTTCAACGTGGTGAGTTCCGGCGCGGAAACCGTACAGAAAGTGACTTTGATATAATGGATGATTTCAATTTCATTGCATTTATGAATCGCATAACAACGGCATTATAAATAAAGATTGTTGGTATAATAGTTTGTATATTGTGCTCTAGTTGGAATTAAATGGTAATATGTATATAATTTAATGATGTTGGATTAAAGACAGAGATGTGAATATCTTGCTATGTGTCATGATATTTCGTTACCATAGGTTGTTGTTTGTTAGTATGCCGAGGGGCAGAGGTCGTGGTCGTAATCGTGGTGTTGATGGCCACGGGGATCAGATGCGGAATCGAGAGAACGCCGCTGGGAATGATTTTAGTTTGGGTGTTGCTACTATATTGCAACAAGTAGCGACTCAGATGACTCAGTTGACCCAGGTGGTTCAACGCAGCATTGACGCGAGTCAGAACGTTGGTGTAAATCAATGGCTTCGCGAGGTAGTTCGTATGAATCCCCCTCGATTCGCCGGTCTTTGCCGGATGCGTTGAGTGAGGATGGTTGGATTTTCCAGTTGGGAAAGATTTTCGAGGCTGTCGGGTGTCCTGAAGAGCGGAAGGTACCTATCGCTCAGTACCTTCTCGACAGAGATGCCGCTAATTGGTGGGAAGCTGTTAAACCTCGTGATCGTGATGTCACGTGGGCGGAGTTCCAAGCATTTATGGATGCCGAGTTACGTCGAAACCGATTAGAGAGCGAGAGGATTCGCGAATTCTACTTGGCGTAACCGCAAGATATATCGGTGTCGCAAGCTATCATCGATTATAGCAAACAACTCGATTATGTACGAGGCGGGTGAGAACCAGGAAGAGAGAATACTTCACTTTGTGAGACGGATGAAGCGGATATTCGCGTGTATATGTCGGGATTCAATTGCACTTCGTTGAGGACTATCAAGATCGAGCACTAGCGTGAACTAGCTTCGTTATCATCGGAGCGTGTCCCGAGTCGAAGAAGCGAAGAAGTCCGATGATCGCGTGGACAGTGCAGAGTCGGTGTTTCCAATTTGCAACGTAGTAGTCTTTCATTGTGAAGCTCCATCGCTCGATGCGTGGGCGAGAATTCCAAGTCTTCATTACGACTCTGGTAAAGCCGGAGATGTTTTAACTGTAATGTGGCGGGACATGTTCGTGCACATTGTCCTTCTCCGCCAGTAACGTGTTACAGGTGTGGACTCGAGGGGCACCGAGTTCAGTTTTGCGAGATGGTTTCCGAGCCTTCCGGGGCACGGACTTGAGCACCGACATCTGGATCGACTCCGAGAAACCCTGAGTGGCTTATCCTATCAGATGTTTGTTATGTTATTTCACTCGTTTTGTTGTTTTGATATTCCGGAGATTAACTTCTTTTATTCGAAGTGAATCGGATTTTGAACTCTGTACTTTCAACTCTGTCGAATCGTTTATGTTCGTCGATGTTTTCTGAACTTGTCCTGTTCTGTGCTTTTGGTTGACCAAACGAGTTGTAGTATTGTTTCAAAATAAACCGTTTGTCGCTATGACTTTCCAAATGCAACTCCCTCTCCTGTGGATCTTATGTGAATACACATCTTGTTGTCTTCACCGAATCGTATATTGTCTCAAGCCGAGATGTGAACTTTGGGGTTGTTGTTTGAGTATTATTGTTCGTCGTGATTCGAACATGATTGATCGACTGTTGTTGTCTCGATCGTTGCAACTCAATCGTTGGATGGTTCAGTTTTTGTTGACCTCGTTTCGTAATTGTTGAGCGTTAGGACTCCTTCGTAATTTCCTTAAGTTCAGGAAATTTGTTTTGTGTTCGATCTCCCAACCCTTGGGCTGTGGAATTTCATATTGGTCCAGCGTATAGCTCGTGTTTTGGTTGATGTACTGTTGACTTATTCAACCGTATTGATTTTCGTTAAATCGTGTTTTGTTATTTCGGCAACGGATAACGTGTGTTATCCGAGTTTGTTTTGCGTCGTTCGTTTTATGTTTCAAGTTTCGAGACGAAACTTCTTTTAAGAGGGGTAGAATGTAATACCCGAGATCTTTATTCCGGATTCGTTGGGTTTTCTGGGTTTTATCGGATTGTCATGGTCCTCATCGTAGGAATTTCGTGCCATGTTTGGTTGTGACTTGTTGGGACATGTTCTTGGAGGCATTTCGGATCGCTTTGTGAGTTTTTGAGATTTTGTGGTGTAGCGCACGCTAATGCTTGAAGCACGGCGCACGCTCTTTGCGTGGTGTTTAGCGCACGCTACCGAATGTGTAGCGCACGCTAAGCTGGCGATTGAGAGCGATCCGGTAACTCTTGGGTAGGGCTGAAACTTTGTTAGCGCACGCTAAGGCCGATATCTAGCGCACGCTATCGGCCGCTAGCGCACGCTCCCTCTTCTTTCTAGCGCACGCTACTCGGTAGGTGCGATTGTCTGCAGGCTACCGGATGGTTTTGTGACCCGTTAGCGCACGCTACGGCTTTTGGGCTAGCGCACGCTAACTAGGTTATACGCGGTTTCTCTGGAGCGTTGACCGTTAGCGCCGCGGTAATGAAGGATGATTAGCGCACGCTAATCATCGCCCAATATAAATCTTGGACGGCGGCATTAAGTCGTCATTTTCCCACTTTTCTTCATCTCTTCCGACGGAGTGAGATCCGAGGCGAGTAGGACCGATCCTTTTCTTCTAGCCTCATCTTTGAGTGGATTTATAGATGTTTAACAACATCTAATCGTCTTCTTAGTCCAAATCAAGGTAATCTCTTGTTAGAACCCTATTTTCTTAAATTTGGGGTTTTCGCTTGGATTTGTGATTCTTGACCGATCTCATCCGATCGGTTATTTGTTCTTGTTTGTCTTGGACCGTAATCTTGATTTTGTTAACCGTTCATCGACTTTTATCGCCTTGATCAACGATTCTTGATTTCTTTGAGAATACTTAGATCCTTGTCGCTTTTAGGATCGTTTGATTTCGATTAGTGTTATTGAATTGTGGTGATGCTATTTTCGTAGTATTCGTGGTTTGTCGAAGTCTTGATCGCTTTGGAGGTTCGAAGGTTGCCCGATCGCGCCGTTAAATCGTTTCGTTGCTCGTGATATCGAGGCAAGTATCTTGTCCATACGTTTCATGTTTCGTAGGCGTAATTATTGATAAATGATTATATACGAAACCCAATGTTTAATGAACGTAAAAGGGATTGGTATGTTCTCGATGAATGTTGTCTTCCAACGATAATTTATGTACTTCGTGAATATATGTGTTCTCGGAATATGTGTGTTGGATTTGTATGTTGAAAAGATGATATGATCATTTTGAATGAGTCTATTAGACCGTAATCCTTTGGCGGGGATTACGTAATATTATGGGTACTTGTTCGTTAAGAATGTATTACGTGGGATATTAGTTGTTATTCCTTTGAAAGGAGACTGTGATGTTTAAGTGTTGCTTGGCTTGATGTTCTACTCCTTGTGATGTGATTCTTTGAAAGTGATGTGCCTCCGGGTAGGATTGTTGAATCTCGGGATCCATACTTGCTAGTATGGGTCGGGCGTGACCGTAGGTTATCCAATCCGGGTATGTCTTGCGGGGACTCGAGGTTCGGGGCTTGCTAGCCGATGCCGAGATAACTTGTGGGGTTATCATCGGGTATGTCTTGCGGGGACTCCGAGGTTCGTGGCTTGTTAGCCCGATCTGGGATAACTTATGGTTGTGGTATGGAATGGTTCCGTGACTGTTGTCACGAGGACATGTGATTTGGTATGGTTTCCTATTGGGTTATTCACTCGGGTATGTTCTACGGGAGCATCTGAGGTTCGTGGCTTGTTAGCACGGGACGCGAATAATCCTTAGGAACATGTGTTATGTGATTCGGGTCGTGGACCCTGTGGCTTATGATTTGGGTCTTGGACCCCATGTGTTGTGAATTGGGTTGTGGAACCGCGTTTTCTTATTGGAATCGTATTTTGGAAAGATGATTTTGGGCCGTGTCCCCAAGTGTTTTCGAAAGACTTGAGAATTCATTATTTCCAAATGTTTTCAAACTCCCGAGACCGTAAAATATTTTGTATGAGACACATGGTTCTTTTCCTACCTTTATTAAATCAAACTGTTTTGATTAAGTGAATTATCTCGGGAAATATATTCAAGATTTTATATTCTTGAAGCAAGTTACGTATGGCTTGTACTTTTGGTTTTATACTTGCACTAGCAAAACAGTGGAGTTTTGCTAACCCCCGAGTATTCGGGGTGGATGTCATTGCGTCCGGTACTTGCAGTAGTGGGGAGCGAATCACAGGATCGATACGAAGGATGATGGGAGACGAAGATACTAATCACGTGAAGACCAATTGTAGAGTATATGGTAGAGTCATGTTGGTTATCCCTCCGATGTGTTGTTACCCCGATTTATGGAAGTGTTATTGTATTCTAGCCCCTGCGTGGGTATGTGTTCTGGGCAAGTATCATGTATGTAATGTTGTGTGTATTGTGATATAAGACCTAATCGGTCTAACGGTCCTTTACGTAGCCATGTCGGCATGTGAAGTGACGCATTGTTTTGTATTTAGCCTGGTAGATCCTCGCGGAGAGGGTCTGCGGCGCTGTAATATTCCCGATTGGTTTGGGGGTGTTACAGTCAGTGTCTCCAGCATCTGAATAGAGACAGGCTTGCGGCTAAGTGCATCGACCACTACATTCGCTTTGCCTGGATGATATAAAATCTCCAAGTCATAGTCCTTGATCAGCTCTAACCATCTTCTTTGCCGCATGTTCAACTCTTTCTGACTGAATATGTACTTGAGACTCTTATGATCCGTAAAGATCTGACAGTGAGTCCCGTACAGATAATGCCTCCAGATCTTCAAAGCAAAAACCACTGCTGCTAGCTCCAAATCATGTGTTGGGTAGTTTAGTTCATAAGGTTTCAGCTGTCGCGACGCATAAGCGATCACCTTATCATTCTGAATCAATACGCACCCAAGTCCTTGGTTCGAAGCATCACTGTAAACTATAAATCCTCCAGTTCCCTGCGGAAGTGATAGAATCGGTGCCGTCGTCAGTCTCTTCTTCAATTCATCAAAGCTAATCTGACACAACTCATTCCATTCAAACTTTTGAGTTTTCTGAAGGAGTCGAGTAAGTGGGCGGGAAATTTTGGAAAACCCTTCCACGAACCGACGATAATACCCAGCGAGTCCTAAGAAACTTCGGACTTCTTTTACATTCTTTGGAGGCTTCCAATCCATAATTGCTTCGATCTTCTGAGGATCTACTCGGACTCCTTCGGCTGACACCACATGGCCGAGGAACATTACTTCTTTTAGCCGAATTCACACTTGGAAAATTTGGCGTACAATTGCTCGCTTCTCAAAAGTTCCAATACAATCCGCAAATGTTGCGCATGTTCTTCCGGATTCTTAGAATATACCGTAATATCATCAATGAACACGACCACAAATTTATCCAAATATTCGATGAACACTCGGTTCATCAACCGCATGAATACGGCGGGCGCATTAGTGAGTCCAAATGGCATCACTATAAACTCATAGTGTCCGTAGCGAGTTACGAATGCCGACTTTGGAACATCGATTCCTTAATCCCGAGCCGATGGTATCCCGATCTTAGATCGATTTTTGAAAACACTTTGCTCCTTGCAATCGTCAAACAGATCATCAATCCGTGGCAACGGATACTTGTTCTTAATCGTCATCTTGTTCGGCTCTCGTAATCAATACACAAGCGATCCATCCTTCTTTCGAACAAAAGAACGGGGCTCCCGGTGGTGAAACGCTTGGTGAATGTAGCCTTTGTCCAAGAATTCTTCCAGTTGCTTCTTGATTCGTACATCTCCGTGGGTGCCATGCGATACGGTGCCTTAGAAATTGGTGTAGCTCCGGTTCTAGCTCAATCGTGAATTCTACTTCCCGTCGTGGAGGTAGTCCAGCAACTCGTCAGAAATACATCTGGAAATTCATTCACAATAGGAATGGATGAAAGTTCCACAATTTCATCTTCTTTCTTCATTGCATAACACGATTACCGTCTGACCTGTTTCAACAACTTGTGACTTTCATTGCTTTGATCAACTTTCCCGAGCTTCCTGGTTTCCATCCTTCAAACAGTACTTCGGAGCCATCATCAGCGATTAGCGAAATATTCCTCCTTCGGTAATTTACAATTGCTCCATATCGATTAAGCCAATCGTCTCCGAGTATTAGGTCATCTCCTTGCATTTCTATCACAATTAGGTTTGAGAGCCATTTCTTACCCCCAAATAATACAGGAAAATCTCTAGTCTCTAAGTTCCCAACAATCCTCTCTCCACTCGGTAAACCAACAACATAAGGTTCACAAGTATGAAAACCAGAAATATTCAAACGATTTACACAAGACAAAGAGATAAAAGAATGCGTAGCTCCTGTATCGAATAAAACGCTAACCGGTTGGGAAAGAATCGGACAAGCACTGATGCGACAAAGAGATCATCTGCGTCTGTCCTTCTCATCTCATACAGCGTGGGGGAACAGATCCGGCACTCGATGCCCCCTTTTGGTCCCATTGTCCTCTACCTCGTCCACGGCCAAAATTTTGAGGCATTTGAACACTTTCTTTGCGTCGTTGAATACTAGCTTCCTTCGAATCGGCCGTGTGAACGGGTTCCTTTGTATTTGGTGGCGTCCTTGCGAACGCCGCACGGTGCCCTTCTGTCCTTGATCAAAGCATGTAATCGGGTGCGCAAACAATCGCGCCAAAGGTGGCACAGGCGACCACAATTAAAACACTTCTAGTTGTATCCGTCGTGGTGACCGATCCGTAATTCTTTCCGTTCTTGGATGGGTGCGGAGGTTTCTTGAAAGAAAAGAAGTCCGGGCCTTGCGGGGCCCAGCTTTTGTGCTCTGTAAAAGTACCAGACTTTCTGTTTCTTCGACTCCATAAACTTCTCCATTCTTTGCTTCTTTAATTTCATACGCCAACGCCTTATCCTGGTATTGGCGGAGAGTGGTACATTCAAACCGGACATGTACCTATGGATTTCTGGTTTCATTCTCATTTCAAAATGAATCATCATCTCTGCATCCATTACGACCGGATGTCGAACAAATGCTAATTCTTGATTAAACGTCTTGATAAATGCAGGATACGGGTTCATCGATGGTGAGCAGAGAAAAATTCTCGAATTTTTGCTTCCCTCACAGACGAGGCAATCGAGCCTCCATCATCATTTTAAATTCGCGCCCAATCGGCATCATGATCTACGGGTCGGATAGCTTCCCACCACTCGGATGCTTCTCCTGTCGAGAAATCTTGGGCAATAGGAGCTCTCCTGTCATTTGGGCAATTAATTCCGGAAAATTTTCTCAGTTCCTTCAACCAATGGTCCCAAGTGGGAGTCTCGGAAAAGCCGTCAAATTTGGGTGGTTGCATCTTTGCCACCTCTTGTAACCATCGGTCACCTCGATTTCCCATTTCGAATCCTTTGTTGTCCATCTCCTGCCGAATTCCTGCCGCCACTTGCATTCGGTCCACGACACTGTGCGGCGAGTCATCGGTTCACGACTTGACGAAGGATTTACGGTACACCAGTTCCGGTTCGTTATTGATGGATTGCCGCGGCTCGCTGAGCTATGACTAGCTTTGATTAGAAGGCGACGCCTCCCTTTCGGCATTCCTCCGTCAGCGTCACGACCGCGACCACGTCCACGTCCGCCTCTCAACATACCGTAAGTACAAGTACTTAATATACAGAAACAACATTGTTCTAATGTTCAAGTATAAAGAGACATAACATGTAAAGAATGAGATAGAGTTTAGGAACTTACAACCACCGTTCGCATGAAGACGTAGGCGATCTTTGTGATGTCATTCACGGCCGGTTACCTCAAAAGACATAAATGACCCCTACTTTAACCCTAACGGCCAAGATATCCATAATCTTAGCTCCGATACCATATTCGTAACACCCCGATATATTCAGAATATTACAGTAGTAAATCCTTTACATAAGGATTTACAAGGCCGATTAAAAGAAAAGACAATATGAGATATCGCTTTAAGAAATTATCAAGTAAAATACAACCGTCTGGTTCAAAATCGAAATACAAATATCCAATGAAAATGTATTACATCATTAAAATCCCAACATTATAAACGGACGACGTACTCGAGTACTTATTGAAATATCCAACAAATAACAGACAGAAACCCTAGGAACATCACTTTGCACCTCGTCGTCATGCATTTCCGGTGGTTGTTTCCCGCTCTCTGGATCTGAACAAACAAAATGTTCACCCCAGAAGGGGTTAGCACAACGATGCTAGTACAAGTACAATAATCATACGGTGATATAATCAACAATTATATCATACAAGGTTCTCCAACGAGAATATCCACAACACATATCATATCATAACAGTTTCAACATACGATGGTATTCCAACGATCCAAACAAGACACAAATATAGATTCCCATGATGATCCCATCGGACCAACACATGGTGGAACTACCTGTCCAACGATCCAGCGCACACAGCTATAGATTCCCATGATGATTCCCGTCGGATCAACACATGGTGGACATATAATCACAACATATTTACACGATACAATCACATTGTCATAATATAAACATTTCTAATTAGAATACTTGCCTCGGTTCGAAGACAAGAACAATACTTCCACGAGAACGGAACGCTCGAAGGTTGTCCCTCTCGATCAATCACGTAGCAAAGTTCGAACCTTAAATAAGAGAAATAACATGGAATCCATCTTAGGTCGAACGAACATCTAACAATCCGAATTACGGTTGAGAGTCTATAAAACGAAATCATGCATCTGAATAACGACGTTACATGTCCTCTGTAACGTCGTTAAACTTCGTTAGCGTCGCAAACTATGAAGTATAGCGTCGCTAAACATATACCAACATTCCTCTGCCGTGGTCGTTCGATAGTGTAACGTGCGTTACGTGCGAGCGTGGCGTCGTTAACAACGTCATATAACGTCGTTAGTAACCAAACTTAACGTCGTTAATCATGCATGTCGATTTCTCACTAGACGGATGGTAGCTCGATTAGTGACGAAGTATTACGAAATTCTTAGTGAGTAATCTAATATACCTTCAAATATACATATCATACTCATGAATGATCTCCGATTAATATCTTCAATTTCAAGGATACGGATATCATTGTAATACTATTTTCAATCTTGATCGAAATACTCATACAAGGTTCGGTTGGTCTAAGGTTGATGTAATTGATCTAATATCGTCATTAAATCCAGCTTATACCGATGGCGAACTACTTATTCCATCTATGCAAGCAAGATTACAACTATGATGATTCTTTTCAAAATCCATTGGTAAAAGTGGAAATTGACACTCGGTTTACAATCAACATGACGATAACATTTCATACGCATAATAATTCACTATCCTCAACTATGACATAACCCGGGTTCAACTACGGTGTTCTACACCATAATAGTTCGATCATTATAGTTTAAATATGATACTAGGTCGCATACGTCGTCAAAGTGATCTACCGATCTTGGTAATGCAATCATATCGTCTTAATCAACATAACTTCAAGATTGGAAGTAGTATAACATACCTTAAGAGAAAGATAATACTGAGACTCTAAGTAAAAATCCAACTCCGGTTGCTTCAACGCCGACTCGTGATGATTTCTACTCCAAAGTCCAATATAAGTTGTCTTCAATGATCAAGTAGTGTCATACAAGCTCAATGATTCAGTAACTATTGATATAAAGGTGTTAAAAGAGGTGGGAATCTTAAGGGACGAATATGATGAAGTTTAGGAGCAAAAGGACGAGTTGAAATGAATTGGGGTGCCGCTCCTTTTATAACTTTACGAGTGTTACGTACGCTAGGGCTACATCATAGCGTACGTTATCGCCAAAATAGTTCACCTTTGTCGATTTACGAACTTCATTACGTGCGCTATACTAAACGCATTACGTCGTAACCCTATAGTTTGCGTACGCTACACAATGTTCATAACGTACGCTAAGCCGTTGACTTAAAAAGGTGTCCAGATTCATGCCGTGCGAATCTGGAGGGTATCTTGGTCGAGCCCACCACCATGTACTCCATGTGCTAGCCGGCCCACCCAATAATAGACCGCATTACGTACGCTACGCTTCATCCGTAGCGTACGTTAATATTAACAGATTACGTACGTTAAGTTACACTCTTAACGTACGTTATCACGTATATGCATGGAGGAAATTTATATGTTGCCACACCCATGAATAAGGATACAAATACGATAATGATCATACTCCAATATCAATATCATCATTCCCAAAATAATACAGGGTTCAAAGTACAGATGAAATACACAGTAATAAATCCGGCTATTACATAGAGTGTAATACCCCGACTTTCTGGATATATTTTTCGTTTATATGTTGGATATCGTTGATGGATAATTGTGCTTGAGGATGTCGTGAACGTATTATAATTGAAATGCGTATATGTATTCATTGTGTCGTATGTTCATTTGGTATGTCGAGATGTTGGTCGAGGATAGCTGAATATGGCTAGGCACAGCCACGATAGCGCACGCTAGGAGATATGCTTAGCGCACGCTACTGGGTACGCGTAGCGCACGCTACGAAGTGTAGGTAGCGTACGCTAAGAGGTTCGGTTACGTACGCTAAGGAGGACCCCTAACGTACGTAACGACTTGCTGGGTGAGTTCCGGAAGGTGGCCGACAGGTAGGCCCAGGTTGATTTTTATATGCAGCTAGCGCACGCGAATGCATGTTGGTTAGCTCACGCTAACATCAGACCGCCAATAATGGAATCTTAGCTTTCGGCGGGTGGACCCAGCCATTTTCGACGCGTGTCCAGATAAGGTCAACAAGTGTTTGTCGTTTAGAGCTAGCGCATGCTAAATCGTATGATTAGCGCACGCTAATTTCAGATCGGACAGAGGAATCCCGATAATCGCGGATGCTTTCGGCATGTGGGGGCACGAGTGGTAGGTGTGTATTGTAGCAAGTCAACTTCGGATAGCGCACGCTAAGGTCATTGACTTGCGTACGCTAGGCAGGATGTTTTACGTACGTTAATGCATGGGCATTACGTACATAAGCTAGTTTACGAAGTAAGGCTGTATCCTCTGGACTGCGATAGCGCACGCTAACAAAGTCAGTTAGCGCACGCTAAGGCTGTAGGGCATGCTTAACATGAGATGTTAGCGCACGCTAATAATGAATATTATAAAAGGGGACAGATGGGTGCCGAAAGGCATTTCGTCCATTTTTCTTTCTTCAGTCGGGAGAGAGAGAGTTGGGATGTATTTGAGGTTCCCAAACACTGTATGATGATAACCTTTAACAACATTAGATTTAGAGCATGGATTCAAGCCTTGTTCTTCAAGTTATTCATGATTCTTGGAATGGAGTTCAAGTGTTCTTCTTTTTGGTTCATCTAATCCAGGTAAATTTCGTATCCCTTTTGTTTATGGTTCATTTTTAAGGATGATTACATGTGAGGAACATGTTGGATAATCATATAACGATATTATATGAGATTCAATGGAATTTTGATAAGAGTTTCGGATGTTTCTTCATATTATAAAGATGATGGTTCGTTTAAACCGTTTTGAGATAGATTTCTGGATCATGATAATTTCAATGATCGATTTAGAGAAGTTAAACCTTGATATGAGGTTGAATTGCGGATTGAATATGTTATGATCATTGTTACCAAGTTGGTTCGATTATTGATATGATTATTGTTCTAGGTTGATTAACCAATAGGTACAACCGCTACACCGCGGTGAAAGGCCGTAGATTCCATCCAGTCGGGGCTGAAGAGCTCGTAGACGAGGGCGATGAGTTCGGTGTTGGTTTTGTCATGTTGGTATCCAGGCAAGTGTTTACTTGTTCGGTTGTAATGTTTTGATGAGTAATTCCATTTACATTTCATAAGTATTTTATGTTGTATTGCATATTGACGAATGTTCAGTGATGTTCTAAAAGGATTAGAATGCACAGTTGATGATTGTTGAGATACTTGGACAATCTTGGGAAGATTGTAGTATTCGAATATTGTTGATGTTATTTTGGATATTCTTGGTCTGTGGTATGCATTTCGGAAGGATTTCCGGATAGAGGTATGTTTTATGGCAATCGTACATAGAAGATTGTGTAAGGGAAAGTATTCGGTATTGAGGTATTATGTGGTAATATCGTGATATTGGGATTTTGATGAGAATCGTTGGATTACCAGAAGTGGTAAAGTTATCGTTGAGGTTATTATTCTCATGATGCATGGCATGCGAATATTTATGTTTATGTACTTGCGGTTATTTGTCGGGCATTATTGCTGACCCCGTTGTGGGACTTGTTTTCCAGGTATTGAGGACTTTGATGGTAGCGGTTGTGAGGCGAAGATTCCGGACGATACTGGCTATGGAATATTGTTGGGGAATCGTGTATTTTGTCTGTGTATTAGTTATTGATGTATATGTATCTTGGACTGTATTTCTATCCGCTGCGTGAGTTCTTTCAAATGGCTTTCGGCTTTTTGCCAACTGAGTTTGATTTCGAAAACCGATTCCCTTAACCGAGTTTTTGGCCTTGTTTGTCTTGACGGTAGTTGGTGTTTTCAAATGATTTTGTGAGTTTTGGAAAATACTACCGTCATCGGCCTTTTTGGGTATTTTTTGTAATTGGTTTTTAGCCTGTGGGTTCCGACATGGGGCCCACGGCGTGTAATACTCCCGTTTGGTTTTGGGGATATTACAGGTTTAAACATAACCGGACAACAACAGACTTGGGACCCCGAACTAGTATCCTTCGAACCCTTCGCCGTCACTGTGCTCTTCCCGTGCCTTGCCTTTGCCTCGACCTAAAATACAACACAAGTATTTTGCCCAAAACACAGGGTCAGATATACATGAAAAATGATTCTCCCGACATTATACAATTCACATATATTAGATATCAACGAAAATATCCCGACTATTGAACCCCTCGGGCGTATGAACAATCAGTCACAAACCGTCGAACATATCCAATCATACATGGACTATGAACGATTAAACAATATGGCTCGATATGGACATCACAGTATGCCTGATCCGGAAAATGTGTCCGTTTACATGTCCACCCTGTATACGGAATCCAGAATATACGTGTGACAATATACCTAATTAGCCTCACGAACTATGTCTCGTGTACACAGTCCAATACGGAAACATCCACGTATGACTATATATGTGCCTGGCTAAAAATCCTACACAATAACCAATCGGCACGCAGATATGATTCTAGATATGTCATGGTACAACATGGCAATGAATTCAACAAATCACATATCCGATTAAGGATCAAGAAACTCACCGAAGTGACAATAAGGACCAACGAGATCAACGATTCAAAGTGACGAACTTGGGAATGCAATCCCATGATGAGGAATGGATTATCAACAAGAACAATATCAAATTACGAGTCACAAATTCATAAGCGTTTCATATACACAAAACGTAAAATCATCACAAGAATCTAATCATCATTATAACCAAGCAAGATAACTTGCCTCAATTCCGTAGGCGAAAGATAGTCCATTTCCAATGATCAAACGGACGGTATCCTAGACTAAAATACTCACTCGAACAAGCAACTTGAATAAAACATAATTCATTCAATAATACATTCATACAATATTGACATCAATTCATAGGAAACGACGTCCGCAACCTACCCGAATAATTCATTCCACCCTAATGAATATTCTACCGATTATTGAAGGATTCCAATACATCTAGTTCGTCTTCCACAATCGGAGTACTATACTAAATGTCTTTTAATACTCTTGTCAATGCTATGACAACATATTCAATTCACCATTAAAATTGGTTTAACCAAGTTCTTATGTTCTACAACATCTATTACTATACAAGAATAATCATAACGAATTCAATACTCAACCTACTACGACATTATCATTCACAAATAGCATCTCCTTATTAAGACCACTATCTACTCTATCATGGTGATCAAATACATTCTTAAGTTATCAATATATTCAATTAATAAAAAATTATTGTTGTATTCATGAATATCCTTATTATTTCTCAAAGACTTGTTAAGCCGAACAATAATGAGGTTATAACTTCTAAGATTTCTGAACAAGAGAACATCATCCTATTTACAACATTGTCAAATTCTTCCCAAGGTAAGTAAATACCTAATATAGTGTTTTAACACTTTTATGATAACAATTCCATCAATTAAACTTGACTATGATGAAGCTAAATGATTATCATCGTTCTACTGACGTTAATACATCCAGGAAGGTGAGTATGATTCTTATAAACATGGTTACTATCATTATAACATCAAGAACATCTTTATTCCAAACCCTTAATTATCATTTTCATCAAGGAGTGTTAAAAAGTTTAATTAAAACACATTTTACTTGATTGATTCAACATTAGGTGTAATATATCTCATCACTAACATAAACATACGAAAAATACAGAGGAGAATCGCACAATATACCTCCAGAAACGAAGAACAACCCTCAACACTACAAGAAACACACTCCCAGCTCAAGAACACCTTCTAAACTTCAAATCAATGAACTCCACACCAAGATACAAGGCTCAAAATCAATTTGGAGAAGGTTAATATCGATTTAGGGATGCAGGGGAAAGATATATGGAGAGAAAATCGGGTTTGGGTTGTGAAGAAATAAACAACAGACTGTATCTTTAACTAGACTGCATAACCGTAACGTACGTTATCGCTAAAAGTTAACATACGCTATGTCCTATTACGTATGCTGTCACAAAAATGTTACGTACGTAACCATCTTACAGAGGCTCCTATATTGACTTCCACATTCCATTACGTACGCTAAAAAAAAGACATTACGTACGTTAATTCTGGTTGACTTTGACTGTCTCGATAGCCCAACACCCTTCACGTGCATGGCCATTCACGTGCGGAAGTCAACTGATGTCTGATTCCCTCCTAACGTACGCAACGGATGACATGTTACGTACGTTAAGACACAGGATTAACGTACGTTAATCTAACTGTGTAGCATACGCTAACGCCACGAGAACAGGTCAAAAAATGCAATTCACCAATTAACATCTAACCCTCAAACATAAAGTGAATAACAAAACAAGTAACTCAATTCTACAACATCTCAACATTATAGTCATATACTAAATGCAACATGATTCAACGATATTCAAATTATCCGAGTAATACAACGATCATTCGTACGAGGAGCCTTAGGAAATGATCGTACGAATGATCGTTGTAACACCCCAAAAGGTGGCTATTACAGTGCCGTGGACCCCATACTGGGGCCCACCAGGCGATGCCAAAAATACAAATTAAACATAACATTATCTTGTGATGCCGAACCACAATAAATAGTCATTACTCCGATTTGGTGTTTACGAGTAAACTGGCTATTAGGTTTAGAATACACACGATCCAAAATACTAGTATAAACCATATGACGATAGAATAAACTGAAAATAATAGTACAATGACAATAGTTCCAATGAAATGGAAATTAACATTACACGATTTAAACATAACCAGACAACAACAGACTTGCCCCCCCCCCGAACTAGTATCATTCGAACCCTTCGCCGTCACGGTGCTCTTCCCGTGCCTTGCCTTTGCCTCGACCTAAAATACAACACAAGTATTTCGCCCAAAACACAGGGTCAGATATACATGATAAATGATTCTCCCGACATTATACAATTCACATATATTAGATCTCAACGAAAATATCCCGACTATTGAACCCCTCGGGCGTATGAACAATCAGTCACAAACCGTCGAACATATCCAATCATACATGGACTATGAAAGATTAAATAATATGGCTCGATATGGACATCACAGTATGCCTGATCCGGAAATGTGTCCGTGTACATGTCCACCCCGTATACGGAATCCAGAATATACATGCGACAATGTACCTAATTAGCCTCACAAACTATGTCTCGTGTGCACAGTCCAATACGGAAATATCCACGTATGACTATATATGTGCCTGGATAAAAATCCTACACAATAACTAATCAGCACGCAGATATGATTCCAGATATGTCACGGTACAATATGGCAATGAATTCAACAAATCACATATCCGATTAAGGATCAAGAAACTCACCGAGGTGACAATAAGGACCAACGAGATCAACGATTCAAAGTAACAAACTTGGGAATGCAATCCCATGATGAGGAACGGATTATCAACAAGAACAATATCAAATTACGAGTCACAAATTCATAAGCATTTCATATACACAAAAGTATAATCATCACAAGAATCTAATCATCATTATAACCAAGCAAGATAACTTGCCTCAATTGCGTAAGCGAAAGATAGTCCTTTTCCAATGATCAAACGGACGGTATCCTCGACTAAAATACTCACTCGAACAAGCTACCTTGAATGAAACATAATTCATTCAATAATACATTCATACAATATTGACATCAATTCATAGGAAACGACGTCCGCAACCTACCCAAATAATTCATTCCACCCTAATGAATATTCTACCGATTATTGAAGGATTCCAATATATCTAGTTCATCTTCCACAATTGGAGTACTATACTAAATGTGTTTTAATACTCTTGCCAATGCTATGAACAACATCTTCAATTCACCATTAAAATCGGTTTAACCAAGTTCTTATGTTCTACAACATCTACTACTATACAAGAATAATCATAACGAATTCAATACTCAACCTATTACGACATTATCATTCACAAATAGCATCTCCTTCTTAAGAGCACTATCTACTCTATCATGGTGATCAAATACATTCTTAAGTTATCAATATATTCAATTAACCAAAAGTTATTGTTGTATTCATTAATATCCTTATTATTTCTCAAAGACTTGTTAAGCCAAACAATAATGAGGTTTTATCTTCTAAGATTTCTGAATAGGGGAACATCATCCTATTTACAACATTGTCAAATTCTTTCCAAGGTAAGTAAATACCTAATATAGAGTTTTAACACTTTTATGATAATAATTCCATCGATTAAACTTGACTATGATGAAGCTAAATGATTATCATCGTTCTACTGACGTTAATACATCCAGGAAGGTGAGTATGATTCTTATAAATGTAATACCCGAAATTTTTGATGTGTAATTGAACCTTGTGATATTGTAGTGGTTGTATTTTGATCTGAGTATTATTCTCCGTATTTCATGATCCGGTGTTGTTGAGCGCATGATTGCATGATTGTGTTCAATATTGTGATTTTGCACTTGTAGCGCACGCTATCGACTAGGCGTAGCGTACGCTAATTTGGGTTTAGTAGCGCACGCTATATATGGACCTTAGCGCGCGCTATACGTAGTCAACATGATTGAGACGTGTTGGTATGTGAGATCAGGCCGGGGATCTTGGTCGGATTGTGTCGGGATGAACCTGGATGGCTTTCGGGAAAAAGCCAAGTCAGCGCAGTAGCACACGCTACTCATATGACGATAGCGCACGCTAAACGCTGAGTACAGTGAAGTCAGTAAGTTTCATATAGCCGTTAGCGCACGCTATGAATATGGACTAGCGCGCGCTAACAACCATTTTCTATATATAGGACAACATCCTTTTTCATATTTTCAGACTTTTCACTTCCCACATCTAAATTCTTGGACTTAGAGAGTCACTCTCTTCATCCTAAACCCTTTCATATCATCATCCTAGCCCGAGTTGAAGATTGTAGATCATTGGAGAATGGTGTTCAAGCTCTCGGTAGTGGATTTCTTCAAAGTTCCTTCGTGTTCTTTGCTACTTTGAGGTAGGTGATTCTTCACCAATATTAGTAGTATTCTGAAGGATGTTTTGATCATGATTTGGGATTTTCTAGTCAGTTAAAATTCGTACGTAGACGAACATCATGTTGTTATTCGGTACTTCTTCATCGTATAAACTGTTGAACCTTTTTAGTGTTTGGACTCCTAAGCATATTCATGTATCTTCTAACCGATATTGACCAGTTCATGGAGATTAGCAAGTTCTTAGGTCTTTACATAATGGAATCATACGCTTTAGGATTTGGAATGGTTTGAACTTAAGATATTTTCTTGAAGATCAAGATGAATTAAGATGTTGTGATGGTTATACGTATCCTTGTACCTTGAAGTCATTTAGTCCGTAAAGATCTTTCACAAATTATATGAGCATAGTATGCACGGAGATGACATGTTTTATCACTGAAGATTTCATGAGTTTCATCACCATTAGATTAGTTTTTTGCCCAATAGTAAACTGCCATGCACAGGTAGCGCACGCTAAGATGTATGTATTAACGTGCGCTATCGGGAACGAATAACATACGCTATGTTTGGTACGTAACGTGCATTATGTCATCAGGCGAGTCAGTCGGCTGGACAGAGAGGACTGCCGGTACATAAGCTAGCATATGCTAGACTTCGTCGTTTACGTACGCTAACGGGCAGGCTTAGCGCACGTTACATAGAGTACGTAGTGTACGCTAAGTAGTTCAGGCAGATTGCATTTTTAGAGTTTTCGGTCGTAGACCGGGTTGTTAGACATTCGTACGACATAAGATAAATTCTATATTATTTCTTTTGTTAAGGTTTGAGGTTGCTACGTTGATCGAAGGAGACGGCCTTCGAGTGTGTTGAGATCATTGGAGTGATTTGTTCTTGCCATCTTTGAGGCAAGTATCGTATTTTAAGCTTATTTATATTGTATTGTTGATTGTGGGTACGATTTATTCGTATTGTTGAATATGAGATTATATTCTTTGAGTTGTCATGATATTTACATCGATGAACGTGTTGATTTGCATATGTGTATGCATAATGGTATTGTTTGTGTTGTAAATGATCCGAGGGGATCATGAGGATCTATGCTGAAGGCGCTGGATCGAATGTCCACCATGCGTTGGTCCGATGGGATCATCATGGGGATCTATGCTGAGGGCGCTGGATCGTTGGACGGGTTTTCCACCATGCGTTGGTCCAACGGGATCATCATGGGGATCTATACCGAGGGCGCTGGATCGTTGGATTACCCTGTATCGTATTGATGGAATCGTGAGGATTCACATCGTTGGATTCCGATGACGGAAGTCCGTTTTGCATGTTTTATGATGCACTGATGATTTATGTATTATGATACTTGTACTAGCATTGTTTTGCTAACCCCTTCGAGGGTGGACATTGTTTTGATGTTCAGGTAGCCGAGGAGCGGGGAGGCAACCACAGTACTGACATGACGATGAAATGGCTCAGTGATGTGGTTGATGTTTATTGTTATTGTGATTTGTCTTCTTGGTTCACTTTAGTACTCGAGTACGTGTGTTTTAATAATGTCATTTTCGATATGGTTGTATAAATTAACTCAATGGATCAGTTGAACCGGTTATGTATTTCAAAATTGAGTGGCACTGTTGAATTATATTTACCTTCTTTTAATTAGCCTTGTAAATCCTTACTTAAAGGGTTTACGGCACTGTAACTATTCCGAATATCTCGGGGTGTTACAGAATATGGTATCAGAGCTAAGATTCATGGATATCTTGGCAGTCGGGTTTTAGTTGGGTCTGTTTACGTTATTTACGGGTCGGTTGTAACATCACTGCTGAGCCAGCATCGTTATGTGGACCGTGGTTGTAAGTCTCCTAATCTCAGTTACTACCATTTTATTTAATTCCTTTTTGTGAATATTGACGGACTTTCTTTTAAGAAAAGTTGCCCTGGATATTGAGTATTTGTGTTTACAGTATGTTGAGGGGAGATCGTGGACGCGGACGCGGTCGTGGACGCGTACGTGGAAATGCGAGACAGGAAGATTTGGTGTCTACCCCAGAAATAACCGCTAGTCGAACAGATTCCCATTCCGTAGGACAGCAGGGATCAGCAAATAATAATGCAGATCCTAACGTGTCGGGAGTGCTTCAACAGGTGGTTGCTCAGATAAACCAGTTTGCTCAGGTTGTTGATCTCATGCGAGCAATGATGGGACAAAGACATAACAAGGTTAGCAGGGACAAATGGCTTACTGAGGTGGTCAAATTGCACCCTCCGAAATTTTACGGTTCTGCTGAGACGCTTTCTTGGGATCACTGGTTGAAGGAGTTAGAGAACATCTGTAACCGACGTGATTAAGACTTTTAATCACCATCTGACTTATGTGCGCCACTTGGTCAGAACTGAGGCGGAAAGGATTTTCCATTTCGACATGCGAATGAAACCGGAAATTCAGCAGTATATGTCCGGATTTGAATGTACCACCTTGCGACAGTATCAGGACAAGGCTCTGGCCTATGATATGAAAGAGGCGGCAGTAGAAAAGTCAACGGAAGCAAAGAAGCAGAAAGTGTCTGGCAACTTCACGGAGAATAAGAGTAGTGGGCCCCGTAAGGGCCAGTCCTCATTTCATTCGTCCAGGAGGCCTCCACATCCTTCTCGAGGCGGAAAGAAGTTCCGGGCAGCACCAACCGTTTCAGACGCAGGGAACAAATGTTATAACTGTGGCAAAGCGGGGCATGTTCGACGTGACTGTTTCGCACCTGCTGTGACCTGTTTCGAGTGTGGACAGGAAGGGCATCGCGCAACATTTTGTGGAAATCCGACTCGATCTTTTGGTATTCGCACTCCTGCACCGGTTCCGAAGGACACTAGTGTAAACCAGACGCAGCAAAGTGGATTCCAGCAGCAGAATGTTGGGAAAAGAGAAGCATCTAGCGTTGGGTCCGTTCCTCCGCGTATTTACGAGATGAAGAAGTCAGACGATCAGAACATGGCTGTTGCATCAGGTACGATTCAGATCCTTTTGCAACCAGTTAGTGTCTTATTCGATTCAGGAGCTACGCATTCTTTTATATCTTTGAACTGTGTTAATCGTTTGAAGATCTCGTGCTTGTATGATTGTGAACCTTATGTTGTGGGATTACCGAGCGGAGAGAAAATTGTTGGAACCCTAGAAACTAGATATTTTCCAGTGTCTATAGGAGGGAGAGATTGGCCACCGAATCTTATTGTAGTTGACATCTATGGTGACGATTTAATTCTCGGAGACGATTGGCTCAACCGTTACGGAGCTATTTTGAATTACCTAAAGAGAGTCATTTCTATCATTGCTGATGACGGATCTGAACACCTATTCAGAGGATGGAGACCGGGAAGCTCGGGAAAATTGATCAAAGCAATTAAAGCTGTGAAATTACTGAAGCAGGGATGTCATGGACTTTGGTGCTATGCCATGAGAAAAGAAGAAGGAGTAGAGCTCTCGTCTATTCCAGTTGTGAATGAATTCTCAGACGTATTCCCTGACGAACTACCTGGGTTACCTCCGCAGAGAGAAGTGGAGTTCACTATCGAATTAGAGCCTGGAGCCGTTCCTATTTCCAGAGCACCATACCGCATGGCGCCAACCAAGATGTATGAACTAAAGAAGCAACTGGAGGAATTATTGCAGAAGGGTTACATTCAACCTAGCGTTTCTCCTTGGGGAGCACCCGTTCTCTTTGTCCGAAAGAAAGATGGATCCCTCCAATTATGTATTGATTACAGAGAGTTAAACAAGGTGACGATCAAGAACAAGTATCCTATACCTCGGATCGACGACTTGTTTGATCAACTGCAAGGGGCATGGGTATTCTCGAAGATTGACTTGCGATCAGGATATCAT
The DNA here is from genome assembly GCA_033398695.1 of Orobanche coerulescens. Classification (NCBI taxonomy): domain Eukaryota; kingdom Viridiplantae; phylum Streptophyta; class Magnoliopsida; order Lamiales; family Orobanchaceae; genus Orobanche; species Orobanche coerulescens. The sequence goes on from CM065816.1 coordinate 117,738,437, forward strand.
CAGTTGAGAATTAAGGAATCGGATGTACCGAAATCTGCTTTCAGATCCCGGTACGGGCACTATGAATTCGTAGTGATGCCATTCGGACTTACCAATGCTCATGTGGTATTTATGCAATTGATGAATCGGGTATTCTTAGAATACCTAGACAAGTTTGTGGTTGTTTTCATTGATGACATCTTGATCTATTCGAAAGACACAGAGGAGCATGCCGAGCATTTGCGTGTGGTTTTGAGCATCTTGAGAAATGAACAACTTTATGCGAAGCTTTCCAAATGCGAGTTCTGTCTTAGGGAAGTAACCTTCCTTGGGCATGTGATATCAGCTGACGGAGTTCAGATGGACCCGAAGAAAGTCGAAGCAATCTTGGAATGGGAAGCTCCTAATAACGTGAAAGAAGTCCGGAGTTTCTTGGGACTTGCTGGATATTATCGCCGTTTTGTAGAGAGATTTTCCAAAATTGCTCGTCCACTCACTCAGCTGTTACAGAAAACTCAAAAGTTCACGTGGGATGAGAAATGCCAGGCTGGTTTTGACGAACATAAGAAGAGACTGACGACAGCACCTATATTAGCATTGCCAGATGGAACTAATGGATACATGGTATACAGCGACACTTCAAATCAGGGTCTGGGATGTGTGTTGATGCAAAAGGATAAGGTGATTGCCTATGCTTCTCGTCAATTAAAACCATACGAAGTTAATTACCTGACTCATGATCTGGAGTTAGCAGCTGTGGTCTTTGCCTTGAAAATTTGACGACATTATTTATACGGCACTCATTGTCAGATCTTTACAGACCATAAGAGCCTCAAGTACATTTTCAGTCAGAAAGAATTAAACATGAGGCAGAGAAGGTGGCTGGAATTGATCAAGGATTACGAATTGGAAATTCTCTATCATCCGGGTAAAGCAAACGTAGTAGCCGATGCATTGAGCCCTAAACCTGTTTCTCTTCGAGTGTTGGAAGCACTTACGTCCCAAACCAGCGTTCAACGAGAACTGATCCGCGAAGGGATTGAAGTATGGTCACCAGAAATCCAAGGGCAACTATATGTGATGGAACTGACTTCGTCCCTAGTCGAGGAAATCAAATCTAAGCAGTTGAACGATTCTCTGATCCTTCGTTTATGTGACGAAGTAAAGAAAGGAAAAGCCCCAGGATTCGTGATACAAGATGATGGAGTTCTGATATTTCAAAGTCGACTGTGCGTTCCCAATGATGATGATTTGAGACGGACAATTTTGAAGGAAGCTCACAGCGCTCCCTATTCTATTCACCCAGGCAGCAGTAAGATGTATAAGGATCTAAAACAAAACTTCTGGTGGGGAAATATGAAGAAGGACGTAGCAGAGTACGTTTCGAAGTGTTTGACTTGTCAGCAGGTTAAGATTGAACATCAGCGACCTGCCAGAATGTTAAAACCGCTTCTGATTCCCGAATGGAAGTGGGAGGATATCTCGATGGATTTCATCACCAGTATGCCAAGGACCAAGACGGGAATGAACATGATTTGAGTTATAGTTGATCGACTAACCAAGTCGGCTCATTTCCTAGGAATTAAAGACATGTGGGGACCAGAGAAATTGGCACGAGTATTTATTGCGGAGATAGTCAGATTGCATGGGACGCCGAAGACCATTATTTCAGATCGGGATGGTCGCTTCGTGTCGCACTTTTGGAAGGCAGTTCACAGGGCTTTGGGGACCGAGCTAAATTTTAGCATGGCTTATCATCCCCAAACAGACGGTCAGTCCGAAAGGACTATACAAACAGTAGAAGACATGCTGAGAGCTTGTGCTTTGGATTGGTCAACTAATTGGGAAGTTCACTTGCCATTGATTGAATTCACCTACAACAATAGTTGGCATGCTTCTATTAAGATGGCACCATTTGAAGCTTTGTACGGGAGAAGATGTCGATCACCCCTGCGCTGGGATGATTCTTCGGACCTGATCGGGACAGAACCGGAATTGATAGTTCAGACTCAAGAGAAGATAGCTTTGATTCGGGAAAGACTGTTGACTGCCCAGAGTCGACATAAGTCTTATGCTAATGTGCGTCGTCGCCCACTAGAGTTCGCGATTGGGAACCACGTACTATTGAAGGTGTCTCCTACACGAGGAATTTTCTGTTTTGGGAGGAAAGGTAAGCCAAGTCCGAGATATATCGGGCCATTTGAGATCCTCGAGAGGGTTGGGGATTTAGCATACAGGTTGGCCTTACCGCCATCGCTGAGTCACGTTCACAATGTGTTTCACGTATCCCAATTGCGGAAGTATGTACCGGATCCCAGTCATATAATTAAGTTTGATGAGATCGAGATAGCTAATGACGGCACCTTCGAAGAGAGACCAATCAAGATACTGGAGAGTCGGATCAAACAATTGAGGAATAAACCAATACACTTGGTTAAAGTGCAATGGTCACGGCATGGAGCTGAAGAGGCCACTTGAGAAACGGAGGACAGTATGAAGGCTAGATATCCAGAGTTGTTTCCATCTTAAGTTTCGGGACGAAACTTCTATTTAGGGAGAGAGGATGTAATACCCGAAATTTTTGATGTGTAATTGAACCTTGTGATATTGTAGTGGTTGTATTTTGATCTGAGTATTATTCTCTGTATTTCATGATCCGGTGTTGTTGAGCGCATGATTGCATGATTGTGTTCAATATTGTGATTTTGCACTTGTAGCGCACACTATCGACTAGGCGTAGCGTACGCTAATTTGGGTTTAGTAGAGCACGCTATATATGGACCTTAGCGCGCGCTATACGTAGTCAACATGATTGAGATGTGTTGGTAGGTGAGATCAGGCTGGGGATCTTGGTCGGATTGTGTTGGGATGAACCTGGACGGCTTTCGGGAAAAAGCCAAGTCAACGCAGTAGCGCACGCTGCTCATATGAGGATAGCGCACGCTAAACGCTGAGTACAGTGAAGTCAGTAAGTTTCATATAGCCGTTAGCGCACGCTATGAATATGGACTAGCGCGCGCTAACAACCATTTTCTATATATAGGACATCATCCTTTTTCATAGTTTCAGACTTTTCACTTCCCACATCCGAATTCTTGGACTTCGAGAGTCGCTCTCTTCATCCTAAACCCTTTCATATCATCATCCTAGCCCGAGTTGAAGATTGTATATCATTGGAGATTGGTGTTCAAGCTCTCGGTATTGGATTTCTTCAAAGTTCCTTCGTGTTCTTCGCTACTTTGAGGTAGGTGATTCTTCACCAATATTAGTAGTATTCTGAAGGATGTTTTGATCATGATTTGGGATTTTCTAGTCAGTTAAAATTCGTACGTAGACGAACATCATGTTGTTAGAAGGATATTTTCGATACTTCGGTACTTCTTCATCGTATAAATCGTTGAACCTTTTTAGTGTTTGGACTCCTAAGCATATTCATGTATCTTTTAACTGATATTGACCAGTTCATGGAGATTAGCAAGTTCTTAGGTCTTTACATAATGGAATCATATGCTTTAGGATTTGGAATGGTTTGAACTTAAGATATTTTCTTGAAGATCAAGATGAATTAAGATGTTGTGATGGTTGTACGTATCCTTGTACCTTGAAGTCGTTTAATCCGTAAAGATCTTTCACAAATCGTATGAGCTTAGTATGCACGGAGATGACATGTTTTATCACTGAAGATTTCATGAGTTTCATCACCATTAGATCAGTTTTCTGCCCAATAGTAAACTGCCATGCACAGGTAGCGCACGCTAAGATGTATGTATTAACGTGCGCTATCGGGAACGAATAACGTACGCTACGTTTGGTACGTAACGTGCATTATGTCATCAGGCGAGTCAGTCGACTGGACAGAGAGGACTGCCGGTACATAAGCTAGCGTACTCTAGACTTTGTCGTTTACGTACGCTAATGGACAGGCTTAGCACACGTTACGTAGAGTACGTAGCGTACGCTAAGTAGTTCAGGCAGATTGCATTTTTAGAGTTTTTGGCCGTAGACCGGGTTGGTAGACATTCGTACGACGTAAGATAAATTCTATATTATTTCTTTTGTTAAGGTTTGAGCTTGCTACGTTGATCGAAGGAGACGGCCTTCGAGTGTGTTGAGATCGTTGGAGTGATTTGTTCTTGCCATCTTTGAGGCAAGTATCGTATTTTAAGCTTATTGATATTGTATTATTGATTGTGGGTACGATTTATTCGTATTGTTGAATATGAGATTATATTCTTTGAGTTGTCATGATATTTACGTCGATGAACGTGTTGATTTGCATATGTGTATGCATAATGGTATTGTTTGTGTTGTAAATGATCCGAGGGGATCATGAGGATCTATGCTGAAGGCGCTGGATCGAATGTCCACCATGCGTTGGTCCGACGGGATCATCATGGGGATCTATGCTGAGGGCGCTGGATCGATGGATGGGTTTTCCACCATGCGTTGGTCCGACGGGATCATCATGGGGATCTATACCAAGGGCGCTGGATCGCTGGATTACCCTGTATTGTGTTGATGGAATCGTGAGGATTCGCATCGTTGGATTCCGATGACGGAAGTCCATTTTGCATGTTTTATGATGCACTGATGATTTATGTATTATGATACTTGTACTAGCATTGTTTTGCTAACCCCTTCGGGGGTGGACATTGTTTTGATGTTCAGGTAGTCGAGGAGCGGGGAAGCAACCACAGTACCGACATGACGATGAAATGGCTCAGTGATGTGGTTGATGTTTATTGTTATTGTGATTTGTATTCTTGGTTCACTTTAGTACTCGAGTACATGTGTTTTAATAATGTCATTTTCGATATGGTTGTATAAATTAACTCAATGGATCAGTTGAACCGGTTCTGTATTTTAAAATTCAGTGGCACTGTTGAATTATATTTACCTTCTTTTAATTAGCCTTGTAAATCCTTACTTAAAAGGTTTACGGCGCTGTAACTATTCCGAATATCTCGGGGTGTTACAATAAACATGGTTACTATCACTATAACATCAAGAACATCTTTATTCCAAACCCTTAATTATCATTTTCATCAAGGAGTGTTAAAAAGTTTAATTAAAACACGTTTTACTTGATTGATTCAACATTAGGTGTAATATATCTCATCACTACCTTAAACATACGAAAACTACAGAGGAGAATCACACAACATACCTCCAGAAACGAAGAACAACCCTCAACACTGCAAGAAACACACTCCCAGCTCAAGAACACCTTCTAAGCTTCAAATCAATGAACTCCACTCCAAGATACAAGGATCAAAATCAAGTTGGAGAAGGTTAATATCGATTTAGGGATGCAGGGGAAAGATATATGGAGAGAAAATCGGGTTTGGGCTGTGAAGAAATAAACAATAGACTGTGTCTTTAACTAGACTGCATAACCGTAACGTACGTTATCGCTAAAAGTTAACGTACGCTACGTCCTGTTACGTACGCTATCGAAAAAATGTTACGTACGTAACCATCTTACAGAGGCTCCTGTCTTGACTTCCACATTCCATTACGTACGCTAAAAAAAGACATTACGTACATTAATTCTGGTTGACTTTGACTGTCTCGACAGCCCAACACCCTTCACGTTCATGGCCATTCACGTGCGGAAGTCAACTGATGTCTGATTCCCTCCTAACGTATGCAACGGATGACATGTTACGTACGTTAAGACACAGGATTAACGTACGTTAATATAACTGTGTAGCGTACGCTAACGCCACCAGAACAGGTCAAAAAATGCAATTCGCCAATTAACATCTAACCCTCAAACATAAAGTGAATAACAAAACAAGTAACTCAATTGTACAACATCTCAACATTATAGTCATATACTAAATGCAACATGACTCAACGATATTCAAATTATCCGAGTAATACAACGATAATTCGTACGAGGAGCCTTAGGATGTACGAATGATCGTTATAACACCCCAAAAGGTGGCTATTACCGTGCCATGGACCCCACACTGGGGCCCACCAGGCGATGCCAAAAATACAAATTAAACATAACATTATCTTGTGATGCCCAACCATAATAAATAGTCATTACTCCGATTTGGAGTTTACAAGTAATCTGGCTATTAGACTTAGAATACACAGGATCCAAAATACTAGTATAAACCATATGACGATGGAATAAACTGCAAATAATAGTACAATGACAATAGTTCAAATGAAACGGAAATTAACATTACACGATTTAAACATAACCGGACAACAACAGACTTGGGCCCCCCAAACTAGTATCATTCGAACCCTTCGCCGTCACTGTGCTCTTCCTGTGCCTTGCCTTTGCCTCGACCTAAAATACAACACAAGTATTTCTCCCAAAACACAGGGTCAGATATACATGATAAATGATTCTCCCGACATTATACAATTCACATATATTAGATCTCAACGAAAATATCCCGACTATTGAACCCCTCGGGCGTAGGAACAATCAGTCACAAACCGTCGAACATATCCAATCATACATGGACTATGAACGATTAAACAATATGGCTCGATATGGACATCACAGTATGCCTGATCCGGAAATGTGTCCGTGTACATGTCCACCCCGTATACGGAATCCAGAATATACGTGCGACAATGTACCTAATTAGTCTCACGAACTATGTCTCGTGTACACAGTCCAATACGGAAATATCCACGTATGACTATATATGTGCCTGGCTAAAAATCCTACACAATAACCAATCGGAACGCAGATATGATTCCAGATATGTCACAGTACAACATGGCAATGAATTCAACAAATCACATATCCGATTAAGGATCAATAAACTCACCGAAGTGACAATAAGGACCAACGAGATCAACGATTCAAAGTGACGAACTTGGGAATGCAATCCCATGATGAGGAACGGATTATCAAGAAGAACAATATCAAATTACGAGTCACAAATTCATAAGCGTTTCATATACACAAAAAGTATAACCATCACAAGAATCTAATCATCATTATAACCAAGCAAGAAAACTTGCCTCAATTCCGTAGGCGAAAGATTGTCCTTTTCAAAGGATCAAACGGACGGTATCCTCGACTAAAATACTCACTCGAAAAAGCAACCTTGAATGAAACATAATTCATTCAATAATAAATTCATACAATATTGACATCAATTCATAGGAAATGACGTCCGCAACCTACCCGAATAATTCATTCCACCCTAATGAATATTCTACCGATTATTGAAGGATTCCAATACATCTAGTTCGTCTTCCACAATCGGAGTACTATACTCAATGTCTTTTAATACTCTTGTCAATGCTATGAACAACATATTCAATTCACCATTAAAATCGGTTTAACCAAGTTCTTATGTTCTACAACATCTACTACTATACAAGAATAATCATAACGAACTCAATACTCAACCTACTACGACATTATCATTCACAAATAGCATCTCCTTCTTAAGAGCACTATCTACTCTATCATGGTGATCAAATACATTCTTAAGTTATCAATATATTCAATTAATAAAAAGTTATTGTTGTATTCATCAATATCCTTATTATTTCTCAAAGACTTGTTAAGCCGAACAATAATGAGGTTATATCTTCTAAGATTTCTGAACAGGAGAACATCATCCTATTTACAACATTGTCAAATTCTTCCCAAGGTAAGTAAATACCTAATATAGTGTTTTAACACTTTTATGATAACAATTCCATCGATTAAACTTGACTATGATCAAGCTAAATGATTATCATCATTCTAGTGACGTTAATACATCCAGGAAGGTGAGTATGATTCTTATAAACATGGTTACTATCATTATAACATCAAGAACATCTTTATTCCAAACCTTTAATTATCATTTTCATCAAGGAGTGTTAAAAAGTTTAATTAAAACACGTTTTACTTGATTTATTCAACATTAGGTGTAATATATCTCATCACTACCATAAACATACGAAAAATACAGAGGAGAATCGCACAACATACCTCCAGAAATGAAGAACAACCCTCAACACTGCAAGAAACACACTCCCAGCTCAAGAACACCTTCTAAACTTCAAATCAATGAACTCCACTCCACGATACAAGGCTCAAAATCAAGTTGGAGAAGGTTAATATCGATTTAGGGATGCAGGGGAAAGATATATGGAGAGAAAATCGGGTTTGGGTTGTGAAGAAATAAACAACAGACTGTGTCTTTAAATAGACTGCATAACCATAACGTACGTTATCGCTAAAAGTTAACGTATGCTACGTCCTGTTACATATGCTATCGCAAAAATGTTACGTACGTAACCATCTGACAGAGGCTCCTGTCTTGACTTCCACATTCCATTACGTACGCTAAAAAAAAGACATTACGTATGTTAATTCTGGTTGACTTTGACTGTCTCGACAGCCCAACACCCTTCACGTGCATGTCCATTCACGTGCGGAAGTCAACTGATACCCGATTCCCTCCTAACGTACGCAACAGATGACATGTCACGTGCATTAAGACACATGATTAACGTACGTTAATCTAACTGTGTAGCGTGTGCTAACGCCACCAGAACAGGTCAAAAAATGCAATTCGCCAATTAACATCTAACCCTCAAACATAAAGTGAATAACAAAACAAGTAACTCAATTCTACAACATCTCAACATTATAGTCATATACTAAATGCAATATGATTCAACGATATTCAAATTATCCTAGTAATACAATGACCCTTTGTCTCATTTGCTCTTTGTGATTGCTTCCGACTACATATCCCGTCTTCTGGACGATACTTTTGCCAAAAATCCGGGTATGTATTACAAGATCAGGAAAGGAGTGAAAATCACCCACTTGGCTTACGCTGATGATTTTCTTCTCTTCTTGAATGCTTCTGACCACAATCTTCGTATTCTTCAAAACTTACTTGACCATTTTCAAGAAGTTTCAGGACTTAAAATTAACTGCAATAAAAGTCACTTCATCATGCACAATCCTTCTAACACGGCTAAGAGAATGATGTAACAGATAACTGGATTCCAGTTCCAGGCTCTTCCCTTCTAATACCTTGGTACCCCACTGTGGAAAGGGAATCAGACCCTTGACAGGTACGGGGATCTCATTTTTAACATTTCTTCTAAAATTCAAAATTGGAACCACCATCTCTTAACTACGGGTGGGAGGCTTGAACTGATAAAGTCCACTTTAAACTCCATTCCTTTTTACTGTCTTCAAGTCCTAAAACCTCCTAAAAATGTCATTAGTCTCCTTGAAATAATTTTCAATCGATTCTTGTGGGGCTCTAATGATATTAAGAGGAAACTACACTGGACCGCATGGCATAGGCTGTGTTTCCCTACGGATGAGGGAGTGCTTGGGTGTAGAGACCTCAATGATATCATTAAAGCTTCTGAAATCAAACTTTGGTGGAGATTTAGAACAAATGACAATATCTGGTCTAATTTTCTCAAAAGGAAATATTGCAAAAGGCTACACCCAATGGTCATTAAACCCAACCCGTACGACTCTCCCATTTGGAAAAACTTGTGTGAAATCAGACACGTGGCGGACCACTGGATTTTTTGGGATACTGGTTCGGGTGTTGTCTCTTTTTGGCACGACCAGTGGTGTGACGTCAGCCCACTATCTCAATTTTTACCTAATACTAGATCAAACCTACTTTTACATAATCTTTGGTCGGACAGGGATTGGGACCGGCCAAAGGTCCTTAATCTGGTACCCCCAGATGTAGGCAATTACATTCTGTCTTTACCAACTCATTGTTCTTCTATACAGGCATTTTGGAAACTATCACCTAATGGTAAATTTTCTTTCAAAAGTACCTGGTCTATGATTAGGAAAAGACAGGATTGTAATGACATTTTAAAATTTTGTTGGAATCCTGTTTTAACCCCCACTATTTCAATTTTCATGATACGGATTCTTCGCAAATGTATACCGACTACAGATGGGCTTAGGAAAAGAGGAATTATCACCTCAATTCCTTGCTTTTGCTGTAACCAGGATGAAGATTCTACTCACCTTTTCTTAAAAGGCCCGGTTGCTATAGTTGTTTGGACTAACTTCTCTAATCTTGCAGGGATTTCTTTGCTAGACACAGAGGATCTTGGAGTTGTACTAAAACATTGGTTCACCAAGGCAATTGGTAAAATGCATATATTTCATCTTATTCCCATTTTGATTTTGTGGTTTTTGTGGTGTTCCAGGAATGACAAACGTGTCAAAGGAATCCCATTTACAAGTCAAAGAGTGTGCTCGCTCCCGCATCCGGTATCATCTCAACACGATCAAGACATCCACGATGATATCTCCTTCATTCTGGAAATCTGCGCCATTGATTAGTGACCTTTTATATATTAAAATTTGCCCATGTAACTTTGGTTATTGTATTATTTGTAATTGTATTAAAAAACCACCCAACTGTTTGTGGTGCGCTGGTTACTTACTTTGGCCGGGATTGTAAAAATTAATACAGATGGCGCCTCGAAAGGAAACCCAGGGGAATTGGCGGTCGGGGGTATTGCTCGTGATTACCGCGGCTGCCCCATTTTTAGCTTTCATGAATACATAGGCCAGAAAACTAATGTCTTTGCGGAGCTTTATGCGATTTGGAGGGGCCTTGATCTTTGCTGTGACAGGAACATCAACCGGGTTTGGATTGAAGTAGACTCGGAGACGTCCATAAACCTCATTCAAAAACCCCATACGGGGAATTGGCAACTTCAAAATACTTTGCACAAAATTAGGGAACTATCTGGTGCTATGGATGTCCGGTTCTCCCACATTTTTAGGGAAGGTAATGCAGTCGCGGACCTACTTGCTAATGAAGGATGTAGGCAAAAAGATTTCTTTCTGTATGATATCTCAAATATCCGAGGCAAATTATTAGGCCTCATTAAACTTGATCAAAGGCAAACACCGTACATAAGGCTTAGGTAGTCACCTTTGATCATTATTTTGATTTTTGGCATGTTTTTCGTTCGACGATGTAGTCGTCTAGGACTCGTTCGGGTCCCTCGGCCGTGTATGGGAATTGGGCCCCCTAATTTTTGGTGCTCTATATAATTACCTCTTTCAAAAAAAAAGTATATGGCTCATATCAGCAACGTACTTCCTCAACTGGGAGATATGAGACACGTTGTGAATCCGACTTAAAGCCGGTGGTAATGCCAGTCGATAGGCCAGATCACCTACACGCTCTAAAATATCAAACAGCCCAATATACCTCGGGGTCAGCTTGCCTGTCTTCCCAAAATGAAAGACACCTCGAGTAGGAGACACCTTCATTATCACATGGTCACCAACCTCGAACTCAAGCGGTCATCGACGGTGGTCTGCGTAGGACTTCTGTCGGCTTTGAGCCATTAACAAACGACTCCTAATCAGAGCGATCTTCTCACGGGCTGCTAACAACATGTCAGGTTCCGTGTCGAAGGATTCTGACAGTTCGTCCCAACATAAAGGGGACCTACAACGATGACCATACAATGCCTCATACGGTGCCATCTGAATCGAAGCGTGCCAACTATTATTATAAGTGAATTCCACCAAAAGGTGGGCTTCCCAATCATCTTTCCAATCAAGAGCACATGCCCTCAACATGTCCTCTAGAGTTTGGATAGTCCTTTCAGACTGACCACCAGTCTGCGGATAAAATGCCGTACTGAAGTTCAACTGCGTTCCCATCGCACGATGAACTGACTTCCAGAAATACGACACGAATCACCCGTCACGATCCGATACAATACTCTTGGGGGTACCATATAACCTTACAATCTCTTTAATAAATAGCTGGGCCAATTTCTCAGGACCCCACGTGTCTTTACAACTAACAACAACATCTAAGCCTTAGTCCCAAAATGATTTGGGATCGGCTAACATGAATCAAACTTTGAAACCGTCAATAATCGTTACATAAATAACATAAAAGGAAAAAAGAGGGAAAAAGTAGAGAAAAAAGCAAATAAAAAAAATCCTGAAAAATAAATTAAAAGATAACACCCAACATTCTAGCCTCCTCACTGGGGCATCAATAGGTCTTCTTCTCACATGACCAAACCATCGTAATCTATTCTCCATCATCTTATCTTCTATAGACGCAACTCTTACCTTCTCTATGATCACCTCATTTCTGAGCCGATCCTTTTTTGTATGACCACACATCCATCGTAGCATACGTGTCTCTGCCACATTGATCTTTTGAACGTGACACTGTTTTACAGCCCAACACTCGGTGCCATATAACAGCGCAAGCCTAATTGTCGTGCGGTAAAATTTACCCTTTAATCTATGAGGCATGCCAGGATCACATAAAACCCCTGTGGCACTCTTCCACTTCAACCACCCTGCCTTTATTCTGTGAGCCAGATCGCCATCTAGCTCTCCATCCTTTTGGATAATATATCCAAGATACCGAAAGAAAGTGGATCCATGAACAACTTTCCCATCAAATGTGATCATCCCCGCCTCTATCATCAAGCTGCTAAACCTACACTCCATATATTCGGTCTTACTTCGCTCACTAAAGCCTCGAGCTTCCAAAGTATCCCTCCAAAGTTCCAATTTCTGTTGCACTCCAACCTTCGTTTCATCAATCAACACAATATCATCTGCGAACATCATACACCACGGAACGTCATTTTGAATTTCTCTTGTCAATTCGTCTATGACTATGGCAAAGAGAAAAGGACTAAGAGCAGATCCTTGATGCACCCCAATCGTAATAAGGAATTCTTCTGTCCTCCCAACATTAGTACGTACACTTGTACTAGCTCCCTCATACATGTCCTTTATAATGTCAATATATTTCCGCGATACACCCTTCTTTGCTAAGGCCCACCAAAGTACTTCTCTTGGTACTTTATCATATGCCTTCTCTAAATCAATAAAAACCATATGCATATCTTTCTTTTTATCTCGATAATGTTCCATCAACTGCCGGATAAGATAAATTGCTTCCATGGTCGATAAGGACCCCAAATGTCTTTAATCTCCAAAAAGTGGGCTGATTTGGTCAGCCGATCGACAATCACTTTGTATTCATCCCTCGACGACTCATCGGCAAGCTAGTGATAAAATCCATCGATATGTCCTCCCATTTCCATTCGGGGATCGGGAGCGGTTTCAGCATTCCTGCGGGTCGCTGATGCTCAATCTTAACCTGCTGACAGGTTAAATATCTCGAAACAAATTTGGTGACCTATCATTTCATATTCCCTCACCAATAACATTGCTTCAAATCCTTATACATCTTGCTAGACCCCGGGTGAATGGAGTATGGGGTAGCATGAGCCTCTCTCAGGATAGAGCTCCTCAACTCTTCATCTGCCGACATACACACTCGATTCCTGAAGCGTATCATTCCATCTTCATAGACCACAAATCCAGGGGCTTTCCCCTGAGTCACCTCATTCTGAATCCTTGATAGAAATGGGTCCTTAACCTACTTTGATTTGATTATATCATCAAGAGACGAAGAAATCTCAAGTGTGCAAAGCTGTCCTTGAACACGCTGTAACCAAACTTCAATCTCTGGCCTCATAAGATCTAACTCCAATTCTATCTGAGCTATCAAGCGGCTAAGCATTTGCTCCTGCACTGTCTTACGACTCAAAACATCGGCAACCACATTTACCTTGCCCGGATGATAAAGGATCTCGATATCATAGTCTTTGATTAATTCTAGCCACCTTCTCTGTCTCATGTTCAACTCATTCTGAGTAAAAATGTACTTCAGACTCTTATGATCAGTAAAAATCTGGCAGGTGACTCCATACAAGTAGTGGCGCCAAATTTTCAAAGCAAACACACGGCTGCTAGCTCCAAATCATAGGTCGGGTAGTTGACCTCGTAAGGCCGCAACTGTCTCGATGTATAGGCAATCACATTCTCATTTTGCATTAACACACATCCAAGGCCTTGTCTCGACGGGTCACTATACACCACGAATCCCTCCGTTCCTTTTGGTTGAAGCAAAACAGGTGCTGAAATCAATCGACTCTTGAGCTCATAAAAACTTTGCTGACATGCCTCTGACCACAAATACTTCTTGTCCTTCCTCAATAGGTTAGTCATCCGTTGAGCAATCTTGGAAAAACCCTCCATAAACCGTCGGTAATAACCTGCTAGACCAAGAAAACTACGAACTTCCTTCATATTCTTCGGAGGTAGCCAATCTCGAATAGCTTCTGTCTTCTGTGGGTCTACTCTCACCCCTTCGGCTGATATCACATGCCCAAGGAAGATAACCTCAGGCATCCAGAATTCACATTTAAAATTTTCCCATAAAGCTGTTCCCGCCTCAATGCATCAAGAACTTGGTGGAGATGACGTTCATGCTCCTCGTGGTCACGAGAGTAAATCAGAATGACCACGAGGAGCATGAACATCATCAATAAAAACAACTACAAAGTGATCCAGATAGTTAATAAAAACCTGATTCATCAACTCCATGAATATTGCCGGTGCATTAGTCAATCCAAATGGCATCACCACGAACTCATAATGCCCATGGCGAGTACGGAAGGCTGTCTTCGAAATATCAGACTCTCGAATCCTCAACTGATGATAACCGGACCTCAAGTCGATCTTATAAAATATAGCAGCTCCCTGAAGTTGATCTAATAAATCATCAATACGAGGCAATGGATATTTGTTCTTGATGGTTACCCTGTTCAGCTTACGGTAATCAATACATAAATGCATAGATCCATCTTTCTTCCGTACAAATAACACTGGTGCTCCCCAAGGGGACGCACTAGGTCGAATATAGCCCTTCTCAGTCAACTCCTCAAGCTGGTTCTTCAACTCCTGCATCTCAGTCAGAGCCATACTATACGGTGCTTTCGAAAGCGGGGACGTACCTGGCTCTAACTCAATAGTAAATTTTACCTCACGATGTGGGGGAAAGCCTGGCAACTCGTCTGGAAATACGTCTGGGTAGTCTCAGACTACCGGAATGTCGTCCAATTCAACTGGTCGATCTGCTGTTTTGGTCATGTAACACCAATAACCAATACACCCTTGATTAAGCAGTTTCACTACTTTCATAGCGCTGATGACTCTCCCGGAATGGCTGGGATTATCACCCCGAAAAATACACTCGAAACCATCATTAGAAGTGACGGTTACCATCCGCTTGTGGACACTAAGTATGGCATCATTACGATCCATCCAATCGATACCCAAGATTATATCATCCTTAGGTAAATCGACCACAATCAAATTTAACAACCACTCACGGTCGTTCATACGAATCGGACAATCATGGACTTCACGATTCCCAATAATTCTTCTACCATCGGGTAAACCAATCACATAAGGCTCACAATTGATAACATGGTCTAGAGGTAAACAACTTAAACAAGAAGCAGATATAAAGAGTCACAACGACTCTTAAAGAGAAAACGACTCTTTGATACCATCTTCTGTAACACCCCAAAAGGCGGCTATTACAGTGCCGTGGACTCCACACTGGGACCCACCCGGCAATGCAAAAAATACAAATTAAACATAACATTATCTTGTGATGTCGAACCACAATAAATAGTCATTACTCCGATTTGGAGTTTACGAGTAATCTGGCTATTAGCCTTAGAATACACAAGATCCAAAATACTAGTATAAATCATATGACGATGGAATAAACTACAAATTATAGTACAATGACAATAGTTCAAATGAAACGGAAATTAACATTACACGGTTTAAACATAACCGGACAACAATAGACTTGGGGCCCCCAACCTAGTATCCTTCGAACCCTTTCTCGTAACCATTCTCTTCCCGTGCCTTGTCTTTGCCTCGACCTAAAATACAACACAAGTATTTCGCCCAAAACACAGGGTCAGATATACATGATAAATTATTCTCCCGACATTATACAATTCACATATATTAGATCTCAACGAAAACATCCCGACTATTGAACATACCACTCGGGCGTATGAACAATCAGTCACAAACCGACGAACATATCCAATCATACATGGACTATGAACGATTAGATAATATGGCTCGAGATGGACATCACAGTACACCCGATCCGGAAATGTGTCCGTGTACATGTCCACCCCGTATACGGAATCCAGAATATACATGCGATAATGTACCTAATTAGCCTCACGGACTACGTCTCGTGTGCACAGTCCAATACGGAAACATCCACGTATGACTATATATGTGCCTGGCTAAAAATCCTACACAATAATCAATCGGCACGCAGATATAATTCCAGATATGTCACGGTACAACATGACAATGAATTCAAAAACTCACATATCCATTTAAGGATCCAGAAACTCACCTAAGTGACAATAAGGACCAACGAGATCAACGATTCAAAGTGACGAACTTGGGAATGCAATCGCATGACGAGGAACGAAATATCAACAAGAACAATATCAAATTACGAGTCACAAATTCATAAGAATTTCATATACACGAAACGTATAATCATCACAAGAATCTAATCATCATTATAACCAAGCAATATAACTTGCCTCAATTCCGTAGGCGAAAGATAGTCCTTCTTCAATGATCAAACAGACTATCCTCGACTAAAATACTCACTCGAACGAGCAACCTTGAATGAAACATAACTCATTCAATAATACATTCATACAATATTGACATCAATTCGTAGGAAACGACGCTCGCAACCTATTCGAATAATTCATTTCACCCTAATGAATATTCTACCGATTATTGAAGGATTCCAATACATCTAGTTCATCTTCCACAATCGGAGTACTATACTAAATGTCTTTTAATACTCTTGTCAATGCTATGAACAACATCTTCAATTCACCATTAAAATCGGTTTAACCAAGTTCTTATGTTCTACAACATCTACTATTCAATACTCAACCTACTATGACATTATCATTCACAAATAGCATCTCCTTTTTAAGAACACTATCTACTCTATCATGGTGATTAAATACATTCTTAAGTTATCAATATATTCAATTAATAAAAAGTTATTGTTGTATTCATGAATATCCTTATTATTTCTCAAAGACTTGTTAAGCCGAACAATAATGAGGTTATAACTTCTAAGATTTCTGAACAAGAGAACATCATCCTATTTACAACATTGTCAAATTCTTCCCAAGGTAAGTAAATACCTAATATAGTGTTTTAACACTTTTATGATAACAATTCCATCAATTAAACTTGACTATGATGAAGCTAAATGATTATCATCGTTCTACTGACGTTAATACATCCAGGAAGGTGAGTATGATTCTTATAAACATGGTTACTATCATTATAACATCAAGAACATCTTTATTCCAAACCCTTAATTATCATTTTCATCAAGGAGTGTTAAAAAGTTTAATTAAAACACATTTTACTTGATTGATTCAACATTAGGTGTAATATATCTCATCACTAACATAAACATACGAAAAATACAGAGGAGAATCGCACAATATACCTCCAGAAACGAAGAACAACCCTCAACACTACAAGAAACACACTCCCAGCTCAAGAACACCTTCTAAACTTCAAATCAATGAACTCCACACCAAGATACAAGGCTCAAAATCAATTTGGAGAAGGTTAATATCGATTTAGGGATGCAGGGGAAAGATATATTGAGAGAAAATCGGGTTTGGGTTGTGAAGAAATGAACAACAGGCTGTTTCTTTAAATAGACTGCATAACCGTAACGTACGTTATCGCTAAAAGTTAACGTACGCTACGTCCTGTTACGTACGCTATCGCAAAAATGTTACGTACGTACCCATCTGTCAGAGGCTCCTGTCTCGACTTCCACATGCCATTACGTACGTTAAAAACAAGACATTACGTACGCTAATTATGGTCGACTTTGACTGTCTCGACAGCCTAATACCCTTCACGTGCATGGCCATGCACGTGCGAAAGTCAACTGATGTCTGATTCCCTCCTAACGTACGCAACGGATGACATGTTACATACGTTAAGACACAGGATTAACGTACGTTAATATAACTATGTAGCGTACGCTAACTGTTAGGAGTATGCCCTCGAATGCCACTCAGAGGTTGTTGAGTGAGGGCATTGTACTTGTAATTATGTAAACCATTTATATAAGGCAAATGATTGTTTCTTTATTTACTGGTAGTTACTGGCATTCCTAACTCGTAAATAAACATATAGAAACTAGTCCGTGTATTTGAGAGCAAAACGTTCCACTCCTTATTGGATAAGGGGTCGGCCTTTGGAAAGGTTTATAGCTCAAATACTTAATCGTCGCAAGTCGATGAAACTTGATAGGCGTTAAGTTTATGTAAAGACTTGTATGACGTGTTCTTTGACATGGAGAGTGCCCGTCGAACACTAATGGTTAGTGGGAGCACACGTTATAGGTATGCTAATTAGATTAGTATACTCAACCGACTCACCCTCGATTCGTCACATGGATTTCACTCCGGACAGTCAATGACGGAATCGAAAGGTTGTGATAGGTATTCGTGAACCTTCGACTTGAGGATTTAGTAGGGATGTGCTTGTGACGTCAAGATTTTCATTAGAGTAGTTCGACCACGTAAACCGAAGGCGGGGTCAACTCGGCGTGCATCTGACGGCAAGTAGCAGGTCCTATCAATACCAAGATAGAATTCTTTCTCCCGTTAGTGAGCGGGTTATATGTCCTATGCGGTTATTGGCGATGAGATCATAAGTCTTTGGCCAAAGCATTGGAGCCATTGTATTAGATACACGATACTCGATGATCTCGATTTGCATTAACGCATGCATAGCGTCAAGTACGAGATAGGTTTGACCGACCGTGACCCTAAAACTTGATCGGGACATTTGAAAGAAGGGTTTATACGTTCTTGGTATTCACGAGAATGGTTCTTGAATGATCCCAATCATTCGTTCTCAGTTGGGGTACAGTGTAGGCCGCCAGGCTGGCTAGGTGGTGCTACTACTCTTTGGTTCCTCCCATTGCTGACTGAGACGGACCTACTGAGTCGCGCATTAGGATTGACGACGAATGAATCGAGCTTAATCTATCATTATAAATATTAGATATTGGATATCTAATTTGGGACATTGGATGTCTAAATCGATTTATTGGATAAATTGATTTACGGCCTAATGGATTAAATAAATTACTGGGTGATTAATTTAATTCGTGAATATAATTATTTCTTGGAGAAATTAATTATATTATTATGTATTTAATGTGATTAATTGATTGGATTAATTAATCGACACAAATACATCGGAATGGAATAGGAGATTATCTGTTTGGACTCACGGGAGTCAAAGCGAATCGAACTCATCCGATTCCTTCTAGATGGCCACCCCATCACCTACTCCCTTACTTTGTCTTGGTCTACACTTTCAAGGATGGTGGACTAGTGACCAATCAAGGGGACAAATATCACACCTTGGTGATATTGTCTAAAGTAGGAGATCATGGGGAGTTGAATAAGAATATAAGTGGAGACAAACTCTCACTTGCAATAGCTTAATTCCATAGTGAGCTTTGAAGAAGTGAGAGAGAAAATTATTTTTCTTAGTCTTCATCTTCATCTTCTTCTTCACTTTTATTCTTGAGTTTTCTTGGAGAAAATTCAAGATACATTAAGAGAGATATATTATACACTTAGAGTGTAATAACAAAAGCTTCACCACTTGATTCTAGCCGTAACCTTAGAGGTTAATCAAGTGTTGTTGTTCCGATCGTTTTTCCGGCGCGTGGCAAGTAGAGACGCGGTGTTTTCGGCGTTGGATCGTTCAAGGGCTTGGAGCGGATTGAACTCGTAGAGATCAAACTAAAGCTTGGGGAATAGCTCAAGAGAAGGTTTCCATTTAATCAACGGACTTCGAGGGTTAGTTTCTTACGACTCTTGCTTTTCGTTTATATATTCGTATATACGTAGCTCGATCGATTCTCGTAGGGATTCGGATCGAATTAATTTTCGTTTTACCGCTTCGGCTGGGCCTTCGTTTTAGGCACCGAATCCCAACAAAGGGTATCGGAGCGTAGGTCTTGCGATCGTATATACGATATTGGCATTTGGAATGCTCGATTAAATGGTGAATGATTTGGAATCATTTTAGTCATAATCGTGGTATATGTTTTTCGTTCGTAATAATTGTATTTTTCGTAAGTTTATGTCTAAATATAAATCTTAAATTTCGGGAAATATGATTTATATTGAAGATATGAAAGTCGGAAAATATTGATATGGATATCCGGTCGAGAATCTAGCCCGAATCGTCGTTTGACGACTTTTGGACAAAAAGGGTAATTTGGCCGAGAGTGACTCGACCGTGTCCTGGGTGACACGGTCGTGTCCGCAAAGGTGGCCAAAGCACGCTGGAGACCCGATCGTGTCGAGACACGGGCGTGTCTGCCGAAAGTGACTCGACCGTGTCCTGGGTGACACGGTCGTGTCCTATCTGCCAAGTCATCACAGCGACCCGACCGTGTCTGGGTGACTCGGTCGTGTCCTGGCCGCATCTTCCGAGCGTGACTCGCCAAGCTGTGCGTGATCGCCGGTAGGCCGCCGAGGGTGACTTGGTCATGCCGCCTGCTTTCACCCCGGCCGATTTTTCCGTGTAATCTTAAAAATTAATCTCCCGCATGTTAAATTGGATTTAATATGATTAAAATGATTTATGGTATTTCATTTTATAAGGGAAATTTGATTAATTGGAATATTTATGTTAATAGAATTATTTTGAACGTTATTATATTACCGATTGTGTGAATCGATTGGATCGGTTCGTATTGTTGATTGGATCAATGTATCTCTACGCTTTCCATTTATATAGTATTTATTGAATGAATGCTTTTGAATGGGGATGTGGTTCGTGGACTTAGTTTTGAATCGTTCGTTTTATTCGATTGGGTTGTAAAGGCCGTTTTGAGCCTATTTATTTTACTAGAAAATTTGTATCTAGGATGCAATTTTCAATGTAAAATTTATATGTAATGACGAAGACCGGAGGAAGATCCATTTCGAGAAGACGAAGATTCAAGACGAAGACTTGTAATTAGATTACGGAGTTTTTGTTTTCTAGAACGGTCCATGAACCACATGTTGGTAGCAACTAGGTTGTGATTGGTTGTTTCATATTGTATGAATGCCACAAACGCGCTTAAGCGATTAATGTGCAAAGTGTAACGTTAATCGCGATAATTCTCCCACAACAAATAATTAAGTTTATAAGGTTTCAAGGTTTTCCTTCCTCCATCGAGTTTTCGGAAATTGAAATCCAAACCGGATGTGCTATGCTTCCGAGTTATCGGGTAGTCGTCGGGAGGACGGATAAATTACCGGGAGCGCATTGGATGCCTTCGGTTGGAGCAAATTTTATCCCTAGAAACGATAGGTTGCTTAGGATAAGATTCAATTGTGAAACCGATTTGCGTCGATGGTATAAACTTAACTTGTTCACGAACCATAGAAACCGTATAGGTTGAGGGGAGTGAACAAGGGGAAAAAGAAGATCGAATCATCCATTAGATGGGTTGGTGTTGGACACCACTTTATGAAAATTAATAGACTAGAAACTGTTCGGTTGCCCTCTATTAAGATTTATAAAGAACTCGATCACCACTATGAAGTAGAGCGACGATACTTCGGATTTCACATGGGAGTGTGTTATTCCGATAAAAATAGTGGGAGCCGGGTAACAAGAATAGAAAGGACCTTAATTCTATACTCGGATCATAATATAACAAGTCACTAATTAACTGCTATACTTAATGCGGACATAACTCAATATGACAATGAATCCACTCGCAATTCTACTCGAAAAGAACACCTTAATGGGACCTAACTTTGTGGATTGGCTCCGCAATCTGATGATTGTCCTCAGTATAGAGGCACTGGGATACGTCTTGGAGACGGACATTCCGGCGCCTCCTATGCGGACTCGAGCCAATCAGGAAGAGATTGAAAACCACGAAAAGTGGGTTAAGGATGACGTGAAAGTCCGTGCTTATATGATGGCTTCCATGTCTAATGAGCTTCAGAGAGCTCATGAGAAAATGACTTCGCTGGCAGATTCTATCTCACTTAACCGAGCTTTATGGTGAGCACAGCAGAACTGCTAGATATGAGATATCCAAGCAACTGTTCGGTGCAAGGATGAAGGAAGGTGAGAAGGTTGGGGAACACGTCCTCAAAATGATATCCATGATCGAGAGATTGGAGGCTCTTGATTTTAAAATGGATACTTCTCTCCAAACCGACCTTATCCTACAGTCTCTCCCTGATTCCTTCTCACAGTTTGTTATGAACTTCAACTGCAATGAGATTGCATGTAATTTAGCTGGGCTAATGAACAAACTTGTGACCGCTCAGTCTCAGATGAAGACTCGCGGATGAAGGAGTCTCGCTCTTGTGATTTCTTCGGACCTCGGAGGTCTAAGAATAAGAAGAAAAAGACCAAGAAGCGGCATGGACCACAAGCTAAGGACCTTAAGGGTAAGGGCAAGGCCCCAATGGTTCCGAAGAACAAGAAGAAAAGGATACTTGTCTCAAGTGCGGTGAGCCGGGCCTTTGGGCTAGAGACTGTCCGATTCTTCATGGCACTTCGTGCTGTAACTTTTAGTTTTGGAAACAAATTGTTCGCTTTGTATTTTCTACTTCCTGGATCTTTGGATTCTCGGTGCTAGTTCTCATATTTGTACCGTGAATCGGGATCTGGAACAAAGTAGGAAGCTTGGAGCCGGAGAAGTTATGATCACGGTCGGAAGCGGGCATAGTGTCGAGGCGACCACATAGGATCACTTCTTTTGGGTTTAGAATCCGGCTTTGTTTTGACTTTAGAAGATGTACTTGTTTTGCCCAAGGGGCACAAAAACATTGTATCCATTCGGTCATGGACCGAAAAGGCTTTTCATTTTTCATTGGTGATGGTTCTGCAAAATTTATTTTAGAAATAAACTAGTGGGTACTTGCTACATTGTTGAATGGATTGTATCATCTAAATCTCAAAGAACAAAGTAGTTGTGAATACTATGACTAGAAAACGTGGTAGGGATGAAACCAATCAAGTTTTGAAATGGCATCTTAGACTTGGTCATGTTGGTCGACCAAGGTTTACAAGATGGAAAAAGATGGACTTATGGGTCCATTGGGATCGGATCCCTTTCCTACTTGTGAATCTTGCCTTAAAGGCAAAATGACTAAGTCCCCTTCACAGGACTTTTGAAAGAGCCCGATAAATCGGGATTAATCCATACCGACGTATGTGGTGCTTTAGAAGCGAGACGTGACGGATATCAATATTTCATTACGTTTACGATGATCATACTAGGTATGGTTATGTATACTTAATGAAATATAAATCCGAGGCCTATGAGAAATTCCAGAATTCAAGGCCCTAGTCGAGAAACAAACCGGTAATCATATCAAAGCACTTGGTCGGACCGAGGTGGCGAGTATATGAGTACGGAGTTTGACGAGTTCCTTAAGGAACATGGAATAGTTTCACAACTAACACCTCCAGTACTCCTCGGTTAAATGGTGTGTCGAAAGAAGGAACCGGACCTGTTGAACATGGTCCGTTCCATGCCGGGCTATCTTGACTTGCCGATTTACCCGTGGGGTATGCACTCGATCGCCGCGTATATCTTGAATAGATCTCCTTCCAAATCCGTTTCCTAAAACTCCACATGAGATGTGGGAGGGAAGGAAACCAAGTCTTAATCATATTAGGATTTGGGGATGTCCCGCCTATGTCAAGAAGACTAAGGTGGAAAAGTTGGAAGCTAGGTCTGCGAAGGGACGTTTCATTGGATTCCCGTGCAGGACGATGGGATATCTATTCTACATGCCCGAAGATCGAAGGATCATTGTTGCTTTACAAGCACACTTCCCGGAAGATGAGTTCATTCGGGAAGGCGGAGCGGTAGAAGTATTTCTTTAGAAGAATACAATGAAACTCCTCGAGAGACACTGTGCAAGAAACTGGAACCGAACTTTCAAACACAAGTACAACCATCTCGTAGGTCTAGTAGGGTGTCTCATTTACACGAGAGGTATGGGCTTGTGCACTTGGAGGAGCCGGGTCTCCATGAGGTTCCAAGTGATAGCCAAGAGACCGACCCGACGACCTATGACCAAGCGATGGTGGATGTAGACTCCGCGAAATGGCGTGAAGCTATGGAAGCCGAGATAGACTCGATGCATGTCAATCGTGTCCTGGACTCTAATAGACCGCCCCAAGGGCATAGTGCCTATTGGGAACAAGTGGATCTACAAGAGAAAGACCGATGGTGATGGCAAGGTTGACGCCTATAAGGCCGTGCTAGTGGCAAAGGGTTATACCGGAAGGAAGGAATCGACACACGATACCTTCTCGCCCGTAGCCATGATCAAGTCTATTCGCATGATGCTTGCTATAGCCGCTACCACGATTATGAGATATGGCAAATGGACGTAAAGACGGCTTTCCTTAATGGATTCCTCGAGGAGGAAATCTATATGGAGCAGCCTAAAGGCTTTGTATCCGAAGTCGATATTCGTAAAGTGTGCAAGCTTCACGTTCCATTTATGGATCAAGCAAGCGTCGCGTAGTTGGAATTTTCGTTTGACGAGGCAACAAAGAGTTTGACTTCGTGCAAAATGAAGAGGAACCTTGTGTATACAAGAGGGTTAGTGGGAGCAAGATCGCATTCTTAGTACTATATGTAGATGACATTCTACTAATAGGAAATGATGTGGGAATGCTCGGTTACGTGAAAGCTTGGCTTTGAGTAATTTCTCCATGAAAGACTTGGGAGAAGCTACCTATATTCTTGGTATTCGACTCTACCGGATAGAGCGAAGAGAACAATAGGTCTTTCCCAAGCCCTCTATATAGATAAAATCTTAAAGCGATTTAAGATGGATGATTCTAAAAGAGGGTTCCTACCGATGCGACATGGAATAAAACTCACCTTGAAGATGTGTCCTCAAAATGAGAAACAACGAAAGGAAATGAGTAATATACCATATGCTTCGGCCGTGGGTAGCCTTATGTATGCTATGTTGTGTACAAGACCTGACATTGCGCATGCTGTAAGCGTGGTGAGTAGGTTTCAGGCAAACCCAGGTAGGGAACATTGATCGCCGTAAAGAACGTTCTCAAGTACTTGAGAAGGACTAGAGATATGGTTCTGATGTATGGTGGTGGAGAATTGGATGTGGTGGGATTCACTGATTCGGACTTCCAAGGACTGAAGGACGACTCGATGTCCACTTCTGGCTACATATTTACTCTTAATGGAGGAGCAGTATCTTGGCGTAGTGCCAAGCAAAGCGCGACTGAGATTCCACCTGTCAGCCGAGTATCAAGCGGCCTCGGAGGCTTCCAAGGAAGGGTTACGGATTAAGAAGTTTCGGGAGAACTTCAAGTGATACCATGTCTTTGAGCCGCCTGTTTCATTGTCTGCGACAACGACGGAGCTGTAGCGCAGCCAAGGAGCCGAGGTTTCACAACAAAGACCAAACATATTGAGAGGAAGTATCATCTCGTAAGAGAATTTGTTCGCAAGGGATACATTGTCTTTGCATAGAGTAGACTCGGCCGACAACGTCGCCGATCCACTGACCAAGCCACTATCTCGGACTAGCTTGGAGCGTCATCTGGAGAACATGGGTATTAGATACCATAGTGTGTGGCATTGAGTGCAAGTGGGAGATTGTTAGGAGTATGCCCTCGAATGCCACTCGGAGGTTGTTGAGTGAGGGCATTGTACTTGTAATTATGTAAACCATTTATATAAGGCAAATGATTGTTTCTTTATTTACCGGTAGTTCTTGGCATTCCTAACTCGTAAATAAACATATAGAAACTAGTCCGTGTATTTGAGAGCAAAACGTTCCACTCCTTATTGGATAAGGGGGTGCACCGGAAAGGTTTATAGCTCAAATACTTAATCGTTCGCAAGTCGATGAAACTTGGTAGGCGTTAAGTTTATGTAAAGACTTGTATGACGTGTTCTTTGACATGGAGAGTGCCCATCGAACACTAATGGTTAGTGGGAGCACACGTTATAGGTATGCTAATTAGATTAGTATACTCGAACCGACTCACCCTCGATTCGTCACATGGATTTCACTCGGACACCAATGACGGAATCGAAAGGTTGTGATAGGTATTCGTGAACCTTCGACTTGAGGATTTAGTAGGGATGTGCTTGTGACGTCAAGATTTTCATTAGAGTAGTTCGACCTGTAAACCTAAGGCGGGGGTCAACCTCGACGTGCATCTTGACGGGCAAGTAGCGAGTCCTATCAATACCAAGATAGAATTCTTTCTCCCGTTAGTGAGCGGGTTATATGTCCTATGCGGTTATTGGCGATGAGATCATAAGTCTTTGGCCAAAGCATTGGAGCCATTGTATTAGATACACGGCATTTCGATGATCTCGATTTGCATTAACGCATGCATAGCGTCAAGTACAGATAGGGTTTGACCGACCGTGACCCTAAAACTTGATCGGGACATTTGAAAGAAGGGTTTATCGTTCTTGGTATTCACGACAGAATGGTTCTTGAATGATCCCAATCATTCGTTCTCGATTAAGTACAGTGTAGGCCGCCAGTGGCTAGGTGGTGCTACTACTCTTTGGTTCCTCCCATTGCTGACTGAGACGGACCTACCGAGTCGCGCATTAGGATTGACGACGGAATGAATCGAGCTTAATCTCTCATTATAAATATTAGATATTGGATATCTAATTTGGGACATTGGATGTCTAAATCGATTTATTGGATAAATTGATTTACGGCCTAATGGATTAAATAAATTACTGGGTGATTAATTTAATTCGTGAATATAATTATTTTTTGGAGAAATTAATTATATTATTATGTATTTAATGTGATTAATTGATTGGATTAATTAATCGACACAAATACATCGAATGGAATAGGAGTTTATCTGTTTGGACTCACGGGAGTCCGAAACGAATCGAACTCATCCGATTCCTTCTAGATGGCCACCCCATCACCTACTCCCTTACTTTGTCTTGGTCTACACTTTCAAGGATGGTGGACTAGTGACCAATCAAGGGGACAAATATCACACCTTGGTGATATTGTCTAAAGTAGGAGATCATGGGGAGTTGAATAAGAATATAAGTGGAGACAAACTCTCACTTGCAATAGCTTAATTCCAGCCGTGAGCTTTGAAGAAGTGAGAGAGAAAATTATTTTTCTTAGTCTTCATCTTCATCTTCTTCTTCACTTTTATTCTTGAGTTTTCTTGGAGAAAATTCAAGATACATTAAGAGAGATATATTATACACTTAGAGTGTAATAACAAAAGCTTCACCACTTGATTCTAGCCGTAACCTTAGAGGTTAATCAAGTGTTGTTGTTCGATGCTTTTCCGGCGCGTGGCAAGTAGAGACGCGGTGTTTTCGGCGTTGGATCGTTCAAGGGCTTGGAGCGGATTGAACTCGTAGAGATCAAACTAAAGCTTGGGGAATAGCTCAAGAGAAGGTTTCCATTTAATCAACGGACTTCGAGGGTTAGTTTCTTACGACTCTTGCTTTTCGTTTATATATTCGTATATACGTAGCTCGATCGATTCTCGTAGGGATTCGGATCGAATTAATTTTCGTTTTACCGCTTCCGCTGGGCCTTCGTTTTAGGCACCGAATCCCAACACTAACGCCACCAGAACAGGTCAAAAAATGCAATTCCCCAATTAACATCTAACCCTCAAACATAAAGTGAATAACAAAATAAGTAACTCAATTCTACAACATCTCAACATTATAGTCATATATTAAATGCAACATGATTCAACAATATTCAAGTTATCCGAGTAATACAACGATAGATAAAAATTAC
This sequence comes from Orobanche coerulescens, assembly GCA_033398695.1. Taxonomy (NCBI): domain Eukaryota; kingdom Viridiplantae; phylum Streptophyta; class Magnoliopsida; order Lamiales; family Orobanchaceae; genus Orobanche; species Orobanche coerulescens. Next base: position 117,766,202 of record CM065816.1, read on the forward strand.
AGTTGGGTACTACAATTGTGACAACTCATCTCGCTGTGACATCATATAATGGTAAAATTTCCATATCGTTTTATCATTCATGTTCTCATTTAGAAAATATAGAATCTCTAGTCTTCCATATTACTTTCAATCAACTAGCATTTACTTTGTAGGCATTTCCCTATCCTCAACAACCAACACATACATATATATCAATCTCTCTTGTTCTCAAGTGACCGAATTTCGCAACTGGTATACACTAACAATCTATAACAATCATTTAAATTACATTTCAGCAATCAAATACATCTTACTCCTCCAACACACAGGAGAAACGAACATTCCACTCGAATCCAACACCTCAGCGCAACCTACAGCAACAATCCTCTTAAAAAAATCCATGCAACCACAACAACGAAATTTACAAGTATTGAGGAAGTCTGCAATCCAAACTGCACAATACGCTTTACCACCTATTATATTCTAGCATTGAAATTTTCAGCTACTCGCATCTTCTTAATTTGTACAACATACCAGAACTCCACCACATACCTATGGATCCAAGGAATCACTGCCACAGCTACCAAAACCGCACCTTTCTGGTACATGACGTGCAACCTCTGCAAATGGTCATTGAGCAGTGACATAGCAGGCGAGTCATACTTCTGTCGTTCTTGTAACAATATTATCGCTACTGCAACTCCTAGGTATCAATATCTACACACACACACACACACACACACACATATATATATATATATATATATATATATATATATATCAAAAGATGTTGAACAATAAATAACCTACACGCCCATATCAAAAGGAATGTTCATTATGTAAATCTGTGTTTGTTACGTAAACAAAAATAAAACAAATATCTCATGTACATATCCCTCTCTTAATATGTGAGGTTAAACATTTATGAAACGTCTACTTTCCTCTTTCATTTTAATTTTATATATATATATATATATGCTCATTCTGTGCTCTTCTTGGCACCCTCTTCTACTACCTCAGGTAAGTGTCTTCTCATCTCTCCAGCCTTATCATGTATGCTGAATGGAAAAAAAATCTTTATCAAAGTGTTTCTATAAGGTTTCTTTGTTGTTAGGATTTCTCCTTTTGAGCGTATGTTTGGATAATTGTTTCCTGACAGTTGTTTCCTTATCATTTATTAGATTTTTGTTTATCAAATGCGTGTTTTGATTGCTCTAAGAAATCAGAGCATAATATTTTTTTTCATATTCACTATTCTTTTTTAATTTTGTTTTGCGAGCTGTTGTACTGGCCAGATTGTTCATAGGTAACATTTTTCCCTTTCTTTTTTCCCCTTGGTTTGTTTTCTAATTTCTACAATGCAAAATCTTCTCATAAAATTCAGAAATTTTGTCTTTCTGAATTCCTCACATTATTTGTTCATCTTCGTTTTATCGTTATCCAGCTTTCCCTTTTTGCAAGCATTTGTTATGTCGAAATGTTAGTTGTACTTGCTGGTTTTTGTTTTATTTGCTTCGACATCAGTTCAGCCATGTGTGTCGCATGATTCTACACCTTCTTATTTACTACATACGTTTTTCGTTCTGGTAGCGTCCTAACATCACTAGCCACGCAAACAAACACATAATAAAAGCGCTCGACGCGAAGAGTGTAATACCCGTGATTTTCTCTTTCGGTAATTTTTCGTTTTTGGCATTTTTCTGGTTTCCAGAACTCGCTTGCGAGCATTTTGACATTTTGACAATGTTTTGTTCTGCGTGTTTGGTCATCCGAGTTTGTTCTGGGGCTGTTTTACCCAAATTCGTATTTTGAGCGACTTATTTGGTTCATTTCGTGTGATGGTGGTTCGAAACTACGGTTTCGTGTTTTTCTATAAGTCCGTTGAGCTTTGTTATGTGTGTTGAGAGCTTCGGTTTGGTTGTTTGATGTCATATTGTGATTTTCGGACGTTTTGGGCAGTTTTGTAATTTCCCGAAGTTTGGGGTAATTATTTTTGTTGTCGTTATTCCGAACCTTCGGGTAGTCGGAATTGTATTTTCTTTTAACGTTTGAGTTAGTCGTTGTGCACTCTTCGTATGCATGCCTTCGTCTTGTGTTGTTGTCATCGTTTCGCAGTTTCGCCGTGCTCGTACTCGACGAGCTGAACTTAGCAATTTTGGAACTGCTAAGTGACTTACGTACGCTATGCTATAAGCATAACGTACGTTATCATCATGTTCCTTATGTACGTTAAGCCTTCTCATTACGTACGTAAGGGTATTCCAGTTCAGACAGTGAGTTTTGGCCGTCGATAGCGTACGCTATGTGAGGATCATAACGTGCGTTAACTGTGCGCATTACGTACGTTAAGCCCTTGCCGTAACGTACGTAATGGTCTTCGTTATTTCGGACAGGAGGTTCTGGGCATCGATTACGTACGTAATATTTCATGTCTTACGTACGTAATACCGTTAATGTATGTTATCCTTTGTGTATAACGTACGTAATGCAGGCGCGGGTTTATATACCAGGGGTTGGCCGAGTTCGTCATTTCTTCACCCTCTCTTCGTTTTTGTTCCACGGGCGACGCAAGGGTTCTTCTAGCGGCGATTTTGGTGTCTTGTAACTCCAAGCCTTCATCTTCCTTGAGTTCTTGGTGTTGCTTAACATCATCAATCCGTGTTCTTCATCATTGATTCGAGTTGGAGGATTCGAGGGTTTCCGATCGAGCTTTCCCGTTGCTCCGCGTGCTTTGGACTTGAGGCGAGTATCTCGTCTATATTCTTTATACTTTGAGAATGTGATGTGTCGTGAATTTAACGTGGACTTGTTAGTGACAGTATATTTAACCGTAACTTATTTTTAACGAAGATGTGATTTTATGAAAGTAATTACGAACGTAAACTTGAGTTTCATGAAGAATGGTAACAACCATTTCATATTATTTTATGCTTAAAGTGGATACTAGAAATGAGTAGTTAATCGAGGAATTGTGGAATCGCATAATACTTGTATTATTCGCTCGTTAGCCTTTTTCCTGAATGATGGTGTGGTGTTAATATTGTGCCTTTGTTGTTGTTGTGTGTCTTAGCGAATTGAGATGTTATTCGGGTAGGGACCTGTCGAGGCCTCCGGCGGAGCGTTACTTGCGAGTACGGCTAGACGTTACGTTGTGACCATAAGGTTATCAATTCGGATAGGTCTGGAGAGGGCTCCGAGAATCGTCACTTGCGAGTGCGATGTCATGATAACTTATGGGCGTGTTTGAATGATGTTATTCGGGTAGGGTTCCGTCGAGGCCTCCGGTGGCGCGTTACTTGCGAGTACGGCCAGACGTTACGATCTTGACCATAAAGTTATCTAATCGGGTAGGTCTGGAGAGGGCTCCGAGAATCGTTACTTGCGAGTAGGATGTCGAGATAACTTATGGATGTGTATGAGTTTGTTTTCGATGAGCTAATCCGAGTGGGTCCCGTTGAGGCCACGGAGATGAATTGGGTGTTTGATTTGATATCTCTGAATTGTGAATGCTTGAATCTTAGATTCCGGTTGTACTGGTGAATGTGGTTTTGTTTTTTAGGCTTGGTTGAGAAATTAATCATTTATATGATTTTGAAAGAAAACCTTTTTGAAAAGGAAAATATCATATTTCATGATTTTACACTGAGACCCCCGAAGTCTCTAAATAATCTCTTAAAGTGATTTGTGGAGTAATTCACATGATCCATTTTAAAGCAAATGATTTTGAAAAGACTAGACTAGGGGATCGTGTTACTACCTTGTCGAAAGGTTATTTTCATAATGGTTGTATTCTTGATGTATAATTGTATAGCTTGGTTACTTGCTAGCGATTTCCATCGCTAACCCCTCATTGGGGGATTATGTTATGTTTTTCAGGTATTCTGATGAGAGAGAGCAACCACAGGATCGGCATGGAGGATGATGTAAGCAACGATACTAGTCATAGTTGTAGTCGGTTGTCTGTCAGTGATCTGTCGGTCCGAGTATTTATTCTAGTTCTTTGTCATCCTTAATAGGATGGACATGTTGTGTAACTTGTGATCGAGTTGTAATTTGGTTTATCAGTTGTACATCTATGTTGTATTTTGAGAGACCTAATCGGTCTATAGTTTTATGTTTTGGTCGAATTAACCACGTGTGGGTTTGTTTTGTGGTTTCATGCCTGGTGGATCCTTGCGGAAAGGATCTACGGCGTGTAATGTCTCTAAGCGGATTGGGGGTGTTACATAAATGGTATCAGAGCTTAGGTTTTCAAAAACCTAGGCAGTTGGGTCTAGTTGGGTTTTTTCGAGTCGTGTCTTGTCGGAGTCGTGTCTTGTCGTGTCACCCGGGTGAGCAATTGTGAACAAGTGTGATCATTGTGATCCGTTATGATCAATTGTGATTAGTTGTGATTAGTATCGTGGTGCAGCCATCATCTTCGTGCGGCCTGTGGACGTAAGCCTCCTCCTTTATGCGAGGTATTGGTATTTCGTGATTTCGTGTATGTGCGATGATTGTGGTTCGTAATTTTGTTTGTGTAGTGCTGTAAGGTGAAATCCGTGTTTGATACATGTGGTATATCGTGTGTATATTGAGCTGAATGTATTGATGGTTGGACATCGATTGGTGCAATAAAATGTGAGAACTCTGAATCTTGACGTGTTCCAAAATGTATCGACGGTAGAGTTCGTGAGGAACTCAGATGGGTAGTTTTGACGTATGTTTGAACTTGGTGTTCACGAATTATGTTTGATTGAATTTGTGATCTCGTTGCCGAGTGGGCATGTGGTTTCAAGTTCGATTATTTTTGGATAGTTGTCATTATGTCCACTGCGTGTAGGTTTGGAAACGGTTTTCTTAATTGAAATTACGAACTTGAGTATGTTCGTCAAGAACCGATTTTTCAAAATATTTCGATGGTGCGGTTAATCAACAGTTTTGCATGGATTTTGAAAACGGTTAAACTGTGACGAGTTAGTCTTGTATTTTCAAATGACACCTTTAGACGGTATCTGAAGTAGGCGTTTTAAAGTATTTTGGACATTGTAATATTACCATCATTTTGGTTATGATCGAAAGGATTTTAGAAAAATTTCTAAGATTCGAAAGTTTCTCTTCGAAACGGAACAGGATATTGATGATTTCAAATTTATTTTTTTCTAGGCTGATGTTGCGATAATTCTTGAACGCAAGTGCATGTTATCGTATACAAGTAATAAAGTGATGAGTGAGTATCGTTCCCACGAGGACTGAATCACTAACTAGCGATTTTTGTGTATCCCAGTTTTATTTGAACAATCGAACTTTGGGTAGCAATTAATTACTAAAGAAAATTAATAAAAGACTAAACAGTAAAAACGATCGCTTGAAGAAAGAGAATCAAATGATGAATAAGTCTAGGATTCTGAATCCACCTCGGTTTATCCGAATTTACTCTCGATTATCTGAAGTTAATGATTTTCCCAATTTATTGAAGGCGAAGATTGCTAATATACTCTACCGCCTCTCCCGAGGTCAATAGATTTTTCTAAAGGCGAATAACGCACTCTATCCCTAGGTGAATTAATTCGTCAATAGGCAAAAAGCATAAAATCTCCAAAAGGCCACGTAGTTCCTATGAGTATATTCCTATCTCACAAGATAAAACGGTCTTCACCAATAGTTCCTCACCAACTCTCCTCTCCCGATTCGAATTGAATGATTAAAACAATACAACTATTGGCCAGATAATTAAAAGCATTAAACACGATTGGGAAAACTCAACGAAAAGGGAATTAAATAGATAATCTCAAGTAAATCCGTCAAAACATAGGTTTCATCAAAATCCTAGATTAGGGTTTTAGCCTGACATGCTAAATAATGAAAATACAGAATTAATAAATAAAAGCATGAAAATCAAACGCAGATGAAGAGCTCGGATTCCTCCGTTCTTCTGGCTTCAGCCCTCCGCCTTTGATCTCTTCTGCTTCTCTCGTCTGTGATAGTCTTTTGTGATCCTCCTTTTCCCAAGCCTCCAAGATAATTAATTAGGGTCTTAAACCCTTATTTATAGCTCTCAACAGCCTCCAAATCGCGTCTGTGTGAGTAGGTCGAGAACTGGCTTCACAACGGCCCAAATCCGCGCGGAGAACACCAAAACCGCCCTGTGTGCCGCGGCTCACTCAATCTGTGCCGCGGCACATGGCGTCCAGGTTAAAAACTGGGCGCTGTGACTTTCTTCTGGGTCGCGGCTCACCTGGACTGTGCCGCGGCACAGAGTACGGATTAGTCTGGTGCCCGCTGGTTGCCTTCCTGTGCCGCGGCCCACGGCCAAAATTCGCCGTTTTCGCCCGTTTTGCCTCGTTTTAGCTTCCAGACTCCAATCTTCTGTCAAACATGCGAGAATAAGATATTAAAAGCTCATTTATGCAATTTTACTCGCCAAAATAATACTAAATAATGATAAATAAGCGTATAAAAATACGCCTAACAAATACCACCAAACTTGAGTCTTTGCTTGTCCTCAAGCAAAAAGAATTAATTTCAACAAAAGAATATCGTGAATAATCGTGCAACTCATAGTGCTCAACCTAATCAATACTATCGTGAAATTCCCTCTGAATAATACGAGTATCGTAATAGCGAGCTACACTCAGAACACTGATTCCACAAAGTAACCAAGTTCAGTCCTAATCACTCGTTCATGAAGAAAATCCAGCTCAAAGATTAACAAACGTGAATCTAATCGACCGTCAATATGAAAGGTTAAAATAAACAAGCTAGTTCGCCCTGTTCCACAGTCTTGGCAAAATTTTCACGAGTTTCATCAAAAATAACCCTCGGACAGTATTCCCTTATATATATATGCTCAAGAAATTGATTCGAGCTGACCACTAGGTTCGGATATCGGGATGTTTCATCGGGATAATCCTAGGGTGGAACTTCCATTCTCATGTATTGGGAAACCGTTTGACGTAAAAGACACTCATGGGGCACATGGATGCTTCTAGTTACTAAGTTCCCCTCCACAGCGGAGAAACAACTCGAATAGCTAATTCCCGCATGTCCGAATCAAGGTCGCTGTTTTACGTGAGAGTAAACAACGGGTCACGTGAATACCCCCGGTTACTAGGCTCCCTATGATTGGCACATGCGAAATTTCTAAATCACTAGTCTAATCAGGGTCGTCGTTTTACGCGAGAGTAAACAACGGGTCACGTGAATACCTCCGGTTACTAGACTTCCCATCATAGAGCAAAAATAACTCGACTTTTGGGAAAAACTGACCGACTCTAAACTCAATCTAAGCGCCAACACGACTTATGTAACTGGACGACTAGCTAACTGAAAAATGTAACCAAACGTATCGACGGTGATTTTAAAACACGTATGTCTCCTCTCTTATCCGCTATGATCTCTACAAAAAACGAAAAAATTTCGGCCCTAAATGAAGACTTAGCAGAAACAGAAATCACTAACTACAACTCGACTAAAACTCGACCGTTTCTTCAGAGAGAAAAACAGTGTCGTAACATCAGTATTACACAAATAGAAGCACGAAAAATTCATGAGTAATAGTAAAATCATGACAAGCAAGGCTATCGACAAAAAGATAACTAGAAATAACAAAAAGTGCAACGAAAAAAAGTACAGCAGTAAATGTAGCAACATAAATAGACCCCCCCAAACTTAGGACGTACATTGACCTCAATGGACAAAATATAATATGCAATAAAAGTGAAAGGTCAAGTACTCCCCTCCAGTCCTCTCACGAGCTGGTGCCGGCATCATCTGGTGAGGAGGGTGGTGTGGCTGGCCGAGCAGGTGCAATAAATGGCCCGTCCGGATGCAAAATGTGGGCCATCCATGCGGCAAGGTGCTCCTGATGGTAGGTGTCCCTCGCTGCCAGACGCCTCGCCTCACGCCGATTGGCCCGGTGGGCCTGCTCTCGCATCTCAGCTCGGACGGCAGCAATGATGCTCTCCTTCTCCGTCCGCTGCTCCTCTCTCATGGCAGCCAGCAGACTCTCTCTCTCTCTCCTCACCTCCTCTCTCTCTATCCTCATCTCCTCTATCTCTCTTCTCATATCCTCTCTCAGCTCGTCAAACATCGCCTACAATCTCTCTCTGTCGGGCGGTGGGCCGGCATCTGCCTGCCCCTGTGTCAGCAGAAGGGGCTCGGGGGACCCCTCGTGGGCCTCCTCAAGTAAAAATCCTCACCCCCGAGCGTGCGTCGGCGCTACTTCCCACTGGTCAAAATGTGAGATGATGCGGTGGTTGATCGGGGCCTGGGGAGCAAGCATTGGCTCGTCATCCGACCACGTCATCCCCGACTGCCGGCACAGAGCGCAGATAAGAGAGGGGTGCTTCAACCCCGTCCTGGCCCCTCCCTGAATACACTGGAATATAGATCGGACCAAGAGAGGGGCCACATCGAATCGCAGCCCGGATGTGATAGCATATAGTGTCCGTGCTCGGGAGAGAAAAACAGTGCGGATCTGAGAGGTGGGGTCTATACGAGCGCATATAAAATATAGCCAGGCATGCCCGAGCCGACTGAGGCGCGAGCTCTTAAAGTGGAAAGTGGAAGAACCCGGTGCGCGCCGCTCCCAGTCGGAGTCGGTCTGCGTAAGAGTCTCGAGCAGAGCCTCCTTCGTGAGGCTATCCATAACTCGATCATAAGCCGTCTCATCTACCACCGGCAGCCCAAACAACCTCCGAATAGCAGCTACAGAAAAATCAACCGTAATACCTCGGACATCGACCTGAGTCCGAGTGTCTGACTGCTGCAACATCTGGCCTGCCTGAATGTGCTTCAATAACGCGCTGGCATAGAACTCCTGCACTATCGATATCACCGCTGGCTCGGGGGGTGCAGCGAAACGGGCCCACCCCATCTCGTCTATCATGGTAAGCAGTTCCCCGTCTTGGGGGGCTGGAGTGAATCCCCTCTTCGGGATCAGAGGTCGCGGCCTAATCTTCTCGTTGAAGATTTTGTGGATCTCCGGGTCAGAAAACTGGTGCGCCTCCGACTCGGCACGACTATGAGAAGTTTCCCCTCGATTGGGGGACGACTGAGTCCTGGCCCTCTTGCTCAGCTTCTTAGTCCTAGCCATAGCGAGTCCTGAAAAAATTAAACACCGGAGTTTACTTACTCAAACAATAACGAGAATAATCATCACCCAGCTAAGGATATCCAGCCGTAAATCAGAAATTTAACGAGATAGCACAGCCGTGAGAGAAAAATGAAATTGAACCATAACGTTTAAACTAGACGTACGGGTTGGGGTTGCTGTAATTCCAGAACGAATACGTTGCACATAGATTCAAAATATTGCCTTAACAAAGAAAATTTTTCATTCAGACATTTCATCAAACACTTAAAGGGCATGAGTTCAATTGAAGAACAAATATGACAATAGCTCGATTAAATCCCCAAGAACAAAAACACGACTCATTCGTCATGACAAACGACACATTCAACTCATTCATAATCGAAAATAATCATGAAAAATCAACCAAAAACCATCATATCCTCCACTTAACCATCATAGAACTTTTGAAAGAAGAAATAAACATATTCAACCATCAAATGCATAACACAACTTCACATTTAAATTCATAGAACAATTTGAGATTAGAGATTTAGACTTACCTTGTTTAGATTGTGAAAAGTGCAAGAAAATTGCAAGAAGAAGAAGGGAGATGAAGGTTGGCCGATCGCGCGCGCAAGGGAGAGAAAAGGGAAGGGAAGGGTCCCTGGGTAGTCGGCCGAATGAGAGTTATAAACTACCTGGGCTGTTCAAATTCCGCAAGGTGTGCCGCGACACAGCTCAAGTGAGCCGCGGCACAGAGTACAGTCCCTTTTTACCTATGCAATCTCGGAGCCAGCATAAACCTGCTTCCGTGTGCCGCGGCTCAGGGCTCAAGTGTGCCGCGGCTCAGTAATGTTGTGCCGCGGCACATAGTACAGAAAGTTTAGCTCTCCCTTTCGATTTGTGTGTGCCACGGATCACAAGCCTTGTGCCGTGGCTCAGGCATAAATTTCTCCCCTGAGACTTTTCCTGCACATAATTTTATGAAGAACACGTCAAGAGCGAGAGGTAAAAGCAAATCAAAGCACAAAATGATGAAAAATAAAAATCCAAAAATGCAAGAAAAATACTGAAACGCAACAATCTACAACTAAGAACTCGGGTTGCCTCCCGAGAAGCGCTAAGTTTATAGTCTTCAGCCGGACCTATTTAAAAATCAGTTCGCTTTTCGCAAACTCCATTTGATCCCTGCCCCGTTCATCGAACCGTTAATATGGTTTTTAAAATTTTGACCATCGGTCATTAACGATTCGATTTTCGGTTTGGACACCCAATGTTGGTTGCGGAAAGGTTTTGACGAGAACAACTTTCCGAAACACCCGTTTTTCTCATGACTAGACGTCCGTTTGACTTCCGGCTTATTTTCCTCTTTCACGAACGAACTTATGATAGCAGCAGACTTTTCCGATTGTGGCTGGTCAGATGGTGATGATGGCATGTTCACATGCTTGAGAAATGCGACTCGTTCTACATCATTCTTAAAAGTCGGATCATCTGAAACGGAATCTGAATTTTTCGACCGACGATTTTTTCGGTGTCTTTCTTTCGCAACGGCCTCCACACTTTCACTTTGTGAGCTCTTATCAACACCTCCCGGACATGAAAAGGATTTGAATACTTGGAACGTAACATGCTCGTCTTGAACCCGCAGAGTTAATTCCCCTTTTTCCACGTCTATAAGAGTTCTGCCGGTCGCTAAAAATGGTCGTCCCAAGATAATCGGGATATCTTGATCTTCCTCCATGTCTAGAACAATAAAATCCGCTGGAAAGATAAATTTATCCACTTTTACTAACACGTCCTCAATCACTCCCCTCGGATACTTAATAGATCGATCCGCTAATTGCAAGGAGACTGTCGTCGGCTTTGCTTCTCCAATTCCCAGCTTTTTGAAAATAGACAGAGGCATGAGGTTAACGCTAGCACCGAGATCGCACAACGCCTTATTAAAGGTGAGATTCCCTATGGTGCACGGTATGTTGAAACTTCCCGGATCTTTCAATTTTGGTGGAAGCTTCTTCTGAAGAATCGCGCTGCACTCCTCCGTCAAGGCGACTGTCTCAAACTCCTCGAGTTTTCTTTTCTTTGACAAGATCTCTTTCATGAATTTAATGTAGCTTGGCATTTGTTCCAACGCGTCGGAAAATGGAATGTTAATATGAAGCTTCTTGAACACGTCGAGGAACTTAGAGAATTGCTTGTCCGCCTTTTTCTGCTGTAATCTCTGCGGAAACGGGACGGGTGGCACATATGCCTTCGGGTTATCTGGAAACGTTATCGAGGGTCTCCAATCTTGTGATTCCTCCATCGCTAAATTTTTCTTCTCCTTAATTTCACTTCTCTTTTCACTTCTCTCGGGCTGGTCACACACCTCCTTCCCGCTTCTCAAACTGATCGCATTTAGACTTTCTCTAGGATTTGTCTCGGTCGTACTTGGCAATGCTCCCTCCGGGCGGGCTGTTAACACATTAGCAATCTGGCCCAGTTGGACTTCCAAGTTGAGAATGGAGGCAGAATGATTTTGCAATGTTGCTTCAGTACGGGTCATGAACTGACTCGTATTCGCTGCTAATTTCGCAATTGCTTCCTCGAGAGAAACTTTTGGAGCGGGAGGAGCCTGCTGTTGGTTTTGAGTGAATGGAGGCTGGTTCGAGTTCTGTCCGTTTCTACATGAGAAGTTGGGATGATTACGCCATCCCGGATTATACGTGTTGGAGTATGGATTATTTTTCCGGTTTCCGTTTCCTACGAACTGAGCTTGTTCAATTTGGGGCTGCTCGAACGGGTTTCCGACTTGGCACTCCGCGCTAGGGTGAGATCTGTTACACCAATTGCACGACTCAATGGTAACGGAGGAAGGAGCATGCGAAAATGCTTGAAGCTGCTGTGTTAATGCTGCGACTTGGGCTGACAATGTAGATATCGGGTCATTACTCGAAATTTCCATAACTCTCTTCGGCGTTATTCGTTCGGATGGCCATTGATAAGCATTAACGGCCATAGCTTCCAAAAACGAGTGTGCTTCAGCCATCGTCTTTCCCATCAAAGATCCACCGGCGGCTGCATCCACGAGAGTGCGTGTAGAGGCACTCAAACCATTGTAGAATGTCTGAATCTGAAGCCAGTCCGGGAGGCCGTGATGTGGGCATCTCCTTAGCAAATCTTTGTATCACTCCCATGCCTCGTGGAGCGATTCCATGTCATACTGACCAAAAGTAGTGATCTCGTTCCGTAACCTCGCCATCTTTGAAGGTGGGAAGAATTTGGCAAGGAAGGCTTGCGCTAACTCTGCCCATGTCGTGATCGAGCCCGGCGGTAAAGAATTCAGCCAGAATTTCGCTTTATCCCTCAAAGAGAAAGGGAAAAACCGTAATCGGATAGCATCGTCGGTGACACCATTGTTCTTGAACGTGTCACAAATCTCGAGAAAAGAAGCAATATGTGCGTTTGGGTCATCGTTCGGCAATCCACAAAACTGGCTAGCCTGCACCATCTGAATGATCGCAAGCTTGATTTCGAAATTGTTGGCTTGGATTGTTGGATGCCGGATCCCCGAAAAGTTCGCATTGATTTGCGGCATAGCATAATCTCGAAGAGCCAGTGCCGGTTGAGCTTGCTGCACAATATTATTTCCTCCGTGAATTTCGATATTTTCAGCCATGGTGACTGTTGTCGGTAGCTCTCGTTTCTCCTTCTTCTTTCTCCTAAGAGTGCGCTCGAGTTCGGTATTCAAAGGTAGTAGGCCTTTGTTACCGAGTTTTCTCATGCACTACCCGAAAAAATCCTGAAAGGAAAAACAAATAAATAAATAAAATTAAATACACGAAAATAAGTAAATAAAAACGTTCAAACTAAGACTAGAAATATGAAATCGATATTAGCAAAAATTTTAGTCCCCGGCAACGGCGCCAAAAACTTGTTGCGATAATTCTTGAACGCAAGTGCACGTTATCGTATACAAGTAATAAAGTGATGAGTGAGTATCATTCCCACGAGGACTGAATCACTAACTACCGATTTTTGTGTATCCCAGTTTTATTTGAACAATCGAACTTTGGGTAGCAATTAATTACTAAAGAAAATTAATAAAAGACTAAACAGTAAAAACGATCGCTTGAAGAAAGAGAATCAAATGATGAATAAGTCTAGGATTCTGAATCCACCTCGGTTTATCCGAATTTACTCTCGATTATCTGAAGTTAATGATTTTCCTAATTTATTGAAGGCGATGATTGCTAATATACTCTACCGCCTCTCCCGAGGTCAATAGATTTTTCTAAAGGCGAATAACGCACTCTATCCCTAGGTGAATTAATTCGTCAATAGGCAAAAAGCATAAAATCTCCAAAAGGCCACGTAGTTCCTATGAGTATATTCCTATCTCACAAGATAAAACGGTCCTCACCAATAGTTCCTCACCAACTCTCCTCTCCCGATTCGAATTGAATGATTAAAACAATACAACTATTGGCCAGATAATTGAAAGCATTAAACACGATTGGGAAAACTCAACGAAAAGGGAATTAAATAGATAATCTCAAGCAAATCCGTCAAAACATAGGTTTCACCAAAATCATAGATTAGGGTTTTAGCCTGACATGCTAAATAATGAAAATACAGAATTAATAAATAAAAGCATGAAAATCAAACGCAGATGAAGAGCTCGGATTCCTCCGTTCTTCTGGCTTCCGCCCTCCGCCTTTGATCTCTTCTGCTTCTCTCGTCTGCGATAGTCTTCTGTGATCCTCCTTTTCCCAAGCCTCCAAGATAATTAATTAGGGTCTTAAACCCTTATTTATAGCTCTCAACGGCCTCCAAATCGCGTCCGTATGAGTAGGTCGAGAACTGGATTCAAAACGGCCCAAATCCGCGCAGAGCACACCAAAACCGCCCTGTGTGCCGCAGCTTACTTAATCTGTGCCGCGGCACATGGCGTCCAGGTTAAAAACTGGGCGCTGTGACTTTCTTTTGGGTCGAGGCTCACCTGGACTGTGCCGCGGCACAGAGTACAGATTACTCTGGTGCCCGCTGGTTGCCTTCCTGTGCCGCGGCCCACGGCCAAAATTCTCCGTTTTCGCCCATTTTGCCTCGTTTTAGCTTCCAGACTCCAATCTTCTGTCAAACATGCGAGAATAAGACATTAAAAGCTCATTTATGCAATTTTACTCGCCAAAATAATACTAAATAATGATAAATAAGCGTATAAAAATACGCCTAACAACTGACTCCTTTCTGCTTTATGAGGAACAACAAGTCTTCTAAAATATTTTTCACACTTTTTCAAAATTTTCAAAATAAGAAATCCTTGATCCATTTCACGAAGGATCGATAATTACAAGCATTTTTATTGTTTGAGAATGAAATTCCATTTTTTTTAATTTGTGCATCCGGTAATTATGTTTGAAAGAAACATGTGCTGACTAATATCATTACCCGTGTTGATGATGCCCGAGTTGTGGTCATTAAACTGTTTTTCGGTGACTCTTGTTAGAAAGTTTGAACTTTAATAAATTTCGGAAAATTCAGTTCTTTAAATCAAAATTTTTGTCTTGAGATTTTCAAAAGTTCAACTGAATTGGGATGTTCTTGGTTATTGGTAAATCGTCAACTTTAATGTGAGAGTTTATGACTATTTTATGAGAGTTTGGTTTTGGTTAAAAAATGATGGTAATAGTTGAGAACGGTTCGAAATTTGAATGATATTGTCGTGTATGCGGTGATAACTGCTCTTGATGCCTTGGGCATGTGTTGAATGTTTCGACTGGTTTACTCATGTGCTTGATTCTAGTGTGTGATGACTTGATAAATGTTGTTTTCAGAAATATTCATTTCCGAATCTATGAGAACTATCAGATATGAGTTTATCGTGTGAACACTCTATGGTAACTTTTGTTAGCAAGAATGTTTTTGTGCTTCGCAGTGTGTCTTATATGGACCTTCTTTTGTGATTGATGTTATGTGTTGTTATGTCTCATTTTAATGAATGATTATTCAGTTTAGTATGTCGAGGGCCAGAGGTTGGGGCGGTGACAATCAGTCGCGCAATCAGGATTATGCTGCCGGTGATGGCGTTGGTATTGGTGTTGCTACTATACTTCAGCAGGTGGCAGACTAGATGACTCATTTAACCCAGGCAGTTCAGCATAACACTACCGTGACTGAGAACGTCGGGTCGACTCAGTGGCTTAGAGAAGTGATTCGTATGCGTACTCCCCATTTTGCGGGCATAGGTGATACTTTGGGCTGGGACGGTTGGCTTTTCCAATTGGAAAATATTTTCATGGCGGTTGGTTGTCCATAGGAACGGAGTATTCCTATCGCTTAGTTCCTTCTCGATAGTGACACTGCTAATTGGTGGGAGTCCATTGAGCCTTAGGATCATGCTGTTACTTGGGATGAGTTCAAAAAGTTGATGGAAGCAGAGTTCTGTCCGGAGCCGATCCGAGAGCAGAGAATCCGAGATTTTTATCTAGCCGAGCCACAAGATATACCCGTCTCGCAGGCTATTATCAATTACAGTCGATAGCTCGCTTACGTGAAGGGGCAGGTGAGGACCGAGAAAGATAAAATCTGTCATTTCGATATGCGGATAAGACCAGAGATTCGACAGTACATGTCGGGTTTCACTTGTGCTACTTTGAGAGAGTATAAGAATCGAGCCATGGCGTACGAGATGACATCGTTATCTACTGGGACTTTGCATGAGCCGGAGAGGCAGAGGATGTCTGGAGATTTTTTGGATAGTGTGGGAGTCAGAACTTCTTCTCATCGAGTTTCGCGTAGTCCTTCGGTGAAACCTTCATTTTCTTCATTCGGTGGAACTAAGAGTTCCAAGTCATCTTCTTTGACTCCTAGTCAGACTGGGAGGTGTTTCAATTGCAACGTTGTGGGCCATTTGCAAGCTAATTGTCCTTCGCAACCGATTACTTGTTATAACTGTGGACTCGAGGGCCACAGAGTTTAGTTTTGTGAAATATTCCATGAAGTTTCCCAGAATCGTGCTTCGGCATCGGTATCGGGATCGATTCGTCGGGACCACCGAGATTTTGTCGTCCGTGCTTTGTTGTTTGTGACTTCACCCTTTTTTTTTTTTTTTTAAGTTTCGGGACGAAACTTCTTTTTAGGGGGGTAGAATTAGGCCTGTTCACGGGCCTTGAACCGCCGGTTCCGGGCCTCGGCCTGCCGGTTCACGGTTCAAGGGAGGGTGAACCGGAACCGGCCCCTGAAGAGCCTTGGCTGTTCCGGGCCGGGCTCATAAACCGCCGGTTCAGGGCCGGTTAAAAACCGCCGTTCGTGGTCGCCCGCGGGTTTTTTGTTAAATTAAAAAAACTAATACATAAAAATTATTTAGGCATAAATTAAAAAATATTCCGGTCTGGACCGCCGGTTCCGGAATTCATATTTTGAATTTTTTGTTGTTGTTTAATTAAAAGACTACTAGATAAAAATTATTAAAGCATATATTAAAAAATAAACATACAAATAAGTGAAAAGAGGAAACATTACAAGTATCATAAATTAAAATCCACGTTGTTCCATTACATTTTTAATGCTTCCTAGTTCTCGTCCACCGCCGATCGATCACTTTCGGTGAACTCTTCATTTTCGCTCTCATCTACATCATCCCAATCAATTTCTTGATCTCTAAGCTCCGCCTTCGACCAATCATCAAGTAACATTGTGGCCTCAATGTTTATTGGTTTCATCGTTGATCTTCTTTGGTCTAACATTAGTCCGCTAGTACTGAAAGCTTGTTCAACGGAGACGGTAGATGCGGGGACGGCAAATAACTCCTTCGCCATAATAGAGAGAACTGGATACTCCGTTCTTTTTTACCACCACTTCATCACGTCGATTTGGGGAGTACTGTCTTCAACACCAAAAACAAAACGACAACCCAAATACATATCCAATTCACTATTACCTTGCCCCCTAGGAAGTTCATAAGATCTATCTTGGTACATGTTATTTAATTGTTAAACTAATGGATCTAATGAGTTTAAATCAAGTGGTATAAGTGAAGAGGTAGTAGTAGAAATTGGCGTTTCATTTATATTAATATCACTACCATAAATCATCCTATATTCGGCAAAAAGAGTCCTTAATGTTCTTTCTAAATCATCTTTTATTTGGGAAACATTAGGAATATCAAATGAAACTAATTCTCCACCAAACTGTACATGTAAAAAGTTCATTTGCTTGAAAGCACCATAATATATATCTAACATTTGACAAACACCATCATATTTCCATTTTGGATCTAAACATTTAGCTACTAAGAAAACATCCGGAATATAAGAAAAATATTTTAGCCATTTTTGCACCATAAAATAAATCACACCTTGCAAATTTGATCTAGTAAAACAAGTCTTAAAACTAAGTGCAATATACATGCAATGTTCCAACACACGAACGGAAGTACAATAATAAACACCCGATAATTGCATAGTAGCATTGTTAAAAACCTTTAATAAAGAATATAAATCCATACATTGATCCCAATGACAAGGCTATAATGTTAATTGAACCGTAGCAAATTCTTTTCTAAAAAAATCACATAAATATTCTTTATATTCTAAAGTACTATTAATCATTTCATAGGTTGAATTCCAACGATGTGATACATCTCTAACAAAACTCCTATGTGCAATAGATTTATTCCTACAATATTTTTGCCATTTTTTCCCTAGCGGTATGTTTTTATGCAATCATGAAAGGGCTTTTCTAATTGGACCAATCGATTCATTAAAAATCTCAAGTGCATCTTGAACATATAAATTCAAAATATGACAAATGCATCTACTATGAAAATATTTTCCACTAAAAGATGGAGTACATGCTTCAATAAGTTCGGGGATACTAGCGGTGTTAGCCGATGCATTATCAAAACCAACCGAAAAAACTTTATTAATCAATTGATATTCATTTAAAACGGCAATAATTATTAAAGCGATATTATTAGCCGTGTGTGGATCATCAAACTCCCTAAATGCAATCAAACGTTTTTCTAATATCCATTTATCATCCACCCAATGACAAGTAATTCCCATATAATTATTTTTATGATAACAATCCGTCCAAATATCCGCACAAATTGAAACTTTATGGTCTAGACGAATCAAATACTTCATTAACTCGTTCTTTTTATCAAAAGTTTGTCTTCTAATTCGCCTAAGCATAGTACTTCTACTAATTTTTTTTGCATTAGGACAATATGCATCTTTTATAGATATTTCATAACTTTTCTTATCGGCAAATTTAAAAGGTAGTTTTTCCATTGCACAATACCTAGCCATAACATTTTCGGCATGATTATGATCATACTTAAATAAAGAGAGATTAGAAGCCGTACCGTTGCCGAGGAAGTCGTTCCACCACGTATTTGAGTTTGGTTGGTTGTAATTCCAAATTCTCCCGGATGATAAGTCTCCATATGTCGGGTTAGTGTGCCATAACCTCCTCCATGCGTCCACTTATATACGTTACTGCAATAGTTGCAATAGGCGTTGAATTTAGTTACCTTTTCGCCGATATTGTTTGAGCTTGTCTCGGTTCCGGCGGGCATGACCCTAGGCATTTTTTTGAAATGCTTAGTGAAGATTGATGAGGTGAGAGCTCTCGTTGGTTGTGGTGCTTGGACTTCTTCTTCTTTTTCTCCCAAATTAGATTGTTGTTGAGATTCTTGGTTAATAGCCTCCTCTTGCCTACGAAATTCATCGTAATATTCGTGTTCTTCTTGTGCTTGAAGTCATTTGGCATAGGCCCTTGAAATTTCTTCCGCCGCCATTACACGATCTTGTCTTGCGCCGGTTCTTCATCCTCTTTTTGATTGATTTTGAGTAGTTTGAGTAGCATCATCCTCGCCTGGATTTTCAGCGGGGCTCTTGCCCTTGTCGGCACGAGTGGAAGTCGACAGGATGTGATGATGGGCGTGGTGACAGTGGAGATAGAGAGAGAGAGCAGTGGAGAGAGAAATAGAGAGAGTTGTGGAGTGGAGTAAAGTTTGTGGAGAGAGAGAGTGAGATGGCGTGAGAGAGAGAGAGAGAGAAAAAAGTGGAGTGAGAGAGATAGAGAGCAGCAGAGAAGAGAGCAGTGAGAAAAAAAAGAAGAAAACCTGCTCTTTTTTATAGGAGAGAGAGAGAGAGAGAAAGAGAGAAGTGAGAAAGAGACCTATTTTAATGAGAAGAGAGCCGTTGCAATTCATTGTGCATGTAGCAACCTACGCCACGGTCCCACCTTTATTTTGCAATTCATTTTGCAATGTAGCACGTGCACCCCACTTTAATTATAGGAGAGAGAGAAGAGAGACGTTGTAGACTTGTAATGTTGCACGCCCCACGGTCCCACAGCTGGCCACCTTTTTGCTTTTTTTTCTGCATGTAAATTGTATTGTAGCCATTGCAAGCTAATTTTTTAAATCAACCGCGGTTAATCGGCTTGGCGGTTAGCTAATCACGGCTCGGTTCGTAGTTGGAAGGAACCGTAACCGGCCCTTGGTGAGACGGTTCCGGTCCGGGTTTTGAACCATTGACCGGCGGTCCGGTTAAGGGCCTTGAACCACCGGGCCGGCGAGAATGGGCAGGTCTAGGTAGAATGTAATACCCGTGATTTTTTCTTTCGGTAATTTTTCGTTTTTGGCATTTTTCTGGTTTCCAGAATCGCTTGCGAGCATTTTGACATTTCGATAATGTTTTGTTCTGCTTGTTTGGTCATCCGAGTTTGTTACGGGGTTGTTTTACCCGAATTCGTGTTTTGAGCGACTTTTGTCGCTATTTGGTTCATTTCGTGTGATGGTGGTTCGAAACTATGGTTTCGTGTTTCCTATAAGTCCGTTGAGCTTTGTTATGCGTGTTGTGAGCTTCAGTTTGGTTGTTTGATGTCATATTGTGATTTTCGGACATTTTGGGCCGTTTTGTAATTTCTCGAAGTTTGGGGTAATTACTTTCATTGTGTAACACCCCCAAGATATTCAGAGTATATTACAGCACCATGGATCCCTACATGGGACCCACCAGGCTAGGTGACCAAACACACTCATCGACTCACGGATTCCTCATAATAACACCTCGTCATAAAGACGCAAAACAATAATAATTCACCCGGTTCAACCGGTCAAATAACATCACAATCACACGATGAAAATATAACAGACGACACAGTTCAATGCGAACGATCAAAAGCCCCTAAGTACTCGAGTACTTCTATTAGTTTACAAATTGACACTCGATCAAAAGATAGAAAACAATAAGACACTATTCATGCACAATCATCACGCACGGCCATCATCCGCGTACTAGTCCAGCGCCCCTCGTCCCGATGAACCTGACCTGAAATTCATAAAACGAATTTCCCAAACGGTCTCCAAAAGGGGTTAGCAATTACGCTAGTACAAGTAGGCTAAATGAACAACTTACATCTTACACATATAGTCAAAGCATGCAATTCAAAAAACATCAAGTGAAACACACATTTCCGGAAATGCCATAATTCAAAACACATTTGTAAAAATGCACCACAATTAACCGTCGATCCACCCCTCCGTGAACCCCTATCGAGACCCCATCGGATCTAACCCATAGTGGTTAAAAGCAAAGCTCGTCGATCCACCCCTCCGTGGACCCCTACCGAGACCCCGTCGGATCTAATCCATAGTGAGCACACACACACAAATTCTCATGCAAAACTACTATGTTAAGAGTATAAGTTCATTAGGAATACTTGCCTCGATCAAAAGACGGTGACACGAACGGAAAGGAAAAATCAAACACGACCGCTAGGAACAGGCGAAACCGAACCTAACAATTCGAAGAATACAATCACAACCATTTGTAAACGAAAACAGAAATGGAATACACCTGGAAACCCGTCTACGATTCATGTATATTCGTACAAGAACAAAAACGAGGGCGGACCACAACCAAACCCTCTCGATTACACAAATACTACAAAATATACCATGAATCCATAGGGAAATCAAGAATACCAACAAGATTAATCATATTCGTCATGAATTAATCAACAACACGGAACGAATCGGATAAAAACTCCAAAACCCCCAAAATGGATAAAAGTAGGGTTCTAGGCCAAATACCTTGGATTCGGACGGAGGAAGACGATTATGATGATGATAAACTTCACTAGGAACATAATAGTCGATCTCTCAAGAATTTCCACAGGCAAAACTTGAAGAATCGCTCAAACCCTCACTTAGAACGCAGCTCTCGGTCGGAGAAATAGAAATGAAGAAATGCTGAAGTGAAGGTCAACCCAGGTTTATAAAACCTACATTAACATGCCGATGTTAACGTATGTTACACACATTATGTACATAACACTTGATTGTTAGCGTACGTAATGGCTTGGCAGGACAACCTATCCAAAATGTTGGGTTCGATAGCATACGCTATGTCGGAGAGTTAGCGCACGCTACAATGGGCTTTACGTACGTAACAGAAGGAGTTAACGTACGTAATGGTTCGGCAGAACAATCTGTCCAATCTGCTGAAGGCCATAACGTACGTTAGCACTGAGGTATAACGTACATTATGAAGGTGCCGATAACGCATGTAAGAAAGCATGCATAACGCATGTTATGCATGCAGCAGTTCAGCACTACTGAATGAAGTTGGTTGCACCGGGTGGTTCGAAAATGAAATGCAACACAAGGACAAAACCCAACGCATAGATACGAAATATTCACGACGACAAAGCTGAATGTTGCAGGAGAATACAATTCGACTACTGGGGAATCCGAAATACGCCAAGTAAAGTAAAATTCCCTAAACTTATAGGAAATTACAAAACGGCCCAGACATCCGAAAATCAAGATAGGACGTCGGATCAATAAACCGAAACTCACAACACGAACCACTCAACCATACGAACTCATGCAACCAAAGAAATTATGAAATCGAATGAGTTGTACGAGAATCGAATGTCCATTCAACAACACATAACATAAGACGGAATAATATCAAAACTTCTCTGAATCTCATCCATATGGAGAAACTCCAAGAATAAAATAGATTCAGAATGTCGAATTGGTTACAAGTGAGTCGCTAAAAATGAAAAATACATCAAAAATGAGAATACCAGGAAAAGAAAAATACGGATATTACACCTTGTCGTTATTCCGAACCTTCGTATAGTCGGAATTGTATTTTCTTTTAACGTTTGAGTTCGTCGTTGTGCACTCTTCGTATGCATGCCTTCGTCTTGTGTTGTTGTTGTCGTTTTGCAGTTCCTTCGCGCTCGTACTCGACGAGCTGAACTTAGCAGTTTTGGAACTGCTATGTGACTTACGTACGCTATGCTATAAGCATAACGTACGTTATCATCATGTTCCTTATGTACGTTAAGCCTTATCATTACGTACGTAAAGGTATTCCAGTTCAGACAGTGAGTTCGGCCATCGATAGCGTACGCTATGTGAGGATCAAAATGTGCGTTAACTGTGCGCATTGTGTACGTTAAGCCCTTGCCATAACGTACGTAATGGTCTTTGTTATTTCGGACAGGAGGTTCTGTAAATCGATTACGTACGTAATATTTCGTGTCTTACATACGTAATACCATTAACGTACGTTATCCTTTGTGTATAACGTATGTAATGCAGGCGCGGGTTTATATACCCAGGGGTTGACCGGGTTCATCATTTCTTCACCCTCTCTTCGTTTTTATTCCACGGGCGACGCAAGGGTTCTTCTAGAGGCGATTTTGGAGTCTTGTAACTCCAAGCCTTCATCTTCATTGAGTTCTTGGTGTTGATTAACATCATCAATCCATGTTCTTCATCATTGATTCGAGTTGCAGGATTCGAGAGTTTCCGGTCGAGCTTTCCCGTTGCTCCGCATGCTTTGGACTTGAGGCGAGTATCTCCTCTATATTCTTTATACTTTGAGAATGTAATGTGTCGTGAATTTAACGTGGACTTTTTAGTGATGGTATATTTTACCGGAACTTACTTTTAACTAAGATGTGATTTTATAAAAGTAATTATGAACGTAAACTTGAGTTTCATGAAGAATGATAACAACCATTTCATATTATTTTATGCTTAAAGAGGACACTAAAAATGAGTAGTTAACCGAGGAATTATGGAATCGCGTAATACTTGTATTATTCACTCATTAGTCTTTTTCCTGAATGATGGTGTGCTGTGAATGTTGTGCCTTTGTGGAAGTTATATTGCGTTAACTTATGTGTTACGTGGTTGCGGTTGTAGGGAATATTGTGCCTTTGTTGTTGTTGTTGTTGTGTGTCTTAGCGAATTGAGATGTTATCCGGGTAGGGACCCGTCAAGGCCTCCGGCGGCGCGTTATTTGCGAGGATGGCCAGATGTTACGTTGTGACCATAAGGTTATCAATTCGGGTAGGTCTGGAGAGGGCTCCGAGAATCGTCACTTGCGAGTGCGATGTCATTATAACTTATGGGCGTGTTTGAATGATGTTATCCGGGTAGGGTTCCGTTGAGGCCTCCAGCGGCGCGTTACTTGCGAGTACGGCCAGACGTTACGATTTTGACCATAAAGTTATCTAATCGGGTAGGTCTGGAGAGGGCTCCGAGAATCATTACTTGCAAGTACGATGTCGATATAACTTATGGATGTGCATGAGTTTTTTTTCGATGAGCTAATCCGAGTGGGTCCCGTCGAGGCCACGAAGGTGAATTGGGTGTTTGATTTGATATCTATGAATTGTGAATGCTTGAATCTTGGATTCCAGTTGATTTGGTGAATGTGGTTTTGTTTTTGAGGCTTGGTTGAGAAATTAATCATTTATATGATTTTGAAAGAAAACCTTTTTTAAAAGGAAAATATTCATATTTCATGATTTTACACTGAGACCCCTGAAGTCTCTAAATAATCTCTTAAAGTGATTTGTGGAGTAATTCACATGATCCATTTAAAGCAAATGATTTTGAAAAGACTAGACTAGGGGATCGTGTTACTACCTTGTTGAAAGGTTATTTTCATAACGGTTGTATTCTTGATGTAATTGTATAGCTTCGTTACTTGCTAGCGATTTCCATCGCTAACCCCTCGTTGGGGGATTATGTTATGTTTTTCAGGTATTCCGATGAGAGAGAGCAACCATAGGATCGGCATGGAGGATGATGTAAGCAAAAATGCTAGTCACAGTTATAGTCGGTTGTCCGTCAGTGATCTGTCAGTCCGAGTACTTATTCTAGTTCTTTGTCATCCTTAAGAGGATGGACATGTTGTATAAATTGTGATCGAGTTGTAATTTGGTTTATCAGTTGTACTGCTATGTTGTATTTTGAGGGACCTAATAGGTCTACGGTTTTATGTTTTGTTCGAATTGACCACGTGTGGGTTTGTTTTGTAGTTTCCTGCCTGGTAGATCCTTGCGGAAAGGATCTACGGCGTGTAATATCCCTAAGCGAATTGGGGGTGTTACACAGAGAGCGTCGCTGCCCGCTAGTCTTATTAAATAAGTTCAAATGAGATTTATCAAGTTAAAATCAGAATAAATCACGCGTGACTTGGGGGTTGTATTGTATGAATGTATTTTGATTCTTGAAAACTTTTTATAAGTGATAGATTTCAAAATGAGTTTTATTATATGTATAGACTATTTGATAGATTTGTAAAACTTCAAACTTTATCAAAATTTTGGATGACAAATTTGTATAAGCTTTTGCTCATTTGTGTGTATTTTTTTAAAAAAAGTTTCAACTTTTCATGTGAATGTGACTAATAATATAATAATAAAATGAACTTGATCTGAATCAATATATCTAAACATATAAAAGTGATTCACTTTTTCTGAAAATTTTCATTGTGCATGTAACTGATTGAAATATATCAAATAAAAAAATATGAATAAAAAAATGCGCGGGTGAAAGAGAGAAAAGATTGAGGGAGAACACAAAATAATAATAAAAATAAATAAAAGTTATAAATTCATGCAAATCTTGAGTATAGAGGTTAGCTTTTTCAAACTTATTTTCTTTTCAAATAGGTTCATTTTTTTCAAAGTTTTTTTCTTTTCAAATAGGTTCTTTTTTTTCAAACTTATTTTCTTTTCAAATAAGGGTTGACAATCCATAAAAACCCATTATTTAATAAATTATCTACAACTAATAAACTTTTTGAATACCCGTAAATTCTGATAAACTTATTAAAAATAATAAAAAAATATTGAATACCCTCATATTTTCATCAATTTAAAATATATTTATATAATTTCAAACTAAATATCCTCTCACTTTTAAAATTCACAAAAATTATAAATTTCATCGAAATCCATATAAAGTACACCCCTTAGTTCACTTACGATCCTTCATAAAAGGCAATTGGATGAGAATTTTAGTATTGATGTTATAAAACTGAAATATTATAGAGAGGATTTAGAGAGAGAATAGAGAGAATGATTATGAGGTATATTTTCATAAATAACTGACGTTCTATTTATAGGAAAATTTCAGATGACACAATCGTAATTACATAATTACATCAGGGGCATAATAGTTATTCACATATTATAATACATTATCTTATTACGCACTACGAGAAGTGCGCATTTCAATTATTCTTAACGATCCCCCTTGAATGACTATTTACATAAATATCTACTGAACTAATTTGAAGAAATACCCAATGGGAGAAAAACTCTCAAACTGTTTGTATTGGAGCGTGTGACAATCATATCATGTTGCATCATAATATTGGTAGAAAATCTCGGTTGGATAAAACTTCAGCAATCTGTAACCTCGTAAATTTGCCCCTTATCTTGATAGTTCTTGTATGAGTATTCTTATCGTCTCAGTAAAACCTTGTGGGATAAAAACTGAGTGAATCTGTCATGTATATCATTCGTTGTTGGGATATCCACGTGTTGCCTCATTGAAACCTTGTCAAAAAAACCCGGTGGGAAAAACTTGATCGAAGGAAAAAGAGTACAACTACTCCTTCTGTTTTCAAATATTTGAGTAATAATCTTGATCTTTGTAGTGTTCCTCATTTTTCCATGAATATGCCTCGTTAAAACCTTATTAGGAAAAACCCAAGGGAAAAAATCTTAATGAAGGGAAAAAAGTACATTATTCATGCTAATACGCCATTTTAGTTGTCTCGTTAAAAACCTTGCTAGGAAAACCCAATGGAACAAAACCTCAGTCAAGAAAAAAAGAGTGCAACGCGTATATACAAATATGCCCCATACATTTTAATAATCCTCCAAGGATTAGTACGAGTATCATATTTAGTGCAATTTGTAATATCGAACTCATATTCTTTCCAATATATTCCAAATCTCTTTTGGAGATTCCATTTAATCCGCCTCGTTAAAAATCTTACTAGGAAAACCCAGTGGGATAAAACCTCGGTCAAAGAAAAGAGTACAACACATAATTTTCTTTCACAATGTTTTATTTTGAGTGATTGCACGCACTGATAATACTTTTAAAATCTCTTCAGGAGTCGCTTTCAGTAAGCCCATATGTTTCATTTTGTTATAAGCGCATATACTTCAATTTTGATGTATTTCAATATCCTTATTTCCAATATCCATGTTTCACAATCATGGATTTCAATATCCTCATTTCATTTATAGCGCTTATATTATGTCGACACATTTCAACATTTATTTCTCCATAGCAACATAACTTGCCGATATATCTCATTATCAATTATCCATTGGAATTACACATTGTGGTTATGTCTATATACTTCTCAAAAGTATATGCCTCCTTTTATCATTTGCTTTGATTCATATTCGGGAAATTATTATGTATTTATCAAAGCAATTGTAGTTGGTACCAAAGATAAGTAATCTATCATATGATATCGCGCGACAAAGGGATTTGACATATTAAAAGGATTAATGGACTATTAACTTATATTATTTGAGTAATCATAATGTCTTGCTAGAGGCCGGCCTTTGGGTCGCACGTACGACAATTATAGACAAGTAGGAATAAATATCAACTAGGAATATTAAATATAATATTGGATATTATATTTATAAGGAGATTAAATAATAAGTAATATATAATATTAGATATTAGATATATTGTATTATTTAATAAGATGAGAGGTAACTAAACAAACACTAGATTCTTGAATCTAGGGTTTACTTAGTATAAATATAAGGTATTGGGCAAGAGTTGGAAACAAGAAAAAAAGGGAAAAAATCCCCCCACCCCCCCCCCCCCCCGCCCACCAAGAAAGAAAAAAATCGCCCTCTTCCTCTTACAGTAGGAGAACGACGTCGGTCATCTAATCTTCTTCCCTTAGTTGAACTTGATCGATAGTACAATCCTTCTAGTAAGGAATTTGTGTTGTAATATTTATCAATATTATTCGTAAGAATCTAGCAATCCGGCTTGTGGAATTGTTCATGTGTGGATCACCCAGAGAGGAAGGAGATTTTCATCTGCTTCTAGTCTGGATTTAGATTTGTTCGTCGGATTAAGGTAATTCGATTAACCCTTTAATCAAACAATTAAATTACTGCATGAGATCCTAAATTGAGTTTTCTTATTATTTCTTCTGCTGCGTTTTACTCTTGATTGACGTATTTGATGCATAGAAAACCCAACAGTGGTATCGGAGCTAACTTGCATGTAATTTAATTGTTTGTGGAGAACATGTTTATGTGTAAGTTATGTTCTGGATTATGTTTATAAATATAGATTTTATAAAATAATTTTTCTGGTTTAATTTAATTAAATCGGATTGTAAAAAATAAATTTTCTGGACTGTTTTCGCGAATTTCTGCTCCAGAATTGTTCTGAGATGGGTTGGGTCCGGGTCTGGTCGGATCTGGACCCACGGGTCATTTTAATTAGCAATTTTTTTTGAAATTCCAGGGATTCGATCCCTAGTCGCCCAGATTCCCTTCAGCCGACTTACCATGTGGTCTGCCAGTTTGTTTGTTGAATTGTACACGGATCTTTTATAAAAGGTATTAAATCTGTTTAGAAAATTTGGAAATAATAGTTGCAAAATGTTGCAACTGCTGCCGCTGGGTGTCGAACCCGTGCGGATCCGTGGGCAGAGGCGCGCTCGGCCATCTGGTCTAGGGATCCAGATTGTTAATTTTTGACACAGTTTTAATTTATTGTCTGATTGTCAGACATATTGATTATTTAGTATATTACATGCTTTATCGATTATTTGATAATTATTTATGGTATGTGTATGGTGTATGGCATGAACATAAATTGACCAATGTGATTGGATAATTTATTTTCTTATGGGTTGGTTTTACGGCTTGCGTGTCGTTTAATTATATTTGGCTTTACGGCCTGCGAGTCATCTATTTAAATAATTTATTATTTACGACCTGCTGAGTCATGTTCCATGATGTATGTGTTGATTTTACAATATCAATCACGTATTGTGACATGACAATAGCAATTATCTCAAACTCATCGCCGTCTCATGATATTTTCCATATAAATGGAAAAACCTATGATGTTGACGGTTTTGGAATTTCGTTCTATTTCTCCTTCATATGAAGGTTGCGACAGGAAGGGCATCCGGCGTAAAACTTTGCCACTTTGTTATTTGCATGAGTTATGGTGTTAACTAATTTTAGACAATTAAACGACACTATAATCTTCATGCCACCGACCCCAACATAGTTGGGACTAAGGTGTTGTTGATGATGATGATGATTATTTACGACCTGCATGTCGTTTGCACCTCTTGTAATTTAATTTACTAGTGTAGTGTTAAATTTCATTAATGTAATGAAGACAAGAAGGATGAGAAGGACGGACTCGAGGAGCAATTGATCGCGTATGATGTTCCAAGGAGTTGGGAAGATCAATGAAGACCAATTGCTACCTTTTAGATTAACCCTTATGATTTTCATGTTGGCTCATGGAAATCACGTTAGGAATTATGGTCATGCTATACACGGTCCTATGCTTTTATTGTCATGTGATGCGATGTATGTTTAAATTTATGCATGTATGTGATGCTATATATGTTTAGATGTATGTTAGCAAATATAGACATTAACATATGATAAAAATCCCTCGTTAAAATTTTAAAATGCCGTTCATTTGAAAAACACCTATCAAGACTTCGATCATCTTGAGTGGGTCATGCCAAAGATGGGCGCTCGTATTATCTTAGTAAGTTAGGATAGGTAATGGTGATACCTATACGTTCAATGAATTTGGAAATCAAAATAGTTTTTAACCTTAAAGCATAAGATGGGATTATAACATGCTTGGGCATAAGATGCCAAATACCATGAATATAATCTAAGAGTTACATATGATGTAATCGATAAAGAGTTATCCACCTAAAGTAGCTCAATTCTAGGCGTCATGCCAAAGCTGAGTTTAGGATTGTGCAAAATGGGATCTTAGCCCACTAAAATTATAAATGTTGTAAAATTGAGGGTACTTTGTTTTAGTGGGAGTATTTTTCGAGAAATAAAATAATGTGACTAAATATTTTGCATATTGGATTTTGTAGATAATATAGAATGGCATCAATCAACACGTCCACCATTTCAATGCGATAAGTCCTTGAGAAGGACAAGCTCAAAGAAAACAGCAGCAACTATCTAGATTGGATCCGGAGCTTGAGAATAGTTCTCAAGCAAGAAAGAAAGCTGTATGTTCTTGAGGAAACAAATGGAAGAAATATTGTGATGATTCCATTGATGTCAGTTGTCTTATGTTAGCTACCATTTGTCCAGAACTTCAGAAGAATCTGGAGGAGATGGAGGCTTATGAGTTGAATGCTCACCTCAAGGAAACTTTCTCGAAGCATGCTAGGCAAGAGAGGTATGAGACCTTTCAAGTCTTATATGCTTGCAAGATGGTTGAGGGGACATCTGTCAGCGCTCATGTACTCAAGATGAAAGGATACATTGATCATCTTGATAGGCTTAGTTTTTCACTTTCTAAGGAGCACTCCACGGATGTGATCCTAAACTCATTGCCCGATAGTTTCGGTCAGTTTATTATGAACTATATGTAATACCCGTCATTTTCATACTGTAATATTATTGTTTATAATAATATTATCGTTGCATTTCATTTCATTTAATTTCATTTAGAGGATCATGAACATTTATTTCGACGTATCACAAGTCCTAGCCCAAATCATTTTGTCAGATATATATTTAAGTGGTCATTATTTATTTTATAATAGTGTTATTAATTATTCGAGTATAATACTAACACTATTATTATTATTAATTATTATTATTAATATCATTAATACCGTTTTTATTAAGTATTAATATTATTATTATCTTTATTAATTTCAGATTTTTATTACCAATTAATTGTTATTCTACATTTACTATTATCAATATTGTTATTATATTATTTATATTTTAACTATGTGTCTTTATTTAACCAAACTATGATTAAATTTAATTAACCACAATTAAGAATTCTGGTGCAGTCATAGTTTCCTTCATGAGTTCTCACTTTATCAAAATTTCTCAATCTTTATCTAATACACAAATCTAATTCAACTAAAACACTTAAAAATCTACATCTATAAATACATCAATTCTACTGCAGAAAATCATTTACAACTTATCGCCCACAAATCCTGAGTTCACATCATTCAACATCAATATATATATATATATATATATATATATATACACACACAGAGAGAATACACGGTGCAACAAGAAAATTCCTCTGCAAGTTTTCCTCTACCAGTTAAGGGAAGGAGAACACAAGAATATGGTCCGTTCGTCGATTCCAGTCAAGTTTCATCCAACGTCCGTTCAATCCACCGAGGTAAAACTCATCGTCCTTTTTCTCCTGCCTTTAATCCGAGTATACCCTTTCTTCTTTTTTTCAAACTTAAATTTCTTTGTCTGCAGTATTATCAGAAATCAAACTAAAAATTTAGTTTTAACGAATTCAACAATCAAAGCACTGTAAACCCTAGCCTAAACCAGATTTTGAATTCAAATGCATTAAAAATCTATTTCTTTTTTCAGTCTTAAATTGGAACTTAAGAACTCGACCAAAAATATTTTCTCAACCCAGAAAAAAATTCAAGACAGAATACATAAACCTAAAGCCCAACATCCCATCGATCCCAACCAGAAATAGACACAATATTAAACCTCTATTCAGCAATTTCACAAAATCCCAAATTCATCCCAATTTTCAGGAACCAAACCCGATTGAAATCACAAACCAAAATCCGAATTTGCAACCCATTTCGCCCGACTATAAACCATGGCCTGAAACCGCAAACACATCTGACAGCCGCATTTGACCAGACGGACCTTACCTGTTTCACTCCGACGGAGGTCGCCGTCCCTACATCACCGCCGCTGCAGCTTTCCGTCTTGGTCTGCACCGGTCGCCTTGTAGACGAGTGAGCGTGTTTTCGCCATGAGTGTTTTCAACAGAGGAAGGATTGTGAGAGAGAGCTGTTTAGAGATGTAACACCCCCAATCCACTCAGGGATATTACACGCCGTAGACCCTTTTCTCAAGGATCTACCAGACTGGTAAACAACATCGAATATGTCAACAATGCCTTTAAGGCTAAAACGACTCAGTAGACCGATTTGGTCTTTCAATAAATACATACAACTCAATACATGCCCACGCAGGGGTCGAATACAAAATGCTCCCGTACAACGGGGTAAGAATACTGCAGCAGAAATAAAATATGACTGAACCAATACAACAACGTATGGGACCTCATGTGATTAGTATCGATCATCTTTCATCATTCTTCGTGCCGACCCTGTGTTATGCTCCCAAAACCTGAATGCAAAAACAGACATCCACCCCCCGAATACTCGGGGGTTAGCAAAACTCCACTATTTTGCTAGTGCAAGTACAAAGTGCAAAATATGAGTCATACAATTCAAATTCCAAGAACAATAACAACCAAGAATCCTCAAAGATCCAAACACAATGAAAAGTACTTCCCGAGGCAAGAGTTTGGGTAAAACTTTCCAAAACCGAAAGATCACCAATCATGAGAATAATTTATAAAACCTTTTAAAAATGCCCTCGGGGTTTTCAACGTAAAATCATTTAAGATTATCGAATCCTTCTCTTTCTAAAATCGACAGGGGTCACAGCCCAAAGGTTTTGTTATCACAAATAAAACCAGCAACAATTCACAGGGTTAAAGCCCACGTCACGTGTCCTCGACGGACATAAAATCAACACCAACTCGTGAATCCAGGGCTATACCATTGGATTCCCTCTGTGGCCCCGTCGGACCCTCCAGAGGTGAGCAAAATACATTCACAAATCATATACATATCACCGTGAACACATGCCACGTCATCTTCACGGTTGGATCAATCACTTGTTGCATCCTGACCACATGATCACAACCCATGTGTCACCGTAGGCTCTCACGGTTGGATCAATCACTTGTTGCATCCTGACCACATATTCACATGCCACGTGTCACCGTAGACCTTCAACCATATCCACACATTCACACAAATACATATCACACCAAGAATATCCAAACAATTCACCCAACGGCAACAAACGCAAAACACGACACAATTGTCAAATCACAACGCACCGGAATGAGATAATATACATACACACGCATTATCAAGCGCAACATCAACACCAACCATATCCATAGGGTTCACATAATCATTTACGAAACACACCAGTCACAAAGTACATACCGTTTTGAAAGAGAGCCTTTAACGAGGTTAAACCAAATCTTTGAAAGTTCAATTCAAATGACCAAACAAACACATTTAGAAAATCGCCAATTATCATATCCCCAAAACAAGAATTGTATGGACAAGGTACTTGCCTCGAACAACCACAAACGCGAAGAACCGATCGAAGTAGGCTGGCATGAACCGACTACAAACCCGCCGATTCCACCAAGCGCTAACCCGCGATAATAAACTACGAAAAACAATAACAAAAATGAAAATGAATTCCATAGCACGATCTAAAGTCGCTGAATCCAAGGAACAAACGACGAAAGTTCAAGGGTTTCCCCCAAAACGGACAAGAACACGAATCGACCCGTCAAAACATGAAAACGGAATTCCAACCCGAAATATGGATATACAATCCATAGGATATGTTTAACAACATCATTAAACAACAATAGGTTTATCAAAACCGGATGGAAAACGAAATCAAGAACAAAACTCCAAAAAGTCAACTCTAGGGATTCAAGAAAAATAATTAGATCCGGCGAAGAACAATGGATTAGATGATGTTATAATCACCTAGGATACTCCAAAACACCTTTGGATGGAAGAAAATCAGCCCAGATGCGAACCCTAGTCGCCATGTCTCAACTCGCAGAGGAAGAAGAAGAAATAAAGAAAAATGCAGATTCTAGACTGGTGTCCAGTATTTATACTGGACACAATTAGCGTGCGCTAATCATTAAGGTTAGCGTGGGCTATCGCGGCACCGAACAGAACTCCTGACAAAAAATACACTGTTAGCGTGCGCTAACCCCAAGTGTTGGCGTGCGCTAACGAGAACTTCAGACCCGGTCCAGTAGCTCCTGGACTGCCCTGAACTACCAGGTAGCGTGCGCTATCCTCCCCTTAGCGTGCGCTACCAATGCACTCTAGCGCGCGCTATGATACTAAATAACGTGCGCTGATCAACGTCTGAACCCAGTCCAGTGGCCTCTGGACTATTTCTGCACCACCCGTTAGCGCGCGCTAACTACTACACTTAGCGTGCGCTAACTACGGAACCTTAGCGAGTGCTAGCCGCAAAGCGTAGCGTGCGCTAACGACTCAGAGAGACAGCAACAGAGCATCTCAGAAATGGGTATGACAACAGATACCCACAACTTTGGGAAATTACAAACAGCCCAAAATGCCCGAAAATCTCGATACATGATCGAATAACCAAACCGAAGTTCACAGCACGTCTAACAAAGTTAAACGGACTTACTGGAAACTCAAAACAACAGCTTCGAACGAGATTCGCAAGAATCGAAATCAAATGCGGAAAAGTCGCTAAGAAGCACGGAACTCAACAAAACGACACCGAAACGAACTCGGACGTCATAAAGTGCAGAATTAATCATTCTCAGAATGACGAAACGGTCCCAGACAAGTCGTCAAAACAGACTCCCGCCGAAAAAAGAAATTTACCGAAAATCAAAATCGCGGATATTACATACTACCCTCCTTAAAAGAAGTTTCGCCCTGAAACTTAAAACAAGTAGGGAGAAGCAATATCCTGCCAGGAAAACTCAACGAGATACATAAGAAATGCGTAACTTACACCCAACGGCGAAACGTTACAAGCAACGCAAAGGAACATTCAGCGTGAAAACACGCTCCACGACGACCAACACAACGCCACAAGTAGAGGCATAATAGAACCAACAAGGGACAAGCGTCATCAAACAGATAACACAATCAAGTCAATTACTCGAACAGTCACAAAACATAAAACACTTATTACAAGAAAACACGCATAGTCGAGAAAACAGAAAATAAACACAAAACGATTCACAAGGGCAATCACAAACAATTCGGACTATGCCGAAATCCTCAAAGACCACACTAGGCATCTCCGTGTCCTTTTGGAGCAGAGACGCAACCTTGAACTCCAAATCTCTTAGCTACCGTATTGCAATGCACGGCTCGGTGACCCATCTGGCCACACTCGAAACAGCTGACTAATGGCGAACGACAATTCTTCGCAGTATGGCCCGCTCGACTACAGTTATAGCATATCTTCGAGCTGCTCACATTACTCGCTGCAGGGGTACTATTCCTTTGATCACGCGATCGAGAAACCATCTTGAGATGATGATACGAAGTCCCAGCCTCAGGGGACCCACTCCCCTGATTTCTTGAAAAGTTCCCAACAGTTTTCTGTTTCTTCGATGCTGATATATTCTCGGTCGATAATCTGGATAGCTCATAGGCTAATGCCCTGTTCTGATAATCTCTCAAGGAAGTACAAGTGAGACCTGCCATGTACTGATGAATATCCGGCTTCATCCGCCTACTAAAATGACAGATCTTATCTTCCTCCATCCTTACTTGATCCTGCACATAGTTGAGCTGTTTGTTAAAATCAATAATAGCTTGAGATAGCGGAACATCTTGCGGTTTCGCCGAAAAGAATTCATTATTCCTCTGATTTCTGATCGGCTCCGGACAGAACTCATCTCTCATGAATCTCTGGAATTCTGCCCACGTGACAACAGGATCTCGAGGCTTAATAGCCTCCCACCAGTTAGCGGCATCCTTGTCGAGAAGATACTGAGCTACCGGTACTCTACGTTCTTCTGGACAATCAATTACCTCGAATATCTTTTCCAACTGGAAAAGCCAACCATCCCAGCCTAATGTATCTGCAGCGCCAGCGAAACGAGGGGGGTTCGTACAAACCACTTCTCGAAGCCACCGATTTGCACTCGTGCTCTGGGTCATATCTGTAATACGCTGAACTGCCTGAGTCAACTGAGTCATCTGTGTAGCTACCTGCTGTAAAATAGTAGCAACACCGATACCGATATCATCACCGACAGCATGATCTCGGCCACGCGTCTGATCGCCACGACCATGACCTCGGCCCCTCGGCATACTGAATAAGTAACCACTCAGCACAACAGAAAATCATAACATGTAATGCATATAATGATTACTATCATAAAGCAACGAACATACCAGCATCATAGCAACGATGGCGTTGTTCGGCGATTGACGGCCCGAATGATAACCAGCATATAATCATAAAACATCATGAAACAATCACACATGCACACAAAAGTACAAACCCAAGCTCTAACGACTCGCACAGGTGCGATAGCACGCAAATTGCCACGAAGCGACAACCTTAAAGATCAACATCACCTCACACAGAGGGCTAACACAACAAATATGTGGCGAACAACTCAACGCTCACACCACCCATTCAATCACAACTCGGAGGGCTAATACCCTAACAATAATGCTAACATCGTACACACCTTCTCTGGCCACAAGCAGGAATTGATAGGTTTTAAAAACGAAAACCACCTTTGAAAAAAATGATTTTGGAAACACTAGTTGATCTTGAGTATCACCTTTCAAAAGTAGTAAAAACACCATTATCGAGACTTTGAAAACATCTTGCGTTTGATAAAATGAGGACACTTTCCTTTTAGTGAAAAACTTTCAGAAATATTCGACCCTCGGGTCTAAGCAAAAGCATTTCTAAATCGTTGAAAATATCTCAAACATTTTGGTACTTAAGTGGAAAATTTTTGAAACATATTGTGCCACCTTGGAAGTACCGCGAGAAAATAATTCATTTTAAAAGTACGTCTCGAAATTGATTTTCCAAGTTACTCAAGGTTTTTAAAAATCCAATAGGCCAGAATGCCCAAAACTCATACGTATCGATAATCACTTACATACATCATAATACACGCATCAACTCGTTCAAAACCAAGACAACATCTCTCTTTTTCTGAAAAAAAAAACAGTTAAAAGGACATAAATAGCGACAACACTCCTCATATAAACGAAATATGAGAGTCACACAAACGCATCACGAATCCAAGAATCTGCATAAATATTCCATCACTTAGTACATAATCATACCAGTAACTCGTGTCACACGAGGCACAACACAAAGAAGGGAGACTTACATCCACAGGTCGCACGAAGGTGATGGTCGCCCCACGATACTAATCACGACCAACAAACTCAGACGATGCGCCGCGACACGACTCAATCAGACAAAATCCGACGAGACAAGACTCAACAAAAACATAACTTAACCCGACGGCCTAGGTTTCCATAACCTAAGCTCTGATACCATTTATGTAACACCCCCAATCCACTCAGGGATATTACATGCCATAGACCCTTTCCTCAAGGATCTACCTGGCTGGTAAACAATATCGAACATCTCAACAATGCCTTTAAGGCTAAAATGACTCAGTAGACCGATTTGGTCTTTCAATAAATACATATGTTGTGCGGCGATTTGTACGCCTCGATGGCGATCGGATCAAGGGCCGAGCGACCGAGTCCACAACCAAACAAGGTATGGCGAACTTGTTGAAACGAAGGTAGCGGCCTACCTTCGATTATCTAGCGATCGACTCCCAAGGCGATCGCCTTTCGTCACCTAGCGATCGACTCTGGTGCCCGACCTAGGACGACCGTCCTGTGCCTCGAGCAAGACCTTCGTCCGTCAAAGTCTACGAAGACTGGATCTCAAAGCAGCGCCCATGTGCAGATCCGCGAAAGGCGCCACATAACATGGATCGTTGACCACAGCCTGTCACCACCTTATCACCTACCGACAGACCCGCTGAAAGGTACAAGGTGGGACCGCCCGTGACAGCGACTCAGACGCGTTCAGACTTCTCATTGGACCGCACAGCTGACTGCCAGCACCTCCTACGGACTTTAAGGAGACCAGCCCATATGCTAAAAGACGATCGCCCGCTTATTATAATACAGCAGAGGCGATCGCTCGGCTTCTCTCAGTCCTATAAATAGAGAACTTCCAGCAACTGGAAAAAGGTTCTCCTCTCAGTTCAGAGAAAATGCTCAAATACATACACTCTTCCAGGCTCTCGGCTCCCTCTCTTGAATCTACCTCAGGATTTCTCTCTCAGCACCTCTCATCCAGAAGACGGTCGGCAGAGGCAAGAACTCCTTGCAGTACAGATTCAACGAGACTCACAAGCCCAGGAGCTCAAACATACATCTAATACACACCGTGAGAGACTGTCGATTTCTCACGGTCGTCACAGCTCATCAACGTTATTACAAGAACTCACAGAGCATCATATCTGGTTCTTCCGGCAATCTTCACGCTTAATAGCTAAGATAACTAGGGTCTTTACACTCATTGTAATTGTACTCTAACATTAATACTTGTACCCCAGAATATTTTTATTAGTAACATCTCGCTAGAGCATTCAAGCCCGGGACTAACAACCCCGGCAAATCTTGTGTAATTTGCTTTCCCACATAAGTGTTCTTGCACTTTGTTTGCTATCTATCCATTCCAGCAATATCTATCTCCGGATATTATTTTGGGTAGCAACAACTGGCGCTAGAAGAAGGGGGGCGGTATGGAAATCTAAACCTTCATTTTTATTCCTACCGTCCCGAAGAACACTCACTGTTCTCGGGGCATATACTTGAAGTGACACTCACAGCGCTTCAAAGAAAGCCTCTCCGAACCGTCGGGCATCATATCCCTGCTCGATCCGAGCCCCAGCCGACGGCAGAGGGAAGCCGCAACAACGCGAGACTCTCGATCCCGCACCTGAGGGGTGGCCCCAGCCTCTCACTCGACCAGTTCCAAACTGCGGAACATATCGAGGAGGCTATGGCCATCCTAAAGGAGCAACAGAGAGCATGCGCGACGCCCGCAATAACTCCCTCGGCCATCCGCCACGTGGGCAAACGGAAGTTCAAAGGGTTACTGGACGAGCGATCGTCAGAAAGCCCCGATTCGCGAGAAAAGGCTTTCGCCAGGCCGGACGGTTCCGTATTCAGTCGCTTTGGAAGCGATCCATCATGGCAACCGGGGCATTCTGGCCCCAACCACGAGATGATGGAATCCGAGTCCGTCACCAGGAGTTCGGCCTGCCCAACTCCCAGCCGAATCTGGTGGCCGTCGACTCCGCTCCGAATGCCGGGGGTCGTGCTATCGCCTCGGCTCCCGCTCTGAGCGCCTAGCCGCAAGCAGCCAGGCCGCGGCGATGGCCGCTATGCAACGCCAGCTCGACGAGATGAAAGCACTCTTGGACACTGGGGCAAGCACCAGAAGAAAGATCATCGGACCAACCGAGCCACTCGCGGTCCACATCGAGCTCGCCCCCGTGCAACCAAGGATCGCTCCTCCCAAAACACCTCTATATGAAGGAAGATCGGACCCCGAGACCCACCTAAGTAAGTTCCGGATTTACATGACCAGGTGTGGGGCATCAGATGCAACCAAATGCCGAATCTTCCCGTTAACATTGGGCAAGCTGGCCCATAGGTGGTACATCTCACTACCACCGCGATCGATCATCTCCTTTGAGAAACTAGCGAGTGACTTCACGTCATAATTCGCCGCCAAGGTCGCCAGACCAGAAGGCCCCCACCGCATGATGAAAATCAGGCAGGGGGGAGATGAATCCGACGCGGATTACATCGACCGGGTGGATGAAATAGTCCTCACCGACGAGCCCATCAGCGACGAGCTCGATCTATACTCGGTCCTGGGGGGATTCTACGGTCATTCACCCATGTTTAGACATCTCACGAAGGACATCCCCCCAACCTACGCGATCTTTCGCGCTAAGGCTGCCAACTTTCTGGCCAGGCAAAGGCTACTCACCCTCCGCCTAGGCGAGGAAACGCCACCTCCTGTCCTAAAGACGGCGATCGCCAAAACCAAAAAGACGGTCGCCAAGCCATTCGGCGACCACAAGGCCTTCGAGGATGTGGAAACCCATCTCCCCAACAAGTTCAACCGAACTCCTTCCACATTTTCTACGCCATCAAGGGGCGCGAACCGCTAAACAAGCCAAAGGCGATAAGGGACCATGATCATCTAGACCACAATCAATATTGTGCCTACCACAAGAGTCCCGGCTACAACACCAACCAATGCCGCGACCTCCTCAGACAACTCTGGAGATTGTTTGAAGAAGGTAAGTTGGACAGCTTATTGGCTTAGCCGGAGCCCCACCAATCTCCCAACACGGTCGCCCGAGTCGAACGCGAACCGTCCGGAAAGCTCATACGAGCCGACCCCTCGATCAACCTCGACGACCGTATCTACATGCTTCAATCAATAGAAGGGAACTTCGGAAGTCTCTCCCCGATTTCCCGCCTCATCAAATCAAAGGCTACTGCCTGAGCAAACGCTTCAAAAAAGAGGATGACTCGCTCGCCCTCTAAAGTTCGTCATCGACATGATGGACCTAGGCAGCGATCGCCTCCCCTAGCACAACGTATACCATCGAGGATCGTCATCTGAAATGATAGTTCGA
Source organism: Orobanche coerulescens (assembly GCA_033398695.1). NCBI lineage: Eukaryota > Viridiplantae > Streptophyta > Magnoliopsida > Lamiales > Orobanchaceae > Orobanche > Orobanche coerulescens. The sequence continues at coordinate 117,806,185 of CM065816.1, forward strand.
GGTAGAAGAGTGCCGCCATGGTCGCAAAAATCAATTAAACCGACGATCCATCCATGCAAGGTTCCTTTGGGCTCCGATCGCTCGCCCTTCGTTTAAATACGAGGCGGGCATAGCCGAAGGACTCTCCAAAACAAATCAGAGGATTACTCGCTCACCCTATAAAGTTCGTCATCTACATGAAGAACCTAGGCAGGCGATCTCCTCCCCTTACACAACGTATACCGTCGAGGATCGTCATCCGACTTGATGGTCCGAGGTAGAAGAGTGTCGCCATGGTCGTGGAGGACGATGGAACCATTCTCTGTGCCCATGAAAGGTCCCTTTGGGCCACGATCGTCCGCCCTTCGTTTAAATACGAGGCCGGCGTAGTCTGAGGGCCCTCCAAAACTAATTTGTGGACACGTTTGCCCGCCCTCAAAGGTCCATCACTTAACGTGGTGGGTCCTTCTCGGACAATGCGACGCGTCCCTCCCCCCGTCTCAACGTATACCGTCGAGGGTCACCATCTTAATGGCGGACCGAGGTAGAAGAAGAGCTAACAAGCCGCGGACGTGGAGTTGATTAATCCGACGACGCCCCGCGCAAGGAATCCTCCAGACCGAGACCGCACGCCCTTCGTTTAAATACGAGGTGAGGCGCAGCCTTCGGAGGACCCTACCAATTAAGTGAGTCACGAGAACTTAGCCATCAGACGGAATGTCGCTCGCGCATAAGACACGTTCGTGGAGGTCGGTCCATCGAACTCCACGATCGTGCACGGCTCCTCAAGACCGAGATGGACGGCCTTTCGAGGATTTGACAAAATTGAAGACCGCTCATTCAACGATTTATTTTCGTCCCCTCACTTTCACTAAGTGAACAAAAACAATGGGGAAGAGTGCGGAGCTATTTATACGACGATCGTCCCTATTCAATTACATACGGAGATCGGCATTTTTCAGATGTTTATGCAGCGATCGAATTTGTTGTAAAAGTTATCTATATGAGTTTATCAATTCACTTGGAGCTACATACGCAACTATCTCTCCTCACACATTTGTACGAAGTCATGCAAAGACTCAGAAAAGCAATCATTTAAGTAATAAATCGGAGAAACAAACACTCATTTCATTACTTAAAATATCGGAGTACATACACAATCGCTCGGAGACCTAAGTATTACAAAGACAAAGCTACAAAATTACAAGGCAAAAAGATAAAACATTAAGGACGTGAAGCCTCAGGCCCCCGCCTGGCCTTCGCCGTCAACCTCCGGATCGGCCCGCGACCCTTCGCCAGCTTCCGGAGCTGCCTCCCCGCCCTCCGGAGCGTCTGGATGAACAAGGTTCGCCGGAGTCGGGTACCAGCTCAAGTCCACGCCAATTTCCGAGAGATCCAAGATTGGCACAGGGAAAGCAGGATGGAGAGGATGCTCCAATGCATACGCCTTGAAGTTTTCGGCTAGAGAGCCGACCTCCAACCCTCCCTTCTTAGCAGCTCGGAGTGAGTCAGCGAACGCCATATAATAGGCAAACTCACTGACGAACTCCACGTTAATAAAGGGATCGGCCTCGGTCGCCTCTAGCTTCCCTTTCAGCTCCGCCATCGCCTGTTGCGCACCTTGAAGATCGGTCTCCTTAGCGACCGTCTCTCCCCTCGACGCCGCCAGCTCGCTAGTCAGCCGAGCGACAGTCACCTTCAGTTGATCGACCTCCTTCTCAGCGGTCGCGTGCAATCGGCGGGCGTCTGTCATCTGGTCCCGGAATCGGTCGACCGTCGCCCGAGCTCGCTCAGAATTCTCTCTCATCAGCTCAAGGTCATGACTCGCCCGATTAGCTGCATCCAGCGAGTCCTTCTCCATAGCCACGATCCTGTCGGAAAACTCGGCGTTCTCTTTCCGAGCCGCCTCTAGATCTGCCTGCAGACGAGTAGTGGAAGGACACCCCTCGAATTCCTGCACAGCCTGGGCAGCCATCGTCGCCGCCTGGAGGGAAAAAGTGAAAGCAGCTTGCATTGTATTCCCGGATCGCTGGCGAGCGATCGCATCTAAGTCCGTAGTCCAGGCCTTCGGCAAAGCAGAAATGGCCCGGTTGACATACAGTGGGACATCGCAGGCCGCGCGAGGAGATCGGCTCGCTAGGAAATCCAGCACCATCGGCGGACAAGCAGGGTTAGTGCTGCGGATCCTGCACCAAAACAACAACAAGTTAACACATCTCCCACGCACGTGACGAAACTCAACAAACAAACAAAGTCTACCTCTCGGCTCTCTCGGGGTTGCGACCAATGTATGGTTTCCCGTGAGGGGTCTCAGCCTCGGCGATCGCCATCTCTCGCAAGAAAGCCGCAGAGGGCGTAGGCTCATCCACCGGGGGGACCGCGGTGATCAGAGGCGCGGCGATCGGCACCTCACCGGTGGGGGCAGAAACTGGAGTTTCTCCCGACCTCTGCCGTTTGCGGTTCGTCCGGAGCCCCTCCTCCTGAGCTTCCTCCTCCGCCACGATCGGCTCTACGCGAGGTCCCACCTCCGGGACAAGAGGCAACGCCACCGGCAGAACCCGAGATGACTTCTTCTGGCGAAGACGGCTCAGAACTCCGAGGTTCAACATGGCTATCTCCGTTGGAGGCTCCAAGAAATGAGGAAAGCGGACTTCTGCAATAAAGAACAATCAAACCACGGTCAGACACGCTCTCCAAGCAGGACGATCGCCAAGCAATTGGAGATCACAGAGACTCATACCTGGGACCGAGAGATGTCGTGGGAAGCAGAATAGCCGAGCTGACAGCCAACGGCTCTCCTTGTTGATCCGGCGAGCATCTAAGTCGTCGTCCGGCAAACTTCGTATCCGCTCCCAGACGACCAAAAAGTCAAAAGGAAGCTCGTCGACCGTCGGAATGTGGAAACCTGCAAAAGGAAAAATAAATTAGATCAGTTCAGAACATATCCGAACAAATGGAGAGTCAGAACCCTTACCCGGATTCCTCTCCAGAAAGCTAGTGGTAATATTCAGCTCGTCTGTGGGATTGTTGCTCGCTAATGCCTTCCATGAAGTGCCGACCCAGAACCATTTCGCCGGGTCGCCCCGCACCTTGTTCGGGACTCCGAGGATCACCCGACCGGATCGGCCTTGAATGTGATAGCCTCCGACCGACCCTTTCTGAGCCGTCAGCTTGAACAGGTGATTCATCTCCAACGGCGAAGGAAGGCGGTACAGTCGGTGACCGCCGAACAAGGTGAGAGCACAAATGATCTGGAGCCAGGCATTCGGCGTCAACTGGAGCGGCGCCACGTTCCAAGCCGCCAGCAAATGGGAGACAGAAAAAGACAGAGGGAACCGCAGCCCAGCCTCCATGATTACTTCTTCACGGCGACCATGCCCTCCGGAGGCTGATCGACTCGTTCATTCTCGGCCGGCACAAAAAGATCCACATCTGAAGGGACATGATATCTCGTCCTCCAGACGGCCAGGTCCTTCCTGGTCGCCGAGCTCCTTATCTGGCCAAGGGACCATAGAGATCGCTGCGCACCCCGAAACAGCGATCGCTTAGCAGGTTGATAAGGGTGAGCGATCGAGTACTCCCGATAATCGAACTTAGGAGACGGATCGGCCAACCTCTCCATGATTTCAGCGAAGGCCAAATAGGCCTGGCCAAAGGCACTATGCTGCTCCCAGTAGGCCCTCACCGCCGAATCTCTCTCCATCTGCGAGCGTATTTGCTCAACTGCCGCCTCCCTGGCAACGTCGGCTTCATTGAACAACACCTCGACTTCCATGGGGTCAATACCGGACCGGATAGCCTCGGCGGCTGTCTCCAAATGGAATTATGTGGAGGATCCTCCCCGAGCAGTCGAAGCCCCGGCGGCGGAGGTGGTGCCCATTCCGTGCGAATAAGATGTTCCAGACATTCTCGAAACAAGAAGAGGAGAAAAGGAGTGTTTTCTTACCAAGGATTGAATCGATCGACGATCGGCAGTCAGATCTCCAGAAAAAATCTTTAGCAAAAGTCTTCTTCTCCGATAAAAGCGCATAATGGTCTTAACACTGCAACCCAGCACCTTTTTATAGGAGATGGCAGGGACTTCCATGCAATTAAGGAGAATCTCAGGGGTTAGAGTGCAACCGTCGCAATTAATGACTCCCTTGAAACCCACGATGCGTCGTTTCGAGGGCACGCTAGACGAGGAGTCGCAACCAACTGTCGTCTCCCCCAACAGGAACCCGACGCGAGCCCCGGAGACTTTTCCATGACCGATGTCATTTCCCGCTCATTTCAGCGACCGACCAGGTCGTCCAAGTTCAAAACCAAACCACTCATTGACGATCGCCAGTTCCGTAAAATGCAGAGTCACTCGTCATAATTCAGCGATCGCCAACAGAACCACCTCACCCCACGTTTCCAACATCGGAGCGAGCTGGGGGGCAATTGTTGTGCGGCGATTTGTACGCCTCGACGACGATCGGATCAAGGGCCGAGCGACCGAGTCCACAACTAAACAAGGTACGGCGAACTTGTCGAAACGAAGGTAGCGGCCCACCTTAGATTATCCAGCGATCCACTCCCAAGGCGATCGCCTTTCGGCACCTAGCGATCGACTCTGGTGCCCGACCTAGGACGACTATCCTGTGCCCCGAGCAAGACCTTCATCCGTCAAAGTCTACGAAGACTGGATCTCAAAGCAGTGCCCATGTGCAGATCCACGAAAGGCGCCGCATAACATGGATCGTTGACCACAGCCTGTCACCACCTTATCACCTACCGACAAACCCGCCGAAAGGTACAAGGTGGGATCGCCCGTGACAGCGACTTAGACGCGTGCAGACTTCTCATTGGACCGCACAGCTGACTGCCAGCACCTCCTACGGACTTTAAGGAGACCAGCCCATGTGCTAAAAGATGATCGCCCGCTTATTATAATACATCAGAGGTGATCACTCGGCATCTCCCAGTCCTATAAATAGAGAACTTCCAGCAATTGGAAAAAGGTTCTCCTCTCAGTTCAGAGAAAACGCTCAAATATATACACTCTTCCAGGCTCTCGGCTTCCTCTCTTGAATCTACCTCAGGATTTCTCTCTCAGCACCTCTTATCCAGAAGACGGTCGGCAGAGGCAAGAACTCCTTGCAGTACAGATTCAACGAGACTCACAAGCCCAGGAGCTCAAACATATAGCTAATACACACCGTGAGAGACTGTCGATTTCTCACGGTCGTCACAGCTCATCAACGTTATTACAAGAACTCACATAGCATCATATCTGGTTCTTCCGGCAATCTTCACGCTCAATAGCTAAGATAACTAGGGTATTTACACTCATTGTAATTGTACTCTAATATTAATACTTGTAACCCAGAATATTTGTATTAATAACATCTCGCGAGAGCATTCAAGCCCGGGACTAACAACCCCGGCAAATCTTATGTTATTTGCTTTCCCACGGAAGTGTTCTCGCACTTTGTTTGCTATCCATCCATTCCAGCAATATCTATCTCCGGATAATATTTTGGGTAGCAACAACATACAACTCAATACATGCCCACACAGGGGTCGAATACAAAATGCTCCCGTACAATGGGGTAAGAATACTGCAGCAGAAATAAAATATGACTGAACCAATACAACAACGTACGGGTCCTCATGTGATTAGTATCGATCATCTTTCATCATCCTTCGTGCCGATCCTGTGTTATGCTCCCAAAACCTGAATGCAAAAACAGACATCCACCCTCCCGAATACTCGGGGGTTAGCAAAACTCCACTGTTTTGCTAGTGCAAGTACAAAGTGCAAAATACGAGTCATATAATTCAAATTCCAAGAACAATAACAACCAGGAATCCTCAAAGATCCAAACATAACGAAAAGTACTTTCCGAGGCAAGAGTTTGGGTAAAACTTTCCAAAACCGAAAGATCACCAATCATGAGAATAATTTATAAAACCTTTTAAAAATGTCCTCAGGGTTTTCAATGTAAAATCATTTAGGATTATCGAATCCTTCTCTTTTCAAAATCGATAGGGGTCACAGCCCAAAGGTTTTGTTTTCACAAATAAAACCAGCAACAATTCACATGGTTAAAACCCACGTCACGTGTCCTCGACGGACATAAAATCAACACCAACTCGTGAATCCAGGGATATACCATTGGATTCCCTCTGTGGCCCCGTCGGACCCTCCCGAGGTGAGCAAAATACATTCACAAATCATATACATAACACCGTGAACACATGCCATGTCATCTTCACGGTTGGATCAATCACTTGTTGCATCCTGACCGCATGATCACAAGCCATGTGTCACCGTAGGCTCTTACGGTTGGATCAATCACTTGTTGCATCCTGACCACATGATTACATGCCTTGTGTCATCGTATACCTTCAACCATATCCACACATCCACAAAAAATACATATCACACCAAGGATATCCAAACAATTCACCCAACGGCAACAAACGCAAAGCACGACACAATTGTCAAATCACAACGCACCGGAATGAGATAATATACGTACACACGCATTATCAAGCGCAACATCAACACCAACCATATCCATAGGGTTCATATAATCGTTTACGAAACACACCGTTTTGAAAGAGAGCCTTTAACGAGGCTAAACCAAATCTTTGAAAGTTCAATTCAAATGACCAAACAAACACATTTAGACAATCGCCAATTATCATATCCACAAAACAAGAATTGTATAGACAAGGTACTTGCCTCGAATAACCACAAACGCAAAGAACCGATTGAAGTAGGTTTGCACGAACCGACTACGAAGCCTCCGACTCCACCGAGCGCTAACCCGCGACAATAAACTACGAACAACAATAACAACAATGAAAATGAATTCCATAGCACGACCTAAAGTCGCTGAATCCAATGAACAAACGACGAAAGTTCAAGGGTTTCCCCCAAAACGGCCAAGAACAAGAATCGACTCGTCAAAACATGAAAATGGAATTCTAACCCGAAATATGGATATACAATCCATAGGATATATTTAACAACATCATTAAACAACAATCGGTTTATCAAAATCGGATGGAAAACGAAATCAAGAACAAAACTCCAAAAAGTCAACTCTAGGGATCCAAGAAAAATACCTAGATCCGGCAAAGAACAATGGATTAGATGATTTTATAATCACCTAGGATACTCCAAAACACCTTTGGATGGAAGAAAACCAGCCCAGATGCGAACCCTAGTCGCCACGTCTCAAACTCGCGGAGGAAGAAGAAGAAATGAAGAAAAATGCAGATTGTAGACTGGTGTCCAGTATTTATACTGGACACAATTAGCGTGCGCTAATCATTAAGGTTAGCATGCACTATCGCGGCACCGAACAGAACTCCGGACCAAAAATACACTGTTAGCGTGCGCTAACCCCAAGTGTTAGCGTGCGCTAACGAGGACTTCAGACCCAGTCCAGTAGCTCCTGGACTGCCCTGAACTACCAGGTAGCGTGTGTTATCCTTCCCTTAGCGTACACTACCAACGCACTCTAGCGCGCGCTATGATACTAAATAGCGTGCGCTGATCAACGTCTGAACCCAGTCCAGTGGCCTCTGGACTATTTCTGCACCACCTGTTAGCGCGCGCTAACTACAACACTTAGCGTGCGCTAACTACGCAACCTTAGCGCGCGCTATCCGCAAAGCATACCGTGCGCTAACGACTCAGAGAGACATCAATAGAACATCTCAGAAATGGGTATGACGACAGATACCCACAACTTTGGAAAATTACAAAATGGCCCAAAACGCCCGAAAATCTCGATACGTGATCGAATAACCAAACAGAAGTTCACAGCACGTCTAACAAAGTTAAACGGACTTACGGGAAACTCAAAAGAACAGTTTCGAAAGAGATTCGCAAGAATCGAACTCAAGTGCGGAAAAGTCGCTAAGAAGCACGGAACTCAACAAAACGACACCGAAACGAACTCGGACGTCAAAAAGTGCAGAATTAATCATTCTCAGAATGGCGAAACGGTCACAAACGAGTCGTCAAAACGGACTCCCGCCGAAAAAAGAAATTTACCGAAAATCAGAATCGCAGATATTACAAGAGAGACAGAGATCGACGATTTCGGGCATATGGCTTCATCAGAGAGAGAGTTTGAGGAGAGGTGAGAGAATACTGAAGCTATGTCGGCCGAGAAGAGATTGTGCAGAGAGAAGGAAATTTGGAGAAGAAATTAGTGAGAGGTGAGAGAGAGTTTGAGAAGAGAGGAGAGAATCGTATTTTTTTCTCTGCCATTTACTTTCGGCCGAGAGGAAAGATTCAGAGAGAGAGAGAGAATAATTTCTACAGACGGGAAAGTGAGAAATGGTAGTCTGTCAGCGGAGAGATGGAAAGGGTATTTATACCCGCTATAATTTAGGGTTATGCATTTAAGTCCTCTCAATTTCCAGCAGCCTTCAGTTCAGTCCCAGACAGTTTGAATTAATTTGATTTTAACCCAGTCAGCTTCTCAATTCTCACAATCTGACCCCAGTCAACTTTAAAACTTCAATTCAATCCTAATATTGACCAAAACATTAAAATGTTGACTTTCAATTAAAATTAATAATTAATCTGAATTATTGCATAAATATTTTAATTTGAGTCATCCATAATATTAGCTCTTCGATTAATATTAATAAGCAATTATAATTTATTTTCAGTTATTATATAGTGATATTCGTATCTTTTCATTTATTATATAAATCATAAATGGTAAGGATTTTAATTATTAGTATTATTATATGTAGACTTTATCGAGGATTTATGGGCTTAGGATTGTGAGTCGATCATCTCCATATTCAAGTCATACATCATCATTTATTCAGGTGGAAATTTTCACTATCACTTTAATTGCTTTAATTGGACTGTGTATGTGATGTTCTATTCATGTTTAAAATTTTTATGCATGTTGTAAATCAGGCTACCTGTTTTCATGTAAGAGGCTATCTTAAGATATATGTTGTTGCGGGGACACCTGCGCAACCTCAATATTCACATGCGTGCTCGATTCATGTTATGCGGTATTGTGTGTATGTTTGATGTTGTTGCGAGGGCACCTGCGCAACCTCAATATTCGTGTATGCGTGCTCGATTCATGCTATACGTAATATTGTGAGTATGCATTGACGTTGAGGAAAAATATGATAGATTATTCATGTTATGCTTTCCATGAGATTGTATATTACTGTGATCAGTGTGATTTCCACGAGCTGAAGGAAGCTCACCCCCACCTTTATTGATCCCACAGGTTAAACCGAGCCGGATGGACGAAGGAGCGAACCGAGAGGGCATATGAAAGAGAATTTATTACATGATGTTTTCTTTATGTCAAATGTTTGAAACTTATTTGGGGAAATGTTGATCAGAAATTTATAAATTATGATTTATTCTTCCGCCGCAAAATTTTACTTCGTATCTATGATGAAATGTTACCTTATTTAAAGGTATTTATTTTAATGTCATTGCAGCGACTCGACATTGTAGGCGAGAATTTTTTATATTCTCAAGAAAATTATTTTTCATCAAAATTTACCTTTTACTTATTTTCCCCCAATAATTACCCTAGAAAGTCGGGGCGTTACATAGTGGTATCAGAGCGAGGTTTTACCTTTCTGTAGACTCGCTAGAATGTAAAAGTATCATATGCTCTCAGCTTCGCCACTTCGTCACTCCGTCAAAGGTACCAAGTTTCAGTCATTATTCATGCATATGTCATTTCATTTTTACTTACATAATTATATATGTATGTACGAAATGTTAGAATGGCCAAACCTAGGATGACGCGACGTAAGAAGGTCCCAACTACTATTGACTCGCGTCTTCTGGTACGCAACAGACTGGTGGGACGATCCTAGTTTATCAGAAAATGCACCACACTATGTCATCAACATACTGAGCAAGTAGTTGCAGTCTGGGAAACGAGGTTCTGTCACACAACAGCTGGAACACCTAATGGGGAAGTTATCCAAAGACTGGAGTTGTTGTATCTCCCGGCTTTGGAATAAGGCCATCAAGAGGTCGCTAGAAGAGCAAGAGGCCGCGAATGATTTCCAGTTCATCGTCGGATGCTTATTGGACTTGTATGCTCGAGCGGTGTTTCCGACTGCAATTTGGAATGCCGACTCTACGGCTGAGGGAGACTCAGAGGAGGATCCCGAAGAAGACCCTAAGGAGGATCCCGAAGAAGATCCAGAGGAAGAACCAGAGGAAGAGTTGGACGTGGGGCAGATGGGAGACTCGAATGATGCTGAGATGGCTGATGGTGAGTCCAGTAGCGAAGACGAGAATATGGTCATGGAGAAGTACTACCCGAGGGTGTACAAGGCTAAGATATGGAGGGAGTTCTGAGACTTGACGCATGGTAGCATAATTGTGATGGATTTGTGACTGGATCCGTCACAATCTGCTAGCCATGGAAGGATGTCCCACACTGAGGAAGAGATAGAGATTAACGAACATAGCTTCTTAGCTGACTTGCACATAGTTGAACTTAGTGATTTTGATGTTATTTTAGGTATGGATTGGTTGTACAAACATAGAGCTGTTGTTGAATGCTCCGAAAGGAGGGTAACCTTATATCCGTCTGATGATGCCAAGACCGTATTCGAGGGAGTTAGACACAGCAGTACCCCGAAGGTGATATCAGCCATGAAAGCTGTGAAGATGTTGAAGAAGTGTAGTTGCCAAGGATTCTTGATGAATGTGATGGGTAAAACGAATTCGGAGAAGACGGTAGCTGATGTACCTATCGTCAAGGATTATACAGATGTCTTTCTCGAAGACTTGCCCAGAGTTCCGCCGAATCGTCAAGTTGAGTTCTCGATTGATTTAGTGCCAGGAGTGGCACCAATATCGAAAGCTCCCTATAGGATGGCGCCTAAGGAATTGCAAGAGCTGAAAGTACAACTCCAGGAACTGCTCGACTCTAGATTTATCCGACCGAGTGTTTCGCCATGGGGTGCGCCAGTACTCTTGTGAAGAAAAAGGACGGAAGTTTGAGGATGTGCATAGACTATCGTGAACTTAATCAACTCACGATAAAGAATAAATATCCAATTCCTAGAATAGAGGACCTATTCGATCAACTTGGAGGCTCGGGAGTATTCTCGAAAATAGATTTAAGATCCAGATATCACCAGCTGAGGAATAAGAATGATGATATCCCGAAGACAGCATTTCCAACTCGATATGGACACTATGAGTTTATAGTGATGCCATTTGGTTTGACTAATGCGCCAGCAGTATTCATGGATCTCATGAACCGTGTTTTTCAACCTTATTTGGATAAGTTTGTCATTGTGTTCATAGATGACATACTTGTATATTCAAAGACCAAGGTTGAACATGAGCAGCATCTTAGAACAGTATTGGAAACACTGCACAAGGAGAAGTTGTATGTGAAGTTCAATAAGTGTGAATTCTGGCTTAACCGAGTTGCATTTTTAGGACATGTGGTCACTTCTAAAGGAATTGAGGTTGACCCGATTAAAGTTGAGGCAGTTAATGATTGGAAAGTACCGGGTAATGTGAATGAAGCTCGCAGCTTCTTGGGATTAGCCGGTTATTATCGAAGATTTATCGAGAGATTTTCGAATATTGCTGCACCTATGACTAAATTGACTAGAAAGGGAGAAGTTTTCTTATGGAATGAGAAATGCGAAAAGAGTTTCCAAGAACTTAAGCGAAGATTGACTGCAGCACCAGTTTTGACGATTCCCGATCCGACAAGAGAGTTTGTCATCTACAGTGATGCATCCAAGCAAGGCTTGGAATGTGTATTGATGCAAGAGGGCAAGTGTTGTAAGGAAATCCCTCACACTATGCCGCAAGTGCACGGTGTCAACAAGTAATAAAGTGATAAGTAAAGTATCGTTCCCTCGAGGACTGACTTCACTAAGTACCAAAATATAGTCAACTCACAATTTTATTTGAAGAACAATTATATGGAATTTATTTTTAAACTAATTGCAGAAAATAAATAATAGTACTAATAATAATAATAATACTAATACGGGTGTAGGATTATGATTTTCACCTCAAACAATCAGGAATGATATTTATTCAATTCAATTCACTTTCATTCAATTGATTGTAATCCAGGAATTCCTAAATTATTCTAAAGCCTTTCCCAAGGTCGATAGAAAATACTACGAATTATTAACTCGATATATCCCTATTCGAATTAGATAATTAATAGTTAAAACAGTTCAAGAATTCCCACAATAAAGGCTTCACAATTCCATGAGTATATCTCTATCTCAAGAAAATTATGATTCGTCTCACAAGAACTATGCCTAAATTTCATCTCCCGAATCCATAAAGACATTCAAAACAAATTAACTGTTGGCCAGACAATTAAAAAGCATTAAGAACAGTAAGCAGAATCCAATTCAATAGAATAACGAGTAAATCGAAATAATAATAAATAATCAAACCGTCATGAAATGGGCTACAATCAAAATCCTACACGAATAGGTCTAAAAACTAAGATGCAGAAAAACTAAGAAAAACCGTAGGGAATCCGTGGTCTTGTCGTCGCCCACAAATCTCTTCCTGGTGTTCTTCGCCCTAGCTATCGATCTTCCTCCTTAGATGATGATTCCCCTATTTTTTCTGACCTTGACTGCGTATTTAGAACCCTTCATCAGCCTCCGAAATGCGTCCGAGAATTAGGTTGGGAACAGGCTCCAAAAACGGCCCAGAACCGCGGAATATTCAGCAAAACCGCCCGGTGGGCCGCGACTCACTTAATCTGTGCCGCGGCCCATATCCTTCAGTGCCTGTTCCCTGGGCGCCTTTTTCCTCCTGTGCCGCGGCTCACTTGGTGTGTGCCGCGGCACACAGTACAGTGTGCACAGCGTTCGCTGGTTGTCTTGGTGTGCCGCGGCTCACTTGGTGTGTGCCACGGCTCATGACCAAAAACTGTTATTTTCGCCCGTTTTTCATCGTTTTGGCTTCCGGACTCCGTTTTCCTGTAAAACATATAAGAATAGTGCTTTAAAGGCTCATTTATGCTGAATTAGGCTCAAGATGGATATAAAATAATGATATAAAAGCGCATAAAAATACGCCTAACAAATACCCCCAAACTTCACCCTTTGCTTGTCCTCAAGCAAAAATTATCAATTTTAAACAAAATGTATCGTGAATAATCATGCAAGTCCATAGTGCTCAACTTAATCAATACTACCCTGAAAATCTCAAAGAATAGTACAAGTATCGTAATAGTGAGTCGCATCCAGGACACTGATTCCACTAAGTAACCAATTTCAGTCCTAATCAATCGTTTATGAAGAAAATCCAGCTCAAAGATTAACAAGCGTGAATTTAACCGACCGTCAATATGAAGGGTTAGATTAAACAAGCTAATTCGCTCAGTCCCACAGTCTAGTGGAAAAATTCAAGAGTTTCATTATCAAAATTACTCTTAGGACAGCATTCCCTTATGTATGATCAATAATATGATTCGAGTTAACCGCTAGGTTTCGGCTCTCGGGATATTTCATCGGGATGATCCTAGGGTGGATTTCCATTCTCATGTATCGAGGAACCGTTTGATGTAAAAGACACTCATGGGGCACATGTATGCTTCTAGTTACTAAGCCCCCCTCTACAGCGGAGAAAAAACTCGAATAGCAATTCCCGCATGTCAAGGTTGCCGTTTTACGCGAGAGTAGACAACAGATCACGTGAATACCCCCGGTTACTAGGCTTCCCATCATCGGTAATGCGATATTTCTAAATTATTAATCTATTCAGGGTCGTCGTTTTACGCGAGAGTAAACAACGGGTCACGTGAATACCCCCGGTTACTAGACTTCCCATCATAGAACAAATAGTATTTCGACTTTTTCTTGGGACAAACTGTCTGACTCTAAACTCAATCTAAATGCCAACAAGACTCATGGTACTGGATGACTAGCTACGCGAAAAGTTTAACCAAACGTATAAATGGTGATTTGAAAACACGTATGTCTCCTTTCTTATCTGCTAACATTTCAACAAAAACGATAAAATTTCGGACCTAATTGAATACAACAGAAGCAAAAATCGCTGACTGCAACTCGACCAAAAGTCAACCGTTTCTTCCAAGAGACATCAGTATCGTAACATCAGTTTTACACACGGAAGCACGAAAAATTCACGATTTTGAACAAAACCATCAACAACATGCAAGGATAATAAAGCAATTGCAATTTATACCAAAGAAAAATTCAGAAAGTTATCGCATGCTTCCATTTATTCCACTACACCTAACATCATCAATAATACATCTCATGTGAAAATAAAAGAGATAAGGAAAAGTGAAACTTATTCCAAATGTCTTCTTGAAAGCCAGCACATGTCTGAGTGGAATCGACTGTGAATCCATACTTCAAATAATGCTCAACATCACGAGGGACCCGCAAACTTAGTCTCTAGTCATGAGATAACAATAGATATTAAATCAAGAAAGACTAGAATATGAAGAATAATAACTCATTGGGGTTATATAAAAATATTAGAGAAATAAGGGCCAACAAGAATACACGAATCCAAACGAACAAACAAAAACAAAGAAAAAAAATTAATAACAAAAAATCAAATAAAAACAACTAACTAGAAAGCAAGTAAAAACGATGGGTTGCCTCCCATCAAGCGCTCTATTTTACGTCTTGAGCACGACGTGGCAAAAAGAGTTTAACGTGGCTTTTTTCTAGGGAGATTGCCAAATGCCCCCTTCTTGCAATCTATAAGCCTCTTATTCCATAGGGGAGGCTTTGGCTCATGCCCGGTTGCCACAAATAATGAGTAAGAATAATTATGAAGACAACCAAAAAATGATGGAAGAATATAATGATGATAAGGCATGAAAAAATAAGCAGAGTTCGAATGGGTAAATAATAAAGACTTATCACGAACAACCTCATTAGAACTCATGGTATCAGCCTCAACAGAATCAAAAGTAATAGGGTCAATCTCTCCCATTAATGATTTAGGAAAGATTATGCGCGGCACCATTAATAAAATTTTTGGCACAAAAGTGTTCACCTTATTAGTCGAAGTTTGATGACAATTTAATGAAATTGCTTTGGAAACATCATCAACGGTAACTTCTTCTACAGGCTCATCACACTTTATGTGATTATCGGGTGCTGGGGGATCGACCCTAAAACTTAGCATGTCTTTCTTCTCAACCTCCCCCTCAACTTCACTACTAAATATATGAGCTGGAGAATAACCATAGTGAATCTCAAGACCACGACTTGCACATTCTAGCTCAAAAAGGGTACTATCAGGATTTTTAAGAGTGTCTACACATTGTTCAAGCATGGTTTTTGTTTTGGAGGAGGGGGCTGACTGATCCTATTTGGCAAATTATTAAGAACATCGAAATTTATGAAATGCCAAGGGCCACGATACTCAACGGGAAACATAATGAAGAAAATAAAAATATAGAGACTAAAGGAAAAAAACTTCAAATTAAAATTAGAGTCGCTTGGTATTGATATTAGCGAAAAAATCAGTCCCCGGCAACGGCGCCAAAAACTTGTTATGGGAAATCCCTCACACTATGCCGCAAGTGCACGGTGTCAACAAGTAATAAAGTGATAAGTAAAGTATCGTTCCCTCGAGGACTGACTTCACTAAGTACCAAAATATAGTCAACTCACAATTTTATTTGAAGAACAATTATATGGAATTTATTTCTAAACTAATTGCAGAAAATAAATAATAGTACTAATAATAATAATACTAATACTGGTGTAGGATTATGATTTTCACCTCAAACAATCAGAAATGATATTTATTCAATTCAATTCACTTTCATTCAATTGATTGTAAGCCAGGAATTCCTAAATTATTCTAAAGCCTTTCCCAAGGTCGATAGAAAATACTACGAATTATTAACTCGATATATCCCTATTCGAATTAGATAATTAATAGCTAAAACAGTTCAAGAACTCCCACAATAAAGGCTTCACAATTCCATGAGTATATCCCTATCTCAAGAAAATTATGATTCGTCTCACAAGAACTATGCCTAATTTTCATCTCCCGAATCCATAAAGACATTCAAAACAAATTAACTGTTGGCCAGATAATTAAAAAGCATTAAGAACAGTAAGCAGAATCCAATTCAATAGAATAACGAGTAAATCAAAATAATAATAAATAATCAAACCGTCATGAAATCGGCTACAATCAAAATCCTACACGAATAGGTCTAAAAACTAAGATGCAGAAAAACTAAGAAAACCCGTAGGGAATCCGTGGTCTTGTCGTCGCCCACAAATCTCCTCCTGGTGTTCTTCGCCCTAGCTATCGATCTTCCTCCTTAGATGATGATTCCCCTCTTTTTTCTGACCTTGACTGCGTATTTATAACCCTTCATCAGCCTCCGAAACGCGTCCGGGAATTAGGTTGGGAACAGGCTCCAAAAACGGCCCAGAACCGCGGAATATTCAGCAAAACTGCCCGGTGGGCCGCGGCTCACTTAATCTGTGCCGCGGCCCATATCCTTCGATGCTGTTCACAGGCGCCTTTTTCCTCCCTGTGCGCGGCTCACTTGGTGTGTGCCGCGGCACACGATACTGATGCACAGCGTTATTTGGTTGTCTTCGTGTGCTGCGGCTCACTTGGTGTGTGCCGCGGCTCATGACCAAAAACTGCTGTTTTCGCCCGTTTTTCATCGTTTTGGCTTCCGGACTCTGATTTCCTGTAAAACATATAAGAATAGTGCTTTAAAGGCTCATTTATGCTGAATTAGGCTCAAGATGGATATAAAATAATGATATAAAAGCGCATAAAAATACGCCTAACAGCAAGGTAGTTGCTTATGCTTCGAGACAGTTGAAACCGCACGAACTGAACTACCCTACTCATGATTTGGAATTAGCAGCGGTAGTTTATGCCTTGAAGATTTGGAGACATTACCTGTATGGAGGTAAGTGTAAAATTTATACAGACCACAAAAGTCTGAAATATATTTTCACACAGAAGGAATTGAATATGAGGCAACGCAGACGGTTAGAGTTGGTCAAAGACTACGATTGTACAATTTATTATCACCCTGGTAAAGCAAACATAGTTGCTGATGCACTGAGCCGTAAGGCGATAGGAGACCTAACTTGTTTGTTGACCAAGGAGGAAAGCTTAGTCAAGGAATTTCCAAGTATGAACCTTGAGATGGCTACACCATCGAATCCAGTTGAGTCGTTATTGGCTAGTTTGGTGGTACAACCAACCTTGAGGGAACAGATCAAAGAAGGTCAAGGACAAGACGACTTCTTGGTCAAGATGAAAGAACATACTCTTTCATGTGAGGATAAGGGATTCAGTGTGTCCGATGATGGCGCAATGTACTATGAAGAGAGGATCTGTGTGCCCAATGTTGTCAAGTTGAGAGAAACAATATTGAAGGAGGCACATAGTACTCCGTATACAGCACACCCTGGGAGTACAAAGATGTATCAAGATCTTAAGGAGACATTTTTGTGGGAAGGTTTGAAAAGAGATGTGGCAGACTTTGTCAGAAAGTGTATAGTTTGCTAGCAAGTGAAGGCAGAACATCAATGCCCTTTTGGATTACTTAAGTCACTTCATATTCCGGAATGGAAATAGGAACACATTACGATTGACCTTGTGGTAGGTTTGCCGCGAACGGAAAGAGGAAACCACGCCATTTGGGTTGTTGTGGACCGACTGACGAAGTCAGCTCACTTCATTCCAGTCAAGATGAATTTTCGAATGGATCAGTATGCTCAACTTTATATCAGGGAGATTATTAAGTTGCATGGAGTGCCAGTCTCTATAGTATCCGACAGGGATACTCGTTTTACATCGCGTTTTTGGGAGAGTTTGCAAGAAGCTTTGAGAACGCAGTTGAATTTTAGCACGGCCTATCATCCTCAGACTGATGGTAAGTCCGAGAGGACCATCCAAATCCTTGAGGATATGTTGCGAGCATGTGTGTTAGATATGAGAAATAATTGGGAACGACTGTTACCATTAGTAGAATTTGCTTACAACAATAGTTATCAGTCGACGATCGGTATGGCACTGTATGAAGCCTTATACGGTAGGAAGTGTCGATCACCACTGTATTGAGATGAGGTAGGTGAAAAGAGAATTTTGGGTCCCGAGATGATTGAACAGACATTTGGTATGGTGGATAAGATTCGTGAGAGGATCAAGATAGCACAGGATCGTCAGAAGTCTTACGCCGACAAGCGTAGGAAGGATCTCGAATTCTGTGTTGGCGACAAGGTATTCCTGAAGGTATCTCCTACCAAGATAATTGTTCGTTTTGGTCCAAGGAGCAAGTTGAGACCAAGATACATTGGGCCGTTCGAAATTCTTGAACGGATTGGAGAATTAGCTTACCGCTTGGCTTTACCTCCGGAACTTTCGGTTGTGCACAAGGTTTTCCACGTATCATTGTTGAGGAAGTATGTGCAGGATCCCAGACACGTTATCAACTATACTACCGTGGAGATGAATAAAGATCTTACTTATGAAGAACAACCATAACTGATTCTTGACCGATCAGTCCGGCAGTTGAGAAACAAAGAGAAGGTGTTTGTCAAGGTCCAATGGCGTAACCACAGTAAAAATGAAGCTACTTGGGAACGCGAGAAAGAACTTCAAGCTCGTTATCCGAATTTCTTCAATCGAGGTATGTCAATTATTTTCGAGGACGAAAATTTTTCTAAGAGGGGTAGGATGTAATTTCCGTCATTTTCATACTGTAATATTATTATTTATAATAATATTATCGTTGCATTTCATTTCATTTAATTTTATTTAGAGGATCATGAACATTTATTTCGACGTATCACAAGTCCTAGCCCAAATCATTTTGTCAGATATTTATTTAAGTGGTCATTATTTATTTTATAATAGTGTTATTAATTATTCGAGTATAATACTAACACTATTATTATTATTATTAATAATAATAATTATTATTAATAATATTATTAATACCGTTTTTATTAAGTATTAATATTATTATTATTATCTTTATTATTTTCAGATTTTTATTACCAATTAATTGTTATTCTACATTTACTATTATCAATTATACGGAAGGAATTGTCGATCACCACTGTATTGGAATGAGGTAGGTGAAAAGAGAATTTTGGGTCCCGAGATGATTGAACAGATAGTTGGTATGGTGGATAAGATTCGTGAGAGTATCAAGATAGCATAGGATCGTCAGAAGTCTTACGCCGACAAGCGTAGGAAGGATCTCGAATTCTGTGTTGGCGACAAGGTATTCCTGAAGGTATCTCCTACCAAGGGAATTGTTCGTTTTGGTCCAAGGAGCAAGTTGAGACCAAGATACATTGGGCCGTTCGAAGTTCTGGAACGGATTGGAGAATTAGCTTACCGCTTGGCTTTACCCCCGGAACTTTCGGCTGTGCACAACGTTTTCCACGTATCATTGTTGAGGAAGTATGTGCACGATCTCATCCACGTTATCAACTATACCACCGTGGAGATGAACAAATATCTTACTTATGAAGAACAACCAGAACTGATTCTTGACCGATCAGTCCGGCAGTTGAGAAACAAAGAGAAGATATTTTTCCAGGTCCAATGGCGTAACCACAGTAAAGATGAAGCTACTTGGGAACACGAGGAAGAACTTCAAGCTCGTTATCCGAATTTCTTCAATCGAGGTATGTCAATTATTTTCGAGGACGAAAATTTTTCTAAGAGGGGTAGGATGTAATTCCCGTCATTTTCATACTGTAATATTATTATTTATAATAATATTATCGTTGCATTTCATTTCATTTAATTTCATTTAGAGAATCATGAACATTTATTTCGACGTATCACAAGTCCTAGCCCAAATCATTTTGTCAGATATATAGTTAAGTGGTCATTATTTATTTTATAATAGTGTTATTAATTATTCGAGTATAATACTAACACTATTATAATACTAAAGTATAAAACTTGCCTCAAACCGACGGCGAGAAAGTCCTTCCACGAACAACGTCCTTAATGAAATTGTCGGCCACTTGAACAACCTTGAACGACAGAAATACCAACAATTCGTTTAATACACGAATCAAGCATGATCCCAACCAATTCAAGAGGTCGTTACAATAAATCCCAAACTCATTGAGGCATTTCGAAAAACACCTTGAAAACAATCTCCCATCCTAAAAAACCAAACCCAATTTTATCGAAAACCAACTCCAAACAAATGATTCAATCCAACAAAACACCTTCAATACAATCGATAATCCAATAGAAATACTCAAATCGAGCTTACGATAACATTTAATCGAAAATCTCAATTCCAAGTCAACCTTCAAAGTATTCTTGAGAAAAATTTCCAACAATCCGATGATAACTCATAAAAACTCGTAATCATACGTATATCCATCACAAATCATGATTATATCATCCAAAACATCAAGCTCCAACTCAAAATCAAATCTAGGGTTGAAGAAATTACCTTGGATTAGGATGAAGAATCCACAAACATGTTGTTAACCCACACCACAACTTGAAGAAGATGAAATTACCTGAGTTTTGATGATGTTAAAACACCCAAAAATCGCCCAAAATCGCCCAAGTTGAGAGAGGAAGGAGGAAAGTGAAGAAATGAGGATGTTCTTCACAACAAACGCATAAATACAGAAATCTATACTGTGTGTCGCGGCACAGGCTGAGTGTGCTGCGGACCACGGCCAAAAATGCCCATCAAAATAGCTTTGTGCCGCGGATCGGCCAGAAGGGGCCGCAGCCTGCGGTACAGCCCGCTCCAGCATCAAAAGGCACACGGTGCAATTTTAGCTATTTCGACCATAAATCCTTCGTGCGTACTCCGATTGATTCATCGTTTAAACCATTGAAAAGATAACTTGATGCTCTATAATATTGAAAAGATTCAGAATTTTTGGAGTTTCCAAGAATTAATAGTGATTTTACAAAGTCGAACTCATACGTGGAAAAGTCGCTTAAGAACACGGAACTCAACAGAACGACACCGATACGAACTCGGATGACAAAAAGTGTATAATTAATCATTCTTAGAATGACGAAACGGTCACAATAGAGTCGCTAATATGGACTCCAATATCAACATCGATTAATGAAGTAATTATAACGATCAAGATAATATTCTCGTCTCGATTCTCAAGCAAGGTTGAAACAATGAACGATATCGATACACGACTCAACATTAGTCCAAACGGTGAACACGAATGAATGAACATGAATGATGAATGATTATTACTGAGTGAAAAAATTTATGAGTGACAATTACTGAATGATAATAGTGACTCCAAGACCGGGTATTACAGTCTTTTGTGATGTTGGGTTTGGTTATATATTAATATTCTTCGTTGGACGTTTGTATTATCAGTACTGGTTCAGAACCGTTGTATTTTATTTCAGTTACTTTCATTTGTTGGTGTTTGTTATTGTCTTTTCGTTTCATCAGCCTTGTAAATTCTTACGTAAAGGATTTACGACGCTGTAATATTCCTGAATATATCAGGGGTGTTACACCAAGCCTATCTCACAAGGAAAGCATGTTGAGCATGCTAGAGTGATAGGACTAAAAGTTATGAATGATGTGCCTGGATTTGTAATTGTCGCATTTAAATAAAGTTATTTGACATCATTTATTTCTAGTTGATTATTATAATGTGTGCATGTTTTAATATTATAATAGTCGAATAATATTTATTCACGAATAATAAGATTATTCAAATGTCCCTGGTACAATCGCGTTGAGTAGAGACTCAAGTGATTAATATACTAGTATAAGTTTGATTGATAATCATCGGATGATTATGCATATAGTACGGATCAATCTTATGGGTATTGGTTGGAGAACTAATACTGGACAGACCCGCATTGAGATCACTGCATGGAAATATCATATGTGAATCTCAATATAACAGTATGTCAATAAATCCTTGAACCTGAGATTATCATAGAGTCCAACATGATAACTACTTTGCCTTGACGTAATCCAACATCATCTGAAACATGGTGATCATAAAGGTTAGCGATCGGGATTAGTGGGAGTCATGTAGAGGGCAATGAATAATCAAGATGGGGATTTGTACCTCTCTTTAGTGAGAGATATATCTGTCGGGCCCCTCGATAAGTAGGACTGAAGGAAATGTATGGCCATGCTCAAATGAAGAGTCATTTGATTCAATCAGTCTACTTAAGATCGAGAAAGCATTTGAACATAGATAAGTATGATAGACTCCATGACTTAGTTCAAATATGATATCGCGCGACAAAGGGATTTGACATGTTAAAAGGTTTAATAGACTATTAACTTATATTATTTGGGTAATCAAAATAATGTCTTGCTAGAGGCCGCTTATGATTTATTATTTAATAAGGTATTAAATAATTGCCAACATAAGCCTTTGGGTCGCACGTACGACAATTATAGACAAGTAGGAATAAATATCAACTGGGAATAATAAATATAATATTGGATATTATATTTATAAGGAGATCAAATAATAAGTAATATATAATATTGGATATTATATATATTATATTATTTAATAAGATGAGGGGTAACTAAGCAAATACTAGATTCTTGAATCTAGGGTTTACTTAGTATAAATATAAGGTCTTGGACAAGAGTTGGAAACAACAAAAAAGGGAAAAAATCCCCCCCCCCCCCCCCCCCAAGAAAGAATTAAAAATTGGCATCTTCCTCTTACAGTAGGATAACGACGTCGGTCATCTAATCTTCTTCCCTTAGTTAATCTTGATCGATAGTGCAATCCTTCTAGTAAGGAATTTGTGTTGGACTATTTATCAATATTATTCGTAAGAATCTAGCAATCCGGCTTGTGGAATTGTTCGTATGTGGATCACCCAAAGAGGAAGGAGATATTCATCTGCTTCTAGTCCGAATTTAGATTTGTTCATCGGATTAAGGTAATTCGATTAACCCTTTAATCAAACAATTAAATTACTGCATGAGATCCTAAATTGGGTTTTCTTATTATTTCTTCCACTGTGTTTTACTCTTGATTGATGTATTCGATGCATAGAAAACCCAACATGATGAATTTCACATATTTCCAACTACTAATACTCCCCCTCATGCTAAGAGATTTCTTGAGCACCAAACTCATATGCCAGTATCTCAGTATTCATCTTCAATCATGAGAGTTTATATATTATGTTCTCAATATTGGCTGGAGGACTTTAAATAGTATGCCAATTAATATCCCACTTGTATGCGCATATCTTGATCCTTTCTGGGATCTATTCAAGTTTATTTGGGATATATTACTAGCTTAATCTGATCTGGAATATATGCTCAAACCGTGAGCAAATCATCTCGTAAATCATGCCGATTACGAGTCATATACACATGTGACTATCTACTGGATCCATAATATCTAGTAGTTCACATGTAGAGGAACTGGGCCCATACTCCCCATGTATGTGCATATCTTGATCCTTTCTGGGATCTATTCAAGTTTATTTGGGATATATTACTAGCTTAATCTGATCTGGAATATATGCTCAAACCGTGAGCAAATCGTCTCGTAAATCATGCCGATTATGAGTCATATACACATGTGACTATTTAGTGGATCCATAATATCTAGTAGTTCACATGTAGAGGAGGTGGGTCCATACTCCCCCTTAATATATTTCAAAATTATTAGGGATTCACTCCTAATATTGGCTAGTAGTGATATTAATCGAGAATAAATATTTGAAGACATGATGTGTCTATATCACTATATAGATATTTTACTAACATATCACATCATCTTTCGATGCCATTATTGCACATTATTATCAACATGGAGTCGCCACTCCCACATGTCATATTATATTCATTATTCAAATATAGAACCGTGTTGATACGCTTCGGGATATTAATTATTTAAATGCGGAGTCAAACCTCATACGCGTAATTCCAATCTATAAATAGATTATCATTGTATTCACAATCACCCATACCGAGGGTTTGATTATCATAATGGATTCAATGCTTTCTAATCTTCGCAAATATTACCCATCTCTTCCAGTGAATATCATAAAAAGAATTTATCGAGCTCGACTCGAAAGATTAAGGGTGCTAATGAGAAATAGCATCCCAGAAGATATTCGATGGTTGATCGAAGCACAAGTTCAATTATCTGGCGAATTTTCAAATTTATTTAAGTACATGTCAGGTATAGACAGGAGTAATTTTGCAAAGAAACGGAGAGCAAAAAGATTCGCTGGATGCTATAAATGTGCTCGGTGGACATGTGACACACGATGCAAATCTGTGGGGTTTGTATCCAAAAATCGAGAAGATAAAATAATATTTATCAAGAATGGATTGAGTAAGGAATTTATGGATCATGATATCCAACTGATTCTTGATACACATCCCAGTGGATACGTTCATCGTGAACTATTTATAACACCCCCAGAAATCCACCGGGAATATTACACGATGTAGACCCCTTAATAGAGGGATCTACCAGGCTAAATACAACGAGACAACAAACTTCTGACCGACTGGGGTCAAACTACATACAGACACTGACCGATAAGGTCACACGACAAGAAA
This sequence comes from Orobanche coerulescens, assembly GCA_033398695.1. Lineage (NCBI taxonomy): Eukaryota > Viridiplantae > Streptophyta > Magnoliopsida > Lamiales > Orobanchaceae > Orobanche > Orobanche coerulescens. The sequence goes on from CM065816.1 coordinate 117,830,736, forward strand.
ACAATTCGAATAACAACTCATTACTGAACTTACCCACACATGGGTCAAGAGACAATATAGTGGGAAGACTGGAGATAACACAATAATACAATAACATCATACTGAACTCTAACTCTTGATTAGTATCGTGGCTCGCCTTCTTTCGTGCCATCCCCGTGATTGCTCCAATGAACTAAGCATACTTGAAATGCATGAGATGCATTTTCACCATTTAAGGGGTTAGAATTTGAATGGATGGTACAAGTATTCATGCCATACAATATATATCACGCAAATATTAGTTATATTAAAATGACAACAGCCGCGAAAGAGGTTCCCGAGAGGTTTTCAATGCTTAAAGTACAACTCAAGTCTTTAAAAATAATATATTAACTCGGGAGTTTTAGAAAACGACAGAAAGTCTTTTGGGACTTCAAGTTCAAGATTATAAAACCTTTTCAAGACAAATGGGTCTCAGCCCAAAGTCATTTTCCGCAAAATAACCTTTACACCATCGTTGGGATCACAACCCAAAATCTCATCAAAACACAGTACACGAAAACAATAACAAGGTCTATTTTCCAACACCAAAACCTCATAACCGAGGAACTAAACACATACGACGCCTTTTAGTGCCATTCTAGCCAAGTACCAAAATCCTATATATAATGTATCTCAACATCAAGAACTAAACATTGTGATATTCTGGACATATCATAGTTAAGAAAATCGCCTAGGACCGGGGCAAAACCATAGGTCCCATTCGAGGCCTCTAAGGACCCTCCGAACTGGCCATAATTATAAATCAAATCACGCACAGGCATCGCCTAGGACCGGGGTGAAGCCACTGATCCCACTCGAGGCCTCTAAGGACCCTCCCGAGCTGGCTAGCGAATCAAGCTCGTGAATTCAGAGTGAAGTCATAGATTCCCCCGAGGCCTCGTCAGACCCTCCCGGAGTGAGCAAGGCACACACATAAACATTTGAAACGCGCATTGTCTCAATCGTTAATCACAATATATATAGCCAAAGCACTTACTAGAAATGGCCACTTATCAAACAAATAACTACGACCAACACAGCTTAACAACAACCTAACAATTCTAGATGCATCGCTACACATCAACATGTATAACAATCGATCAAACCATAACACCAATTCAATCCCGACTCCATGACACATAGCCCAGTGATCCCCAAATCCTTACAACGCACGTCTAAGTGTACTATCTAACCGACACCACATCTCTAGTGACAAAGACTCTACAGTAAGCAACAAGCCGACTCTAACCTATCATAACTTCTATAACGGCCCATATCATGCAAGATCAACAAAAGTGAATAACCAAAACAAATTCATTGTACAACCCCAATTCCCACAATATAGATCATATATACAAGAATACTTGCCTCGATAATTGATGTCGAAAGCTCCGACGAACACGGCTCGCCCGACCGATCCATAACCGTTAAGTACATAATAGACAACTTAATATAAGGTCCAATTTAATAGCTTATAATTTCAAGGTAACTAGTCGGCTAATACCTCAATTGCGCCCTTCAATTAATTGATCGGATCCAATGACCAATGATAATCGATCCGAACCCATATCTCGATTAAATTAGTAATTGGGACCATAACCCAAATTCCTGAACGGTTGCCTCGAACACGAACTACGAACTCGGACTCACTTCATAGATCCTAATACACTCATCCGCTCGTAGACCAAATTATCAAGACCTTTATCTACGATATGCCTTCCCCGTCTATAATTCCAACACGAACAAAAACACACAAGTATAGTTACACACACGCACATATATATATAATCGTGTGTATATACATATTTAGTCACAACCACATAAATATATATAATATACATATCTATATATATTTATATATACAGTATACGCACAAACACACACACACACACACACACACACACACACACACAAACACACACACACACACACACACATATATATATATATATATAACCTGACACATAAATATAAAAACACATACCCACACTTGCTGCACCCATACAGACACAAACACACATACTCACACAGAGTTCAGTCGTACACACACATAGCATATATGTGTGTATATATATATATATATATCACACCCCCACACACAATCGGGCATACCCACTCTGCACATATACACAACGACGGTTGGTCTCCGATCACTCCGGCCGTGCCGATCTAAATCCACTCGGACGCTGGAAAACTCAAGGCTCGGACATCCCGACCGGACTTCCACAACTCTGACTCGTCGAACCTCGTCGAACTGCGGTTCTCTTCTTCCGTGAGCCACTGATCGGAACTCCATAACCGGAGGTTCCTCGAGCTTCAGCTCGCCGGAAAAAGACCCGAACAGCTCGACTGGATTTTCACGTCATCCTGTCCGAAAGTTCCGACCAGGCCGTCGCTTTTCCAGACACGAACACAATGCCGCCGTCGAGCTTCAGTTGTTTCCGAAAACTCCATCCCTCCACCGTTGACCTCCACAACTCGCCCCCGATAGAACTCATATCCCCCGACCCATCTCAGCCCAACCGCAAAAACCCTGACCCTGAGCTCGCCCACCGCCGATCGCCAATGAAAAAGAAGGAGATGGGTGTAATACCCGGTTGTAATTCAGTCATTATCATTCAGTAATTTCATTCGGTGATTGTCACTCAGTGGATTTTCACTCATTTATAATCATTCATCAATCATATTCATTCACCGTGTTCACCGTTCGGAAAAACTTCGAGTTGTGTATCGTTATTGTCCATTGTTTCAACTTTCCACATATGAGTTCGACTTTGTTAGATCACCATTAATTTTTGGTAACTCCAAAAATTCTGAATCTTTGCAATATTATAGATCATCGAGTTAGCTTTCCAATGGTTCAAACGGTGAGTCAATCGGAGTCCGGACGAGAGAGTTATGGTCGTTTTAGCTCACCCGCTCATTTTTCAGTTATTGGCCGATCACTGCCGACCGAACTCGGCCGTGTCGTCCGACACGGCCCGTGCCGTACTCGTCCGGAAATGCCGAAGTCTCTGCCCACAGGACTCGACCGTGTCGTCTGGCACGGCCGAGTCGAACTCCTCCGGATAAGCCAGAATCGACTGCCCAGACGCCCGACCGTGTTCCAGGACACGGTCGAGTCATGCCGAGTCGCTGTCGGACGGGTCACTATCGGAAGGCCCTCCGCACCGCGACCGTGTCAAGCAGGACACGGTCGAGTCCCTGCCGGCCAGTTGCGAGCCGCGACCGTGCCGATCAGCACGGGCCGTGTCCGATAGGGCAGTCAACCCCTATAAATTCGTTTTTTGAGCATTTCAGCCCATTCCTTCCATTTTTTTCCACCTTCATACGAGAGAGAGAGGCTTGAGGGAGAAAATTCTCTTCACCTATCACTTGAGTGTGGTTTTTAATCATTTTCATTCGGTTGTGAAGCTTGGATACTCGATTAAACTCGTGTTCTTCGGATCGAAGTGGTTGGATCTTCAAGAGGTAATTCCTTCAACACCTTGGACTTCGATTTTGTGTTGAGATATGATGTTTTGGAAGTTATAATCATGTTATATGAAGGGATATGTATATGATTATGAGTTTGTATAAGGATTCATTGGATTATTGAGGGATTATTCAAGAACACTTTGAATATCGAGTTGGATTTGGGGATTTTCGACTAATTGTTGTTATAATCACGTTTTTGGATATTCATAACGGATTATTGATCGTATTGGAGATGTTTTGTTGGTTTGAAACACTTCTTGGGGATTTGAGGTTGGTATTGTTGAGGTTTAGTTGTAATCAATCGAAGTTGGCCTCAAAGTGTTCGATATAATGCCCCAATGAATTTAGTTTAATCGTATCGACGTTTTGAGTTCGTTATATTCGTGTTTGATTCGTATATTGAACGGGTTGTTGGATATTGTATAATTCAAGGCTGTTCGAGCGACCGATATCTCAATTAGGACGTTGTTCGTGGAAGGATAATTGTCACCGGTATTGTGTAAGTTAATTCTTACTCGGTTAAAAGGATATTCATCCCTTTTGTTGTTGTTCATTCATAATCATAACTCATTCATCATTGTATAAACCGTATCAAAACTTGTTATTGTCAATTAATCACTTCAGTCATAAGGAACGACGGTTCCAATCATTTCATTGAGCTGTCATTTACTTCACTATCATTCCATCTCGGTGAGTCATTATTCATTTTCGATGTCACTTTTGTTATTTCGTGGCATTCCGGGTCATACTGGCGTGCCGGTTGGTATGTGTAGGATTTTCATGTCGGGCACATTTATGTCGTGTGTTGGTTGTTGGCCTCACATTGGACTGTGCACACGAGACGATTACTTCGTGAGACTGATTAGGCACAAAACCACGCGTGTATTCGATCGATACTCGTTGGTGGCTTGTGCTCGGACACATTTACATCTCGGGCGTAGTGTGGCGCCACCCTTTGAGCCGTACTGTTGGTTGATTCATATAGCATGTTTGATTGCGTATGTTTCGACAGTATATTTCATAATTTCAGATATAATCATGATTGTGTATTTTCAACCCTTAAGGATTGTTGTTCTTTGTAACTGACCCCGTTTGGGGATTTTGTTTTTCAGGTCTTGGCAAGGCAAAAGTACGGGGAGAACACGCAGACGTCAAGGAGTCCCAGTGATACTAGTAGGGCCCCCCGATCTTTCAGTTATTCATGTTATTGTCCTTTATTTTCCGCTGCAGACTTTCATTTGAATACTCCGTTTCATTCAGTGTTGTGTATTTTATCTTCATATAAAATACACTAGTATTCGGTATTATCCTGGTATGTTGTAACTAAACTCCTCATCGGAGTAATTATTGTTGTAATGTAGTTCGGTACTATATTTATCTTGTGTAATTCATTCATTTTCATTTGCCTGGTGGGTCCCAGTTGGGAATCTACGACACTGTAATATCCGCCTAGTTTGGGGTGTTACAGAGTTGGTATCGGAGCGTGGTTTTGAATACTACCCTCCAAGTCATGTCTCGTTTGAAATCATCGTCATCGGACTAGTATCATTGGACTTTCGCGTCACGTGTGACCTGTGCAAATGCCGAGCCAATCTGACCGAAAGAACTGTAAGATTTCTAACGCCATGGTATAATTTCTGGCAATAGTCATTCATTCATCATTCATCAATTAACAATCCTCAAACATAATCATTCATTGTGATCAGGACGATCATGTTAACTCATTAATTACTCAATTCATTTCATTACTCAGTTGTCAATCTGGATGATCATATTATCAATCTTGTTAAGTTATTCAAGATAATCATTTCAAGAATTTCATCAGATAATCATTTAACTTCAGTAAATCATTCATATAATCACTAAGTTAGAGCATGTATACTCATTTTCATCATCTCATGACATAATCATAACGTGCTAATCATGCGGGTAATATAATCATTATGCGACCTTCCTACTTGAGATGGAGAGAGTCGCTGGAGATGCACGGGGAGAGGTCGCAGTGCGGACCGAAACCCGAGAAATAATCACTCGCTGTCGGGAAATCGTGCCCAGGACTCGGCTCGATCAGGAGATATTCGGGTTGATCCACTCACTTTTATGCAGGCCATGATGACCCATGTACAGTTGCTCAATCATCATTGCGCCACTCTGGCCGGATTAATCGAGCGAACTCTCCCGTATGAGACGGCTGCTAAGGAAAGTGCTGAACAACAACCTTCATCTGTCAGCAAGAAATCAACGAAGCGTAATCAATCCGAAGGCGGTCAGTCAACCTTCAAGAAGCCTCGTGTGAGTCCTATCATTTCTGAGCGACCTCCTACGGTACAAAATCGTGCGGGATCTCAGTCCCGAGCGGCCTGTTCGTCCATCACCTGTTTCAATTGTGGAACGCCGGGTCATTACAGCACAGAGTGTCTGAAACCGTCTATCACGTGCTATAATTGTGGGAATTTTGGGCATAAGGCCCGTTTTTGCCGAAAAGACTCCAAGTCGGCTCCGGCAGCATCTCAGGTCCCGAAGCAACCAGCGGTTCAGAATCAGACTGCTTTGTCAATGTCGTTTAAGATAATGGAAGCAAATAGAGTTGGAGCTCGTATTTATCAGACGGGAGTGTCCGGTTCGGGGACCGGCAAGTCCCAGATTCATATGATGAGGAGGATCGACGATCCGGTGGTCCGAATGATTTCAGGTATACTCGTAATTTTATTTCAACCTGTGTGTACCTTTTGATGCTGGTACACCGCATTCATTCATTTTCGAATCATGCTTGAGTAGACTTATTTCTGGATAGTCCTATTGCTTGTGGACCTCATACCATCGGTCTACCTGACGATGGAAGAATTTTCGGAATCATACCGAAGTAAGCTTAGTGATCGCGATGTTGGGATTCGGTGCCTAAAACGAAGGCCCAGCGGAAGCGGTAAAACGAAAATTAATTCGATCTGAATCCCTACGAGGATCGATCGAGCTACGTATATACGAATATATAAACGAAAAGCAAGAGTCATAAGAAACTAACCCTCGAAGTCCGTTGATTAAATGGAAACCTTCTCTTGAGCTATTCCCCAAGCTCTTGAACGATCCAACGCCGAAAGTACCGCGTCTCTACTTGCCACGCACGGAGAAACGACTGAACGACGATCACCTTGCTATCCTCCGAGGATACGGCTAGAGCTAAGTGATGAAGCTTCCAATATGAGATTATCACACTCTAAGTGTATAACTCACAACTCTCATTTATTTCTTGATTTTTCTCCAAGAATCACCAAGAACAAGTTGAAGAAGAAGATGAAGATAAGTGTTTGAACTCAAAGTCTCACTATCTCTCTCTCTCAATGTATCTCACGGTTGGCACAATGATCATTTTAGAGAGTGACAAGTCTTCTCTTCTTATTCAATTCCTTTCCACATGAGAACAACTCATGTTTTAACCCCACCTTGAAAAAGATATCAAATATCTATTCATTAAACACCTAATCAAGATTCCAATTGATTTAAAAATCAAAGTCTTGTCAAGGTGTGGGGAAGGGGGCGGCTATGATGAAGAAATACGACGAGTTCGGTTCGTTTCGGACTCCCGTGAGTCCAAACAGATAAACTCCGATTCCATTCCGATGTATTTATATCGATCAATTAATCCAATTAATTAATCATATCAAATACATAATAACATAATTAATTTCTCCAAGAAATAATTATATCCATGAATTAAATTAATCACCCAGTGATATATTTAATTCATTAAGCCGTAAATCAATTTATCCGATAAATTGATTTAAATATCCAATGTCCCAAATTAGATATCCAATATCTAATATTCATAATGAGAGAATTAGCTTAATTCATTCCGTCGTCAATCCTAATGCGCGACTCGGTAGGTCCGTCTCAGTCAGCAATGGGAGGAACCAAAGAGTAGTAGCACCACCTAGCCAGCCTGGTGGCCTACACTGTACCCCAACTGAGAACGAATGATTGGGATCATTCAAGAACCATTCTGTAGTGAATACCAGTATACGTATAAACCCTTCTTTCAAATGTCCCGATCAAGTTATAGGGTCACGGTCAGTCAAACCCTATCTGTACTAGACGCTATGCATGCGTTAATGCAAATCGAGATCATCGAGCTATCGTGTATCTAATACAACTAGCTCCAATGCTTTGGCCAAAGACTTATGATCTCATCTGCCAATAACCGCATAGGACATATAACCCGCTCACTAACGGGAGAAAGAATTCTATCTTGGTATTCAGTAGGACCTGCTACTTGCCCGTCAAGATGCACGTCGAGGTTGACCCCCGCCTTCCGGTTTACAGGGTCGAACTACTCTAATGAAAATCTTGACGTCACAAGCACATCCCTACTAAATCCTCAAGTCTAAGGTTCACGAATACCTATCACAACCTTTCGATTCCGTCATTGACAGTCCCGGAGTGAAATCCATGTGACAAATCGAGGGTGAGTCGGTTCGAGTATACTAATCCAATTAGCATACCTAAAACGTGTGCTCCCACTAACCATTAGTGTTCGACAGGCACTCTCCATGTCAAAGAACACGTCATACAAGTCTTCACATAAACTTAACGCCCAGTCAAGTTTCATCGACTTGCGAACGATTAAGTATTTGAGCTATAACCTTTCCAGTGCCGACTCCCTTATCCAATAAGGAGTGGAACGTTTTGCTCTCAAACACACGGACTAGTTTCTATATGTTTATTTACGAGTTAGGAATGCCAGTAACTACCAGTAAATAAAGAAACATTCATTTGCCTTATATAATTGGTTTACATAATTAAAAGTACAATGCCCTCACTCAACAACCTCTGAGTGGCATTCGAGGGCATACTCCTAACAATCTCCCACTTGCACTCAATGCCACACACTATGGTATCTAATACCCATATTCTCTAGATGACGCTCCAAGCTAGTCTGAGAAAGTGGCTTGGTCAGTGGATCGGCGACGTTGTCGGCCGAGTCTACTCTGTGCAGTACAATGTATCCCTTGCGAACAAATTCTCTTACGAGATGATACTTCCTCTCAATATGTTTGGTGCTGTTGTGAAACCTCGGCTCTTGGCCTGCGCTACTGACTCCGTCGTTGTCGCAGATAGCGAACAGCAAACAAGACATGGTATCATTTGAAGTTCTCCCAGAAACTTCTTAATCCGTAACCCTTCCTTGGAAGCCTCCGAGGCCGCTTGATACTCGGCTGACAGTGGAATCGCAATCGCGCTTTGCTTGGCACTACGCCAAGATACTGCTCCTCCATTAAGAGTAAATATATAGCCAGAAGTGGACATCGAGTCGTCCTTCAGTCCTTGGAAGTCCGAATCAGTGAATCCCACCACATCTAAATCTCCACCGCCATACATAAGAACCATATCTCTCGTTCTTCTCAAGTACTTGAGAACGTTCTTTACAGCAGTCCAATGTTCCCTACCTGGGTTTGCCTGAAACCTACTCACCACGCTTACAGCATGCGCGATGTCAGGTCTTGTACACAACATAGCATACATAAGGCTACCCACGGCCGAAGCATATGGTATATTACTCATTTCCTTGCGTTGTTCCTCACTTTGAGGACACATCTTCAAGGTGAGTTTTATTCCATGTTGCATCGGTAGGAACCCTCTTTTAGAATCATCCATCTTAAATCGCTTTAAGATCTTATCTATATAGAGGGCTTGGGAAAGGCCTATTGTTCTCTTCGATCTATCCCGGTAGAGCCGAATACCAAGAATATAGGTTGCTTCTCCCAAGTCTTTCATGGAGAAATTACTCGAAAGCCAAGCTTTCACGTAATCGAGCATTCCCACATCATTTCCTATTAGTAGAATGTCATCTACATATAGTACTAAGAATGCGATCTTGCTCCCACTAACCTTCTTGTATACACAAGGTTCCTCTTCATTTTGCACGAAGTCAAACTCTTTGACCGCCTCGTCAAAACGAAGGTTCCAACTACGCGACGCTTGCTTCAGTCCATAAATGGAACGCTGAAGCTTGCAAACTTTCTGAATATCGACTTCGGACACAAAGCCTTTAGGCTGCTCCATATAGATTTCCTCCTCGAGGAATCCATTAAGGAAAGCCGTCTTTACGTCCATTTGCCATATCTCATAATTGTGGTAGGCAGCTATAGCAAGCATCATGCGAATAGACTTGATCATGGCTACGGGCGAGAAGGTATCGTGGTAATCGATCCCTTCCTTTTGGGTATAACCCTTTGCCACAAGCCTGGCCTTATAGGCGTCAACCTTGCCATCACCATCAGTCTTTCTCTTGTAGATCCACTTATTCCCAATGGGCACTATGCCCTTGGGGCGGTCTACTAGAGTCCAGACCTGATTTACATGCATCGAGTCTATCTCAGCTTCACGCCATTTCGCGGAGTCTACATCCACCATCGCTTGGTCATAGGTCGTCGGGTCGGTCTCTTGGCTATCACTTGGAACCTCATGGAGACCCAGCTCCTCCAAGTGCACAAGCCCATACCTCTCAGGTAAATGAGACACCCTACTAGACCTACGAGGTGGTTGTACTTGTGTTTCAGAAAGTTCGGTTCCAGTTTCTTGCACAGGTGTCTCTCGAGGAGTTTCATTGTATTCTTCTAAAGAAATACTTCTACCTGCTCCGCCTTCCTGAATGAACTCATCTTCCAGGACGTGTGCTTGTAAAGCAACAATGATCCTTCGATCTTCGGGCATGTAGAATAGATATCCCATCGTCCCAGACGGGAATCCAATGAAACGTCCCTTCGCAGACCTAGCTTCCAACTTTTCCACCTTAGTCTTCTTAACATAAGCGGGACATCCCCAAATCCTAATATGATTAAGACTTGGTTTCCTTCCTTCCCACATCTCATGTGGAGTTTTAGGAACGGATTTGGAAGGACATCTGTTCAAGATATATGCGGCAATCAGTGCATACCCCCACAGGTAAATCGGCAAGTCAGTATAGCCTAGCATGGAACGGACCATGTTCAACAGGGTCCGGTTCCTTCTTTCTGACACACCATTTAACTGAGGAGTACCTGGAGGTGTTAGTTGTGAAACTATTCCATGTTCCTTAAGGAACTCGTCAAACTCCGTACTCATATACTCGCCACCTCGGTCCGACCAAGTGCTTTGATATGATTACCGGTTTGTTTCTCGACTAGGCCTTGAATTCTGGAATTTCTCAAAGGCCTTGGATTTATGTTTCATTAGGTATACATAACCATACCTAGTATGATCATCTCAAATGTAATGAAATATTGATATCCGTCACGTCCGCTTCCAAAGCACCACAAACGTCGGTATGGATTAATCCTAGTTTTTCATGCTCTTTCAAAAGTCCTGTGAAGGGGACTTAGTCATTTTGCCTTTAAGGCAAGATTCACAAGTAGGAAAGGGATCCGATCCCAATGGACCCATAAGTCCATCTTTTCCATCTTGTAAACCTTGGTCCGACCAACATGACCAAGTCTAAGATGCCATTTCAAAACTTGGTTGGTTTCATCCCTACCACGTTTTCTAGTCATAGTATTCACAACTACTTTGTTCTTGAGATTTAGATGATACAATCCATTCAACAATGTAGCAAGACCCACTAGTTTATTTCTAAAATAAATTTTGCAGAACCATCACCAATGAAAAATGAAAAGCCTTTTCGGTCCATGACCGGAATGGATACAATGTTTTTGTGCCCCTTAGGCAAAACAAGTACATCTTCTAAAGTCAAAACAAAACCGGATTCTAAACCCAAAAGAAGTGATCCTATGTCGGTCGCCTCGACACTATGCCCGCTTCCGACTGTGATCATAACTTCTCCAGATCCAAGCTTCCTACTTTGTTCCAGATCCTGATTCACGGTACAAATATGAGAACTAGCACCAGAATCCAAAGATCCGGAAGTAGAAAATACAAGAGCGTAACAATTTGTTTCCAAAACTAAAAGTTCTGTACCTGAAGTGCCATGAAGAATCGGACAGTCTCTAGCCCAGTGGCCCAACTCACCGCACTTGAGACAAGCATCCTTCTTCTTCTTGTTCTCTGGAACCATCGGGGCCTTGCCCTTTCCCTTAAGGTCCTTAGCTTGTGGTCCAGTCCGCTTCTTGGTCTTTTTCTTCTTATTCTTAGACTTCCGAAGTCCAGAAGAAATCACAAGTGCAGACTCCTTCATCCGCGGAGTCTTCATCTGAGAGTGAGCGGTCTCTAGTTTGTTGATTAGCCCAGCTATGTTACATGCTATTTCGTGGCTGTTGATGTTCATATCAAACTGTGAGAAGGTATCAGGGAGAGACTGTAGGATAAGGTCAGTTTGGAGAGAAGCATCCATTTTAAAATCAAGAGCCTCCAATCTCTTGATCATGGATATCATTTTGAGGACGTGTTCCCCAACCTTCTCACCTTCCTTCATCCTAGCACCGAACAGTTGCTTGGATATCTCATATCTAGCGATTCACTGTGCTCACCATAAAGCTCGGTTAAGTGAGATAGAATCGCCTAGCGAAGTCATTTTCTCATGAGCTCTCTGAAGCTCATTAGACATGGAAGCCATCATATAAGCACGGACTTTCACGTCATCCTTAACCCACTTTTCGTGGTTTTCAATCTCTTCCTGATTGGCTCGGGTCCGCACAGAGGCGCCGAATGTCCGTCTCCAAGACATATCCCAGTGCCTCTATACGAGGACAATCATCGATTGGAGCCAATCCACAAAGTTAGGTCCCATTAAGGTGTTCTTTTGAGTAGAATTGCGAGTGGATTCATTGTCATATTGAGATTTGTCGCATTAAGTATAACAGTTAATTAGTGACTCATTCAATTATGTTCGAGTATAGAATTTAAGGTCTTTTCTATTCTTGTTACCCGGCTCCCACTATTTTTATCGGAATAACACACCCCCATGTGATATCCTAAGTATCGTCGCTCTACTTCATAGTGGTGATCGAGTTCTTTATAAATCTTAATAGAGGGCAACCGAATGTGTTTCTAGTCTGTTAATTTTCATAAAGTGGTGTCCAACACCAACCCATCTAATGGATGATTCGATCTTCTTTTTCCCCTTGTTCACCCCTCAACCTATACGATTTCTATGGTTCGTGAACAAGTTAAGTTTATACCATCGACGCAAATCGGTTTCACAATTGAATCTTATCCGCAACCTATCGTGTTTCTAGGGATAAAATTTGCTCCAACCGAAGGCATCCAATGCGCTCTCGGTAATTTATCCGTCCTCCCGAACGACTACCCCGATAACTCGGAAGCATAGCACATCCGGTTTGGATTTCAATTTCAAAACTCGATGGAGGGAAGGAAAACCTTGAAACCTTATAAACTTAATTATTTATAGTGGGAGAATTTTCGCGATTAACGTTACACTTTGCACATTAATCATATTAGCGCGTTTGAGGCATTCATACAATATGAAACAACCATTCACAACCTAGTTGCTACCAACATGAGGTTCATGGACCGTTCCTAGAAAACAAAAACTTCGTAATCTAATTACAAGTCTTCGTCTTGAATCTTCGTCTTCTCGAAATGGATCTTCCTCTGGTCTTCGTCATTACATATAAATTTTACATCGAAAATTGCATCCTAGATACAAACATTTCTAGTAAAATAAATAGGCTCAAAACGGCCTTTACAACCCAATCGAATAAAACGAACGATTCAAATCTAAGTCCACGAACCACATCCCCATTCAAAAAGCATTCATCCAATAAATACTATATAAATGGAAAGCATAGAGATACATTGATCCAATCAACAATACGAACCGATCCAATCGATTCACACAATCGGTAATTTGATAACGCTCAAAATAATTGATCGACCATAAATATTCCAATTAATCAAATTTCCCTTATAAAATGAAATACCATAAATCATTTTAATCATATTAAATCCAATTTAACATGCGGAGATTAATTTTCAAGAATACACGAAAAATCGAGGGGTGAAAACGGCCAAAGATGACCCTCGGCGGCCTAAGCGATCACGCTGGCTTGGCCGAGTCACACTCGGAAGAACTGCCAGACACGACCGAGTCCTAGGACACGGTCGGGTTGCTGGCTGACTTGGTAGATCGCCGGACACGGCCGTGTCATCCAGACACGGTCGAGTCACTTTCGCAGGACACGCCCGTGTCTCGACACGGCCGGGTCTCTGTGCGATGGCTCGCCACATCAGCTGACACGACCGTGTCACCCAGACACGGTCGAGTCATTCTCGCCAAAATACCCTTTTTGTCCAAAAAGTCGTCAAACTGACGATTCGGGCTAGATTTTCGACCGGATATCCAATATCAATATTTTACGACTTTCATATCTTCAATATAAATCATATTTCCCAGAAATTTAAGATTTATATTTAGACATAAACTTACGAAAAATACAATTATTACGAACGAAAAACATATACCACAATTATGACTAAAATGATTCCAAATCATTCACCATCTAATCGAGCATTCCAAATGCCAATATCGTATATACGATCGCAAGACCTACGCTCCAATACCACTGTTGGGATTCGGTGCCTAAAACGAAGGCCCAGCGGAAGCGGTAAAACGAAAATTAATTCGATCCGAATCCCTACGAGGATCGATCGAGCTACGTATATACGAATATATAAACGAAAAGCAAGAGTCATAAGAAACTAACCCTCGAAGTCCGTTGATTAAATGGAAACCTTCTCTTGAGCTATTCCCCAAGCTCTTGAACGATCCAACGCCGAAAGTACCGCGTCTCTACTTGCCACGCGCCGGAGAAACGACCGGAGCGACGATCACCTTGCTATCCTCCGAGGATACGGCTAGAGCTAAGTGATGAAGCTTCCAATATGAGATTATCACACTCTAAGTGTATAACTCACAACTCTCATTTATTTCTTGATTTTTCTCCAAGAATCACCAAGAACAAGTTGAAGAAGAAGATGAAGATAAGTGTTTGAACTCAAAGTCTCACTATCTCTCTCTCTCAATGTATCTCACGGTTGGCACAATGATCATTTTAGAGAGTGACAAGTCTTCTCTTCTTATTCAATTCCTTTCCACATGAGAACAACTCATGTTTTAACCCCACCTTGAAAAAGATATCAAATATCTATTCATTAAACACCTAATCAAGATTCCAATTGATTTAAAAATCAAAGTCTTGTCAAGGTGTGGGGAAGGGGGGCGGCTATGATGAAGAAATACGACGAGTTCGGTTCGTTTCGGACTCCCGTGAGTCCAAACAGATAAACTCCGATTCCGTTCCGATGTATTTATATCGATCAATTAATCCAATTAATTAATCATATCAAATACATAATAACATAATTAATTTCTCCAAGAAATAATTATATCCATGAATTAAATTAATCACCCAAAGGATATATTTAATTCATTAAGCCGTAAATCAATTTATCCGATAAATCGATTTAAATATCCAATGTCCCAAATTAGATATCCAATATCTAATATTCATAATGAGAGAATTAGATTAATTCATTCCGTCGTCAATCCTAATGCGCGACTCGGTAGGTCCGTCTCAGTCAGCAATGGGAGGAACCAAAGAGTAGTACCACCACCTAGCCAGTCTGGTGGCCTACACTGCACTTAATCGAGAACGAATGATTGGGATCATTCAAGAACCATTCGTAGTGAATACCGGTATACGTATAAACCCTTCTTTCAAATGTCCCGATCAAGTTATAGGGTCACGGTCGACCAAACCCTATCTCAGTACTTGACGATATGCATGCGTTAATGCAAATCGAGATCATCGAGTCGCCGTGTATCTAATACAACTAGCTCCAATGCTTTGGCCAAAGACTTATGATCTCATCTGCCAATAACCGCATAGGACATATAACCCGCTCACTAACGGGAGAAAGAATTCTATCTTGGTATTCGTAGGACTGCTACTTGCCCGTCAAGATGCACGTCGAGGTTGACCCCGCCTTCCGGTTTACAGGGTCGAACTACTCTAATGAAAATCTTGACGTCACAAGCACATCCCTACTAAATCCTCAAGTCTAAGGTTCACGAATACCTATCACAACCTTTCGATTCCGTCATTGACATCCGGAGTGAAATCCATGTGACGAATCGAGGGTGAGTCGGTTCGAGTATACTAATCCAATTAGCATACCTATAACGTGTGCTCCCACTAACCATTAGTGTTCGATGTGCACTCTCCATGTCAAAGAACACGTCATACAAGTCTTCACATAAACTTAACGCCTACCAAGTTTCATCGACTTGCGAACGATTAAGTATTTGAGCTATAACCTTTCCAGTGCCGACTCCCTTATCCAATAAGGAGTGGAACGTTTTGCTCTCAAATACACGGACTAGTTTCTATATGTTTATTTACGAGTTAGGAATGCCAGTAACTACCAGTAAATAAAGAAACATTCATTTACCTTATATAATTGGTTTACATAATTACAAGTACAATGCCCTCACTCAACAACCTCTGAGTGGCATTCGAGGGCATACTCCTAACACGCGATTGGTTGGTAGACCTAATCGTGGTGAGTTTATCTTAGGACGATGTAATTTTCGGTATTAGTTGGTTTAATCGTCTTGATATTATCCTCAGTGTTTGTTAGCTTTTGGTCGCTATCTTTCCGTCGTTGGTTGTCGAATGTGTGCTTCAGGGAAGTAATCCCCGTTGTTCCAGAAGAAGTATTATTTTGACGAAAGCAGAGAAATTCCACAATTGAACTATTCAATCATTCATTGTATCATTCTCATCGATTGGCCTTTCTAAGGCAATCGAGTTATTCAATCATTCCTTGTATCATTTCCATCGATTGGCCTTTCTAGGGCAATCGAGTTATTCAAACATTCATTGTATCATCTTCATCGATTGGCCTTTCTAAGGCAATCGAGTTGTTCAATCATTATTGGTATCTCTTTTTATCGATTAACCATTCTAGGGCAATCAAAATGTTCAATCATTCGTGTTATCATTGTCATCGATTGACGATGTATTTCCAGACGAGTTATATGGTTGCCTTCACATAGAGTAGCGGAATTCAGGAGTGAGTTGGAGCCGATATGTGCCCTTTATCGAAGGCACCGTATCGGATGGCCCCGACCAGAATGACGGAATTGAAGATTCAACTTGAGGAGTAGTTCGAGAAAGGTTATCTCCGACCGATTGCGTCCCCGTGAGGAGCACCAGTGTGATCTGTCAAGGAGAAGCATGGCTCGTCTCGTGTGTGTATTAATTACCAAGAGTTGAACAGGGTGATGATCAAGAGTAGTATCACTTACCCCGTATTGATGATCTTTTAGATCAACTTCAGGGAGCCTCAGTGTTTTCCAGGATCGACTTAAGATCTGGATATCACCAGTTGCGGATTCGAGAGTCGGATATCGCGAGGACAGCGTTTCGTACACGCTATGGTCATTATGAGTTCGTAGTTATGCCGTTCGGGCTAACTATTGCACCTGCGGTATTCATGGAGTTAATGAATCGGGTTTTCATCGACTTTTTGGATCAGTTTGTTGTTGTCTTCATCGACGACATTTTGATTTATTCTCGTAGCCGAGAGGAACACGAGGTTCATCTTCATCAGGTTCTCGACGTGTTGATACGAGAGCAACTTTATGGAAAGTTTTCCAAATGTGAGTTCTGGAGGTCCGAAGTGACTTTCTCGGGCATGTATTTTCATCTGACAGAGTTCGTGTCGACCCTCAGAAGACGGAGACTATCCGAGATTGGCAACCTCCGAAAGATATTAAGTAAATCCGATGTTTCCTCGGATTAGCTGGTTAATTATCCAACCCACGGCCGGAGCTAGCAACCGTGGTTTTCGCGTTGGAAATTTGGCATCGTTACCTTTATGGCATCACCTGTCAGATCTTCACCAATCACAAGAGTTGAAGTATATATTTACTCACAAGGAGTTAAATATGCGACAGAGGCGGTGGTTGGAACTAATCAAAGATTTTGATATCGAGATCCTTTACCACCCGGGCAAGGCGAACGTTGTCGCCGACGCCTTGAGTCGTAAGTCCGTTCAGGAGCAGATGCTTGCTCGTTTAACAGTTTAGAAGGAGTTTCAGCAGGAATTCCTTAGACCCGAGATCGAGGTCTGGCTTCAGCGAGTTCAGGGACAACTTTGTATGTTAGAGATTTCATCGTCACTTGAGGAGGTAATCGGAGAGAATCGAGTTCGACCCTTCATTGTTGCGCATCCGTGAAGATGTGGCTCGGGGAAAGCCTCGGATTCGTGGTCCACGAGGATGGACTTTTGAGGTTTAAGAACCGGTTGTGCGTACGCGAATGACGAGTTGAAAAACTCTATTTTGAGAGAAGCTCATGCTACCCCTTATTCGTTTCATCCGGTCCAGTAAGATGTACAAGGACTTGAAACAAAATTACCGGTGGAGTAATATGAAGCGAGAAGTCGCAGAATTTGTTTCGAGATGCTTAACTCATTAACAAGTTAAGATTGAACATCGGCCGTGGGTATGCTGAAACCTCTCCCTATTCCGGAGTGGAAGTGGGAAGACATTTCTATGGAATTCATCACGAATTGCCGACGAGTCGTCGTGGCATGAATACGATCTGAGCGATCGCGGACTGCTTTACTAATTTAGCTCATTTCCTTGAAATCAAGGATATGTGGAGTCCCAAGAGACTGGCCCAGTTGTTCATCAAGGAGATAGTGAGACTTCACGGTGCCCCTTAGAGTATCGTTTCTGATCGTGACGGGTGATTTGTATCTCATGTTGGAAATCAGTTCATCGTGATATGGGAACTCAGCTTAATCTCAATATTGCCTTTCATCCTCAGTCTGACGGACAATCAGAGAGAACTATTCAGACATTAGAGGACATGTTGAGGGCATGCGTCCTCGATTGGAAGAACGATTGGGAAGCCCAACTACCACTGATCGAGTTCACGTATAATAATAGTTGGCATGCCTCCATTAAGATGGCACCTTACGAGGCCTTGTACGGTCGTCGTTGTCGATCTCCTTTGTGATGGGATGACTTGTCAGAATCAATCGGCACCGAGCCCGATATGCTTATAGCCGCCCGGGAGAAGGTAGCTTTGATCAAGAGTCGTATGTCGATGACTTCGTAGTCGGTAAATCATATGCAGATAATAGTCGTCGACCACTAGAGTTCGAGACGGGTGACCATGTTTTGGTCAAGGTATCCCCGAGTCGAGGTAATTTCCGTTTCGGAAAACGGGGGAAGTTGAGTCCGAGATTCATTGGACCGTTTGAAATTTTGGATCGAGTAGGCGAGTTAGCTTATCGATTGGCTTTACCTCCGGCTTTGACCCGAATTCATAATGTGTTTCATGTCTCTCAGTTGCGGAAGTTTGTTGCCGACCCGAGTCACATACTTCAGTTCGACGAAATCGAGATCGCAGATGATCATTATATGAGGAGCGTCCCATACGAGTGTTCGAGCGGCAAATCAAACAGTTGAGGAATAAGGCGATTCCTTTGGTCAAGATTCAGTGGTCTAGACACGGAGTCGAAGAGGATACTTGGGAAACCGAGGATAGTATGCGGGAGAATTATCCCGAGTTGTTTGACCCATAGTTTCGGGGACGAAACTCTTTTAAGGGGGTGTATGTAATACCCGGTTGTAATTCAGTCATTATCATTCAGTAATTTCATTCGGTGATTGTCACTCAGTGTATTTTCACTCATTTATAATCATTCATCAATCATATTCATTCACCGTGTTCACCGTTCGGAAAAACTTCGAGTTGTGTATCGTTATTGTCCATTGTTTCAACTTTCCACATATGAGTTCGACTTTGTTAGATCACCATTAATTTTTGGTAACTCCAAAAATTCTGAATCTTTGCAATATTATAGAGCATCGAGTTATCTTTCCAATGGTTCAAACGGTGAGTCAATCGGAGTCCGGACGAGAGAGTTATGGTCGTTTTAGCTCACCCGCTCATTTTTCAGTTATTGGCCGATCACTGCCGACCGAACTCGGCCGTGTCGTCCGACACGGCCCGTGCCGTACTCGTCCGGAAATGCAAGTCTCGCCCACAGGACTCGACCGTGTCGCCCAGCACGACCGAGTCGAACTCCTCCGGATAAGCCGAATCGACGCCTTACGCCCGACCGTGTTCGTGATACGGCCGAGTCATGCCGAAGTCGCCGGACGGGTCACTATCGGAAGGCCCTCCGCCGCGACGCGGCCGTGTCAAGCAGACACGGTCGAGTCCTGCCGGGCTAGTTGCGCGCGCGACCGTGCCGATCGGCACGGGCCGTGTCCGACAGGCGATCAACCCCTATAAATTCGTTTTTGAGCATTTCACCATTCCTTCCATTTTTTCCACCTTCATACGAGAGAGAGAGGCTTGAGGGAGAAAATTCTCTTCACCTATCACTTGAGTGTGGTTTTAATCATTTTCATTCGGTTGTGAAGCTTGGATACTCGATTAAACTCGTGTTCTTCGGATCGAAGTGGTTGGATCTTCAAGAGGTAATTCCTTCAACACCTTGGACTTCGATTTTGTGTTGAGATATGATGTTTTGGACGTTATAATCATGTTATATGAAGGGATATGTATATGATTATGAGTTTGTATAAGGATTCATTGGATTATTGAGGGATTATTCAAGAACACTTTGAATATCGAGTTGGATTTGGGGATTTTCGACTAATTGTTGTTATAATCACGTTTTTGGATATTCATAACGGATTATTGATCGTATTGGAGATGTTTTGTTGGTTTGAAACACTTATTGGGGATTTGAGGTTGGTATTGTTGAGGTTTAGTTGTAATCAATCGAAGTTGGCCTCAAAGTGTTCGATATAATGCCCCAATGAATTTAGTTTAATCGTATCGACGTTTTGAGTTCGTTATATTCGTGTTTGATTCGTATATTGAACGGGTTTTTGGATATTGTATAATTCAAGGTTGTTCGAGCGACCGATATCTCAATTAGGACGTTGTTCGTGGAAGGATAATTGTCACCGGTATTGTGTAAGTTAATTCTTACTCGGTTAAAAGGATATTCATCCCTTTTGTTGTTGTTCATTCATAATCATAACTCATTCATCATTGTATAAACCGTATCAAAACTTGTTATTGTCAATTAATCACTTCAGTCATAAGGAACGACGGTTCCAATCATTTCATTGAGCTGTCATTTACTTCACTATCATTCCATCTCGGTGAGTCATTATTCATTTTCGATGTCACTTTTGTTATTTCGTGGCATTCCGGGTCATACTGGCGTGCCGGTTGGTATGTGTAGGATTTTCATGTCGGGCAAATGTATGTCTTGTGTGGGTTGTTTGCCTCACATCGATCGCACACGAGACGATTACTTCGTGAGACTGATTAGGCACAAGACCACGCGTGTATTCGATCGATACTCGTTGGTGGCTTGTGCTCGGACACATTTCCATCCCGGGCGTAGTGTGGCGCCACCCTTTGAGCCGTACTGTTGGTTGATTCATATATCATGTTTGATTGCGTATGTTTCGACAGTATATTTCATAATTTCAGATATAATCATGATTGTGTATTTTCAACCCTTAAGGATTGTTGTTCTTTGTAACTGACCCTTTGGGGATTTTGTTTTTCGTGTCTTGGCAAGGCAAAAGTACGGGAGAACACGCAGACGTCAAGGAGTCCTGTGATACCGGTAGGGGCCCCGATCTTTCAGTTATTCATGTTATTGTCCTTTATTTTCCGCTGCAGACTTTCATTTGAATACTCCGTTTCATTCAGTGTTGTGTATTTTATCTTCATATAAAATACACTAGTATTCGGTATTGTCCTGGTATGTTGTAACTAAACTCCTCATCGGAGTAATTATTGTTGTAATGTAGTTCGGTACTACATTTATCTTGTGTAATTCATTCATTTTCATTTGCCTGGTGGGTCCCAGTTGGGAATCTACGGCACTGTAATATCCGCCTAGTTTGGGGTGTTACAATGGGTGGTGTTGGTGAGAGAGAGAGAGGACCATGAAGGGAGAGAGAGATGCGAGAGGAGAGGGAGAGGGGGAGCAGGTGGAAAGGAGAAAAGAAAAAAATGAAAGGAAGAGAGAGAGTGAGGAAAGACGTGAGGAAATTTCTCGTGAAATCACATCATATACATATACATATATACAATATATTATATATAAATGGATAGTTTGGCTTATCCGACCCGATAGGGTTCGATTATAAATTAACCGAGTAAAAACGAATCAATCTGAGATTCATTATTCCGTCCCTTGGTTCGATTATCCAATTAATTCATACTGCATCTGATAACATCAACCATAAATAACTTGCCAACACTTTGGTCTAATATCTCCGCCACGTTCTTAATTAGGCAGCTAATTAAATTAAAAATAGAAGTCAAAATAAAAAAAAATGCCGCCAAAATTAATTTAAATTTCCTGGATATTACATTATTGGCTCTGTGGGCACAATTTAAGGATGAACTAGAACGCTATTGTCATGAAAAATTAGTCTCAAAAGGTCCAGTTTGTAAGTCTGTTCTGTCAAAGTTGGTATAAGGCAAATAACAAAATAATGCGAGTTGATGAATATTATTTTCCAATATTTAAATTTCTCAGCTGCCGATCGATAACGTCATTTTCATTAAAAAATATAATATAATATCTTTTGTTTTCTTCTGCAATTTTGTCAAAACAAAAATAGTAAAAGTAGTGACCTATCTGCTGCTCATTTTTCAATAAAATAGTGAAGTCATTTGTCTTCTAGTAAAAAGTTTGTTCTTTAAATTTAGAATCCACAAATCAGAAACTATATATCTCATAAAAGTATTTTGAAAATCTAGTATAGAGAGATGGAATTCTCAGAATCCTTATATAGATCTCATCCAATCAAAACCTTATGTATTTTAGGTGGATCCAAACTGATATGTCATATCCAGCATATAGATATGGCATATAAATTAGTAAAAGAATTAGAAAAGTAGAAAATCGATATATTTTATGGTGGTAGTAATTGTAATACCCGAGATTTCTGATATGTATTTGGAACTTGTGATATTGTAATTGTTGCACTTTGATCTGAGTATTATTCTCCGTATTTCATTATCTGGTGTAGTTGAGCGTATGATTTCATGAATGTGATTTATAAATTGTGTTTCTGCGCTTGTAGCGTACGCTATCATCTAAGTGTAGCGTACGCTAACTTGGATTCATAGCGCATGCTACGAAGGAACCTTAGCGCATGCTATATGTGGTCAATATGATTGAGACGTGTGGTAGGTGAGATCAGGCCGGGGATCTTGGTCGGATTGTGTCGGGATGAACCTGGACGGCTTTCGGGAAAAAGCCAAGTCAACGCGTTAGCGCACGCTACTCACATGAGGGTAGCGCACGCTAAAGTCTGAGTACAGTGAAATCAGTAACGTTTCAAATAGCCGTTAGAGCACGCTATGAATATGGACTAGCGCGCGCTAATAACCATTTTCTATATATAGGACAACATCCTTTTTCATATTTTCAGATTTTTCACTCCCCCATTCGAATTCTTGAACTTAGAAAGACACTCTCTTAATCCTAAACACTTCTTGCCGGCATCCTAGCTCGTGTTAAATATTGTAGATCATGGGAGGATTGGTGTTCAAACCTTCGGCGTTGGATTGCTTCGAATTTCCTCCTTGTTCTTCACTACTTTGAGATAGGTGATTCTTCACCAATATTAGTAGTATTCTGAAGGACGTTTGATCATGTTTATCTAGTCAGTTAAATTCGTTAATAGTCGATCATCATGTGTTAGAAAGATATTTTGACGTTTCGGCACTTATTCATCGTATGATCCATTGAACCCTTTTAGTATGTGGACTCCTAAGCATATTTTGTATCTTCAAAACCGATCATGTCCAGTGTATGGAGATTACCTAGTTCTTATGTTTTGCGTAAGGGATCATATGTTTTGGGACTTGGAATGAATTGAACTTAGGATATTTTCTTGAAGATCAAGATGAATTATGGTGTAATAATGATGATACGTATCCTTGTGTCTCGTAGTCATTTAATCCATAAAGATCTTTCATAAACCGTATGAGCATGATATGCACGGAGTTGGCATGTATTAACACTGAGGATTTCATGAGTTTTCATCACCTTTAGCTCAAGTTCTATCCAGTAGTGACTGCCATGCACGATTAGCGCACGCTAAGATGTATATATTAACGTGCGCTATCGGGAATGAGTAACGTGCGCTACGTTGGATACGTAACGTACGTTATATCATCGTGCGCAATGGGCCGCTCGTTCGAGAAGATCACAAGATAATACGGCTAGCGCACGCTAAACCCGGTCATTTGCGACGTTAATGGCGGAGCTTAGCGACGTTACGAGAGTACGAGCGCGCTAAGTTGTTCGAGCGTAATTCATTTTTAGAGATTGCGCCGTAAACCGGATTGTTAGACGCTCGCATTTAATTGAGAGGAATTATTTATTATTTCTTAGGTCCGAGCCTTTCATAGGGGACGATCGAGGGGCGGTGACATACGGACGCGTGTCATTTGTTGGAGTATTTCCATTCTTGCCATTTTCGAGGCAAGTATCATATGTTGAGTTTGATTTATATTGGAACCTTGATCATGCTTATGGTTTTGATCATGTTGTCAAATATGAGATGTATTTCTGTAATTTCTCGTGGTATTCGTTGTTAATTGTTCGTATTGATGAACATATTAAAATGCATATATGTATGCATAATTGATTGGTTTATGGTATAAATGATCCGAGGGGATCATGAGGATCTATGCTGAGGGCGCTGGATCGAATGTCCACCATGCGTTGGTCCGACGGGATCATCATGGGGATCTATGCTGAGGGCGCTGGATCGCTGGACGGGTTTTCCACCATGCGTTGGTCCGACGGGATCATCATGGGGATCTATACCAAGGGCGCTGGATCGCTGGATTACCCTGTATTGTGTTGATGGAATCGTGAGGATTCGCATCGTTGGATTCCGATGACGGAAGTCCGTTTTGCATGTTTTATGATGCACTGATGATTTATGTATTATGATACTTGTACTAGCATTGTTTTGCTAACCCCTTCAGGGGTGGACATTGTTTTGATGTTCAGGTAGCCGAGGAGGGGGGAAGCAACCACAGTACCGACAGGACGATGAAATAGCTCAATGATGTGGTTGATGTTTATTGTTATTGTGATTTGTCTTCTTGGTTCATTTAGTACTCGAGTACGTCTGTTTTAATAATGTCATTTCGATATGGTTGTATAAGTTAACTCATTGGATCAGTTGAACCAAATCTGTATTTTGAACTTCAGTTGTGCGATTGGATTATATTTACATTTCTTTTAAATTAGCCTTGTAAATCCTTACTTAAAGGGTTTACGGCGCTGTAATTATTCCGAATATCTCGGGGTGTTACAAAATATGGTATCGGAGCTAAGATTCATGGATATCTTGGCAGTCGGATTAGTTGGGTCTGTTTACGTTATTTGATTATTGGTCGTTTTTAACATCACTGCTGAGCCAGCATCGTCGTGCGGACCGTGGTTGTAAGTTTCCTAATCTCAAATACTACCGTTTTATTTAATTCATGTTTTGTGAACATTGATGGACGTACTTTTAGAAAGTTTGCCCTGGATATTGAGTATTTGTGTTTACAGTATGTTGAGAGGAGGTCGTGGACGTGGACGCGGTCGTGGACGCGGATGTAGAAATGCGAGACAAGAAGATTCGGTGTCTACCCCAGAAATAACCGCTAGCCGAACGGATTCCCATTCCGGGGGACAACAGGGATCAGCAAATAATAATGCAAATCCTAACGTGCCGGGAGTACTTCAGCCGGTGGTTGCTCAGATAAACCAGTTTGCTCAAGTTGTGGATCGCATGCAGACGGCAATGGGACAGCAGCATAACGTGGATAATCGGGGAGATAAATGGATTACCGAGGTGATCAAATTGCATCCTCCGAAATTTGACGGTTCGGCTGAGACGCTTTCTTGGGATCACTGGCTGAAGGAATTAGAGAAGATTTTTGCGGGGATTAACTGTCCTAACGATAGAAAGGTTCCGGTCGCCCAATATCTTCTGACAGGAGAGGCTTTCGACTGGTGGGAGGCCATTCGACTGGAGGAGCATAATGTTGACTGGACGGAATTCAAATTAATGGTGGAAGCGCAGTATTGTCCTCGCCCAGTTAGAGAGGCCCGAGTCCGGGAGTTTTTCTCACCACAAAATTCAGAAGCATCTGTGACGGATGTGATTAAGACTTTTAATCACCAGCTGACTTATGTGCGTCACTTGGTCAGAACCGAGGCGGAGAGGATTTTTCATTTCGACATGCAAATGAAGCCGAAAATTCAGCAATATATGTCCAGATTTGATTGTACCACTTTGCGACAGTATCAGGACAAGGCGCTGGCCTATGATATGAAAGAGGCGGCATTAGAGAAATCAACCGAAGCAAAGAAGCAGAAAGTGGCTGGCAACTTCACGGAGAATAAGAGTAGTGGGCCTCGCAGGGGCCAGTCCTCTTTTCATTCATCCAGGAGGCCTCCGCATCCTTCTCGAGGAGGAAAGAAGTTCCGGGCAGCACAAACCGTTTCAGATGCAGGGAAGAAATGTTATAACTGTGGCAAAGCGGGGCATGTTCGATGTGGATCTTTGCGCTGCTATGACTTTATTTAGTGTGGACAGAAGGGCATCGCGCAACATTTTGTGGGAATGCGACTAGATCTTTGGTACTCGCATTCTGTCTGTTCAAGGACACTAGTGTAAACCAGACGCAGCAGAGCGTTTCCCGCAGCAGAATGTTGGGAAAAGAGAGGCATCCAGCGCTGGGTCCGTTCCTCCGCGTATTTACGAGATGAAGAAGGATGATCAGAACACAGCTGTTGCATCAGGTACGATTCAAATCCTTTTGCAACCAGTTAGTGTCTTGTTCGATTCGGGAGCTACGCATTCTTTTATATCTTTGAACTGTGTTAATCGTTTGAAAATCTCGTGCTTGTATAATTGTGAACCTTATGTTGTGGATTACCGAGCGGAAAGAAAATTATGGGAACCCTAGAAGCTAGAGATTTTCCCGTGTCTATAGAAGGGAGAGATTGGCTATCGAATCTTATTGTAGTTGACATCTACGGTGACGATTTAATTCTCGGAGACGATTGGATCAACTGTTATGGAGCTATTCTGAAATACCGAAAGAGAGTCATTTCTATCATTGCTGATGACGGATCTGAACACTTTTTCCGAGGATGGAGATCGGGAAGCTCGGGAAAATTGATCAAAGCAATGAAAGCCGTGAAATTACTGAAGCAAGGATGTCATGGACTTTGGTGCTATGCCATGAGGAAAGAGGAAGGAGTGGAGCTCTCATCTATTCCAGTTGTGAATGAATTCTCCGATGTATTTCCTGACGAACTACCTGGGTTACCTCCTCAGAGAGAGATGGAATTCACTATCGAATTAGAGCCTGGAGCCGCTCCTATTTCCAGAGCACCATACCGCATGGCGCAAACCGAGATGTATGAGTTAAAAAAGCAATTAGAGGAATTATTATAGAAGGGTTATATTCAACCTAGCGTTTCTCCTTGGGGAGCGCCCGTTCTCTTTGTCCGGAAGAAAGACGGATCCCTCCGACTGTGTATTGATTACAGGGAGCTCAACAAGATGACGATCAAGAATAAGTATCCTATACCTCGGATCGACGACTTGTTTGATCAACTGCAAGGAGCGAGGGTATTCTCGAAGATTGACTTGCGATCAGGATACCATCAGTTGAGAATTAAGGAATCGGATATACCTAAGTCTGCTTTCAGGTCCCGGTACGGGCATTATGAATTTGTAGTGATGCCCTTTGGACTTACAAATGCTCCTGTGGTATTCATGCAATTGATGAATCGGGTATTCTTAGAATACTTGGATAAATTTGTGGTCGTCTTCATTGATGACATCTTGATATATTCGAAGGACGCAGAGGAGCATGCCGAACATTTGCGTGTGGTTTTGAACACCTTGAGGAAGGAACAGCTGTATGCAAAGCTTTCAAAATGTGAGTTATGGCTTAGGGAAGTAACTTTCCTTGGGCATGTGATATCAGCTGACGGAGTTCAGGTGGACCCGAAGAAAGTCAAAGCAATCTTGGAATGGGAAGTTCCTAATAACGTGAAAGAAGTCCGGAGTTTCCTAGGACTTGCTGGATATTATCGCCGCTTTGTAGAGGGATTTTCTAAAATTGCTCGTCCGCTCACTCAGCTGTTACAGAAAACTCAAAAGTTTACGTGGGATGAGAAATGCAAGACTGGTTTTGATGAACTTAAGAAGAGACTGACGACAGCACCTATATTAGCGTTACCAGATGGGACTGATGGATTCATGGTATACAGCGACGCTTCAAATCAGGGTCTAGGATGTGTATTGATGCAAAAGGATAAGGTGATTGCCTATGCTTCTCGGCAACTGAAACCGTACGAGGTTAATTACCCGACTCATGATCTGGAGCTAGCAGCTGTAGTCTTTGCATTGAAAATTTGGAGACATTATTTGTACGGCACTCATTGTCAGATCTTTACAGATCATAAGAGCCTCAAGTATATTTTCACCGTAAAGAATTAAACATGAGGCAGAGAAGGTGGCTGGAATTGATCAAGGATTACGACTTGGAGATTCTCTACCATCCGGGTAAAGCAAACGTAGTAGCCGATGCTTTGAGCCGTAAACCTGTTTCTCTTCGAGTGTTGGAAGCACTTACATCCCAAACCAGCATTCAGCGGGAACTGATCCGTGAAGGGATTGAAGTATGGGCACCAAGAATCCAAGGGCAACTATATGTGATGGAACTGACTTCATCACTAGTCGAGGAGATCAAATCTAAGCAGTTAAACGATTCTCTGATCCTTCGGTTATGTGACGAAGTAAAGAAAGGAAAAGCCCCAGGATTCGTGATACAAGATGATGGAGTTCTGAGATTTCAGAGTTGACTTTGCGTTCCCAATGATGATGATTTGAGATGGGCAATTCTGAAAGAAGCTCATAGTGCACCTTATTCTATCCACCCGGGTAGCAGTAAGATGTATAAGGATCTTAAACAAAACTTCTGGTGGGGGAATATAAAGAAGGACGTAGCAGAGTACGTTTCGAAGTGTTTGACTTGTCAGCAGGTTAAGATTGAACATCAGTGACCTGCTGGAATGTTAAAGCCGCTTTCGATCCCTGAGTGGAAGTGGGAGGATATCTCGATGGATTTCATCACCAGTATGCCAAGGACTAGAACGGGAATGAACATGATTTGGGTTATAGTTGATCGACTAACCAAGTCGGCTCATTTCCTAGGAATTAAAGATACATGGGGACCCGAGAGATTGGCGCGAGTATTTATTGCGGAGATAGTCAGATTGCATGGGACGCCGAAGACCATTATTTCGGATCGAGATGGTCGCTTCGTGTCGCACTTCTGGAAGGCAGTTCACAGGGCTTTGGGGACTGAGCTCAACTTTAGCACGGCTTATCATCCCCAAACAGACGCCAGTCGGTCGAAAGGACTATACAAACGATGAAGACATGCTTAGAGCTTGTGCTTTGGATTGGTCAACCGATTGGGAAGTTCATTTGCCATTGATTGAATTCACCTACAATAATAGTTGGCATGCTTATATTAAGATGGCACCATTCAAGCTCAGACGAGAAGATGCGATCACCCCCTGTCTTTGGGATGATTCTTCGGATTTGATCGGGACGGAACCGGAATTGATAGTTCAGACTCAAGAGAAGATAGCTTTGATTCGAGAGAGACTGTTGACTGCCCAAAGTCGACAGAAGTCTTATGCAGATGTACGTCGTCGCCCTCTAGAGTTCGACGCTGGGGACCATGTACTATTGAAGGTGTCTCCTACGCGAGGGATTTTCCGTTTTGGGAGGAAAGGTAAGCTAAGTACAAGATATATCGGGCCATTTGAGGTCCTAGAGAGAGTTGGGGATTTAGCATACAGGTTGGCCTTACCGCCATCGCTGAGTCACGTTCACAATGTGTTTCACGTATCCCAAATGCGGAAGTAAGTACCGGACCCCAGTCACGTCATTGATTTCGACGAGATCGAGATAGCTAATGACGGTACCTTCGAAGAGAAACCAATCAAGATACTTGAAAGTGGGATCAAACAATTGAGGAATAAACCAATACACTTGGTTAAAGTACAATGGTCACGACACGGAGTTGAAGAGGCCACTTGGGAAACGGAGGACAGTATGAAGACTAGATATCCGGAGTTGTTTTCATCTTAAGTTTCGGGACGAAACTTCTTTTTAGGGAGGAAGGATGTAATACCCGAGATTTCTGATATGTATTTGGAACTTGTGATATTGTAATTGTTGCACTTTGATCTGAGTATTATTCTCCGTATTTCATTATCCGGTGTAGTTGAGCGTATGATTTCATGAATGTGATTTATAAATTGTGTTTCTGTGCTTGTAGCGCACGCTATCATCTAAGTGTAGCGTGCGCTAACTTGGGTTCATAGCGCACGCTACGAAGGAACCTTAGCGCACGCTATACGTGGTCAATATGATTGAGACGTGTGGTAGGTGAGATCAGGCCGGGGATCTTGGTCGGATTGTGTCGGGATGAACCTGGACGGCTTTCGGGAAAAAGCCAAGTCAACGCGTTAGCGCACGCTACTCGCATGAGGGTAGCGCACGCTAAAGGATGAGTACAGTGAAATCAGTAACGTTTCAAATAGCCGTTAGCGCACGCTATGAATATGTACTAGCGCGCGCTAATAACCATTTTCTATATATAGGACAGCATCCTTTTTCATATTTTCAGATTTTTCACTCCCCCATTCGAATTCTTGAACTTAGAAAGACACTCTCTTCATCCTAAACACTTCTTGCCGGCTTCCTAGCTCGTGTTGAAGATTGTAGATCATTGGAGGATTGGTGTTCAAACCTTCGGCGTTGGATTGCTTCGAATTTCCTCTTTGTTCTTCACTACTTTGAGGTAGGTGATTCTTCACCAATATTAGTAGTATTCTGAAGGACGTTTGATCATGTTTATCTAGTCAGTTAAATTCGTTAATAGTCGATCATCATGTCGTAGAAGGATATTTTGACGTTTCGGCACTTATTCATCGTATGATCCATTGAACCTTTTTAGTATGTGGACTCTTAAGCATATTTTGTATCTTCAAAACCGATCATGTCCAGTGTATGGAGATTACCTAGTTCTTATGTTTTGCGTAAGGGATCATATGTTTTGGGACTTGGAATGAATTGAACTTGGGATATTTTCTTGAAGATCAAGATGAATTATGGTGTAATAATGATGATACGTATCCTTGTGTCTCGTAGTCATTTAATCCATAAAGATCTTTCATAAACCGTATGAGCATGATATGCACGGAGTTGGCATGTATTAACACTGAGGATTTCATGAGTTTTCATCACCTTTAGCTCAAGTTCTATCCAGTAGTGACTGCCATGCACGATTAGCGCACGCTAAAATGTATATATTAACGTGCGCTATCGGGAATAAGTAACGTGCGCTACGTTGGATACGTAACGTACGTTATATCATCGTGCGGCGATCGTACATTCGTAGAAGATCACAAGATTACACAGCTAGCGCACGCTAAACCTGGTCATTTGCGTACGTTAACGGGCAGGCTTAGCGCACGTTACGTAGAGTACGTAGCGCGCGCTAAGTAGTTCAGGCAGAATTCATTTTTAGAGCTTGCGGCCATAAACCGGATTGTTAGACGTTCGTACGAATTGAGAGGAATTATTTATTATTTCTTAGGTCTGAGCCTTTCATAGGGGACGATCGAGGGGCGGTGACATACGGACGCGTGTCATTTGTTGGAGTATTTCCATTCTTGCCATTTTCGAGGCAAGTATCATATGTTGAGTTTGATTTATATTGGAACCTTGATCATGCTTATGGTTTTGTTCATGTTGTCAAGTATGAGATGTATTTCTGTAATTTCTCGTGGTATTCGTTGTTAATTGTTCGTATTGATGAACATATTAAAATGAATATATGTATGCATAATTGATTGGTTTATGGTATAAATGATCCGAGGGGATCATGAGGATTTATGCTGAGGGCGCTGGATCGAATGTCCACCATGCGTTGGTCCAACGGGATCATCACGGGGATCTATGCTGAGGGCGCTGGATCGATTTATGGGTTTTCCACCATGCGTTGGTCCGACGGGATCATCATGGGGATCTATACCAAGGGCGCTGGATCGCTGGATTACCCTGTATTGTGTTGATGGAATCGTGAGGATTCGCATCGTTGGATTCCGATGACGGAAGTCCGTTTTGCATGTTTTATGATGCACTGATGATTTATGTATTATGATCCTTGTACTAGCATTGTTTTGCTAACCCCTTCGGGGGTGGACATTGTTTTGATGTTCAGGTAGTCGAGGAGCGGGGAAGCAACCACGATGCAAGCGGGACGATAAAATGGCTCAGTGATGTGGTTGATGTTTATTGTTATTGTGCTTTGTCTTCTTGGTTCATTTAGTACTCGAGTACGTCTGTTTTAATAATGTCATTTTGATATGGTTGTATAAGTTATCTCATTGGATCAGTTGAACCAAATATGTATTTTTAACTTCAGTTGTGCGATTGGATTATATTTACATTTCTTTTAAATTAGCCTTGTAAATCCTTACTTAAAGGGTTTACAGCGCTGTAATTATTCCGAATATCTCGGG
This sequence comes from Orobanche coerulescens, assembly GCA_033398695.1. NCBI lineage: Eukaryota > Viridiplantae > Streptophyta > Magnoliopsida > Lamiales > Orobanchaceae > Orobanche > Orobanche coerulescens. The sequence continues at coordinate 117,862,887 of CM065816.1, forward strand.
GTGTTACAGTAATCATAGATTTTTGGGTTATCTTTTAGAGGCTGCACAAAATGAGAGAATAAGAGTAACAAGTGTCTTACACTTTCCCATAGTTAGAACCGATACTATAGGAGGTTCAACTGGGTTGATGCTTCAAGCACAGTCTGTGCATGATAATTTGATATATATGCTGAATAATAGTGATGCCTTTATTGTTCTTCCAGGTGACTATGGCACACTCAATGAGATTATTCAATATCATATCATGGGCTGAGCGGGACTTCCATACCAAATCTATAGGTTTGTTGAATACTAATAATTTCTTCAGTAATTTGCTTGCCTTTCTGGATCAAGGAGTAGATCACAAATTTATCTCTCAACCATCAAGAGATATTCTTATACGTGCTGACACAGTTGCTGATCTACTTATAAAGTTTCGAGCATATATTTCAGTTAAGAATTTAGAATTCAAAGCTCATCAGCCACAGGCTATTGGCGCCAAACGAAAAAAGATGTTTAGATCCTTTAGATCTTTCATTATAAACCCTGATGCCAGGGCGTGGCAGAGTTACGGAGTTTTATACTCTTGAGACGCACCCCATTTTATGGGTTTCATATGTATTTTCTTTTTTGCATATTTGTCGAGTGTTTATTACATTTTCGGCTAGTTTCAATATTTTCCACTTCGACTGTTTTGTGCTTCTTCCAGCAATAATAAGATCATCTTTTTTGCCTTTATGCAAATACATTATTCTCACGAATATGTGACATATGCTTCTCCATTGTGATATCAATATGATTTCAATGATCTCACCATGTGATATAATCAACATGAGATTTATTGAGCAATAATTTTTTGGTGATAGTTTTTCATATCACATGTCAGATGATCCCACCATGCGGTGTATTTTCATGTGATTTTCTTTAATTAATCGATTATAACATCTGGTATTGTTTACTCAATTTTCTCCATTCGTATTTAATAATTATGGAGATCGGATATTATTTCTATCAATTACTTCTTCTTTCGAGAGTAGGAATTAAATCATTGATCAACTACTTATTCTGAGTAGGATTTATTTTTATCAACCACTTCATCGGGAGCAGTATTTATGAACCATTTATATTGTAGAACCAACCACGATGGTGATATATAATATATAAATTGCATATATGTAAAACCATCCGTCTGGTGATAATTGAACTCATCACATATGAGGTATAGTAAATATGTAAAACCATCCATCTTGTGGAAATTGTATATATCACATAGGAGGCATCACCATCCATCTTGTGATAATTAAACTTGTCACATGGGAGGTATTACCATCCATATTATGGTAATTAAATTTATCATATGAGAGGTATCACCATTTGATAATTATACTTATAACATATGAGGTATTGTAATGTATAAATTACATAATGTAAGCTCAACAAATAGATGGCTTCAACCACCACTTGAAGATAATTACAATAAAGTCAGGAATTAGATTACTAAATATTTAACTGCTTCTTCTGGAGCAGGTTCGTCCAACTATTTTCTCAAAGTATAATCATGTGGTATTAGGTTGGATCATTAGAAGGTTATCCATCAACGTCAATTGCCGGCGTCAGTGCCGTTCGGCTGTCCCGTGACATCACACATACCACTTTATAAAATTTTCACAATATAAGAATTAAAATCACATGTCAATATTGGTGTCAAATTGAAGCTCTCGTGAAATGGGTCATGGTGATATCAAGAAAAATCAATTATGACATCATATGTATCTTATATGTAAGAAAAACGAATGTTTGATTTAATAAATTAAAAGAGTATTTTATTATTTTATTATTTTATTATTTTATTTGTTACTCCTTTCTACTCTCGTCTCCTCCCATTTTTTTCCTTTTTTCCTTTCTTTATCCTTTTCGTGACTCCTTCCCCTCCCCCCTTTTTTTGCTTCTTATCTGTTCTTCTTCTTCATTCTGTTTTTGTCCTTTTTTCTGTTACGTTTTCTTCGTCCATATTTTTTTTCCTTTTTCTTTATTTATTTACTTTTTCTTTATCTGCTAACATACAGAGGCATATTACACCATTTATAGCTTGGGGTTATACCGCTTCAAGCGTTAATAATAATATATACGCTATATAGCTTGAGGTCATACCACTCAAGCATAATAATAGCATATAATATATATAGCTTGGGGTCATACAAATTTCCAAACGAACAATTTCAACAAAATCTTTTAATTTATTATTTTACTATGTTCAACTCTATGTATTCCTCTATCCGTAGATAGAGTACATTGAATGTACAGAAATGGCTATAACAGAGTCTCTCTTATTCGTATTAACAGCTACTCTGTGAGGAATGTTTTTATGCGGTGCTAACGATTTAATAACTATGTAGCTCCAGAATGTTTCGGTTTATGCTCCTACCTATTATCTGGATATACCAAGAAAGATGTACGGTCTAATGAGGCTACTATGAAATATCTACTCATGGGTGGGGCAAGCTCTTCTATTCTGGTTCATGGTTTATCTTGGTTTACCTGGGAAAGAGATCGAGCCACTCAAACATAATAATAACATATAATATATATACCTTGAGATCATACCACTCAAGCATAATATATGTATAGTATAGAACTTGCGTAATCCACACAAGCATAATGATATGTATATACAGAATAAAACCATAAAGAAGTTCTTACCGTTGAAGTTGTGGCGCCACGGGCCCGCCGCCGGCCCGCGCACCGACCTACGACGCAACTCAAACCGCTTAAAACAAATTACTACAATTTAGATTATCTGAAAATAAAAATTTTGCACATTTTATTACGACTAATTGGAAATATCATTCCAAAATAAAAATATCCGAGTCTCGCTTATAGTAAAAACATATAGAATTGACACAGCACCACTCAATATTAAAATAGACGTTTCCAGAAATTCACAACAACCACGCTTACTATTATTTTACAACATCCACGACAATATATTACATATTCTGAATATATTACAAGATTTAAGACATCCCCCGAACCGCTAATCAACATCACGAGACAGACTGTGGTAGTAGTGACAAACCGCAACACCTACAAAACTGTGTGGGGGTGAGCCAACACTGCCCACGACTAAAAACCCAAATAGATGAAATTTATACAACCTTAGCATAACAATACAATATTCACCACATTTGCATATCGCAATTCACCTATTCACGTATATGCAATGCAATGCAATTCCCATGCATGCAATGACTCACACACACGGGCCCATTTCGCTCGGCTCTTTTGGCCAACCCAAGTCACTTACTTGGATTTTTCGCTTCGCAATGCATGTTTATGACATATTATTTCATGTCAATGCGCAATGATACTAAATATTCGTAAATTCACATTTCGGCTGATCACATATGTCACATATATCGCACTGATACACTTAAAGGTGTAAAAATTTCACAATTTAAATTTCTAGTAAATTCCCCACCTGAATTATTTATGAAAATAAACAATTTCCGCTAATTTTGATCGCTTGGCGGTTTCGGCCCACTTGTAGTTATCTCGTAACCTGAAATCTCAACAGATTAATATTCTGCATAACTTACAATTTGATATGCACATATAAACTCACCACACAATTATATCAATATATATAAACACTCACACCTGCGCAACACACACCAGCATAACACACACACATCACATATACTGTACTTACACACACCACACACACACACACATGCAACCGAACACACGCACACACTGAACTGCGCACACACACACACAACAAAACAAATTGCTCATAAGCACAAAACACACACACAGGGTACACCTACAAAACACACACACGCACACACTACACACAGGCTGAACACACACACACACATCACATATACAGTATATATATATATATATATATATAATAACACACACATCACATACTCTGAAAATGCATATACACACCCTCCAAACAGCTTTGAAACTTCGCAATAGGGACAGAAACGAGCCCCTTACGGCGAGAGCTTCGCAACGATATAAAGTTTGCGAAATTTCGACAACCGGAGAATACGTACAGGCGATTCGACGGCAATACTATTTTTGGCCCGTCCAGAAATCTGACATCGGTTTGAAAATCTAAATATATATTCATGATCTACTCATCGATACGAACAAATCGATATATAAATTGTAAAATCTTACCGAAGAATTCCTCGTCAAGGATTTAACCCTTTCTTTTTCTTTTTTCTTTCTTTCTTCTCTACTCGCTTCTCGGCTCTCCAAAACTGATGAGGATGAGGATGGTGAAATGAAAGCTACGTGCTGCCTTTTTAAAAATCTGACCTTTTTTTTTCAAAATTACACTTTTGCCCAAAAATTTATAAAATTCACAATTAAGCCCAAATATTCCAACTTAATATTTTTAATATCACAAAATAATAATTTAGTCACACTAAATATTTCAACATTTTTGTTTGTTTATTTATTTTGCTCATTTAATTATTCGGGCTTCATAACTCTCCCCCCGTTAAAATAAATTTCGCCCACGAAATTACTTACCGTTTCCAAACATGTACGGGTACTGCTTTCGCATACTCTCCTCTGTTTCCCAAGTCATTTCCTCAATTGCTTGACTTCTCCATAATACTTTTACCATCGGAATCATTTTATTTCTCAATTGTCGCACTTGTCGATCTAAAATCTCAACTGGTTTCTCTTCATACGTTAAATTCTCGTCAAGTTCCACTGGTACTCTTTCTTACACATGTGATGGATCCTTTATATATTTTCGCAACATAGAAACGTGAAACACGTCGTGTAATCGTGATAATTCATTCGGTAATTTCAATCGGTATGCCGCGGTTCCAAGTCTTTCTATAATCTCATACGGCCCAATATATCTCGGCGCTAATTTTCCTTTCTTCCCAAATCGCATCACGCCTTTCCATGGTGAAACTTTCAAGAATACATACTCACCAACCTCGAACTCTAACTCTCATCGACGTGTGTCCGCATAACTCTTTTGACGGCTCTGTGAATCTCTCAGTTTTTCAAGAATAATTTCAATTTTGCTCGAAGTCTCTTAAATACTTTCAGGTCCAAACACACTGCTATCATTCTTAATTTCACCCACTTCTCCCCAACATATTGGAGTTCTGCACTTTCTACCATATAATGCCTCAAATGGTGCCATACCAATACTGCTGTGGTAACTATTGTTATATGCAAACTCAATTAGCGACAAATACTTCTCCCAGTTCTCGAAAAACTCCATTACACAAGCCCGTAACATGGCCTCTAAAGTCTGGATCGTCCTTTCTGATTGCCCATATTTTTGTGGATGAAACGCAGTACTGAATTTCAATTTCGTCCCTAAAGCCTCCTGCAAGTGCTGTCAAAAATGGGAAGTAAAGTTTGGATCTCGATCGGACACAATAGATACTGGATCCCCATGTAACCTGACAATCTGTGACACATACATCTTTGCATAATGATCAAGAGTGAATGTCACTTTTACTGGAAAGAAATGTGCTGACTTAGTTAATCGTTCCACAATAATCCAGATGGACTCATTACCCCTCTGTGTAGGCGGTAATCCTCGTACAAAATCCATCGTAATGTGCTCCCACTTCCACTCGGGAATCGGTAAAGGCTGTAACAACCCTCCCGGTCGCTGATGTTCTGCTTTTACTTGTTTACAAATAAGGCATCTAGCTACAAACTTTATTATCTCTCTCTTCATAGCTGGCCACCAGTAGTACTCTTTAATCATCTTATACATTTTGGTACTACCTGGATGCATAGCATAAGCTGAACTATGCGCTTCTCCTAAAATTTCTCTTCTAAGTTCCGAATTTCTAGGTACACACATTCGGTTCCCATAACACAGAACTCCATCAGCTCGAATAGCAAAATCTTTTGTCTTCTTATTGATCACATCTTCTCGACATTTCATTAATCTTGAATCCTCACTTTGCAATTCACGTATTTTATCAATTAAGATCGGTCTCACCTGAAATCGTGCGATAACAACTTCATTATCGGATATCATCAATTCAACATTTAATAATTTCATTTCTTGTATGAAGTCGACTCTCTTGCACTAGATACATGATAACAAGCCTTGTGATTTCCGACACATCTGCCACTACATTCGATTTTCCAGGATGATAATGAATAGTACAGTCGTAGTTTCTGATCAACTCAATCCATCTCCTCTGTCGCAAATTCAATTCTTTCTGAGTAAACAAGTATTTCAGGCTTTTGTGATCGATGAAGATTTCGCAACTCTCACCATAAAGGTAATGTCGCCATAACTTCAGAGCAAACAGAATTGCTGCTAATTCTAAATTGTGAATCGGGTAATTAATCTCATGAGGTTTCAGTTGTCTTGAGGCATATGCTACTACCTTTCCACTCTGCATCAATACACATCCTAGTCCCTGATGTGACGCATCATTGTAGATAACAAATCCTTCGGAGCTTATTGGTATGGTCAACACTGGCGCTTGAGTCAAACGATCTTTCAACTCTTGAAAACTATTTTCACATTCTCTACTCCAGTCATATTTTACACCTTTCCTAGTCAGCTTTGTCAACGGTAATGCAATTGATGAAAAATTTCTGATAAATCGGCGATAGTATCCTGCTAACCCAAGGAAACTTCGAATCTCAGTCACACTCATAGGTGTCGGTCAGTTCAACACAGCTTCAACCTTTTTCGGATCGACTTTGATGCCTTCAGTAGAAATCACGTGACCCAAGAATTCTACTTCGAGCTAAAACTCACATTTACTGAATTTAGCATACAGTCATTCATCTCTCAGTTTCTGTAACACCAATCTCAAATGTTGTTTATGTTCTTCAATACTCCGTGAGTAGACCAAAATATCATCGATAAAGATTATCACAAAATTATCCAAAAACGGTTTGAATAAACGATTCATCAAATCCATAAATACCGCAGGCGCATTTGTTAACCCAAATGGCATCACGAGAAACTCGAAGTGTCCGTATCGGACTCGAAATGCAGTCTTCTCCACATCACTATCTCTCACTCTCAGGTGATAGTATCCAGAACGTAGATCGATTTTCGAGAACAATTTGGCTCCCTGTAGCTGATCGAACAAATCGTCAATTCGAGGTATTGGATATTTATTTCTGATCGTCACTTTGTTCAACTGGCGGTAATTAATACACAATCGCCAAGTCCCATCATTCTTTTTAACAATTAAAACTGGTGCTCCCCATGGCGATACACTCGGCTGGATGAATCCTTTCTCAAGCAAATTGTCTAACTGAACTTTAAGCTCTTTCAATTCGGTAGATGCCATTCTATAAGGCGGAATCGATATCGGAGTCGTCCCTAGCACTAAATAAATAGTAAATTCTACTTCTCTCTCTGGCACAATACCCGGCAGTTCATCTGGAAATATATCGACAAACTCATTCACTATCGGGACTGTTTCTAGTCGTGATTCCTCTTTTATCACATCAACTGCATATGCCATAATACACTCACATCCATCCCTCAATAATTGTCTCGCTTCAGTTGCCGATATCAAACTCGTCGGCAGAACCCACCATTCACCATTAAACACAAATTCTGGCTCATTCGGAATCTTGAATACAATATCTTTACGAAAACAGTCTATACACGCGTGATAATTAGATAACCAATCCATACCCAAAATAACATCAAAATCGTCTAGATCGAATGGTAATAAGTCTGCTTTCATCACACGATTCTCTATTTGAACTGAACACCCCTTTTAAACTTGATTATTATAGTTCTATTCCCCGATAGGGTCGACACAATTAATTTCTCCTCCAAATCAGTTAAACGTTCATCAAGATGATTTGAAAACTTTTTAGACATAACAGAATGCGTAGCACCCGAATCAGAAAGTGCATAAGCTGTAAAATTTGAAATACGGATCTTACCCGTCACAGCATGAGGTGTTGCCTCTGCATCTCCCCTTGTCATTGCAAAAACTCGAGCATGTCCACATGTACCTGCTAAACTAGAACCGGCACCATTTTTAGACTGTCCTCTACCATAACCTCGGCCTCTGCTCGATGATATATCTGGTGAAGATGCAACTTGAGTCACTCTTGGGTAATATTTGGCTACATGGCCCGACTGTCCACACTTAAAGCATTCACGGGTCTCGGGCATGGTACAATCTCGAGAAATATGCCCTGGCGCCCCACATCAGTAACAAACTATACCACCCACGAACATATCACGACATGATGGTGATCTCACTGAACTCATAGTGGAACTACTGACACTGCTAGCTCCACCGCATTGCTTAGGTAATGTGACTCCTCGACCTCTGCCGGGACTCTATTGAACTCTGAGTCTCGGTCCCCCACAACTTGGCCCACTTGATTCATTTCGGCTTCGTTTCTGTTGTTCTCTACACCCCATATCCTCTTGTACATCTTTCTCCACAAGTTTTGCTCGTTCCGCTAGCTCAAGATAATTTCGCAGGTTAAATGCCGACAGTCTTGATCGAATAGGAAATTGTAGACCATCTTGGAATTTTCGGCGTTTATCATATTCAACTTCCACCACTCTCCTTGCAAATTATGATAAGTTCGTGGATCGAGCCTCGTAATCTTCTAGTGTCATGTCTCGGCTTTGAAATAAGTTCATAAATTCCCGCCGTTTGTCATTTCGAAATGACTCAGTAAAGTACTTTTCATGAAACATTTTATCAAACATTTTCCATGTAATCATTGTTGGTTCTGTGTTACCAGGTCCTGGTGCCTTTAACATTGCCTTTGTATCTTTCCACAAGTCGTAACTTGGTCCGTAAATAGATACGCCGCCAAATTAACACGCTGATCCGAATCTAACTGCATAACCTCGAAAATATCCTCAATGACCTTGAACCAATTATCAGCCTCAAGTGACGGTCCTTTGCCAGAGAATTTTGGTGGTTGAAACTTCAAAAATTTCTCAACCAATTTGCCCGGCTCTTCTTTCGCTTTAGCTTTACTCGATCCTGCTAGTGCCGCCTCAATTTTCGTATCGCAATATTTTGCCATTGACTCAAACATCTGATTCTCGGAAGATTGTTGTCGCTGCTCCTCTTGATTTGTTTGTCCACCCGTTTGAGTATCTCGAGGAGTGCTTGCCCCCACTCTCTCATCCAGTTGTGACTGTCCCCCCTGATTCATATTAATCGCTTCTGCAAACAATACAGATACACAAGACCAACATAATAATATTCATGTTGGTCAACAACACTATAATTCCTACACTACTCCACTCACTACCTATGCCACTGCCAAGACCTAGACATAATCATCACACCGGCAGAACCTATACACTAGGCTCCGATACCAAGCTATGGCGCCACGGGCCTGCCGCCGGCCCGCGCACCGACCTACGACGCAACTCAAACCGCTAAACATAAATTACTACAATTTAGATTATCTGAAAATAAAAATTTTGCACATTCTATTACGACTAATTGGAAATATCATTCCAAACTAAAAATATCCGAGTCTCGCTTATAGTAAAAACATATAGAATTGACACAGCACCACTCAATATTAAAATAGACATTTCTAGAAATTCACAACAACCACGCTTACTATTATTTTACAACATCCACGACAATATATTACATATTCTGAATATATTACAAGATTTAAGACATCCCCCAAACCGCTAATCAACATCACGAGACAGACGGTGGCAGTAGCGACGAATCGCAACACCTATAAAACTGTGGGGGTGAGCCAACACTGCCCGCGACAATAAACCCAAATAGATGTAATTTATACAACCTTAGCATAACAATACAATATTCACCACATCTGCATATCACAATTCACCTATTCATGTATGTGCAATGCAATGCAATTCCCATGCATGCAATGACTCACGCACACGAGCCCATTTCGCTCGGCTCTTTTGGCCAACCCAAGTCACTTACTTGGATTTTTCGCTTCGCAATGCATGTTTATGACATATTATTTCATGTCAATGCGCAATGATACTGAATATTCGCAAATTCACATTTCCGCTGATCACACATGTCGCATATATCGCACTGATACACTTTAAGGTGTAGAAATTTCACAATTTAAATTTCTAGTAAATTCCCCACTTGAATTGTCTATGAAAAGAAACAATTTCCGCTAATTTTGATCACTTGGCGGTTTCGGTCCACTTGTACTTGTCTCGTAACCTGAAATCTCAACAGATTAATAATCTGCATAACCTACAATTTGATATGCACATATAAACTCACCACACAATTATATTAATATATATAAACAATCACACCTGCGCAACACACACACCATCATAACACACACACATCACATATACTGTACTTACACACACCACACCCACACACGCACACACTGAACTGCACACACACACACAACAAAACACAAACACACACACACACACGGTAGACCTACAAAACACACACACGCACACACTACACACAGGCTGAACACACACACATTTCACATATACAGTATATGTGTATATATATAATAACACACACTACATACTCTGAAAATGCATATACACACCCTCCAAACATCTTTGAAACTTCGCAATAGGGACAGAACGAGCCCCTTGCGGCGAGAGCTTCACAATGATATAAAGTTTGCGAAATTCCGACAACCGGAGAATCCGTACGGGCGAGTCGACGGTAATTTTACCTCACCCGGACAAATCCGACATTGGTTTGAAAGTCTAAATATATATTCATGATCTACTTATCGATACGAACAAATTGATATATAAATTGTAAAATCTTATCGAAGAATTCCTCAAGGATTTAACCCTTTTTTTTCTTTTTTTTTTCTTTCTTCTCTGCTCGCTTCTCAGCTCTCCAAAACTGATGAGGATGAGGATGGTGAATGAAAGCTACGTGTTGCTTTTTTAAAAATCGGACCCTTTTTTGTTTCAAAATTACACTTTTACCCCAAAAATTTATAAAATTCACAATTAAATTCAAATAGTCCCAATTAATAATTTTAATATCACAAAATAATAATTTAGTCACACTAAATATTTCAACATTTTTGTTTGTTTATTTATTTTGCTCATTTAATTATTCGGGCTTCACATAAATTCTTTAGTACGGATTAGAGTATTCGTACTGATAACGTGTTATAAAACTGAAATATTATAAAGAGGATTTAGAGAGAGAATAGAAAAAATAATTCTGAGTTATATTTTTCATAAATAACTGAAGTCTTATTTATAGAAAAATTTCAGATAATACAATCATAATTATATAATTACATCATGATCGTAATAATCATTCGCTCCGCATTTCAAAGATTCTTAACAATTGGGTCAATATTACGGGTTTTAAGAAATGGCTGGTTTAATAAAAGAAGTCGGTGTATATTTGAAGTTTGAATTCAACACACACAGAGAGTGAGAGAGAGAGTTCTAGACACAATCTAAACAGCGGAAGCTCCGCCCGAAACATCGAATACTGTCTTGCTTGTAACTTGTAAGATTCTTTCATCCTGTATTCGCCTGCGATATTCTGATTTCGGTTGATAAATGTTAATACATGTATGAAATACGCTTGTGGATTTATTTCTCTTCTTTGTGTAGGCGGGGCGATAAGTTCTATGTTTAATTTTAGGATTTTGTGTGTGTTTCTGTTCATTTACCAGAATTCATTTCCTTAACTTCATTCTCGTATTTCTTTACTTTTAGTTTTAGAGAGACCTTCAAATTTAAATTGTTTTTCTGTTCAGAAACAGTGGTTTACATTTTTATTTTATTTGTTTTTAGTTCTAGATTGTTATCACGTATATGATTTTCGGACGCTATTATTGATCTTTTTATATGGATTTCTAACCGTGAAAACTAAATCTGTGTGTTAATTATGTAGTTTGATAATGTTGTCAAAACAAGATAGCCGAAAGAAGGCTGTTGGGACATCAGCAAATGGGAAATTTTTAAAGGACCTTGAAACCATGAGCAATGCCATTTATGTCGACAAGTCGCTGTCGCGGCTTGCTAGTTCTACGGCTAGCTCTCGATCCAAGTCCGTCTGTAAACTCCAGGAGCCCGAGGCCAAACGGAAGTCAGAGGATGCTAAGAACAGTGCTAGAATGTCATCTGACAAGGACAAGAAGTCATCAATTTGGAGTTGGAAGGGCCTAAAAGCCTTAACCCAAGCCCGAACCCGGAGGTTCGATTGTCGCTTCTCGCTTTTGGTACATTCCGTTGAGGGCTTACCTGCTTTCTTCAATGGCACCTGTCTAGTGGTGCACTGGAAAAGACGGGACGGTGGGAAAGCGACTCGTCCTGTTAGGGTTTCTCGAGGAGTCGCCGAGTTTGAGGAGAAGCTGACTCATCCTTGTTCTGTATACGGTAGTAGAAGCGGTCCCCACAATTCGGCGAAGTACGAGGCCAAGCATTTCTTGTTGTATGCTTCCATTTTTGATGCTCCGGAGCTTGATTTAGGGAAGCATCGGGTTGATTTGACGAGGTTGCTTCCCTTGAAAATGGAGGAATTGGTGGAGAATGGGAGCTCGGGAAAGTGGACAACTAGTTTTAGGTTATCTGGCAAAGCAAGAGGTGCAACAATGAATGTCAGTTTTGGATATGTTGTGATTGAGAATAATACCAATAATAATATCAATAATAGCACTGAGACTGAGGTATCTTGCGATAAAAATGTTTCCGAGATCGTAAGCCTGCAGCAAATTCGTGAAAGGACAAAAGAAATGGATGAAGGTGTGAAAGACCTTCATCAGATTTTGCCGATTCCAAAGTCAGAACTGTGTGATTCGGTGAATATCCTCTATCGAAAACTGGATGAAGAGATATCTAATAATACTCTGGTCAGAAATGAAGTGCAGGCCGATTCTTCATCTTCACCGGTCGACCCTCATGAACAGGTTTGTGGAGATGAATGTGAGATGACCGGATTTTCTGTTATAAGCAAAGGGACAGTCGAGTTGGAAAATGTGAAACCAGAAGATGAACCATTCGAGAATGTTGAAGTAGCCGTTCATGAGGAGACCTCCCTTCATGCCTCGTTTGTTCCTCAAAATTACAAGCGACCTGAAAACACCTCAAATGTTGAAAAGCAAGAGAATGTAACGTGCTCCAAGGAATCACTAATGAAAGAACTGGAGGCGGCACTAACTCGTACTTCAGATTTGGCGAATGAAGAAGTGGATTCTCAGGAGGATGAGACCGACGCTATAGAACCTGAAACTTACTTGGAGGTTAAATCTGATTTCTTGGATGACGTCACCGAGTCGGTGGCTAATGATTTCCTGGAGATGCTGGGTATAGAGCATAGTAGTCCACCTAGCTTGAGTTCTGAAAGTGAGCCCGGGTCTCCAAGAGAGCGTCTACTCAGGGATTTTGAAAAGGATGCTCTGGCCAATGGAGGTTTACTTAACATTGATATCGAGTACAACCCGGACGAACTTGTTACCAACATTCCAACGGGATCTCTGTGGGGAGCGACAACTACGTCTGATGATTTCCAATATCTGTCGGTGTTTGAAGATTTCGGTGATATGTGTGAGATAGAGAAAACAAGTGCCTTGAGGATGGAGGATTTGGAAACCGAGGCTTTGATGCGTGAGTGGGGTTTAAACGAGAAGGCATTTCAGCATCCGTCTCAGCCTAGTGGCTTTGGCAGTCCGATTGATGTGCCTCTCGAGGATCCTCAGCCATTGCCTCCCCTAGCAGAAGGTTTGGGTCCTTTTGCGCGGACCGAAAACGGAGGATTCGTGCGCTCTATGAATCCTGCACTTTTCATGAATGGGAGAAACGGCGGGAGCTTAATCATGCAGGTGTCCAATCCCGTGGTGGTGCCTGCTGAAATGGGTTCCGGCGTAATGGACATACTCCAGGTTCTGGCGTCTGTTGGAATTGAGAAGCTTTCCATGCAGGCTAATAAATTGATGCCCTTGGAAGATATAAACGGCAAGACGATACAACAAATAGCGTGGGAAAGTGCGCACACTCTGGAGGGACCTGATAGGTCCGTTGTTTTCGACATACACATTCTTACTTATTCATGTTTTCCTTTTATGACATGTTTGTTCTTATTTCAGGCAAGAATCTGAAGTTCTGCAAAATACACGAAATGTGGCGAAATCAAGTAAGCCCATCGACCGTTCACCCAGTAGTAACTCAGAATATGTGTCTTTGGAAGATCTGGCTCCTCTGGCCATGGACAAAATCGAAGCTCTTTCGATCGAGGGCTTGAGAATACAATCCGGTATGTCTCAAGATGCACCTTCAAATATTAGCGCACAATCCGTCGGTGAGTTCTCGGCCCTCAAGGGAAAGACCGTCGATGCCGGTGGGTCCATAGGTCTCGACGGCACTTGCGGATTGCAACTGTTGGATATTAAAGACAACGGCCAAGAAGACGACGACGATGGACTGATGGGCCTGTCCCTGACGCTCGATGAATGGATGAAGCTCGATTCCGGCGAAATCGGCGACGAAGTTAGCGAACGGACGTCCGAAATACTTGCGGCCCATCACGCGACCTCGTTAGACGTGTTTAGAGGAAGATCAAAGGGGGAGAAGAAACGAGGAAAGAATAGGAAGTACGGTTTGTTAGGTAATAACTTCACGGTTGCTCTAATGGTGCAGCTTCGCGACCCTTTGCGGGACTACGAGGCGGTCGGGACACCGATGCTCGCTCTGATTCAAGTGGAGAGAGTGTTTGTACCGCCAAAACCCAGAATCTACAGCACAGTTTCTGTGGTGAGGAAGTCTAACGAAGATGAGAACGAAACCGTCGTTGAAAAGCCAAAGGAAGATGAGATTCATGAGGAAGAAGAGGAAGTGAGTCCACAATATAAAGTCACGGAGGTGCATGTTGCTGGATTGAAGTCGGACAAGGGTGAGACGACGTCATGGGGGTCTTCGAGTCAACAAAAGTCCGGGTCCCGTTGGTTGCTTGCCAATGGAATGGGGAAGAAGAATAATAAGAATCCAGTGATGAAGTCGAAGGCTGTTGTCGGGAAACATTCTGGTCCAGATATGTTGTGGAGCATTTCTTCCCGTGTACGTGGAACGGGGGCTAAATGGAAGTAAAGTAATTAAGCCGCATGCATGTTCGGCATCCCAATGTTTATTCTTAGCTGATGAAAAACCGTCGGACTGCGCTAGTTGAGATTGGAAAGAAGGCTGAGATCAGTTGTCTGTTGCGTGATTTGTTTCGGATGGTAATTTTTTCGATTGCTTTTTTATATTCTGTAGATGTTATTTTGATGTTGTATAACTTAATAATGTGAAGTACAAAATATAATTAAGATTGATTAAGAAGTTTAAAAAAGTAACTCGTTTACTATTTATTACTCCCTTCGTCTCATTTAGAAGTATACTTTAAAAGGAAACATGATTTGTTCCAATAGAAGAGATCCCTTTATATTTGTCTATGTCACATGCTCTTATTTATAAGATTATTACGTGTGCTCCGAAAAATATTCTTAAATAAGTAAATATATAATCAGAAAAATGGTAACAAGAAGTCTAGTTTGTGTATTCTACCTTATAGTTGATAAAAGATTATAAATTCATCAATATAATCTCCTCAAATGGAGTTGATAGAGTAATATAATGTTATTGTCTCTGCTGTAGATTTATTATCTTTCGATTGAATATTTATTGCTTTATAACAGGATATTCACTAATTCTTCACTGGGGATTCAATTGAGTGCTCGAGTAATATTCAATGTGTACATGTTGATTTTATGATCAATCACGTAATATGACATGACTAAAGCAATTATTTCAAGTCATTATCTATCTCATGGCATTTTTTATGTAATAGAAAGAACCTATAATGTTGATGGTTTTGAAATTTCATATTATTTCTCCTTCATACGAAGGTTGTGGTAGGAACAGAATCCGATGTAAAATATTATCATATTATTTTGTGTATAAATTCTAATATTACCTAAGTTTAAATAATTAATTAGTATCATATCTTTATGCCACATACTTCAATATAGTTGTAATAAGACGCAGTTGATGGTAATAATTCACTTGAGTGCTCATTAACTTGTTTTTAACCCAAGATTGTACTCATAGAGGATATAGTAATTTGCCTTGCAAACTTTAACCACATTATAATTCAAATACAATGGGCAATGGGCTTTATTTTTGAGGTTGACAATGATATCTCTTACTCATATTTGTGAATATATTTAAATGAATAAGATAACAGTATAACTCCACATAACTATTTCTGGGACATTAGGAAACCTCACATAAATAAATAAATAAACAAATAAACAATAAATAAATAAATAAATAAATAAACCAGAGTAATTAACATAAGCAAGTAAAAGAACAAGCACCAAAAAAACATAACATAACAACACATTACCCATTTACCCTGCCATCCAAACCAAGCAAGTAGCTAAAACATTAAATAAACATTCTAAACATAAAACTGGACAGACACCACGTTAATCGTAGAAAAAACACAGAACCTTACAAAATAGGTTTTAAAATCCCTACACCGATAAATTACATATTATCTGATGAAGAAGAAGAAGAAGAGACATAATACGAAGGTAGCTTAGCTAGCTAAAAACTATCCCGGAATCGAATAAAATTAACAGATTTAGAATTAGCAAGCAGCAGACGTTCAACAATGAAGATCCTGGGCATCATTTTGATCAGGGCCGAGGTCTTTTGTTACTACACGTAGGGCATTTGTACTGCTTGATGTGCTCGGCCCTTGCAGGTGTGATCTTAACGCACTTCCCGTGGAACCATCTCTCGCATATGTCGCAGCAGATCCAGAACTCGTCAGACGCGTAGTTCTCACCACATGCTCCGCACAAGGCATCACCATGCTCGTCCTCCTCCTCGTCCTCCTCTTCATCCAATCCCTCATCCTCGTCTTTTATCTGGGTCTTCGACAGTTTTCCCTATAAGGCAAACAAGAACGATATACAGCGGTTTGTGACTTGGACTTCATCTTCAAAAAATACAAACACCAAACCAAGTCGGAGCTTGTGGAACATGGTAATATAGTTGTCCTCAACAAATATTATATTAAAATCATGAATAGACCATACAGATTATAATTCTACAGATCAGAACGCGTCAGTTTACAGACAAGATTACCAAAGATAGATTCGATATAAAACTGAAAAACAATAACATAGGAAACGACATGAATTTTTAAAATCCAAACGACGACAAGTTAATGTGTTTGCCCCATCTGTAATAAAAAATGAGCAAAAATAGCAAACAGAAGATAAAAAGATAGAAAGGATAGAAAGAAAACTTTTGGTCCAACATGTTGGGATAATAATACCACT
The DNA here is from genome assembly GCA_033398695.1 of Orobanche coerulescens. NCBI lineage: Eukaryota > Viridiplantae > Streptophyta > Magnoliopsida > Lamiales > Orobanchaceae > Orobanche > Orobanche coerulescens. The sequence continues at coordinate 117,880,176 of CM065816.1, forward strand.
TTTAGCCATTCATAAATTGAAGTGGAATCACATGATACAAGAAGTCATGCAGCTATGCAGAAAACATTTCAAGAATTTTGCAAATCATGGGTACCGGCAATCTCCATTAGATCTAAACACATTGTATTACATGCTCAAGCAATGAAGCAAATAACAGAAATACTCATCGACAATACCAAATGTTGGCCTCAGTCCCAAAACTTCACTCCAGCAATCCATATTGCTGCACTTTCATAAGTTTTGACGTAGAGTGTGGACACAAGTGGATTAATTTGGGGAATATAGTGGGATACATAAGTATCGAACAATTTCCACAAATATACTAACAATTATAATTATGTGCGACATATATAGATTGGCCTGCATATAATGGCAGATTTGTATACTAACTTGTAGAGAACAGCTCATCTAGTACTCTGGTCGCGTTACTAAGTGAACACAGCAATCAAAGGCACAAACAGTACGAACTTCTACGATAGATGACGTTTCATTCTCAATAGTAAAACGGGAAAATTTCTATACCATTTTTGCATTTGACTTGGATTTGCTGCCGCTATTGTTTGTGACAGATGATTTATCCTTCAGTTGCTTCTTTGCAGCGCCGGTCACAACTTCAAAAATCGTAGGGAGATCATTTATCATGTTGAATAGGCGTTTCCTGCATCCAGATACTAGAGCTTTATATAACCAAATTGGAAATGCTCAAAGAAATTCCAGCTAGCTATAATTTACATTTACATCCAGCAAATAGAAATCTAAAAGAAGATACTATTATTTTGCACAACCCAAACCTTGGTAAAAGAATATCTAAATACTAAACATCTCTTTGAACTCATTTTTTAAAGGATAACCTCTTACAAGACAATGTTACAACCTCACCACATACGGAATCCTCTATATAACATAGTGGTGCATATAGGGTATTGAAAATTTGTGACACAAACACTTACTGCAAAATTACGTCATAAAAGCAATTGCAGTAAGTATTTTATTATAGAAAGGAAAACAAAAAGGGGAACAAACATGATTGATTAATTATATGCTAAGAATAAAGTTAGCTAAAACGACAAAGCTTACACTCGTCGGATGATAGGAAAAGATAGGGGGAGCATTAAGGGAAGCGAATGAAAAATGGAACAACAGAACATCTGCGGATTATTAAAGACGGAGATAAGAGTTCCGAAGCAACACTGCTAGTTCTGGGCTAAAAATCGAGTCACATCTCTTGATGAAGTAAAGAATCTCCTCCATTAAATGTTCGCCTTATAATAGAACAAAAGGATTTCAAAATGACATACTAAGCAGTTCATAACTTACGAACACTCCTACCTGTCAGATTTGTCAAAACTAAATCTAGCGCCAAAGTAGAAAGCAACAGAAAGTAGCCATGCATCACTGTGGACAGCAACAAGAGCCAACCAGTCTTTTTCTTGCATCCCATCTCTGGCGAAGTTGATACCTAAAGCTGGTTCTGGAAGCTCAGGAGGCACCTCTTCAGCAGGCAAATTAACTTCCCACTGCTCATTAGGAAATCCATAGAGGCATAGATTTTCCTTCTCTGCAACATTTCCATGGTTTGACAGAGGCAATATCATTTATAGTATACAGAAAAATGCTTTCACACAGAAGAATATCCCATTGCCTATGTAGTACATCAAATACCGCAGATATGCTTTGTCAACAAGTGAACAGGATCATAAATGAGCAAAACAGATGTATTTGAAATAATAATGAGAACAAACCATTTAGGATGAACGAGAAGAAAGATCAACAAAGCAGCACTCAAACGAGTCAACATAATATTCGACATACAGGAAACATATGAAATAAATATAACTTTAATCATGCTAATGAAAGGGTGCATTCTGATAATGTTACCAAGACGATATTAAATTTGTGAAACATACAAACTTACTGACAACATTTATCCTCGATTAGCAAGGTTAAAATTCATTAGTAGTTCAAATATTAAACTCTATACAGGTCAAATTCCAAAAAAAAAAAAAAAGAAATAGCAGGAGCTAATGGAAGTATATGCAAAGCAATCACTCAAGAATCCTATATTTAAAGACTCCAAATAGCTGCATATAGTACTAATTCCCATTAACGCATACCCCAGATAACCTAGCACAAAGCCTGCATTCACACTGAATTAAGAGAGCAGAGAGCAACGAGGTAGTTATCCCTCATAAATTATCGCTACATGGGAACCATCCATGGGAGAAGACGATTGTTAAAAACTTTCGAGGGTAACTGACGTCAACTATATGATGGACGACATGCACTCTTCCATACAAATACAGTTGTAACAACGAAATGCTATTTCAAAACAACACACTTTGATTGTCAAATCCTACATCAAAGATTTAATACTCATAATCACAAAATTCATGTATATGTTACAAGTGTTCTATATATCGAGCAACTTCTACCAACATTTCCACTTAAATGAACGAGTAAAACTTATCCACCAACTAATGAACTGCATATGAATTCAACAAAGAATAACTACAAAAAAAAAGTAGTGTCCTAATCCATTAATAAGCTAATCAAGTACACCAAATAATAATCCAGCATATGAAAAATCCGCGCAGCAGCAGAGCCATAGAGAACCCTATAGAACTCACCAGGATCGCAAAGTTGGAAAAAATCTTCAGCGTCTGAAAATGTTAAGAACAATAAACAAAAACCCAAATTTAGTAAAACTAAATGCACGAGAACTCGAACAAGCAAATAACCTAGAGCTTGAGAAAACATATAATTTACTAAGATTTGAAGTCGGCCAATAGATAAAATGATAGGAAAATTACGAGCTTTGAACATAAAGTACAAAAATAAAATAAAAAGAAAAAAATTATACCGGTGGTGAGAGCTTTGATCAAGCCATTACGCCTTCCCTTAAAGTCTCTGAAAATATCTTCCACCGTGCGAGGGTTATTGTGCGCGCCACCGTCCATAGGTCCTCCGTACACCTCACGCACACAGACACGCTGCAGAGTGTTTTTTTTTTTTTTTTGGTTGCAGTAAATGGTTTCAAAATAAAGGAGAGGGAGGACGAGAAAAGGGGAAAATTGAGGGCATTACTGGAAATTATGGAATTGGTAGGGGCATTTTGGGGATGCGAAACCAAGAATTGTTTTGGGCGTGGATAAGACAGATGAGTTAGTGTGTTTTATTCGCTGATTTGGAAGACCGAACTAATAATGTGGAAGAGGGAGAAGGCTCTTTGGACCTCAACCAACAGCCTGGAAATGCATCGGAGAAAGGGCCGTTTGTCACCGAAAATCAGACCCATTCTCATGAGGGAGCGACATTCCGGAACGATGTCGATCCCGAAGTGGTTGCGACTATTGCTTTAGGTGAAACGCTTGGCGCCAGGTTGTCCAATTTCGAAGACATGGTAAAGGACTCGATTGCTCAAGAAGGTGTACAATTGGGTAACCCATGAATATTTTATCGATTAATATCCGCGGGATTGGGGTAGACGGAAAGTCGGGTTGGATTAATAGACTTAAAAAGGACTTTGGAGTTTCTTTCTTGGCTATGCAAGAGACTAAGTGTGCGGATTCTCAGGTTTCTTCCTTTTGTAATTTTTGGGGTGGTTCGGGATTCGATTCGGATTGGGTTAACTCAAATGGGAGATCGGGTGGTATAGTTAATTTATGGGATCCTAAAGTTTTTCAAAAGAAGAACTCGATTGTCAATGATAACTTTGTGGTGTCTTCTGGTATATTAGTGGATGGGAATGAATGCCTTAATGTGGTTAATGTTTATGCCCCCCAACCTAATGTAGAGAAAAGATTGTTATGGCAGGAGATCCTTTCGGTTATGCGGGCTGGGCAGGGTTGGTGGATTGTCGTGGGGGATTTTAACTCTGTTCGTTGCTCTGAGGAAAGAAGGAACTCTCAGTTTGATCCGGTTTCGGCTGGAGATCTTAATAATTTTATCGAAGAGGCGGACCTTAAAGAATATAATATGAAAGGCATGAAATTTACTTTTATGGCCAGCAGAGGGGGTAATTGTAATTTCAGTAGGATTGACAGGATTTTGGTCTGCTCAAATATCTTTAGCAAATGGCCGAACGCATGTTTAAGAGCTCTTCCTAAAGAGCTTTCGGATCGTTCTCCTTTGGTCCTATCTCTGGATGATTCTAACTTTGGTCCGAAACCATTTAGATGGTTTAATTCCTGGTTGGATAGGGATGGCTGTGAGGCGTTGGTAGAGAAGGTTTTGATAGAGAGTGTGTTCTCTGATCCTCCAGACGTTACTTTGATGAAAAAGCTTAAGAGACTTAGAGTTATATTAAAAATATGGGTTAAGGATTGTATGGCTAAGGAAGGGGAAGATCTGAATAAGTTGAAAGAGGAAAAAGAGCAGCTCGAAAGTCTTATGGAGGAGAGGGATTTGGAGGAAGAAGAGCTGTGGGTTTGGTCGGAATGCAGGAAGGGTATAGAGGAGATAGAGCTCATGAAATCCAAAGACATTAAACAAAAGTCTAGGATTAAGTGGGCTTCTTTTGGTGATGACAATACGGCTTTCTTCCATAGAATTGTTAATGGGAGAAAAGCTAGGAACGCTATTCCAGGTTTAGAGGTGGATGGAGTGTGGCTTTCTAAACTGAATCAGGTTAAGAAACATGTTTTCAATTATTTCAGGGACCACTTTAGAGAAAAGTTTAAAGTCCGTCCGTCGCTTGAGTGTGACGGCATCAAGACGGTTCCGGAAGCAGATAGAGATGATCTTGTTGCTCCCTTCTCGAAGAAAGAGATTAGGGAGGCGGTGTTTGAGTGCGGATCGGATAAAGCCCCGGGTCCAGATGGGTTTAATTTTCTGTTTGTGAAAAATTTTTGGAGTCTATTAGAAGACGATTTTTATAATATTCTTTTGGCTTTCCATGCGTCGGGGTCTATTAACATCGGGTGCGGGTCCTCTTTTATTACACTGATCCCCAAAGTTGTCCTCTCCATTGGGCCTTAAGGAGTATAGACCTATTACTCTTATTGGGATTATTAGTAAGGTGATTTCTAAAGTCCTTGCTAATAGACTTAAAAAGGTCTTGGGGACGTTGATCATAGATAATCAGTCGGCTTTTTTGCAAGACCGTTTTATTTTGGATGGCCCTCTTGTGGTTAACGAGCTCGTGGATTGGTTGAAAAGAAAAAAGAAAAAGGCATTTATGTTGAAGATTGATTTCGAGAAAGCATTCGACAATGTTAATTGGAATTTCTTGATTTCTATCTTGTCTCAAATGGGTTTTCCGGATAAATGGTGTGTTTGGACTCGTGGTATTTTGGAATCGGCGAGGTCGGCGGTCTTGGTTAATGGGTCACCAACCTTTGAGTTTAAATGCGAAAAGGGCCTCCGTCAAGGAGATCCCCTCTCTCCGTTTCTTTTTCTTATTGTGATGGAGGCTTTGTCGTGGATGCTAGATAAAGCTAAAGAGGTCGATGTATTATCCGGAATTACATTACCGGATGTTGACGTTAGTATCACGCATTTATTTTATGCAGATGACGCGCTCATTGTGGGAGAATGGTCGGGGGAAAATTTAGAGAAAACAGCTCGGATTCTTAGATGTTTTTTCTTGTGCTCGGGCCTTTGAATTAATCTGCATAAATCTAACCTTTTCGGGATTAATACAGAAGATCAAGAAGTGGATGATATGATGGGTATTTTGGGTTGTCGTAGAGGATTGATACCATTCAATTATTTAGGTATTAAAGTTGGCGCAAACATGAACCGAGTTAATAATTGGGGATCGGTGATTGAAGTGGTGGGTTCGCGTCTTGCTTCATGGAAGTCGAAACTTCTCTCCATTGGGGGAAGAGTTACTTTAATTAGGTCAGTGCTTGAAAGTTTGCCTATATACTACTTGTCTCTATATAAAGCCCCAGTGGTCGTTACTGGGAAAATTGAAGGTCTTATGCGACGTTTTCTGTGGGGAGGGTCCAGCGAAAATAAGAAAATAAATCGGGTCGCATGGGAGAGAATGGCAAGACCAAAAAAGCTAGGAGGATTGGGTATCAACCGTTTGCAAGACACGAACTTGGCTCTTTTACTCAAATGGGGTTGGCGTTTTAAAAAAGAAGATAATTGTCTTTGGAAGAAGGTTGTGTTGGGCTGTCATGGGGAAGGTAGGAAGTGGTCCACTCTGCCTCTTGGGTCTTCGGCTTCAGGATGTTGGAAAAATATTGTGTTAATGGGGGAACGAATTTCAATTCATGGTAAAAGCTTTAATAGACTCTTGTATGGGGTTGTGGGCGATGGGAGGTCTATTAAATTTTGGTGTGACCCATGGTTAAACGATACGCCTCTTCGAGACCAATACCCGAATCTCTTTAGATTAGAGAATCAAAAATGGTGCTGGGTGTCAAAGAGACTTGCTTTATGTAATGGGGTTAAGTGTTGAATTGGAATTGGCGAATGGCTCCTGCATCTCCTTTTGAAGTGATGGAATTATTTAGTCTTCTTTCTGATATTTATGAGTTCAATTGGGCCGAACGTTTAGACATATGGAAATGGGCTGGAGATACAAGTGGTGTTTTTTCGGTCCGAGCAGCAAAGCGGCTTATTATTTCTGGTCGCGAGATTGATCCAGTTTTTATCATGAAGTGTGAGTGTTGGATGCCACTTAAATGTAATATTTTGGCTTGGCGAGCGGAGCAAGATAGAATTGCGACTAGAGTGGCCCTTAGTAAAAGAGGAATGGCTATAGTGGATGACGTTTGTCCATTGTGTAATGCGGAAGCGGAGACCTCATTGCACATATTCACAGCATGCATCTTCATCACGGAAGTTTGGGTTAGGATTGCAGGTTGGTGCCGGCTAGAGCCTATCATTGCTTTCCACGTTCGAGACCTCCTTACGCTTGCAAAAGACTTGAAGCTGCAAAAGACGGATACGAGGGTGCTACATAGTATTGTCTTAGCGACGCTTTGGTGCATTTGGACCGAAAGGAATGAGAGAGTTTTTCAAAATAAAAAGGCGAAACCGGTTGAGGTGGTGGTCAAGATCAAACCGGCGTTATTTTTTTGGACTAGAAATAGATCTAGATTTAAAAACATAGATTGGAATGATTGGTGTATTTGCCCATTTGGATTGATGTAATTGTGGTTTTCCTTGCGTTCCTCGTTTTGTGGACTCGCAAGTGGCGTTGAATGAAGTTAACCTTTCAAAAAAAAATAAGTTTTTCGAGAAAAGATGATGAAAATTTTAATAACGAAGGCAAATTTCTATGAGATTATCTGGTAGAGCGATATGTATATTCTTTCAGTATTGGATGTTCCATTCAATCTCACTTCAAAAAGTCTATTTTCAGGATTGAACTCGTGTCACACTCTAAGTAGTCAGTTTTTTAAATAAATTATTAATATCTAATTGAAATTTATATATTATTATTCTAACATAATTTTTTTTTATATATTTATAATATTAGTTGATTAAAAATAAAAATAAATGCGAATGAATGATTTAGAAGGTTGTAACTTGTAACATTCGCTAGAATGGCTAAAACTAGAAAGATTGCTAAAACTAAAAAGTTGTACCTTAAACAAAATAGACTCTTAAAGTGAGTAGGAATGAGTAATACATTTAAGTATTAAAAAAATAGTATTTTGTAAATTGGGATTTTTTTGAAATAGATAGATATTGTACTACATGTATGCAAGTAGGTATCAGGATTGCAGTAAATAAGTATATTAAATATAAATTTAAAATTGTATAAGTTCAAAATAACCTTAAGTTGAGAAGAGAATAAATATTTTTTGTAAATTACACGTAAAAATAGTATGAATATAAGATAATTTTTGCAATTCATAAATAAAATCATAGAAATTCTTACATTTGCATATAAATATGAGAAATCACAAAATAAATCCCATTAAATATAAAATATTTGTAAATACAAATATTTTTTGGAAAATAATAAATAAATACTAAAAGTACAAAAAATAAATTCTAAAAACAATAATCAATTAAAATTACAAAAAAACATAAAATAAAAAATGTTAAAAGAATTAAAATAAATACTAAAATTAACTAAAATTTAGAATATCAATATTTTACAAATAAATCCAAAACACTCTACATAAAACTAAAGTATATAAATAGAAGTAATATCTTGTCAGTATAAAAGTTTATGAAATTATAAATAAGATACAAATAATTCACATTAATTTTTAACAATTTTGTAGTAATATAAAATTTATTACAAAAAAATACAAATAAATTCTGAGCAAGTGCAGAAAGTAGTAGAAATTCAAAAAAAAAAATTCTAAATTTACAATTAGGTACCAAAATTAGAAAAATGAATGTTAACATTACAATTAAATCCTCCGAAAATTTAACATAAGTCCTTTTTGTTTTAATAAATCTAAAAACATACCATTGAAGAACATCCTCAATTTAGTTCAAATATTATATAAAATATAAATGCACTCTAAAAAATTAAAAATAAATTTAGGAAATTCCAAAAGCTTATAATATTATTTATATATCCTTCAAAATGAAAATATTTCATGAGTAAATTCAAAAAATAGAGTGTGGTTCATGTATCCTATACTATTTGATTAACATAGGTAAAACTAAATTAAATAAAAGTAAATTATAAATCTAAAAATGGATAAAAATAGTTGTTCCAAATATTATACACCTACTCAAATTATAAATATATCTTATACAAATAAAGCAAAAAATTACATGTAATCCAAAAAAATCGAGAAATACAAAATAATTTTGAATAATTGAAAAATTAAAAAAAAAATTAAATCTAAAAATACAAATTAATTTTAAAAATTACAAATAAATATTAAATTATTCTAAATTCTAGAAATTATAATTATTTAAGTTTTTTTCTTCATATTTTAGGCTACATACATATATCTTATTTTTTGGCATTTATCCTTAATATTTTAGAACCTAATGGATATTTCTATAATTTTACTGCATTTGTAAAAGAAATTTATATATCATAGTTTTAGGATTAATTTTTAAATCTTAAAATAATTTGTATTTTTATGAAACTTATTTTTGTAGCACTTTTCATGTTTTCAGAATTTATTATATATTATGAAACTTATTTTTATAGCAATTAATCGAGAGGTTGGTCTAGTAGGAACAGGGTTTCTTGGACCGCGTTCTCAGAAATCATAATATATCATCATATCAACCAGCCCCCTACTCTAGTAGGGCTAATAAGACCGAGTAGGTAGAATTTTTTGAATTCTAACGACCCCGATTTGATAAAATCCTCGGGGGCTGTTTTCTAGGTAATCATGGGTTGCATCTGAATTCGTGCACATTTATGGCCACATCTTTTTTTTTTCTCGGGCCCTCCCCCAACCTTCGCCCCTCTTTATATGCGTCCAGATCCAGGTGTCAGCACACTGTAGGTGGCCGAAGCGGTGTTATATCTGGGCTATTCATTTGAAGAGTTAATCGAACGTTCTAGGATCGTCCTTACTCCCTCGGGCTTCGCTCTTTCCATCTATAAAAGAGGGCTTCATACCCCCTTTTTAATTTCCGCACCCCTGCACCCCTTATACCAGAACAAAGAAGGTTTTGGGGATATAGTCAATCGCAGTTACGGTCCCCGACGTCTCCCTTCCACAATTCTCCAGCATTCTTCTCCTTCTTCCTGCTCTGCCCATGGGTCTTTCTTTTATTTTTCGATTTACTTAGAGTTTTTACTTTTTAGAGATAATGTCATCCGCCTCCGACTCTCGAAATCTTTCCGGTCAGTCGGCCTTCACAGATCTTGATTTTTTGGAAGGTTTATCCTCATCGGAGGAGGATTTAGGACTTTTAGCTAGTAGGCCGCCCCCAGTCGTTAGCTTATCTCTCCGCCTGGTAGACGAGCCTGTCGGAGATGTGGGTTGGTTTGAGTTAGGGGATATACTCGGTACACTTCCTCCCGGGACCCACTTAATTTTTATAGACCCCCCTCTCCCTTTTCTTTTAGTAAGGTGACCGTTACCGATCTCCGAGGTGATTTTAATCAGGTAGGTGTCGGGAGCTACCTGCGTCCTTCCCCCTCATCCTTTATCCATGATCAGCCCGGATGCTTTAGAGGGATCTATAAAATTTCTTAGGCTTCCCCGAAGGTGGGATTTTTTAACCCCTCAGGCTATTGATTTCCCTGATCATCTCCCTTCAGGTCATATTAATTGGTTCGAGGATTAGGTGAACAGTGGCCTTCGCTTTCCCCTTCATCATTTTCTTGTTTTCATTTCGATTAAGTATAACCTTCCTCTTAATATATTTTCTATGAACTCTTTTCGTTACATGGTCGGTTTTCTCGTTCCCTATTATTATAAGAACGAGAAACCCGACCTAGGTTTTTTTTTTTATTTTTCGTTTGGGCTAAAAAGCTTCAAGGGCTCCTTTTAACTGGCATCTAGAAATGATGCCTATTTTTTTACCCACCTCCCCTCCAATGTGAAGGACTAGAGGATCCGATTCTTTTTTCTTCGCCTGTCACTCGGTGAATCTTTAGGCTTCCCGACAGAATGGGTGAAATCTTTTCCGAGTCAGTATCCGATCTCGAAACACAGCTCAGTCTAGGCTGGATGGATTAGTAAAGTCAGGAATGGAATATCTCTTCCTATAACGTCTTCCAGTGCAATCCCATGACCTATTATTTCATTGTGTATTGAGTTCCAATCTTTACCCGCCAATCCCGGATATTGTAGAACTATTTTTTTATTTGGATTTATATCTTCCTCCCTTCTTTTCCTTTATATATGTTGGTTGTGATTTTGTTTTGTCATATCATTTTATGCGGACCTGCCAATCCGATGCCAGTAAGCCCACCGAGCCTGGAATGGATAAAGCGGTCGGTGCCTCCAAGTCAGTGCAGCCTACCAAAGATAAGGCCGAGGGTTCTTCTAAGTCAAAGCAGAAGCCTTACATGTCCAAAATGGTGAAGGTTGGGATAGCTCTTCCTTCTGACTCAACTCCTCCACTAACTACTGGGTTGGGTCCGATCAGATCGGTTGGGAAATCCAAAGGGGTCAAGCGAGCCTGATCTCCGAGTCCCCCAACTCCTCCCATGCGGTCCAAAACTGTAGGTGCTGGCACTTCTTCTAGTTCTGGCATGGAGACCTTGCCATGGTGCAAGGAGTTCGAGAAATTTTTGCCTTTCTTGAGCTCCCTGATTCCTGATAAAGATAAGGAGATGCGGGGCTCCTCAAAGGATACCTGCCTAGATTTGATGATGAAATAGTTTGGAAAGGTAATCATCGAAGGAGTTCGAGACCTTTCTATTATTATTATTATTATTATTATTATTATTATTATTATTTTGCGCTTTACTCTCCTTATTTTTTTTCTTTTTTTTTTAGATCTGCTCTAGCTTAGTCTATCTAGTCGAGGAACAAAAGTGCGAAGGCCCTGCTCATTATGTGTCCTGGTGGCTCATTTTTCGGACGAGCTTAAGGTCGCCCTAGAGGCTAAGGAGGAATCAGAGGCTATGTTGGCCGAGAGGGCGCAATCGCATAGACCTCACATTGAGGAAGATCTCCGAGCGAGAAACCATTCTGGAGCGTGCTCAAATGGCTAATGTCTAGCTAAACAATGAGCTAAAGTTCACGAAGGCTCACACCAAGGATGAATCTGAGAAGGTTTCTTGTCTCAAAGCTCAATTTGAGGAGGCCAAGGCTGAGTCTAAGAAGGTTTCTCGAAGCTCAACTTGAGGAGGCTAAGGCTGAAAAGTCATCAACTTATGAGTAGATCCGTCTCAGCCGGCATTGGGAGGAACCAATGAGTGCGGGCAGCACTTAGCCAGCCTAGCGGGCCGCACTGTAACCCCCGACTGAAAACGAATGAATGGATCATTCCACAACCATTATGTCGTGAATACCATATACGTATAGACCCTTCATCAGATGTCCCGGTCAAGTCTTCGGGTCACGGCAAAGTCAAACCCTACTGTTGACTAGACACTATACATGTATTAATGCAAATCAAGACCAACTGATTACTAGTGTATCCAATACGACTAGATCAGAATGCTTTGGCCAAATACTTATGATCTTATTTGCCATTAACTGTATAGGACATTCTCCTACTCACTAACAGGAGATAGAATCCTTTCTTGGCGTATAGTAAAGACTGCTATCTGCCCGTATAGTCCGCACTTAGAGGTTGACTCAGCGATTAAGCAAATGAGTCTAACTACTCTAATGACAAATTAAACGTCACAGGCACATCTCTTACTGAACCCTCAAGTCAAAGGTCCACGTATACTATCACAACCTTTCGATTCGTCATCGACTCTCTAAGAGTGAATATCGTGTGACTGAATCAAGTATGAGTCGTGTTCGAGTATACTGGTTCCACCAATATACCTATAACTATGCTATCAAGACATGCACATATTCTAGCATCAGTTATACAAGTCTTACTAAAAAACTGAATGCCCAATTAAGTTTATCGACTTACGAACGGTTTACGTAAATAAGCCCTAAACACTTCCAGTGCACTTCTCTCTTATCCGATACCGAGAGTGGAATGTTCGCTCTTATTTACATGGACTTCACTTCAATGTTTACCAAATCAAGAATGCATTTGAAATACAATAAACAGTGAATGAATCGTATTGGCTTTTATTGATAATTCCATAATTACAAGTACAATGCCCCTTCTCTCTCATCCCCTGAGTGGCATTCAAGTAAATATTCCTAACAAAAATACACGGTTCATGAGGTCCATGAATACTACTGGAGCATTAGTCAAACCAAATGGCATCACTATAAACTCATAGTGTCCATATCGAGTTCTAAATGCTATCTTGGGGATATCGTCATCCTTAATCCTCAGTTGGTGATATCCGGATCTCAAATCTATTTTAGAGAACACTCATGATCCTCCAAGTTGATCGAGTAGGTCCTCTATTCTAGAAAGTGGATATTTATTCTTTATCGTGAGTCGATTATGCTCACGATAGTTTATGCACATCCTCAAACTTCCGTCCTTTTTCTTCACGAAGAGTACTGGCGCATCCCATGACGAAACACTCGGCCGGATAAATCCAGAGTCAAGCATTTCCTGAAGTTGCATTTTCAGCTCTTATAATTCCTTGGGTGCTATTCTATAGGGGGCTTTCGATATTTGTGCCACTCCTGTAACTAAATCGATCGAGAACTCAACTTTACATCTCGGTGGAACTCCCGGTAAGTCTTCGGGAAAGATATATGGATACTCCTTGACGATAAGAACATCAGCTACCGTCTTCTCTGAAATTATTTTCCCCATCACATTCACTAAGAATACTTAGCAACTGCGCTTCTTCAACATCTTCACAACTTTTAAAGCTGAAAGCACTTTTGGGGTACTACAATGTCTTACACCCTCGGACATGGTCTTGATATCAATAGATGGGCATAAGGTTACCCTCCTTTCGGAGCATTCTACTACAGCTCTATGTTTGTCCAACCAATCCATACCTAAAATAACATCAAAATCACTGAGTTCAACTATGTGCAAGTCAGCTAAGAAGCTATGTTCGTTAATCTCTATCTTCACATTGTTAGCTATAGAGTCTACATGCACTACTCCCCACAGGCATGCTAACTAACAGAGATTTAGGAGCTTTACTACTTCTACAACCAATCATAGTGCAGAGCTTCCTAGAGATGAATGAATGAGATGCATCCATATAAAACAACACCAAAGTATGAATATTAGCAACTGACAACATACCTGACATGGTTTGGGGTTCAATCTCTTCCTCGGCCTCGGCCATGCTATACACTCGAGCTTTACCTCTTGAGTCTTGACCTTGCACATTTTTGCCTGGACCTTTTCTTTTCTTCGGACATGCTGAGGCCATGTGTCCTTCCTCACGGCAAAAGTATCACCGATTCTGTCCAAGCATATATGTGCCTTTATGTCCCTTGCCAGAAGTGGCACATGTAGGTTTATCGGACTGGGGTTTCGCCACTGAAAATCCAGTCTTAGCATTCTTCTTACTACCACTTCCTTGATCGTGCCACTTGCGCTTGTTATTAGCTGCGACTAGGGGTGTTCAAAAATACCCGACCCGAACTACCCGACCCAACTACCTGATGACCCGAACTAAATATTTCGGGTATTGTTAAAATTTTTAAATTTTTTTCAGGCCGGGTACCCGACCCACAAAAAATTCATATAATCGGGCCGGGTCATGGGCCGACTTGTTCGGGTACCCGAAAACCCGATTATTTTTTAATGGTTATTTTTTTTATAAATTTAATCATTTAATTTGTAATTAGATGAAACTTTATCTTTCAAATAATATGAATTATATTTAATATGAGAATTCATGTATTTTCAGTAATGATATTTATTCTCACTAGTTTGGAAATTTACAAGAAGATAAAATCTTTAAATAAAAAATAATATATTCTTTCATATATATAATTGAATATTGAATTAAGCATAATTATATAATAAAAAAATGATATATATAAAAAAATTTAGTTAGTTTTGAAATTTACTTATTGTACGAAAAATATTTATAATGTATTTAGTACTCGGGGAATTAATTTATATAATAAATTCTAAAATAAATTTATATTAAAATTACAAATTATTTATAAAAATTTAAAATTAGTTGTATTAAATTTTGGGCCGGGTACCCTATGACCCGACCCAGAAAAATAGGGTACCCGCTTTTTCGGGTACCCGACTTTTCGGGTCGGGTCACGGGCCGAATTTTTCATTACCCGCATAACCGGGTACCCATAAATTCGGGTGCCCGAATAACCGGGTACCCGGTTATGAACACCCCTAGTTGCGACTGATGGTGCTCTTGCCTTTTCCACATCCAAACTGGCAGATATGTCCTCGGCCCTAGAAACTGCTTCATTGTAGGTCAAACACCCATGACCAGCCAAGTGATGACGAATATGGTCATGCAGTCCGTCTTAGAACTTCTTAAACTTCATGTCATCCGTCTCAACCATGTGCTGAGCAAAACGGCACATGTGGTTGAACATGCGCTCATAGTCGGTGACCGACGTTCCTCCTTGGGTCAGATCAAGGAATTCCTTTTGCATCTTGGTTTTGTACACCCTCGGGTAGTACTTATCCATAACCATTTCCTTGAACTGGTCCCAAGTAAACGCATCCTTCTCGTCTTGGGTTTTGAGTCTCCACACTCCAATCCATCATGTCCTAGCATCCTCCTTGAGCTGAAACACGGCGCACGACGCCTTCTGAGCATCGGTGCATGCCATGTAGTCGAAGATGCTGTCTAGGTTCAACAACCACTCTTTTATTGTTGTTGTTCTCTCACGACCAAGAAAGACGTGCGACTTGAACTGATTGAAGCGCTTGATGACTTGAGCTTGAGCTTGCTCAGGATTTTTAAGCGGTAAAATGGTCGCGCCTTGAAGAAACGTGGCCAATCCAGCTAAAAGCTGATCTTGGGTGGGTTGTGCGTTGCGGTTTCCACGATTAGCCATGAGTCTGCCAACGAGATGTAAAACCCATTAGTCGACACAGTGAGAGAAATAAAGAATAAGAACATACCGGTAGTACGCATATAATTGTCACAATGCATAAAAATATAAAAGGCAATAGAAACACTGATATTCATTATATATAATATGTTTTAAATAAATGAAACTGGAAACATCCACCATTGATCTCAACATAATAGTTATATAATAAAATGAACTAAGTCTACAGCTACTCATTGTCACTGCCAATAATTTCTATAACAAGAATAGGGGGTCGCGGCTCAATCCACGAAATAACATCATCATCAGAGTCAATGTCTGCCATCAAAACATCTTTCATATTCTCTGCGAGGTCTTCCTTTGAGCTCTCATCAGGAGCTTCATCTGGATCTTCCTCGGGATCCTCTTCGGGATCTTCTTTAGGATTCTCCTCAGGGTCTTCTTCGGGATCCTCTTCTGGGTCTTCTTCATCTGTAGAGTCGGAACTCCAATTTACAGCTAGTATCACATCTCGAGCGTACATATCTAATAAACGCCAGGCTACGAACTGGAAATCATCAGTAGTCTCCCGATCTTCTGGTGTTCTCTTTATGGGCTCTTGCTCAAGCTGAAAAATACTGTAACTCTAATCTTCGAGTATCTTTAGCATTAGGTGGTTCAGCTATTGCGTGACAGAACCTTGTTTCCCAGACTGCAACCACTTGTTCAGCCTGTTGATGACATAGTGCGGTGCATTTTCCGATAAACTCGGATCATCCCACCAATCCTCGCGTGCCAGAAGACGCGAGTTAAACGTAGCAGGAATCCTCTTACGTGGTGTCATCCTAGGTTTGGCCATTCTAATAGTTCGCGCATACATATACAATCATGTAAATAAAATGAAATGATAGATGCATGAATAATGATTGAAATTCGGTACCTTGGACGGAGTGACGAAGTGGCGAAGCTGAGAGCATATGATACTTTTATATTTTAACGAGTCTACATAAATGTAAAACCCGCTCTGATACCACTATGTAATGCCCCGAATTTCTAGTGATAACTATAGGGGAAACTAATAAAAATGTGAATTTTGACGAATATTAAAATTCTCGCCTACAAATTCGAATCGCTACACCGATAAAATAAATATCTATTAATTAAGGCAATGATATAACATAAATAAGAGGTAATAATTGCGGCGGAATAAAAATTTATAAATTATTATTTCTAATGAAGAGTTTCCCTAAATAATATTTCAAAAACATGAGACATAAATAAAAAACATTGTTTTAATAAATATCATCATATGCCCTCTCGGATCGCTTCTTCGTCCATCCGGCTCGGTTTAACCTGCGGAATCAATATAGGTGGGGGTGAGCTTCCTTCAGATCGTGGAAATCACATGTATCACATTAATATACGATCTCATGAAAAGCAATTAAATGCTTATTCTATCAATAATATTTTCCTCAACATGAAGACATACACACAATATCACATATAACATGAATCGAGCACGCATGTGAATATTGAGGTTGTGTAGGTGTCCCCAGACTACATATATCTTAAGATAGCCTCTTTATACGTACACATGTGAGCCTGATTTACAACATGTATCATTAATTTTAAACATAAATAGAATATCACATAACAATCCAATTACAGCAATTAAAGTGATAGTGAAAATTTCCACCTGAATAAAATGATGCTGCTTAAACTTGAATATGAAGATGCTCGACTCACAGTCCTAAGCCCGTAATGTAGGTCACAAGTCGTCCAGAAATAATTCTAGAGGGGGGGTGAATAGACTTTTTGAAACTCTTTTCCACAAAGGATGATTTTCTCAGCTGATAGATATGCGGAAGTCAGCTGATGAAGAACGCAAATAGTTAATGGAACAGTCAAGTCTGAATGCAGCAGTTAAGTATGATGCTAAAACAATAAAGTACGCAGGTAATTTATAGTGGTCTCAGAGGTGTGGTAATCCTCTACTAATCCACTTTCTCCAAACCAGTTGTAGATGAATCTACTATAATTTTCAACCAGTGATAAATATTACAGTGATTCTACAACTTAGCTACAACTTCCAACCAGTGGAAATCCCATCGTTGCAACTCCTTTCTGACTGCCTAGCACCACTCGATTCTTCAAATCCTTGGATGCCTATCAGTCACGTAACTTCAACCAGTGAAGTACCCCGAACTCAGGTTTTAAGAAAAGAGTGTTTTGTCTTCTCCAACTAAGAGCTTTCTTCGTATATGAATGAAAATACTGTTCTTCACGATGCTATAAATTGCTGATTGCTTAGATTACTTTGATCACTTGAAAGTATAGTTCGCACCATTTGTTGCTCAACTTCAAATATTCGGATATATATAGGTGTCGATCTTTTGAGCTTTTCTTCATACCCGTTGCAAATCTATAACAAATCCATCCGTTGGAGAAAATAGACTTCTTTGTTTTTACTTTTGAACATTTAAAGGCTAGATTCCATTATTTTAATCCATGTTCGACCGTTGTGAAGACTTCCATGTGATGGCGCCGAATCTTTTGAATATAATAAGATTAAAGTCTCCAGTGGTTGGTCTGGATGAATTAATTTACTTTCCGGGAATCTCTCCAATCTGTCCCTTATCGTCCGCATGTGACTTTCCGTAAATATTGACTATTCAACGCATGCTGACGTGGACTAGAGTATTTGGCTGATCACTTAACTGACCTCTCTGTGGTCTAACTGACTGATGTGCAGTCAACCTTCTCTGATGTCGACTTCTCTGATGTGCCGACTTGTCTGAAGTCTTCTGACCTGATTGAACTTGATTGATCTGATGGTCAAACTTCAGATGACTTGACTTTCCTTCTTGACTGCAGTCTGGTCCAACTTTCGCTGATTAAATTGTTGACCAGAACTTCTATGATAACGGTTGCCTGATATAGCTCGGTTGTGGTCAACCTTATCTGAACAGTTGAGTTGACCAAGACTCGGCTGATAGATATTTACCTGTTATTTGTACTTAGCCGATTTTTTTAAGCCTAACTTATATGGCCTATAGAAGATACTCATTTGGTTCTTCTTTACATTTTGCCAAGTATCTAACTTAACACAGTTTGGCCTATGGAAGATACTCATCTGGTTCTTCCTTACATTTTACCAAGTAATAAGCATACATTTGAATAAACAAATGCAATGATGTCATCATCAAAATCTAACAAGTATTCCTAACAAATTCCCCCTATTTTGATGATGGCAAAATTATTCAAATGAATAACAGGTCTGCACATAAGTGCGAGACACAAACTAAAATCAGTCTTGTTTTGAGACAACTAGAGGTTGTCATTCAAGTGTCTGTTTATATAATTTTCCTGAGTTTGTTTTACAAGTACATCAGTTTCGAATGAACAAACAAATACAGAAAAAAATTACAAGTACTTCAAAAACAAAAATTACAAAGAAAATCCTATCTGTCTCTGCCTCTTCGGACAGTTTGCTTAGGAGGCCTAAATAACTTAGCTCCAATAGGCCTCTTACAGATAGGTGCCAGACATATTTCCTTTTGATGATCTGGGAGGCGAACTCTTGCTCGTCTGTGGTTGAGAATTTATTTTTCTCACAGAGAGCTCTGATTTCTTTCTGCAGGATTAGCTCGTCCAATTCTTTGTCCAAATAGGTAGGCGCATCTTCTGCTCTAAATGAAGGGATCATAGGATAAACATTCCATTTGGCTGCATATTTAAGCATGATCTTCCAAAGAGTAGGTCATTTGGTCTCCATGTAGTTGATGAATGACTGTTGAGGAGATCATTCTCTGTCCTGGAGTATTTCCTAGAGATAATACTTCTCTATGAACTCCTTCTTGGCATCTGTCCATCTAGTCATAAATTATGTAGGCAGGATTTCTTCAACATACCACATTTGTTTGCCGTCCCATTCATACCTTGGCTCGTCTCCTTGCCTTGTTCTCCTCTTCTTCTCTGTAAGCTGATCTTCAGTCTGCTCAGGATCAGATACTTCCTTTCTCTTTTGACTTGATGTCCTAACTTCAATTAATGGGATATCTTGCCTGTTCTTCATTCTGAGCTCCTGAACCTGTACTTGGCCTGATACTTCTCTTACTTCCCCCTGCTTACTTCCTTCCCCCTTTTTGCCATCATCAACCAGTATAGTCAATTGCTGCTCACCCCTGTGCATCCAGTCAGACATGTCAAGGGGCATTCTGGAGTTTGTAGGAGGAGGAGGTTGAGGAACATTCCTGTGCAGAAGGGTATCGAATTTGGCATTTATGGTCTGCAGGTCAGGTGAGATTTTTGTGGAGAGCAATTCTCCAACATATTCTTTAATAATGTTGCGGATCAGCTCAGTCATCACAGGGGAGATGGGTGATGTCTGAGGAGAGTGCTCACCTGTGCTTTCTGCACCTGCAGGTAGGTTTGCAGTTGACCTACCTGTTTGCAGGCGGCTGATCAGATGGGGTCTGTTCTGGGGTCCCCGATCTATCTTCTTCTTCTTCATCTAGGTTGGTGTAGCGTACAGGAGCCCCAGCCTCATCTGCTCTGGCTTCATCTGTGCCTCCTTTTTCTTCTTCTGCCTCCTTCTCTTCTTCCTCTTTCTTCTCTTCTTCTTTCTCTTCTTCCTTCTCTTCTTCATTTTCTTCTTACTTTTCTACTTCATCATCCTTCTTTTCATCACCTTTCTTATCCTCCTCCTTCTCCTCCTCCTCCTCCTCATCATCATCATTATTTTGTTTTTCTTCCTGCTCGACTTATTCTCCTTCATCATCTTCTTCTTCTTCCAATTCCTCTGTTTTTTCTTGTTCTTCTTCTCTAAATTGTTTTTCAACTCCATCTTCTTTTTCTTTTTCTTTTTCTTCAACTATAATGTTTTCTTCTTTTTCTTCTTTTTCAACTCCTTCTTCTTCTTCTTCTTCCACTATCTCTTTGATTCTAATTTTTTTTTCTTTTACTTCTCCATCCTCATTGAGAGAACCATTAAAAACACTGCCCATAATAATATGGATGACTTGGTCCATGTTGATTTTAAAATTGGACATGAACCAGTCTTCCTAGAGCATCAAAATTATTTCTGACTCATTGCAAAAATGCATGAGTAGATCCTTTGTAGCCTGGGGATACTCCCAGCTACTCATTTCAATAAAAGATTGCAGTTGAGTTAATGGAACAGATTTCAAAGTTTTCCATTCCTCAAAAATATCGACAAAAGAATGTTTGAGAGCATGTTGTTTTACCAGTAAGAGATGCTCTATGCAGAGGTTGAGGAAGTTGTTCTCGAGTAGGTTGAAAATGTAGTCTGCTTCAACAATATGGATAATCAATCATGCCTCATCTTCTTCAGTGAAATGAGAGGTTAGAATAGGAACCATTTGAGTTTCCAGGCTGGAGGGAGCAGGCTGATCCTCTATGTGATCTGGTGCAGGGGTAGAGTAGTGATCTGGCTACTCTTCCTCTTCAAATTCTAATCGCCTGGGACTCTTGGGGGATGGTTCTGGTGAAGAATGAATCACTGATGGCTCTCCAGGGGCTGGTCCCCTTCTCTTGAAACGGAGGGCAATTGGGGTGTTGTCTGAATCTGAATCAGACTGGTCTGCAGGTTGGTCGTGGGCTACAGTTTGATTTCCATCAGACTCGTCTGAGCTCGATGGATATCTATAGGGAGTTGGCTCTATAGACATTTCCCTTAACAATTGAGCTGTTTTCCTTTCTCCGCCGAATCTCCGTAGAGTTTCTTGGTCCAAGTGACCAAGTCTCTTGTTGATGTGGAAGGGATCAGGATTTCCCTTCGCCACACCTAACTGTTCCAAAATCCTACTTATTTGCGTCCCAAAGGCCAACTTCGATTTGAATCTCTTCTCGTCATCTAGCCATTGAACTTTGTTGACTTCGCGCACCAGTTGCCGGAAAATGTAATCAGCCCAGTCAATTGGTTCATCCTGAATTAGTGCTCCCAGCACCATGAACTTGGCTGAAGACAACTGGTCGTAGCTGCCCGCCATCCCCATCACTATTTTGTTGGTAATATTCAACGCATAGCGATACTCTTTCCTCCGCTCTCTTCTCTTGGCGGTCAGCTTCAACTTTGATGGCTGCTCGCGAGCCTTGATCTTTAGCCACGTGTCAGCTGCGTTTTGCTTCAGGGCTTCGACGGCCATTCCATGAGATTTCATCCCGAAAACTTTTTCGACCAATTGCGGAGTGATATCCACTTGAACTCCAAAAATTGAGCTCCTAATGCCTGATTCGAGAACTCTGATTTCTCTGTAGAAAACGATAACAGCCTCTTTGAAGAGATATTTGGGGCTGATATCCAGAAATGGGTAGATTCCATTCGACTTCATATATATGATAAGGTGACGCATGTCTTATTCCAAATTGGTTTCGAGTAGTCCATCAAAATCGACCACTAGAGAGAAAATGATCTGGTCTTTCACCGCCTTCAGGTTAACGCCGTTGAAGTAGGATTCCATTTCTCTGCAAGAGAAATTTTCTGAGTGTATTGAAAGTTCAAAAGGATTTTTGCTCTCGAAAACTAGGGTTTGTAAGCTTGAAGAAGGTAAGGTGAAATGACTTTTCCATCTTTAAAAGGAAAATTGAAACGACGTTTGGATTTTAAAATTATTTTAATTTTGAGTCGGTTCAAATTTTAAAAAATGTATGACAGTTGGAATTTTTTAATTTGAATTAGTGGGGTCGTGTGAACGTGTAAGCGTGCGAGCGTGTCATCGTGTAAACATGTGAGCGTGATATTGCCACGTGTAAATAAATAAATAATAAAATATTCAAGAGTCAGTCAAGATTAGAAAACTTAGCTGGTTGACTGTTTGACTGCTCTGCATCAGGTAACTCTCCTTGTCTACTTCGGGTAGGATCTGATGCCTGTGGTCATCTTAGTCTATCCTTCGTCTGATCTGCTTCAATCAGTTTTCTCGTCTGTACTATATTCCCAATCTAGTAATCCAAGTTCCCTGATCAGCTCCAAAAACCTTTCTTCTGGTAAAGGTTTGGTGAATATGTTAGCAATCTGGTATTCTGTGCTGACTCTTTCTACTCTGACTCTCTTATTAAGCACATGGTCTCTTATAAAATGATGTTTGACATCAATGCTTCACCCTGGAGTACAATACTGGGTTGTTGGTGATTGCAATTGCACTATTGTTGTCGCACCATATTGGAACTTCGTTTGCAATGATGTTGTAGTCCCTTAATTGTTGTCTAATCCATAAAATTTGGGCACAACAGCTACCTGTAGCTAGGTATTTTGACTCTGTTGTTGAGATAGAGTTAGATACCTGCTTCTTGCTAAACCATAATATCAGTCTGGTTCCTAGGAATTGTCACGTTCTACTAGTGCTTTTCCTATTAATCTTACATCCTGCAAAATCTGCATCTGAATATCTTGGCAGCTCAAAGTTGTCATCTTTAGGATACCATAATCTAACATTAATGGTAGACTTAAGATATTTAATGATCCTCTTAGCTGCTTCCAGGTGTGACTGCTTGGGTTTAGACTGAAATCGTGCACATACTCCTACAGCATATAAAATGTCTGGCCTGCTTGCAGTCAAATAAAGAAGTGATCCAATGAGTCCTCTATAGTGAGTTGAGTCCACTGATATGCCTTCTTCATCTGTATCTAGATGTGTGCTTGTGCTCCTAAGAATTTTTGCTGATTTGGCCGATTCCATTCCAAATCTCTTGATTAAATCTCTGGTATATTTGGCTTGATTGATGAAAATTCCATTTTCCATCTGCTTGAATTGCAATCCTAGGAAGAAATTTAGCTTTCCCATCATGCTCATCTCAAACTCTCCTTTCATGAGATTTAAGAATTTCTCACACAGCTCTGGATTGGTTGAGCCAAATATGATATCATCCACATATATTTGAACTAATAAAATGTGGTCTTTGTAATACCCGGTTGTGAATTCATTTATTATCATTCAGTAATTGTCACTCAGAATTTTTTTTCATTCAGTAATAATCGTTCATCATTCATATTTAGTCAACTATGTTCACCATTCGACGTATTTTGGGATCATCACTATTTGAGATCGAGTCGAGATTATTGTCTTCATCATCATCATGTTTTAATTTTCAGTTTGAGAGGTAGCGCACACTACACATTCTGGTAAGCGCGCGCTAATGGGGTGCAGGTAACGCACGCTATGATTCAGTATTAGCGCACGCTAGCGCAAGTGGGGCAGACAGTCCAGAAGGTACTGGGCTGATTTGGGAAATTCGTAGCGCACGCTACGAGTGGTAAGTAGCGTACGCTAATTGTGCTGGTAACGCACGCTAAGTCACATTAGTAGCGCACGCTAATGCGTGCAAGGCAGAGGACAGTAGGTTCTGGACTTCAGTTTTTGAATATCAGACACCAGTTAGCGCACGCTAACAATCTGGGATAACGCATGCTATCGGTAAGGTGTTAGCGCACGCTACCAAGTCGTAGAGCACGCTAATGAGGCATTTCAGAGCTCACTGGACTGCCCAGTAAACCGCTAGCGCACGCTAAATATCAGGACATAGCGTGCGCTAAGCTGGGACAGTATAAATAAGACAGTTCAGTCCAACCTTCGTCATTTCTTCATTTCTCAACCTTTTCGGACGAGCTTGGGCAATTCGGAAAGGTCTTTTCGAGCTGCAATCATCTAGCATCATCTTCAAGCTCCTAAGTTGGATTAATCATCATTTAATCAGTTTCATCTTTCCAAATCTAGGTAATTTTTCTTTTAATCTTGAATTTCGGGATTTGAAGGTTTTATCCCCGATCTCTTCGAGTTAGCTTGCTTTCATGTTGGATTATCTTAGATATGGATTATCTATCTTGGATACATGTATTGCTATGGACTCATTGGAGTAATTTTCGGAATTTGTGATTCATTGAGGAATTTTTCAAGAAACCCTTGGTGTTGACTTTGGAATGTTTGGGGGTTTTGACTAGATGTTGTTGAAATCCAAATTTAAGTATTCCTGTTGGATTATTGATAATATTCATGAGGTTTTGTTGTATTGAATCATTCATTGGAAGTTGGTTTTGGATGTAATTGAGTTTTGGTTGTAAACAATTGGAGATTGTTTACAACGCGTTTG
This sequence comes from Orobanche coerulescens, assembly GCA_033398695.1. NCBI lineage: Eukaryota > Viridiplantae > Streptophyta > Magnoliopsida > Lamiales > Orobanchaceae > Orobanche > Orobanche coerulescens. The sequence goes on from CM065816.1 coordinate 117,904,703, forward strand.
TTTAAATGCCCCAATGAGTTTCGGGTATTGTTGTATCGACTTTTGAGTTGGTTGTGATCATGCTTGATTCGTGTATTAAGAGATTTGTTGGTATTTGTGTTGTTCAAGGTTGTTCGAGCGGCCGATAATTTCATTAAGTACGTTGATCGTGGAATTACCTTCTCGCCTTCGGTTTGAGGCAAGTTTTATACTTGTACTAGTTAATGAGATTAATGTCATCATATATGTGTATGAATGTGTTGTATCATTCCGAGACTTAGTCTCTTCATGAATTCATTGATATTAAGAGATTGTTTGATACGATACCTTTCGGAAACTATGCCAAATGTTTATTATTGTTCGTTAATGGCCGATTCAAGGCATTGTGATACTCGTTATTAATGTCATTGTCGATAGCCGGTTCGCGGTATCGATGTATCGATTGTTGTTAATATTGATGTCAATCTAAGACATCGTTCAGATCATCGTTATTCATGTTGGGGTTGTCATTAAAACCGTATTGGTCGATTAAAGGCATTGGCGTATTCATTTCTCATATTCGTCGTCGGTCACCGATTAAAGGTGCCGAGGCATCCTTCGTATCATTGTTATCGATTGACCGTTCTAAGGCAATCGAGGTATTTAATCATTCATCATATCATTCGTAGCGATTGGCCATTCTAAGCCAATCGAAGCGCTTAATCATTCATGGAATCATCCGCTGCATCATTGTTATCGGTTGGCCATCCTAAGGCAATCGAGGTGTTAAATTGGGACTGTCAAGGATGGTGTCTATCCGTGTGTTACTGTCATCGTGTTGGCCGACTCAAGGCAGCACACTATCACTTATTGTGATACGGCTTCGTGCCGTGGCTTCGACCCTCATTGTGATACGGCTTCGTGTCGTGGCTTCGGCCCTCATTGTGATACGGCTTCGTGCCGTGGCTTCGGCCCTAATTGTGATACGGCTTCGTGTCGTGGCTTCGGCCCTTATTGTGATACGGCTTCGTGCCGTGGCTTCGGCCCTTATTGTGATACGGCTTCGTGTCGTGGCTCCGGCCCTTATTGTGATACGGCTTCATGCCGTGGCTTCGGCCCTCATTGTGATACGGCTTCGTGCCGTGGCTTCGGCCCTCATTGTGATACGGCTTCGTGCCGTGGCTTCGGCCCTAATTGTGATACGGCTTTGTGCCGTGGCTTCGGCCCTAATCGATACAACTTCGGGCTGTTTTGGCTTCATGTGATTGTGATATTTGACAGCTTCGGCTGAGCCGCTTTCAAGCCTTTATTATTGTCCTGGTAATTTCATTGGAGCCTTCGGGCATTGTGATTCATAATTAATTCAGTCCTGGTTTGGTTCATGTCGTGTAATTCATTGTGGTATTCTGTGATTTTGATTCGCCGTTGGGCACTTATGTTCTAACCTGTCGAACAGGTATTAATGGTATGCCGTGGGCATAGTATTTCGCAAATGCTCGGTTCTTACCTTGGTTTGTGAGCATCTCGTATTATTATTATCATTGTACCGTTTCATTCTGCCTTTGGATGCATATCATGTTATACATGTATTTGATGTTCATTATCTGGATGACTGACCCCGTGGGGGCGGAACATGTTTTCATGTTTTAGGTGATTGCGAGGAGAGAGTTGAGACACATGGGCATGACGATGGCGACGAGGCATTCGAGCGATACTAGTCCGAGTTGTTCATTGTCGGTCAGTCAGTTGGAGTGTACTCCAGTCTTGTCAGTTGTTGTATTACCCAAACAGATATTCGTGGATGTTGTTGTATTTCATTTTTGGCCATGTAGGCCACTTTTGTCATTGAAATTCCTTATCGGAATATTGTGTCGGATGTCATGGTAGGGACTATGATTTTCCCTTATTGTGTAATTTATTGTATTTTAGTCATGTTCGCCTGGTGGATCTCCTGGCGTGGGGTCCACGGCACTGTAATAACCCAATAGGATTTTGGGGTGTTACAGAAGATGGTATCAGAGATTTTGGGTTGTGAGATACCCTGATATGTGAGTTATGTGGCTCTACCGATGCGGTAGTAGTGGGACTCTCAGGTTATGACAATCTGGATAGTCGGCTTTTGTGAGTCGTAATATTAGTACGACTGCACGAGTCATTCATTCATCGAGTCGTCGTCAGTTGGGACTAGTATCGTGAGACCTCTAAGCTTCGTATGACCTGTGTAAGGACTCAATTCTCTTTATGTTCATACCTTCATCATGTCATTAATTGTTCATGTTTGTTGAAACATATATGTGATATTAGTGTTATGATTGATTCATGACTAATTGTTTTGGAGCACATGTGACTTGTGTAAGCATTTAGGATCAACTCATTCATCAGTTAATAATCCTCTATCATCATTTTGATCTCATCAGTCAGTTAATTCATGCATCACTCAATCAATGTCATTACTTAGATAATTCATTCATCACTCAGTTAATTCATTCATCACCCCGTCAATATCATTCATCACTCAGTTAATTCATTAATCACTCAGTCAATATCATTACTCAGATAATTCATTCATCACTCAGTTAATTCATTCATCACCCCGTCAATATCATTCATCACTCAGTTAATTCATTCCTCACTCAGTCAATATCATTACTCAGATAATTCATTCATCACTCTGTTAATTCATTAATCACTCAGTCAATCTCATTGTTCAATCAATTTATTCATCACTCAGTCAATCTCATTGATTCAGTCAATTCATTCATCACTCAGTTACTCTCATCGCTCAGTTGATTCATTCATCACTCAGTCAATCTCATCGCTCAGTTAATTCATTATCACTCAGTCAACCTTATTGTTCAATTAATTCATTAACCATCCAGTCCATCTCACGGTTCAGTTGTTGATCTGTGAATCAAATTTTCAACCTTGTTAACTTGTTCAAGGTAATCATTTCAGGAATTTCATCAGATAGTCTTGTCACCTCACTTGATCTTTCATGCGATCTTATCGTATTCCGACGTCATGTCGACGATCGTTTTATTGCATTATTAATGCATTCATTGTGTTAGAGCGTGTATGCTCATTGTTATCATTCCGTCTCGTAATCATAATGCTATCTTCATGCGAGATCTGTAATCATCATGTGGCTTTCCTGCTTCAGTATGAATAGAGCTGTCAGAGGACGCAGGGGAGAAGGCCGCGGTGCGGGCCGAAACCCAGGACCTCATGTGAATACCCGCGCGAATGCGAGGGATTCATCAGATAGCAGGGCTACTCATTCATCAGCAGATAATCAGTCGCTGTCAGGGATTCGTACCCGAGAGGCATCTCACTCGAAAGGTGTTCGGGTTGACCCATTCATATTTATGCAGGGCATGATGGCCCAGATGACTCATATGACGCGGATAGTGGAGGCCATGCAGACCTCGATGGTTCGTGGTCCACCGCAACAGGGATTACAGGTGCCGTTTTATGGACAGACTGGGGGAGTGAATCAGATTGTTGGCGATATCTCTCGTCAGAGGCCGCCTACTTTTGAGGGTTCATCGGAACCAGCTGATATTGTTCACTGGCTTGAGCATTTGATAAACTCTTCGACATGGTTCAGTGTCCGGAAGAGAGTAAAGTGGCAGTAGCGGCTTATTACTTGATTAAGGGTGCTTATTCGTGGTGGCTTTCTGTGAAACCCACCGATCGCGATTGTGGTTGGAGTGAGTTCAAGACTCTCATGTTAGAGAGGTATTATCCGGCTCCACTTCGTGAAGCTAAGTTGTCAGAGGTTTTGAACCCCGAATCCATCGAGGACGAGGGTGTTATTGTCATTGCTGAGAAGTTTCAGGGACTACTTCAGTTTGCTTCATCAGTTATCCGTACTGAGGCGGATAAGATCAAATATTTTAGCAAGAGGCTAAATCCGCAGTTGAGGATGCAGTTGTTCAATCACAATTGTAGTTCACTTAGCGAATTCATCGGTAAGGCTCTTGGAGCAGAGCTTTTTATCAAGGAGCTTACTCAGAAGCATCCTTCAGTTTCTTCGGGTGAGAGGACTAGAATGCCGGCTCGTTCAGAGGGACATCGGGCTCCGACGTCCAAGGGGTCATTTTCTAGTCGTCTTCGTGCTGGGATAGCATCTTCCTCTCAGGCGACGAGTTCGACTGTTGTTTGCTTTAACTGTGATTCAGCAGGTCACGTTAGTACCCGGTGTATGGTGCCAGCTATTGTTTGTTTTCTGTGTGGGAGGCAGGGACACCGGCATAAATACTCAGGAGTTCTAGTGCCAGTAAATCTCAAAAGAACTCAAGTGCCTCGAGAGACTTCGTTACTCCATCCCGTGCATCATCCAAGGGACCCTATCAGGCCTCGAGGGCCAGAGGTAAGGACATTCATCACCGGTTTGAACAAGTTAATTCTTGTTCGTTAGTAGTATAATCATTCATTTCGTTGTCGTTCATTCATTCATATAATTCATTCATCATACATCAATCATGTTGAGACTTGTCATCATGAAACTAATCATTCAATTCATGAGGAACAACGGTTCCAATAATTTCACTTGAACAATCACTCATGACGTTATTAATTCACCTTGGTGAGTCATTCTTAATCCTTGTCGGATTTATAGTCATTTATCATTCATCATTCATTTTAGTCACTTTCATTCTCTTGACCTTCTGACATCATATTTAGCGGCGAGTTCATCTTCGGATATACCTTAAATCGTTGAGATAGAGGAGATCGATGATATGGAAGGATATCGATGTTAGGTACATTTGAGGTGTAACCTTGTTTTTGGATGACTGTGTAAATCTATCCGTAATAATGTATCGTGACTGTGGATCATTTATTGTTGATCTATTTTATGATGATCATATTCGAGAATCTTGAGATTTGGGTCATTTGTTGAGAATTCGTCCCTTTGGCGTTGTACTCAAGATTTCGTGATAATTTGGAAATCGTTCACTGTGATTCGAGACGTCAAGTCTTGGGGACTTGGGCGTGCGATTGATTTGGTCCCGAGGACTATTTGGGCATTATTGTTTTCAGATTATGATGGATAGTTCATATCCCGAGTTGTTTACCCTTAGTTTCGAGGTCGAAACTCTTTTTAAGGGGGGGAGTATGTAATACCCGGTTGTGAATTCATTTATTATCATTCAGTAATTGTCACTCAGAATTTTTTTTCACTCAGTAATAATCGTTCATCATTCATATTCAGTCAACTATGTTCACCATTCGGCGTATTTTGGGATCATTACTGTTTGAGATCGAGCCGAGATTATTGTCTTCATCGTCATCATGTTTTAATTTTCAGTTTGAGAGGTAGCGCACGCTACACATTCTGGTTAGCGCATGCTAATGGGGTGCAGGTAACGCACGCTATGATTCAGTATTAGCGCACGCTAGCGCAAGTGGGGCAGACAGTCCAGAAGGTACTGGGCTGATTTAGGAAATTCGTAGCGCACGCTACGAGTGGTAAGTAGCGTACGCTAATTGTGCTGGTAACGCATGCTATAAGTCACATTAGTAGTGCAGGCTAACGCGTGCAAGGCAGAGGACAGTAGGTTCTGGACTTCAGTTTTTGAATATCAGACATCAGTTAGCGCACGCTAACAATCTGGGATAACACACGCAATCGGTAAGGTGTTAGCGCACGCTACCAAGTCATAGCGCACGCTAACGAGGCATTTCAGAGCTCACTGGACTACCCAGTAAACCGCTAGCGCACGCTAAATATCAGGTCATAGCGTGCGCTAAGTCGACATGATAAATAAGGATTCGATCAACCTTCGTCATTTCTTCATTTCTCAACCTTTTCGGACGAGCTTGGGCGATTCGGAAAGGTCTTTTCGAGCTACAATCATCTAGCATCATCTTCAAGCTCCTAAGTTGGATTAATCATCATCTAATCAGTTTCATCTTTCCAAATCTAGGTAATTTTTGTTTTAATCTTGAATTTCGGGATTTGAAGGTTTTATCCCCGATCTCTTCAAGTTAGCTTGCTTTCATGTTGGATTATGTTAGATATGGATTATCTATCTTGGATACATGTATTGCTACGGATTCATTGGAGTAATTTTTGGAATTTGTGATTCATTGAGGAATTTTTCAAGAAACCCTTGGTGTTGACTTTGGAATGTTTGGGGGTTTCGACTAGATGTTGTTGAAATTCCGATTTAAGTATTCCTGTTGGATTATTGATAATATTCCTGAGGTTTTGTTGGATTGAATCATTCATTGGAAGTTGGTTTTGGATGTAATTGAGTTTTGGTTGTAAACAATTGAAGATTGTTTACAACGCGTTTGTTTAAATGCCCCAATGAGTTTCGGGTATTGTTGTATCGACTTTTGAGTTGGTTGTGATCATGCTTGATTTGTGTATTAAGAGATTTGTTGGTATTTGTGTTGTTCAAGGTTGTTCGAGCGGCCGATAATTTCATTAAGGACGTTGATCGTGGAATTACCTTCTCGCCTTCGGTTTGAGGCAAGTTTTATACTTGTACTAGTCAATGAGATTAATGTCATCATATATGTGTATGAATGTGTTGTATCATTCCGAGACTTAGTCTCTTCATGAATTCATTGATATTAAGAGATCGTTTGATACGATACCTTTCGGCAACTATGCCAAATGTTTATTATTGTCCGTTAATGGCCGATTCAAGGCATTGTGATACTCGTTATTAATGTCATTGGCGATAGCCGGTTCGCGGTATCGATGTATCGATTGTTGTTAATATTGATGTCAATCTAAGACATCGTTCAGATCATCGTTATTCATGTTGGGGTTGTCATTAAAACCGTATTGGTTGATTAAAGGCATTGGCGTTTTCATTTCTCATCTTCGTCGTCGGTCACCGATTAAAGGTGCTGAGGCATCCTTCGTATCATTGTTATCGATTGACCGTTCTAAGGCAATCGAGGTATTTAATCATTCATCGTATCATTCGTAGCTATTGGTCATTCTAAGCCAATCGAAGCGCTTAATCATTCATGGAATCATTCGTTGCATCATTGTTATCGGTTGGCCATCCTAAGGCAATCAAGGTGTTAAATTGGGATTGTCAAGAACGGTGTCTATCCGTGTGTTACTGTCATCGTGTTGGCCGACTCGAGGCAACACACTATCACTCATTGTGATACGGCTTCGTGCCGTGGCTTCGACCCTCATTGTGATACGGCTTCGTGCCGTGGCTTCGGCCCTCATTGTGATATGGCTTCGTGCCGTGGCTTCGGCCCTCATTGTGATACGGCTTCGTGCCGTGGCTTCGGCCCTCATTGTGATACGGCTTCGTGCCGTGGCTTCGGCCCTAATTGTGATACGGCTTCGTGCCGTGGCTTCGGCCCTAATTGTGATACGGCTTCGTGCCGTGGCTTCGGCCCTCATTGTGATACGGCTTCGTGCCGTGGCTTCGGCCCTCATTGTGATACGGCTTCGTGCCGTGGCTTCGGCCCTCATTATGATACGGCTTCGTGTCGTGGCTTCGGCCCTAATTGTGATACGGCTTCGTGCCGTGGCTTCGGCCCTAATCGATACAGCTTCGGGCTGTTTTGGCTTCATGTGATTGTGATATTTGACAGCTTCGGCTGAGCGGCTTTCAAGCCTTTATTATTGTCCTGGTAATTTCATTGGAGCCTTCGGGCATTGTGATTCATAATTAATTCAGTCCTGGTTTGGTTCATGTCGTGTAATTCATTGTGGTATTCTGTGATTTTGATTCGCCGTTGGGCACTTATGTTCTAACCTGTCGAACAGGTATTAATAGTATGCCGTGGGCATAGTATTTCGCGAATGCTCGGTTCTTACCTTGGTTTGTGAGCATCTCGTATTATTATTATCATTGTACTGTTTCATTCTGCCTTTGGATGCATATCATGTTATACATGTATTTGATGTTCATTATCTGGATGACTGTCCCCGTGGGGGCGAAACATGTTTTCATGTTTTAGGTGATTGCGAGGAGAGAGTTGAGACACAGGGGCATGACGATGGCGACGAGGCATTCGAGCGATACTAGTCCGAGTTGTTCATTGTCGGTCAGTCAGTTGGAGTGTACTCCAGTCTTGTCAGTTATTGTCGTGTTGTATTACCCGAACAGATGTTCGTGGATGTTGTTGTATTTCATTTTTGGCCATGTAGGCCACTTTTGTCGTTGAAATTCCTTATCGGAATATTGTGTCGGATGTCATGGTAGGGACTATGATTTTCCCTTATTGTGTAATTTATTGTATTTTAGTCATGTTCGCCTGGTGGATCTCCTGGCGTGTGGTCCACGGCACTGTAATAACCCAATAGGATTTTGGGGTGTTACAGTCTTCATGCTCCACTCTGAATAGGGTCTTGTCCACCTTTCCTTTGCTGAAACCATTCTTTTCTAGAAACACAGATTAATGTTTCATACCATGCTCTTGGTGCCTGCTTGAGTCCATATAGAGCCTTTAGAAGCTTGTAGACTTTGTATCCTTTGACAAATCCAGGGGGTTGCTCCACATAGACTTCTTCTTCTAGAATTCCATTAAGAAAGGCACTCTTCACATCCATTTGGTAGACTATAAAATCTTTGAATACTGCATATGCAAGCAATAGTCTGATGGCTTCTAATCTTGCAACAGGTGCATAAGTTTCATCAAAATGTATTCCTTCACATTGTGCATAGCCTTTAGCAACAAGTCTGGCCTTATTCCTAACAACAGCTCTATCTTCATCGCATTTGTTCTTGTACACCCATTTGGTGCCAATAACCTTATTGTGACCTGGTCTGTCTGTTAGTTCCCAAACATTGTTCCTTTCCATCTGATTAAGCTCTTCTTGCATTGCATTGATCCATGAGTAGTCTTCCAAAGCTTGTTCTGTAGTCTTGGGTTTTATTTGAGACATAAAGTATGAGAACATTGCCATTCCTGCGGGTAGAGTGGACTGTCTGGTCTTGACTTCATCAGTTAGCTTCCCAATGATTTGTTGGATGTGATGATCTTTAAGCTATTTAGGAATGTCTTCTTCTTCAGGGTCTGTTCCCCCTGTAGATTTTCTTTGGTGAACTTCTTCTTTCTCAGCATCAGCTTGATTCTGGCTTCCTTGATCTGTAACTGGATCAGCTACGGTCTTGTCATCTGCAGGTGGAAGTCCTGTATGGTCTGTAGATGGGTCTTTGTCAGCCACAGATAGGTCTTAATCAGCAGCAACTGGATCAGGTAAGTTCTGAGGTCCTATCTGATCTGCAGTTGGGTCATTATCAGCTACAGATGCGTCTTCAAGCTGATCTGCAGGTGAGTCCACCATTCCTATATCATGGATGATAACTTCTTCTAGGGTGGCATATTTGAGTTTGTTCTCAATTAATTCCACCTTTTTCCTGTACTCAACAGAAGATTCATCAAATACAACATGAGGTATTTCCTCCACCACTAAGGTTCTTTTGTTAAAAACTCTATACGCCTTGCTTCTTTGTGAATATCCCATAAAGTGACCATCATCAATTTTAGCATCAAAGGCATTTAGTTGGGTTTTACCATTGTTGTGGATGAAACACTTACAACCAAAAATATGAAAATAAGAAACTGTAGGTGTTCTGCCATTCCAAACCTTATAGCGAGTTTTGCCATGTCTCCCTACTATCATACTCCTATTTTGAGTGTGGCATGCTGTGTTGATAGCTTCAGCCCAGAACCTCTTGGACAAGTCTGCTTCTGCAATCATAGACCTGACTACTTCCTTCAAGGTTCTGTTTCTTCTTTCGGCAACACCATTCTGCTGTAGAGTCCTGGCTGCAGAGACTTCATGCTGGATCCCATTCTGATCACTATAATCAGTGATTGCCTTGTTGAGAAATTCTCCTCCTCTATCTGATCTGATCTTGATAATTGAGAGGGATTTCTCATTCTAGATCCTTCTCAGCATCTCAGGCAACTTGGTTAGTGTTTCACCCTTTTTATAGAGAAAAACAACCCATGTGTACCTTGAGTAGTCATCCACTACTACTAGAGCATGCTTTCTACCACTTATGGTCCTTGGCTTGATGGGACCAAATAGATCCATGTGAAGTAGATCTAAGATTCTTGTTGTGAGAGTGGTAGGCTGGACTGGCTTGAATGGTGTTTTTGTTTGTTTCCCTTTCTGACACGCATCACAGAGAGATTCCTTCTTGAATACTTCTTCTAGAAGTCCTCTGACCATCTCTTGAGAACTAATCTTGTTGATGGCTTTGAAATTTAGGTGACAGTCTCTTGTGCCATAGCCATCCATTCTCAGCAATTTTCCTGGATAGAAAACAGGTATTAGGAGTTCCTGTGTTCCAATCTATCATATAGACATCTCTCCTTCTGAATCCTTGTAGCTTCACTTCTCCAGATAGGATATCTATCACCATGCATTTCCAAATGGTGAAGACTACTAGATTCTTCTCATCACAAAATTGGCTTATGCTCAAAAGGTTGTATTTGAGCCCTTTGACATAATGCACTTTTGATATAGTGATGTTTCCTCTGTGCAGCTCTCCAGAAGCTTTAGTTTGACCTCTAGAGCTATCTCCAAAGGTTACGTCTGGACCTCTTTCTTTGATATAATTTGTCAGCACCTTCTTGTTCCCGGTCATGTGCCTTGAGCATCCGGAATCTACAAACCATTCTTCACCTCCAATATTTGAATTTGTGGAGATGTGGTAGTAGTCCTTCCAACTTTTCTGCAATCAGACAAGCAGAGATTTATACCCAAATCTGTGTGGGTTCTCGGGGGTTAGTTGGTTTCCTGGAGAACTGATTTCTCCTGGGATTATGAAAGTTGCTGTTATTACCCCTAAAAAATGTGTATTGTCTGGGCCTCTATCCTCTGTTAGGATTGTATACCGGATATGCCTCATAAAACTGATGGTGTGGGCCATGCCTAAATCTTGGCTGAGACCATTTATTAAATCTTTGAGGTTTCCACACCTGTTCGTTTTGAAAATTAGGATAACCTTGAGGTTTCCATTTACCCCTCCCATTTGAAAATCTATTTTTGGGGAGTCTTTGGTAATAATGGGCATGTTGTCTGGGCTGCTGCTTCTGCCTTGGCCATTGCCTAGTCTTATGTCTAGGTGGCTGCCTTGTATACCTTGGCTGCAGCCTAGACATGTGATTTGGCTGTTGCCTATTTTGAAATGCAGGTTTGTATATTGGCTCAGCAGACGAGACAATTATTTCTCCCTTGATGAAAGTGGTTTTAGAACTAGAGGGAGTATTCGGGTCATATCCAAGGCCCGATCTGGAATATAGTGGCCTTTTATTCATACACAATTCGTCCAGCATTAGAGAAGCCTTCAGGGAGGTTATTTCCTTCACCTGGGTTTTACTTACCTGAGTCAGTTTAGTAAACTCGGCTTTGACATGAGCAAGTACAGATGATTTTTCACTATTCAAAACAGTTAATCATTTTATCTCAGCTGGAGTATTATCAGCCTGATTTTTCAAGTTATCTGCAGCCTGTTTTTCAAGATCATATTTGGTTTTATTTAACTCTAGGCTGAGTTTTTCGAAATCGTTTTTCAGCTGCCTATTCTCATCTTGCAGCTGGGTATTCTCGGCTGATATAGATAGGTGTGCAGATTTTAATTTCTCAAAGTCTTTGAGGAGCTGATTTACATACTCGTGCAACTCCATGTCTTGTGACATGTTTGAGCTATTATTTGAATTAGAGAGTTTAGATGTTACCTCTTCATCAGCTAGGTTGGCCATCAGACAGTCATATTCCTCATCGTCATCAGAGAAGAATCCGCTGCTTGATTCTACTTTCTCTTGATCTTCTCCAATGAGGGCTGTCCTTCGGTCTTCTTTTGGCTCACCTCCTTCTTGCTCTCGTCCTTCTTAAGATCAGGACAGTCGATTTGAATGTGTCCTGTCTTATGACAGTTATAACACTCCACCTTCCAGCTTCCAGCTTTTTGATTTCTCCTTGGATTCTCCTTATAGTTCTTTTTATATTTGGAGTAATTCTTTCTGAAGTTGCTGAACCTTTGCATTATGAACGCCATTACTTACTCGAAATTGAGTGGATTTTGAGGTTTGACATCAGATAGGTTCTTGGCGGGGGACTCGGCTGCAAAAGCTATTCCCTTCTCTGCAGGCTCGGTTGATGATGAACTTGGGAGTTCGAATTCATAAGCCTTTAGATTGAAGAACAGCTCCTGGATCTTTATTTTATTGAGGCCTTTGGATTCCCTCATGGCCACCTCCTTCATGCTCCATTCGGGGCTAAGAGATCTTAACACTTTCAAGGCCATATCCCTGTTGCCATATGATTTTCCAAGGGAGTTTATTTCGTTGATGATCTCTGTGAACCTTGTGTCCACCTGGTCTATGGATTCTCCGGACTTCATTTTGAAGTTGTCAAATTTCTGGGTAGAAATTGACAACTTGTTTTCTTTGATCAGCTCTGTATCTTCACACATCACCGCAAGGGTGTCCCAGATTTCCTTGGCATTTTTGCAGTTCTTGATCTTGACCATTGTTGATTTATCAAGAGTTTGATACAACACGTATCTGGACCGGTTATCAAGGTTGGCCAGCTTTCTTTCTTCAATGGTCAGCTCTGTCCTCTTCTTTGGGATCTTCTCTCGCTTTCCGGCTGCAATCTCCTCAGGTGTGTTGTCCTTCTCGAAGATGAAGGGACCGTCCTCTATGATGCACCACATGTCGTCATGGATTGAAGATAAGTGTGCCTGCATTATTATCTTCCAAAGAACTTACTCGTCAACTGAAAAGACAGGTAATCTAGAATGCATGTGTTCCATTTTTAAAATGATAAATTAATATATATCCTCGATATATGGATCTGGTTCTTTAACTATTGAACCAACCTCCTGATACCACTTGTAGGTCACAAGTCGTCCAGGAATAAGTGTAGGGGGGTGAATAGACTTATTGAAACTCTTTCCCACAAAGGATGAGTTTCTCAGCTGATAGATATGCGGAAGTCAGATGATGACGAACACAAATAGTTAATGGAACAGTTAAGTATGAATGCAGCAGTTAAGTATGATGCTAAAACAATAAAGTATGCAGGCAATTTATAGTGGTCTCAGAGGTGGGGTAATCCTCTACTAATCCACTTTCTCCAAACCAGTTGGAGATGAATCCACTATACTTTTCAACTAGTGATAGATATTACAGTGATTCTATAACTTAGCTACAACAACTTCCAACTAGTAAAAATCCCGTCGTTGCAACTCCTTTCTGACTGCCTAGCACCACTCGATTCTTCAAATCCTTGGATGCCTATCAGTCGCGTAACTTCAACTAGTGAAGTACCCCGAACTCAGGTTTTAAGACAAGAGTGTTTTGTCTTCTCCAACTTAGAGCTTTCTTCGTATATGAATGAAAATACTGCTCTTCACAATGCTATAGATTTCTGATTGCTTAGATTTCTTTGATCGCTTGAAAGTATAGTTCGCAACGTTTGTTGCTCAACTTCAAATCTTCAGATATATATAGGTGTCGATATTTTGAGCTTTTCTTCATAGCCATTGCAAATCTATAACAAATTCATCCGTTGGAGAAAATAGACTTCTTTGTTTTTCTTTCTGAACGTTGCAAGGCTGGATTCCATTATTTTAATCCATTTTCGACCATTGTGAAGACTTCCATGTGATGGCGCCGAATCTTTTGAATATAATAAGATTAAAGTCTCCAGTGTTTGGTCTGGATGAATTGTTTAATTTATTTCCTTTCCGAGAATCTCTCCAATCTGTCCCTTATCGTCCGCATGTGACTTCTCGTAAATATTAACTATTCAACGCATGCTGACGTGGACTGGAGTACTTGGCTGATCACTTAACTGATCTCTCTGTGGTCAAACTTTCTGATGTGTAGTCAACCTTCTCTGATGTCGACTTCTCTGATGTGCCGACTTGTATGAAGTCTTCTGACCTGATTGAACTTGACTGATCTGATGGTCAAACTTCAGATGACTTGACTTTCCTTCTTGACTGCAGTCTGGTCCAACTCTCGCTGATTAAATTGTTTACCAGAACTTCTCTAATAACGGTTGCCTGATATAGCTTGGCTGTGGTCAACCTTATCTGAACAGTTGAGTTGACCAAGACTCAGCCGATAGATACTTATCTGTTATTTGTACTTAGCCGATTTTTTTAAGCCTAACCTATATGGCCTATAGAAGATACTCATTTGGTTCTTCTTTACATTTTGCCATGTATCTAACTTAACACAGTTTGGCCTATGGAAGATACTCATCTGGTTCTTCCTTACATTTTGCCAACTAATAAACATACATTTGAATAAACAAATACAATGATGTCATCATCCAAATCTAACAAGTATTCCTAACACGTAATTCCTTGTTAATATCTACATATAATAATAATTATAATCATTATAAAATTTTATGATATAATGACTGTTAATAAAATATGATGCATATAATTGAAACTGGTTATTTGTTTTAATTGAAGAGTCAACATTAATAATGGTTTGGTCAAAATAGGACTGGAAGTGAATATTAAGAGCTGTTGTGGTCGATTGAAAAACAATTGAAAACTGACCGGGGTAAAAACCGAAGTAATTAGAAATTTGGGGTTAAATTCCATAACCCTAAAACTAATGGGTACAAAAACCTAGTCGGACGATCAGCCGCTATTTCAGTTCTCACTTCTCCTTTATCTCATCTCTCTCTGTCCTCTTCTCCCTCTCTCTCTCTAACATCTTCTCTCTCTCAATTCCTCGCTGCAAATCTCAGATTTCCGATCTCCCCCTTCACTCACTCTGGAACCTCACATATAACACCATACAATTAATAAATTCAACCTATGGATCAGTCATATATACACACAAGCAGGTCCGATCGGACTGTTCACGGCGATCGATGGTGTTGCAGCGTGCTGCGGGGGAGAGGTTCAAGTGGTCGGAACAGTGGCGATGGCTATTACATCTAAGGTTCGGCCCACAACTTTGGATTCTGAAGATGGAGTGAAGGGTTTCGGGTTTCTGTGATTGGTTTGGGTTGGAAAAATTCGAGTTTTGATTCGGGCTCGGATTTATTCTTGTAACACCCCAAACTAGGCGAGTATTACAGTGCCGTGAACCCCCGACTGGGACCCACTAGACGAATGAAAATTAATGAATTAAGTGATATAATTATAGTACCGAACCACAGTATATCATTAATTACTCCGATGAGGAGTTTCAAGTACAACACACCCAGGAAAATACAGAATACAAGTATATTTTATATGAAGATAAAATATACAACACCGAATGAAAATGAACATCCAAACGAAAATCTGCAGCGGAAATCAAATGAAGAAAACATGAATGTCTGAAAGGACTGGGGCCCCCTACTCGTATCACTGGGACTCCTCGCCGTCAATATTCTCTTCCCGTGCTTTAGCCTTGCCATGACCTGAAAACAACATCCCCCAACGGGGTCAGTTACACAGAACAACAATCCTCAAGAGTTAAACAATATACAACAATCACGTAAATGAATTAATGAATTGAGTTGAATGACCAAAATGAGGAGTAATGAATATAATCCGATAAGAATCAAGAACAACTCACCGAGACAAAATAATGACACAACGTGTGATAGCTTCAATGAAATGATTTGGAACCGTCGTTACTTGTGAGTTACATGATGAGTTGATAAATACAAATCTCGACATGAACGATATATTATGAGTGAATCACATGTATGAATGAACAACAACATAAGGAATGAATATCCTTTTAACCGAGTAAGAATTTACTTACACAATACCGGTGTTGAAATGTCCTTCCTCAAACAACGTCCTAAAAAGAGATGTCAGTCGCTCGAACAACCTTGAATAACACAATTACCAATAATCCGCTCAATATACGTATCAATCATGGATTATGACTAACTCAAAGGTCGATACAACAATATCCAAACTCATTGAGGCATTCAAAACAACCACTTAGCGAACATAAACCCTTGATTATAACCAAAACCCAAATATATCGAAACCAACTCCAAAATTAGTAGTTCAATCCAACAAAACACCTTCAATGATATCAATATTCCAATAGAAAACCACAGCTCGAAGTTACGACAACTATAATCGGAAACCCCCAAAAATAACCAAAGTCAACATCAAGGGTTCTTGATTAATTCTCCAAATGTTCATCAAATCCGAAAAACATATCAATAAATCCATAGGAATACATTTATCCAAGGTAGATAATCCATATCTAACATGTTCCAACATAAATCCAAGCTTACACGAAGAGATCGGAAGGAAAATACTCAAAATCCAAAATTCTAGATCTAAGAAATAATTACCTTGATTTGATATGTTGGAGAGGATGAAATGATGATTAATCCAACTCAGAAACTTGAAGATGATGATAGGTGAGTGCATCTCGAAGAGATTCTTCTAAATCACCCGAAAACGCCCGGAATCGCCCAAAAACGAAGTGAGAAGTGAGAAATGATGAAACCTGGGCTGACTGTCCTATTTATACTGTTCCAGCTTAGCGCACGCTAAGCCCTGATATTTAGCGTGCATTAACGGGTGTCCTGGGTAGTCCAGTACCCTCTGTCCGAAACGGTAGCGTGCGCTATGTACCTTTTGTAGCGTGCGCTACAGCCATATACTTAGCGTGCGTTAACCTCAAATGTTAGCATGCGCTAACTGAATATCTGATGCCTAGTAACTGAAGTCCAGAACCATTTGTCCTTAGGTCTGCTCCCAATAGCATGCGCTACACCTCAGTTTCAGCGTGCGCTACTACACCATTAGCGTACGCTAAAATCTACTCATAGCGTGCGCTATGAACTATTTCAGACCAGTCCAGTACCCCTGGACTCTGCCTGATCGGCCTTAGCGCGCGCTACACTGACTGCATAGGGGGCGCTATCCAAACTTACTAGCGTGCGCTACTTACCTGTAATACCCAGATTTTCAGTATAAATTTGCGTTATTTTATCTGAGATATACTGTATACTTTGGTATCTATATAGTATGGATAAAATAAATTGAGAACCGAGACAGTTATACTGGTGTGGTTACCGTTTTGGATTGATAGTTATATTGAGGATTTGCTGTATCAGGTTGAACTGATTTGGATATCAGGTATATTGTATGAGAATATTTTTGGATTGAGTATATGTATTGATTTTTGCTGTATGCTCGTGTTTGGTATGCCGTGAGATTGGACAGGAATTGCTGAAATTGGCTAAGTATGAAATTGTTACGTACATTAACAAGGTGAGCTAACGTACGTAAGATTGGCACGGTTACGTACGTTAAGGCTAAGGTATTACGTACGTAACGAGGGCATCGGACAAGACCGAGTCATGGTCGGCAGGTGGGACCCAGTGTCGGCAACTTTCGGCGGAGGATGTTGACAGGTGAGTCAACGTACGTGTTACGTACGTTATACAGGATGTGTTACGTATGTAACACGACCATAATACTGTAGCAAGTCAACGCACGTGTTACGTACGCAACGGAATAAGTGTTACATACGTTACGGGGCGGCTGGCCGAGTCGTGGCCGAGAGGACCTGTAGTGGCCGAGCATGGTCGGCAGTGACTCGCATGGATGGCCGATCACGGTCGGCAGTGACTCGCAGGGATAGCTAGAACTGGCCGATTAAATGCGTAAAGGCGGTGGCGATTCTGGCCGTAGAGCGATTACGTCGTAAGCGAGTGCCGATTACGTGCGTAAGTGCCCGAGCAATTTAGGCGATGAGCAATCCATGGCCGGTTACGTACGTAAGGCAATGGCCGGTTACGTACGTAAGGTACCGGCAGGTCTCGGCCTAGATAAGGCCTGGACCGGGTCACTTCGGCATTTTTCATTTTTTCTTCATTTTTTTCGCGATTCCTTCACCAAAAATGGATAGATTTGAGTAAGAACATCAAAGAGCAACATGTTTGGAAGTTTGAATCATGGATTAACATCATCTTCCACCGGATCGAAGGTAAGAACACCTAAACACTTGGTTTTGGATATTTTTGGAGTTTCTTGATGTTTTGGCCGATTTGATTCGTTTTAACTCAGATTATTGATGGAATATTGTTGTATTCTTGAGATTATTCGTTTCTCTTGAAGTTTTGTGGAACGAATTCGAGTATTTCTTTGAATAATCGATTGAATTGGACTATGCCTTCAAAGTGTTCGATGAAATGTCTCAATGAGTAGAACTTGGAAAATTCTACACATTTTCGTATGAATGATGGTTGAAATGATATTGCTGTGATGATTCTTGGTAATTATTGGAATTTTGTTAAAGGAAGATAATGAATTGGTGATCAAATGCCTTGATTATGTCGTTATGATTATGGAATCGTGGTATTCTCGATGTTCTTGGTGGTTTGTTGTGATTCATGATGTTATGAGAAGTATATGTTGAAGAACATGATTATATACACCTTGAATTATGATTAAGGGTTGTTTAGATGTTAGAAAACATCGGGTTATGTTGTTTTATGGATTATGAACGTGAATTTGGATAATTCGTGTTCTTGAAGAACTCTTGAGTTACATGTTATGATTTTGGAAGGATTTCGGATAATTTGGAATGTGATTATTCACGATAATAATCGGTAAATTGTTTTCTACGAATTTACAAGTATGAACAAAAAGGAGTTTTGTCTTCGTATTTGGAGTTGAAGTTGGAATCGAATATGTTATAAAATCCTTAATGTCGAGATTAATTGATCATTGATTTGATGAATACGTTTTAAAGTGTTGGCGTTTTGGATATGAATATGGAATATTCACATTTAAAACTAAGTTATGTGTTTTGGTACAATATTCGTATAGGAATACGAATATGATTTTCGGGTTTGATAAGATTATGACTCACTTTTGAGTTTGAGAATTCATAGGTATTTAACAAGTGTTCAATTCGGATAATGGAATTATTTGAAACCTTTGGAATATGGTTATCTATAATGTTGAATTGATCGGATTGTCCGGATTGATGATGATAACTGGTAATTGGTTTATATTATGAATTTACAAGGAGGAAACTTGTATCCGTATTTAAGATTGAATTTGGAATCGGTAATGTTAGACCCTTGTTGGTTTAAATTGATTATTGATATGATCTTCGGATTTTGGAATCGTGTTGTGGTTTTGAGTTCGTGTTTGATTAGTTCGGCTTGTATTGTGGATATGAGTTCGTATTTGTTGAGTTGGATTATTTGGTTCTATGTATATGATCGGGGTATTGTTGAGCCGTTGAGTCGCTTGGTTGGCTATGTCGGTTATTGATTTTTATCGAATGTGTGTTAATCGGTTATTGCAATAGGTTGTGATGTTTTGATCGTTGATTGTGACCGTTGTGTTGCGGTTGGAGTTGAAGAGTTCGTAGATTGCTTTTGGTCGGGGCTGAGGAGCTCGTAGACAAAGGCAATGGATATTGGTAACGGCTTCGTGGTATCGGTATCGAGGCAAGTTTATACTTGTTCAGTTTATAATATTTGATGAATGGTTTCGTTTTCATTTCATTTATAATTCGTATAGCAATGTTGTTAGAAATGTAAGTTGATGGGATAATGGTTTGTATATCGTACTCTGGTTGTAATAAATCATAAGGTATATGATTTAATTGTGTTCAGGGAATACGTGAGTTATCTTTGGTCAAGGATATAGAATATCGGATATCGAGGATAGTTATCGTGATGACATAAGTATCGGGATAAAGGTTTATTGGTATTGAATGGATGGTACCTTATTTGAGATTATTTGTATAACTGTGTATTCGTTCAGGGATGTTGTTCGTGGAAAGGATATTGTCGTCGGCTTTGAGGTAATTTATGTATTGTTCAGTTATGAGATAATTATTATGTTGAGTTGTTGTATATGTTGTATGTTGAGGCTTTGTATATTGAGATTCGTACTGGTTGTTCGTTGAGGGATGTTGATCCCAGGACTATTGTTGGTATTAATGATCGTGTTGGTCATTCATTTGGGGATGATGATCCCATGATTGATGTTTTGGATATTGATTAGTCGTGTCGACGTTTCATTGTCAGTCTGTTGTTGTTCACTTCGGTGAGTCTTTTGATCCTTATTGGATATGTGTTTCTTTGAGTTTCGTTGTCATGTTGCATCGTGACATATCTGGAGTCATATCTGCGTGCCGATTGGTTATTGTGTAGGATTTTTAGCCGGGCACATGATGGTTATGTGTTGATATTTCCACATTGAACCGTGCACATGAGACATAGTTCGTGAGGCTAATTAGGTACAAGACCACACGTGTATGTGATCAATACCCAGGGTGGCTTGTGCACGAACACATTTCCGGATCGGGCGTACTATGATTTCCATCTGTGTGCCATATTGTTTGGTCGTTCATCCTCCATTTATGGTTGGGTATGTTCGACGGTTTGTGACTGGTTGTTCATACGCCCGAGGGGTATGTTCGACAGTCAGAGTTATTTCTTTGAGATACATTATTATTGATCATTTGGAGTTTACCTTGTTGATGGTATTCTCAGTTATTGTTGTTCTTTTGTTGATCATTTGGAGTTTACCTTGTTGATGGTATTTTCGATTATTGTTGATCGTGTCGGAGTTATCATGTTGATGGTATTCTCAGTTATCGTGATCCTTTATTGGTCGTATTGGAGTTATCATGTCGATGATATTCTCAGTGATGTTTTGGTTGATCTGGTTATTGATCGTATAAGCATTCGGACTGTACGTCGATGTTCGGGATTTGTTATCATTGTCATGTGGTAGTTGATCTACATATATGTTGGGTACTATTGGTTTATCCAGGTTGAGTTTTGATTGTGTAATCCGATGGACAGGATTTGGCACGGATGAATTATTTCATGATTATGAGTGATGATGATGTTTTGAGGATTTTTGATATTATTTGAATACAGTACAGTTGGTTGTGGTTGAGTTCATTTCGTCATTTGAGAATGTGAAATGTGGATTATGGTAAGGATTGGATTGTTATGGATTGGTAAGGTTATGTCGGTAAGATTACTTTGGTAGTATTCTTACTATATTATTACATTGGTATGTAATTATTTATGATGATGTGATCGATATCATTGTTGAGTATTGTGGCTGACCCCGTCGTGGGCTTTATTTTTAGGTACTCGGAGATCGAGCTAGTAGCGGTCGTGAAGGGATGAGCTTCCCGGGTGATACTGGCTGTGGCATTTATTTGAGTATTGAGTATTCTTTTCCGGTTATTTATTTCTGCTACAAATGTGTATTTTGAATTGCATTTATCCGCTGCGTGTGTATATTTCAAAATGGCTTTTTCGGTATCTTTATCCGCTGCGTGTGTATATTTCAAAATGGCTCTTTGGTATTTTTACCAACTCGTGTGTGTATTTTAAAATGGCCTTTTGGGCATTCGTCAAACTCTTTTTCCCAGATTATTTTATCGGTACGTTTAAGTGGTAGCTTAACGTACATTTTGAACTGTCGAGAATTGGCACTTCGCCTTGTATTTTGAAATGGTATTTTATGACGGTATTTGAAAACTATGCTTTTGAAAATATTTGAGTATTTAAAATATTACCGTCATTGGCCTTTTGGCGTTTTTAAACATTTTTGCAATGGTTTTGTAAACGATTTTTAGCTTAGTGGGTTCCGGCGCGGGACCCACGGTGCTGTAATATCCCGGATGGTTTTGGGGGTGTTACATTACCATTCGTAGCGAGCGCTACTCCAACTCGACTGCAGTCCAGTGCCTTCTGGACTGCAGGCCTGAACCACATTAGCATGCGCTAATACGGAGAGGTAGCGTGCACTACCCGTACTCAATTAGCGCGCACTAAAGAGAGTACGTAGCGTGCACTACTCCTCACACACAGTCCACTAAGAAGATGACAATGATGATAACCACGGTTCGATCCTCCAACCAGGTAGGAAGACGAATAATAACTGATGTACGATACAAATACTCTGATCGGTGAATACAATGAATGAATAAGAACGATGAATGATCATTAATGAGTGAATAATTACTGAGTGACAATTACTGAATGATAATTACTGAATGATAATGACTGAATTACAACCGGGTATTACATACACCCCCCTTAAAAGAGTTTCGTCCCTGAAACTGAGGGTCAAACAACTCGGGATAACTCTCCCACATACTATCCTCGGTTTCCCAAGTAGCCTCTTCGACTCCGTGTCTAGACCACTGGATGTTAACCAAAGGAATCGTCTTGTTCCTCAACTATTTGATTCGCCGCTCTAAGACTCATACGGGACGCTCCTCATACGAATGATCATCCACGATCTCGATCTCGTCGAACTGAAGTATGTGACTCGGGTCGGCAACATACTTCTGCAACTGAGAGACGTGAAACACATTATGAATTCGGCTCAACGCCGGAGGTAGGGCCAACTGATAAGCTAGCTCGCGTACTCGATCCAAAATCTCAAAAGGTCCAATGAATCTCGGACTCAATTTTCGCTTCTTCCCAAAACGGAAGATACCTCGACTCGGGGATACCTTGACCAAAACATGGTTACCCACCTCGAACTCTAATAGCCAATGACGGTTATCTGCGTATGATTTCTGTCAACTCTGAGCGGTCAACAAACGACTCTTGATCAAAGCTACATTCTCACCGGGCGGCTATAAGCATATCGGGCTCGGTGCCGATTGATTCTGATAAGTCATCCCAACACAAAGGAGATCGACAACGATGACCGTACAAGGCCTCGTAAGGTGCCATCTTAATCGAAGCATGCCAACTATTGTTGTACATGAACTCGATCAAGGGTAGTTGGGCTTCCCAATCATCATTCCAATCGAGAACACATGTCCTCAACATGTCCTCCAAAGTCTGAATAGTCCTCTCTGATTGTCCGTCGGAGTGAGGATGAAAAGTTGTGCTGAGATTAAGCTGAGTTTGTAACACCCCGAGATATTCGGAATAATTACAGCGCCGTAAACCCTTTAGATAAGGATTTACAAGGCTAATTTTAAAAGAAGTGTAAAAATAAACCAATCGAACACTGGAATTCACATACAGATTTGAAACAAACGATCAAATGTGCTGACTTATACAACCATATCGAAAAGACTTTATTAATACAGACATACTCGATTACTAAACGAACCAAGAAGACAAATCATAATAATAAGAACATCGACCACATCACTGAGCCATCTCATCGTCCTGTCGGTACTGTGGCTGCCCTCCCGCTCCTCGACTACCTGAACATCAAAAACAATGTCCACCCCCGAAGGGGTTAGCAAAACAATGCTTGTAATAGTATCTTCATAGTATAAATCATTAATACTTCATAAAACATTCAAACGGACTTCCGCCACCGGAATCCAACGATGCGAATCCTCACGATTCCATCTACACAATACAGGTAATCCAGCGATCCAGCGCCCTTGGTATAGATCCCCATGATGATCCCGTCGGACCAACGCATGGTGGAAAACCCGTCCAGCGATCCAGCGCCCTCAGCATAGATCCCCATGATGATCCCGTCGGACCAACGCATGGTGGACATTCGATCCAGCGCCCTCAGCATAGATCCTCATGATCCCCTCGGATCATTTATACCATAAATGAAACAATTATGCATACACATATGCATTTCAATATGTTCATCAATACGAACAAACAACAACGAATATCACGAAAATTCTCAGAAATACATCTCATATTCAACAATATGAATAAAACCACAAGCATGATAAATCGAGCTCGACATATGATACTTGCCTCGGAAATGGCAAGGACGAAACACTTCAATGTTCTCGACACGCTCGAAGGCCGCCTCCTTCGATCAACGTAACAAGCTCGAACCTTAACAAAAGGAACGATATACAAATCATCTCAAGTCGAACGATGGCCTAACAATTCAGTCTACGTCCGAAAAGCTCAAAATAACCAATCTGCCTGGACTGCTTAGCGCGCGCTACGTACTCTACGTAACGTGCGCTAAGACGGACTGTTAGCGTACGCTATCGTATAAGACTAGCGTGCGCTAGCCACGGTCTGGCAGTCTGACTCGGCTGGTCTCATAACGTACGCTACGTACGTTTCGGGCGTTATCTGACCCCGATAGCGCACGTTAACTCACACGTGTTAGCGTGCGCTAATATTGCATGGCAGAATACTGCAAGCCGAAAACTGGGTTGAATGGTGAGGAACTCATGAATCCTACCGTGATAATACAAGTTATCCTCGGGCAAATCATGCTAATAAGGTTTGTGGAAGATTTATGATCGTGAAATACAAATATACGGATAGCCAACTCAACATCATAATTCATCTACGATCTCCAAGAAATAATCTAAGTTCCATTTGTTCTACGTTCCAAAACACATGATTCCATCGTGTAAAACGTATCAACTGGGTAAATATCCGATTATTGATCATAACTCGATTTGAACATGCTTAGGAGTCCTTATAATAAGATGGTTCAAAGGTTCATACGATATATAATGCCGATACATCAAAAGTATCCTTCTAACATGTGATGACCGATTATAAACGAAATACTTGCTATCAAAACATGATTCAAACTTCCTTAGGAACATTACTAACATCAGTGAAGAATCACCTACCTCAAAGTAGTGAAGAATACGGAGGAAAATGAAGCGATCCAACACCGAAGGCTTGAACACCAATCTCCAATGATATACGATCTTCAATCTCGAACTAGGAGGTTGATATGAAGTGTTTAGGACGAATGGAGTTATGATCTAAGTGTAAGAGTTCGGGTTATGGGAGGAGAAAAGCGAAATCTCGAATAGGATGATGTCCTATTTATAATAAATGGCTATTAGCGCGCGCTAGACCATTCGTAGCGTGCGCTAACGGCTCACGATCTAAGCGTACTCGGCACTTAGCGTGCGCTACGCATATACATGGCGTGCGCTAAGGCGTTGACTCGGCTTTTCCGAAAGCCGTCCAGTACATCCGACACGATCCGGCGAGGTCCCCGGCCGAGATCTCACCTACCACGTCCCAATCAATTTGACCACGCATAGCGTGCGTTAGTTACATTCTGTAGAGTGCGCTATGAAACCATGTTAGCGTACGCTACCCTTAGCCTGTAGCGTGCGCTACATGCACAAAATTTCAACCTTACAAATCACAACCATGAAATTAAACGCTCGGCAACATCGGATTATGAAATACGGAGAATAATACTCAGACAAAAGTACAATCATTACAATATCACAAGTTCTAATTACATAACAGAAATCTCGGGCATTACATCCTTCCTCCCTAAAAAGAAGTTTCGTCCCGAAACTTATGATGAAAACAACTCCGGATATTTAGCCTTCATACCGTCCTCCGTTTCCCAAGTGGCCTCTTCGACTCCATGTCGTGACCATTGTACTTTAACCAAGTGTATTGGTTTATTTCTCAACTGTTTGATCCGGCTCTCAAGTATCTTGATTGGTCTCTCTTCGAAGGTGCCATCATTAGCTATCTCGATCTCGTCGAAATCAATGACGTGACTGGGGTCCGGTACATACTTCCGCAGTTGGGATACGTGAAACACATTGTGAACATGACTCAGCGATGGCGGTAAGGCCAACCGGTATGCTAAATCCCCAACTCTCTCGAGGATCTCGAATGGTCCGATATATCTCGGACTAAGCTTGCCTCTTCTCCCAAAACGGAAAATCCCTCGTGTAGGAGACACCTTCAATAGTACGTGGTCCCCAGCGTCGAACTCTAGAGGACGACGACGTACATCGGCATAAGACTTCTGTCGACTCTGGGCAGTCAACAGTCTCTCTCGAATCAAAGCTATCTTCTCTTGAGTTTGAATAATTAATTCCGGTTCTGTCCCGATCAAATCCGAAGAATCATCCCAACATAGGGGTGATCGGCATCTTCTCCCGTACAAAGCTTCAAATGGTGCCATCTTAATAGAAGCATGCCAACTGTTATTATAGGTGAACTCGATCAAGGGCAAGTGAACTTCCCAATCAGTCGACCAATCTAAAGCACAAGCTCTAAGCATGTCTTCTACTGTCTGTATAGTTCTTTCAGACTGACCATCCGTTTGGGAATGATAAGCTGTGCTAAAGTTGAGCTCAGTCCCCAAAGCCCTGTGAACTGCTTTCCAGAAGTGCGACACGAAACGACCATCTCGATCCGAAATAATGGTCTTCGGCATCCCGTGCAATCTGACTATCTCCGCAATAAATATTCGTGCCAATCTCTCGGGTCCCCATGTATCTTTAATTCCCAGGAAATGAGCCGTCTTGGTTAGTCGATCGACTATAACCCAAATCATGTTCATTCCCGTTCTAGTCCTTGGCATACTGGTGATGAAATCCATCGAGATGTCCTCCCACTTCCATTCAGGGATCGGAAGTGGCTTTAACATTCCGGCAGGTCGTTGATGTTCAATCTTAACCTGCTGACAAGTCAAACACTTCGAAACGTACTCTGCTACGTCCTTCTTCATATTTCCCCACCAGAAGTTTTGCTTTAAATCTTTATACATCTTACTGCTGCCCGGGTGAATAGAATAGGGCGCGCTGTGAGCTTCCTTCAGAATAGTCCTTCTCAAATCATCATCATCGGGAACGCAAAGTCGACTCTGAAATCTCAGAACTCCATCATCTTGTATCACGAATCCTGGGGCCTTTCCTTTCTTTACTTTGTCACATAATCGAAGGATCAGAGAATCGTTCAATTGTTTAGACTTGATCTCCTCGACTAGTGATGAAGTCAGTTCCATCACATAAAGTTGCCCTTGGATTCCTGGTGCCCATACTTCAATTCCCTCGCGGACCAGTTCCCGTTGAATACTGGTTTGGGACGTAAGTGCTTCCAACACTCGAAGGGAAACAGGTTTACGGCTCAAAGCATCGGCTACTACATTTGCTTTCCCCGGATGATAGAGAATCTCCAAGTCGTAATCCTTGATCCATTCCAGCCACCTTCTCTGCCTCATGTTTAACTCTTTCTGACTTAAAATGTACTTGAGGCTCTTATGATCTGTAAAGATCTGACAATGAGTGCCATACAAATAATGTCGCCAGATTTTCAAGGCAAAGACCACAGCTGCTAGCTCCAGATCATGAGTAGGATAATTAACTTCGTACGGTTTCAATTGCCGAGAAGCATAAGCAATCACTTTATCCTTCTGCATCAACACACAACCCAAACCCTGATTTGAAGCATCGCTGTATACCATAAATCCGTCAGTTCCTTCCGCGGCGCTAATATAGGTGTCGTCGGCCTCCTCTTAAGTTTGTCAAAACTAGCACTGCACTCCTCATTCCACATGAACTTTTGAGTTTTACCTTGGTGAGTGAGCGGACGAGCAATTTTGGAAAATCCCTCTACAAAGCGGCGATAATATCCAGCAAGTCCTAAGAAGCTTCGGACTTCTTTCACGTTTTTAGGAGCTTCCCACTCCAAGATTGCTTCGACTTTCTTCGGGTCCACCTAAACTCCGTCGGATGATATCACATGCCCAAGGAAGGTTACTTCCTTAAGCCAAAATTCGCATTTAGAAAGCTTAGCATACAGCTGTTCCTTCCTCAAGATGCTCAAAACCACACGTAAATGTTCAGCATGTTCCTCTGCGTCCCTCGAATATATCAAGATGTCGTCAATGAAAACGACCACAAATTTATCCAAGTACTCCAAGAATACCCGATTCATCAATTGCATGAATACCGCAGGAGCATTGGTAAGTCCAAATGGCATCACTACAAATTCATAATGCCCGTACCGGGATCTGAAAGCAGATTTCGGTATATCCGATTCCTTAATTCTCAACTGATGGTATCCCGTTCGCAAGTCAATCTTCGAGAATACCCTTGCCCCTTGCAGTTGATCAAACAAGTCGTCGATCCGAGCTATAGGATACTTGTTCTTGATTGTCATCTTGTTGAGTTCCCTGTAATCAATACACAGTCGGAGGGATCCGTCTTTCTTCCGGACAAAGAGAACGGGCGCTCCCCAAGGAGAAATGCTTGGTTGAATATAACCCTTCTGCAACAATTCCTCCAGTTGTTTCTTGAGTTCATACATCTCGGTTGGCGCCATGCGATATGGTGCTCTGGAAATAGGAGCTGCTCCAGGCTCTAATTCGATAGTGAATTCCACTTCTCTCTGCGGAGGTAATCCAGGTAGTTCGTCAGGAAAAACATCTGAGAACTCATTCACAACTGAAATAGATGAGAGCTCTACTCCTTCCTCTTTCCTCATGGCATAGCACCAAAGTCCGTGACATCCTTGCTTCAGTAATTTCACAGCTTTCATTGCCTTGATCAATTTCCCCGAGCTTCCCGGTCTCCATCCTCGGAATAAGTGTTCAGATCCGTCATCAGCAATGATGGAAATGACTCTCTCTCGGTAATTCAGCACAGCTCCATAACGATTGAGCCAATCATCTCCGAGAATTAAATCGTCACCGCAGATGTCAACCACAATAAGATTCGATGGCCAATCTCTTCCTTCTATAGATACTGGGAAATCCTTAGCTTCTAAGGTTCCCACAATTTTCTCTCCGCTCGGTAATCCCACAACATAAGGTTCACAATTATACAAGCACGAGATGTTCAAACGATTAACACAGTTCAAAGATATAAAAGAATACGTGGCTCCTGAATCGAACAAGACACTAACTGGTTGCAAAAGGATCTGAATCGTACCTGATGCAACAGCTGTGTTCTGATCATCAGATTTCCTCATCTCGTACAGGCGTGGAGGAACGGACCCAAGATCAGTATGCCTCTCTCTTCCCGGCCGTTCTCACTGAAATCCACTTTGCCGCGTCTGGTTCACACTCGTCTCCTTCGGACTGGAGCCGGAGCGCGAGTACCAAAGATCGGGTCGCATTCCCACAAAATGTTGCGCGATGTCCTTCCCGTCCACACTCAAACAAAGTCACAACAGCGCGAAACAATCACGCCGAACATGTCCCGCCTTGCCACTTGTAACACTTCTTCCTGTGTCGAAGCAATCGGTGCCGCCGGAACTTCTTTCCTCCTCGACTAGGATGCGGAGGTCTCTGGATGAGTGAAAAGAAGACCGACACGGCGGCCCGCTATTCTTATTCTCCGCGAAGTTGCCCGACACCTTCGCTTTCTTTGCTTCCGCCGATTTCTCTCTGCCGCTTCCTTCATATCGTAGGCCAACGCCTTGTCCCGAGCATCGCCTCAAGGTGGTACAATCAAATCCGGACATATATTGCTGAATTTCCGGCTTCATTCGCATGTCAAAATGGAAAATCCTTTCCGCCTCGGTCCTGACCAGGTGGCGCACATAAGCCAGCTGGTGATTAAAAGTCTTAATCACTTCCGTCACAGTTGCTTCTGAATTTTGCGGTGAGAAAAACTCCCGAACTCGGGCCTCTCTAACCGGGCGAGAACAATACTGCGCCTCCATCATCGGGCTTGAATTTCGTCCAAATAACATTATGCTCCTCCGGTCGAATGGCCTCCCACCAGTCGAAAGCCTCCCCTGTCAGAAGATACTGGGCGACCGAAACCTTCCTATCGTTGGGACAATTAATCCCCGCAAAAATCTTCTCTATTTCTTTCAGCCAATGATCCCACGAAAGCGTCTCAGTGGAACCGTCAAATTTCGGAGGATGCAATTTGACCACCTCGGTAAGCCATTTATCTCCCCGATTATCCACGTTATTCTGCTGTCCCATCGCCGTCTGCATGCGATCCACAACTTGAGCAAACTGGTTTATCTGGCAACCACTGTGAAGCACTTCCCGCACGTTAGGATCTCGCATTATTATTTGCCGATCCTCGCCGTCCCCCTAATGTGAATCCGTTTGGCTAGCGGCTATCTCGGGAGTAGATACCGATTCTTCTTGCCTCGCATTTCCACGTCCGCCCACGACCAAGGCCCGCGTCCACGACCTCCTCTCAACATACCGTAAACATAAATACTCAATATCCAGGCAAACGTTCTAAAAGTACATCCATCAATGTTTACAAGACAAGAATTAAATAAAACAGTAGTATTCGAGATTAGGAAACTTACAACCACAAATTAATTGACGATCTTTGGCTCAGCAGTTGATGTTACGAGCGACCAATAATCAATAACGTAAATGCACTCCAACTAACCCGACTGCCAAGATATCCATAAATCTTAGCTCTGATACCATAATCTGTAACACCCCGAGATATTCGGAATAATTACAGCGCCGTAAACCCTTTAGATAAGGATTTTCAAGGCTAATTTTAAAAGAAGTGTAAAAATAAACCAATCGAACACTGGAATTCACATACAGATTTGAAACAAACGATCAAATGTGCTGACTTATACAACCATATCGAAAAGACTTTATTAATACGTACATACTCGATTACTAAACGAACCAAGAAGACAAATCATAATAATAAGAACATCAACCACATCACCGAGCCATCTCATCGTCTCCGCTTGCATCGTGGTCGCCCTCCCGCTCCTCGACTACCCGAACATCAAAACAATGTCCACCCCGAAGGGGTTAGCAAAACAATGCTAGTACAAGTATCGTCATAGAATAAATCATTAATACATCATAAAACATGCAAACGGACTTCCGCCATCGAATCCAACGATGCGAATCCTCACGATTCCATCTACACAATACAGGTAATCCAAATGATCCAGCGCCCTTGGTATAGATCCCCATGATGATCCGTCGGACCAACGCATGGTGGAAAACCCGTCCAGCCGATCCGGGCCCTCGGCATAGATCCCCATGATGATCCCGTCGGACCAACGCATGGTGGACATTCGATCAGCGCCTCAAGATAGATCCTCATGATCCCCTGATCATTTATACCATAAATGAAACAATTATGCATACACATATGCATTTCAATATGTTCATCAATACGAACAAACAACAACGAATATCACGAAAATTCTCAGAAATACATCTCATATTCAACAATATGAATAAAACCACAAGCATGATAAATCGAGCTCGACATATGATACTTGCCTCTAAATGGCAAGGACGAAACACTTCAATGTTCTCGACACGCTCGAAGGCCGACTCCTTCGATCAACGTAACAAGCTCGAACCTTAACAAAAGGAACGATATACAAATCATCTCAAGTCGAACGATGGCCTAACAATTCGGTCTACGGCCGAAAAGCTCAAAATAACCAATCGCTCGATCGCTTAGCGCTACGCATTTCTACGTAACGCGGCGCTTAAGACGGATCGTTAGCGACGCTATCGTATAAGACTAGCGTGCTAGCCACGGTCCGCGCCTAACTCGGCCGGGTCTCATATCGTTCGCTACGTACTTTTCGGGCGTTATCGACCCCGATAGCGCACGTTAACTCACACGTGTTAGCGTGCGCTAATATTGCATGGCGTATCATCGCAAGCCGAAATCGGGTTGAATGGTGAGGAACTCATGAATCCTACCGTGATAATACAAGTTATCCTCGGGCAAATCATGCTAATAAGGTTTGTGGAAGATTTATGATCGTGAAATACAAATATACGGATAGCCAACTCAACATCATAATTCATCTACGATCTCCAAGAAATAATCTAAGTTCCATTTGTTCTACGTTCCAAAACACATGATTCCATCGTGTAAAACGTATCAACTGGGTAAATATCCGATTATTGATCATAACTCGATTTGAACATGCTTAAGAGTCCTTATAATAAGATGGTTCAAAGGTTCATACAATATATAATGCCGATACGTCAAAAGTATCCTTCTAACATGTGATGACCGATTATAAACGAAATACTTGCTATCAAAACATGATTCAAACTTCCTTAGGAACATTACTAACATCAGTGAAGAATCACCTACCTCAAAGTAGTGAAGAATACGGAGGAAAATGAAGCGATCCAACACCGAAGGCTTGAACACCAATCTCCAATGATATACGATCTTCAATCTCGAACTAGGAGGTTGATATGAAGTGTTTAGGACGAAGGGAGTTATGATCTAAGTGTAAGAGTTCGGGTTATGGGAGGAGAAAAATCAAATCTCGAATAGGATGATGTCCTATTTATAATAAATGGATATTAGCGCGCGCTACACACTGATCGTAGCGTGCGCTAACGGCACACAGACTAATCAGTACTCGGCACTTAGCGTGCGCTACGCATATACCTGTAGCGTGCGCTAAGGCGTTGACTCGGCTTTTCCCGAAAGCCGTCCAGGTACATCCGACACGATCCGACAGGGGTCCCCCGGCCAGATCTCACCTACCGCACGTCCCAATCAATTTGACCACGCATAGAGTGCGCTAATTACATTCTGTAGCGTGCGCTATGAAACCATGTTAGCGTACGCTACCCTTAGCCTGTAGCGTGCGCTACATGCACAGAATTTCAACCTTACAAATCACAACCATGAAATTAAATGCTCGGCAACATCGGATTATGAAATACGGAGAATAATACTCAGACAAAAGTACAATCATTACAATATCACAAGTTCCAATTACATAAGAGAAATCTCGGGCATTACAGAGTTACCACAGCACGATAAACTGATTTCCAAAAATGTGACACGAATTGACCCATCACGATCAGAAACGATACTCTTAGAGGTACCATGCAATCTCATTATCGCTTTGATGAATAACTGGGCAAGTCTCTCGGGACCCCACGTATCCTTAATCTCAAGGAAATGGGCTGACTTAGTTATACGATCCACAATTACCCAAATTGTATTCATGCCACGACGACTCGTCGGCAAACTCGTGATGAAGTCCATTGAAATATCTTCCCACTTCCACTCTGGAATAGGGAGAGGTTTCAGCATACCCGCCGGTCGCTGATGTTCTATCTTGACTTGCTGACAGGTTAAACATCTCGAAACAAATTCCGCGACTTCTCGCTTCATATTGCTCCACCAGTAATTTTGTTTCAAGTCTTTGTACATCTTGCTAGACCCCGGATGAATGGAATAAGGGGTATCATGAGCTTCTCTCAAAATCGAGTTTTTCAACTCGTCGTTCACCGGTACGCATAATCGATTCTTAAATCGCAAAAGTCCATCCTCGTGGACCACAAATCTAGAGGCTTTCCCCTGAGTCACATCATCTCGAATGCGCAACAAAAATGGGTCCGAACCCTGATTCTCCCTGATCGCCTCTTCAAGTGGCGATGAAATTTCTAACGTAAAAAGTTGCCCTTGTACTCGTTGTAACCAAACCTCGACCTCGGATCTTAGGAAATCCTGTTGAAGTTCCTTATGAACAGTCAAACGAGCAAGCATTTGCTCCTAAATGGACTTATGACTCAAGGCGTCGGCGACAACGTTCGCCTTGCCCGGGTGGTATAGTATCTCAATATCATAGTCTTTGATTAGTTCCAACCACCGCCTCTGCCGCATATTTAACTCCTTCTGAGTAAATATATATTTCAAAATCTTATGGTTGGTGAAAATCTGACAGGTGACGCCATAAAGATAATGACGCCAAATCTTCAACGCGAATACCACGGCCGCCTACTCTAGGTCATAGGTCGGATAATTAACCTCGTAAGGCCTCAATTGCTGTGAAGCATAAGCAATAACTTTCCCGTTCTGTATTAGTACACATCCGAGACCCTGTCCGGACGCATCACTATAAACTACAAATCCTTCCGTCCCTTACGGCAAGGAAAGGACAGGTGCTGAAATCAAACGACTCTTGAGTTCCTCAAAACTCCGCTGACACACATCAGACCACAAGTATTTCTTATCCTTCTGTAAAAGGTTCGTCATAGGTTGAGCGATTTTAGAAAATCCTTCCACAAATCGCCGATAATAACCGGCGAATCCGAGAAAACTTCGAATTTCCTTAAAATTCTTCGGAGGTTGCCAATATCGGATAGCCTCCGTCTTCTGAGGGTCGACATGAACTCCGTATGATGAAATACATGTCCGAGAAATGTCACTTCGGACATCTAGAACTCACATTTGGAAAACTTTCCATAAAGTTGCTCTCGTCTCAACACGTCGAGCACCTGATGAAGGTGAAACTCGTTCTCCTCCCGGTCACGAGAATATATTAGAATGTCATCAATAAAGACAACCACGAACTGACCCAAATAGTCTATGAAAACCCGATTCATTAACTCCATGAATACCGCAGGTGCATTAGTTAACCCAAACGGCATTACCACAAACTCATAATGACCATAGCGTGTTCGGAACGCCGTCCTTGCGATATCCGACTCTAGAATTCGCAACTGATGATATCCAGATCTTAAGTCGATCTTGGAAAATATTGAAACTCCCTGAAGTTGATCTAAAAGATCATCGATACGGGGTAGAGGATATTTATTCTTGATCGTCACCCGGTTCAATTCCCGGTAATCAATACACAAGCGAAACGAACCATTCTTATTCTTGACAAATGACAGTGGTGCTCCCTACGGGGACGCACTCGGTCGAATATGACCCTTCTCGGTCAAATCCTCCAATTGATTCTTCAACTCCTGCATTTCGGTCGGGGCCATCTGGTACGGTGCCTTCGATATTGGGGACGTACCAGGCTCCAACTCAATCGTGAATTCCACATCTCTCTGTGGAGGCAAACCAGGTAACTCATCTGGAAATACATCGGCATATTCTCTCACTACCGGAATATTCGTCAACATTACTGATGGTTTCTCGGTCTTGGTCATATAGCACTAATAACCAACACACCCCTGACTGAGTAATTTCACTGCTTTCATCGAGTTGATGACTCTCCCAGAACAGCTGGGATTACCTTCCTGAAATACACATTCGACCCCATCGCCTGAAATGATAGTGACAATACGCTTACGAACACTAATGATGGCATCATGACGATCCATCCAATCAATACCCAAGATGACGTCGTCTCATGGTAAATATACCACAATTAGGTCTGCTAACCAATCACGACCATGAAGCTGAATCGGACAATCCTTAATCTCACGATTTCCGATAATTCTTCTACCATCAGGTAGACCAATGACATAAGGCTCACAACTAGTAGCACTACCCAGACGTAGTCTACTCAAACATGACTCGGAAATGAATGAATGGGATGCACCGGTATCAAAAAGGGTACACACAGACTGAGATAGAATTTCGAGTGTACCTGAGATCATTTGGGCTTCTGGATCATCAGCTCTCTTGATCTCATAAATTCGGGGCTTGCCAGCCCCGGAACCGGATGCTCTCGTCTGATAGTTGTGGGCTCCGCCTTTGTTATCTCCCATCGTCTTAAATGACATGGACTGAGTAGCCTGATTCGGAACCACTGACTGTTTTGGGGCCTGAGATGATGCCAGAGTAGGTTTGGAGTCCTTTCGGCAAAAATGGGCCCTATGCCCCG
Organism: Orobanche coerulescens; assembly: GCA_033398695.1. NCBI lineage: Eukaryota > Viridiplantae > Streptophyta > Magnoliopsida > Lamiales > Orobanchaceae > Orobanche > Orobanche coerulescens. The sequence continues at coordinate 117,939,897 of CM065816.1, forward strand.
CCGTTCCACAGTTATTGCACGTGACGGTTTGCCTCAAACACTTCGTGCTATAATGACCCTGTTCTCCACAGTTGAAACAGGTAATGGCCGAACTAGCCGCTCATGAGTGAGATTCCGTGGGTCTGGGGCTGATCGGCCTGTTCTCCACAGTTGAAACAGTACCAACTGGACTCTGTCTGATCGGCCTTAGCGCGCGCTACACTGACTGCATAGCGGGCGCGATCCAAACTTACTAGCGTGCGCTACTTACCATTCGTAGCGTGCGCTACTCCAACTCGACTGCAGTCCAGTGCCTTCTGGACTGCAGGCCTGAACCACATTAGCGTGCGCTAATACGGAGAGGTAGCGTGCGCTACCCGTACTCAATTAGTGCGTGCTAAAGAGAGTACGTAGTGTGCGCTACTCCTCACACATAGCCCACTAAGAAGATGACAATGATGATAACCACGGTTCGATCCTCCAACCAGGTAGGAAGACGAATAATAACTGATGTACGATACAAATACTCGGATCGGTGAATACAATGAATGAATAAGAATGATGAATGATCATTAATGAGTGAATAATGACTGAGTGACAATTACTGAATGATAATTACTGAATGATAATGACTGAATTACAATCGGGTATTACAGTTCTGATCGATATTGAGGGGCTGAAGGCCGAGAAGATGAAAATCGAGGTGAGTTAGGGCTCTGGCTGGAATCGGCCGTGATGTTTCTGGTTTGATTTTTGTCTAGATATTGAAAAGGCTTAGTGATGGTGGTGGTTCTGGGACGATGCATTTTTCTGAGATGGGGTTCATGAAACTGGTTTGATTTGTGATGTTTGGGGGTTTCTATATGCTGTATTCAAGAATTGTAAACTGCAGAAGAGTAGTAAAAGAAAGAACTAAAATATGATTTGACCTGTTGTTGATGATGGTGAGAGTTGTAGGAGATTGAGGGTTACTCGTACGGCACAGTATTCTGCGTAATACTCCTTTCTATTTTTTTTAAGATGGTGAATGCCGATTACAAAAGATTTTTGTACTGCAGAATTAGTATATTTATAGATATAAGTTTTGAAGTATTTTGGTTGATGTAGGATTGTGTTTAGAATATACATCAAGGAGTTTGGTGAAGTGAGGAATTGTGGTGATCGATCGATTAGGAGGAGAGTTCTTAATTATGATTAATTAAGTTTAATCATAGTTAGTTAAATTAAAACACGTGATTAAATATAGTTGATATAATGATAATAGTAGTATAATAAGACGTATATAAAAATAATAATTCGGTAACAATGATAATAATATCGAAAAATGATAATGATAATAATAATAATATTAGTACTAATAATAATAGTAATAATAATATTATTATTAACAATAATGATAATATTAATAATGGTAGTGTTAGTATTATATTTGAATTAATAATAACACTATTATAATAATGGCTACTGATAAAATGATCCAGGCTAGAACTTGTGATACGTCGAAATAAATATTCATGATCCTCTAAATGAGATTAAGTGAAATGAAAATGCATTATTAGTATTATTATAAATAATAATATTATATTATGAAAATGGCGGATATTACAGTACTTGATGCTATGCATGAGTTAATGCAAATCGAGATCACTGATATCTCGTGTATTCAATACAACTAGCTCCAATGCTTTGGCCAAAAACTTATCTCATCTGCCAATAACTGCATAGGACATATACCTATTCACTTACAGGAGAAAGAATCCTATCTTAATATTTAGTAGAAACTGCTACTTGCCCGTCAAGATGCATGTCCAGGTTGACCCTCACCTTTCGGTTTTCTGGGTCGAACTACTCTGGTGAAAATCTTAACGTCACAAGCACATCCTTACTAAAACCTCAAATCAAAGGTTCACGAATACCTATCACAACCTTTCGATTCCGTCATTGACTGTCCCGGAGTAAATCCGTGTGACGAATCAAGGGTGAGTCTGTTCGAGTATACTAATCCCATTATCATACCTACAACATGTTCTCCCACTAACCATTAGTGACGACATGTACTCTCCAAGTCAAAGAACACATCATATAAGTCTTCACATAAACTTAACACCCATTCAAGTTTCATCGACTTGCAAATGATTAAGTATTTGAGCCATAAATCCAATAAGGAGTGCAACGGTTGCCTTCAAATATATGGATTGGTTTCCCTATATATATTTACGAGTCAAGAATGCCAGTGATGTACAGTAAATAAAGAAACAAACAATTGCCTTTTGATAAGAATTTACATAATAACCAGTACAATGCCCTCTCTCACACATACTCTGAGTGGCATTCGAGGGCATATTCCTAACAATCTCCCACTTGCACTCAATTCCACATACTATGGTATCTAATACCCATGTTCTCCAGATGATGCTCCAAGCTCATCTGAGAAAGTTGCTTGGTCAGTGGATCAGCGACATTGTCTCCTGAGTCTACTCTATGCAGCACAATGTATCCTTTGCGAACAATTTCTCTCACGAGATGATACTTTCTCTCAATGTGTTTTGTACTGTTGTGAAATCTCGGCTATTTGGCCTGTGCTACAGATCAGTCATTATCGCACAAAATCGGAATAGGCAGCTCAGCACATGGTATCACTTGAAGTTCACCCAGAAACTTCTTAATCTAAAACCCTTCCTTAGAGGCCTCCTAGGCCTCTTGATAATCAGCATGATAGGTAGAAACAGCAGTCGCACTCTGCTTGGCGCTACGCCAAGGTATTGCTCCTCCATTAAAAATAAAAATGTAGCCAGAAGTAAAACATCGAGTCGTCTTTCTGTCCTTGGAAGTCTGAATCGGTTAATCCCGTCACATTCAGTTCTCCACCACCATACATAAGAACCATATCTCTAGTCATTCATACACAGTATAGCATATATAAGGCTACCCACGACGGATGCATATGGTATGTTACTTATTTCCTTTCATTGTTCCTCACATTGAGTACACATCTTCGAGATGAGTTTTATTCCATGTCGCATCAGAAGGAACCCTCTTTTCAATCATCCATCTTAAATCGCTTTAAGATCTTATCTATATAGAGGACTTGGGAAAGACCTATCATTCTCTGTACTCTATCCCGGTAGAGTCGAATCCCAAGAATATCGGTAGCTTCTCCCAAGTCTTTCATGGAGAACATACTCGAAAGCCAAGCTTTCACAGAACTGAGCATTCCCACATCATTTCCTGTTAGTAGAATGTCATCTATATATAGTACTAAGAATGCGATCTTGCTCCCACTAACCCTCTTGTATACACAAGGTTCCTCTTCATTTTGCACGAAGTAAAACTCTTTGACAGCTTCGTCAAAATGAAGGTTCCAACTATGCGAAGCCTGCTTCAATCCATAAATAAAATGATGAAGTTTGCACATTTTATGAATATCGATCTTGGACACAAAGCCTTTGGACTGCTCCATATATATATATATATATATATATATATATATATATATATATATATATATATATCCTCCTCGAGGAATCCATTAAGGAAATCCATCTTTACGTCCATCTGCCATATCTCATAATCATGGTAGGCAACTATACCAAGCATCATTCTAATAGACTTGATCATAGATACGGGCGACAAGGTATCTTGGTAATCAATACCTTCTTTTTGGGTATAACCCTTTTCCACAAGTCTGCTCTTATAGGTGTCAACCTTGCCATCCCTATCAGTCTTTCTCTTGTAGATCCACTTATTCCCAATGGGCACTATGTCCTTGCAGGGTCTATTAGAGGTTCCTGATTGGCATGCATCGAGTCTATCTCAGCTTCCATAGCTTCCCGCCATTTCGCGGAGTTTAAATCCACCATCGCTTGGCCATAGGTCGCGGGGTCGGTCTCTTGGCTATCACTAGGAACCTCATGGAGACTCAGTTCCTCCAAGTGCATAAAACCATACCTCTCAGGTAATTGAGATACCCTAATAGTCCTACGAGGTAGTTGTACTTGTGTTTCGAAAGGTCCGATTCCAACTTCTTGTACAGGTGTCTCATGAATATTTCCATTGTATTCTTCCAAATAAATACTTCTACCTGCTCCACCTTCCAGAATGAACTCATCTTCCAGGAAGTGTGCTTGCAAAGCAACAATGATCTTTCCATCTTCGGGCATGTAGAATAGATAACCCATCGTCCCAGATGGTAATCCAATGAAACGTCCCTTCATGAACGTGCTTCCAACTTCCCCACCTTAGTCTTCTTGAAATAGGCGAGACATCCCCAAATCCTAATATGATTAAGACTTGGTTTCCTACCCTACCACATCTCATGGTGGAGTTTCAGGAACGGACTTGGAAGGACATCTGCTCAAGATATAAGCAACATTAAGGAGCGTATAACCTCACAGGTAAATTAGTAAGTCGGTGTAGCTAATCATGTAACGAACTATGTCCAAAAGGTTCTCTTCCTTCTATCTGACACACCATTTAACTGAGGAGTTCCTGGAGGTGTAAATTGCGACACTATTTCATGCTCCTTTAGGAACTCATCAAACTCTGTACTCATATACTCCCCAACTTGGTCCGACGGAAGTGCTTTGATATGATTACCGGTCTATTTTTCGACTAGGGCCTTAAATTCCTAGAATTTCTCAAAGGCCTCGGATTTATATTTCATTAAGTACTGTTAGGATAAACATTCCTGTTTTGATAAATTGCCAAACACACAGCAAGAAGTATTAAAAGGAGTCAGAATGTTATTAAGTATGGAAGATGTTAGGACTCTTCATACAACCCATCCATATAGCGAAGGGATCTTCTACAATCCGTCCTACTGAGCCTACTTCATACAGCAAAATGTGTTGGATATAGCATACAGTCTGAAGGTCTTTTACTTGGAAAAAGTAAAACACATCCAACAGGACTGAACATAAAAGCCTTAAACCATTGTGATATAAACATTGTTTATTCATAAAGTATTCATGATTAAAGCAGCATTTATTGCCGATAGGACATCATTTAATGCAGCCGGAGAAAGACAAGTCTGAACGCACTGAAGAGCATTTAATACAAAGATAGAAAAGATGTTTGAAGCATTAAATACGATCTACTTTAATTCAAACATTCAGCAGCCGTCACTCAAGAGATAGACGTCAACATCTCACCAACCAACAATGGCTACATTTATAACGATACATTTTCAAGGTTATAAATAGCCCCAAGCAAGAGGACTTTCTACACACACACACACAAAAAAAAGCTATTCATTATCGTGCATATTATGACAAGATTACTCTGACAATCTAGTTATTCAGGAGCATTATAAATATACTAAGTCCTCAATGCAAATAGCACAACATATAGTGTTTGTTCATCACAGATACCGTTGCTGTTTGAGACTTGTTCAACCCTTACCGTTGAGACTATCATTAGCCCTGTGTGGACTAAGGATCCTTGCATATTCCGACCTATGTGGGAAGAATAACATTTAAGATGAATCTTCAATCTGTGTGAGAAGAAGCGAATCAGAAAGAGCTTGAAGCCAATCTGTGTGTACGGCAAAAGCTATAGTCTCTCTATCAATCTGCCTGAAAGATCCAGAGACAGGTTTAGTTAAAGTCACGTAGTTGTGTACGTAGTGATTTTAATAAACTCTTTACTTCTGTGTGAAGGATCAGTGGACATAGAGGGATTTACCTCGAACCAATTTAAACTGTATGTTATTTACCTTCTGTCTTTAATGTTTTCATTCTTGTTGGAACAACATTTTTCATCAAATATTTTGAATATTTTGATGATGTTTTAAAAAGCAAAATTAACATTTCATATTTTCATTGCTTCACATATGTAACAAACAGTTCATAACGTATGTAACACTAACATTTGTATTAAGTGTTTTGAATACAGGTAACGTACGTAATACATGTCGTATAACGTACGTAATATTCGAAAATCAGCCCGTTGGAAGGAGTCAACAAAGTAAGTCATCGACCGTTGCAATAAAGTCATCTGATCCAACGGATATGAGACCAAACATAACGTACATAATGCATTCATGCATAACGTGCGTAACAAGATTCAGCCAGGAGACTACCCATTTTCTTATGCAACATTACGGCCGTTACACGTAAGGTGTAATGTATGTTATGTGGCTTACGTACGTAACGTAGGTTACTTTGCGTACGTCACGTAGGCCTACTATTCCAATGGGAAAATAGATCCAAGAGGCTATAAATACATGACATCCAAGGTGTTGGAGACACACAAGAATTCAGAAGAATATACAAGCATACACAAGCAATTTCTGAGCATATCAAGTTATCATTATACTCTGAAAAGATTATTCTGATATGAGAAGAATTATTTTATCAATACGATATCTACATTCTTGTATCAACGTGAGCTATCTTTTGTAAAGATGAGTTTCCTTACTCGCAATTTTTTTTTGAGTTATTGTGATGTTGTCTTGTATCCTTAAAAACAAGAGAGATTATAGTGAGGTTGTTCTTGAGCCCGAAAATCAAGAAACTGTAAAGTTCGGCACTAATCTTGAAAGTGCTATTGTAAGAGTTGGCACTAAATTAGAAAGTGCATTCAAATTTTGAGAAAACTCCCAGACGATAACACTAGGTAGGGGATGTAGGCTGGTTTATAGCCGAACCTCTCGAACAATTTCGTGTGTTTTTTTCTTTTCGCACTTCTATTACTCCTATTAATAGCTTCTACACAAAAAGAGTTTCAAACTCTACTCCGTACTATTCAACCCCCCTTCTAGTGGCGGTACCAATCCAATAATCGGTATCAGAGAGGTCTCTTTTTCACCAGTCTAACACCTGCTAGATAAAAGATCCAGATATGGCCTACATCCATTCTCCACTTGAAGGTAATGCTTTTAATCTCCCTCCCTTCTTCGATGGTTCAAATTTTATGACATGCAAGAAGAAAATGTCTATCTTCATCCGAGCCTACGATATCGAAAATTGGAAGGTCATTGCTCTTGGACCTACTATTCCAAAGAAGACTAATGGCTCACTCAAAAGTTTAGAAGAGTACGATGAGAGCGACTGGAAGAATGATCATTTCAATAGTAAATCTACTCAGCTACTTTACTATGATCTTAATCCTGAAGATCATAATAGAATCTCTTCATACGAAATGGCCAAAAAAATTTGGAAGATGCTCGAGATTACTCATGAAGGTATGAGTCAAGTCAAAAAACGAAAATTAATATGCTTCTTCACGATTATGAACTTTACACTATGAAATAAGAAGAAAGCATTACTGCTATGCTTGACCTATTACAAATGGGCTAGCCTCGTTTGGCAAACCTATCTCAAGTAGTGATAAAGCTAAATCCTACGATCACTACCGAGAGAATGGGATGCAATAGTTACGGCTATTATGGAACCAAAAAATCTAGACACAATGGAATCCAGTGTTCTTATTGGATCCCTTATCAATTATAAGATTGTCATTAAATCTCAGAATTCGAAACCAAAGCCCAAAGAAAGAGAAAGGTCGATCGCTTTCAAAGCCAAAGAGGATAGTGATCCAGAAGATGAACCAATTAAGGACGAGGATGAAGAAACGTCTTTCTATGCAAAAAATATAAAGAAATTCAAAAATCTCTTACAAAGGCGCCGGAGAGATATCAAACAAGAACCCAGGGATGAATCTAAAAAGATTCACTTCCCGCAAAATAAAAAGTTTGACGATACTTGTCGAAGGTGCTGTGTTCGAGGACACTTTGCTAAAGATTGTCGTGCTGCTGCGCCTTTGAGTTCGTCAAAACCACCTTGTGAAAAATTCAAAAAGAAAGAAGTTTATGTTGCTACATGGAGCGATGATGAACCACAAATCCAAACCAATCTAGATTTAATGGCCTGCTCATCTAACGACAGTGATGCAGAAGACGAGGCAATTGATTCTTCTCATGAAGAACTTCTTGATGCTTTTGAATCTTTAAATAACGAGTATGATTAATGAAGATTTGAAAAAGAAAATAAAGTCTCTTGAAAATGAAAATTCAAAATTATTGAATAAAGGCAAAGATGTGTATACTGATCATGTTAATTATTTGGAAACCGAGAAAATTATGAGAGATGATTTACACAAACCTCAGAAAGAACTCAAGATTTATGTTAGAAAATTCTCGTGTGGTGATGACAAATTTGAACAACTCTTATTTGGCCAAAAATTCTCTTTTTCAAAACAAGGACTCGGGTAAAATGCATTCCCAATTAAAAGGTCCTTAGATATTACCACGAAGAATTCGAATAATTTAAAAATAAGAATTTCATCATGTCCAAAATGTTTAAAAACTAGGACATACCGAAACTTTTTGTAGAATTTCCATACGAACTATAAAAGTCAAACAAATTTGGCTGCCTAAAGGGACCATTGTTCTAAATCAAGCCTTTATGTCTAACTCTACAGGACCCAAATTAGCTTGGGTATCTATAAAACGGAAGAAAATTTTCTTTGTAGGTACAAGCAAGGACAACAACATTATCAACCAAATGGTATTTTGATAATGTTGAAACCACATGAGTGGGAACGAGCATCTTTTCACAAAGCTGGAAAAGAAAGATCAAGATTGTGTCACCTTTGGTGATAATAAAAAGGGCAAAATCAAAGGAACAGGTAAGGTAGATAAGAAACTTTGACCAACTATAGAAAATGTTCTTTTTGTTGATGGCCTTTGTCATGATCTTCTCAGTGTTTCCCAATTATGTGATACTGGTCTCAAATTAATTATTGAAATTACACATTGCACGACAATGAGAAAAGACCAAAATTGTTTTTATTGGTTTACGTTATGGAAACATTTATATTGTTGATCATCAAGACGAATCCTCTTTTAATGAAAAGTACTTAATTTCCTATGATGAAAGTGCTGTTATTTGGCACCGTAAATTGGGTCATGCCTCTTTATCTCTTATTTCAAAATTAGCTAAAAATGATATTGTTCGTGGTCTACCAAAACTTAACTTCAGAAAAGACCACATTTGTGAAGCCTGCATGAAAGGTAAACATTCAAGAGGCTCGTTAAACCCAAAATGGAAACCTCTACTAGCCGTATTCTTGAATTAATTCATATGGATTTAATTGGACCATCTCAGCATGCTATCTTGAGTGGTAATATTTATACATTGGTGCTTGTTGATGATTTTTCAAGATTTACTTGGGTAAAATTCTTAGCAAATAAAAGTGATGCTTTTAATGAGTTTGTTAAGTGTTGTAAGGTTACCCAGAAAGAAAAAGACTTACCAATTATCCCCATCAGATCCGATCATGGTGGAGAATTCGATTCTAAGGATTTTGAAGATTGGTGCGATAAATATGGTATTGGGCAAAACTTTTCGGCACCTCAGACACCTCAACAAAATGGAGTTGTCGAGAGGAAGAATCGCTCTTTAGAAGAAATGAGCCGAACAATGCTCAATGAATACGGGCTACCAAAATATTTATGGGCCGAAGCTGTTAACACCGCCTGTTATGTTATTAATCGAGTCCATCTTTGGAGAAACAAGATGATTACTCCATATGAGATATTCAAAGGTAGAAAGCCCAATTTATCTTACTTTCATCCATTTGGTTGTAAGTTCCCACATCATTTTGAGGTGATTGATTTGATGTTGTTCCTGATAATCCTTGTTGAATTGTTTTTCACAAGTGTTAAGAACATAATGATCATGTTAATTGATCATTGAGGTGTTGGAGGACGTTAGATTTCATAGTTGGAGGCTATGACATTTGTTTGTGTGGTTTGACCGATTCATGTTGAATCGGGGTTGTCTTTTGTGCTATTTTTTATTTCTATCATGTTATTGAATGAATTGTATTTCATTCAAGGTTGTTCGAGTGCTTGTGATTGTTGGAGGATGCCGTTCGTCGTTCATTGGAGGATTTCGTCGCCTTTGGTTTTAGTCAAGTTTTATACTTGTACTAGTCAATGAGATAAATATTATCATATATGTGTGTGAATGTGTTGTATCATCTTGAGACGTAGTCTCTTCATGATCTATTGATGCCAGGGAATTATTTGATACAAAACCCTTCAGTAATTATGCCAACGCTGTTGACTGATCGTCGCCCTATTATTATTGTTCGTTAATGGCTGGTTCAAGGCATTGATATACTTGTCGGATTATATTGTTGTCGATGGCCGGTTTGCGGTATCGATGATTATTGTTGACTGATGTTCCATTGAGATATTGTTGTGATCGTTGTTATTGATATCAGTGTTTTTCTGTTAATGTTGTATTGGCCGATTGAAGGCGTTGACGTACTCGATTATCATCTCTATTTTTGGTGGTCGATAAAAGGCGCCGGGACATCTATTCTAATTGTATCATTGTTTATCGATTGACTGTTCTAAGGTAATTGATGTATTGAATTGGGACTATCGAGGACATTTTCCATCCGTTGAGTCGTTGTTATCGATTGACCGTTCTAAGGTAATCGATGTATTGAATTGGGACTATCAAAGACATTTTCCATCCGTTGAGTCATTGTTATCGATTGACCGTTCTAAGGTAATCAATGTATTGAATTGGGATTGTATAGGACATATCCCACCCATTGAGTCGATCGATTAACCGTTCTAAGGTAATCGATGTATGAATTGGGACCGCCGAGGATGGTGCCCATTCGTGAGTTATTGTTGTCGTGATGTCCGATTCAAGGCAGCACACTACCATTCTTGTGAATCCGGTAATTTTTTGATCATTGTCGTACGTGATTAATGGTGTTTGGAGGCTTGTCTCGTCTAGTGCTCGATAGGTAATTTTGGGGCTTGAACCTTCGCGGTTGTTTTCCCAACACCTATAGTTCAGTAGGTCACGTCATTGGGTGATCTCATATGGGTAAGTTTGGGGCTTGAACCTTCGCGGTTGGTTTCCCAACACCTACAGTTCAGTAGGTCACAGTCATTGGATGGCCATGGCTTCGGCCCTCATTGTGATACGGCTTCGTGTCGTGGCTTCGTCCCTCATTGTGATACGGCTTCGTGTCATGTCTTCGTCCCTCATTGTGATACGGCTTTGTGCTGTGGCTTCGGCCCTCATTGTGATACGGCTTCATGTCGTGGCTTCGCCTGTCATTGTGATACGGCTTCGTGTCGTGGCTTCGGCCCTCATTGTGATACGGCTTCATAACGTGGCTTCGACCCTCATTGTGTTACGGCTTCGTGCCGTGGCTTCGGCCCTCATTCTGATATGCTCATTGTGATACGGCTTCGTGTCGTGGCTTCGGCCCTCAGATGATACAGCTTTGGGCCATTGTGATATTTTGGCAGCTTCGGCTGAGTGGCTTTCAGGCCATTGTGATGTTGTGGTATTTTCGTTGGAGCCTTCGGGCATTGTGACTTGTATGTATTTCAGCTCTAGTTTGGTTTACCTTCGGGTAATTTGTTGTTGTGTTCTATGTTGATGATTCGCCGTTGGGCAGTTGTGTTCTAACCTGTTGAGCAGGTACTGATCGTATGATGTGGGCATAGTGTTTCACGAATGCTAGGTTCTTACCTTGGTCTGTGAGCATCTCGTATTATCATTGTTGTACCATTCATTCTGCCTTTGGATGCATATCATGTTGTACATGTATTTGATATTCATTATCTGGATGACTGACCCCGTGGGGCCGGAACATGTTTTTATGTTTTAGGTGCTTGTTAGGAGAGAGTTGAGACACAGCGGCATGACGATGGCGACGAGGCATACGAGCGATACTAGTCTGAGTTGTTTTGGCGTTCATGTCGGTCGGATATTTTGGAGTACTCCAGTTTCGTTAGTTGTTGTCATTTTTGTATTATCCAAGCGAGGCTCGTGGATGTTGTTGTATTTTTATTTTGGCCATGTAGGCCCATTCTTGTCATTGAAATTTCATATCGGAATAATATGTCGGATATCATAGTAGGGACTGTGATTTCCCCTTTTGGTCAGTTTTTTGTGTTTTAGTCGTGTTCGCCTGGTGGATCTCCTGGTGTGGGGTCCACAGCACTGTAATAACCCAATAGGATTTAGGGGCATTACAGAAGATGGTATCAGAGAAATGGGTTGTGGGATACCCTGATATGTGAGCTATGTGGCGCTACCGACGCGGTAGTAGTGGGGATGTCAGGTTATGAGAATCTGGACAGTCGGGGTTTGTGAGTCGTGATAGTTGGGCGACTGTATGAGTCATTCTTTCATCGAGTCATTGTTAGTGAAGACTAGTATCGCAAGACCTCGAAGCTTCATATGACCTGTGTAAGGACTCGATTCTCTTTTATGTTCATACATTCATTATGTCATTGATTATACATGTTTTGTTGAAACCTATATGTGACATTTGCGTTATGATTGATTCATAATTATTTGTTTTGGAGAATGTGGGCTCTGTATTGGCTATGATTCGCATGATTGGTGTGATTATTTATGTTTTGAGTATGTATACTCGTGTTTGGCTATTGACTTAGCATTCCGGAGTGGCCGTTGAGGCGTATTTGAGCTATGATCATGATTGAGCATTATTCTTTCAGTACAGAAAGAGGAATCCGAGGACGGGAAGAGGGGGTAAAGGCTGAAGATCGAGCCAGAACCCAGAACCTCATGTTTATGCATGTATGACTGTCGAGATGTATCAGAGTTCGGCTGGTGGTGTTACCTACGCAACTGATTCTCCTTCGGGACGTCTTACTCGAGAAGTCGATCAGACTGAGAGTGGACACGTCAACCCTTTCTTGCTTATGAGGGGCATGATGGCCCAGATGACTCAGATGACGCAGATAGTGGAGACCATGCAGGCCTCGATATTTCGTGGTGCACCGCAGCAGGGGTTCCAGGTGTCATTTCATGGGCAGACTGGGGGAGTGAGTCAGATTGTTGGTGATATCTCTCGTCAGAGGCCGCCTATTTTCGAGGGTTCGTCGGAACCAGCTGAAGTTGTTCATTGGATTGAACATTTTGATAAACACTTCGACATGGTTCAGTGTCCGGAAGAGAGTAAGGTGGCAGTAGCGGCTTACTATTTGAGTAAGGGTGCTTATTCTTGGTGGCTTTCTGTGAAGACCACCGATCATGATTGTGTTTGGAGCTAGTTGAAGACTCTCATGTTAGAGAGGTATTATCTGGCTCCACTTCGTGAAGCCAAGTTGTTAGAGGTTTTGAACGCCGAATCTGTCGTGGACGAGGGTGTTATTGTTATTGCTGAGAAGTTCCATGGACTTCTTCAATTTGCTTCGTCTGTTATCTGCACTGAGGCGGATAAGATCAAGTATTTTAGCAATAGGCTAAACCCGCAGTTGAGGAAGCAGTTGTTCAATCATAATTGTAACTCACTTGGAGAACTCATTGAGAAGCTCTTGGAGCAGAGCTTTTGATCAAGGAGCTTGCTCGGAAGAACCCTTCAGTTTCTTCTGGTGAGAGGACTAGGATGCTGGTTCGTTCAGAGGGACATCGGGCTCCAATGTCCAAGAGGTCATTTTCTAGTCGTCTTCGTGCTGGGAAAACATCTTCCTCTCATACGACGAGTTCGACTGTTGTTTGATTTAGCTGTGATTCAGTAGGCACGTTAGTACTCGGTGTACCATGCCAGCTTTTGTTTGTCGTTCATGTGGGATACAGGGACACCTACGGAAATACTGCAGGAGTTCTAGTGCCAGTAGGTCCCGAGAGAGCTCACGGGCCTCGAGAGATTTTGTTACTCCAGTCCGTACTTCATCCAAGGGATCCTATCGGGCTTCGGGAGCCAGGGGTAAGGACAGCCGAGAAGGAGCAGCGAGTTCAGATTTAGGTCTTCCTCGAGTCGATGAGATCGAGGATATCGACGATCTGGAGGATATCGATGTTGGGGCCATTTGAGATGTAGCCTTGATTTGTATTTTCCTTTCCTTGTTTTTCGGATTGATGTTTAACTTAATCTGTATTGTGGAATTGTGGTTGTGAACCATTTGTTGACGATCTATCTTGTAACGATAGTATTTGAGAATCTTGAGATTTGAGATGGTTGTTGTGATTTTATTTTCTTTTGGTGTTGTACCCGAGATTTTGTGATAATCTGGGTAAATTTTTGGTTGTGAGTTGCAATATCAAGTCGTGGGGAGTTGGGCGTGCGATTGATATGGTCCCGAGGACTACATCTGTGTTGTTATTATCTTTGCGTGGCGTGAGTCAGTGTTTGCATGGGCGTACGATGCCGATGAGAACGGAAAAGTGTACACCGATGATTGTAGACATGTACAATGGGCGGCTCCCATGGGGTGTGTACGCCGGGATTACTAGTCATGCGGTTGGTATGACTTTCTGGCTAGTCTCTAGCTTACGAGTCATGGTTCGACTGATCTCGCACTTGGTTGAGTGTTTTTATCACTTGACTTTCCCCGTGTTCAGGCAGATGAGATGCGGGGACCCGAGGGGTTGGCCCAGCTACTCAGGCGGAGTTGTTCGTATTGAGAAGTATTCCTCGAGATGTTGTTTTTAGTTCCTGGTGGATAGTTCATATCCCGAGTTGTGTACCCTTAGTTTCGGGGACGAAACTCATTTTAAGGGGCGGAGTATGTAATATCCAGGAGATTTTTTTCTTCCCTTCGTTTTACTATTGTGTTGTACGTATTGATTTGGAATTGTACAAGTGTTGTTGTATTTTACTGATGCAATGTATATTGTATTGGAATATTTCGGAATCGAGGTATTTGTACTTGTCGTCGGTATTGTATTCGCCGTTTGGTTGTTTCTTAGTGAGCTTGGATTTTGGCTAAGTATATTAGCCATAGCGTACGCTATATGTATAGCATTATGTACGCTACGGTCGGAGTGTTACGTACGTTAAGTCGTGTTGGTTACGTACGTAACACACGGTATCAGGTCAGATCTATCTTTCGGCGTGTGGGGCTGGGTGAGGCTGGATTCCCGTGGCTTGATTGGGACAGGTTGGTCAATACACATTACGTATGCTATACCGTGTGTTTAACGTATGTAATGTTTAAGCTGTTTACGTACGTAATTTTGTTAACGTACGTAATGGGCACCCCATTTTGTGGCAGTGGGTTTTGGACTACGTAGAGGCGATAACGTACGTTAATGGGCCTAACGTACATTAAGGTTGTGCTATAGTGGCCATAATGAGTTTGTCAGGTTATATATCTTGGTTTCGTAATTCATTTCTTCACGAACCAAAACCGATATCCTCTCCCTATAATCGTCCCTCTGGACTTGTTCTTTCTTGATACTTAGCCTCTTCCAACTTGATTTGGAGCTTCATAACTTGGATTGGAGCTTAGGAACTTGAAGATTGGAGTGGATTCTTGATTGTTTGAGGTTGTTCTTCATTTTTCTAGAGGTATGTTGGTTAATCTTGTGTTTAACTCGAGATTATGTTGATGTTGTTGTCGTGTAGTTCGTGTAATGATGATTTGTTGGAGGATAGTATGGTTCTTAATAGTTTTGATGAACTTGTGATGAAGAACATGATGACATAGCTTGAGTTTGATTGTGTTATTGGTATTTAAGAATATTTGGAGGTTATAATCATGTCTAGGAAGAGTTATGTTAAGATTTTTAGATGATTAACATAGCGTTGAGATGATTATTGTTGTTGGTTATGTTCTTTAGAGATTATAACCATTTTAGTAAGGATTTATGATGAATTAGGAGGTGATTATCATAATTTTAAAATGGTTTAAGTTAATGTTGTTGATTAATCCAAAATTCTTGAGGAATTGGTGATTTATTTTGGTGGAGACATCATGTTTGTTGTGTTGATGATGTTCTTGAGGTATTGATGATGATATTGGTGATATTATCATTTTGAGGTGATTGATTTGATGTTGTTCTTGATAAACCTTGTTGAATTGTTTTTCGCAAGTGTTAAGAACATAATGATCATGTTAATTGATCATTGAGGTGTTGGAGGACGTCATAGTTGGAGGCTATGATATTCGTTTGTGTGGTTTGATCGATTCGTGTTGAATCAGGGTTGTTTTTTGTGCTGTTTTCGACTTCTATCGTATTATTGAATGAATTGTATTTCATTCAAGGTTGTTCGAGTGCTTGTGATGTTGGAGGACGCCGTTCATCGTTCATTGGAGGATTTCGTCGCCTTTGGTTTGAGGCAAGTTTTATACTTATACTAGTCAATTAGATAAATGTTATCATATATGTGTATGAATGTGTTGCATCATTTCAAGACGTAGTATCTTCATGATATGTTAATGTTAGGGAATTGTTTGATACAAAACCCTTCGATAATTATGCCAACGTTGTTGACTGGTCGTCTTGCTGTTATCGTTGTTCGTTAACGGCCTGTTGAAGGCATTGAGATACTTGTTGGATTATATTGTTGTCGATGGCCGGTTTGCGGTATCAATGTATCGATGATTATTGTTGACTGATGTTCCATTGAGATATCATTGTGATCGTTGTTATTGATATTGGTGTTTTTCTGTTAATGTTGTATTGGCCGATTGAAGGCGTTGACGTACTCAATTATCATCTCTGTTTCTGGTGGTCGATAAAAGGCACCGGGACATCTGTTCTAATTGTATCGTTGTTTATCGATTGACTGTTCTAAGGTAATCGATGTATTGAATTGGGACTATCGAGGACATTTTCGATTCGTTGAGTTGTTGTTATCGATTGACCGTTCTATGGTAATCGATGTATTGAATTGGGATTGTCGAGGACATTTCCCATCCGTTGAGTCGTTGTTATCGATTGACCATTCTAAGGTAATCGATATATTGAATTGGGACTGTCGAGGATATTTCCCATCCATTGAGTCGTTGTTATCGATTAAACATTCTAAGGTAATCGATGTATTGAATTGGGACCGCCGAGGATGGTGCCCATTCGTGAGTTATTGTTGTCGTGTTGGCCGATTCAAGGCAGCACATTATCGTTCTTGTGAATTCGATAATTTTGTGATCGTTGTCGTACGTGATTAATGGTGTTTGGAGGCTAGTCTCGGCTAGTGTTCGATGGGTAAGTTTGAGGCTTGAACCTTCTCGGTTGGTTTTCCAACACCTATAGTTCAGTAGGTCACGGTCACTGGGTGATCTCATATGGGTAAGTTTGGGGCTTGAACCTTCGCGATTGGTTTCCCAACACCTAAAGTTCAGTAGGTCATGGTCATTGGATGGCCTCATTGTGATACGGCTTCGTGCCATGGCTTCGGACCTCATTGTGATACGGCTTCGTGCTGTGGCTTCGACCCGCTTTGTGATACGGCTTCGTGTCGTGGCTTCAGCCCTCATTGTGATACGGCTTTATGCCGTGGCTTTGGCCCTCATTGTGATACGTCTTCGTGTCGTGGCTTCGGCCCTCATTGTGATATGGCTTCGTGCCGTGGCTTCGGCCCTCATTGTGATACGGATTTGTGCCGTAACTTCGGCCCTCATTGTGATACGGCTTCGTGCCGTGGCTTCGGCCCTCATTGTGATATGGCTTCGTGCCGTGGCTTCGGCCCTCAGATGATACAGCTTCGGGCTATTTGGCTTCGGGCCATTGTGATATTTCGGCAGCTTCGGCTGAGTGTCTTTCAGGCCATTGTGATGTTGTGCTATTTCCGTTGGAGCCTTCGGGCATTGTGACTCGTATCTATTTCAGCTCTAGTTTGGTTTACCTTCGGGTAATTCGTTGTTGTGTTCTATATTGATGATTCGCCGTTAGTCACTTGTGTTCTAACCTGTTGAGCAGGTACTGATCGTATGTCATTGGCATAGTGTTTCACGATACTCGGTTTTTACCTTGGTCTGTGAGCATCTCGTATTATCATTGTTGTACCATTCATTCTGCCTTTAGATGCATATCATGTTGTACAGTATTCGATATTCGTTATCTGGATGACTGGCCCCGTGGGGGCGGAACATGTTTTCATGTTTTAGGTGCTTGCGAGGAGAGAGTTAAGACACAGGGGCATGACGGTGGCGACGAGGCATTCGAGCGATACTAGTCCGAGTTGTTTCTGCGTTCATGTCGGTCGGATAGTTTAGAGTTCTCCAGTTTCGCCAGTTGTTGTCATTTTTGTATTATCCGAGCGAGGCTCGTGGATGTTGTATTTTTATTTTGGCCATGTAGGCCCATTCTTGTCGTTGAAATTCCCTATCAGAATAATATGTCAGATATCATAGTAGGGAATGTGATTTCCCCTTTTGGTCAGTTTATTGTGTTTTGGTCGTGTTCGCCTGGTGGATCTCCGGGTGTGGGGTCCATGACACTGTAATAACCCAATAGAATTTGGGGGCGTTACATGGTCTCCCAGTGAAGAATAAATCAAGATTGGTTGCTCAAGGATACAATCAAGAGGAAGGGTTGGATTATGAAGAAACATTTGCTCCTGTTACTCGTCTTGAGGCTATTCGCCTTCTGTGTGCCTTTGCTTCCTACAAAAAGATCAAACTCCACCAAATGGATGTAAAAAGCGCCTTTCTAAACGGTGTCATCCAGGAAGAAGTGTATGTCAAGCAACCGCCGGGATTTGAAGACTATGATCATCCAAATCATGTGTACAAGCTCCATAAAGCTCTCTATAGATTAAAACAGGCTCCGAGAGCATGGTATGAACGTCTAAACTCTTTTCTTATTTCTAATGGGTATAAAAGAGGTAATGTTAATAATACCCTATTTATCAAAAACTATGGTGATAATATGTTTATATGTCAGATTTATGTCGACGATATTGTTTTTGGTACAACTAACGAATCTCTGTCCCTAGAATTTTCAAATCTTATGAAGGGAGAACTCGAAATGAGCATGATGGGAGAGTTAAAATACTTTCTTGGACTCCAAATTAAGCAACTCAAATACAGAATATTCATTCACCAATCCAAGTACGTCAATGAGGTTCTAAAGAAATTTAAGATGGAAGGATGCAGAGAAATTTCTACTCCTATGTCTTCCACTCTTAAACTCGACAAAGACGAGAAAGGTAAGTCTGTTGACCAGGAATAGTATCGAGGTATGATTGGGTCTTTACTTTATTTAACTGCTTCTAGACCAGACATTATGTTTGCTACTTGTCTCTCTGCTAGATTTCAAGCCAATTCGAAAGAGTCTCATCTTATTGCTTGCAAACGCATTTTTCGATATGTAAAAGGTACTGCTGGTTTAGGTTTGTGGTATCCATCAAGCATCGGTTTTGAACTTTTTGCATACAGTGATGTTGATTTCGGTGGATGCAAAATTGATAGAAAAAGCACCACTGGAACTTGTCATTTCATGAGCTCATGTCTAATTTCATGGGGTAGTATGAAACAAACTAGTGTAGCTACTTCCACGGCTGAAGAAGAATATGTGGCTGCGGGGAGTGCATGTACACAGGTTTTGTGGATTAAAAATCAATTACAAGATTATGGTATTGAGCTTAAAAATACACCTATTTTCTGTGAAATACAAGTGCCATAAATGTAAGCGAAATCCCCATCTTGCATAGTAGGACAAAACACATTGAAATCCGTCACCATTTTATTCGTGACCATGTCCGAAATGGGAATGTACGCCTCCAATTTGTTGGTACTAATGAACAATTGGCAGACATTTTTACAAAACCATTACCCGAAAATTCATTTAATTTTATTTGGTTAAATTTAGGAATGGGACATGCTAATCAATTTTAAAAATTGCATAAGTCATCATATACAGCAAGAAGGTCATAAGAAACGAAGATGTCATCAGAAGAACGTCACTATTCATATGGTATGGTTTACAGCCGCTATCTCACAAGAATAACGTACGTAAATGACATTACGTACGTTACACATTGAAGGGCTACGTATTTTACGCAGTACAGAATTTTGGACAGAAGGGTTGAGTACTTCATTACGGCCACTATACGTTTGTATAACGTACGTTATATGGTCCTTGTTACGGCCGCTATATACATTTACGTACGTAACGTGCTATTTCCTAGAACTTAATACCCGATCTGCTGAGAAGAACTTCTCATTTCTCAAAACCTGATTTCCGGTCGCCCCTCTTCGTAGAAACCTCCGATTCAGTCTCAAAATCATCCGAATTATGCCGAATTCAAAAGCAGGGAAGAAGAGTAAAGGAGATACATCCTCCAATCCGTCAAGCACATCCAAATTCGTTACTCCTCGGGCTGAAAAGATCTACAAAGAGATTCTCATTGATGAAGAGGTAACTCCTAGTCATCAATTCGATTTCGAATCTCTGAATTCAATTGGGGTGAATATAGAATAATTTTTTGATATGGTTGGGATTAGCAAGTTCATTAGTTTTGCCCATCCAATTTTCGAAGATTGTGTTAGAGAATTCTATGCTAATTTTTCAACAAGTATGATTCGGAAGGATTAGTTGTTATTCAATATGTGGTTCAAGGCAAATCTATATCGTTTGATACTAAGAAATTATCGGAGTTGTTTGGCTTACCGAATGAAGGACTTATTTGTGCCGGAAATTTTGTTCCGGGTGATGAAGTTTCCAATGATGATTTATTTGATGATGAGCATGAATATTTAAACGAACATACTGTTAGAGACTTTATTAAGTCTCATGTTGTGCTCGAAGTTTGACTCCGACAAGTTTGAGAATAATGACTTTGGGTTAAATGTTCGTTTATTACATGATGCTATCACTCGCTCATTAATGCCAAAGGTCAATGCACAACAACGCTTGGTTAACATTGATATGGGGATTATTTATCATGCATTAAACGATCATCAAGTTAACTTCGCTCGAATTATAATGAAATGGTTCGTTGCAAAAGTATCTATCTTTCACAAGACAGGATATATGACAAAAGATCGACAAAGAAAATCTGGGATGCCGTTTGGATCGGTATTGACTGGAATTTTTTAGGATGCTGGAATTGACTTTTCAGGTCTACATGGGATAGAAATTTCGAAAATATGGTTCATGGAGGAACCATTCGTATGATGAAATATGTACAAACTCAGAACCAAGGCTGGATTTACGTAGCCTATTTACGGGATGGTGACTCTCTTGTGGGTGGTGGTGCCTTACCTCGTCTTGAGTATCGTATATTTGCGAGAGGCACTCAGACTGAGAGATCACGTATTCAGGTTCCTACTTCTCAGGCTGGTCCATCGCATGCGAGTAGGACAGGTTCTTCTTCATCCGCATTTCTTGAAGTTAGAGTTGGAAATTTAGAGAGAAGGTTGGAGAATGTCTAGCTCCGAGTCAAAAGGACAGAGTCGATGGTTGAAATATTTGCACTCACTTTGGAATTGCCATGCCTCCTCCGTGTTCATCTGACCTTGATTAGTTGATCGTTCCTCACGTTGATGAGTATCCAGTTTTCTTAAGACCGACATTTTCATCATCATCTCTCTTTTTTATCTTTTTGGATACTTGATTTCATAATTTGGTTTGTAGGTTTGAATTCATGATTTGGACATTATGTCTGTATGGTTGGTTATTTTTTCATGATTTGGTTACTTTATCTCATGCTCTATTAACCATGATCTTCTGCATTGCGTTATTCGTATTGCAGGTTCTCTTATCTTTTTGTTAATGATAAAAAGGGGGAGAAAATATGTTGAGTTTTTGAAATCTTTGAAATATTATCTATTGTTCAAATCAGGGGGAGAATTATTGTCAGGGGGTACTTTTCGTATTGTTTTTCAAAATTTTATCAACCCTCAAAAGTTTGTCTTCAAAACTCATATGTAATTTTGTCATCATAAAAAAGGGGGAGATTGTTGGAATAATATTTTTCATAACACATTTTGAATTTGATGATGTTTTAAAAATAAAAATTAACATTTCATATTAACATTGCTTAACCTACGTAACAAACAGTTCATAACGTACGTAACACTAACATTCGTATTAAGTATTTTGAATACAAGTAACGTACGTAATACATATCGTATAACATACTCAATATTCAAAAATCAGCCTGTTGCAAGGAGTCAACAAAGTAAATCATCGACCGTTGCAATAAAGTCATCTGATCCAACGGATATGAAACCAAACATAACGTACGTAATGCATTGATGCATAACGTACGTAACAGGATTCAGCCAGGAGACTGCCCATTTTCTCACACAACATTACGGCTGTTACACGTAAGGTGTAACGTACGTTACATGGCTTACGTACGTAACGTAGGTTACTTTGCATACGTAGCATAGGCCTACTATTCCAATGGGAAAATGGCTCCAAGAGACTATAAATACATGACATCCAAGGTGTTGGAGACACACAAGAATTCACAAGAACATACAAGCATACACAAATAATTTCTGAGCATATCAAGTTATCATTATACTTTGAAAAGATTATTTTGATACGAGAAGAATTATTCTATAAATACGATATCTACATTCTTGTATCAACATGAGCTATCTTTTGTAAAGACGAGTTTCCTTACTGTTACATGTATTCTTGTGCGCTTGATTATCATTATTTTATCTCCATTTTGGGTTTAAAACTGCATAAATGAGCCTTTAATGCATTATGTTTATATGTTTTGAAGGAAATTAGAGTCTGGAAGCTTAAACGAAGGAAAACGGGCCAAAATGACATTTTTTGGTCAAGGGCCGCATCGTATCAACCCCGAGCCGCGACACAGACACAACTCCAAGCTAACTGGTACAAACTGTACTGGGGGCCGTGGAATGCTCATTCTGAGCCACGGCCCGTAAGGAAAATTCGCCCAGGCCTGGGCAGCGCAAGGACAAGGGCCGCGACACACTTAAGCTGGGCCGCGGCCCGCGGCGTGGGTTCCTTGATGTCAGCCCTCGATTTTGACTATTTTAGAGGCGGTTTCGACCTATTTCTCGGACGCGTTTTTGGAGGCAGAAGGGGGATTAAAATAAGGCAGTAAAGGTCAGAAAAGAAGGTATCGAAGAGGAGGAGAAAAATACCTAGCAGCAGAAAGCAAAGGCTAGAGAACTGAAGAGATTCAGTTCTTCAATTGTGTTTGAATTTCTTTCCTATGTTTTATTCAAATCTTTGTGTATTTATTTCTAGCATGTCGGGCTAGACCCTTTATTTCTAGGATTGTGATGAAACCGAGATTTTGATGAATTAATTCTTGATTTTACGTTATTAATATATTCCCCCTTTCTATTGAGTTTTCCCCAATTGTTCTTAATGCTTTCAATTGTGTGGCCTATAATTGAATTGTAATAATTACATAACTTGAATCGGGAGAGGAGAGTTAGTAGTGAAAATTGGGTGAAAACCATTTTGTCTTGTGAGATAGGAATATACTCATAGGAATTGCGAAGCTCGTTTGAAGATTTTAGAACTATTTGGCTATTGTTGAATTAACTCACCTACGAATAGAGTGAATTATTCACCTTGGAAAATTCTTCTGACCTCGGGAGAGGCATTAGATTATCTTAGAATCTTCGCTTTCAATAAATTGGGAAATTACATAAATTATATTAATCAAGATTAATTCGGATTAATCGAGGCGAATTCTCAATCCTAGATTCTTCTCTTATTTGATCTCCTTGCTTCGGATTATTGATTTTGTTATTTGTTTCTAGTTTATCGCTTTATTTAGTTTCTTTTTATAATTCTTCAACCTCAAAATTCGGTCGTTCAAATAAAATTAGGAATACGAATAAATTAGTAATTAGTGCATCAGTCCTCGAGGGAACGATATCTTTCTCATCACTTTATTACTTGATTACGACAACGTGCACTTGCGTTCACAAAAATACGTAACAAGTTTTTGGCGCCTTTGCCAGGGACTGATTGTTTTTACTAATATCAATTTCGGTATTTTTAGTCTTAATTTGAACATTATTTTATTTATGTGGTTTGTTTTTATTTGTTTTCCTTTCAGGAGTTCATTTAGTGCATGAGAAAAATTGGTAACGAAGGTCTATTCCCTTTGGATACCGAACTCGAATGCACTTTGCGGAAAAACAGGAAGGAAAGGCGTGAGTTGTTAACTACGGATACCATGGGCGAAAACACCGGAAATCAAGGGATCGACAACCCTATTCAGCAAGCTCAACCGGTATTGGCACTCCGTGATTATGCACTTCCACAAATCAATGCGAACTTTTTGGGGATTCGACGCCCAACCATTTAAGCCGGCTATCATCCAAATGGTGCAAGCGACCCAATTTTGCGGACTGGCGAATGACGACCCCAATGCTCACATTGCTTCGCTTCTCGAGATTTGCGACACATTCAAGAATAATGGAGTTACTGATGACACCATTCGTCTATGGCTTTTCCCATTCTCTCTAAGGGACAAAGCCAAGTTTTGGTTGAATTCACTCCCGCCGGGCTCTATCACGACTTGGGCGGAGTTAGCACAAGCTTTTTTGGCTAAATTCTTTCCGCCGGTGAAGACAGCGAGACTTCAGAATGAAATTAATACTTTCGGGCAATTTGAGATGGAATCGCTTCATGAAGCATGGTAGCGATACAAGGAATTGCTAAGGAGATGCCCACATCATGGTCTACCGGATTGGCTGCAGATTCAGACTTTCTACAATGGACTGAGTGCTTCTACACGCACTCTTGTTGATGCAGCCGCTGGAAGAGCTTTAATGGGCAAGACGATGGACGAAGCTCATTCTTTATTGGAAGCTATGGCCGCAAATGCTTATCAGTGGCCTTCTGAATGTGTGAACTCAAAGCGAGTTATGGGAATTTCCGACAACGACCCAATTTCTACACTATCAGCTCAAGTTTCAGCTTTAACTCAACAATTGCAAGCTTTTTCACATACCTCTTCTACCAATACCATGAAAACATGTAATTGGTGAAATGGGTCACATCCTATTGCCGACTGTCAAGTCGGGAATCCTTTTGAGCAAACTCATATGGAACAAGCTCAATTTGTGGGGAATGGAAATCGTCAGAATAACCCTTATTCGAACACTTACAACCAAGGGTGGCAAAATCATCCAAATTTTTCATGGAGGAACGCGAAAGCGTTGAACAATCCTCCAAAAGCTCAAGTCACTCATCCACCACAGCAGCCCCCTCAACCACCGAAGGTTTCTTTAGAAGATGCGAGGCTAACACGAGTCAATTCATGACCCGAACGAAAACTACTCTCCAGAATTATTCCGCTTCTATTCGGAATTTGGAGGTTCAAATGGGGCAGATTGCAAATCTATTGTTGTCTAGATCCCAAGATGTATTACCAAGTGCTACCGAACCAAATCCCAAGGAATATGTGCAAGCTATTGAGCTATGAAATGGAAAGGAGCTACACGAGCAGCAAAAAGAGTAGAAAAGAAAAGAGCAGCCCCGTTGAGAAAGCGAATCACGAAGAGCCCAAATCAAAAGCAGTCTCGGCCACACATCCTACTTATGTACCACCAGTCCCGTTTCCACAGCATTTGCAAAAGCAAAAGTTAGACAAGCAGTTTTCTAAGTTTCTTGATATCTTTAAGAAATTGCACATTAATATCCCATTTGCCGATGCTTTGGAACAAATGCCGAGCTATGTGAAATTCATGAAGGAGATATTATCTAAAAAAGGAAGCTCGAAGAATATGAGACAGTGGCATTGACTGAAGAGTGTAGCGCTATTTTGCAGAAAAAGCTCCCGCCTAAATTGAAGGATCCAGGAAGCTTCACTATACCGTGCACTATTGAAAACTTGTCTTTTGATAGAGCGATATGTTATCTCGGCGCCAGTATAAATATTATGCCTCTTTCTATTTTCAAGAAATTAGGAATTGGGGAGGCCAAGCCTACTACGGTCTCATTGCAACTATCTGATAGATCCATCAAGTATCCGAGAGGGCTGATAGAAGATGTCCTGGTCAGGGTTGATAAATTCATTTTCCCCGCTGATTTTATTGTGCTTGACATGGAAGAGGATCAGGAGATTCCGATTATTTTGGGTAGAGACCGTTTTTAGCCACTGGTAGGACTCTTATTGATGTTCAGGAGGGTGAATTGATGCTTCGGGTTCAAGATGAGCAAGTCACATTCAAAGTATTTCGATCTCTCCCGTGTCCAAGCAGTGTCGAGAAGTGTTCACAAATTGAAAGCTTAGATATTTTTGCGAAAGACACACACCGGGAAAGTTGTCAGTCGAAGTGTTCAGAATCTGTTTTAGTTACTTCGACATCTAAAAAAAATGAAGAACGAGTCGCGTATCTTAGGCATTTGGATATGTCGTCTTCATCATCTGTTCACCCACCATCGAAAAATTCTCATACCATCATAAGTTCATTCGTGGAAAAGAAAACTAAACCGGAAGTGAAACGGTTGCCAAGTCATGTGCAATATGGGTGTTTTGGGAAGTTACTATTGTTCAAATCTGTCCAAACCAAAAATCGAACTGTTAAAGACTAATGGTCAAAAATTTTAAAACACATATGAATGGTTCGATGGACTGGGTGGAGTCCAAAATGGTGTTTGCGAAAAGCAAATTGATTTTAAAAAGGTCCGGCTGAAGACTATAAACTTAGTGCTTCTCGGGAGGCAACCCGAGTATTAGTCGTAGATTTTAGTTTTTCGTTGTTTTCCTTCATTTTAGGAGTCTATTTTTTCGGCATTTTTGCTTTGCTATACTTCTCTCTCATGTTCTATGTGTTTTCACTTGAAAATTCTGTGCAGGAACTCTCCAGGGCATTTTTTTTACTTAGGGCCGTGGCACATTAAGAGCGGGCCGCGGCACACACAAGTCTGAAAATTTGGCTAACTTGTTGTACTATGTGCCGCAGAACGATAGTGCTGAGCCGCGGCACACTCGCCCCAAGAGCCGCGGCATGATAAAGACAGGTTGCGGCACGCCAAAGCACCAGAAATCCACCCAGCAAACTGTACCCTGTGCCGCGGCACGAAAGTGCTGAGCCACTGCACACTGGCCCTGGAAGCCGCGGTACCCGTATAACGAGTTGCGGCACACTGCGAGACACCCCAGCTCCCAAAACAACCTGTACTGTGGGCCGCGGATCACTTTATACGTTCCGCGGCCCCTGCCGAGAATTTAAAAGGGGCTGGGCTGCTTAGAAATCAATCGGCCGAATCAAAGGTAACACTCCTCCAATCCTTTCTTCTTCCGCGCGGCGCAAGGTCACCATCTCCGAATTTCCTCTTCTTATCATCTTCTTCAATCCAACACCAGGTACTCCTTAATCTTTAGTTTGATTTGCAATAAGGATTTAAAAATGGGGTAATGTTTGTTTCATTTATTGATGAATTAGTTTTTCTTTTCTAAGTCTATCAAGATTTTGATCGGAATATGTTGAGATTATCGATTGATTGTTGATTGGGTTTCGTTGATTTGTCATGAATCTCTGTGATATTGTTATGGTTGGGGATTGAATTCACCAATGATTATTCTTGTTCTTCATTTAAGTTTACGCACGCAAAATGTTTGATGAAATACCCCAATGAAACTTTTTTGATCTAAACATCTCTAATTTGTTTGCAACAGTACGATTATCTGAATAATATGCCCCCTACCCTAATGCTTACTTTGAGTTAAAATTTTCGCATCATATCCCTCATACGGAAGTGCGAGTTTTGACGCTACATTCGTTTCCCGCACGTTATAAGTTTTGATTGGTATCTTGTTATTTAAAGTCGTCTAATATCCTGCATTTACTTTCCAGGAATTCGCTATGGCCCGGAAGAGAAAATTGAGCTCCACTCATACTACGACTCATTCATCTCCCCCGATAGGAACATTCCCAACAATTCTCCGACCCAGAGATCCATCGCATATTTAATGAGAAAATACGTCCTCGTCCCATAATTCCCGAGCAGGGATTCACTCACACCCCCCAAGATGGCGAGCTATTAACTATGATCACTGAAATGGGATGGACTAGATTCGCCGCATAGCTCGAGCCGGCCGTAATCTCTATCGTACAAGAATTCTACGCCAGTGATATATTACTTCATATCCGGGGAGGTCAGATGTTGGGGAGGCTGAATTTACATACTGAGGTTATTGTCCGTGGCCAGACAGTGCACTTCTCGGCAGCCGCGATTCAGAGGTTATACGAGCTACCTGAGGTAGACGAATCAGCGTTCACACGGACTATGGGTGGCCTCATGAGGAAGGCGTTTCTAGAGGCGCTTGCTCAGCCGGATTCTGTTTGAGAAACGCGCGTCTCGGGGTCCACAACTTTCTTCTTCAAGAGTTCCCGTCTTAGACGGCTCGGGCGAGCTTGGCTATATTTTCTCTGTTCACAAGTCGACCCTACTTCGCAGATCTGCTCGGTCCTGCTTCCTCGTGCCTGACTACTATATGCTATCACGGTCGGACTTCGATTTGATGTGGCCCCACGTGTGGCCCAGTCTATTCTCCATTGCATCCAAGGAGGGGCCAATACGGGGCTAAAACATCCCTCTCTCATTTGTGCCTTATGCCGCCAGTCGGGCGTGACTTGGTCGGATGTCTAGCCAACTATAGCACCCCAGGGTCCGATCGATCATCGTATTATCTCTCACTTCGACCAGTGGGGTGGCCTGCGGGCACACCCGTAGGGAAGAAGATTTCTTCTAGATGAGCCACATGAGCACTCCCCTGAGCTACTTTTTCTAACTCATGAGCCGACGGCAGATGCTGAGGATCAGAACGAGCCCACTCCACCGCCAGCGAGAGATCACCTTCTTTAGGCGATGTTTGACGGGTTGAGGGAGGAGATGCGAGCAGAGAGACATAGCGTGATCGCTGTCATTCGAGAGGAGATGTACGAGCAGGTCCACAGGGCCAATCGGCATGCGGAGAGGCGCTTTGCTGCGAGGGACACTTACCATCGGGACTACTTAGCTGTGTGGACAGGCCATATCCTCCACCCGGACGGACCTTTCATTCCTCCAGTCAGGCCACCTACACCACCCACTTCGCCGGACGAGGCTGATGCTAGTGCCTGAGTTTCTTCAGGGTAGTACTTGACCTGCTTTTACTGCTTATTCATATTTGTTGTCCATTGAGGTCACTGTACTTATTAAGTTTAGGGGGGTTACTTTTAGCTGTTATTTTTTTAGTTGTTATTGATTTTAGCCTTGCTTGTCTTTTATGATATTCTGGGCATTGTTGCATTCGTGAGTATTTCGTGCAGCCTTGTGTAAGACCGATTATATGATACTGTTTTCTTTTTGAAGAAACGGATGAGTATTAGTAGAGTTCACATTATGCGATATTTGTTTCCCTCGAGTATTCATTTTGGTCTGATTTGTTTTGCGTCATTGTGGTAGTCTTGGCATATAAGAAATGAGACATACGTGTTTGTATTGTCCGGATTACACGAGCCGTCGTCTATATGTCTAGTGGCGCTATTCACTTAGCTAGTCATCCAGTAACATTAGTCTTGTTGGCATTTAATTTAAGTACCTAAGGTTAGGCATTGAGTCGGACAGTTTTAATTCTCAAAATTGGAGAAATTTTGCATGTTCTATGATGGAAAGTCTAGTAACCGGGGGTATTCATGTGACCCATTGTTTACTCTCGCGTAAAACGACAATCCTGAATAAACTAATGGTTCAGAAAAATTGCATCACCGATGATAGGAAGCCAAGTAACCGGGGGTATTCATGTGACCCGTTGTTTACTCTCGCGTAAAATAGCAACCTTGAATTGGACGTGCGGGAGTAGTTATTCGAGTTTTTTCTCCACTGTAGAGGGAGACTTAGCAACTAGAAGCATTCATGAGCCCCATGAGTGTCTTTTACGTCAAACGGTTCTCCAATACATGAGAATGGAAATCCACCCTAGGGTTCTTCCGATGAAACATCCCGGGAGTCGAAACCTAGTGGTTAACTCGAATCATTATAATGAGTATATATAAGGGAGTGCTGTCCGGGGAATATTATTTATAATGAAATTCTTGTGTTTTTGCCACGAGGCTGTGGGACTGGGCGAGTTGGCTTGTTATACTCTCAACATTCATATTGGTGGTCGGCTAAATTCATGTTTGTTAATCTTTGAGCCTTGATTTTCTTCATGAGCTATTGATTAGCACTAAAAATGGTTATCTTGTGGAATCATTATCCGTACTGTGACTCACTGATACGATATCCATATTATTCTTTGAGATTTTCAGTGTAGTATTAATTAGTTGAGCACTATGGATTTGCACGATTGTCCACGATACTTGTCGTCTTATTTGAAATTGATTTTTGCTTGAGGACAAGCAAAGGCTTAAGTTTGGGGGTATTTGTTATATGTATTCTTGTGCGCTTGATTATCATTATTTTATCTCCATTTTGGGTTTAAATCTACATAAATGAGCCTTTAATGCATTATGTTTATATGTTTTGAAGGAAACTAGAGTCCGGAAGCTTAAACGAAGAAAAACGGGCCAAAATGACATTATTTTGTCAAGGGCCGCGTCGCATCAAGCCCGAGCCGCGGCACAGACACAACTCCAAGCTAACCGGTACAAACTGTACCGGGGGCCGCGGCACGATCATTCTGAGCCTCGGCCCGTAAGGAAAATTCGGCCAGGCCCGGGTAGCGCAAGGACAAGGGCCGCGGCACACTTAAGTCGGGTCGCAGCCCGCGGCGCGGGTTTCTTGATGTCAGCTAGCGATTTTGACTATTTTGGAGGTGGTTTCGACCTATTTCTCAGACGCATTTTTGGAGGCGGAAGGGAGGTTATAAAAAGGCAGTAAAGGTCAGAAAAGAAGGTATCAAAGAGGAAGAGAAAAACACCTAGCAGCAGAAAGCAAAGGCCAGAGAACTGAAGAGATTCGGTTCTTCAATTGTGTTTGAATTTCTTTCCTATGTTTTATTCAAATCTTTGTGTACTGATTTCTAGCCTGTCGGGCTAGACCCTTTATTTCTAGGATTGTGATGAAACCGAGATTTTGATGAATTAATTCTTGATTTTACGTTATTAATATATTCCCCTTTTCTATTGAGTTTTCCCCAATTGTTCTTAATGCCTTCAATTGTGTGGCCTATAATTGAATTGTTATAATTACGTAACTTGAATCGGGAGAGAAGAGTTAGTAGTGAAAATTGGGTGAAAACCATTGTCTTGTGAGATAGGAATATACTCATAGGAATTGCGAAGCTCGTTTGAAGATTTTAGAACTATTTGGCTATTGTTGAATTAACTCACCTAGGAATAGAGTGAATTATTCACCTTGGAAAATTCTTCTGACCTCGGGAGAGGCATCAGATTATCTTAGAATCTTCGCTTTCAATAAATTGAGAAATTACATAAATTAAATTAATCAAGATTAATTCGGATTAATCGAGGCAAATTCTCAATCCTAGATTCTTCTCTTATTTGATCTCCTTTCTTCGGATTATTGATTTTGTTATTTGTTTCTAGTTTATCGCTTTATTAATTTATTTGTTATAATTCTTCAACCTCAAAATTTGGTCGTTCAAATAAAATTAGGAATACGAATAAATTGGTAATTAGTGCATCAGTCCTCGAGGGAATGATATCTTTCTCATCACTTTATTACTTGATTACGACAACATGCACTTGCGTTCACAAAAATACGTAACACTTGCTCGCAACTTTTGTTGAGTTATTGTGAGGTTGTCTTGTATCCTTGCTAATGTGTTCAAGGTATTTCGTGTATACTATGATCGATGGTTTTGTCTAACTAAAGATATCGAGCCTTCATAGTTTGCTTGTTGATGTTTTTTGTGATGTTTTTGTTGGAAATAAAGAGGAAATGGGCTGTTTTGAGCAGCCCACTTGAGAGGCAATTTCGAGTGGGCTCGACTACAAGTTAAAGCCGAAACTTAGTTGGAATATGTAGTACTCCGTACGAGGTTTTCAAAACATGTAAGAACACTAAAATAATTGAGGTATGTATGAGATATAATATTCCAAAGTGAACCCTTTGGAAATGAATTTGGGATTCTATCCCACATTGGAAAAATATGAGAAGAATTGTGAGTATATAAAGATATGTGAACAAACTCTTGTTCAAAAGTGAGACATGAGTATATGTGTGACTAGGTGCCCCTCGCACACACACACACACACACACACACACACACACACACACACACACACACACACACACACACACACACACATGCGCGCCGCCGTCGCCGCCGGCCGGCCGGCTCGGCTCGGCTCGAAGGGCGATTTGAGCGATTTGTCTCGGCGTCTCGAAGTTATATTTTTATTGTAATTTTATTTGGCAAAAATTCATTTTGCTAAACTGCCTCAATTATAAAATTCGAATTTTTCGGATCTGTATAAATATCAAATTAATTGATATTATCGAATTAATATATTAGGATGACTATCAAATTAATTGGTAATATCGGAGTAATATATTAATATATTAGGATAAGTATCAAATACCAATCCTAATCGGTATAGAGTTCCTACAGCACAAGGTTTTATCTCGTCTTCACCTATAAATACCCAGCTTGACGGGTCCGAACTTTTTACCTCTTCCATACGATTTTCAGAGCAGTTTTCCGGTCCAATTTTCTTCTTTGTTTATCTTCTCCTCTGTGTAGGTGATTGTATACAGATTTTATTCTAGTTTGCTGATGTGCAGGGATCATCAATTCATTGCATCGGGGTGTTGTTTTATCCTGGGAGGCAGACGTTACACACCGTGGTGAGGGCGAATCTACTTTAAGGAGACAGATATTCTGGACTCAACACCGACTTACTTTCAGTTTCGGCATCAGCAAATATATTTGTTTGCTACCACTTTTTTGCAGGGTTTTCAGAAAAAAATAAATTTGCAATTCTATACTATTTTTCAAGTGTTCGTTTCTAATTTTACCAACAATCTTAAAGCAAATTTTCTTTACTTGATAAACAAATTATTTTCAAAGTTTAAGACATAATGGATTCTTCAATCCCTATTCAAAAACCAACTCTGTCTACGGACGTTTCTGGAGGTGCGCCTCAGAAAACTAGATCGGCTTCTGCGACCGGAGATGCGCCTCTGATAACTGGATCGGCTTCAACGAACCACTTTGCTTCGGTTCCGATAAGTAATTCGGTTTTAGTTCCGGTCAACCATGCTGACAAACTAGAGAAATTCAACGGGCATAATTTCAAGAGATGGCAGCAGAAGATGATAATCTATCTGTCCACTATAGGCTTGTCCCGATTCCTCAAGGAGGATGCGCCGAAATATGATGAAGACAGCGACCAACATACTTTGATGGCCATTGACGCTTGGAAAACTTCCGACTATATATGTCGGAATTATCACTGCCAAACAATTCACCTAAATCACATTCAAAGGGAATGAACAAGCCATCACAATCTCAATTACACAACTTCAACTCATAAGATATAAATTGTATATACAAGATACTTGCCTCGATAATATGCGAACACTCCGGAAAACACGGCTCGACTGGAAATCCTCGAGCCTATAACCTCCATGAGAATACAATAGCACAATTACTATGAGCACAACAACTAAAAATGATGGAAAACATGCCCAACACCCGAATGAAATCCATTGAAATATTTAATCGAACATTAAATGTTCAAGGTTCCTCAAGAACATAAAAATCATAAACCGGGTTGGTTGAATTTATGATATGGATATACAATCCATAAAGTACAATCAACAACACCCAATAACTCTAATCGATTCATAAAAGTCAGACCAGAATCGAAATTAATAATAAAACCCTACAAAGTCAACTCTATCCAAGAATTTACCTTCGATCCATACGAATCAAGACGAAGGATGATGGTTGACACGAATCAGGCTTCCCAAATCGATGAAGATCGATTAATCAAATCCAAGGACCACTACCAGCCCTAAAATCGCGAAAAGGATCAGAGAGGAAGGGAAATGAAGTGATTTCCCGAAAATGTTTGCTGCTATTGGTTTATATACAAGTAGCATGTTACAGCCATAACTAAGGTACCTTACGATTGTAACCTCCTCAAATATGTCTGTACCGTCCCAAACATACAAACGTAAATAGCTCTCTGCCAACCCGCATGAAATACACAACACACTGGTTATGGTAGTAATCAATGTAACTTACGGTTGTAAACCACTCTTCTACTACCGTAACATCAAAAATTTACGATCGTAAATGGCTTGCTGGAATCCTGATTCAAAACCAGTTCTACGGACCTACGACCATAAAGAAAGGATATTACAGCCATAACCCAACCACGCTTACGGCCATAACACATACGACTTACGGCCGTGAGGGTAATGTTGTACACAACAGTAATTTCTAACTGCTCCAACAGCCCGGTCGAACGTCCGACAACGTTCTGATTACACAAATATTCAACCAACGCTCCAAAACAAAAACGAACGCACAACAAAACACATCATATAATTCCACAAACACATGCACACAATCAATACGAGTCAAGCGACAACATGTCGCACTCAACGAAAACCTCAATGCGAAAGCAACAAACAGTACACAACATCGAAACAATTCCAAATAATCACTATCAGAACAATATCCGGCACAAAAATTGTAATATCCGCATTTTTCTTCCCCTTGTATTTTTCTTTTTCGGCGTATTTCCCGATAGTAGTGACCCTCGTGTATCTTTCAGTGTATCTTTCCTATTATCTATGGATTTCATTCCCATTATTGTCTTGCGGAACCGCCGTTTCGGGGTTGCCGTGGATTCATTCTATGTTATGATGCCTGTTGAGATGTTCCGTTTGATGTTTCGTTCACATTCCGGTGTTTTTGGACCGTTCATATTTCGTACCTAGCGCACGCTACTCTTTCTGCATAGCGCACGCTAGGGGTCCCTTAGTAGCGCACGCTACGTTTGTTTAAATAGCGCTAGCGAGTAGCCCCGGGAGTGGCGATCTTTGTTTTCCACCTTCGGACTAGCGTATTAGCGTCGCTACATATGCTAGCGCACGCTAATGTCGAGAGGCTAGCGCCGCCGATGATGCCCGGTGGCGTGCGCTAGCGTGAGTGTCCAAGATCTTGGGCGGTTTACTCACGAACCGGTCAGTGCCGGTTAGCGCCGCGCTACGCTTGTATGGTAGCGCACGCCAACGAATCGATTAGCGCACGCTACGCTTGTATGGTAGCGCACGCTAACGTATCGAGTGGGTTACGGCGGTTGCCATGGACTCGGCGATGTCCGTGTAGCGCACGCTATTGGTCGATAGCGCGCTCCGAGAGGTTATTAGCGCACGCTACGCTTGTATGGTAGCGCACGCTAACGGCCAAAAGTCCGCTTTGGATCGACGCTAACCGTTTGGCTCGTAATTTTTCCCCGTTAGCGCACGCTAACCTTAAGGATTAGCGCACGCTAACACTCCCTGGCTATATAAACCAGGGAGTTGACCGAGATAAACACAATTTCTCATTTCTCTCCTTCTTCCGTGGCCGAGCGACTCCAGAGGCGATTTGAGGCGATTTTATTCTTCCAATCACTTCAGAGATTCTTTTGCTTGAATTCTTGGTGTAGATTAACATCATCCACTTGTGTTTCCCATCCTTAATCCAAGGTAATCTCTTAGAACCCTACTTTTGGATAATTTGGGGGTTTTGGGATTTTCTTCCGATCCGTTTCGTTTTGTTGGTGGATTCATGATGAATATGATTCATCTTGTTGGTATTCTTAGTTTCCCTACGGATTCATGGTATATTTCGTGATTTTTACGGAATCGAGAGGGTTTGGTTGTGGTCCGCCCTCGTTGTTGTTTATATACGAATATACATGAATCGTAGGCGGGTTTTCGGGTGTATTCCAATTCTGTATTCATTTAGAAATGGTTGTGATTGTATTCTTCGAATCGTTAGGTTCGGTTTCATTGGTTCCTAGCGTTCGTCGGTGACCTTCCTTTCCGTTCTTCGTGTCGTCATTAATTCAAGGCAAGTATTCTTCTGTAAACCTTTATGCTTAACATGGAATGGTAATGTATATTGTGTGTGCTTTGCTCACCCTGGGAGGGTCCGACGGGGCCTCGGGGGAATCTATGACTTCACTCTGGATTCATGAGTTTGTTTCGCTAGCCAGCTCGGGAGGGTCCTTAGAGGCCTCGGGTGGGATTCGTGGCTTCGTCCCGGTCCTGGCGATGCACATGCGTGATTTGTTTTATGAAATGGCCAGCTCGGGAGGGTCCTTAGAGGCCTCGGGTGGGATTCGTGGCTTCGTCCGGTCTGAGGCAAATTGTTTACTGCTTGTTTAGGAAAAAGACATGTCTGGTTTTGGCTTTTGAAAATGATATTGGTGCATGTACTATGAAATGTGTAAGCGATTGGTTTGCCTTGATTACTTGTACTAGCATAATTGCTAACCCCTTTGGGGACCCGTTTTGGGGAAATTCTTGTTATGGATTTCAGGTTATAATTATCCGGACGAGCGAGCACCGGGACAGTACGAGGATGTTGGCCAGGGTCGTTGACATGTGCATTTGGGTCGTCTTATTTCTTTTGTCTAATTCGATATGGTTGTTTCTTATATTTCTAAACTTATAGATTGTACTCGCGAGTACTTAGGCTTTTCCTTTCTGGTTGTGTTTGGACTTCGTTGGAGTTATCATATTTGTCGGTTGATGTTATTATGCCGGTTGTACCGGACGTGTTGTTTTATGTCCTTGTTGTTAATAATTGTTTCCTTGCTAACCGAGATGGTTAGTCGAGAGGTGTTCTCTTGTGTTAGCCTGGTGGATTCCATGTAGGGGTC
The DNA here is from genome assembly GCA_033398695.1 of Orobanche coerulescens. NCBI lineage: Eukaryota > Viridiplantae > Streptophyta > Magnoliopsida > Lamiales > Orobanchaceae > Orobanche > Orobanche coerulescens. Next base: position 117,976,354 of record CM065816.1, read on the forward strand.
CACGACGCTGTAATACACCTCGAATATCTTGGGGGTGTTACAGAAATGGTATCGGAGCTCTAGGTTTATGGATACCTAGGCTTGTTGGTTAATTGGGTCTAGTCGTGTTTTGTTTTGTACATTGTCACGCCGCTGCCAGCATCCCGGTACTTCCAGTGCTTGTAAGTTTTCTTATTCGGCTCTTTTGTTTCTTGCATTGTATTTCTACTTTTGAATCGTAATTGCTTTTCCCCCTTACTCATCATCGATATACTTCTGTTATCTCTCAACATCAGTATGGATGCCGGAGGAAACCGTGGTCGTGGTCGTGGCCGTGGTCGTGGGCGCGGCCGAGGACGTGGGGCAGCCGGTGGGGCGGCCACGTCGCATTCTTCGGGAGCCGGCAGTACCGGTGACCGTCACAGTCATGCTTCTTCTCAGGAGCGCGCCAATCTTGGTATTGCGGGCATTATGCGAGAAATGGTTAACCAGATGGCGGCTATAGCTCAAGTGGTCCAGAACCCCGATCAGGCCCACGCTAATCGGGGCGGAGCGGATCGCTGGCTTCAGGATGTCATCAAGATGCATCCTCCTCAGTTCTCGGGAGCTTCGGACCCGATCGGCTGGGAAGGGTGGATCAAGGAGATATCCAAAGTCTTCACTGCCACCAACTGTCCCGAGGACCGTAAAGTCCCTATTGCTCAATACTTTCTCACGGGAGATGCTACAGATTGGTGGGAGGCCGTTAGTCCCAAAGATCATGTTGCTTCGTGGGCCGAGTTTCAGGAGTTGATGGAAACCGAGTATTGTCCGTGGCCGGTCGGACGTGCTCGAGTGCATGCTTTCTACGATGCTCAACCTCGGGATATTCCCGTATCCCAAGCTATTGCGATTTCAATAAGGAGTTGGGTTATGTGAAGACCCAAGTTGTCGCCGAGAGCGACAAAATTTTCCATTTTCCAGAGAATGAAACTGTCCATTCGTGACTATATGTCCGGACTTGTCTGCATACTACCTCAAGGATTATCGAGTCGAGCTCTTGCCTACGACATGTCGGTGACGGCCCGGTGCGGCGGTTCGGGAGAGTAAGAAGCGTAAATCCGCGGAAATTTTCGGGTCACAGAGGTGGAGGCCAGCAGAGGTCTCAGTCTGTGAATATTCCTGGAGGTAATTCGGCTCGTTTTTCTGGGGGCTATCGGGGTACTGCCGGTGCCTCCGTTCGGGATGCCAAATGCTTTAACTGCGGTGAGCCGGGCCATCGGAACCGGGAGTGTCCTCGTCCGCCTCTAACTTGTCACACTTGTGGTCAGTCGGGCCACAAGGCCTTCTTTTGTGAGCGGGCAAGAAAGCTTCCCGGTGCTCAGGCTTCTTTTCCAGCACCTTTGGAGCCAAGTGTGAATCAGGGTTCTTTTGCTCCGCCGCCACCTCCGAGTGCCAGTCGAGGTAGGGGTCGGGGTCAGCCCGCTAGAGGAGAAGCTTCCAGTGTCGGCTCTGCCCAGCCGCGTATCTACAAGATGAGGAGGGCCGATGACCCAGCAGCTACTGTGGCGACAGGTACCGTTCATATCCATTCTCATCCTGTCAGTGTGCTTTTCGATTCTGGTGCTACACATTCGTTCATATCGCTGGGGTGTGTGCGCCGTTTGAGTCTCGACTGTTTGTCGCCTTGCGAGTCTTTCATCGTTAAACTTCCTAGCGGTGACAGGATCGTTGGCGATCGAGAGGTCCGAGACTGTTCTGTGTTTATTTGTGAGAGAGCCTGGCTCTCTAATCTTATCGTTGTTGATATTGAGGGTGAGGATCTAATTCTCGGGGATGATTGGCTCGAGCGGCATGGCGCAATCATGAACTACCGCACGAGAATCATCACTATGTTAGCCGAGGATGGCACCGAGCACTCGTTCGCGGGGCGAAAGAGGGGAAACCAGAAGTTCGTTATTAATGCCTTGAAGGCGATGAGTCTCCTGCGAAAGGGGTGTACTGGTTATTGGTGCTATGCCTTAAAGACGGAAAGTGGTGGAGTCGAGCTTCCATCGATTCCAGTCTTTAATGAGTTTCCTGATGTTTTTCCTGACGAGTGACACGCTTTTTGTGTAACTATCGCAAGTGCACGATATCGTATCAAGTAGTAAAGTGGACTTTTTGAGTCCGGTTTATCGATCCCACAAGGAAGTTATGTTATAATTTGAATTATACACTATTAGTCTATTTTTATAGATACTTAAGATGAGTGAAACACACAATTAAAAAGTTTGGTTTAATAATTGCAAAGAAATTGCAATAATAGTTCTAATATTATAAGGAAATAAAAAGATTGCAATATTAATAGATTGATTATCGATAAAATGAAATAGTTGGGATTACAAACTTAGTTCGTCATTAGTTATAAAAGATGTATTGGAGATCATAAGATGAATTTACTTATTATGTTGTGTAGATTCGATTTTCCTTAAAAAGACGGTTTCTCTTTCGAACTATAAACGCCCTTACATATTGAATCAATCCACTATATTTCTATGTTGATTGGCTTCAATACATAGCATTAGGATTTGTGAAAATAACTCAATGAATCATCTAAGGACTAGGGGTATATTTCTATCCCTAGAACAACTTAGAGTGAAGATCATTTGATCTAATCAAACATATTTTCTTTCAAACATATGAAGATCATAAATATCTTCATTAATTGGCCAAATAAATAAAGATTGTTAAAACAATGAAAATCACACACAATAATAAGTAATTCATAATATATCTTTATACAAACATAAATAACATGACTAACCTTGTTTATAATCCCAACTTAAGAAACTTAGCCCATAAAGGGTTTATTACACATATTACAAGCTTTGGTGGTCATTCTTAGTTGAATCAAGAGAAAGAATTGATCCTAACTCCCTTAGTAGATAAAGGAGATAGAAACAATAAACTCTCTGAACAACATATGTTGTACCACACTAACTAAGATCACTCAAGAACACAAGTGTGTTCTTCACACAAAAAGAAAAGTTTACAAGAAAATGGAAAATTATATGATGAATGGTGAATGATGAAGGATCTAAGGGGTCTATTTATACACCTAAAGTCATCTAATAGCTCCAAAACTACAGCATTATTACATTATATCGGATCAATGCCAGCCATCCCCTCAATAATACACAAAAAGTATAAAAAATTAGACAAATCATAGCAATCTGTCAAGAGTTACGGCCGTAACATTCAGGAGTTACGGCCGTAACTGAGGTGACTTACGGCCGTAACTTCCTGAATGTTACGGCCGTAACGTGGCTTCGTAAATTTGCTCATTTGAAGCTTTGATAGTTACGTTTTCAGCCCAGAATTCCTCAGACTTTGCGTTTTTGCCCCGCATCTTCTTCGGATGATAACTTTTGATATATATCTCTGATTTTGAATCCGGAAAGACTGCCGAATTCGTCTCGAAAAGCCCTACAACATGAATATATCAAAATTCAATAAAGAGAATATTTATTAAACATGTTGTTTCTTGAGTAATTCAGTTATTTAATCCGATCATCATCCAATAAAAATAAAATTATTAAAACTAATAAATTAAAAGCAAAAACGAGTAGACTAGCTCAATTATGGGTGAATTTTATCGATACAAACCATGGATAAGTATGCAAAACTGACACTTATCACACCCTCAAACTTGAATTCTTGCTAGTCCCGAGCAAGACTCTTTATTATTCACACTCCAAAAATAAAAATAAAAATAAAAAAAATAAGAAAATTAATACACACATAAATTAAAATATAAAAAGAGAAAAGGAGATCAAAATGCCATTAATAAACAACAACCACTTTATACGGTAGATAGAAATGAATCAAGATTCAAAATAAATCTACTAATATTTTTGAAGTTAAAACACGGTTTTTATTTTGTAATTCCAAAATGTAAGGTTTTCCCCCCAAAAGGTTGATTATTTCTTTCCCACTCGTGATAAACACGACTCCCTTTAATGGTTGCTCTCGATCACTCGTTTATTTTTCGACTCAATATGAAGAAGAATTTCATTGGCGTCATCAAATATTGTGATTTTTACAAAATTGAGTGTATTGAAATTCAGCTGCTAATTAATTCAAATCTGCTCATAAACTACATCCCTTTTAGTCATAGCTTTCACACCGTTATTTGCTAACGTGTAGCTCTTTTCACTAACACAATTTCTATCTCATTTTTTTCGTAAAAGGTGATAGCTTTCACACCGTTATTTGCTAACGTGTAGCTCTTTTCACCAATTTTTACGAGACGGCGACTACGCACCAACAATGGTTAGTCCTTTATTTTTCGCAAAATTTAAGACTTCCAAAATTAGCAAATTCTTGCTCAACACTTCTCCTTTTCGTCATTTATTTTTTTAGGTGATAGCTTTCACACCGTTATTTGCTAACGTGTAGCTCTTTTCACCAATGACTCCTTTTTTAGGGAATAGAATTTTTGCGTAAAATCATTTTTAGTTAAGCATGAAAAATCAAAACTCCACAAATTAAGTAAATTTCGCTTTATTTTTCATTAACCAATTGATTCTTCTTTTCTCAAGGTAACGAATGACTCGATTTTATATGATAATTACAAGGCTTGGAAAGAGAGATTAAGGCTCAAAAAAAATTTGGAATATACAATTTTTTACCGTTAAAACGATTTTAGAAGTTTGTATATAGCTAATTTATTGGTGTTATGGCCGGATCTAAAAATCTCAGAAATCAAAATACTATAAATATATAGTATTTATATATATATATATATATATACTAAACCTAATCAATGCCAAATAATAAAAAAACACCACACAATACACTAATCAAAACATACCACAATGAAAATCCAAATAAAAATCATAGTTCAAAAACCACAAAATAAACACACAAGTACGAAAACATCACCCCCAAACTTATAAGTAAAGCGTCTCGCTTTTTAAAAAAATATAATAGCATGCGAGAAAACAGAAAACTCCCTGAAATTTTAGCTTTGTGATCCTCCGTGTGTCGTCAGGATGTTTAGAAAACGGAAAAGCTTTTCAAAGCGCTTCTCCGTTTCTAATTGTCGCCGAGTATTTCATTCGATTTCTCATAATTTCACTGGGATGTTTCTAATCCTGAACTCTTTCAAGCAAATTTTCCTCAAAAGCCGTCAACTCATAACCGCATCTTCCTCGGCCTCATATTCCTCTTCCTCGCTACTCTCCTCTTAGGTTCCAAACGTGCCCGTTTGCTTCTCAATTGAGTACTTGAAAAATACTACTCCGGCCATTCAACGATCCCCATGTGTTAAAATATCACCCCCTGCCGAAATTTTGACTCTCGGCTCCTGCAAATACCGGTGATAAGGCGGGGTATGGCATTTTACGCCTAGTCGGGACCATGCCGGCATAGTGACAAATAGTAGTGTAAATGTGAGTACCCAAATCCATTTTTACCCTCGGCGGATAGCATATAAACCTCGCAGTGGCCAATGGAAACCGTCGTCAGTCGAAGTCGGGTAAATACTCCCACGCCCACATCCATAAATACCAAGCATCATCCATAAGGTCCGCTTGGTTGTATCGGGTTTGATCATCCCAATCTTGTCATGCAACTCGCTCACTAACGCCAACAGTAAAACACTATCATCCGGCACCTAATCAATAGGCAAGATATTAATGTCAACCGCGTTAGTACCATTAACCCCCAAAAACTTGTTAATGACATCCGGTGAAAAATTTATCGATTTCCCATTCACAGTAGTCTGATGATAAGTAGGTGACCCTACCTGCCCAATGGACTTGTTGAAAGAATTGTAAAAGTTTAGGGTCAAGGTCGGGTTACCATTTGGGAGATCGGAAACGAACTTCTCCCAGCCGTTGTCTAAGAATTTTTGGATGAAAGGGGTAGTGATTGTGTTTCTATCCGCATGGCCGATGAAATCATAAAGATTGAACAATCTTTCCTTAATGCACTTCGTGTTTTGCTTTCTTTGTGGTGGTGCCGAACCTTGAGATGACGAGCCGACCTTTTCTTTTCCTTTTGTTGATTTCTTCGGTGCCATCCCTGAAATTGAACAAAATCAACTTCTTTTCATCACACGACTATAATCATCAAGCAAAACCAATAAAAACATAAAAAAAATTCAAAGATTTTCGTTGTGGCATTTCGTCGGACACCTTGAGTTCATAGTTTTTTAACAAGTTTTTCTTATTCAAACTCAAATCCATAAAGCCACCACAAATCAATAAATCAAATAACGATACAAATGTCAACAATACTCACAAATGAACAAGATTTAATCAACGAATCATACGGAAATAAGAATCGAAAAACAAATATGAAGAGAAAAACTTCAAACTAAAACTCAAGAATATATAAATTGAAACAAGGATTGAAAGAGAACCTGATGATTATGTGTGAATGATGATATGTTAATGAATTGTATTGATGAATTTGAGTTTTTTAGCAAGTAGGGATTGATAGGGGGAAAAAAATCGCTCTCTACCGCTTGTGTCTCGTCAGTGTGTGTGAAGTGTTTAAGGACGGGGTTTTTTTTTTTTATACAGACTACTAGTTACGGCCGTAACATATACAAGTTACGGCCGTAAGTTGCTTTCGTTTTTCAAACAGGTTTTAAGATACGGCCGTAACACAAAGAAGTTACGGCCGTATGTGACGTTCGCTTTTTTTTGGGCGTTTTTAAAGATACGGCCGTAACGCATACTAGTTACGGCCGTAATGCGCTAAAAAAATATATTGGACTACATACGGCCGTATCTAATAACTTACGGCCGTATTTATTTATATTATTATTATTATTTATTTATTTTTTTTTTTAAAAAAAAAGATTATAATTATTATATGTTTGAGAATAATGAAAGAAAGACTCCCTGGATTTTATGAACGATCGATCCTTCTTTGTTGTTGTTGAATCCTTCCGTGTTACCCCCAAACTTATTTGCGAAATAATAGAGATTGGGTTGCCTCCCAATAAGCGCTTTGTTTAACGTCCTTAGCTTGACTTCTCGTCCGATTAATTAGGTATTTCGGATTATGATTGATTTTCTTTGTCGAGAATTCTCCTCCCGTATATGGCTTTAACCGTTGACCGTTTACTTTGAAACTCCCGTCGGTTGTATTATAAATCTCCACGGCTCCATGAGAAAACACCTCTTTGATCGTGTAAGGGCACATCCCATCGTGATCGTAGCTTACCGGAAGCAGACGCAGCCGTGCATTAAAAAGCGTAACTTGGTCTCTGTTTTAAAATCTCTTCTTAGAATTTTGTTGTCATGCCATCTTTTCGCTTTTTCTTTGTAGATTTTGGCATTTTCATATGAGTCTAGTCGGATTTCATCCAACTCATTTAATCATGAGAACCTTTTCTTTCCACCAACTGTTCGTCAAAGTTTAGTTTTTTTATAGCCCAAAAAGCTCGATGTTCAAGTTCTACTGGCAGTGACAGGCTTTTCCAAAAACCAGACGAAGTGGAGACATGCCTATCGGTGTCTTATAGGTCATTACGTAAGCCCAGCGCATCATCCAGCTTTTTCGACCAATCTTTTCGAGATGAGTCGACTGTCATCTCAAGTATACGTTTCAGTTCACGATTGGAAATTTCGACTTGTCCACTGGTTTGTGGGTGATAAGAGGTAGCGACACGGTGTTTTACTCCGAATTTGGTCAATAGAGCCTTAACCTGGTGATTGCAGAAATGAGATCCGCCATCACTGATAATAACTCTCGGAGTTCCGAAGCGAGTGAATATATTTTTCTTTAGAAAATTTACCACGACCTTAGCTTCGTTTGTTGGTAATGCTACTGCCTCCACCCATTTCGATACGTTGTCAACAGCTACAAGGATGTATTCATTAGAGAATGATGATGGAAAGGGTCCCATGAAATCAATTCCCCAAACGTCGAAGATTTCAACTTCAAGGATGAAATTCATTGGCATTTCATTTCTTTTTGACATGTTTCCATGTCTTTGGCACCGGTCACACTTCGAGACAAGTGTATGTGCATCTTTGAACAGAGTGGGCCAATAGAATCCTGCTTCAAGAATTTTTGCTGCTGTTTTTGAACCTCCAAAATGTCCTCCATAGTGAGAGGAATGACATCTTTCTAATACCTTCTCCATTTCTTCTTCGGTATGCATCTCCGGATGATTTGATCAGTCCTCGTCTCGAACAACAGAGGATCTTCCCGAGAATAGTATTTCAACTCGGAGAAGAATTTTTTTCTTTGATGATGGGAAAAATTTGGGTGAATTATTCCACTAACAAGGAAATTAACGATGTCGCATACCATGGTGCATTTTGTGTTTCTGGATATTAGAGATTTGGAATAGTTGTTCATCCGAAATACTTCATTTATTTCCTTCTCTTGAGCATTGTTTTGGTCGAGTCTAGAGAGATGATCCGCCACTTGGTTTTCTGTTCCCTTTCTGTCTCTGATTTCTATGTCGAATTCTTGCATAAGTAGAACCCATCGGATTAGCCTTGACTTTGCATCTTGCTTTGTCATTAAATATTTCAAAGTGAATGATCGGTGTAGACTATGACCTTTGATCCCAATAAGTAGGATCGAAATTTGTCAAAGGCATAAACCACCGCAAGCATCTCTTTTCGGTTGTTGTGTAGTTCACCGAGCATCATTCATAGTCTGCTAGCATAATGGATCACTTGCATCATTTTGTCCTTCTTCGGCCCAAGACGGCCCCTACGGCATAATCACTTGCATCGCACATTAAAATGAAAGGAATAGTCCAACTGAGAAATGATGATTGGAGCCGATGTAAGCTTATCCTTCAAAGTTGCAAAGGCCGCGTGGCATTCATTTGTGAAAAGGAATGGTGTATCTTTCTCAAGCAAAGAACAGAGAGGTTTTGCTATTTTTGAGAAATCTTTTATAAACCTCCGATAGAATCCTGCATGTCCGAGAAAACTCCTTACTCCTTTCACCGAAATTGGTGGAGGAAGTTTTGCAATCACTTGGATCTTTGCCTTATCGACTTCAATTCCATGTTGTGAGATTCTATGGCCAAGTACGATTCCTTCCTGGACCATGAAGTGACATTTCTCCCAATTGAGAACTAGATTTGTGTCTTCACATCTTTCCAAGACCATGCCTAAGTGAATTAGGCATTTATCAAATGAATCTCCGAAAACCGAGAAATCGTCCATGAAAACTTCAATGAATTTTTCAACCATGTCTGAGAATATTGACATCATGCATCTTTGAAATGTGGCTGGAGCATTGCACAATCCGAATGGGATTCTTCTGTAGGCAAATGTTCCATAAGGGCATGTGAATGTTGTTTTCTCTTGATCTTCTGGGGCTATTACGATTTGGTTGTACCCTGAATAGCCGTCGAGAAAACAGAGTAAGAATGTCCCGCCAATCTATCTAGCATCCGATCAATAAATGGGAGTGGAAAATGATCTTTTCTTGTCGTCTTGTTTAGTTTCCTGTAATCAATGCACATTCTCCATCCTGTGATCGGTCGTGTTGGTATAAGTTCATTGTGCTCGTTCTCAATGATCGTGATTCCACTCTTTTTGGACACCATATGTACAGGGCTCACCCATGGACTATCTGAGATTGGATAAATGATTCCTGCGTCAAGTAATTTAAGAATCTCTGCCTTCACAATTTCCTTCATGTTTGGATTCAAACGTCGTTGATGCTCAATTGAAGGTTTGCGTCATCTTCCATCAAGATTTTGTGAGTGCATATAGAGGGGCTTATTCCTCTAATGTCTGCAATAGTCCATCCAATTGCTCTTTTGTGATTCCTCAATACCCTTAGTAATTTCCCTTCTTCAAGTTTGGTCAATATGTTAGATATGATGACCGGAAGTGTTGAGGAAACGCCCAAGTAAGCGTATCTCAAATGTGTGGGTAGAGGTTTGAGATCAAGTGTTGGAGCTTCTTGTAAAGAAGGGAGGGGTTTAGCGGAGCTTGTCCCCAATTCTTCAAAATGTGGATGCTTTCTTAAGGTTGGTAGTGCTTCCAGATAGTTAACTGTTTCGGCCAAGTGATATTCTTCTTCCATGCAAGTTAGAGAATTTGCTATACATGTCTCAAGAGGATCTTTAGATAGAATTTTCTCTAAAGACTTGTTCACCATGGCTTCAATTGTGTCTATTTTTAGACAATACTCATCTGTGGAGGGTTGATTCAAAGTTTTTAAGACATCGAAGATGACATGTTCGTCTTCCACTCGAGAATTAGCTTTCCTTCATAGACGTCAATAAGAGCACGTCCGGTTGCGAGAAATGGTCGTCCCTGCATAATGGGAATATCCTGATCTTCTTCCATGTCGAGGATGATAAAATCTGGGAATATGAATTTATCAACTTTGACGAGCACATCTTCAACTATCCCACGTGGATATTTGATTGACCGATCGGCTAATTGTAGCGAAACCGTTGTTGCTTTTGCTTCTCCCAAATTCAATTTGTTGAAAATTGTGGGGCATCAAGTTGATACTTGCCCTAAATCACAAAGAGCTTTGCCAAAATTTACTTCACCAATTGTACGGGATTGTGAAAGTTCCTGATCTTTTAGCTTGGGTGGCAACTTCTTTTGTAGTATTGCGCTACATTCCTCTGTTAGCATGACAGTTTCGTATTCTTCAAGCCTTCGTTTGTTTGAAAGAATATCTTTCATAAATTTGGCATAGCTTGGCATTTGTGCTAGAGCATCGGCAAAAGGAATGTTGATGTGTAGCTTTTTGAAGATTTCCAAGAATTTCCCGAATTGAGCATCGAGCTTGTGATTCTTCAACCGTTGAGGAAATGGGATAGGTGGAACATAAGTTTTTGTAGCAATTGGACTATTTTGAGATGAAGGTCCTGTATCAGATTCTTTTTGTTTATTTTTTTGTTTTTCCAGATGGTTTTCCATAGAAATTTCGGGCAACTGCACTCCACTTCTTGTTGTGATAGCTTGGACATTTTCCCTTGGATTTACCTCGGTAGTGCTTTGTACGATGACTTGAGCTCTTTCTTTAAGTATTTTGGCCATTTGGCCAACTTGTGTCTCAGATTTTTAATTGAAGCATCATTGCGTTGTTGATACTTGATTGTTGTTCACCTAGCTTCGTGATTGCTTCTTCCCATCCGGCTTCTTTTCTTGATGCGTTGGATTCAACACATTGTTGTTGTTTGCATAAGAAAAATTTGGATGATTTTTGTATCTGGATTGTATGTTGGCCCGTAAGGATTGTATGCTTGCCTTTGGAAATTCCGAGCATACGCCACTTGTTCCGTGGTGGTGGTGACTGTTCTTGTTGCACTAAGGGACGAGATAGTCTTGTTGTGAGTTGCTCCACAAATTTCACATGAAAAAGCTGAAATTTGTGGAGTTTGCACCGTCTTCACAGTTGAGGAGTTGAAAAGACATTTCCTCGACTTTCTTTGATAGAGCTTCAATTTTTGCCAACATAAGTGAATAAGAATCCACTTCAAAAACACCATTTGGTTTCTTTTGGATATTTCTCGGCCATCTTGCACTTTGTTCACTTATAACCTCAAAAAGATTATAAGCCTCTTTCATAGTTTTGTTTCCCAGTGAGCCATTTGATGATGAATCGACATTGGCTCGGCATGAAGGTAAAATTCCAGAATAGAAGTAATTGACTTGTGCTCCCAAATTGAAACCATGGTTAGGACATTTTCGTAGCATATCCTTGTATCTCTCCCATGCTTCGTGGAATGATTTTGAATCTTGTTGACGAAATGTAGAGATTTCGTATTTGAGTTTCGCCACTTTTATTGGTGGAAAGTATTTAGTGGTGAATTTTTGGACAAATTCGCCAATTTGTTATGCTTCGTGGTGGCAAAGTATCTAGCCACTCTCTTGCTCTGTCCTTCAAAGTGTGCACGAAAAGTCTCATTTTGATCGCCTCGTCATTTACATTTGGATATTTGAAATTTCCACATATTTCCACAAAACGGTTAATATGGAGATATGGATTTTCGTCGGTTCTTCCATAGAATGAGTTGTTGTTGGAGAAGAGATTGATGACATCTGGGCGAATTTGAAAATTGTCCACTCCAAATGGTGGATAGATTACACTTGATTGAACGCTCAAAGATGGGGGTTCATGAATTCCCAAAGAGCATGTTGTCTTCATCTATTTCCTGATAGGATATTGTTGATGTTGAATGTTTTGAACATTAGGTATTCCCCACCGGAGGAATTCTTTCGTTATCATTTCCTTGGGGAGACGTGGATTTAGTTCGTCGCCATTGATGGTGAAGAAATAATGTTTTTCTTTTGTTCTCTTCGCCGTCTTCTATATGTGGCTTCGATCTCGGGATCTAGTAAAACTAAATCGCGATTGTATGTCCTTCGCATAGACAAGGGAATCTACAACAAAGAAAAAGTTGTATTTATAACAATAGTTAATAATGTAATTTTTTCAAATATAACTTATACTTCCCCGGCAACGGCGCCAAAAACTTGACACGCTTTTTGTGTAACTATCGCAAGTGCACGATATCGTATCAAGTAGTAAAGTGGACTTTTTGAGTCCGGTTTATCGATCCCACAAGGAAGTTATGTTATAATTTGAATTATACACTATTAGTCTATTTTTATAGATACTTAAGATGAGTGAAACACACAATTAAAAAGTTTGGTTTAATAATTGCAAAGAAATTGCAATAATAGTTCTAATATTATAAGGAAATAAAAAGATTGCAATATTAATAGATTGATTATCGATAAAATGAAATAGTTGGGATTACAAACTTAGTTCGTCATTAGTTATAAAAGATGTATTGGAGATCATAAGATGAATTTACTTATTATGTTGTGTAGATTCGATTTTCCTTAAAAAGACGGTTTCTCTTTCGAACTATAAAACGCCCCTTACATATTGAATCAATCCACTATATTTCTATGTTGATTGGCTTCAATACATAGCATTAGGATTTGTGAAAATAACTCAATGAATCATCTAAGGACTAGGGGTATATTTCTATCCCCTAGAACAACTTAGAGTGAAGATCATTTGATCTAATCAAACATATTTTCTTTCAAACATATGAAGATCATAAATATCTTCATTAATTGGCCAAATAAATAAAGATTGTTAAAACAATGAAAATCACACACAATAATAAGTAATTCATAATATATCTTTATACAAACATAAATAACATGACTAACCTTGTTTATAATCCCAACTTAAGAAACTTAGCCCATAAAGGGTTTATTACACATATTACAAGCTTTGGTGGTCATTCTTAGTTGAATCAAGAGAAAGAATTGATCCTAACTCCCTTAGTAGATAAAGGAGATAGAAACAATAAACTCTCTGAACAACATATGTTGTACCACACTAACTAAGATCACTCAAGAACACAAGTGTGTTCTTCACACAAAAAGAAAAGTTTACAAGAAAATGGAAAATTATATGATGAATGGTGAATGATGAAGGATCTAAGGGGTCTATTTATACACCTAAAGTCATCTAATAGCTCCAAAACTACAGCATTATTACATTATATCGGATCAATGCCACCATCCCCTCAATAATACACAAAAGTATAAAAATTAGACAAATCATAGCAATCTGTCAAGAGTTACGGCCGTAACATTCAGGAGTTACGGCCGTAACTGAGGTGACTTACGGCCGTAACTTTCTGAATGTTACGGCCGTAACGTGGCTTCGTAAATTTGCTCATTTGAAGCTTTGATAGTTATGTTTTCAGCCCAGAATTCCTCAGACTTTGCGTTTTTGCCCCAGATCTTCTTCGGATGATAACTTTTGATATATAACTCTGATTTTGAATCCGGAAAGACTGCCGAATTCGTCTCGAAAAGCCCTACAACATGAATATATCAAAATTCAATAAAGAGAATATTTATTAAACATGTTGTTTCTTGAGTAATTCAGTTATTTAATCCGATCATCATCCAATAAAAATAAAATTATTAAAACTAATAAATTAAAAGCAAAAAACGAGTAGACTAGCTCAATTATGGGTGAATTTTATCGATACAAACCATGGATAAGTGTACAAAAATAACACTTATCAACGAGTTACCGGGGTTGCCACCGGATCGTGAGGTCGAGTTTACTATAGAGTTAGAGCCGGGTGCGGCTCCTGTTTCGAAGGCGCCGTATCGCATGGCACCTTCAGAGATGTCAGAGTTGAAGAAGCAGTTGAGTGAGCTTCTTGAGTCGGGGTATTTTCGACCGAGCGCCTCGCCTTGGGGCGCACCGGTCCTGTTTGTGCAGAAGAAGGATGGTTCACTACGTTTGTGTATCGACTATCGCGAACTAAACAAGGTAACCATCAAGAACAAGTATCCTTTGCCGAGGATTGATGACTTGTTCGATCGATTCTGAGGAGAGTGCGATATTCTCGAAGATTGATTTGAAATCGGGGTACTATCAGCTTCGAGTGAGAGAGTCCGACGTGCCGAAAACAGCTTTTCGGACGAGATATGGACATTATGAATTCGTAGTTATGCCTTTCGGGTTAACTAATGCGCCGGCAGTGTTCATGCAGTTGATGAACAAAGTCTTTATCGAGTATTTGGATAAGTGTGTCGTCGTCTTCATTGACGATATTCTTATCTAATCGAGGAATGAGGAAGAGCATGCCCATCATTTGTGGATAGTGTTAGACATTTTGAGGACCGAGCAACTCTATGCGAAGTTCTCGAAATGTGAGTTCTGGCTGAAGGAAGTGATGTTTTTGGGTCACGTGATTTCAGCCGAAGGGGTTCGTGTGGATCCGCATAAAATTGAGGCAGTATTGGATTGGGCATCGCCCACAAATGTGAAGGAGGTCCGTAGTTTCTTGGGTTTGGCTGGCTACTACCATAGGTTCGTCGAGGGTTTCTCAAAACTAGCTCGGCCACTTACTCAGTTGCTCCATAAATCCGAGAAGTTCGTCTGGACCGATGAGAGGCAGTCGAGTTTCGAGGAGCTGAAGAAGCGTTTGACTTCAGCCCCGGTCTTGGCGTTGCCATGTGGCAACGAGGGATTTGCCATTTATAGCGATGCTTCGGGTCAGGGTCTTGGGTGCGTATTAATGCAGCACGGCAAGACCATTGCCTATGCGTCGAGACAGTTAAGGCCGTATGAACTTAACTACCCTACTCACGATTTGGAGTTAGCGGCGGTAGTCTTTGCACTTAAGATTTGGCGTCACTATCTTTTCGGCTCTACATGTCAGATTTTTACCGATCATAAAAGTCTGAAATACATATTTACTCAGAGGGAGTTGAATATGAGGCAGAGGAGGTGGTTAGAGCTGATTAAGGATTATGACCTTGAAATTCTTTATCATCCGGGCAAGGCGAACGTCGTGGCCGACGCCTTGAGTCGGAAACCGATTACGTTGCGAACGCTTGAGGTCCTTACGCCTCAGTCTGAGCTTCGGCGGGCTTTGATCGGGTTAGATGTTGAGGTTTTGTTGCCTGGAGCTGTCGGGAAACTTTGTGCTTTAGAGATTTCGTCGTCCTTGATCGATGAAATTAAGCTGAAGCAATTAGAGGACCCGATGATTACTCAAATCCGAGAGAACGTCCTTAAAGGAAAGTCTCCTGGATTTGTGATTCACGAAGATGGTGTTTTGAGATTCCAGAGTCGGCTTTGTGTGCCGAACGATCCAGAGTTACGACAGAGTATTTTGCATGAGGCCCATTCCACACACTATTCCGTTCATCCTGGTTCGAGTAAGATGTACAAGGACCTGAGGAGGAACTTCTGGTGGAATGATATGAAGGAGGAGGTCGCACAGTTTGTAGCGAGATGTTTGACTTGCCAGCAGGTCAAAATCGAGCATCAGCGACCGGCTGGGTTATTGCAGTCACTTCCCGGAAATGGGAAGACTTATCGATGGATTTCGTTACGAGTTTGCCGAGATCGAAGTCGGGCATGAACATGGTATGGGTGATTATTGATCGTCTAACCAATTCGGCACATTTTCTGGGCATCAAGGACACTTGGGGCCCGGAGAAGTTAGCTCGTGTGTTTATCGCGCAGATTGTGAGGCTTCACGGTACTCCGAAGTCTATTGTTTCGGATCGTGATGGCCGTTTCGTATCGCACTTTTGGCAGGCGGTGCATAAGGCGTTAGGTACCCGTTTGCATTTGAGTACCTCTTTTCATCTCCAGTCAGATGGACAGTCGGAACGCACCATCCAGACATTCGAGGACATGTTGCGTGCTTGTGCCCTCGATTGGAGTAGCGACTGGGAGGAGCATTTGCCATTGATCGAATTCACGTACAACAATAGTTGGCACGCGTCGATTCGGATGGCACCGTATGAGACACTTTATGGGCGGCGATGTCGATCGCCGATTTGTTGGAATGAGGCGTCCGATTTGGTCGGGACCGAACCGGATGTCGTTTTAGAGACGAGACGGAAGATAGAATTAATTCGAGAACGGATGTTGACTGCCCAGAGTCGACAGAAGTCATATGCCGATGTTCGTCGTCGACCCTTAGAATTCGAGGTGGGGGACCACGTTTTGCTGAAGGTGTGGCCGACGAGGGGAATTTTCCGTTTCGGGAAAAAGGGGAAGTTGAGTCCGAGATTTATTGGACCCTTCGAGATTCTCGAGCGAGTTGGTGGGTTGGCATACCGGCTGGCGTTGCCCCCGGCCCTGAGTCATGTTCATAGCGTTTTTCATGTTTCCCAGCTGAGGAAATACGTCCCGGACCCTAGTCACATCATCGATTATGATGAGATTGACATCGCCGAGGATATTACTTTTAAGGAGCGCCCTTTAAAGATTTTGGAACATCGGGAGAAACGACTGAGGCATAAGACCATCCCTTTGGTCAAGGTGCAGTGGTCGAGACACGGTGTCGAGGAGGCAACGTGGGAGACCGAGGATAGCATGCGTGCTAGGTACCCGGAGTTGTTTGTTTCTTAAGTTTCGGGACGAAACTTGTTTTTAGAGGGGTAGAATGTAATATCCGAATTTTTCTTCCCCTTGTATTTTTCTTTTTCGGCGTATTTCCCGATAGTAGTGACCCTCGTGTATCTTTCAGTGTATCTTTCCTATTATCTATGGATTTCATTCCCATTATTGTCTTGCGGAACTGCCGTTTCGGGGTTGCCGTGGATCCATTCTACGTTATGATGCCTGTTGAGATGTTCCGTTTGATGTTTCGTTCACATTCCGGTGTTTTTAGACCGTTCATATTTCGTACCTAGCGCACGCTACTCTTTCTGCATAGCGCACGCTAGGGGTCCCTTAGTAGCGCACGCTACGTTTGTTTCAGAGCGGCGCTAGCGTAGCCACGGGAGTGGCGATCTTTGTTTTCCACCTTACGGACTAGCGTATTAGCGTACCCTACAAATGCTAGCAAACCCTAATGTCGAGAGGCTAGCGCACGCCGATGATGCCCGGTGGCGTGCGCTAGCGTGAGTGTCGATCGGGCAGGTTTACTCACGAACCCGGTCAGGTGCCAGTTAGCGCACGCTACGCTTGTATGGTAGTGCACGCCAACGAATCAGTTAGCGCACGCTACGCTTGTATGGTAGCGCACGCTAACGTATCAGGTGGGTTCTGGGCAGTTTCCACTGGACTCGACTGATGTCCAGGTAGCGCACGCTATTGGTCGATAGCGCGCGCTACCGAGAGGTTATTAGCGCACGCTACGCTTGTATGGTAGCGCACGCTAACGGCCAAAAGTCTGGCTACTGGACTGGACGCTAACTGGTTTGGCCTGTAATTTTTCCCCGTTAGCGCACGCCAACCTTAAGGATTAGCGCACGCTAACACTCCCTGGCTATATAAACCAGGGAGTTGACCGAGATAAACACAATTTCTCATTTCTCTCCTTCTTCCGCGGCCGAGCGACTCCAGAGGCGATTTGAGGCGATTTTCTTCTTCCAATCACTTCAGAGATTCTTTTGCTTGAATTCTTGGTGTAGATTAACATCATCCACTTGTGTTTCCCATCCTTAATCCAAGGTAATCTCTTAGAACCATACTTTTGGATAATTTGGGGGTTTTGGGATTTTCTTCCGATCCGTTTCGTTTTGTTGGTGGATTCATGATGAATATGATTAATCTTGTTGGTATTCTTAGTTTCCCTACGGATTCATGGTATATTTCGTGATTTTTACGGAATCGAGAGGGTTTGGTTGTGGTCCGCCCTCGTTGTTGTTTATATACGAATATACATGAATCGTAGGCGGGTTTTCGGGTGTATTCCAATTCCGTATTCATTTAGAAATGGTTGTGATTGTATTCTTCGAATCGTTAGGTTCGGTTTCATTGGTTCCTAGCGTTCGTCGGTGACCTTCCTTTCCGTTCTTCGTGTCACCATTAATTCAAGGCAAGTATTCTTCTGTAAACCTTTATGCTTAACATGGAATGGTAATGTATATTGTGTGTGCTTTGCTCACCCTGGGAGGGTCCGACGGGGCCTCGGGGGAATCTATGACTTCACTCTGGATTCATGAGTTTGTTTCGCTAGCCAGCTCGGGAGGGTCCTTAGAGGCCTCGGGTGGGATTCGTGGCTTCGTCCCGGTCCTAGGCGATGCATGTGCGTGATTTGTTTTATGAAATGGCCAGCTCGGGAAGGTCCTTAGAGGCCTCGGGTGGGATTCGTGGCTTCGTCCCGGTCCTAGGCAAATTGTTTGACTGTTTGTTTCCGGAAAAAGACATGTCTGGTTTTGGCTTTTGAAAATGATATTGGTGCATGTACTATGAAATGTGTAAGCGATTGGTTTGCCTTGATTACTTGTACTAGCGTAATTGCTAACCCCTTTGGGGACCCGTTTTGGGGAAATTCTTTTTATGGATTTCAGGTTATAATTATCCGGACGAGCGAGCACCGGGACAGTACGAGGATGTTGGCCAGGGTCGTTGACATGTGCATTTGGGTCGTCTTATTTCTTTTGTCTAATTCGATATGGTTGTTTCTTATATTTCTAAACTTATACATTGTACTCGCGAGTACTTAGGCTTTTCCTTTCTGGTTGTGTTTGGACTTCGTTGGAGTTATCATATTTGTCGGTTGATGTTATTATGCCGGTTGTACCGGACGTGTTGTTTTATGTCCTTGTTGTTAATAATTGTTTCCTTGCTAACCGAGACGGTTAGTCGAGAGGTGTTCTCTTGTGTTAGCCTGGTGGATTCCATGTAGGGGTCCACGGCGCTGTAATACACCTCGAATATCTTGGGGGTGTTACAAAAATAATTTCAAACAAACGGAAACAAAAATCTCGGATCTTACAAGCTACATCCCCAATTTAATAATCATTGAATTTTACTAATATTTATCTATATATAAATAATTATTCATACCATTTGCTCATTAGTAAAAAGAATGAACTCCAATTTAAATTTAAAATTAATAAAATACTAGTTTAATGTAAAAGATAGTACCATTTGCTAACTATAAACTAATCAAATGATGGAGATGCGAGGATCCGAACTAAGATCTATCAATACATAAGAATTGCTATACTAATTGAGCTATATCCCCAATGTAATAACCACTCAATTTTTTATATTGAAATAATTATTCATATCATTTGCTATGTTTTAATTAATAAAATAAATGACTCCTAGTCTAAATTAATTAAAAAGATAGAGAGGCAAAAAGGTGAACCAAAATATCTTCAAAGCATAAAACTTACTATGCCAATGGAGCCACATCCTCAATTTAACAATTATTTTACTTTATTTATATTTAAATAATTATTTGTGCAACTTGTTACATTTAAATTCATAAAATGAACGGATTCGTACTTTAAAATTAATAAAAGAACGGACTACCGGTTTAAGTTAATAAAAAAGTATCATTGTTAACTCTAAATTAATAAAAATGGTGGACTCCTACGTTAAATTGACAAACAGTGCACAACATCGAAACAATTCCAAATAATCATCATCAGAACAATATCCAACTCAAAAATAATTTAAAACAAACGGGAACAAAATCTCGAATCTTACAAGCTACATCCCCTATTTAATAATCATTGAGTTTTATTAATATTTATCTATATATAAATAATTATTTATACCATGCTCATTAGTAGAAGGAATGAACTCCAGTTTAAATTTAAAATTAATAAAATATTAGTGTAATGTAAAAGATAGTATTATTTGCTAACTATAAACTAATCAAATGATGGAGATACGAGGATACAAAATAAGATCTATTCAATCCATAAGAATTGCTATAGTAATTGAGCTATATCCCCAACTTAATAACCACTCAATTTTTTATATTTAAATAATTATTCATATCATTTTCTATGTTTTAATTAATAAAATAAATGGACTCCTTGTTTAAATCAATTAAAAAGATAGAGGCAAAAAGAAACCAAACCAAACCAAACATACCCAGTATATCCCGCTCAGAGCAGGGTCTGGGGAGGGTAAGATGTACGCAGACCATGCTCCTACTTTTTACGATAGATAGGCTGTTTCCGTGAAGACTCCCAGCTTAATGCACATCGAAGTATATAGAGTGGTATATACAAAGCAGCATATGACAGAGAGGTAAAAAGGTGAACGGAAATATCTTCAAAGCATAAGAATTACTATGCCAATGGAGCCACGTCCTCAATTTGACAGTTATTTTACTTTATTTGTATTTAAATAATTATTTGTGCAACTTGTTATATTTCAATTCATAAAAAGAATTGACTCGTATCTTAAAATTAATAAAGAGAACTGAGTACTACTTTTAGTTAAAAAAAATCATTTGTTAACTCCAAATTAATAAAAATAATGGACTCCTACTTTAAATTAATAAAGAGAACCGAGTACTAGTTTAAGTTAAAAAATTATTTGTTAACTCCAAATTAATAAAAATGGTGGACTCCTACTTAAATTAATATAAAATGGAGATGCAAGGAGTCGAACCAAGATCTATTCAATGCATAAGAATTGCTCTACCAATTGAGCTACATCCCCAAGTTGATAATTATTAAATTTATTTATATTTATCTATATTTAAGTAATTATTAATGCCATTTACTCATTAATAAAAAGAATGGACTGCTAGTCTAAATTTAAAATTAATAAAATACTAGTTTAAATTAAAATATATTATCATTTGTTAACTATAAATGAATTAAAAAGGATTGAATCCTAGTTTAAATTAATCAAAAGATGTAGATCCAAGGATTCGAACTAAGATCTATTAAATCCATAAGAATTTATATACCAATAGAACTATATCTATTCAATTTTATTTATATTTAAATAATTATTCATATCATTTGTTATGTTTTAATTAATAAAAAAGATGGACTCCTAGTTTAAGTTACTAAAAAGACTAGAGAGGCAAGGTGAACTAAAATATCTAAAGCATAAGAATTGCCATGCTAATTGATCCATTTCCCCAATTTAACAACTATTTTATTTTATTTATTTTTAAATAATTATTAATGCCATTTGTAATATTTAAATTCATAAAAGTAACGAACTTCTATTTTAGAATTAATAAAAACAGCAGACTACTAGTTTAAGTTAAAAAACAAATAGTACCATTTGTTAACTATAAATTAATAAAAAGGGTTAAATCCTAGTTTAACTTAATAAAAATAGGGATGCAATGAGTCGAATCAAGATCTATTCATATTCAATGCTTAAGAGTTGCTTTACTGATTGGGCTACAATATTATTAATATTTATCTCTATATAAATAATTATTTATGTTATTTTCTCATTAATAAAAAGAATGGACTCCTAGTTTAAATTTAAAGCTAATAAAATATTAGTTTAAGTTAAAATATAGTATCATTTGCTAACTATAAATGAATAAAAAAGGGTCGAATCTTAGTTTAAATTAATCAAAAGTTGGAGATGCAATTCTAAACTAAGATCTATTCAACCCATAAGAATTGCTGTACCAGTTGAACTACATACCCAATTTAATAACCATTTAATTTTATCTATATTTAGTAAATATTCATTTCATTGTTATGTTTTAATTAATAAAAGGACGAATTCCTAGTTTAAATTAATTAAAAAGATAGAGGCAAGAAGGTGAATCAATATATTTTCAAAGCATAAGAATTGCTATGCTAATTGAGCCACATCCCCAATTTAACAACTATTTCATTGTCACGCCCTTACACTGGGGTTGGACGAGAACATGACAGTTAATGTAATAAATAATATTTGTGATAATAAAATTCCAAAAGTACACAAGCGCCTAATCTTTATCCAATAAACTAAGACCGATTATTTATTACAAAAGACTGATACTTAAAAGGTTAAGTATACAACGGAATTATTACACAAGAATACAATAGAGTACAACGGAATAAAAGTGCAAGATTGACATAGAAAGTAAAGACGGTGACAATTGCGACATTTCATAGCCTATAACATGTCAACTCAATCGAGGTCAGTCATCATTCGTCATTAGCATCTGCCCTCTCTTCATCTTCTATCTCTTCTTCTCATAGGGTTTTAGAAAATAAAAGTGGGGATGAGAATAAAGCATTCTCAATAAGTTTGAGTTTGGACGTTTCGTGAGTTAGTTTATTTTCAAAAAGATTGAATAATATATTTTTCTCTCACGTTTGAAAAATAATATTGTATTTGGTGCAGGTTTTACAAAATAATATGCCTATATCCTTATTTTGTAAAAATTATGAATTATAACATGATTTTACAGTTATTTTCTGTAGATTGCTGATGAGGATCATGAATGCAACGACTTCAAGTGCCCATTGGATAATTAGCTTCGGGAGGTCGGCTATATGACCAATTCCCTTGGCATCCTTATAACGTTCTACACCGTTATCAGTGATTGGACCTTTGACTGTCGTCACGATAATTGGTTTGATGACTAATGCCTTCGGCGTTTGGTCGGGTTGTCCTTATCTCTTAGCTGAGCTCGGTATGTTCTTAGCTGTGGGTCTATGCCCGGATCATATCATAATCACGACTATATCCAAAACTAGGACTAGTCACCTTAGAATCACTTTGTTCATTCGATTTTAAGAGAATTGAAAACAACATTAGCTTTGTGTAGAACTATAGCCATGTTGCTCGATTCATAACTTAGACTAATAGTCCCTCAATGCATATACTTAGAAAAAGGGACTCTAGAGGTACTTGTACAGATTCTAGAGTGGTTTATACCCACATGTTGTACCACTTAGTTCGTACAACACTTACTCCCGATTTCCACTTAATCTTAACTATTGACTTGTTTAACGGTGTTCAGGAATGTAATGCAGATGTTGATCATTGTTTATTTGATAGTGAATATATTTGAGTAATTAGAGAAATTAATTCAGTCGGTTTGGTGGTCATATGACTAATCTGATAATTTAACTAATATTTTTGTGATATTAAGTCTTTGATTCTTTAGAATTTTTACAATGTATATATACAAATTATACATTTGAGAGTATTTGACAAGTATATGGATTTTAGAAATCGCCTTTGATATGTTCTCAATAATCTAGATTTTGAAATTCGAAAGTTGGCCCTAAATTCTTTAAAATTTCAATTTAAGGCAAGGGTTTTAAAATATTGGACACGAACTAAGTATACGTCTAAAAGTTATAAAATTAATTGTAAACATTCAGTATGTAACGAGGTATCAAAGTCAAAAGCTGCATAAAAATTTCATCTTTCAAAAACTACAGTTCTGCCCCTCCGAGTTTTAAGAAATATTATTATTATAACTTAAAACTTATAATTTTGAATAATTCTATACGAGCTTATTATAACTTCAAAAATTACTAATCTAGTTACGATTTACAAGGTCATCTGCAAAAGTAGTTTCGACGTTTACTTTTTAGAATTTATATTTTCCCCTTTATTTGGGGCATATTTATATTTTTAGCAAAAAAAATCCTATTTCTCTCGTTTTTTGTCGGATTGATCTTAAATTTTCATGATGGATTCTTTATTGTCGTAAGAGTCCATATAGTTTAACTTTTAAAAAAAGTATTTCAAGATAGAAATTTCTGGAATCTTCAACTGTAGTCTCTATTTTCCTTAAATTTACATTTTTACCCCAATTCTCCATCTTAACGAATTTTGGTTCCAAGGGAAATTCTTGGAGTAGCTTATTTTTGACATATTATGACTAAATTTCAGAAGGGAGGTCCGAAATTATTGAATTTACAATTTAGCCCCTAACTATCATCGTTTTCGTTATTTTGACCGTTTCTCGAGTTCGAGTTTGATTTTGTTAAATTCTCCAAAAATTAATCATTATATTACGGAAATCCATCACCTAAGTTATGAATCTGGGGTTTTGTCACACTCAATTTCTAGATTTATTACAATATACTCGACAAGTCATAAATCAAGAACATATGAAGTGTTTTTATCAGTTTTGTCAATAATTGGATTGATCTATGAAGATCTAACCGTCGAAATAGACTCAATTCTGGATATGATGTTAAGGGTATCATATGGTATTTTCAATGTAGAAGTTCTTGTTTCGATATCTGTGACGAGAGTTATAACCTCCGTATAGACGTGCGTTTTTCCGGTGGAAAGGAGGTTTCATGGTCAACCAACAAGGAGGACTTCCGCCTCTGACCTAGGTTGATGAGACATGACTTTTTCCTGTAGTTGATCGAGAAGTGCATATGGTGAGGGAGTAGGATGCTCTTGTGCATGGGATGCTCGAGGTCGAGGTGTATTTTTCCACTAATTTTGGACGCACGCGATGAGGAGTAGCAGTTTTATTTTCGATTGTGGAGGAGTAGCTATGATTTGTATGGCCTGATCGAGGGGAATCTATGGTCCGATTAGGCGAAGTTTTTTAAAGTTTGTTGGAGACACAAAGTCCTTTTATTTGAATAGTTGGATCATGGTTTGGATCTCTGAATTTTGAGATATTACTGCTGAAAGTTTCTGCGCCGATTCAAATTCGAAGAAGATTTGAGGTTTGGAGCCACAAATGACCGAGTGTTAGCTTGTCGACTTGGGCGTACCCCAGTAACCGGCAAGTATCCTATTCATACCTTTCATGTTTCTTTGAATATAAATATGTTTGTGTTCCGGGAATTATTATTCCCGTGATGTGTCTTACCTAATACTTGTTGTAGATACATAGATGGAAGGTTCTAGATCCTTCTAGAGATAGTAGGATCCTATTAGATGTCTTACCTTATCTAGGAATCCTACATATGGAAGGACTCTCATTGTAATGCCTATATAAAGGCCCCTCCATCAGTGTTATGAATACAATTGATTGACTCATATTTACAGTATTTTACTTTCTCCTGAAACACGTTATCAACACATAGTTTCCTAACTGAGCAAGAAAATAAAAACGAAAAATTGAAATTTTCGGCAGAAACCGTAATTTCCGGTCACCAGTCCCGTCGCCACCCCAACCCGCCACGAAGCAACCCACCCGGCGTCATCTTCCTTGATTGAAAACCTTCTCTCAGTCTCGACCCATCCATAAGAAGAAGTCCGATCCAATTTTACTTTGAAAAACAAATCACCAACCCTTATTTTCTCGAGAAAAATCGCATCATCATCATCATCATCATCATCATCTGTTGATTGAAAAAAAAGGAAGGAAGATGGTGCGTTGTAGTAACAATTTAGTCAGATTCCTAAACATCATCACGCTCCTCCTCTCAATCCCCATCATCGGAGGTGGGATATGGTCATAAGCAAAGCCAACACTGACAAAGTGCGAGCGATTCCTCGATAAACTGGTCATCGCTTTGGGAGTTTTTATTCTTGTTGTTTCCATAGCGGGTCTTGTGGGGTCTTGCTGTAGAGTTTCATGGCTATTGTGGGTGTACCTATTGGTCATGTTCCTGTTGATTGTTCTGTTGTTTTGTTTCACAATCTTTGCGTTTGTGGTGACGAATAATGGCGCCAGTGAGGTGGTTTCTGGTAGAGGGTATAAGGAGTACAAGCTTGGGGATTATTCGAATTGGTTGCAGAATAGGGTTAACGATCATTGGCCCAAGGATAGGAGTTGTTTGGTTGATAGTAAGATTTGCCAGAGACTGCTTGAAGCTGAATCTACGCCTGTCGAGGATTTTTACAAAGAACACCTATCTGCGCCTAAGAAAATCCAAAAAAAATGGGAGAAAAGAATTTTCGCGCGCAAATTTTTTGCACAGCGCAGTCTTACCAAAATCATGTTTTCCTATTCGTTAACCATCAGATCAGTGTGAAATTATGAAAGAAACTTCCCAACAC
This sequence comes from Orobanche coerulescens, assembly GCA_033398695.1. Lineage (NCBI taxonomy): Eukaryota > Viridiplantae > Streptophyta > Magnoliopsida > Lamiales > Orobanchaceae > Orobanche > Orobanche coerulescens. The sequence continues at coordinate 118,002,472 of CM065816.1, forward strand.
AAATATTTGTATATTCAATGGTGAAGATCGGATCTTGAGTAATACTTGATTACTGAATCTGTCGCCGAACAGAAGCAGATTTTTATAAGGAAATTTGGAAATCCGGCCTCATCCAATATCGAGCTACTGCTCCGCCGCGCTCGAGTCCCTTTTTGGCCTATTATCGAGCCCAGTAGCCCTTTCAGGGCGTTTCTCAACTCTCCATCTTTTCCTAATTAATGATTCATTTGTTCATTGATTTGTACACTTATGAATCTCACCATGTTTATGTTTTACGTGAATATAGGAAAATATGTTGCTCATATGGAGAGAAGCCAAATTTATTATCCCGTTCAAGGATCAAAGAAAATATGGAACCAAGTACCCACGAAAATATATTGATCATGACGGCATGCACGCTATGCAGAGAAGCCATATGTAGCATCCTTTTAAAGGATTAAAGCACACATAAAATCGAGTACCCACGTAAGATTTTATTAAAGTTCCCCTTTTTCAATTCCTCACTTTTGGGAATTTTTTTTTTGGGAATTAGGTATTTGGGTTCTTTATCTCCCATACTACTTTGCGGTGGATGAGACTATGAGAGATGGTATCACTCTCGGATGTCGAAGTAAACTGTGTGACAGTCCTGGAGAGTCACGGATAATTGTTGAAAGTCGATATTTGTGGTTGTTGCATACACCACGTTTTGGGTGTGATTTGATGTTGTCGTTTTGTCGATTTTAAACCAACAATTGAATAAAATGAACATTGTCGGTAATGGTAAAGTTATGACTTGTTCATGATTAGTCACGAATTTGTGGCGTACAAATGGGACAAACATCGATTGCGACGGATATGACTTGGTTAAAATCGATTTGTGACGGATTTTGTCACGTTAAATTGAGCGACCACCACGTTGGTCTTGACCCAATCCCATACATGGAAAACTCCATCTTTCATCTTATTAAATAAAATATTGCATGTGGGTGTAGTCATGCACCGTCTCCTTGCAATATGATATATGAAAGAATGTACGAGTAATTCTCATGAATTTCAACATGTAAAACAATGGCATATTGCGGTAAATACATGAATTCGTTGACCTCGATTATAGTTCGTATGACTATAAGTCCGAATACTTTTCCGAGTATTTGTAAAGGCATGTGCCTTATATATTTGACTATGTTTAGTCGATCTTATTGGATGGTCAAAGACGAGTTGGTTATGGTATATTCATTATGTCTCATGGTTCAAAATGCTTAATATTGATGCACCGCGTTACATCCATATAACATGGCTATTATGACGTATACTTGCAAATTGAGAATTAAAATTCTTGATTGATTTGATGAACTTTGGTGGAGTTTGTCTACACTTTTGATCATGACTAGGCGCATCCTCCTTGGTATTTGTTTATGTTTTGAAAGTTCAAACGGAATCAGTGGTTTTTAAACAGCCTTAGTTGTACCGACATTCCTACTTTCTCTGCAAGTCTACCAAGTTCGAGTTACCGAAAGAATCATTAGTCGAGATAAGAAATTGAACACCCTGCTGCGTTTAAACGCGCTATGGCTGGCATTGCCATGTTTTTGCATCAACACTTATGCCATTGGATATGGTCTCAACCTTGTTTTCTCACTAAACTTGGGAAATACTAAAGTATCCAATTAAAACATGCACTGTGATCTGAGTTTAATGATCCGTGTTGTGTACAATATATGGATAGAAAGATACGGAAGTCTAGTTTCCAGAACATCTGACCGTTCGTCCATAACCTTCCTAACAAGGGAGTTATAGCTGCTTTAACAAACAAAGGTCAAGCTGCAGGAATTTTATTTCCAGCGATTGTGCTAACTTTTATCCCAATAAACTTGGTTCCCATCTTGAATTTGCAAGTGGTCTTATGACACATGTTTTTCAACCTCTTTTTGGCCGAATTTGCCGTAGATGATGTAATTTTTGGTATGCATTGTACACTAAAATATCATCTTTCAAATGTTGAAAAACAGTTTCCTTGGGGAAGCCCAAAACACGCACCCTTATAAGAAGGTTGAGCGTGTGCATGGTAGTGTTACACCATGCTTGTGTCATAATTTTGCCCCTTAGGCATATAACCTTGTCATGTTATGCACTCAATATGATAGATCATTTTGATCGTATCAGGTATAAAATCTCTAAGTTGTTGGAGTATTCGCTATGCTCATGCTTATAAAGATTTTGCAAGCGAAATTGAGTGCGTATTAAGCTATTTCCAAGAAACACAATATTTTTGGATTTCGTGTTATAAATCCATTGTGACTATGATGAGTAGATCATCACAATCAATGAGCGGTATAATGCTCAAGTTGTTGAATGCTGAATAGCATTTTCTAGTCACATATGTTCCGTAACAATTGAACCGTGTTATGACTCGATGACATATATGCCAAAGTGTATCACTCATAGCATCTCATTGTGATTTGTGAGAAATAAAATATTATGCATCATTTGTATTGGATATGTGAAAATAAAAATATTCATGAGTCAATATGGTTCGGCTTGCATCAGTTTTTGTAACCAGAAGATGTATTGGGACATTGGCACATTTAGGCTTTAATAGTCTGGAGTTTGGACAGTTTGATGATCCATATACCACGGTATTGTCATGGACATCATTTTCTTTGAACAAAGAAACTAGTTGGATCAAAGACATCAAAGTACGTTGGTGGAGTCATGAGCAGGGCTCATGACCAATGATGATATTTATGTCATCCGCGTCTTGTTTTCATAAACATGTGTGACGCCAAAGACCCCCCAATGATCCTTCTTAGCAATGTTCATTGATTTAAGCCTATTATTTGGCACGATTAGGAGATGACACCCTCCTATGCTAAAGAGAATAATGTAGTGACTCGCATAAGCATGGTGCTGAGTCCTCTTTTTTCACCGAGTCCTTATACATACATGATCATAAGTATTAGCCTGGGTGGCTTATGATGCTATGATGGTGTTTACAAATGGTCGTACTCAAGTAATGACATTTATATGTTATGTTGTTCCTTTGACAATGATTGATAAGTTGATGAAGCCTGAGTTTATGGTTGTCCAACTTGCGGACCAGTCATTTTAAAGGTCGGTTCACCCACTTTTAGACCAAGTCTTAAAGTGAAATTTTAACGAGTACTTCCTAACATCCAAGGCTACCTTCTCACAAATTTCGGTGCCATTTGGAGACATGGAAGGAGTTGAACCACTTAAATGAAGTTTTCACATACCACCAGCCGTCCCAACAACCAGTTCGATGTCATTTCGACCAGTTTTTAACCACAAGGTTGATGGTTTTGGAATCCCAACACCCGTTTATACATGCTGACGAAATATTTGAGGTGTTTAGGGCTGGTGAAGGGAGTGAACTCTTAAGAAAGTACTAGAGATTCGATAAAACCAACGGCCTATCATCGGTTCAATCGTTTCTTTATGTTCGATCCCGGTGGTGCATGGTGGCGGTTTTGTTGGATTCTCAAGACCAGTAGCTATGGTTATGTAGCATAGGTGTTCATCATTCAAATACTTAGTTACGAGTGTAACCATATGCATTTTGTTAACTGGATTGTGTTAACACTGAAAACCTTTATCGTCCACATGTTCATATGCCAAAGTGCGTCACCACAACGCATTATGACGGGTTATAAATGATGAATATGACTTGCGCTTTCACTCATAGTCCGCTTAAAATATACCTTGACAAACGATCTCGTAAGTCACTTTTGTAACACCCCCATATCCGACCGGGAATATTACAGCGCCGTGGGCCCCGAGATGGAACCCACAAGGCTGAAGGAAATTTCCGCAAACATTTACAAACGCCCAAGAGGCTAACGACGGTATTATCTATTAAAAACATTCGAAGATTTATAAAACTCGTTTATCAAACCGTCGTAAAAACTCATTTGAAACCACAAGGCCCAAAATGCCAAAACTCAACAGTTTAAAAACATACGTTAAGATATCGCTTACACGTACCGACAGAATAGATTTAGAAAATGATTGCCAAAGTAACCTAAGTTACCGGATACCAAAAAGGCCATTTAAAAATACTCACGCAGCGGATAAAGACAAACAATTAAAATACTCTAGCAGCGGAATACAACAACTGATCAGAAACTCAAAACACAAATACATGCCCTTGCCAGTATCCTCCAGGAAGTTCATCTCTCCACGACCGCTACAAGCTTGATAATCCAAGAACCTAAAAAGAAAGCCCACGACGGGGTCAGCCATAATATCCAACAATGATAACCATCACAGCTCGCCAATAATTACATATCAATGGAAATACTAAGTAAGAATACGACCAATGTAATCTTACCGTCGTAACTTTACGAGAATCCACGATTCGTATCCTTAACAACACATTAAAATAATACCGAAATATCTGTACGGTATCTCAACAATACTCAAGGTTCTCAAAACATTATCATAACTCGCGATACGGAAATTATACCAACTCTGGTCAATTCAATCCATCGGATAACATCGACAATTCCAATACGATAATCGATTGTCCATCAAAGACAAGTACCAAGGAAATACGGAACATACCTCAAGATACGAAATACCATGACAATCACGTCAGCCTAATCCGAGATCAGATCAACATAACATATGGACATGGTCCTAACACAAGACCTACAAATGCATACTCATATGACAACGTCAATATGATCACAACAATAACGACAATGTATACTTAGGGCAAACCCGTAATATACATATGCACATCAACAATACATGGCAATCCGATGATCCAGCATTCACTGCCTAGATCCCACGATGACCCCGTCAGACCAACCGTGGTGGAAAAACTTGTCCGATGATCCAGCGCGCGCTAGCATAGATCCCCCGATGATCCCGTCGGACCAACATGAGGTGGACATATGACATCAATGCACAACTTCACAAAACAACAGTACACAATACACGACAACAACAATGCACAAATGCATGACAACAACGATACACAAATGTATCACAACATGAACGACACAAATGATAAAAATGAATAGAGTACTTGCCCCGAGTCCTTCGAGAATGATCTCAATATCTAAACCATCACGAACCATTATCCTCAATACTCGACGGTCCAAAGTATCACGGATTGAAGATAATTCATATCTTCGTCTTTATCACAATATATCCTCGATATACAAGTATACCAATAACAAAAGTAAATCATATACATTATGATTTAATTCCCAAAACTCAAATACAACCTATAATCTCAACTCTCCTGTGATTACGATTTATAAACATTGCTATACGAATTATAAATGAATGAAACTGAAACCATTCATTAAATATTATAAACTGAGCAAGTAATAACTTGCCTCGATACCAATGAAGCCGTTACCAATTCCTTGCCATCGTCTACATGTCCCTCGGCCCTGATCAAAGCAATCTACGAACATTCTTGAATACGACCGCAAAGCATGGTTCTAAACATCGATCAATAATCTCAACCTATTACAATAATCGATTTAACATACATTCGATAACAATCAACAATCGATATAACTAATCGACAAACCCAACGATTCCAAAATATCTCGATTAAACACAAGTCCGAACAATCTAACTCAAACAATTACGAATTCATTCCCATGATTCCACAAAGCCCACATATCGATTCGATAAGGCGAGTATACAAACTTAACCGAAATATTCCAATCAATTTCTCTTTCAAAACTTCAATCAAACACCTTGAAGGCGGAATTCAAAGGTATATTTGAATCATCAATCAACAAACACCAACCACAACAAGAACATGAAGAACATAATCACAAACATATATATCCTTCAACATTACATGATTCTAGCCATCGATACGAACTAAACCACCAAAATATATCAAGAATCTCAAACATCCCAAAATATTAGAGTTCAATCCAATTACCTTCAATCCGGCAAAAGAATCAATAATGATGTTATAATCCCTGTTCCAAGCTTTCCTAGATGTTATCACTTGATAAAACAACTCAAAAGCTGAGGTTTATGGGTTAAAAATCGAGTTTGGGTGATTTGGGACGAAAGGGGATCGTGTAGGATGGGTTGGGAAATGAAATTCCCGACTGCTTTACATTTTTATACGCCCAGGCATGTTAGCGTACGCTAACTTCATCAATAGCGTGCGCTACCTGTTCCCAGAATACAAACAATATAGTTTTTTGCCATTTTGAGCATAACTCACTCATCCGGACACCGATTAACTCACCGTTTGAACCATTAGAAAGCTAACTCGATGCTCTATTATACTGTTATGTTTCAGAATTTTTGGAGTTTTCAAGAATAGGTGGTGATTTTCCAAAGTCGAACCTTATACACATTACTTTCCAAATAAGTGTCCAAATCTTATTTCCACTAACATTTCAACATATAGTCTTCTTAATCATATCATATACACCAAGAATCATAATTACTTGCATGTTCATCATCATACGAAGTAAACAATAACAACAACATTAAAAACCCGAAATGAAGGGAGATATTAACCAATATATCTCTTGAAGAAGAACAACATCGTTCAAAACCACACGAATCATATCAATATCCGCATATCAACCATATTATCAACATAACTCAGTAATCCATCTCATAACCATACTCATCAACTCATATACATGACGATCATCAACTCAAGAACATCATATACAATCCAAAATGAAATCCCAAAGTGGAGAGTAGTTACCTCTTTGAAGGAATGGATTGAATCCCAAGGTTGAATCCGTTTTTAATCACTTCCAAGCTTCAAATGTTGTTAGGAATGATCAACTCAAGTGTTTGGAACCTCAACTTCTCTCTAAGACCTCTCTCTATCGGTTCACATGAAGAAATGGACGGAAATGACGAATAATGGCCAACTGCACTTATATATACTGTACATTACTAACGTACGCTAAAATCTTCAGTTAACGTACGTTACACACATAGCGTGCGCTAACTGTCTTTGTTAGCGTGCGCTATCGAAGTCTAGAGGCAACTGTCTTACTGCATGAAGTGATTTACATACGCAATGTCCATGCAATAGCGTACGTAAATGCCTCTATTTAGCGTACGCAAGTGTCCTACCTTAGCGTGCGCTACTCATAGTTGACTCGTTTGTCTGTATGCTTCCGAAGACAGGTCCACACGCCGAAAGTGCTGATGAGGATAAGATTCCTTTTTGTCCGATATACAGTTAGCGTGCGCTAATCAACATGCATTAGCGTGCGCTATCACTACATTACAACATCCGTTGACTTATCAGAACGTGCGTCGAAAGTGGCCTGGTCCACACGCAGATTCCTTCCGATCTGACTGCATTAGCGTGCGTTATATTATATCCGTAGCGTGCGCTAAACCTGCACGATAGCGTGCGCTACTCATGATTATTAGCGTGCGCTAATAATGTTACACTTAGCCATTTTCAGCTATTCTTGTCCAACGTCTCAACATACAGAATACGAACATACGGCATCGAATACATATACTTCTTACATCGATTGTCGACCAAGTACGACAATTATACAAATCTGAGATGTCTTGGTCCTTCAATTATTTTACCCATACTTATGCTGATTCCACATTTGTACAACATAACTCGGATAACATTAAACAATAGTAATAGAAATTCCGGATATTACATACTACACCACTTAAAATAAGTTTCGTCCTCGAAACTTGCAATCTGTCATAAAAACAAATAAACTGTTCAACCAAAATATCCCGAAATAATCACGACAACGATGAATCATCATTATTACCGAATAACCAAAATAGCATACTTACATATGTGCCAAGTCGACAATCTCCTGAGATACTAGCAAGTGACTTTACTGAAAAGCCTCAACACGCTTACAATAACAATTCCATAAGTCCCAACCAGATATATTATCGTCAGATGAAATAATCTATCCATGTCAGATCTTGTCTGCCTGATCGCACAATCAAATCCCAATCCGGATACAAATCAATAATACACGATAAAACTGTGAAACAACTGTCCAAAATAATGACAACAGACCCCGAAATATCGACATAACGTCCGAACGCTCATACGATCGTTAACGATGATCAATCAACAAATTAGCCAAGAATATCATCGACATGATAAACTCTAATTCGACCATCCAAAGGTCAAAACACACTTCGAGAATACTTTCACACGGTAAGCTCCAACATGGTCAACACAGAACCACGGAAACAGATATACGAAAGAATAACATTCTCAAAATAACACACCAATCACGTACAGTAGATCTCAATAAACATACCCGACTGGCGAACATATCCAATCCTATATGGAGTGGCAACGACCACTCAATATTCAAAGCAACCAGCATGGGGTCACCATCTCCAATGTCTCAGTTTCACAAAACCCACAGTTCCAAAATTACATCCTGTGCATGAATTCTACATCCTGTAGCATATTCTTCTTATCCGATCAATCAACCGATCATCCCTAGATAACCAACTACCATACTGAAGTTCGAATCTTTATTCATCCTACCGTACTTATGCCTTATCCAGTTTGTGAGTCACACTCATAACTCCATTATGATATGCATTATGCACTAAATGCGTATTTATATCGATCATATTTTCAAAACCAGTTTAAAATCATATAGTCTCGTCAAAAGACAAATTTCCGAAAGTTCTTTCAAAATTTTCAAAACTCAAAACATAAATTTTCGTAAGTCCACGAAATCAATTTTCGAAAAAATTAAATCGGCTCGCTGGTGCCAAGTATTCGATAACAGTTTCCTTCGATTCTACACGATTTCGAAGTTTCAAATGAAAACTATGCAAATGCTGGACTATATCCATATTACTGTATACCAATTCGGTTCGCTATTCCATCGGAAAACCACACGATAAAGTTCCGAAATTTTCAATATATAAACTCCGACTAAAAACTCCTTTTCCACATATGACTCGCAACGTCAATCATTTTCCATTCTGGATCACCTCAATTATGCTATGACAATGCATTGAAACAAATCAACACATCGAAAGACTTCCCGATAAGTTTCTTTTGAACAAGTAATCCAGAACCCCGAAAGGCAGGAACGACATAGATAAACGATTGATAAAGTGTTTTACAAGTCTCGGGAGTTTTTAAGAAAACAGAAAAGTCTTTTGAAATATTAGGGTCTCAGCCCATATCTCGTTCCGCATTACAAGAAGTTTAGAAAGTAGGAAACTCTTTTTCGGACCCCAAGTCCTGAGTTATAGAACAATTTCAAAAATCTATTGGGTCTCGGCCCAAAAATCATTTACGGTAAAACATCCGTAAAACATTCATTTTGAAAAGTATCATTTTCAAATGCTCAAAAACAGTTCATATATCTCAAAATGAACTAACATGACTACATGTTCTCCTGAACAATCCACAATATTTCTCCCAAATGCACAGCTCCGTTCCAAAACTTAATCGACATATTGATTTCCAAAATCATAACTTCTCAAGATCATCAATCCTGTCCCAACTCTGTCATCTTATACTGTAACGCATAATATCTTTCTGAACCTCAGAACATATCAACTTAGAACGACAATAAATCTCAATGCAATTCAAAAATCCAATACTTACAGATCGTGAAGCCAACGATTCCCCGTGATACTAGCACATGTCTCGACTCAAGAAAATACTCGACACAGATATTTTCAAAACACACATTTTTCAAACTCAGTTCAACTCGAGAAAACAACACAACTCTATCTGAAGAAACACGTTAACACCATTTGAAAAAGTTACAACAATCCCAGTACCACACTGGTAAATCACATAACGCACAAGCCCGAGTGAATAACAAAAACCCAGAGCTCAAACACTTGTCAACCGACAACTCGAATGACACGACAAAATCACGACCCGACTCGACCCGACTGCCTAGGTTTTCACAACCTAAGCTCTGATACCATATTCTGTAACACCCCCAGATCCGACCGGGAATATTACAGCGCCGTGGGCCCCGAGATGGAACCCACAAGGCTGAAGGAAATTTTCGCAAACATTTACAAACGCCCAAGAGGCTAACGACGGTATATCTATTAAAAACATTAGAAGATTTATAAAACTCGTTTATCAAACCGTCGTAAAAACTCATTTGAAACCACAAGGCCCAAAATGCCAAAACTCAACAGTTTAAAAACATACGTTAAGATATCGCTTACACGTACCGACAGAATAGATTTAGAAAATGATTGCCAAAGTAACCTAAGTTACCGGATACCAAAAAGGCCATTTAAAAAATACTCACGCAGCGGATAAAGACAAACAATTAAAATACTCTAGCAGCGGAATACAACAACTGATCAGAAACTCAAAACACAAATACATGCCCTTGCCAGTATCCTCCGGGAAGTTCATCTCTCCACGACCGCTACAAGCTTGATAATCCAAGAACCTAAAAAGAAAGCCCACGACGGGATCAGCCATAATATCCAACAATGATAACCATCACATCTCGTCAATAATTACATATCAATGGAAATACTAAGTAAGAATACGACCAATGTAATCTTACCGTCGTAACTTTACGAGAATCCACGATTCGTATCCTTAACAACACATTAAAATAATACCGAAATATCTGTACGGTATCTCAACAATACTCAAGGTTCTCAAAACATTATCATAACTCGCGATACGGAAATTATACCAACTCTGGCCAATTCAATCCATCGGATAACATCGACAATTCCAATACGATAATCGATGGTCCATCAAAGACAAGTACTAAGGAAATACGGAACATACCTCAAGATACGAAATACCATGACAATCACGTCAGCCTAATCCGAGATCAGATCAACATAACATACGGACATGGTCCTAACACAAGACCTACAAATGCATACTCATATGACAACTTCAATATGATCACAACAATAATGACAATGTATACTTATGGCAAACCCATAATATACATATGCACAACAACAATACATGGCAATCCGATGATCCAGCGTTCACTGCCTAGATCCCACGATGACCCCGTCAGACCAACCGTGGTGGAAAAACCTGTCCGATGATCCAGCGCGCGCTAGCATAGAACCCCCGATGATCCCGTCGGACCAACACGAGGTGGACATATGACATCAATGCACAACTGCACAAAACAACAGTACACAATACACGACAACAACAATGCACAAATGCATGACAACAACGATACACGAATGTATCACGACATGAACGACACAAATGATAAAAATGAATAGAGTACTTGCCCCGAGTCCTTCGAGAATGATCTCAATGTCTAAACCATCACGAACCATTATCCTCAATACTCGACGGTCCAAAGTATCACAGATTGAAGATAATTCATATCTTCGTCTTTATCACAATATATCCTCGATATACAAGTATACCAATAACAAAAGTAAATCATATACATTATGATTTAATTCCCAAAACTCAAATACAACCTATAATCTCAACTCTCCTGTGATTACGATTTATAAACATTGCTATACGAATTATAAACGAATGAAACTGAAACCATTCATTAAATATTATAAACTGAGCAAGTAATAACTTGCCTCGATGCCAATGAAGCTGTTACCAATTCCTTGTCGTCGTCTACATGTCCCTCGGCCCTGATCAAAGCAATCTACGAACATTCTTGAATACGACCGCAAAGCATGGTTCTAAACATCGATCAATAATCTCAACCTATTACAATAATCGATTTAACATACATTCGATAACAATCAACAATCGATATAACTAATCCACAAACCCAACGATTCCAAAATATCTCGATTAAACACAAGTCCGAACAATCTAACTCAAACAATTACGAATTCATTCCCATGATTCCACAAAGCCCACATATCGATTCGATAAGGCGAGTATACAAACTTAACCGAAATATTCCAATCAATTTCTCTTTCAAAACTTCAATCAAACACCTTGAAGGCGGAATTCAAAGGTATATTCGAATCATCAATCAACAAACATCAACCACAACAAGAACATGAAGAACATAATCACAAACATATATATCCTTCAACATTACATGATTCTAGCCATCGATACGAACTAAACCACCAAAATATATCAAGAATCTCAAACATCCCAAAATATTAGAGTTCAAGCCAATTACCTTCAATCCGGCGAAAGAATCAATAATGATGTTATAATCCTTGTTCCAAGCTTTCCTAGATGTTATCACTTGATAAACCAACTCAAAAGCTGAGGTTTAGGGGTTAAAAACCGAGTTTGGGTGATTTGGGACGAAAGGGGATCGTGTAGGATGGGTTGGGAAATGAAATTCCCAACTGCTTTACGTTTTTATATGCCTAGGCATGTTAGCGTACGCTAACTTCATCAATAGCGTGCGCTACCTGTTCCCAGAATACAGACAGTATAGTTTTTTGCCATATTGAGCATAACTCACTCATCCGGACTCCGATTAACTCATCGTTTGAACCATTAGAAAGCTAACTCGATGCTCTATTATATTGTTATGTTTCAGAATTTTTGGAGTTTTCAAGAATCGGTGGTGATTTTCCAAAGTCGAACCTTATACACATTACTTTCCAAACAAGTGTCCAAATCTTATTTCCACTAACATTTCAACATATAGTCTTCTTAATCATATCATATACACCAAGAATCATAATCACTTGCATGTTCATCATCATACGAAGTAAACAATAAGAACAACATTAAAAACCCGAAATGAAGGGAGATATTAACCAATATATCTCTTGAAGAAAAACAACATCGTTCAAAACCACACGAATCATATCAATATCCGCATATCAACCATATTATCAACATAACTTAGTAATCCATCTCATAACCATACTCATCAACTCATAAACATGACGATCATCAACTCAAGAACATCATATACAATCCAAAATGAAATCCCAAAGTGGAGAGTAATTGCCTCTTTGAAGGAGTGGATTGAATCCCAAGGTTGAATCCGTTTTTAATCACTTCCAAGCTTCAAATGTTGTTAGGAATGATCAACTCAAGTGTTTGGAACCTCAACTTCTCTCAGACCTCTCTCTATCGGTTCACATGAAAAAATGGACGGAAATGACGAATAATGGCCAACTGCACTTATATATACTGTACATTACTAACGTACGCTAACATCTTCAGTTAACGTACGTTACACACTTAGCGTGCGCTAACTGTCTTTGTTAGTGTGGGCTATCGAAGTCTAGAGGCAACTGTCTTACTGCATGAAGTGATTTACGTACGCAATGTCCATGCAATAGCGTACGTAAATGCCTCTATTTAGCGTACGCAAGTGTCCTACCTTAGCGTGCGCTACTCATAGTTGACTCGTTTGTCTGTATGCTTCCGAAGACAGGTCCACCCGCCGAAAGTGCTGACGAGGATAAGATTCCTTTTTGTCCGATATACAGTTAGCGTGCGCTAATAAACATGCATTAGCGTGCGCTATCATTACATTACAACATCCGTTGACTTATCAGAACGTGCGTCGAAAGTGGCCTGGTCCACACGCAGATTCCTTCCGATCTGACTGCATTAGCGTGCGTTATCTTATATCCGTAGCGTGCGCTAAACCTGCACAATAGCATGCGCTACTCATGATTATTAGCGTGCGCTAATAATGTTACACTTAGCCATTTTCAGCTATTCTTGTCCAACATCTCAACATACAGAATACGAACATACGGCATACTGAATACATATACTTCTTACATCCAATTGTCGACCAAGTACGACAATTATACAAATACAGATGTATTGGTCCTTCAATTATTTTACCCATACTGTACAGATTCCACGCTGTACAACATAACTCGGATAACATTAAACAATAGTAATAGAAATTCCGGATATTACAACTTTGATGAGCAGTCTTCCCGTCGTTAGGGGGAGATGCGAACGATCATGTTCGAGTAGAACGAATTGGAATTGTCGTAGTTTGGCCCTACTGTGCCTCACCAAGTTCTCTAAAGTGACGAGATTAAATATATGCTGCAAATATGTCTGCAAGGATTGTGTCCGGTCATGGACGTTCATCACCTATGAATGGTGATATGGTAACACCACAAATTGTGGTAGATGGTGTTACTAGGCCGTGGATCTCATAGAGTATTGGGATGCCACTTGGTTTGATAAATACTCTCGCTAAGAATGTATGCGAGTTTGGTACGTGAAACTTGATCATCTGATCAAATGAACTCATCCGTCTCATGTGATTCTGGATTACAGTCATCATTGGGGGACGCCTCAATGAATGCCAATCCATAAAAAGTACTCTATGAATAAAGTCGGTTCATGAGGACGTGGAATGTGAGTTTAATCGAACCATACTTTGTTGAAAATCTACAACGTTGTATCCTTGGCCTAAAATGGAAATATATGCGACTCCGGTATAAATAAAGTGATAGCCCTTTGTTGAAGTGGTGCTGACACTCCAAAGATAAGATCTATCCATATACTTTGTTAAAGCGACTGAGAGAAGTAGTTAAACTCACCTCATGGCGCGAGGTTTCTCATGAACGCACTGGAACCGACTACGATGACACGAAACTTAGTTGTGCTATTGTAATAGATGTTATAGCATCCACTATCTTTTCAATTAGATAGTTTCCCAAAAACTGACGTGCAACTTGTGGTTAAATCTTATCTTAGTGGGGAACTAAGTTAAGTGATAAAAAGGATCTCGTGGTGGATCAGACTCAAATCAAGTGGCTCCTGACTACGGAGCGCGTCGACAAGTGATTGTCGGGAACGCATACTAAGTATATACTTGATTTGGAAGAGGTATGGAGCTTTTGCGTGTAAAACTAAGGGTTTATAGTGATGTACTCTTGTGAGACTAAGAGATTCCGCTAAATCCAAAGTTAAGAATGAAAGGATCTTGGGGACACTTGATGATGCATATTCATCAATCGGTTTAAGGCAATCTAAGGGACGGTTTCCCTAAGAGACGATAAAGTAATGTCTATATGATTCCCGATGATTAGTCGAAGTCATCATAAGACTTGGCTCACTTAAGTGATGATGCAGTCTTAAAGAAAAAAAGTACGGTATTATGTACTCGTATTTGACTCGATGTACTCATTCGTAATAATCCGGTAAAGCCACTGTGAAGATGGCCTAGGATGCGCTCACGCAATGTCTGTGATTAGAAAGAAACTTGAAGCTCGCTCTATCTCGATAAAAGGACACTTGAAAACTGATACCTGAATCTGCCCAGAATGTGCTGGTTTATCTCCCATATGACCTACAGGGCAGCTCACTTGTTGGAAAATGGTGAAATTGGTCCCCATTGAAAAGGTTTGTGTCTACTTTCCAAGGAAACCAACCATCTGATCACATCCATCATGTTGAGTGACATATGACTATTGTTGCAAAGTAGGACAGGATATGTTCGGTAATTTGCTGAGTCAACTTCGATAGAGCTTTGTGATCTGCTCAGGTCGATCTAGGTTACGTATTGTATGTGAATGAAAAGCTACGGGTGTCTAGTTTGCATATGTTCTTATAGTTTCGTTGATACCTATTGAATCGAAGAAGTTATGACTGATTTAGTGCATAGAGGTCAAGACTTTAGAAAACTTGATTTTCGGATAAGTCTTTAGCGACTCTGCACTTTGGATGTGTCACGCTCTTTTTGTCCTTAGACCAAGGTTTGTTTTTTCCAATTGGATTTTCACTTGGTAAGGTTTTTAATGAGGCGACCTATGAGAACATCCATACAATGATGCGTTGTACTTCTGTTCAACTTAGACCAAGAGTTATTTTTCCCACTGGGTTTTTCCTTGGTATAGTTGTGAGAGAACTTGGCATCTGACTCCTATGATTTGAGGTACTCATCAGGGGGAGTCATTATGTATATATCAGGGGGAGTATACATGACAAGTTATGTTGGTGCGTTGCAATCTTTTCCTCATCAAGCCTTTATTTTTCTCATGAGGTTTTGTTTTGGCTTGGAATAGGTTTTTAGGAAGGCAACATCTTCTGCACCATTGTTGTATTAGTGCTCGACACAGGGGGAGTGTTCCGGGAATTATTATTCCCGTGATGTGTCTTACCTAATACTGGTTGTAGATACATAGATGGAAGGTTCTAGATCCTTCTAGAGGTAGTAGGATCCTATTAGATGTCTTACCTTATCTAGGAATCCTATGTATGGAAGGACTCTCATTGTAATGCCTATATAAAGGCCCCTCTATCAGTGTTATGAATACAATTGATTGACTCATATTTACAATCTTTTACTTTCTCCTGAAATTATTTGTTATTAATTGCATTATTGTGATTGCGTGGTTGTGTTTAAACAATGATTGTGTAGCCGATTGTGTAGAATATGTGCACTGCACCATATATTGCCTACAGAAACTAGATTTCAGATGTCGTTGCCCTAAATCATTGCCTTATCTATATTTTTTATATCCAAACAAGATTTCAGATTTTAAACATCAAATGCAACGAGTTGTTGCTTTTGATTTGTTTATGTTGCTTTTGATTTATCTTCAATTGTTTATTATGGACTAAGGAAACAACAATATAATAATAACAACATGTCACTGTCTTATATAACTTGATAATTAGATAAGGGCAACGGCATTATTTTGTTAAAACACTATTCCATTGCATTTAATAAACATACAATACTAAACTAATTAGTTTGACAAAATTAATTTTAACAATTCTTAATTAAGGATTTAATATATAGGTTGTAAATAATTACATATACCAACAAGAAGCATTTGGGGGCCACATTTACCAACTCGTATTTCTATATTCATGTGGCGTCTTCTTGGTAATTGGCTTCCCTTCCCAAATAACTTGCTTCGTTTTAACTTGCATTTGCCATCTGCCTGTCCGCTGTGTTGGAAACAGGAAGCTACTGCGGCCCATTGTCTTATCTCTTGTGAATTTGTGGAGCCCGTTTGTGTAGGAGTAATTTTCAAAATATAGTCATTTTCTCACTTTGCACAGCCCTGCCGAGCAGCTGTCGATCGCCTGCCGAGCAGCCTGCCGATCGCCTGCCGATCGCCTTGTCGAGTCTCTGCCGAGCACCCTTCAATATGGTCGAGCGGCTCCTACCGATCACCTTGTCTAGCCCCTGCCGATCACCCTTCGATATGGCCGAGCGGCTCCTGCCGATCGCCTTGTCGAGCCCCTGCCGATCACCCTTCGATATGGCCGAGCGGCTCCTGTCGATCGCCTTGTCGAGCGCCTCGCCGAGCGCCCCTGCCGAGAGGCCCTGCCGAGCACCCCTGCCGAAACACTTGGGGTCGCGACACATCCCTGCCGAGCCGCGGCCCAGGCATTTTGCTTCAAAAGGCCAAAGTGGCCTGTACTCTGGGCCGCGGCCCATGCTCGATCACCTGGACAGTTTTTGTGCTGTGTGCCGCGGCACACTTGGTTCGGGCCGCGGCACACGGGTCAACCCTGCAAAAGTGTATCTTTTTATGCAGTTTTTCAGACGGGATTTCACATTATCATCTTCAACACTTGAAAGAACAAGAGAGAGAGAGATAGAGAGAGAAACAAGAGAGAGAAATACAATTCTTCATTTCCCAGAGATTTATCGGTCGGATCATCGTGATCTTTTGACAAGAGCTTGGTAGCTATTGGGCAAATCTTTTCACCGGTGTAGATCGAGTTTTTGAGTCTGTAAGTACGGGTATTTCGTTAGCTCTTTGTGTAAGCTATTTACGGTTGTTTCTTTTCTCGATCTTGTTGTTGTTGTTGATTCCAAATACTTGAAGAACATTTATTACCAAGTATTTGACGATTGGTGTATACCCCTAGTTTGTATTTGGGACGACTGTGTATTTGTGTGTATTGGTGATAGTGGATTTAAGTGGCTTCGGTCCTGTGGTTTTTACTCTCGTCTTGAGGGGTTTTCCACGCTAAAATTGTGTCTTGTTGTTTATTGCTTTCGGATATCATTTGTATTAAGTTTATCGAGTTGTAATTATTGTTCTACTCGTCGGTAACCACAAAGTTACGATTGAAGAGTGGGAATTTGTCAAACGAGGTTCCGCATTATTCGTTGTGACGTGACGTTAGTCGGTATTTTTTCCAACAAAGTGGTATCGGAGCCACGGGATTTGTTGTTTCGTGATGTCTAGTATCTCAATCGTAAGATGGAAGCCAACACGAGTAGAATGGTTAACTTGAACGGTTCAAACTACCACGTATGGAAGGGAAA
This sequence comes from Orobanche coerulescens, assembly GCA_033398695.1. NCBI lineage: Eukaryota > Viridiplantae > Streptophyta > Magnoliopsida > Lamiales > Orobanchaceae > Orobanche > Orobanche coerulescens. The sequence goes on from CM065816.1 coordinate 118,020,639, forward strand.
GATGGAGGACCTTCTATACGTGAAGGATTATTATATGCCGGTTTTTAGCAAAGATAAACCGGAAGGAAAGTCCGACACGGAGTGAACTATTTTGCATCGCCAAGTTTGCGGATATATTCGACAATGGGTGGATGACAACATTTTGAACCATATTAGTGGAGAGAAGGATGCTCGAGAGTTATGGCACAAGCTCGAGCAATTGTATGCTCGGAAGACGGGGAATAATAAGTTATTCCTCATTAAACAAATGATGAATTTGAAGTTTTGAGACGGGACTCCTCTATCGGATCATTTAAATACATTCCAAGGCATAATTAATCAACTTGCCGGAATGGGAATTAAATTCGAAGAGGAGGTGCAAGCTTTGTGGTTGTTAGGCACATTGCCGGATTCTTGGGAGACATTTCGAACGTCGTTGTCTAACTCCGCCCCCGGTGGAGTCATTTCGATGGAATTAGCCAAAGGGAACATGTTGAATGAGGAGGTCCGAAGAAAAGCACAAGGATCTTCTTCACAGTCGGATGTTCTAGTTACCGAAAGACGGGAGAGAGGTCAAAGTAGAGGTCTGAGTAATAGAGGGCCACAAAGGAGTAGTTCTCGGGGGAAGTATGCCAACATCGAATGTTACCATTGTGGTAAGAAAGGGCATACTAAGAAATTTTGCCGACAATTGAAAAAGGAGAATCGCCAAGGCCGAGAAAATTCACAAAAGAAGGAAAGCGGTAGTAATGATAAAGCCGAAGTTAATACTACTACCGAAGAATTCTTTGTTTGTTGTGATTATGATATGGTCAACCTTGCGATAGATGATTCGAGTTGGGTGGTCGATAGTGGTGCTACGTGTCATGTTACATCACGTAGAGATTTTTATTCCTCTTATACTCCGGGAGACTTTGGTATAGTCAAGATGGGTAACGATGGGTTATCCAAGATTGTTGGAGTGGGAGATGTGCATTTGAGATTCGACACCGGAATGGAACTTGTTTTACGGAATGTAAAACATGTTACGGACATGAGGCTTAATGTTATGTCCGTTGGTTTACTCGATGATGACGGTTATCATAGCGGTTTTGGCAAGGGGTTATGGAAACTCACTAGAGGTTCCTTGATTGTCGGGAGAGGACAAAAGGAAGGAAAATTGTACGTGACACTTCCGAAGGTCACGACTAATTTCGTGAACACAATCAACAATAATGACATGGCCGAGCTATGGCATAAGAGGCTCGGTCATATGAGTGAAAAAGGAATGACACTATTGTCGAAGAAGGAGGCGTTGTCCGGGGTTCACAAGGTACTCCTTAAAAGATGCTCTGATTGTCTAGCCGGGAAGCAAAGGAGAGTTACTTTTAAGAGTCATACTCCTTCACGGAAGGAAAATGTTCTTGATCTTGTTCATTCCGATGTTTGTGGTCATATAAAGACGAGGACGCTCGGTGGTTGCCGATATTTTGTCACATTCATCGACGATCACTCTAGGAAGGTGTGGGCTTACACCTTGAAGACCAAAGATCAAGTGTTAGACACTTTCAAACAATTTCATGCCTCGGTGGAAAGAGAGACCGGGAAGAAGTTAAAGTGTATCCGAGCGCCCCTGCCGAGCCCCTGCCGAGCACCCCTACCGAAGCACTTGGGGCCGCGACACATCCCTGCCGAGCCGCGGCCCAGGCATTTTGCTTCACAAGGCCAAAGTGGCATGTACTCTGGGCCGCGGCCCCTTCTCGATCACCTGGGCAGTTTTTGTGCTGTGTGCCGCGGCACACTTGGGCCGGGCCGCGGCACACGGGTAAACCCTGCAAAAGTGTATCTTTTTATGCAGTTTTTCAGACGGGATTTCACATTATCATCTTCCACACTTAAAATAACAAGAGAGAGAGAGATAGAGAGAGAAACAAGAGAGAGAAATACAATTCTTCATTTTCCCAGAGATTTATCGGTCGGATCGTCGTGATCTTTTGACAAGAGCTTGGTAGCTATTGGGCAAATCTTTTCACCGGGGTAGATCGAGTTTTTGAGCCCGGAAGTATGGGTATTTAGTTAGCTCTTTATGTAAGCTATTTACGGTTGTTTCTTTTCTCGATCTTGTTGTTGTTGTTGATTCCAAATACTTGAAGAACATTTATTACCAAGTATTTGACGATTGGTATATACCCTTAGTTTATATTAGGAACGACTGTGTATTTGTGTGAATTGGTGATAGTGGATTTAAGCGGCTTCGGTCCCGTGGTTTTTACTCTCGTCTTGAGGGGGTTTCCACGCTAAAATTGTGTCTCATTGTTTATTGCTTTCGAATATCATTTGTATTAATTTTATCGAGTTGTAATTGTTGCTCTACTTGTCGGTAACCACAAAGTTACGATTGAAGAGTGGAAATTTGTCAAACGAGGTTCCGCATTATTCGTTGTGACGTGACGTTAGTCGGTATTTTTCCCAACGGTTTGGAGGTTTTTTAGTGGCTTGTTTGGGATACCAAACCGGACGAATTCAACTGTCCATTCTCGATGCCACGAATGGTGGCTTTCTTCGCCCTCAGCCCTAGTTAAAGTTCTGTCATGCTTTATTCTCTGGAAAATTTGGAAAATTTATAATGCTGCACTTTACGAGGGAGTTGTCACTACGGTAAAAATAGTAATTCGCGATATTAAACGGGAGTTTACAAGTCTGTCTATAGCTCGCCCTTTTCGATTCTCTCATCCCTTGGACTCTGTTTTACTCGCTGAAGGATTGATCCAGCGCTTGATCCTGCCAACACCCAAACGAGTACTTCTTGTTAAATGGATCTCTCTGCCGCCTTAAGCTTAACACGGACGCCGCTTTTACGCAAAATGGTGCTGCTGGTGGAGCTGTGATTCGCGAATCTAATGGGGCTCTTGTGGTTGCTATCGCTTTTCGTATCTTGGCTTGCTCTGCTCTGGTTGATGAAGTTGAGGCTCTTCTCTTTGCTCTCAATTGGTGTCAATTTACAGTTATTCACCCCCACTTTATCGAGGTTGACTCACAATTCCTCGCTTCGGTTTCTTCTCTCTCACTCGCTGCTATCCCTTGGAAGGTCCGTGATTCCATCCATCGTATCCGACAGCTACTTGCTAATTGGAATTCAGCAATCACACATGTCTATAGAGAGGCCAATGAAGTTGCTGATCATCTCGCTGCTTTCAGTCTTACCTGTTCAACTGCTACTCTTTTTCGCTCCTTTATTTCTTTACCGGACTCAGTCTGCGCTCCCTTTGTATCTGACTATTTGGGGCGCCCTGTGCGGCTGCGCGTGCGCCACGCTTGACTAATAAATAACTTTTATTGCCAATTTTTTTTGCATAAAGTAGCATATAATAATTTTTTAATTAGTCATATAAATTGAAAAATAATAAAATAATAAATTTTAGTGGGTTGTTTAAATTATTTAAGTCAGAAAATGTATTTTCTGTTGAGTTGAATTTTATCGTATGAACTGCCAAATTATTTGGAGTATTTATTATTAAATAACTATATTTACTTAGAGTCATACAAATGTTTAATTTCTGTATTTATGCTTCCGCTCTAAATTAATATTGTTTGTTATAATATTAAAATGTTTACTTTCAAGCTATATAGAAAAGTTGGTCGTTACATAGAGTAATATCCATATTTTTCGTTTCGGTATTTCTCAATTTTTGTGGCTCTCTTGTACTCGGTACAACATTATATTATATTGTGTACATTTATTTCGTATCCCAATGATATCGTGTGGTTTTTTGGGAGTAGTCATGATTCGTATATTTCTTTTATTTTGTGGATTATCGCTCGAGTTCATTTTGTATACCTCAGGTTGATGTTTTTCGGCGCTTTATAAGTGCTTGAGTTCGTTAGGTGGCGCTTTGCCTAAGCATTTTGTTGTCTGTTGCTTAATTATTGTAATTCGTGGTATAGTTGTGTTGTTGCATCGAACTGTTGGGCAGTGCGGCTATTCTGCACTCATTACGTATGTTAATTGTAACACCCCCAAGATATTCAGGGTTACTACAGGCTACAGCGCTGTAAATCCTTTACGTTTTATTAGTCTAAATAAATAAAACAAACACTTATTAAATACAAAAAATGGAGTTATTATTACAACGGGGTTTTTCAAAAATACACGACGATACTGAATAGAATTCATCAATACATAATTACCAAAATCAAATAAAGAAACGGTGTACTCGAGTACTTATTTAAAAACAAACACAAACTGAAAGAACTTCTCCGGACAACCAAAATCATTGTGCACCCTCGTCATCATGTTGCCCCTGTGGTTGTTTTTCCGCTCTCCTGGATCCTGAACATAAAACGCACTCCACCCCCGAAGAGATTAGCAAAACGATGCTAGTACAAGTAAATAATTTATACAACAAGATATTATTCAACAATTCAACGATGAATACTAACAACGTACAAACTTCTCTTACAAGAAGATCTACAATGCATTACTCAACATGACAATCTCAACATACACATGGTAATCCGTGATACAACCCCCACTGCCAAGATCCCAAGATGATCCCGCCGGACCAATATGTGGTGCAAAACCGACCAATGATCCAGCACACACTAGCATAGATCCCGAGATGATCCCGTCGGACCAACACGTGGTGGACAAACAACAACGACGCATATATGCATGATAACATGAATGACATTAAAACAGAAAACATAATTAAAGTACTTGCCTTATAATGATGACAAGGATTAAATACTTTCGACGTACGTCAACACACTCCAAGGAAGTCCCTTCGATCAACCACTTGCAAAACTCGAACCTTATACAAAAGAAATAGCGAAAAGTTCAACTTGCATATTCACAACTAACACACGAGCATTAACATTCCTATGATATGATTGAGTTAATCATCCTACGTATGGCCGATGTTACTGGTTCAACAATCCGATGAATACTTAGTCGGACTTTCAACATACATCATGAGAACCGATTGGTAATAATGGGGATGATTTCTTGAAGTCTGTGGAATTCAAGAATATTCTAGTCAGCCGAGCGACACTTATCTTCAGCTGATCGGCCTCCGTATGAGCAGCCGCGTACGACCGACGGGCGTCTGTCATCTGATCGCGAAGCCGGTCGACCGTCGCCCGGGCTCGCTCAGAATCCTGTCTCGCCAGCTCAAGATCCTGACTTGCCCGTTTAGCCGCATCCAAGGAGTCGTTCTCCATAGCCACGATCCTGTCGGCAAACTCGGAGTTCTGTTTCCGAGCGGCCTCGAGGTCCGCCTGAAGACAAGAAGTAGAAGGACGCCCTTCGAATTCCTTCACAGCCTGGGCAGCCATCGTCGCTGCCTGGAGGGAGAGAGCAAAGGCGGCCTGCATCGTGTTCCCGGATCGCTGGCGGGCGATCGCATCCAAGTCGGCCGTCCAGGCCTTCGGCAAAGCAGAAACAGCCCGGTTGACGTATAGCGGGACATCACAGGCCGCACGAGGAGATCAGCTCGCGAAGAAATTTAATACCAGCGGCAGGCAAGCCGGCTTAGTGCTACAGATCCTGCATCAACAGAAGAGTTAGCACATCTCCTACGCAAGTGACACAACTCAGCAAGACAAACAAGGTTTACCTCTCGGCTTTCTCGGGGTCGCGACCAAAGTACAGTTTCCCGCGAGGGGTCTCGGCCTCGGCGATCACCATGGATTGCAAGAAAGTCGACGATGGCGTAGGCTCATCCACCAAGGGGACCGCGGAGAGCAGAGGCGCGGCAATCGGCGGCTCACCCACAGGGGCAGAGACTGGGGACTCCCCCGACCTCTGTCACTTGCGGTTCAGCCGGAGTCCCTCCTCCAGAACCTCCTCCCCCGCAGCGATCGTTTCCACGTGAGGCCTCACCTCCGGAATAAGATGTAGCGCCACCGGAGGAACTCAAGACGACTTCTTCTGGCGCAGACGACTCAAAACTCCGGGGTTCGACATGGCTATCTCCGGTGGAGGCTCCAAGAAGCGAGGGAAGCGGACCTCTGCAATAAGAAACAATCAAACAATGGTTAGACACATTCTCTAAACAGGACGATCACCAAGCAAAAGGAGATCGTAGAAATTCATACCTGGGACCGAAAGAGGCCGCGGAAAACGGAATAACCGAGCAGACAGCCAACGGCTCTCTTTGTTAATCCGGCGAGCGTCTAAGTCGTCATCCGGAAGGCTTCGTATCCGCTCTCAGAGGACCAGAAAATCGAAAGGTAGCTCGTCGACCGCCGGAATATGGAAACCTGTAAAAAGAAAACCAAATTAGATCAGTTCAAAACATGTCCGAACAAAGGGAGAGTCAAAACCCTTAATAGGATTCCTCTCCCGAAAGCCTGTGGGAACGTCCAGCTCGCCCGTGGGATTGTCGCTCGCTGAGGCCTTCCAGGCACCACCGACCCAGAACCACTTCGCCGGATCGCCCCGCACCTTCTTCGGGACCCCAAGGATCACCCGACCGGAACGGCCTTGGATATGATAGCCTCCGACCGACCACTTCTGAACTGTCAGCTTGAATAAGTGGTTCATCTCCAATGGCGAGGGAAGGCGATACAGTCGGTGACCACCGAACAAGGTGAGGGCACAGACGATCTGGAGCCAGGCGTTCGGCGTTAGCTGAAGCGGCGCCACGCTCCAAGCGACCATCAAATGGGAGATGGCGAAAGATAGAGGGAACCGCAGCCCAGCCTCTATGATTGCCTCATTCACGGCGACCATACCCTCCGGAGGTTGGTCGGCTCGTTCGTTCTCGGCCGGCGCAAAAAGATCCACATTTGAGGGGACATGATACCTCGCCCTCCAGACGGCCAGGTCCTTCCTAGTTGCCGAGCTCCTGATTTGGCCGAGGGACCACGGAGAGCGCTGCGCGGCCCGAAACAGCGACCGCTTCGCAGATTGATAGGGATGAGCGATCGAGTACTCCCGGAAATCGAACTTGGGGCACGGACCGGCCAACCTCTCCATGATTTCTGCAAAGGCTAAATAAGCTTGGCCAAAAGCACTATGCTGTTCCCAGTACGCCCTCACCACCATATCCTTCTCCACCGGCAAACTTTTCTGCTCAGCCGCCACCTCCCTGGCAACGTCGGCCTTGTTGAATAATGCATAGACTTTCGCAGGATTAATACCGGCATGGATAGCCTCGGCGGCTGTCTCCATATATAATTCCGTGGAGGATCCTCCCCGGACAGTCGAGGTCCCGGCGGCAGAGGCGATGTCCACTCCAGATGATGAAGGTACTCCAGACATTCTCGAAATAAGAAGAGGAGAAAAGGAGTGTTTTCTTACCGAGGGTTGAGTCGATCGACGATCGGCATGCAAAGGCTTCAAAAAATTCTTGTACTATCTTCTTCTCCGGTGAAATCGCATAAGGTTCTTAACACTGCAACCCAGTGCCTTTTTATAGGATATGGCAGGGGCTTCAATGCAAATAAGTAGATTCTCAGGGGCCAGAGTGCAACTGTCGCAATTAATGCCTTCCTTGAAACCCGCGTACGCGTCGTTTCAAGGATGCGCCAGACGAAGAGTCATAACTAACCGTCGGTCTCCCCCGACAGGAGCCCGACACGTGCCCCGGAGACTTTTCCATGACCGCTCTCATTTCCTGCTCATTTCAGCGACCGACCAGGTCGTCCAAATTCAAAACCAATCCGCTCAGAGACGATCGCCTGTTCCATAAAAGGATGAGTCACTCGTCAAAGTTAAGAGATCGCCAGTAGAACTACCTCACCCCACGTTTCCAACATCGGAGAAAGCTGGGGGGCAATTGTTGTGCAGTGATTTATACGCCTCGACAGCGATCGGTATAAGGGCCGAGCGACCGAGTTCACGACCAAACGAGCTGCGACGAACTTGTTAAAACAAAGATAACAGTCCACCTTCGAGTATATAGCGATTGACTCCCAAGGTGATTGCCTTTCGGCACCCAACGATCGACTCTGGTGCCCGACCCAGGACGACCGACCTGTGCCACGAACAAGGCCATCGTCCGTCAAAGTCTACGAAGACTTGATCACGAAGCAAGCACCCATGTGCAGATCCGCAAAAGGCGCCACAGAACATGGATCGTTGACTCCAGCCCATCAGCAGCTGTCAGTGACGAGGACGGCCTCACCTATCGACATACCCGCCGAAAGTGTAATATCCGCAATTTCGAATTTCGGTAATTTTCTTTTTTTGGTGTATTTCTCGATCGTAGTGACCCTCGTGTACCTTTCAGTGTGTCCTTCCTGTCAACTGTTGAACTGTATTCTCGTTATTGTTGTGCGGAACCGCCGTTTCGGGGTTTCCGTGGATCCATTTCGTGTTATTGGTTCCAAATATTGATTCCTATCATTTTATTCTCTTTCCGGATCATTTTTATCATGTTGGGACCCAAAAGGGGGTGTGGGCCGCGACACAAGATGTGTGTGCCGCGGCACACAAATTTCTTCAGTTGTTGGTCGAGCGAACTATACTGTGTGCCGCGGCACACCCATCCGGTGCCACGGCACAGTTTCAAGTCAGTGCCGTGGCACACTCGTGTGACATCTGCGACCAAAACCCGACTATACCGGGTGCCGCGGCACACGCAGGCCGTGCCGCGGCACACTGCCGAAACCTGGGAGTAATTTTTTGGCCTGTGCCGCGGCACACTTCGGCTGTGCCGCGGCACACAAAGCGGTCAACTGTGCAATCTCGTCCTTATTAGACGAGATCAGCCATTTTTCTCCTTCATTTCACCTGCGCGAGAGAGAGTGAGAGAGAGGGGGAGAGTTCCTCATCATTATCAATTGGGGGGTTGATTTTCATCAATCTTCTCCGGTTGTGAAGCCCGGACAATCAATCCAACGCGTGTTCTACGAATCTAAATACTTGAATCCTCAAGGTAATATTTCTTGAAACCCTCCCTTTTGGATAATTGGGGATTTTGGGGTTTTTGTCCGATTCTTTCCGTTTTGTTGATGGATTCTTGATGAATATGATTAATCTTGTTGATATCATTAATTTTCCTACGGATTCATGGCATATTTTCATAGTTTTGCGGAATCGAGAGGGTTTGGTTGTGGTCCGCCCTCGTTGTTATTTTGTGCGAATATACATGAATTGTAGGCAGGTTTTCGGGTGTATTCCATTTCCGTATTCGGCTAGAGTTGGTTGTAATTATGTTCTTCGGATCATTGGGTTCGGTTCCGTTGATTCCTAGTGTTCGTCGATGATTATCCTTTCCGTTCGTTGTCGTCTTCCTTTTCGATGACATCGGGCGTTTCGTAGCTTCCCGGTTGAGCCGTGTTCGTCGGACTACTTGCGTGCCGATTTCGAGGCAAATACCTTGTCCATACTATTCTTGTTTTGAGGATATGATAATTGGTGATCGTCTTGGTGTGTTTGTTTATTTGTTTGAAATGAGTTTTCAAAAGAATCGGCTAGCCTCGTTAAAGGCCCTCTTTCAAAATCGTGTGTGTTTTGTGATTAGTGTGTTTCGTGAACGAGTATGTGAATCTTACGGATATGTTTGGTGTTGATGTTGCGCTTGATAATACGTGTGTACGTATATTATCTCTTTTCGGTGCGTTATGGTTTGATGTGGTGTTTTGCTAAGTGTTTGATGTCTCTGGTTGAATTGTTTGGATATCCTTGGTGTGATATGTTATTTGTGCATGATTGTTTCGCTCACCGTGGGTTGGTTCGACGGGGCCACGGCGGGAATCCAATGGTAGAGCCCTGGATTCACGAGTGGTGAATGTATTTTACTCACCGTGGGTTGGTTCGACGGGGCCACGGCGGGAGTCCAATGGTAGAGCCCTGGATTCACGAGTAAAAACTTCACAGGTTGGTGTATATTTAGTGAATGTATTTTACGCACCGTGGGTTGGTTCGATGGGGCCACGGCGGGAGTCCAATGGTAGAGCCCTAGATTCACGAGTAAAAACTTCACAGGTTGGTGTATATTTAGTGAATGTATTTTACTCACCGTGGGTTGGTTCGACGGGGCCACGGCGGGAGTCCAATGGTAGAGCCCTGGATTCACGAGTAAAACTTCACGAGTTGATATTGATTTTTATGTCCGTCAAGGACACGTGACGTGGGTTTTAACCCTGTGAATTATTTTCGGTTTTCTATTTGTGAAATCAAAACCTTTGGGCTGTGACCATATTGATTTTTGGAAAGAGAAGGATTTGATAATCCTAAATTGTTTTCTATTAAAACTCTCGATGGTATTTTAAACTGTTTTATAAATTATTTCCACTGATTTGTGATCTTTCGGTATTGGATTGTTTTACCCAAACTCTTGCCTCGGGAAGTACTTTTCGTTACTTTTGGATTTTTGAGGATTCCTGGTTATTGTTATTCGTGGAATGTGAATTGTATGGCTCGTATTTTTGCACTTGTACTTGCACTAGCAAAACAGTGGAGTTTTGCTAACCCCCGAGTATTCGGGGGGTGGATGTCTATTTTTGCATTCAGGTTTTGGAGCATAGCACAGGCTCGGCACGAAGGATGATGAAAGATGAACGATACTAATCACATGAGGATCCGTTGATGTCGTATTGGTCTAGTTGTATTTTCTTTTCCGCTGCAGTATCTTTTCCCCGTTGTACGGGAGTTTATTGTATTTTGACCCCTGCGTGGGTATGTGTTTGGAATTGAGTTGTATGTTATTATTGAAAGACCAAATCGGTCTACTGAGTCATTTTAGCCTTGAAAGCATTGTCGAGATGTTAAATATTGTTACCAGCCTGGTAGATCTTCGAAGAGAGAGGGTCTACGGCGTGTAATATCCCTGAGTGGATTGGGGGTGTTACAAAATAGTATCGGAGCTTAGGTTGTGGAAACCTAGGCTGTCGGGTCAGTGGTGTCTGTTGAGTTTTGTCTTGTCGGATTATGCCTGACTAAGTCGTGTCGCGACGCGTCGTCTGAGTTTGTTGGTCGTGATTAGTATTGTGGGGCGATCATCATCTCCATGCGACCTGTGACTGTAAGTCTCCCTTCTTTGTGTAGTGCCTCGTGTGACACGAGATATTTGTATGATTATTTGTTAATTGATGGAATCCTCTTATGGATTTTTATTTCTTGATATGTGGTTATTTGACCCTCATATTTCGTTCATATGAGGAGTAGCGTTGCTGGATTGTGCATGTTTGACTTTATTTCTTTTATCCGCTGCGTGAGTTCTTTTGTAATGGCTTTCGATATTTTACCGACTGAGTTTTATTTCGAAAATCGATTCCCATAACCGAGTTTTTGGCATTATGGCCTTGATCGTTTTGGCAAAATTCTTATGACGGTATTTAGCATTTTTTAAATGGCTTTTGTGAGTTTTTGAAATATTACCGTCATCGGCCTTTTTGGTAGTTATAAAAGGTTTTTAGCCTGGTGGGTTTCGGCGCAGGACCCACGGCGCTATATTGTTCCGTGTAATTACCTGAAATTTTTGGGCATTCTAGCCCATTTAATTATTTTTGAAAACCTTGAGTATCTTAGAAAATTAAAATTCGAGACGTACTTTTAAAACGAATTATTTTCTTGCGGTGTTTTCAAGGTGTTTTCTAATGCCGCAATACATTTCAAAAAAATTCCGGTTGAGGACCAAAAATATTTTGAGATATTTTCAAATGCAGTTGCTTAGACCCAAGGGTCGAATATTTTTGAAAGTTTTTCACTAAAAGAAAGGTGTCCACATTTTTGTTCAAACGCAAGATGATTTTCAAAGTCTCGATAATGGTGTTTGTACTACTTTTTATAAAATGATACTCAAGATCAACTGTTGTTTCCAAACTGTTTTCAAAAGGTGGTTTTCGTTTTTAAAACCCATCATTCCTGTTTGCGGACCGGAAATGCGTGTATGGTTTTCGAACTTTCGTTACGGTGTTAACCCCGAATTGTGATTGAATTGGTGGCGTGAGCGTCGAGTCGTTCGCCACGCATATATTTTGTTAGCCCTTGTGGGAGGAGTAATGACGATCCTTAATGTGGTCATTTCGTGGTGGCTTGCGTGTTATCACGCCTGTGTGAGCTGTTAAAGCTTGGGTTTGTACGTTTGTGTACATATGTGATTGTTTCATAATGTTTGCAATTATGTGCTGGTTATTGTTCGGGCCGTTGAGGTCGCCGAACGATACCGTCGTTGCTGTAGTGTTTGTGTGTATTATTTTACGATGATAATCGTTGTATATGATATGTATTATGATTCCTTGTTGTGCTGAGTTGGCATCTCCGCTATGTTGTTTTGCGACGTTATGCCCCATTGTATCTAGCATTTGTATTTTCGGTATGCCGAGCCGAGGCGTTTCAACTGTGATGTGCCGGGGCATGCACGTGCAATTTGTCCTTCTCGTCAGTATCACATTTCGAGTGTGGACTCGAGGGTCACCGAATTCAATTTTGCGAATTGGCTACCGAGACTTTCGGAGTTCGCGCTTCAGCACAGATATCAGAATCGGCTTTGAGAGGCCTTTGAAGGATGTTTCTGTCGATTTCCTGTTGTGTCATCTCCTTGATTTCGTTGTTGTGAGTTTCGGGGACGACACTTCTTTTAGAAGAGGTCGAATATAATACCCGTATTATTTTTTTGCTTCTACATTTTCTCTTTCTCCAGTCTATCGATACACTCATGTTCGTTGATACTTTCTGAACTTGTTCTGTATTTCGGTTTCATCGTTCGAACGAGCTGTGATCTTGTTTTGGGTCGATCTGGTTGTCGCTGTAACTTTTCCGAGTTCGGTTCGATTCTTGTGAACCTTGTTCGGAAGTAGCATCTTTTGATTCTACTAATTCTTTTATTCGAAGTGGATCGGATTTGGAACTTCTGTATTTTCGACTCTGTCGACTCGTTTATGTTCATTGACATTTTCTGAGCTTGTCCTGCCCCTTGCTTTTGTTGATCGAACGAGTGTGGTATTATTTCGGAATTACTCGTTCGTCGTTGTGACCTTTCAATTGCTATTCCCTTTCTTGTGAATCTTATGCGAGTGTGCATCTTGTTGTTTTCACCGGATCATGTTTTGTCTCGAGTCGAGATGTGAACCTCGGAGTTGTCGGTCGAACCTTATTGTTCTTCGTGATCCGAACATGATCGTTCGATTTTTGTTGTCTCGATCTTTGTGGTTCGATCGTTTGATTGTTCGGTTTTTGTTGATCTCGTTTCGTGATTGTTGAACATTCAGACTCCTTCGAAATTCCCTTAAGTTCGGGAAATTAGTCTCGTTTTCGATCTTCCAACCCTTGGGCGGTGGAATTCCGTATTTGTTCAGCGTGTGGCTCATGTTTTGATTGATATACCGTTGGGTTGGTCAATCGTATTGATTTTCGTTGGTTGTGTTTTGTGATTGTTCGGATAATCGACTTGATTGTATTATCTGTTTGATGACACTTGTTACTTGTTGATTTTATTATGCCTCTACCGGTGGCATTGTGTTGGTCGTCCTGGAGCGTGTTTTCATGCCGTATATTCCTTTGCGTTGCTTGTAACGTTTCGCCGATGGGCGTAAGTTACGCATTTCTTGTGTATCTTGTTGAGTTTTCTCAAGGGATATTGCTTCTCCCTACTTGTTTTAAGTTTCGGGACGAAACTTCTTTTAAGGAGGGTAGAATGTAATATCCGCAATTTCGAATTTCGGTAATTTTCTTTTTTTGGTGTATTTCTCGATCGTAGTGACCCTCGTGTACCTTTCAGTGTGTCCTTCCTGTCAACTGTTGAACTGTATTCTCGTTATTGTTGTGCGGAACCGCCGTTTCGGGGTTGCCGTGGATCCATTTCGTGTTATTGGTTCCCAAATATTGATTCCTATCGTTTTATTCTCTTTCCGGATCATTTTTATCATGTTGGGACCCAAAAGGGGGTGTGGGCCGCGGCACAAGATGTCTGTGCCGCGGCACACAAATTTCTTCAGTTGTTGGTCGAGCGAACTGTACTGTGTGCCGCGGCACACCCGTCCGGTGCCGCGGCACACTCGTGTGACATCTGTGACCAAAACTCGACTGTACCGGGTGCCGCGGCACACGCAGGCCGTGCCGCGGCACACTGCCGAAACCTGGGAGTAATTTTTTGGCTTGTGCCGCGGCACACTTCGGCTGTGCCGCGGCACACAAAGCGGTCAACTGTGCAATCTCGTCTTTATTAGACGAGATCGGCCATTTTTCTCCTTCATTTCACCTGCGCGAGAGAGAGTGAGAGAGAGGGGGAGAGTTCCTCATCATTATCAATTGGGGGGTTGATTTTCATCATTCTTCTTCGGTTGTGAAGCCCGGACAATCAATCCAACGCGTGTTCTACGAATCTAAATACTTGAATCCTCAAGGTAATATTTCTTGAAACCCTCCCTTTTGGATAATTGGGGATTTTGGGGTTTTTGTCCGATTCTTTCCGTTTTGTTGATGGATTCTTGATGAATATGATTAATCTTGTTGATATCATTAATTTTCCTACGGATTCATGGCATATTTTCATAGTTTTGCGGAATCGAGAGGGTTTGGTTGTGGTCCGCCCTCGTTGTTATTTTGTGCGAATATACATGAATCGTAGGCGGGTTTTCGGGTGTATTCCATTTCCGTATTCGGCTAGAGTTGGTTGTAATTATGTTCTTCGGATCATTAGGTTCGGTTCCGTTGATTCATAGTGTTCATCGATGATTATCCTTTCCGTTCGTTGTCGTCTTCCTTTTCGATGACATCGGGCGTTTCGTAGCTTCCCGGTTGAGCCGTGTTCGTCGGACTACTTGCGTGCCGATTTCGAGGCAAGTACCTTGTCCATACTATTCTTGTTTTGAGGATATGATAATTGGTGATCGTCTTGGTGTGTTTGTTTATTTGTTTGAAATGAGTTTTCAAAAGAATCGGCTAGCCTCGTTAAAGGCCCTCTTTCAAAATCGTGTGTGTTTTGTGATTAGTGTGTTTCGTGAACGAGTATGTGAATCTTACGGATATGTTTGGTGTTGATGTTGCGCTTGATAATACGTGTGTACGTATATTATCTCTTTTCGGTGCGTTATGGTTTGATGTGGTGTTTTGCTAAGTGTTTGATGTCTCTGGTTGAATTGTTTGGATATCCTTGGTGTGATATGTTATTTGTGCATGATTGTTTCGCTCACCGTGGGTTGGTTCGACGGGGCCACGGCGGGAATCCAATGGTAGAGCCCTGGATTCACGAGTGGTGAATGTATTTTACTCACCGTGGGTTGGTTCGACGGGGCCACGGCGGGAGTCCAATGGTAGAGCCCTGGATTCACGAGTAAAAACTTCACAGGTTGGTGTATATTTAGTGAATGTATTTTACTCACCGTGGGTTGGTTCGACGGGGCCACGGCGGGAGTCCAATGGTAGAGCCCTGGATTCACGAGTAAAAACTTCACAGGTTGGTGTATATTTAGTGAATGTATTTTACTCACCGTGGGTTGGTTCGACGGGGCCACGGCGGGAGTCCAATGGTAGAGCACTGGATTCACGAGTAAAACTTCATGAGTTGATATTGATTTTTATATCCGTCAAGGACACGTGACGTGGGTTTTAACCCTGTGAATTATTGTCGGTTTTCTATTTGTGAAATCAAAACCTTTGGGCTGTGACCCTATTGATTTTTGGAAAGAGAAGGATTTGATAATCCTAAATTGTTTTCTATTAAAACTCTCGATGGTATTTTAAACTGTTTTATAAATTATTTCCACTGATTTGTGATCTTTCGGTATTGGATTGTTTTACCCAAACTCTTGCCTCGGGAAGTACTTTTCGTTACTTTTGGATTTTTGAGGATTCCTGGTTATTGTTATTCGTGGAATGTGAATTGTATGGCTCGTATTTTTGCACTTGTACTTGCACTAGCAAAACAGTGGAGTTTTGCTAACCCCCGAGTATTCGGGGGGTGGATGTCTATTTTTGCATTCAGGTTTTGGAGCATAGCACAGGCTCGGCACGAAGGATGATGAAAGATGAACGATACTAATCACATGAGGATCCGTTGATGTCGTATTGGTCTAGTTGTATTTTATTTTCCGCTGCAGTATCTTTTCCCCGTTGTACGGGAGTTTATTGTATTTTGACCCCTGCGTGGGTATGTGTTTGGAATTGAGTTGTATGTTATTATTGAAAGACCAAATCGGTCTACTGAGTCATTTTAGCCTTGAAGGCATTGTCGAGATGTTAAATATTGTTACCAGCCTGGTAGATCTTCGAAGAGAGAGGGTCTACGGCGTCTAATATCCCTGAGTGGATTGGGGGTGTTACAGAAAGGTCCTAAGTTGGGCCTCCTAAGACAGCGATAGAGACGCGTGTTGGCCTCTCATTGGTTCGCTCTTCTGGTATCCAGCGACTCCTGCGGACTTTAAGGAGACCAACCCATGTGCTAAAGACGATCGCCCGCTTATTATAATACAACAGAGGTGATCGCCCAGCAATTCCTAGTCCTATAAATAGAGAACCTCCAGCAACTGGAGAAAGGTTGGCAAATACGTTTAGAAAAACGTTCACGAACGTTCACACATTCAGACTCTCGGCTTCCTCTCTTGAATCTATTTTAGGATTTCTCTCTCAGCGCCGCTCATTCAGAAGACAGTCGGCAGAGGCAAGAACTCCCTACAGTACAGATTCGAAGAGATTCACAAGTCCAGGAGCTCAAACATATAGCTAATACACACTGTGAGAGACCGTCGATTTCTCACAGTCGTCACAGCACTCCATCGTTGTTACAAGAACTCACAGAGCTTCAACTCTGGTTCTTCCGACAATCCTCAGCACTCGATAGCTAAGATAACTAGAGTCTTTACACTCATTGTAATTGTACTCTAACATTAATATCTGTACTCACCAGTATTCATATTAATAACATCTCGCGAGAGCATTCAAGCCCGGGACTAACAACCCCAGCAAATCTTGTGTTATTTACTTTCCCCACGGACGTGCTCTCGCATGTGTTTGTTACTCGACCATTCCAGCAATATCATCTCCGGATAATATTTTGGGTAAAAACATGCTATAACCAACAATTCAGTCCTACACTCTAGAACAAAGCACATAGATGTCAAACATCACTTCATCAGAGATCATGTGCTTAACAAAAGAGTAAGAGTGGAAAGATTCAGCATAGAGTATCAAATCGCTGACATATTCACTAAGCCTTTAACAGAAGAAAGGTTTCTGGAACTTAGCAGGGATCTTGGATTACTAGATTGGGAATCTAGTACTTAGAAAAGTCATCTGATCTGAAGTAGACAAGAGTCGAGGAAGTCACCTGATCAGACCAGACGAAGAAGCAACCTGATGCAGAAGCAGACGACCACCGAAGAAAGCTAGCTGATCAGAGGCACAGACAATAAAATTCCCCTGATCAGAGCAGAGAAGAACTTGATATCACAACTGCATCAGAAGTCAAACGGTCAACCAGCTAAGTTTTTCATTCCCTGACCGACATGATTATTATATTATTTAGTTTACACGTGGAAAAACACATGATCACACTACCTCCACGGTGTCCAATCAACTTCAACCGCCATTTTCATTTATCAAAATTCGGACCGCCGCTTGCTTATTTTATTAATAAATTCAAAACATCTCTTTAACTGGCTATATAAAACGGCGGAAATCATTTCAGAAAAACTTTATCATCTCCAAAGCTCTAAGAACCCTAATTTCTCAAAAGCAGGAAAATGCTTGAATATTCAATGCACTCAAATCAAAAAGCGTATTTTGCAGAAATGGACTCAGCCACTTATTTCGAAGGAGTTAATCGCAAGCTAGTGAAGGAGCAAATAATTTTCAGCATAGTCATTGATTTTGAAGGGTTTTTAGCAACAAACAACACGGCGGAAATGGCGCATGTTATCCGGAGGATGAAGAAAAATGGTATCTACCATTTTCTGGACATCAATTCTTCGAAGCTTTATAAGGAAGCTGTCATATGTTTCTTCAAAGAGGCACAAGTCAAGGAGTACGACATCATTAGCTCAATTTTCGGAGAGGAAGTAATCATCACACAGCAAACCGCCATCGATGCATTTAAAATAGAGAGCAGGGGCATCGCCGTCGAAGCCCTGAAGCAGAGTTCAACCGAAACTTGGTACAAAATCAAGTCACCTGAGCAACCAACCAAGGTCAAACTCACAGCTAAGAAGGGAGACCCGAAGAAAGAATACAAGTATGTCCTGGACATAACCAACAAAATCGTCATGGGGATGGCAGACAGCTATGATCAACTGTCATCTGCCAAGTATATAGTGATGGGAGCCCTAATCCAAAGGGCTAACTGGCCTGACTACATTTACAGACAACTAGTCAGGGAAGTTAATAAAATCAGCTGGGATGAGAGAGAGAAGAAATTCAGACAGAAGTTGGCCTATGGAACTCAGATAAGCGAGATTTTGGAATTCCTGGGCAAGGCCAAAGGAAAAGTTGATACATTTCAGATCAGTAAAAGACTTGGTCACCTAGACCAAGACACTTTGAAGAATATTGGGAATAAGAAGCAAAAGGCAGCTGAGGCACTCAAGAAAATGACATCCGGAATGCCTGAGTATAGAGGTATCTCAGATTCTGAAGAAGAAAAGTCAGATGCAGTTGCAACTGACATTCCTGAAAAGGCACCTGCAGCCGAGACTTCTCAAAAGCCACCTGCAGCTGAAGTATCACCTGCAGATGACATTACCCTATCTGCACCTGAAAAACTACCTACATCTGTCATCTCACCTATAGAGGATTAAGACAGTGATAACGTTCCTCTCTCCAAATACTTGAAGAGTAAATCACCTGAACCTGTCACCTATATCGTTTCCTCACCTGATCAGTCTCCCAAAAGACATAAGGGACTGATGGATTATCCTTCAGAAGCAGAGAGCAGATAATAATATCACCTGCACCAGTAGTATCTGAAGTTCAACCAACTCATTCCTCTGAGCTAAAAGCTGAGGTGATTACATTCTTAACACTTCCAAGTGTTACTGAAGAAGAGGAGGCTGAAGAAATCATTGAGATCCAAGGTGCTGATTACCTATTCAATCTGAAGGAGAAGAATCACTTAGGACTTACCAGATATCAATTACAGCTGGTAATAAAAGAAGTTATGCTATACTCTTTTATTAATCTTTGTGAAAAATTGGCAGAGATGAAAACACTTACCTTCTCTCAACTAAGAAGATTTGTTGAGTGAAGTACTTGGGATCACCCCACTACCATTGAACAACTTCTTATATACTTCTGTCAAGTAACCGATGTGAAGATGCTTCTGAAGAAGAACTGGTTCATGTCTCATTTTAAACATAACATGGACCTGTTCATCCTTCAGGTAATGAAAGATGTTTTTGAAGGTAAAAGCCTTGGAGAACAAGTTGAAAAAGAAATATATGTTGAAAAGGAGGACAGAGAAGGAATTAAAAATAAGGAGGATGAAAATGAGAAAATAGAAGAGGTTGAAAAGGAAGTAGTGTAGGAGAGAGAGGAAGAAGTTAAAAAGGAAGTTGAAGAAGAAGATAAAAAGGAGGAAGAAAAGGAGGAATAAAAGGAGGAAGAAAAAGAAAGAAAAGATGGAGAGGATGATGAGGATTAAGATCATCATGCCTCTGACCAAGCCTCCAGCTCATCAGCTAACTCTTCTGGAATCCCTGATCAAACCCCACCTGATCAGAAAGCAGTTGATCAAAAAATTCCATCTAATAAGTCAACTGCCCAAAAGTCACCTGCCAAGGAGGGCACAGCTGAAAACACTCATCAAGCAGAAGCACCTACATATCAGCTGCCCTCAAACTTCACTGATCTGGTCAAAAGCATTGTTGTGGAAACAGTTGCTCAACTTTTAGCAACTGATATCAAACCTGACCTGAAGATTATCAGTGACAAGATAGACACTCTGAATAACATGAAGGCACCTTCTCCACCACCCTCAAGTTCAAGAATGCATCTTGGCATGTCTGATTTCATGCAAAGGGTGGAGGAACAGCTAGCACATATTATTGATGCTGGCAAAAAGGGGGAAGAGTTCAGGCAGGGGTAAAGGCAGAGGGAAGATGAAAAGGGAACTGCAAGGAGGAGAAATGAAGTACCATTGATTCAGGCAGGAGGCTGAAGCCTGAAGAGGAAAAAACCAGCTGCACCTACTGAAGAACAACCTGCATCCAAGAGAGAACCAGGCAAGATCCTGTTGTACCTCTATAATGGGAAGGAAAGGAACTTCAATTTGTTGAAGAATTTTTGCCTATTGAGGCAGAAAATATGTGGGGGACAGCAAAGAAGCAGTTCATTGAAAAGTATTACCTCTGGAAGATACTTGCAGATAAAGACTGTTCTCCAGAAGAAATCTTCGTAAACTTCATGGAGATGAATTTCCCCAATCTTTGGGAAGTATTAAGGAAGCATGCTGAGAAGAACTTCAATGCATACCCCATAATTCCTAGTTTCAGACCTGAAGAAGCACCCACTCTCATGAATGGGGAACTGGATGAAATTGCTCTTCAGGGGGAAATTAAAAAGGTAAGCATTTAGAATAATTTTTCAACTCCAGAACAACAAGAGTTTGCCTCCCTGACCATCAAAAAGAAATATGGGTTTGCCCTAGTGCAAAGAGACCTATTGTAGCCAACCCCTTGAAGTCATTCAGAATCAGAGGAAGAGGAAGAGGGAGATGAGAGATAATTTTTACTTGTAATTTTTTGCTGATACTTGTAATTTTTATTTTTTACTTTATATTTTTTGTAGTTTTCATTCACTTGAATGTCTCTGTAAATATTCTCATTAAAACTGCTCTGTACTGTAATATGAAACAATAAAAAGTTTATAACAGTCACTTAAATGACAACCACAAGTTTTCTCAAACAGGCTGAGTTTGATTTTTGTCTTGCACTTTACTTTTTGTATAGACTTATTTACATTTGAAATCTTAAGTTTTGCCATCATCAAAATAGGGAGAAATTGTTAGGAATACTTGTTATATTTTGATGATGTCATCCCTGTATTTTGTGATTTATTCAAATGTATGTTCTAAGTTCTTGGCATCATAAAGAAAAACCAAATGAGTATCTTCTAAAGCCATTGAATAGGCTTAGAGTTAATCAGTTAAAAATCGGCTAAGTATAGAACTGCCAATTCATTAGAGAAGTCATCAGACGAGTTCTTTATCAGGCGAGTTTTGGTCAACAGGAACATCAGAGAGGTTTGACCAAATACTGTAGCAGCTGAAGTGCAGACAAGTCTTCATCAGTCGAGTATTGGTCAACTCTACATATCAGAGAAGGTTGACCATAGACAAGTTATAATCAGGCAACTTATCAGAGGAGTTCTGGTCAATAAAGACTATATTAGAGAAGTTTGACCACATGCAAGTTTTAAATCAAACGAGTATTTCAAAGAACTGAAGTTTAACAGAGCACTTTATCAGAGCAGATCAAAGACTTTATCAGAGCAGATCGGAGAACTTTATCAGAGCATATCAAAGAACCTTTACAGATTAGAGAACTTTGTCAAAGACAGATCAGAGAAGTTTTTCAGAGAAGTTCTTTTCAACATAAACATCAGACACGCTCTGAACTAAGTCCACGTCAGCAAAGCGTTGAAAGTCAACAATTACGGAAAGACACGTGCAGACTTAATTCCAGGAGACAAAGTGAATGATTTCTGGAAAGTTAGGAATAAAATATTCCTTAAAGATCGACACCAGGAAGACTTATGAATATACAAATTAAAAAAACACAGCGCAACGGGAAGATTCTTCAAACGGACAGATTTTAAGAAAGAAGTCAAGTCGTGCAAATAGATGAACGATTAAACAAAGAAGTCCACTCTCCAACGGATGGATTTGTTGCAAGAGTTGCAACGGCTATGAAGAGAAGCTAAATGTCTGAAGATAAGAATGAACAAAGTACAATGTAAACAATACTTACAAGCGATCTAAGCAATCAAAGCAGACAAACCAATCAAAGTGAACAATAGCATCGTGAAGAGCAAAGCTTAACAGTCATATTCTGAGAAGCTCTTAAAGTTGGAAAAGACAAAAACTCTTATCTTAAAAGTTTGAGTGTGGGGTTGCTTTCTTGAACGAGGTTCTTGAAGGTAAAGAGGCTGTAAACTCATCCACAGATTCTTGATTGGAAGGTGATAAACAGCTTGCGGGTTGTTGAGGCATCCACGGGTTTTCAATCAGGAGGTGCTAGGCAGTCAAGGGAGTTACAACGGCCACGTGTTTCCACTAGTTGGAAGCTTTTGTAACTTTGTGAATTCAGTGTAACCTTTATCACTGGTTGACAGTTATAGTGAATTTATCTCCGACTGTTTTGGAGAGAAGTGGATTAGTAGAGGATTAACCCACCTCTGAGACCACTATAATTGCCTGTGTATTTTTATTGTATTCATCATAATTATCTGCTGCATCCATATTTACTGTTCCATATAGTAGTCAACTGTCTTCCCTATAACTTAGTTTTACAGTTGACATAAGTCACCTGCAATCGACATAATCATCTGTACTGTTACCATCTGTGCTTCCACACTACTCATCTGCAGTCGACATAAGTCACCTGCATATTTAACAGCTGAAGAAACTCACCTAATTTAGGAAAAGAGCTTAATAAGTCTATTCACCCCCCTCTAGACTTATTCCTGACGACTTGTGACCTACACCTTATGGGAAGTTACAACCATTGACCATTCCAGCATGGAAGTGGGAAGGAATAGCGATGGATTTCGTAACTAGTTTGCCGAGGACCAAACAAGCACACTGCTATATGGGTTATAGTAGACAGACTCACAAAATCAGCTCACTTTTTGCCTACCCTGATCAATTATGGATCTGAGAAGTTAGCACAGTTATGTGTCCATGAAATTGTACGTTTACACGGAGTGCCGATATCAGTAACATTAGATCGATATCCAAAATTTACCTATAGATTTTGGACAAGCCTACAGAAGGAATTGGGTACACACCTGAACTTTAGTACCACTTTCCACCTGCAGACCGATGGACAATTGGAAAGGACGATTCAGACATAGAAGACATGTTGAGAACTATAGTGTTGGATCAAAGTGGAAATTGGGAGTATGTTTTTCCGTTAATTGAATTTGTTTACAACAACAATCATCAGGCAACAATATGTATGACGCTATATGAAACCTTATACGGCAGAAACTACAGATCACCACCTTATTGGGATGAAGTGGGTGAGAGAAATATTTTAGGACCAAACACAATCAGTGAGATGATCGAGATTATCCACAAGATATGACATAGAATACAAGAGGCCCAGATTCGACAGAAGTCATACGCTGATACACGCCGAACTGAATTGCATTTCGAAAGTGGGGATAAGGTTTTCCTCAAGGTTTCCCCTTTTAAGGGAATAATCAGGTTTGGCATTAAAGGCAATCTTAGGCCACATTTTATAGGGCCATATGATATTCTTGAGAGGATTGACCCAGTTGCTTATATGTTGGCTCTGCCACCTAGTCTTTGGAATGTTCACAATATTTTCCATGTTTCTCAGCTGAGGAAGTATGTATTTGATCCCAAGCATGTGATTCATCAGTGACATAGTTCTTAGTCACAATATGAGTTATGAAGAGAGGCCTGAAGCTATTTTAGACCAGAAGGTTCAAGAACTGAGGAATAAGTCGATTCCTTTGGTAAAAGTATTATGGAGTCACCACGGTCAGGAAGAAGCTACATGGGAACTCGAAAGAAAGATGAGGGAGAAATACCCAGAACTCTTTGATGAGGTATGTAAATTTCCGGACAAAATTTCTTGTTAGAGGGGTAGGATGTAATGCCCCGATCTTTTATATGCATGATTTATTATAACCTCAAGTGAGACATTAGGGCTTTTACATTCCTAAGTAATTTCTGACTAATGGGATAAGTTTAGATCTATTACATGTTTTTAATTTAGAAATTGGATGTTCGGTTATCTGGTTGGGATTCTCTTTAGAACTTGATTTTATGTTTCGATAGACAGAATCGTGATTTCGTCGCCTTCTATATGCACTATTTTTACGTTGCGGGTATGATTTTCGAAAGTTGACTTTTTTAATTCTCGGGTATATTATATGTCGAGTCATTTTCTCAGATAATTCACATTCCATAAATCACGAAACTTTCTCCGACTTTAAGCTGTAAGTTCGACACGATACTTTAAGTATACGACATACATACAATACCCGAGTAATTTTATCTACGGAAAAGCGAAACGTAAATTATTCTTCGACCGCTTTATTAAAAGGCTAGGGTTAACCTAGTATATAAAGGGATATTACCTTTCTTCTCTCCACTTCATCTTCTTCTTCTCTTCTCTCTCTTTGGCCGCCCCCCTCCCATTGTTAAGCTTCCATTGGAGCTCCACAACCAAGCTCTATTTGTGTGCCAAACTTGAATCAAAGTTCATATTCAAGTAAGTTAGCTCATCCTCTTCATTTCCATCCAAGTAGAAATAGAATTTAGCTAACTTTAAAATTGGAAATTGATGACGGAACTTATGTTTGATGTTTTAATTTTTTGTATGTTGTTTTTAAGTTGATTCTAAGGTACTTGGGAGTTTTTAAAACAAGTTTTATTCATGCTTTGATTTTTGTCATTTGGGCCGAAAATATTAGGGTTCATAGCTTAAGCATGTGTTTTTTTTCTTATGATTTTCTTACACAATATGTTTCTACTTGATGATATGATGCTATGATGAATTTATAAAATTTTAATAAAATGTTTGGTATTTTGGAAAGAAAGGAAGAATCATGCTTAGTTCTTGATATCTTCATATATGTTCAAAGTGACTTGATGTTTGTGATGATGTATAAAAGATATACATGATATGTTTTTGTAGATTTTTGTAAAATGCTTTAGAAATTTGTTTGAAAACAAAGACACGATGTTAGATTTTGATTTATGTGTTAGATAATAGTTGATGTAACTAAAGAGCATGTTATGTATTGAGGATTTTTAAATCATGTTTAGGTTATTTTTATGTTAAGACCAACACGAGTATGGATTATATGTGTTGCTATATATTGATGATGTTTGATGTTTATGATGCTTGATATTGATGATGTTTGATATTTGTTGATATTGAAAATAAAAATGTGTTGGTAGTCATTTTTTCAAAAGAAAAGATTATGGAATGGAGTTCGTAGTGCCGAGGAGCATGCTTGTATATCGATTCCTATATGTGTTATAAGTATAATATGAATGATTAGAGTTTACATGTTTAGGGTTTTCGTTGCTAGAAACAAGCTCTAGATTAATATGACGTTATTCCTATTTTCACAGGAAATTGGGTGTTTAGCTACACTTCACGGAAACGGCCATAACTTTCTCTATGGATAATATTTTTGAGATCCGTAAAATGAACATGAAATTAAACTTTAGTGGCTTTCCACTAGTATAAGGTACACTGTCCAGTTCTTACGTTGAAATTACAGAATTATATATCTTTCCATCCTTTGTGCACATTATGTTTTTGATTATGTTAAGTGTTTGATGATGGTTTTCGAACCAAGGAATGTGTAACGGAATAGAGTGTTGGTTACCGTTGTTAGTATCTTTATATGTTATATGGTCAATCGGGTTCTTTAAGAGAATTATAACTTTTATTATAAACATAAGTCGAATGCAAAACCCTAAAGTCCAAACATGTAGATCGAGTTCGTTGTCCGTTAGACTTTGTTAAGCTTGATCGACTGCTAAACTTAGTTGTTTCTGATGAAACGTGGAGCAGCAGATTGAAGTGTAAGGAAGATCCGAGAATCATTTTGCTTACGTTTATTACTTGTCCAGGTGGGATTTCTATACGAAAATGATTTGAGCTTTGCTCTAGTTTGATGAAATTTTTTACAAGCAAATTATGATTTCAATAATTATGATGCATAAAAACTTTTATGTGGATTCTTATGACCTATCACTGTTGGCATGTAAATCGATAAAATGATTGGATCCTGAGCTAGACAGAGGTCGCTGGCTAGGGTTAGTGTAGACAGTACTCGGGATTGTGAGCTCTCTTCGGAGTGACCGATCTTGGGGAGTAACATTCGCGGGAGGTGGCCACCTTCCCCCACGTAAATTATGGATATGGTGAATCTGATGATATGAATGAAATGAAATGATTTAGTAAATATGGGCTTTTTCTTAAAACCCCCGTGCGGTACTGCTTATATGCATGATAACAAATACAAAAATATGTTTTTTATTTTGGCAATTTGTCCACGGAGTACTTTGTACTCAGCCCTGTATATCTTTTAAAATGTGCAGGTTGAGCAGGGGATGTGACGGATGGTGTTGAGTGGAAGTCTTTTGTCTACAAACGATGTTAATCTCTAGTTACATATCTTCATATATGTAACCAACCATATTTTTCTGCTGCAAACACTCTTTATGATTTTGCTTTCTAAGTCACGTCGTTTGTAATGTACTATGAAGCATTTTGTAAACTTCAAGGCTAATATTATTACTATGCATTCTTACCTTGGATTCTGAGTCATTCCTACGGAGTTGATTCCCTTTCGCGATGCCTTGATAGGTTATTCATGGAAATCCACCCATATTCCTTATGAAACATTATGTTTCCCCCTTTCTTCCCCGCTTCTTAATTCCTACCCCGGGTCACCCCCTGGTTGTGCCGTCCTTAGGGATAAGGGGCCGTAACATTTGGGCTGAGACTCTAATGATTTAAAAAGATTTTTCAATTTCGAACTTGAGATCCTAAAAGGCTATTCCGTTTTCTAAGACACCCAAGATGATGAATCGTTGTCTAAAACTTGAGTTTGTTTTCTAAACATTATAAACCTCTTGGGAACTTCTTTTATTATTTGTCGTTGTTTGCATACTTATCGTATGATAAGTATATTTGCACTAGCAAATTCGAATTGCTAACCTTTTAAATGGGGGAAATGCATTTTATACATTTCATGTATGCTTAGTTCAGGGGAGCAGTCACATGGTCGACATGAAAGCATTACCCCTACGTAGGTATATGATGTAATATATTTAGGTTATGTTACTCATGTTTTGGGTGTGATCTCATCGGCTCGTATATTTTGAGCTTTAGACTGTATCGGTCCGTGTTGTTATTTAATTTGACCCCAGTTGGTCAAACATTGAGTTGCCTTTTGGATTCCAATCTGGTAGATCCTTGTGAGAAAGGTTTACGACATGTGACATTCCCTTATGGTTTTGGGGATGTTACAATCTAAACGAATCACTCATGGTTATCCGTGATCCAACGCCCTTAGCATAGATCCCATATGTGCCGTGCCATCGGACATCCCTGATCCATCGCCCTTAGCATGGATCCTCGTACGCCCTGGGGCATTCCTGAGTGAGCAATACAACTTTTTTCCACTCATATACACGAACAAAATTACAATCATAAAAAACAATACACAATCAACACACCATATATCTATCGATCAACAACACGACACAATACACATCCAATTGTACAAATGAACAACACAATTATCACAACTATCACAATTCCTCAACAAGGTATAACCAAGAGCAACAACAACACAACGAGACATCATTACTGAACAATTCACATAAATCACGTTCAAAGGAAATGAATAAATTAACCATCTCAATTCCTCAACAACGTATGACCAAGAGTAAAAACAACACAATGAGACATGTAATGAATGGCCTTGCTGATTTTCTATGCAACGTGTATAGCACTGCTAAATCAGCCAAGCCATTATAGGACTCACTAGATCATAAGTACAATATTGAGGATGCCGGTGCCAAAAAGTGGATTGTTGGGCAGTTTCTTGATTATAAGATGGTGGAGTCCAAGACTGTGGTCACTCAGGTACAAGAGCTACAAGGGATCATTCACGAAATCCATGTTGAAGGAATGGTCATTAGCGAATCTTTTCAAGTGGCTGCTGTGATTGAAAAACTGCCCTCGACTTGGAAAAATTTCAAGAATTATCTCAAGCATAAGCGCAATGAGATGAGCATGGAAGATCTGATCATTAGACTTTGTATAGAGGAAGACATCAGAGGATCATAGAAGAAGGTAAATGCTGATGTGGCAAAGGCCAATGTTGTGGAAACTGGACAGACATCCAAGAAAGGCAATAATGGAAAGGGAACCAAGCCGGGACTTAAAGGAGGAATTACGAAAAAGAAAAAGAAATTCCTTGGAAAGTGCTATAACTGTGAAAAGATAGTTTATAGGGCGGCTGACTGCAGGCTACCAAAGAAACTAAAGAAAAGGGAGGGTAATGGAGCACATATGATTACCGAACAAGTGGGAAATCTTGACTTATGTGCTATGATCTCCGAAGTGAACTTAGATGGCTCAAATACCAAGGAGTGGTGGGTTGGCACTGGAGCAACTACGCATATATGTGCCAACATGACAATGTTCTCCTCCTTAGAAAAAACAGATGCCGGTGAAAAGCTCTATACGGGAAATTCTGCAACCTCAATTATCTTGGGTGAAGGCACGATGATCTTGAAAATGACGTCTGGAAAGTAAGTGACTCTTCAACGTGTGTTATATGTGCCTGATATTCGCAAGAACCTTATATCTGGTTCCTTGTTGATAAAGCATGGCTTTAGATTAGTTTTTGAGTCTGGTAAAGTTATTTTGTGAAAGAGTTGTGTGTTTATTGTCAAGGGCTATGAGTGTTATGGGCTGATTAAGCTCAATGTTATGACTATTAAAAATAATGAAATGAAGAATTCTTCTGTTTGCTTTCTTGAGTCTCCTAATTTATGGCATGCTAGATTAAGACAAGTTAATTTTAATGCAATGCGTAAATTAATTGCATTAGATCACATATCAAAGTTTAAAATTGATTTAAACCACAAGTGTGAAACTTATGTAGAGGCAAAATTAACTCGATCTCCATTCCGACAAGTAGAAAGAAACACCAAACCTTTAGAATTAATATATAGCGACCTATGTGATTTGAAATTTGCTCAAACTAGAGGTGGAAATAAATATTTTAATACTTTCATAGATGATAGTACTAAATATTGCTATGTATATTTGCTTAAAAGCAAAGACGAAACTATAGAGAAATTCATTCCTTATAAAAACAAAGTTGAGAATCAATTGAATGCAAAAATAAAAGTCTTAAGGAGTGACCGTGGAGGTGAATATCTGGAACCACTAGGGGACTATTGTTCGCAATATGGGACTATTTATGAGGTCACTACCCCATATGCACCATAGTCAAATGGCGTAGTGGAACGTAAGAATCGCACTCTAAAAGAGATGATGAATGCGATATTACTAAATTCAAGTCTGCTGCAAAATATGTGGGGAGAAGCCATCCTAACGGCGAATTATCTCTTAAACAAGATATGCCGTAAGAACGAGGACAAAACTCCTTATGAATTGTGGAAATGAGTCAAGCCTTCCTACAATTACATGAATGTGTGGGGGTGTCCAGTAAAGGTGCTGATACCTACACCTAAGAAAGTCAAAATAGGCCCAAAAACGGTTGACTGCATTTTCATTGGATATGCACACAACAACAATGCTTACCGATTTCTTGTGCATGAATCCAAAGTGCCTGAGATTCACAAGAATACAATTATGAAATCAAGGAATACATCATTCTTTGAGAATATCTTTCCTTGTAAGACTGCAAGTGAACGCCTTATCTCATCCGAACAGCCTTCTGAACTAATGGATGAAGATAATGAAGACCAAAGAGTAGATAATGAGGATGAACCTAGAAGGAACAAACGACAAAGGATGGAGAAATCTTATGGACCATATTTCTTCACCTACTTGCTCGAAAAGGAACCTCAGACTTACAAAGAATTTGTAAGCTCGACGGATGGACCTCTATAGAAGGAGGCTATCAAAGAAGAGATTGATTCTATATTATAGAATCATACTTGACTAGTGGAATTACCTCCAAAGTGTAAACCATTAGGAAATAAGT
Source organism: Orobanche coerulescens (assembly GCA_033398695.1). Classification (NCBI taxonomy): domain Eukaryota; kingdom Viridiplantae; phylum Streptophyta; class Magnoliopsida; order Lamiales; family Orobanchaceae; genus Orobanche; species Orobanche coerulescens. Next base: position 118,050,442 of record CM065816.1, read on the forward strand.
GAATTTTCAAGAAGAAATTGAAAGATGGAGCAGTTGATAAATATAAGGCTAGGCTCATAGTGAAGGCTATAACCAACGTGAAGGCCTAGACTATTTTGATACTTACTCTCATGTGACGAGAATAACTTCCATCAGGATGATAATTGGTATCGCCGCATTTTGAGGTTTAGAAGTTCATCAAATGGACGTTAAGACTGCCTTTTTTAATGGGGACTTAGAAGAGGAAATCTATATGGAACAACCCGAAGGGTTCTTTTCTCCTGGACAAGAAAGGAAAGTCTACAAGCTGGTAAAATCATTGTACGGATTGAAGCAGGCACCAAAACAGTGGCATGAAAATTTTGATCATATTATGTTGGGTGGTTGCTTCAAAATTAATGAATCTGATTAGTGTGTATATGTGAAAGACACAGAAGATGGCTATGTCATTTTGTGTCTATATATAGATGACTTGCTCATTACTGACAGTAATGAAAGAATAATCAAATCTACTAAGGACATGTTGAGGTAAAGATTTGACATGAAAGATATGGGACTCGCAGTTGTAATTTTAGGGATTAAGATCACACGAACATCGAAAGGTCTCATGCTGAGTCAAGACCACTATGTGGATAAAATCCTTGAAAGATTTAACAAAGATGACTCTGGCACACCTAAAACCCCGGTGGATATGACGTTAAGACTATCCAAGAATAAGGGTGAAGGAGTATCTCAACTTGAGTACTCTCGCATAATAGGAAGTTTGATGTACTTGATGAGATGTACAAGACCAGATATAGCCTACTCAGTTAGTAGACTAAGCAGATACATGAGCAACCCCGGAAAAAAATCACTGGAAGGCGATCACAAGGGTACTAAGATATTTAAGGGGTACTCGTGAGTATGGGCTGCACTATACCAAATATCCAGCAGTACATGAAGGATATAGTGATTCAAATTGGATATCGGATATAAAAGACTCCAAGTCAACAAGTGGATATGTATTCACAGTAGCTGGTGCAGCAGTGGCATGGAAATCTTCGAAACAAACACTTATATCTCGGACAACGATGGAGTCCGAGTTTGTAGCCTTAGATAAATATGTAGAAGAGGGAGAATGGCTACACCATTTTCTAGAAGATATTCCAAGATGGGCAAAGCCTGTGACCGCAATATGTATTCATTGTGATAGTCAATCTGCGATTGGCAGGGCACAGAATGCAATGTACAATGGTAAGTCTCGTCATATAAGGAGGAGACATAATACCATTAGACAGTTGATATCAACAAGAGTTATCACTATTGACTATGTGTCATCAAAGGATAACATTGCGGATCCGCTAACCAAAGGGTTATCAAGAGACCTTGTTGATAAATCATCAAGAGGAATGGGTCTATTGCCTTGAGCTAATTGTTTTATGGAGGATACCCAACCTAAGTTGACTGGAGATCCCAAGATCTAGGTTCAATGGGACAACCAATTCATAAAGCTGGGCACAATCGCTGTGGGAGTTACTCTTAGCCGACCATTCCTAGGAAGAAAACAGTGATACCCGTAGGGAGAGGTTAAGCTTATGATTTTAATGATTCTTAATTCGACAACCACTACTACAAAATAAGGCTACAGCATCACTTGGAAGGTAACACTTTTAAAAAATGTTGCAATTTTAAAATTATGGCAACACTTTAATATAAGTGTTAATTTAAGCTTATAAAGGTAACACTTATTTATATAAAGCAACATTTTATATAATGTTGCAAAATATATAAAAATATGTAGTAACACTTTTTATAATAATTTTAACACTTTTTAAAAGTGTTGTCTTTGTTACATTTCTATAGAAACACTTATTTATTACATATAAAACACTTCTTTAAAATATAAATTTTATTTTTATCCCGCGGGATTATGAAAATATTTGCGCCAAAATTTATTAAGAAAAGGAGGGTTTTATTTCGCCTCATCTCCTTCTTCAGACGCGGCCATCTTCATACAATCCTTTTAGCGCCTCATCTCCTTCTTCAGACGCGGCCATTTTCATACAATCCTTTTAACAACGCTCGTGAAACCAGGGTCAATAGGGGTTCATCTTTGGTGAAGGGTGCGGTGCTTTGAATCAATCAAAAATCGTTTTCATAACAGTAAGTAAACTGGAGGTTTAATTTTTGTTTCTAAAGTTAATTTTTGATGTTTCTGTTCTGGAGATTGAATCTTGTTTTTTTTTTGTTATTGATGATTAATAACCTGATGTGTAAAAAAGTTAATTTTTGATGTATATGTTCTGGAGATTGAATCTTGTTTTTTTTGTTATTGATGATTAATAACCTGATGTGTAAAAGTCAGTATGAAGATGAAGATGTATGCTGTTTATTTTACTGTAGATTTTGAAATAACATCTTGAAAGGAACTTCCCTTTGTTGCTCCTTGGATATGAACAGAAGGATTTCTTTTTTTTCCCATCTTTTAAGATGATTCACCTCATCCTTATGTAGTTTTATAGCATCAGTAACGAACCCACTTTGATCCTGGATTTTTATTGCATTTCGTAGCTTTGTGTCTTTCATCATGATGTAGTACTTTGTTAGATGTTTATGTGCCTCCAAAAGCATTGGTTGAATGTTTAAATACCATCATGAGCTTACTTTAAGTATCATTGTAATGACAATTTGATTGAAGTACATTCTTGTTCCTGAATGTCTGATTTAGGGAGAATTCTAGTTGGCAAAGGGAAATATATAAACTTTAGGTTATGATTAGTTTGTTCAAGGTTATATGCACCTCCTTTGGATTTATTTCTGTAATGATGAAGATTTTAGTTGCTGGAAATGAATGCTATATTTTTTATGTGGATTACATCTTTGAATATGGATATTCTTCTTATCGGATAATAATAAGCAAAATATAACACATGTAAAAGCACTTTGTCCTCCGAATAATTGCAATCTGCTCATTCGGGAGCTGAACATTTCACTCTCCTTGCACTTTGTCATTTGAACTACACGGGAGACCATTTCGAGTGCCTTGGTTATTTATTTCCAGCGATTCAGTCACATGAATGACACAGCTTCTTATTTGTGCACTCTTTGATGAATTAATTTTATTTTATAACTATCATCATTAGGCTCAACAATGATATAATTTGGATTGATACAACCTGCTCTTGCTTTCATTGTTGTCTTGTTATCAGAATTTTCCTTCTTTTTTCCTGTAGATTTTCCACTCTTCTTTATATTTCCAGAACTAGATAACTTATAGATTTGGCTGAGAGAAACATTCTTCTGCTGATATATGCTCTTCTCAATCGACTTATGCCATGTTTTTTTTTCTTTTTATGTTATGTCTAATAACGACAGCATTTTGATACGGTGTTTAAAAGAATCACAAAACTCGTACGCCTTGACCTAAAACACGTATACGGGGGTTTATAGGTAATCACAAAACTTATACGCCTTGGCCTAAAAAGCATTCAGAGAAGCTTCTTTAAGAAAGCACATGATTTAGATAAAAATGAACACTTTTCGAACAAAAAGAGATGAAGTATTCCATATTTTCCGCACTTAAGCATCTCAACTTCTGAAATTCCATATTTTCCACTTGAAACTCCTAACATATTTATGACTGTTGTGAAAATACTTCTCTATTATTGTATTAAGGCCGCATGTGAAATATTCTTCGCCACTATAGACCTATCATTTAGACCGTTAAACAAAATAACCCACTGTCAATCACATTGATCACTTGCTAAAATGACCTTCTTTAAGAACTGGGGTAAATTTTTGTGCCTTTCTTGATAGTTCAGAAACTAACATTGCTCACTCAGCGTTGTATATCCAATACTATATGACAAAATAACTTGGTTCCGCACAGTTTGATAATCATAATTTGGCTCTGATAAACTTTATTTTCTTTTATGTATTATATTTCTGCAAATACCTCTGCTTTCTGATGATGATTTATTGATGCAGAAGTGGCACTAGTTTGATTATCAAAATTTGGTTCCGCATTGAATAGGACTCTAAAAAGGGAAAGAAAAATAGACACATCTTTTAACTAACAAAAAAGAACTACGATAAAAGAAAAAAGACTTCATACTGTATTATAACGGTCGATCACTGTTCACATTTCCCTATGCTACAATTCATCCTAAACTTTTAGAATTTTGTATAATAAATGTTAAGTTAAAAAAAACTGAACTAGCATATCCGAAATTTTAAATGAATGTTAAGTTAACAAAAAGAGATGAATTTGGAATTCAAGCCAGGTCAATGCATAAGTCGTTCTGTTATTCTAAATTTTGTAGTTACTTTGTAAAATTTAACTTGGTGGTATTTTATTAATTTTGTTTTGTTTTGGTATTTTATTAATTACGATGTTTGACGATTCATTGGCTCTTTGTTGTTAGTTTCAGAAATTTAAACTCATGGGAGCAGATAGAAGGTGGATGTATATGTCTAGATGGTTGCCTGAATTTGAAAATGGGTTGACCTACTTTCTTAACATGTCATTTGCTAAAGCATCTCGGGGAGGACAGATCAAATGTCCTTGCAAACATTGTAAAAATCGGTATTGGTATCATAGGGACGAGGTGTATAATCATGTGTTGAGTGGGGGTTTTGTCGAAAATTATGACGTGTGGATTTTTCATGGAGAGGATCATTCATCATTGAATGGTGAAATAGAGTTAGATAACGTTTCACCAAAATTTCATGACAATATTGATGAATTATTGCATGATAGTTTTAGAGACGTTCTAGAGGGGACAAGTGGTGCACAACAAGGCCCAAATGAGGAAGCCAGAAAGTTCTATAGGTTGGTAGAAGAGGGTAAGCAGGAGCTATTTCCTGGGTGTAAGAATTTTACCAAACTATCTTTCATCCTTAGGATGTTTCTATTTAAGACGCTTCATGGACTTAGTAATGTAGCGATTGATGATTTCATTCATTTTATGAGGGAAGTTATTCCAGATGCAAGGCTTCCTGCAAATTTTAATGAAGCTAGAAACATCTTGAGGAATTTGGGTTTGGATTGTAAAAAATTCATGCATGTCCTAATGATTGTATGTTATTTTGGAAAGAGTATGAGAATGCCGAGGAGTGTCATTTTTGTCATGCTTCTAAGTGGAAACAGCCGCAAGAAAAACAAAATATGAAGAAAAATCATCCGATTAAAAAAATTTCTCAGATTCCAGCTAAAGTGTTGTGGTACTTTCCCTTAAAACCAAGGCTGCAAAGACTCTTTATGTGTGCTGAAACAGCTAAGTGCATGGTGTGGCATGAAAAAGAATGTCCTAAAGATGGTAATCTAAGACATCCTGCTGATGGGAAAGCATGGAAAGAGTTTGATGCTTTGTATCCTAATTTTGCCAAGGAACCTAGAAATGTAAGGTTAGGTTTGGCTAGTGATGGATTTAATCCATTTCGAACAATGAGTATTTCTCACGGCACATGGCCTGTGATGTTAGTTAATTATAATTTACCACCTTGGATGTGTATGAAACCAGAGTACTTTATTTTATCATTGTTGATTTCTGGTCCTGAATCTCCAGGTAATAACATTGACGTGTACTTGCAACCCTTGATATATGAGTTAAATGACCTCTGGAATGACGGATTAGAGACATACGATAAGTTTAAAAATGAAACATTTCAAATGTATGCTGCATTGACTTGGACCATTAGTGACTTTCCAGCTTACTCGATGTTGTCTGGGTGGAAAACTAAAGGAAAGTTTGCGTGTCCTTGTTGTAACTATAATACAAGTTCATTATACTTGAATCACAGTAAGAAAACATGTTACATGGACCATCGAAGATTTTTAAATTTGGCACACCCATGGCGTCGTAATAGGAGTTTATTTAATGGTTGTATTGAGGACAGGCCACCTCCAACCCCTTTATCAGGAGTTGACGCTTTCAGAAAGTTGTCTAACTTTAAAAATCAATTTGGGAAGACTAGAAAGAAAAAAAATGATGCCACTTGCCCTTGGAAAAAAAGGTCGATATTTTTTAAATTGCCATATTGGCAATTCAATGCATGTCGGCACCACCTTGACGTGATGCACATTGAAAAGAATATCTGTGATAGCTTGATAGGGACTTTGTTGGATGTTACTGGAAAGTCAAAAGACCATAGTAATGCTCGATTTGACCTTTTTGATTTGGGCATTAAAGAAAAACTTCAACCTAAGCTATCTAATGATGGTGAACATGTTATTCTCAAAAGGCATGTTATACAATGTCCCGGATGAAAAAGACATTTTTTGTCGTGCCTTAAAGGGAGCCAAGTTGCCTTATGGATGTGCATCAAATATTTCAAGGTGTGTACGCATTTCTGAAAGAAAGGTGGTCGGTTATAAAAGTCATGATGCTCACATTTTATTGCAATACCTACTTCAAGTTGCAGTAAGGAAATCACTTCCTAAGCATGTTGTTGTACCTTTGATTAGGTTGGGTATTTTCTTTCGATGTTTGTGTAATAAAGTTGTTAAGCCTGAAGAACTTGATCAGCTGGAAATAGAGATTGTTGAGATTTTGTGCGAGCTCGAGAAAATATTCTTACCAACATTTTTTGACATTATGGTGCACTTGCCCATTCACTTGGTAAATGATGTTAGGCTTGGTGGTCCTGTGCATTATTGGTGGATGTTTTCTGTAGAAAGATATTTGGGTAAATTGAAGTCTTATGTTCGCAACCGAAGGTATTGTAATATCCGCAATTTCGAATTTCGGTAATTTTCTTTTTTCGGAGGAAGTTTGTTTTGAAAACTCTATCATGACCGTTTCGTCATTCCGAGAATGATTAATTCTGCACTTTTTGTCATCCGAGTTCGTTTCGGTGTCGTTTTGTTGAGTTCCGTGTCCTTAATCGACTTTTTCACGTGGGAGTTCGACTTTGTAAAGTCACCATTAATTCTTGGAAACTCCAAAAATTCTGAATCTTTGCAATATTATAGAGCATCAAGTTAGCTTTTCAATGGTTCAAACGGTGAGTCAATCGGAGTCCAGACGAGGGAGTTATGGTCGAAATAGCTAAGACTACACGATGTGCCTTTTTCGTGTTGGAGTGGGCTGTACCGTGTGCCGCGGCACACTTCAGCTGTGCCGCGGCACTAAGCTGATTCCTGGGCGTTTTTCTTGGCCCTGGGCCGCGGCACACTCATCCTGTGCCGCGGCACACGGGCTTTTTCTGCGTTTTTTAGCAGATTTTCGAGGAGAAAACTTCATTTTTCTCCTCTCTTCTTCCTCCTTCCATCTAAGGCGATTTGAGGGCGATTTTGGGCGATTTGAGTGCTCCCAAACTTGTAGAGACCATCCACCTCAAGTCTTGTTGTAGATTTTCAACCTCTACTTGAATCATTCATCCAAATCAAGGTATTTTGGCTTGAACCCTTGTTTTTGTAGATTTGGGGATTTTCCCTTTTGATTTCGATTCCAATCCGTTTTTAATCAATTAATTGTTGTATAAACGTTGTTTTGAACTTGTTCTACGGATTGGATACTTGTATCTTTGGTTCGTTCGACCCGAGGGGTGATTTTTTTGTTCTTGAAGGGTCTTGAACATTTAATGTTCGATTAAATGTTCGAATGAGTTCCCTTTGATAGTTTGTTGGGATTTCCGTTGTTTTTGACCTTGATTCTCGTCGTAATCATGTTTTATTATTCCTTATGGAGGATTATAGGTGCTCGATGATTCCGGTGTTGAATTCCGTTGGTGATTGATGATTCATGTGGTGTTTTCCCGTAGTAATTTCGGTGCTATCGCGTTCTAGATAGTGTTCGGGAATTTGAGGGCTACCCGGCCGTATCCATTCATTTTTTCATTGCTCGTGACATCGAGGCAAGTACCTTGTCTATACTATTCTTATTTTGTGAATATGATAATTGGTGATCGTCTTTATGTGGTTGTTTGATTGTTTGAAATGAGTTTTCAAAAGATTCGGTTTAGCCTTGTTAAAGGCTTGCTTTCAAAACGCGTGTGTTTTGTGAATGGTGTGGTTTGATAATGACTATGTGAACTCTATGGATATGTTTGGTGTTGATGTTGCACTTGGTATTTGCGTGTGGACGTATATTGCTTCATTTCGGTGCATTGTGGTTTGACGTGGTGTTTTGCTAAGTGTTTGATGCTCTGGGTGAATTGTTTGAATATCCTTGATGTGATATGTTATTTGTGTGAATGTGTGGATACGGTTGAAGGTCTACGGTGACACATGGCACGTGATCATGTGGTCGATGCAACAAGTGATTGATCCAACCGTGAGAGCTCGAGACAATCTACGGTGGCACATGGCATGCGATCATGTGGCCAGGATGCAACAAGCGATTGATCCAACCGTGAGATGTGTGTGATTTGTTTCGCTAGCCACCGGGAGGGTCCTTCGAGGCCTCGAGTGGGATTTGTGGCTTCGTCCGGTCCTAGGCGATGCGCGTGCGTGATTACGTTGTGTTGAATTTTATGTCCGTCGAGCACACGTGATGTTGGGCTCGCCCGTGAATTGTTGTCTGCTTTCTATTTGCGAAAACAAAACCTTTGGTCGTGACTTCGTTGATTTTTGAAAGAGAAGGATTCGAAATCCTAAATTGTTTTCTATTAAAACTCTCGATGGCATTTAAACGGTTTTATAAATTGTTTTCCCTTGATTTGTGACCTTTCGGTTTTAGAATATTTTACCAAACTCTTGCCTCGGGAAGTGCTTTTCGTTACGTTTGGATTTTTGAGGATTCCTGATTATTGTTACTCGTGGAATGTGAATTGTATGGCTCGTATTTTTGCACTTGTACTTGCACTAGCAAAACAGTGGAGTTTTGCTAACCCCGAGTATTCGGGGGGTGGATGTCTATTTTTGCATTCAGGTTTTGGAGCATGGCACAGGGTCGGCACGAAGGATGATGAAAGATTAACGATACTAATCACACGAGGATCGATTGATGTCGTATTGGTCTAGTTGTATTTTCTTTCCGCCGCAAGATCTTTTCCCCGTTGTACGGGAGTTTATTGTATTTTGACCCCTGCGTGGGTATGTGTTTGGAATTGAGTTGTATGTTATTATTGAAAGACCAAGTCGGTCTACTGAGTCATTTTAGCCTTAAAGGCGATGTTTAGATGTTTGATTTTAGTTATCAGCCTGGTAGATCCTCGAGGAGAGGGTCTACAGCGTGTAATATCCCTGAGTGGATTAGGGGTGTTACAGAATGGTATCGGAGCTTAGGTTGTGGAAACCTAGGTTGTCGGGTCAGTGGTGTCTATTGAGTTTTTGCCTCGTCGGATTTTATCTGACTGAGTCGTGTCGCGATGCGTCGTCTGAGTTTGTTGGTCGTGATTAGTATCGTGGGCGATCATCATCTTCGTGCGACCTGTGCATGTAAGTCTCCCTGCTTTGTGTTGTGCCTCGTGTGACATGAGCTATTTTTATGATTATTTGTTAATTGATGGAATCCTCTTATGGATTTTTATTTCTTGATATGTGGTTATTTGAACCTCATATTTCGTTCATATGAGGAGTGGCGTTGCTGGATTGTGCATGTTTGACTTTATTTCTTTTATCCGCTGCGTGAGTTCTTTTGTAATGGCTTTCGGTATTTTACCGACTAAGTTTTATTTCGAAAACTGATTCCTTTAACCGAGTTTTTGACCTTGACTGTTTTGACGGTAGTTGGGTGTTTTCAAATGATTTCATGAGTTTTGATAAGTACTACCGTCATCGGCCTTTTTGGGCATTTTTGTAATTGGTTTTTAGCCTGGTGGGTTCCGGCACGGGACCCACGGCGCCATAATGTTCTGTATAATTACCCGAAATTTTTGGGCATTCTAGCCCATTGAATTATCTTTGAAAACTTGAGTATCTTAGAAAATAAATTTCGAGACGTACTTTTAAAATGAATTATTTTCTCAAGATTTTCAAGGTGCCTTCTAGTGCCGCAATATGTTTCAAAATTACTCCAATTGAGGACCAAAATATTTTGAGATATTTTCAATTATTTTTAGAAATGCAGTTGCTTAGACCCAAGTGTCGAATATTCTGAAAGTTTTTCACTAAGAGAAAGTGTCCTCATTTGTGTTCAAATGCAAGATGATATTCAAAGTCTCGATAACAATGTTTGCATTACTTCTTGTAAAATGATACTCAAGATCAACTGGTGTTTCCAAATTGTTTTCAAAAGGTGGTTTTCGTTTTTAAAGACCTATCATTCCTGTTTACGGACCGGAAATGCATGTATAGTTTTCGAACTTTCGTTACGGTGTTAATCCCGATTTGTGATGGAATTGGTGGCGTGAGCGTTGAGTCGTTGCCGCGCATATGTTTTGTTAACCCTTTTATGGGAGGTGTGATGACGATCTTTAATGTTGTCATTTCGTGGTGGCTTGCGTGTTATCGCACCTGTGTGAGCTATTAAAGCTCGGGTTTGTGCGTTTATGCACATGGGTGATTGTTTCATGAGGTTTGTGACTATGTGCTGATTATTGTTCGGGCCGTTAAGGTCGCCGAACGATGCCGTCGTTGCTGTTATATTCATGTGTTTGTTGCCTTGCGATGGTAATCGTTGTATGTGTTATGTGTTATGATTTTCTGTTGTCTTTGAATGGTTACTTATTCAAGATGCCGAGGGGCCGAGGTCGTAGTCGTGGCGACCGGATGCGTGATCGGGAACATGCCGCCGGTGATGGTATTGGTATTGGTGTTGCTACTATTTTGCGGCAGTAGCCACCCAGATGACTCGATTGACTCAGGCGATTCGGCGTGTTACGGATGCGGCCCTGAACACCGGTGCAAATCGGTGGCTTCGAGAAGTGGTTCGTATGAACCCCTCGTTTCGCCGGTGCCGCAGATGCATTAGGCCGGGATGGTTGGCTTTTCCAGTTGGAAAAGATATTCGAGGTAGTTGATTGTCCTAAGAACGTAAGGTACCGGTCGCTCGGTATCTTCTCGACAAAGATGCCGCTAGCCGGTGGGAGGCTATTAAGCCACGAGATCGCGTTGTCACGTGGGCGAGTTCCGTAAATTTATGAGAGATGAGTTTTGTCCGAACCGATCGAAATCGAGGATTAATGAATTCTTTTCGGCGAAACCGCAGGATGTACCGCTGTCTCAAGCTATTATTGATTTTAGCAAACAGCTCGGCTATGTACAGAATCAAGTAAGGACAGAGGAGGACAAGATTTGTCATTTTAGTAGGCGGATGAAGCCGGAGATTCGTCAGTACATGGCGGGTCTCGCTTGTACTTCCTTGAGAGATTATCAGAATAGGGCGTTAGCCTATGAGCTATCCAGATTATCGACCAAGAGTATGTCTGACTCGAAGAAACAGAAAACCGTTGGGAACTTTTCAGGAAATCAGGGGAGTGGGCCTCTTGAGGTTGGGACTTCGTTTGTCATCCCAAAATGGTTCCTAGATCGCGTGATCAGAGGAGTAGTACCCCTGCGGTGAGTAATGTGAGCACTTCGAAGATATGTTATAACTGTAGTCGAGCGGGCCATACTGCGAAGAATTGTCGTTCACCGTTAGTCAGCTGTTTCGAGTGTGGCCAGGTGGGTCACCGATCCGTACATTGCGAGATGGTAGCTGAGAGGTTTGGGGATCGAGGTTGCGTCTCCGCTCCGAAAGGACACGGAGATGCCTAGTGTGGTTTTGAGGATTTCGGCGTAGTCCGAATTATTTATGATTGCCCTTGTGGATCGTTTTGTGTTTATTCTCTATTTTCTCGACTGTGCGTGTTTTCTTGTAACAAGTACCTCGTGTTTTGTGATTGTTTGGATAATTGACTTGATTGCATTATATGTTTGATGACGCTTGTCACTTGTTGGTTTTATTATGGCGTTGTGTTGGTCGTTGTGGAGCGTGTTTTCACGCCGGATGTCTCTTTGCGTTTCTTGCAGCGTTTCGCCGTTGGGCGCGAGTTTTCGAGTTTTGTGTATCTCGTCGAGTTTTCCTGGCGGGTATATTGTTTCCCCCTACTTGTTTTAAGTTTCGGGACGAAACTTCTTTTAAGGAGGGTAGAATGTAATATCCGCAATTTCGAATTTCGGTAATTTTCTTTCTTCGGAGGAAGTTTGTTTTGACAACTCTATCATGATATAATGTCACCATTAATTCTTGGAAACTCCAAAAATTCTGAATCTTCGCAATATTATAGAGCATCAAGTTAGCTTTCCAATGGTTCAAACGGCGAGTCAATCGGAGTCCAGACGAGGGAGTTATGGTCGAAATAGCTAAGACTACACGATGTGCCTTTTTCGTGTTGGAGTGGGTTGCACTGCAGCCGCGGCACACTACTGCTGTGCCGCGGCACTAAGCTGATTCCTGGGCGTTTTTCTTGGCCCTGGGCCGCAGCACACTCATCCTGTGCCGCGGCACACGGGCTTTTTCTGCGTTTTTTAGCAGATTTTCGAGGAGAAAACTTCATTTTTCTCCTCTCTTCTTCCTCCTTCTATCTAAGGCGATTTGAGGGCGATTTTGGGCGATTTGAGTGCTCCCAAACTTGTAGAGATCATCCACCTCAAGTCTTGTTGTAGATTTTCAACCTCTACTTGAATCATTCATCCAAATCAAGGTATTTTGGCTTGAACCCTTGTTTTTATAGATTTGGGGATTTTCCCTTTTGATTTCGATTCCAATCCGTTTTTAATCAATTAATTGTTGTATAAACGTTGTTTTGAACTTGTTCTACGGATTGGATACTTGTATCTCTGGTTCGTTCGACCCGAGGGGTGATTTCTTTGTTCTTGAAGGGTCTTGAACATTTAATGTTCGATTAAATGTTCGAATGAGTTCCCTTTGATAGTTTGTTAGGATTTCCGTTGTTTTTGGCCTTGATTCTCGTCTTAATCATGTTTTATTATTCCTTACGGAGGATTATAGGTGCTCGATGATTCCGGTGTTGAATTCCGTTGGTGATTGATGATTCATGTGGTGTTTTCCCGTAGTAATTTCGGTGCTATCGCGTTCTAGATAGTGTTCGGGAATTTGAGGGCTACCCGGCCGTATCCATTCATTTTTCCATTGCTCGTGATATCGAGGCAAGTACCTTGTCCATACTATTCTTATTTTGTGAATATGATAATTGGTGATCGTCTTTATGTGGTTGTTTGATTGTTTGAAATGAGTTTTCAAAAGATTCGGTTTAGCCTTGTTAAAGGCTTGCTTTCAAAACGCGTGTGTTTTGTGAATGGTGTGGTTTGAGAATGACTATGTGAACTCTATGGATATGTTTGGTGTTGATGTTGCACTTGGTATTTGCGTGTGGACGTATATTGCTTCATTTCGGTGCATTGTGGTTTGACGTGGTGTTTTGCTAAGTGTTTGATGCTCTGGGTGAATTGTTTGAATATCCTTGATGTGATATGTTATTTGTGTGAATGTGTGGATACAGTTGAAGGTCTACGGTGACACATGGCACGTGATCATGTAGTCAGGATGCAACAAGTGATTGATCCAACCGTGAGAGCCTGAGACAATCTACGGTGGCACATGGCATGCGATCATGTGGCCAGGATGCAACAAGCGATTGATCCAACCGTGAGATGTGTGTGATTTGTTTCGCTAGCCAGCTCGGGAGGGTCCTTCGAGGCCTCGAGTGGGATTTGTGGCTTCGTCCCGGTCCTAGGCGATGCGCGTGCGTGATTACGTTGTGTTGAATTTTATGTCCGTCGAGGACACGTGATGTTGGGCTCGGGCCCTGTGAATTGTTGTCTGTTTTCTATTTGCGAAAACAAAACCTTTGGGCTGTGACCCCTGTTGATTTTTGGAAAGAGAAGGATTCGGAAATCCTAAATTGTTTTCTATTAAAACTCTCGATGGCATTTAAACGGTTTTATAAATTGTTTTCCCTTGATTTGTGACCTTCGGTTTTAGAATATTTTACCAAACTCTTGCCTCGGGAAGTGCTTTTCACGTTTGGATTTTTGAGGAGTCCTGATTATTGTTATTCGTGGAATGTCAAATGTATGGCTCGAATTTTTTCAAATTTACTTGCACTAGCAAAACAGTGGAGTTTGCTAACCCCGAGTATTCGGGGGGTGGATGTCTATTTTTGCATTCAGGTTTTGGAGCATGGCACAGGGTCGGCACGAAGGATGATGAAAGATTAACGATACTAATCACACGAGGATCAGTTGATGTCGTATTGGTCTAGTTGTATTTTCTTTTCCGCTGCAGTATCTTTTCCCCGTTGTACGGGAGTTTATTGTATTTTGACCCCTGCGTGGGTATGTGTTTGGAATTGAGTTGTATGTTATTATTGAAAGACCAAGTCGGTCTACTGAGTCATTTTAGCCTTAAAGGCGATGTTTAGATGTTTGATTTTAGTTATCAGCCTGGTAGATCCTCGAGGAGAGGGTCTACGGCGTGTAATATCCGTGAGTGGATTAGGGGTGTTACAGGTATGTAGAGGGGTCCATTGCTGAAGGTTATTTGATTGAAGAGTGCTCAACTTTTTGTTCGCGTTATTTGAATGAAGGTGTGAAGACAAAGCTGAATAGGGGTGCTAAAAATTTCAGTATGTCTGCTGTCAACTCAAATGGATCTAGTGGAAATATTTTCGCAAATGTTGGTTACCCTTTAGGAGGAAATAAAAGAAGGAGAGGAAAACTCTTCACTTTAGATCCATCCTCAATGGAACAAGCACATCGGTATGCTTTATTTAATTCTGATTGCAAGGAGGTTGACAATTATATCAAGTGAGTAAATATCACTACCATTTTGAAAATTAGTATCGTAATTGTTTATTTTCTTTAAATATACGTATTATTTATTTTATTATTTTTTGATCTGGTGATGTTTCATTGATGCAGTGAACATCAAATTCATATTAAGAATCAGCCAGGAAGTCGGTGGTCACAAGCACAAAACCATAGCAACCAGTTTGCAAATTGGTTCAGGGACAAAGCAATAAACAATCCTATTCCAAATCACATTTTTTGGTTAGCAAAGGGTCCGAGTCCTACTGCTAGGAGGTACACAGGATATTATATAAATGGTTACAGGTTTTATACAAAAGGACGTGATGAAAGATGTAAGACCCAGAATAGTGGAGTTTCGGTGACGGCTTTAACTCCTAGCTTTGCAAGCTCTAGGGATAAAAATCCTTTATTTGGTGATGTTGACTATTATGGTGCAATAGTAGATATAGTAGAGCTTAGCTACTGGTCCCAATTCAATGTAGTTTTATTCATTTGTGAGTGGTACCAAGTGGAGAAAGATGAATATGGTCTTCCTTGTGTTAATTCGAACAAGTTGTGCTGTTCGAATGATCCTTATGTAATGCCTTCTCAAGTGCATCAAGTGTTTTATGTTCCCGATCCTCTAGTAAAAGGC
This sequence comes from Orobanche coerulescens, assembly GCA_033398695.1. Taxonomy (NCBI): domain Eukaryota; kingdom Viridiplantae; phylum Streptophyta; class Magnoliopsida; order Lamiales; family Orobanchaceae; genus Orobanche; species Orobanche coerulescens. The sequence goes on from CM065816.1 coordinate 118,065,732, forward strand.
TTGCAATATGTTATGACCCGAGTTCCTGGAGATTTGCATGAGGGTGATTATTATATGAATGATGAGAACTCATACTGGTCCGAACCTAATGATAAAGCGGTGAATTCTTTGGTTAAAGTCGGTGACGAAGACATTCAGTTATCACGAGATGATATGCCTCCAATTATTCTTGGTACAGATACATGCTTGGCTGACTTATATGGGGCTGATAATCAAGATGATGCTTCTGATGATGATGATACTTTATGGGATTGGATGAATGCGGAGGAAGAACAAGTAGCTGCTGATGTTTAAAAATGATAGCTATTTTTCATGTTTGTTTTGAAGCATTTTTTCTTTCCGTTATGTGTAATTTTGAAAATCTGAGTTATAGTGCTTGAACAAGTAACTGATTTATATCCGGAATTGGTTGATGATATGTTTTTTCCTCTTTCTGTCAAATTTTAATTGAGAATGTGTAATGCTTTAATGCTTCTTATTCAAATGTTACAGAATGTTATAAGCATACAAAATGTCCTAATTTTTCTGACAAGCTTGTTATTTCAGTCCCACCAAGTTAGACTCCAATGAGAAAGGCAAGCAATAAGGATGATGGTGGGGAAGTTAGTTCAAATGCATATGAGAGAAGTCGACAACTCAGAATTAAAGAGAACAATACAAGATTGCAAGAACTTGGATTGAGGGATTTGGCAGCTTCTTTAACGAATCAAAGAGTGAAGAATAAGAAACAAAAATTGTTGGCTTCGAGTGACGACGCTGCAACATATGTGCATAATTTGGAGAATGTTGGTGATAACTCTAATGATGAAGGAAGTTCTACGGATGTTAGAGGCCAAAGGCCAGTAAAGGTATACTTACTTTATTCTTATTATTATACTTAGTCACTGGTGATTTGCATATTGTACTTTGAAATTTTTCTCTTCATGTGTGTTTTTTATCTTTAAATGTTGATTCTTAATTTGTGCTTGTTTTTAATTCATTTGTTTACCACATGGATCTATTGTACCTCGTGTACCCCCTGTAAGTACCTCAGTTTCCTCATTTGCAACACTAATTTTATAGATACTGTCTTGCAAATAATATGTGTCTCAATGCATATGCTAATTCTTTTCTATGTAATTCTTTGCAAATAATATGTGTCTCAATGATATATCTCAGTGCTGATTTTATTTTGTTTTATGTTAAATATGATAAGTAACATGATTGAGCATGTCATTGTTGCACAACCAATCTAGTATTCATTTCGTATTATGTTCTTTTTTTTTTGAGATATTGGTTTATGATAATATAAAATTGAACAGTTAAGAATGTCCAACAAAAATATATTCCACCAAGGTCGATACAAAAATATGCGATTTAAGCAAAAAGCACCGAGTAGCTGCTCCAAGAAGCGATGAATTCGGCCTTGATACTCAGGTAAACAAAGGGTATGAGCATACTCGTCAAATTGTCACCGACAATATTGGAAGAAAGAAAATAGATAGGAATATGACAACCATTGGTGAATTATTGTCACAAAAGAGGCAATCTCAGCCACATAATGATACTCAAGAACTCAATTTCCAACGCATTCTCAATGCAAGTGTATCAAGGTACAACTTATCACTTGCGAGAGCTGAGAATTTTGCTAGAGGTAAGTATTTTTCTCATTTTTTTCATGCTTTATGTAAGTTGGTTCTGTTTCTTTCATGGAATCATTTTATTAGCAAAATAAAATATGTTCACAACTTTATAAGTATAAAATAAATATTCTAGGACATAATTACTTACCTAAAAAATTATTGTCTTTACAATGACATAGATTCCAAACTGGTGATGCAAAGAAGTGCTTGTGGATATAATCATAATAAAAATCGGTCTCATATTATACATGAAGATGTTGCAAATGACATACATGAGATTAACAATGGACGAAACCATGGATAAGACTAAACAGATTTCATCTAGTGAAAACAAAGATGATAAAGATGACGAAGATAATGAGGATGATGAATTTGATGAAGAATTTTTGAACCTCCACCACGAAAGCGTAAGGTATATTTATTGATGAATGATAACTTAATTTTTTTAAGATTAATTCATCATTATTTACTTTGCAATTAAATAATTTTTATCTACAAAATTCATAGTTCCAAATAAAGTTAGTACCAAGAAACGTGGCCCAACGATGATGCATCATGTTCATAGTCGATCGAAAATGAACTAAGGTTATCATTTGTAATTTGTTGGGACAACTGTTGGACTCATGGACTCAAAAGAAGACACACTCCATGAGTTTTCTCTTTTTTTGGGCACATTAGGACGTGATTATAATTTGGCACCCTTGATCCACCGCTCTTGGCGTAAGGTACCACAAAAAGATAAGATGTGGGAATATGTATTGGTATGTTTCACTTTCTTTTTCTTTCGCAGTTCACACCTGCTAACTATACATATCTATCACTACAATGATGTATATATGTCGATTTGTCATAGAAAAAGTACATTGTACCTGATGTGGCTAAAAAATGGGTGTTGAAAACTATTGGTGCTGCATGGAAGAGTCACAAATACCGAGTCAAGCTAGAGCATTTCTATGAGTACAATAATAATAAGACTAGATGGCAGAAACGTCCAAAAACAATTCCAGACCAAGATTTTATGACTTTATTGAAGTTATGGGATATAGAAGAGGAGAAGGTATATTAGTATCAAGTCTTTTCTATGAAGTTATTTCTATTAATATTTTTATTATATCAACAATAATTTTTAATGAATATATGTGCAGGAGCGTGCTGCTATTTTAAGGGTACGTGGTAAGTCTATAAAGAATAGACATACAATGGGCCCAAAGAGTTTTGCTAGGGTACAGGAAGAGATGGTAAAATATCCTTCATACAAGATAATTTATTATTGCTTTCTTTACTTTCTTGATTTGACATATCATCTTATTGTGATTTTCATTTAAACTCAACACAAAACAGAAAGATGAAAATCCCGAGAAGGAACCACCATCCTTGGCTGAACTTTTTGCACGCACACGCCAAAGGAAACAAGGAAAGCAGTATGCTGATTCATTCGATGATACTGCCAAATTAATTGTAACTAATTTACTCTACATTTTCTTTACATACATTTTACAATCAGCAGTCTAGTTGCACTTCTCTTCACATTATACATATTTTTTTGCTTGATTTTGTTTGGTTGCTTATTTTTCAGGAAGATATGAATAACTACAAGCCTCCATAGGGAAATACTGATGCAGATCCTTTTATTGCTATTATGGGCAAAAATCCTGATGGACGATGTAGGCTTTATGGCAGGGGTGTGACTAGAAAAATGTTGAATAAGGATACTGGTGCAGAGACTTCATATGTTGTGCCTAGTGAAATTTTTGGGTCACTCACGGCTGCAACAGAACTCCAAAAAAAATATGAGAAAGATAAGGAAGCATTGGAGCAGTTACACAGGGAGATTTTAGTTGAACATGAAAAGCGAAAGGCAGAACTGGATAATATTCAAAAGGGGCTTGAAACTCAAAGGGCTGAAATTGTTCAAGATGCAGTAAAGATGGTTTTTGCAGTTTTACCTCCCGAAATAGTAAAACAGTATCTATCCTAAGGTATGATTTTATGCTATTTTATTTCCATTTGTCTTAATTGGTAGATTATGCTTGTAAAATATAAATTTGTTAGTTTCCTTCACATAATTAATAGCATTAAGTTTCCTTTATTTGCTTATACGGACTTATCTTGAGCACTATATGAAATTCTTACTTTGACATTTATCGAAGTTTTTTATCTTGGCGGGAGGTAATTTTTTTCCCTTGCACTTTACTTGGTTGATGTTCTAGTGGATATAATGCTTAAACAATGATTATTTGAATTCATCCTAACTTGTTTTGGATTTTAAAAAATCAAAGAATAATTTTCTTGGTTAACACCACTTAAAGGAAACACTTTATATGCATAGGTTTTATTTGCAATTAGTAATATATTACTAAAGTCTGAGCTTCAATTTGTTATTGTAATTGGATGGGGCACTGTTATAAAAAAGGGACCAAGTTAATAATACACTTACTTGATGTTAACAAAAGCTCGAGGTCACCAACTCATGTTAAGTCCCAAGACATTTTGATTATGACAATCATTATGGTTTTTGAGTTATAATAGTGATATCATTACTATTTCAGTTTATTAGCAATTGTGGTAATGAAATTTGATTGCCTATGGAAAATGCTATGCAGTCTTTTTTGTGGATTGACCTGTGTATGGACTGTTTTGTCTATGTTGGACTAGCCTGTGTGAGGGCTTGCGTGTGGACTTTTTTGTGTTGTGGACTGTGATGCAAATTTTCCTCGACATCGGAATTACCTTATTATTTGCTATGGTTTATTACAATTTCCTCATAATCGGCTGCTGATTTATGATTATTTTAAGTTAGGATAACTGGTTTAGAAAAGTTCAATTGATTTCAGTTTTCAGTTTTGGCAGTAGTTCATATCTGAGTACTAGTTGAAATCTGACCTTCAGTTTTCAAGAAGATTGGTCTTAATGGTTGATATTTCTCAAGGCAACATTAGTATGATTAATTTTTCATTTTTATGTGGTTGATATTTTCCTTGGATGGAGTTCAATATTTCATTAAGATTTGATAAAACTTGATGTGTTTTATCTATGTTGATATGAAATTTCTGCTGCGTATTGGTATCATGTATTTGGTCCATGCTCGTTTAAATAGTGATCTGAGCTATATTGCTTTGTAACATCATCTTTGCGAACAAGGAATATGATAAAATAAAAGATGATTTAAAGTCACTCTAGAGCATTGGACAAATTATAGGCGAGGTTTTGAGCCCTCGACTTCAATTCTACCTTCTTTTATTTGCTAAAATTTTCCAGTCAGGCTTTTCCGACTGAAAACTGAAGTAAATGGACATGTTGGTGAAACTAAAGGTTTTATCATTAGGAATCGATAGTCGTTGTCTGGACATAGGAGTCACAGCCAGCCGGGAAGAGGAGAGATCAACGACGAAACTACTAGCTACTAGTTGGAAAGAAAAGGACAGGACCACCTTTCGTACATTTCTACTGGTCCAGAATTCGAATAACGAACGAAAGACCAGGCAATCTGTAGATATTTGACAGCTCTCTTTAGGTATTTGATAGCTCTACGTGTATCATTTCTTTAGGTATATAACGAATAGCGAACGAAAGACCAGGCAATCTGTAGTTATCCGTCTGTGGAGAATGCAGGATTTTGGTACTTCTTATTTGAGGGGAAAGTGTCATAGGATCAGAACTTCCTTTTAGGTGTGTTAGTGAGCTTTAGCCTCTATTTAGTTACGATTATAGTAAGCATTACGAGTTGAAGAATAAAAAGGCTGGGAGATGGGTAAAATGAAGCAGTCTGGATTGTGGAATGAAATTGGTTTTCCTTCTTTTCTGAATACCTTCATGTGTTTTCTGCTTTCGTCTCTTTCATTTTCTCCCTACGTCGGATCACGACGGGTACTGGAAATTTGCATGGATTCTGACCTCTCCTCCTTCGTCTCCTTATTCTTCTTTTTTTAATTATTATATTTTTGCCGGGCTTGTGTATTTCCTGTTTTGCATTTCGATGTATAGTGTGCTAACTGGATTTCAAGATTAAGGACCGCCGAGATTAATTTATTATCAACTTTTTTATGAAATTATATCTGTTACCATCTATATAGTATCTCTTAGTTGTTGCTATTCGAGTCAGATAGAATTTGGAAATGTCATAAATGTACATTTTTTTTTGTCACTGTAATTAGTATGAACTGTGTTCTTGCACTAATTCTGTATTTTCTTGGTATTACCATTTTTTCTCAGATCAAGAAGGAAAAAGAATGCATCAAGTGGAGAAAATCTAGAATCTGTTACTGCGGGTAACTTGTCTTCCCTTAAAAGTTACAGTTTAGTTACTGCAATATAATGGCAAATACAGGATTACGACCTATAATATGGGCATAGGCGGATCCAGCATCCGAAAACTAAGGCTATGGAAAGAAATATGCAGTTGATAAGACTGAACAAAAGCAATACAAACAAATCATTATGGGAAAATCAAACTTCCATCGAAGCTACTCATTATAGTTCATTTACTTTTAACAAAAACTAAAGAATGATGAATGTTCTCCCCTTAGTAGAAGGAATTATGTTTCTAATTGAATTTTGAGTGGCTGACTTCTATTTACTTCGCTTTGTCTTTAACTTCATCATTTTCAATATTCTATTCTGAGTATTTTTGTTTATATATATATATATATTTATATATATGTATAATTTTTCTGTAGATATATAATTATATGTTGTTGATTTTTTTTTAAATTCTTTAACATGTTTATTTTTGACATACTAACAAATTTCTTATTTTGTAATCATTTTTCTTGCAGGAAAAATCCATAACATCTTTGGTCGAAGTACGCTCCACTTGCATGAAAGGCAAACGGCAGAACTGGATGATATTCGTAGAATCATAATACTAGCTACTATTAGTGGAAAACTATCACGTATTATGTATGGTCGTATTTGAGAAGATGTCATTACTTATTTATTGGAAACACTACATTGCTTTTGTATTGGATACTATGAATCGTTTGATACTCCTATAATACAATAATTTTGGATTATATTGATGGAAAAGTGTTTTCGTTCTTTATTTAAGCAAGTGTTACTCTAATAGAATTAAAAACCACATAAAAGTGTTAGATATGTAAAAAAAAGTGATGCATTTAACAAGTGTAGTATAAAAAGAAATGATCAATTTAATAGAAAAAGTGTTGCATTATTACACTGACAAAATAAAAAAGTGTTGCCATAAATTATAACAAGTGATACATTTGAATAAATGCCACCACTAAAAAAGTGATGCCTCTGAGAGAAAAAATGTTGCCAGAAGAAAAGTGATGCAAAGCGAGAAAAACACTTTTAAAGCAGGACTTTTCAACCTACTTTCAAAAGTGATACATTAGATCTAAAGCAGCAATTTTAGGCTATTAAACAACACTTCTTAGGTGTTACTACAACCTTGATTTGTAGTAGTGAACGTATAGTCGGGTGGAGTAAAATACGGATTTACTCAAAACACTTAAATAAAATCACCTATGTTGGAGAGAAGAGGGGCCGCTTCAAAGGAGAATTGCAAGGCACAATTCTTTAGAAATTCTCGCAGAACCAGGACGGTGTCCACGACCAAAATGGGAACAATAATGAGAACAGAATAAATCAGGGAGGGCACTTGTGAAGGATATACGATCACTTACACAAGAGGTCGGACAGTTCAAATGCATCTAGTCATACTGTCTAGCCAGTAAGGAGAATATATCTTTTCGAGCGAAGGTTCAAGGAGCATACTCTACCTATCCTATGCAATGCTTAACCGCAGTAACTATCACCAAGTCTACCCCCGTGTCTGACGTATACTGTTGGACCATAAATCTCATTCATGTGGGGGATTGTTGGAAATAAAGAGAAAATGGGCTGTTTTGAGCAGCCCACTTGAGAGGCAATTTTGAATGGGCTCGACTACGAGTTAAAGTTGGGACTTAGTTGGAATACGTAGTACTCCGTACATGGTTTCAAAACATATAAGAACACTCAAAATGATTGAGGTATGAATGAGATATAATGTTTCAAAGTGAACCCTTTGGAAATGGGTTTGAGATTCTATCTCATATTGGAAAAATATGAGAAGAATTGTGAGTATATAACGAGATGTGAACAAACTCTTGTTCAAAAGTGAGACATGAGTGTATGTGTGACTAGGCGCCCCTCGCGCACACACACACACACGCGTGTCGCCGTCCGTCCGTGACACCCCCAAACCGTTCGGGAATATTACAGCGCTGCAGACCCTCTCCGTGAGGATCTACCAGGCTAAATACAGAAAACACAATAACACAATACATGACGACATGGCTAACTAACGAACCATTAGACCGATTTGGTCTTTTACCACAATATACACATCAACCATACATTACTCTTTCTCGCAACTCATACCCACGCAGGGGCTAACATAAATCAACATCCCCATAAAACGGAAATAATAGACACAACGGAAGGACAAAATAACAAGACATCGCCAAAATACTCAACACCGGTCTCCATGTGATTAGTATCGCCGTCTTCCATCATCCTTCGTAACGATCCTGTGAATTGCTCCCCAACAACCTACAAATACCTGGACGCAAAACAGACATCCACCCCCCGAATACTCGGGGGTTAGCAAAACTCCACTGTTTTACTAGTGCAAGTATAAATGCAAAGACAAGCCATACATATCATACTCCAAGAACATAGAAATCGTGAATATACTTCCCGAGATAATTCACTTGATCAAAACAATTTGAATTACGAAAGATAAGAATAAAACCATTTTACAACTTACAAAACATTTTACGATCTCGGGAGTTTTTGAAAACATTTGGGGTTTAAGAAGCCTCAAGCCTTCCGAAGCACTTAGGGACACAGCCCAAAAATCATTTATTTCAAAATACGATTCCGATAACAAAATACGGGGTCCACGACCCAATCATAATATTCCAACCATAAGCACGGGGGTCCGTGAATCAACTTATTCACATCACATACTCACAAGAATAATCCGGCATAAACTACACTGTGTCAAACATTACCATGACAACAGTCTCACGGAACGACAACAGAGAGCACAACTTTGCAACTTGACCATACGATCGAACGCAACACACCACAGAGCTACAATACACAGAGCAACCACAGGACTCATGAAAACATACTAAATTATCGCAACCAAGAGATGAATTCACACACAACACTTTTTCTGGTGCCATTCTAGCCAAGTACGATACCATTTGGACTGCCATTCTAATCAGACGAAATATGCGCCAAAAAATCACAGTTCTCCAACAAAACATTTCAAAGTTAACCGTTGGTACGAGACTCACGGCCGCCGTACCCCGCAGAGCCCCGTCGGACATCCCTGGGTGGTTAACCCTAGTTCGCGATACGCACACACACGGCAATACGTATCCCTAGAGGCCTCGTCAGACCGTCCCTAGGTGAACATACAAATATCATCCACAACGCCACCAGAAGCCATAATTCGAATACTAGAATATGCATACAAATGCTAGGTACTTCGCTAGAATGGCCACTTTAGTCGACGTAGACTCACAACTAATGTCACACAACCATAAGCAAATACCAATACCAAACAACACCAAGCGTCACAACGTCCTCACGAAGGAATAACAACTAATAGCACATAATGTCATATATTCACCGAACAATTACACATATCAATACACAATCCTCGGCAAATAATTACGGTCTACTAAATTCACTAAATATGTTTAACATCTTCCAACATACGAAACTAACGCACATATTCCGAAAGCACATTAATCCTCGAAGCATATGAGTTATCTTTTGAAAGACAACAATTATCGAGAACATACCGATCTTTTTTTTAAAAGTTCATTAAAACATTCGGATTGCACATAAAATCATTTATCAAGGATTCCGTCTACGAAACATAAAAAGTATGGGCAAGATACTTGCCTCGATGCCACGAGCAATGGGAAACAACGAACGGATACAGTCGGTTAGCCTTCGAACTTCCAAAAACGACCAAGAATTCGACAGCCCACGAATACTACGAAAACAATATCACCACGAGTCAACAATACATCGAAAATATAGGGACCATCCTAATTCCTACCCAATGGAGCAATTCGTCAGACATCTCAAAGGCTCACATCACCATAACCGACGAACATATGAATTTATGAAGTTCAATCCACAAAATCTCAAGATTAACAAAGGATCTCGAGTATACAACGAAGATCTCACAACAATCTGGGCTATATCGGCTTAAATCGGCCGAAACCTCACAAACCCCCAAAATTCAAGAACTAGGGTTCTAAGAAGAGATTACCTTGATTTGGACCAAGAAGATGATTAGATGTTGTTAAACCCCTACAAATCCACTCTAAGATGAAACTTGATGAAGAAGATTGCTCAAAATCGCCTCTGGAGCTCACTCCCGTCGGAAGGGGTGAAGAAGGGAGAGAAAATGACGAACCAACGCTGTTGTCCAATATTTATACTGGACAACTATTAGCGTGCGCTAAGCACAAACATTAGCGCGCGCTAACGGGGTCAACGCCCCAGAACACTCCATATGTAACACGGTTTGCGTGCGCTAGCCAATAAGCATAGCGTGCGCTAACGGGTCACAAAACCAGTCCAGTAGCCCCTGGACAGATCTGCACCTACCAGGTAGCGTGCGCTAGAAAGAACGATTAACGTGCGCTAGCTACCAACCTTAGCGTGCGCTAACGAGACCCCAGTCCCAGTCCAGTAGCTCCTGGACTGCTGCTGGACTGCCAGTTAGCGTGCGCTACACATCCGGTAGCGTGCGTTAACCACAAGACAGTAGCGTGCGTTATGCCACAAGCATTAGCGTGCGCTACACCACAAAAACCCAAAAACTCGTATAGTGATCCGAAACGCCTCCAAACACATGTCCCAATAAGGCATACCCAAAACATGGCACAAAATTCAAATGATGAGGACAATACAAATCCGGTAAAACCCAGAAAACTCGACGAATCCGGAACAAAGATCTCGGGTATTACATTCTACCCCTCTTAAAATAAGTTTCGTCCCCGAAAATTAAAACATAAAACGATCGACGCAAAACACTCTCAGATAATACACGCTGTCCGTTGCCAACGACTTGTAACGAATCACATGCAGCACGTGGCTGCTAACATCCACATCACCATTTCAGAATGATAGCAAAACGCACAGACAAAAATCAGTATGGTTGACCAACCCAAACAGTACATCGATCAAAACGTGAGTTAATCGCTGAACAAATACGAAATTCTTACAACACGAAGATTGGAAGATCGAAAACGAAGTTAATTTCCCAAACTTAAGGAAATTATGAAGGAATCTGAACGCTCAAAAAAATCTCGATACAAGACCAACAAGACAGGACAACAAGCGATCGAACCACAACGATCGAGACGCATCGGTCGAAGAATCATATTCGAATCATGACGGATGACAAAATCAAATAACCATTCCGAAGTCCACACCTCGACCCGGGACAATAAATGGTCTGGTAAAAACGACAAGATATGCATTTACATAAGATTCACAGGAGCGGAATTGAATTTAGAAAAAGTCACAAAGACAAACGGATTAACCCGAAATAATACCACAACTCGTTCGAACAACAAAAAGTGAAGAGTAGAACAAGTCCAGAAATTATCGACGAACACAACGAGTCGATAGAGTCGAACAAAACGAAAACGAAAAATATAGGTATTACACCATATCACCTTCAAAAGAGGTTTCGTCCCCGAAACCTAAACAACGAGAACGAAGTGCTAGAACAGCAACCTTCCCGGAAATCTTCTCTCGGTCCCTCATCTGATCTCCATGACTATCTGTACCACGGTCACGACCGCATCCTTTGCCCCTCGGCATACTAAGCAGATACTCACTCAATACCACGGCACGACATCGCAAGATAATATACCAAATTGCCAACTCGGCTTGACATATCACATAAGACAACTAATAACAACTCGATAAGAAGATCCACGAGGTATCCTTTTAAATGATATCATTTGAAAATCCTTGGATTTGCATGTTTATTTAAAATAAAACTTTGAAAGTATTTATGGTACCTCGGGCTTTTTGTCAAAATTTTTAAACAACGGACTTTAACTGTCTCATTTGAAATTATTTGCAAAACATTATTTCCTTACAACCGGCACTATCAAAATCACCATGCCACCACACGTCATCATTTTGGAGTGATTCAAGGTCACGCACAATAACTGACTCAGTACAAAAAAACTTTTCTAAATCCGAGTTTGAAGTTTAAATCGAGTAAGATTCTTTATCTTTCACAATATAATTTTGAAAATAAAAATTGTATTGGTTTTTGAGAATAGAAATTTTCATGGTGTGAAAGATTTCTGAAATCATGTACTCGAATTATTTGAAAATACAACAATACGTCAAAAATCCTTTTTGAAAATCTTCTCAACACTACACAATAATCAACGACAGTAACATTTTACAAAATGTTCAGAGGTACTTTAAAATGACTCTTTCAATACCGTCGGGGTTCCTTTAGAAAACTCAAGGCCGGCTCGCCAATTTTTAACGATTTTCAAAGTTCACACGAAACCGCCGATTAAGCGAACCGTTAAAACTTTATGAAATTTAATTTTTTTACAACTTGCTCAAGTTTATAAAATTTCCAGAAAAGCATTTTCGAACACACACACAATAGATATAATTTACCACTTCATCAAAATACGATCCATTATCATCAAATCCAATCACACGTAAACATTATCTGTCCACATAATTACAGTATCACACAAGCGGCCGTTAAAAGATAATTAACATCTAAAACTGAAATCCTACCTCTCAGTAATGAGGATTCCCATAACAAGTGCATCCAGGACGACTTAACGTTCACACCACCAACTTAGTCACAATTTTGAGCATTATTGACCAATCAATAATGCCAACATCAATACATACCTCCAAACCGACGATCATGAAATCAAAAAGTCGAAAGCAAGAGCCACGTTTCGAGTAAATTTTTGGTAGACCTCATTTGGGTTCTTAAAATCAAATTTTGAAAACTTACAATGCAAGAGGAAAAATATCACATTGACAAACTTTCCTTGCGGGATCACACCAAGCCATTACTTCAATAAAACGATTCACACAATATATACACACATTTATACACCGGTATCACTTTTCATTCTAGCACAATATGAGAATCAGACAAGTATGGAGTACGTATTCACGAGGCACATTTAAACTCCACATAATATCATATAATCACACAAGCTCGTATAGCACGAGACGCAACAAAGTAGGTAGACTTACATCCACAGATCGCACGAAGATGATGGCTGCACCTCGATACTAATCACGATTGACACTTCAGACGACGCGTCGCGACACGACTCAGTCAGGCAAAATCTGACAAGACAAGACAAGACAAGACCCGACAACACACAACTCGACCCGACAACCTAGGTTTCCGCAACCTAAGCTCCGATGCCATATTTTGTAACACCCCCAAACCGTTCGGGAATATTACAGCGCCGCAGACACTCTCCGTGAGGATCTACCAGGCTAAATACAGAAAACACAACAACACAATACATGCCGACATGGCTAACTAACGAACCATTAGACCGATTTGGTCTTTTACCACAATATACACATCAACCATACATTACTCTTTCTCGCAACTCATACCCACGCAGGGGCTAACATAAATCAACATCCCCGTAAAACGGAAATAATAGACACAACGGAAGTACAAAATAACAAGACATCGCCAAAATACTCAACACCGGTCTCCATGTGATTAGTATCGCCGTCTTCCATCATCCTTCGTAACGATCCTGTGAATTGCTCCCCAACAACCTACAAATACCTGGACGCAAAACAGACATCCACCCCCCGAATACTCGGGGGTTAGCAAAACTCCACTGTTTTGCTAGTGTAAGTATAAATGCAAAGACAAGCCATACATATCATACTCCAAGAACATAAAAATCGTGAATATACTTCCCGAGATAATTCACTTGATCAAAACAATTTGAATTACGAAAGATAAGAATAAAACCATTTTACAACTTACAAAACATTTTACGATCTCGGGAGTTTTTGAAAACATTTGGGGTTTAAGAAGCCTCAAGCCTTCCGAAGCACTTAGGGACACAACCCAAAAATCATTTATTTCAAAATACGACTCCGATAACAAAATACGGGGTCCACGACCCAATCATAACATTCCAACCACAAGCACGGGGGTCCGTGAATCAACTTATTCACATCACATACTCACAAGAATAATCCGGCATAAACTACACCGTGTCAAACATTACCATGAGATTAGATGTTGTTAAACCCCTGCAAATCCACTCTAAGATGAATCTTGATGAAGAAGATCGCTAAAAATCGCCTCTGGAGCTCACTCCCGTCGGAAGGGATGAAGAAGGGAGAGAAAATGACGAACCAACGTTGTTGTCCAGTATTTATACTGGACAACTATTAGCGTGCGCTAAGCACAAACATTAGCGCGCGCTAATGGGGTCAACGCCCCAGAACACTCCATATGTAACACGGTTAGCGTGCGCTACCCAATAATCGTAGCGTGCGCTAACGGGTCACGAAACCAGTCCAGTAGCCCCTGGACAGATCTGCACCTACCAGGTAGCGTGCGCTAGAAAGAACGATTAGCGTGCGCTAAGCAGTCGATAGCATGCGCTAGCTACCAACCTTAGCGTGCGCTAACGAGACCCCGAAGACGCTCCGGTAGCTCGGATCGCCATTGATCGCCGCGAAGCGTGCGCTACACATCCGATAGCGTGCGCTAACCACAACACAGTAGCGTGCGCTATGCCACAAGCATTAGCGTGCGCTACACCACAAAAAACCCAAAAACTCGCATAGTGATCCGAAATGCCTCCAAACATGTAACACCCCCAAGTTATTCAGGGATATTACAGCGCCGTAAGCCCCGCCGTGGGACCCACAAGGCTAACATACGTGGAACCATAAAATTTGACCGATAAGGTCTACACACAATAGAATGAAAAACAATACAAAGGTATTGTTTAAATAACCAATGTATTCATAAACATCACAACTCGAATCAATACTTCGGCAAACACAGGCCGGAACATCAAGGAAAAGGGAAAACGATACTCGAGTATTCAAAAGCCAATCCAGTACAACAACACTGAACGGGAACTCCAAACATAACTGGAAGAAAGACACAGTATCACACTTGCCCACCATCTTCGTGCCGACCCGACCCCTGCCTGTCCGACCTCCTGGAACCTGAAATACATGAAACGTATTTCCCCCGAAAAGGGGTTAGCCGTCGAATAGCTAGTGCAAGTATATCAATATGAAACACAATACTCCTCGACAATAAAGTAAATGTAACCGTCAATTCATCAATTCAAGACTAGTATTCCGGAATAACTAAAATCTCATAAGACGTATGTGAATGCCGTAGAAACGGTTCGTTCACCTCATACGCCGTTACGTATGTGAATGCCGTAGAAACGGTTCGTTCACCTCATACGCCGATACATGTAGGAATGCCACAAACGGTTCGCTCATTACATGCCAACAATATATCTATGAATGCCGTAAAACGGTTCGTTCATGATATGCCATCAATATTTCTTACTTTCAAAGTCGAGAACGATAATCATAAATGTATACTTGCCTTTGAGACATCGAGAAATCGAACGGAGGAAAGGTATGAGTTCGGTAGGTCCGAGAACGCGCTCCGCACCTAAACGATTCGCAAGGAATATGACAATTAATTATCCATACTCAAATTATACGAAGAGACTCCCGAAACTCGTCTACGATTCAAGAAAATATACGGGTGGATAACTAAAGGTTGGGAAATCGCCCAAACTCCCCACAAGTCCGAAAACGGCACAATCCAACCCGTAAAATCGGAAGAAAACACTCATACGGTATAGATATATCAAAATCTCAAGGTTCTCAAGCTTCAATCGGACAAAACGGACGAATCTACGATAACCCCCAAAATCCAACACAAAATTCAAAGTGTTCTTGAATAATCTTTCAATAATCCGATGAATACTCAAACATGTCCATAATCACGCATATATCACACCATACACCATGATTTAATCATCCAAAACGTCAATACCCACACAAAATCGAGAAGTCAAGATGTCGAAGAAATTACCTCTTGAATATCCAAGCTCTATGATCCAAGGAATACGCGTTAGATCGACTATCCGGGCTTCCCAACCGAGTGAAAGTGGTAAATCTCCAACACACAAGTGATAGATGTGAGAAAACTCCTCCCTCAAACTCTCTCTCTCTCGCAGGTGGAAGAAGGAAATGGGGGAAGAGGGCTGAAATATCGCTTAAAAGCCGAATTATGCAGTTGACCGCATTGTGTGCCGCGGCTCAGCCCAGGTGTGCCGCGGCACAGGCCTAAAAATTGTTCCCAGGTTTCGGCAGTGTGCCGCGGCTCAGCCCAGGTGTGCCGCGGCACCGGGTACAGCCGGTTTTTGGCTGAGGATGCAACACAAGTGTGCCGCGGCAGTGACTCGGCAGTGTGCCGCGGCACTGCCGGCGTGTTCCGCGGCACCCGGTACAGTCCGCTCGGCCAGGTTTAGGAAATGTGTGTGCCGCGGCGCACACTCCTTGTGCCGCGGCTCACACCCCCTTCGGGTCCTAAAATGATGGAAAATGACCCGGGAAGAGAATAAAAGTAATAGGATCCAATGTCCGGGCAACAATAACACGAAAATAGAAGTACGGAAACCCCAAAACGGTGGTTCCAAGCAATGATTACAAGGGTTCGCTCAACAAATCACGATTCGAAGAATATGAAAAGGTTTGAAATGACATGACTTTCGACCGGGTATTACATTCTCCCCCTCTAAAAAGAAGTTTCGTCCCGAAACTTAAGGAATAAATAGTTCGGGGTATTCCACCCGCATCTTCTCTTCCGTCTCCCAAGTTTCCTCCTCGACTCCATGCCTCGACCATTGCACTTTAACCAGTGGAATGGTCTTATGCCGAAGTTGTTTCTCACGGCGCTCAAGAATCTTCACGGGTTTCTCCGGAAAGGTAATATCCTCGGCTACGTCAATCTCACTGTAGTCGATAATGTGGCTCGATCCCAGACGTACTTCCTCAATCGGGACACATGAAAAACACTATGGACGTGACTCAAAGTGGAGGTAACGCCAAGCGATAAGCTAAATCTCCAACTCATCCAAAATCTCGAAAGGTCCGATATACCTTGACCGAGTTTCCCTTTTCCCGAAGCGAAAACTCCTTTGGTCGGCGATACTTTGAGCAAGACATGATCCCCACTTCAAACTCCAAGGGTCGATTTACGAGTATCGCGTAAGATTTCCGACGACTGGGCAACGAATCGATCTCGGATAATAGAAATCTTTTCCTTGGTCTCCAACAACATATCCGGTTCCGTCCCAACTAGCTCAGAAGCCTCGTCCCAACATAATGGCGACCTACATCGCCTACCATAGAGTGCCTCGAAGGGTGCCATTTTGATCGACGCATGCCAACTATTATTGTAAGCAAACTCGATCAACGACAAGTGAAGCTCCCAATCATTACTCCAGTCTAAGGCACAAGCCCACAACATATCCTCCAACGTCTGAATCGTCCTCTCTGTCTGACCGTCCGACTGAGGATGAAAGGAAGTGCTCAATCTCAACTCAGTACCCAGAGCCTGATGAACGGCCTGCCAAAAATGCGATACGAAACGGCCATCTCGATCAGAAACAATGGTCTTGGGGGCACCGTGTAACCTCACGATCTCAGCGATAAAGGTTCGAGCCA
This sequence comes from Orobanche coerulescens, assembly GCA_033398695.1. Lineage (NCBI taxonomy): Eukaryota > Viridiplantae > Streptophyta > Magnoliopsida > Lamiales > Orobanchaceae > Orobanche > Orobanche coerulescens. The sequence goes on from CM065816.1 coordinate 118,083,155, forward strand.
ATCTATCCGGTCCCCAAGTATCCTTAATACCCAAGAAGTGTGCAGACTTGGTCAATCGATTGACAATTACCCAAATCATATTCGTTCCAGTCCGAGTTCTCGGCATGCCAGTGATAAAATCCATTGAGATATCTTCCCACTTCCACTCGGGAATGGGGAGTGGTTTCAACAACCCCGCCGGTCGTTGATGTTCGATCTTGACTTGTTGACACGTCAAGCACCGTAATACAAACTCCGTAACATCCTTCTTCATGTTATTCCACCAAAAATTTCGCTTTAAATCTTTGTACATCTTACTCGTCCCGGGGTGGATTGAGTAAGGCGTAGCATGGGCTTCTCGGAGGATTCTCTGTCTCAACTCTAAATCGTTCGGAACACAAAGTCTGCCCTGAAATCTCAGAATACTATCCTCATGTACCATAAAGCCAGGAGCTTTTCCTTTTATCACATCTTCCTTCAGTTGAGAAATCATCGGGTCACTCCACTGCTTCCCTTTGATGTCGTCAACTAAGGATGAAGTAATTTCGAGAGTACACAACTGTCCCTGTACTCGTTGAAGCCAAAATTCTATCCCTTGCTCAATTAAATCTTGACGAATTTTTGTCTGGGACGTAAAAACCTCGAGCATTTGAAGAGATGCCGATTTGCGGCTCAGAGCATCTGCAACGACATTGGCTTTCCCGGGGTGGTAAAGAATTTCCAAATCATAATCCTTTATCAACTCTAACCAACGCCGCTGTCTCATATTCAGCTCCTTCGATCAAAATATACTTCAGGCTCTTGTGATCGGTATAAATCCGGCACGGTGAACCATACAAATAATGCCGCCAAATCTTGAGTGCGAAGACAATTGCGGCCAATTCCAAATCGTGAGTAGGATAATTCATCTCATAAGGCTTTAATTGTCGTGACGCAAAAGCTATTGTCTTATCATGCTGCATAAGAACACAAATGTGCCTTGACCAAGCGCCATCAGAACCGCAAAGCCTTCGCTACCATGTGGTAAAGTTAGAATCGGCGCCGAAGTCAATCGTTTCTTTAGTTCATCGAAGCTCATTGCCTCTCATCCGTCCAAACAAACTTTTCGATCTTCTCGAGTAATTTCGTAGCGATCGAGCGAGTTTCGAGAACCCTCGACAAACCGACGGTAATACCCAAAGAAGGCCCAAAAAGCTACGAACCTCCTTAACATTTTTAGGCGGTGCCCACCTAGCACCGCTCGATCTTCAAGGGTCTACACGAACCCCTTCTACCGAAATCACATGGCCGAGAAACATAACTTCTTCCAACCAAAACTCACATTTCGAGAATTTTGCATAGAGGTGCTCGGTTCTCAAAATGTCTAAGACCAAACGCAAGTGTCGGGCATGTTCCTCCTTATCCCGAGAATAGATCAAGATGTCGCCAATAAAGACGACTACACACTGTCGAGGTACTCGATGAATATTTTATTCATTAATCGCATGAATACCGCGGCGCATTCACAACCCAAAAGGCATAACTACAAATTCATAATGCCCATATCTCGTCAGAACGCCGTCTTTGGAACGTCGGACTCCTCACTCGAGTTGATAATACCCGGATCTTAAGTCAATCTTCGAGAAAACCGCAGCTCCTTGCAATTGATCAAATAAATCGTCTATACGCGGTAGAGGGTACTTGTTCTTGATGGTTACTTTGTTCACTCACGGTAGTCGATGCACAAACGTAGTGAACCATCTTTCTTCCTCACGAAAGAACAGCGCGCCCCAAGGCGAAGCGCTCGGTCCGATGTACCCTCTTTCCGTAAGTTCTCCCAACCGATTCTTCAATTCTTGCATTTCTAAGGTGCCATCCGGTAAGGTGCTTTAGAAATCGGAGCCGCGTCTGGCTCTAAGTCTACGGTAAATTCTATCTCTCGATCTGGCGGTAATCCCGGAAGATCGTCCGGAAAAACATCGGGATACTCATTAACGATCGGAATTGAAGAGAAATCGACTTCGCTTCCTTCCGTTTTCAAAGCATAGCACCAATAGCCCGTACAACCTTTATTTAAAAGTCTTACGGCCTTCATGGCACTGATAAGTAACATGGATTGGCCCGACTTACGTCCCAAAAATGAGTACTCAGATCCGTCCTTAGTCATCATAGTGATAACTTTGGTACGGTAATTCATAATCGCCTGGTGATTATTAAGCCAATCCTCGCTGAGGATTACGTCCTCGCCTTCCATATCAACTACAATTAAATTTGATAACCATTCCATACCGGATATAACCACCGGAAATTCTCTAATCTCCCGATTCCCCACAATCTTATCCCCGCTAGGCAGTCTCATGATAAAGGGATCGCAAGCAGTTAAACAAGTTATATTCAAACGGCGTACACACTCCAAAGAAATAAAAGAATGTGTAGCACCCGAATCAAAAAGTACACGGACTGGATAGGATAGAATATGGATGGTACCTGAAGCCACCGCCGCATCGGGTTCGTCTGTTCGACGCATCTCATAAACCCGTGGTTGCACCGAACCGACGCTAGAGTTCCCCCCTCCAGCGTTCTGACCCCGACCTCGACCCCTGCCAAAATTCTGCTGAGGTTGACCGAAAGATTGCCGCTGATTAACACCTTGATCAAGGGGTGTTGGGGCAGAAGCCCGAGTGTCCAAAGTCTGGTTCGGCTCGGAACAATAAACCGCTCTATGCCCCATCTGACCACACGTGTGACACTTTAATAGTGGAAAGTAGCATTCCGAACTAAAGTGGCCTGGACGACCACAATTATAGCAAGTCACTGTACGATTTGAGGTACCCGGAGTGGGACGGTAACCCCTCTTCCCTTTATTAGAACGTGACGACTGTCCGGCAAAACGGTTAGTCGTCTGTGACTTCTGAAAGTTGCCACCCTTAGAGCCAGAAAAATTTCCCCCGACTTTCTGCTTTTTCGGTTCTTCAACGGTATCATTGTCGGGGCTCAACATATCATGGGCTAAAGCTCTGTCCTGATACTCTTTCAGTGTGGTACAAGCAAATCCGGCCATGTACCGCCGTAAGTCCAAATTCATCCGCATATCAAAATAACGGATCTTATCACGCTCGTTACGTACTTGATCTTTCACATGGATCAATTGCTGGTTATACTCCACGATCGCCTGTGAAACGGGAATATCTTGTGGTTTAGCCTCGAAGAAGGCTCGGATTCGGCTCTCTCGTACCGGCCAAGGACAAAACTCGGCCTCCAAGAGCTCCTTAAATTCATCCCACGAGGCAATACGATCCTGTGGCTTGATGACCTTCCACCAAGTAGCGGCCTCCTTAGTGAGGAAATACTGAGCAATTGGTACTTTCCTCACCTCGGGGCAATCAACCGCCTCGAAAATCTTCTCTAATTCCGCTAGCCAGTATTCCCAGCCTAACGGGTCTGTGGCACCGCCAAATTGTGGAGGGTGCATACGGATTACATTCTGAAGCAAGGCATCTGTGTTTGGGTTCGGGTTATTCAGTTGAACAGTTTGGGCTAAAATGGTCATCTGAGTAGCCAATTGTTGAAGTGCATTCGCCACTCCAACATCTGCGTTGTTCCCCTGACCGTCTGACTGATCGTGCTGACTCTCAGTGTCGGGATGCACCGAGTTCGACAAACTGGGGTTGGTTGATCCCGCAACTGAACTGATGGAAACGGCCGCGCCACGACCCCTTCCTCGTCCAAGGCCACGACCACGGCCACGGCCCCTACCAGCTGACATACTGAAGAACACATAAGGTACGTAAGCACAATTCAAACGCACGTCATTAAGGTGATCGATTCTCAAGAATATCCATAGAAGAAGCATAATGAATAAGGAAGCATCAGAAGAGTAAGAGGTCTTACAAGTACCGGTCGCACTGTGATGATGGCAGAGTAGTGATACTGTGGACAATTGACGACTCATTCGACCCAAGAGACCGACAGCCTAGGTATCCATAGACCTAAGCTCCGATACCATATTCTGTAACACCCCCAAGTTATTCAGAGATATTACAGCGCCATAAGCCCCGCCGTGGGACCCACAAGGCTAACATACGTGGAACCATAAAATTTGACCGATAAGGTCTACACACAATAGAATGAAAAACAATACAAAGGTATTGTTTACATAACCAATGTATTCATAAACATCACAACTCGAATCAATACTTCGGCAAACACAGGCCGGAACATCAAGGAAAAGGGAAAACGATACTCGAGTATTCAAAAGCCAATCCAGTACAACAACACTGAACGGGAACTCCAAACATAACTGGAAGAAAGACACAGTATCACACTTGCCCACCATCTTCGTGCCGACCCGACCCCTGCCTGTCCGACCTCCTGGAACCTGAAATACATGAAACGTATTTCCCCCGAAAAGGGGTTAGCCGTCGAATAGCTAGTGCAAGTATATCAATATGAAACACAATACTCCTCGACAATAAAGTAAATGTAACCGTCAATTCATCAATTCAAGACTAGTATTCCGGATCAACTAAAATCTCATAAGACGTATGTGAATGCCGTAGAAACGGTTCGTTCACCTCATACGCCGTTACGTATGTGAATGCCGTAGAAACGGTTCGTTCACCTCATACGCCGATACATGTAGGAATGCCGTCAAAACGGTTCGTTCATTACATGCCAACAATATATCTATGAATGCCGTAAAAACGGTTCGTTCATGATATGCCATCAATATTTCTTACTTTCAAAGTCGAGAACGTACAATCATAAATGTATACTTGCCTTTGAGACATCGAGAAATCGAACGGAGGAAAGGTATGAGTTCGGTAGGTCCGCGAACGCGCTTCCGGCACCTAAACGATTCGCAAGGAATATGACAATTAATTATCCATACTCAAATTATACGAAGAGACTCCCGAAACTCGTCTACGATTCAAGAAAATATACGGGTGGATAACTAAAGGTTGGGAAATCGCCCAAACTCCCAACAAGTCCGAAAACGGCACAATCCAACCCGTAAAATCGGAAGAAAACACTCATACGGTATAGATATATCAAAATCTCAAGGTTCTCAAGCTTCAATCGGACAAAACGGACGAATCTACGAAAACCCCCAAAATCCAACACAAAATTCAAAGTGTTCTTGAATAATCTTTCAATAATCCGATGAATACTCAAACATGTCCATAATCACACATATATCACACCATACACCATGATTTAATCATCCAAAACGTCAATACCCACACAAAATCGAGAAGTCAAGATGTCGAAGAAATTACCTCTTGAATATCCAAGCTCTATGATCCAAGGAATACGCGTTAGATCGACTATCCGGGCTTCCCAACCGAGTGAAAGTGGTAAATCTCCAACACACAAGTGATAGATGTGAGAAAACTCCTCCCTCAAACTCTCTCTCTCGCAGGTGGAAGAAGGAAATGGGGGAAGAGGGCTGAAATCTCGCTTAAAAAGCCGAATTATGCAGTTGACCGCATTGTGTGCCGCGGCTCAGCCCAGGTGTGCCGCGGCACAGGCCTAAAAATTGCTCCCAGGTTTCGGAAGTGTGCCGCGGCTCAGTGTCTTGCGCGGCACCGGCACAGCGGTTTTTGGCTGAGGATGCAACACAAGTGTGCCGCGGCTCAACGTAGGTGTGCCGCGGCAATGACTCGGCAGTGTGCCGCGGCACTGCCGGAGTGTGCCGCGGCACCCGGTACAGTCCGCTCGGCCAAATTTAGGAAATGTGTGTGCCGCGGCGCACACTCCTTTTGCCGCGGCTCACACCCCCTTCGGGTCCTAAAATGATGGAAAATGACCCGGGAAGAGAATAAAAGTAATAGGATCCAATGTCCGGGCAACAATAACACGAAAATAGAAGTACGGAAACCCCAAAACGGTGGTTCCAAGCAATGATTACAAGGGTTCGCTCAACAAATCACAATTCGAAGAATATGAAAAGGTTTGAAATGACATGACTTTCGACCGGGTATTACAAAACACATGTCCCAATAAGGCACACCCAAAACATGGCACAAAATTCAAATGATGAGGACAATACCAATCCGGTAAAACCCAGAAAACTCGACGAATCCGGAACAAAGATCTCGGGTATTACAGTCCGGCCGGCTCGGCTCGGCTCGGTTCGGTCGGTTCGGGTCGAAGGGAGGTTTGGCCGAAATATCTCGGCGTCTCGAAGTTATCTTTTTACTGCAATTTTATTTGAAAAAAATTCATTTTGCTAAACCGCCTCAATTATAAATCCGAATTTTTTGGATCTGGATACATATCAAATTAATTGATATTATCGAATTAATATATTAGGATAACTATCAAATTAATTGGTAATTATCGGAGTAATATATTAATAGATTAGGATAAGTATCAAATACCAATCCGAATCGGTTTAGAGTTCCTCCAGCACATGGTTTCCTCTCGTCTTCACCTCTAAATACTCAGCTTGAGGGAAAGTCTTATTTTTCCCCCAAAAAATGACCCTAACCCCGCTCGGGTACGACCCGACCACAACTCGGACCCAACCTAGTCTTGAAATATCAATATATTTCAATTTGTTGTCACTCTTGACCTTGTAGTTGGGGAGTGAAGTCCCAACTACTAGGCTAAGGTGAGTTGTTTGATAAACTTACATTTATATTAAATTTAAATACAATTTTTTGAGTGGGATTTAGATTGGTTCTAAAATAACCGATCTAGAAAGTCCACTTTCTAGATCGGTTCTAAAACAACCGATCTACAAAATCTCCGCGTCACTTTCTACATCGGTTTCAACATAATCGATGTTAAAAGTCCGATGTGAAATGGTATTTTTCTACTAGTGGAAGAGCTAAAACTATATCTAAAGAAAATACGAGGTAATATATATATATATATATATATATATTTAGGATCAAATGAGAATGGTTCTTATCCTGCGAATTGCAAATATGCATGAGTTTTGTACTAATTATGCATGAAATATATGCATTTCGTGCATCAAAATTGCAATGCATTAAAATATCCATTATATGCATCAAAATATCGATGCAATAAAATATTGCATTATATGCATCAAATTTTGTGAGAATAAATCTAGGTCATCCATTTATCGAGATCTATGGATGAAATTCATTCTTATTTCTTAACTTAAATTGCACTCTTACCTGAACCTATATATATATATATATATACATATATATATATATATATATATAAGAAAATACGAGGTAAAACTATATAGAAAATATATATATATATATATAATTTAACGAGATAAGATTATTTCATACTTCCTACATATGGATATGGTTCCTACCTAAGAAGTAGGAATTTATCTTGACTACAAGATAACAACTGATCAATAGTTGGAAATAAAATTTTTAGTTGCTCTAATTTAAACCAAACACAAGTGCATACACATGAGGACATATTTGAAATTTAGGTTGCTTCCACAAATCTTTTAAATACAATAATTTACTCGTTTATTGTCAGTTAAGTGTATCAACTTAATTATTTTATCATGACCTATGATTTAAAATACATATCGCATACCTAAAGATGAAAAAAATAAAAATAATAAATTCTAAAATTTGAGCCTTATTAAAAAATAACACTAATAGCATATGGGGAACACACTTAGAAGCATCTGGTAATATGAAAAAAAAAATTGCAATACACATATGGTAGCATATGAATTTACGCAGTAAACAACGCACAACACCCATATTTTTTAAGCTAAAAACAAATTAATTTCTTTATTTTATATATGCAATATATATCTTGATATATCATGAAATTAAGATAAATTTGATATATTTTACATCTAAAATAGATATTAGTGAGTAATATTCGAGATATTTGAGGTAGAATGGTGTTTGATAGAACATTATAAATGAGATGATGCTACAGTTGTATTTCAAATATTTCATCGCATGCATTAAGCATGCCACTTGAAAAATACCCAAGCTGCTATAGTGTATATATATATATATATATATATATATATATATATATACTTCCTCCGTTATTTTATTATTGCAACGTGTTGACTATTACACTGTTCATATACTCTCTTTTGACCATCTTTTGTGATTTATACATATGAAAAAATATAGTCATGTGAGATCTTGTTAGATTCATCTCGAAATATACTTTCAAAATATCAATGTCTTATAATTTTTAAAAATAAAGAATTGAAAATATTAATAATCAAAGTTGTGCATTGGCAAGCGTGAAAGTCCATATGTTGCAGTTATAAAAGAACGGAGGTAGTATATATATAAACATATATATATATATATATAGTGGTTATGGTGAGAGTTAGTTGTAAGTTAAAAAATAGGAATGAATTGCGTCCATGACTCTTGAATAAATGAATGACCAATATTTATTCTCGCATAAATTGTATTATTTAATGCATCGATATTTTGCTGTATATGGTATATGATTTTAATGCATTCCATTTTGATGTATGAAATATATATATTTTTTGTATAAGCATATCTGAAGCGCAGATCACACAAAGAGCAATTATTCAGATTTATTCCTAGTTTTTACTCAAAAAGTCTTTCTCATTTGAGCCATCTTACATATATATATGTATATATATATATATATTACATTTTTAGATATGCAATATGTACTTTAAATTTTAGATCATGAAAGATCGATTCATTTGATATTTTTTTTATCTAAAATGGATAACAAATGAATAAGTTAAAAAAATTCAAAAATAAACGAAGTTTTACTGGAAAATATCATCTTAGCTCTCTATCACAAGCTGAAAATTCAGTCAGCATAAAAGAAAAACCATGAGATTTTATCCAGTAAATGGTATGATTGGATCCTGGTTTCTATATATGGACATGGTTTTAAAGAGGGTGTTTGGTTCATGTGGTCTAGGTTTAAAATCAGAAATGATTCCAGTGTTTGAAATTTAATACCTAATATCATTGTGTTTGGTTCAATTTAAGAATGAATATAACAATCTTATGTATTGTTTGGTTGAACTTATTGGTGGAAAATTAATTATATGTATGATGCACCATCAATTTTAGTAATTATACATAATATCTGGTTCAATTTAGGAAAGAATATAATGGTTGAATTTATTGGTGGGAAAATACGAGTATGTATGATACACCAAACAATTTAGATAATCAAAATCAAAAAATCCAAAATATACTTAATATATATATATGTATAATTAATTAATCAAATAATTAGCGAATTCAACAATTTAGATAAATAATCATTTTAGAAACATAAAAATAAAAAGTAAAGCAAAAATAATTTTAGTATAAACTAAAATTGAAAGTTTGTTTCTGGTATTGTCCTTCCAAGCTAAAATAACGAGTTCTTATTGCAGCAGGATCCAAGGAGGTCTTTCAGAGTCAGAGCCTTCTTCATTTGTCGTCCTTCGATTTGGAGACCATCTACATTATTGGGCGGGCGGTTCGCTTTCTCCTATAGCAGACAAATGAACTTCGAAATTCCAGATTCCTTCGCCCGCGGGACGGGTCACTCTACCATCGAGGTCCCGAAGGCATCATAGGTGTAATTAAAATTTTCTAATGTGTAAGTTTTGTATTAATGTGATTGACATTTTGAATCATTTTTGCATTATGTTAATACTTTTTAGTTTTAAGTTATATTATTTTATAATATTTTATTTTATCTGACTCTCTCTTATTTTATCATTTCTTTATTTTATTTTGTTGGCTTAATCTGATAAATGTCCAAAATGAGCTGTGCGGTTAAGTGTCCGTATTTTTCGTTAAGCTGCAAGTAAACACCCTAAATGTCTGTGCGAATAAGCTCAATCAACTATTAAACCCATTAAGTCATTAGTAAAAATGCCCTAAGAGTTTATAGCCAACAATTTAATTTAAAACAACATCAAAGTCTTAGTCCCAAAATGCTTTGGGGTTGACTACATGAATCATTATCTGAAAACGTCAAATCGTCTCCAATAGAAAAATCATATGAAAAGGCAAAAGTGAAAGTGAAAAATTTAATACGTAAAAAAAAAGTAGAGCTCAAATAAAATCAACCACCCGAATTCTTTCCCTCCACATCGTCCTATCCAACGCCATAACTTCTTCAATCCCAAGAAACCTCATATCATTCTCAATCACTCTTATCCATGTGTGTTTAGGTCTTCCTCTACCCCTCAAGAGCCTATGCGCTCCCCATTCTTCAAGCCTCCGCACCGGTGCATCAATCGGCCTCCATCTCACATGCTCGTGCCATCTTAACCGATTCTCCAACATCTTATCCTCTATAGGGGCCACTCATACTTTTTTTCCTAATCACATCATTTCTAAGTCAATCCTTTCTCGTATGGCCGCACATCCATCTTAGTATACGCATTTTCGACACATTCATCTTTTGTACATGACTATTCTTTACACCCTAAGAATTTAATTTACAGAAAAAAATTATATATAGAACCAACTTACTATTTTTAAATGTATCGAAGTATATCCCAAATATCCCAAACATCCTATTAATAAAATTCTAACAATAAAAGGTTAATAGAAATGAACGAGAAGGGACGGGTCTAACGGGATTAATATATCTTCAATTTTGCAAATTTTCCATATTGAATTATATATTGGGTAACATTGTTCAACAAGCAACAACCATTATCTATCCAAAAAGAAGGAAACAGGCATAAATTCCACAAGACATAGAAACCACCAAAACTACAACCCTACAAACAAAGTTATAGATAGATAATTTTCAGTACAAAAAAGACTGATTTAAGATGGCACAAAACCCCGGAGACGAGGTTGAGTGACAAAGCCAAGGATGAATTGCCTAGTCCGGTTGTCTTCTCACCGGACAATCGAAGCATATTGACGGTTACCATTGTACACAAGACCACCACTGCCTTGCATATTGCTACTCCGATACCTGCCATCATCTTCTTGATGCGAAATAGCATCACCAGTCGAAACCCTTGCTGTGCTTTCCATATTCGTTGAGGCAGCAGAATCATACTTGTCGTTGTAATTTTCGCTAAAAAAAAACGAGGTTGAAGCATTATTGTCATTATTATTATTACTACTGCTGCTGTGAGAGCTTGTCGAGTCGGAGTATTGGTCCTTCTTGCTGCTCAGAAAGCGTCCACCGGACCCTCGAACCCTATTTAGTGCGTGTTGATGACGGGACTCGTGCAGGTAAGGCTGGATTCCAGTCGTTTTTTTAGCACAAAAAAAGAATCAGTTTTACCAAAGTACCTTAGGAACGCTAAATTGCAATTTTGGTCCTGTAAACTTTTGTTGGTATTTTTTGATATTAAGTGCAATTTGGGAATAAATGAAATATTAAATCAGCCATTTTGGGACAGAAATTGACACCAACTTGGAACTTACAGGACCATAATTGCATCAATTGAAACATACAGGACCAAAATTGCAAGAATTCAAAACTTAAAGGACCAAATTTGTAATTATGCATTATTTCATGGTATTGTCAGGTACTCATTTTCATACTAATTCCATTTGGTAGTAATTTCATGTTTTGCTTTCTTCAAATTCTCTCTCAAAATGTGTTGAGACATATTTTTAATTCGAATCTAACAGCATGATTTTCATAAATTAAATGATTTAGTTTCTATGAGATAATTTACCTTCAAAATTCAAACATCAATTACTATGAAATAGAGGGAGTAATTCGTTAAAGAAAGTGACGGCACCAGAGAACCACACGGCATTCTTAATTAGCTACAACTTACTTTCCTATTTTTGACGAGTTTGTTTTGAGCCTCGAGCTTCGCACGTTTTTGCCTCCTCCTAAGTATTCCATGGTACTGTTTTGCATTTACATAAATGGGACCGTCCTCAGGAATATCGGCCGGCAGTGGAATCCGGCAAGAGGCTGCCGCCATCATCTGCGGCTGAATCCAATCAAGCATTTCATGAATTAATTTGAAAATAAATATTAGCATTAATTTCAAGATTTGAAGCTTCCGAAGCAACACTCACCATGTTATGAGGTCCGTAGGCAGTATATAATCCGGTGAAGTAAGGGTCAGCATAAGCATATGGATAGTGGAGCTGAGATTGGAATTATGACCAATCAGATCAGACTCAAAGCAGAACACGAGAAAAAAAAAAAAAGCAACTTCAACTTGAGACGGTAGCTTACAATTGGTTGGCTTATTTCAGCTTGTGAAACGTTCATGGACGAAACAGGATTGTGCAGAAACAAGGCAGCCTTCATATCTTGTCCATGCTTCCCGTAGCTTTCGTCATGAACTGAATATCGTGCAGAAAGAGAAGCCATTTTAGTCTCATATCTTGTCAAATCGCAGGGTCACGTTTCGATTTTTTTACATCTCATGAAATAAGATCTTATTTCGAAAATATGTTGGAATCCCCCAACTCGCGTAGAACAACTTATAATACGGGTCTCCTTCCACTTGAAGAGTCCTATTTCTAAAGATGATCTTGTCCCAACAGAAGAGTCACGTTTCTATTTTCTTACATCTCATGCCCTTACTTATTATGAAGAATATGTATGGTCCATAACTATTTCCAACTTACTAAGTGAGGATATAAGTGGAAGATATGAGAACAAAAAGCGAACTTTACGTATTGTATCTTGCAACCCATAAAAAAGTTGTGCATTCACCAAAACAGGACTCTTCAAGTGGGAACATATAAGATCTTTAAAAAAATCCCAAAAACACGCTCAGATACTCGAAAAAACACGTGATAAGATGTCTTAAAGAGCTTATAACTCAGCCACGCACTCCAAATCGACGAAGGTAAATAAAGATTGTAACCGAACAGCCAAAAGCATTACGACTACCGGAGTCCGCTGAAGGACAGTGATCTTGAGAAGTTATTTTCCCCATGACAGCCGGCTACCCGTTGAGAACAAAGCTGGTTAGAATGCTGATTTTGCAGTTCAAAATTGAGGTTTTCGGATATTGCCTGCCAAAGAAAAAACAAATAAAAAGCATTCAAATTAGATTTTGAATTCATACGGTCATTACTTTGAGAAATAACTGAATCCGGATACATAACCTTGTCATTATTATCACATAATAATAATATTATTAGGGCTCGTTTGCTAAGTTGTATGGGATAAAGCTTGATAAGATTGACTGGAATTTCTTATACAACATAAGAAATTAATATCATATTTGGTACAATGTATTAAATTCTCTGGAAAATATAGATATCATGGTAGTTTATTGAATTTATTAATTGCAGTATTGTTTAATATCACGTAATACCACCTCTTAGGTGGGATACGTAATACCAAAAATCAGTATTATTTATACGGGCCCAAATTTTATCAAGGGCCCTGTACTTTATACCAAACAATATATAAAGATGTATTAGATATATTATATACCTTAATCACACATAGCAAACAAGCCCTTGCTAAAAAAAGTTGGATGGATATTAAAAATTCGACCTGAGGCACACTATGCCGGACGAAAGATATAAAAGAAAAAAACTGGAAAACTCTAAAAAGAAAACTAATAATGACTAAAAAGAAAAATCTCAGAAACCCTATGAAAATTGGAAGAACTAATCAACCCAAAACACAAAATATCCATCTCAAAATGGTAGAGATAGAGAGAGAGAGAGAGAGAGAGAACAGAAAATCTCAAAACCAAACTGCTTGTATTGGACCATAAAATTTGAATACAGAAACCAGAACAAAGTAACCCACAAATCTCCCTTATCTTCAAATGAAATTTTGAGGACATACACACACACATACACACAAGTGAAGAATGAAAAAGTAAATAACTCATATAACCAGTAACTTTTGGACAAGAATAGTTAGCAAAAGCAGAGAAACCTTTATATACATATATGTACAAACACACACACACACACACATACACACACACGCACAATATATATACTCACAATCCTGAGAGAGAGTGTGTACATATTTATAGTATATTGAAAATCCGAGACGTGAGAGAGAGAGAGAGATAAGAGATGGGGACCTTTAGGAACTGCTGCTAATACTTTGAGGAAAAATGAAAGCAACTGTTGGGATGAAATTGGACATGTTTCGCCCCCTCTCCACAAACTCCTCCCTCAAAACTAATATCTTCCCTATATCATTAACCCCCCGGCCCCCACTATGAATATTCTCTCTCTAAGATTCTTGGCCCAGCAATTTCCTAACACTGTTTGTTTTGGATTAAACAAAATATTAATGTATACATATAGAACAGACTCTACTGCGATACAAGTTAATAATAAAGACGCACGCTACCACCCACCAGCACCATTGATGGCATCATGTCATATGAACTACTCTCTCTCTCTCTCTCTCTCTCTTTTGGGGGTTTTCTGTATCCCGTTTTGTTTTTTAGCCATTAATGTCTTCTTCTTTTCTCTAATCAAGTGGGGGGCCCACAACGCAAATGTTTCTCTTGGTGGCGCTGGTGAGCCTTTCACATAGACAGATGTAGAATTCAAAACAGGTAATCTGAACTAGGGGTGTTCAAAAATACCCGACCCAAACTACCCGGCCCAATTACCCGATGACCCGAATTAAATATTCCGGGTATTTTTAAAATTTTTAAATTTTTTTCGGACCGGGTACCCGACCCGGAAAAAAGTCCTATAATCGGTCCGGGTCATGGGCCGACTTGTTGCGTAAATTCGGGTACCCGAAAACCCGATTATTTTTTAATAATTAGTTTTTTTTATAAATTTAATTATTTAATTTGTAATGATATGAAAATTTACCTTTCAACTAATATGAAATATATTTAATATGAGAATCCATGTTAATGTATTTTCACTCATGGTATTTATTCTCACTAGTTTGGAAATTTATAAAATATTTAAATAAAAAATAATATATTCTTTCATATATATAATTAAATATTGAATTAAGCATAATTATATAATAAAATAATGATATATATAAAAAATTTAGTTAGTTTTGAAATTTACTTATTGTACGGAAAATATTTATAATGTATTTAGTACTCGGGGAATTAATTTATATAATAAATTTTAAAATAAATTTATATTAAAATTAAAAATTATTTATAAAAATTTAAAATTAGTGGTATTAAATTTTGGGCCGGGTACTATGACCCGACCGAAAAATAGGCCACTTTTTTTCGGTACCACGACTTTCGGGTCGGGTCACGGGCCGAATTTTTCATTACCCGAAAAATCGGGTACCCGTAAATTCGGGTACCCGAAAAACCGGGTACCCGGTTATGAACACCCCTAATCTGAACCCTTCGATTTTTGTGAGCGCTGCCGGAGTCCAGACGAGTTTCCAAAATTAAAAAATGATGATTATTTTTTTTTTATGTTAAACAGAGAATTTTTGAATTAAATATTTTTGTTATGTTGTTTTATATTGAAATAAATTATAATCTCTCCTTAATTTAAGTGAGAGTTTTTATTTTTTTTTCTAATTTTCAAAATAAGTTTTTGATTAGTTATTATTCATTTTTATTTTTAAATTACTTCTATTTTATAAATAGTCGCACCTCACAAAAACCACCATATTACTGCTATTTTAAACCGTTTCATCATAGTATTATTTTCGCAAGCTTTGCCCTAAAATGTCATTTGACTCGTGATGACATTTTCGATCGATTTCGGCCCGAGACGTCGTTTTCAATTGTTATTACTTACGGACGTTATTTTCGACCTGTTTCGCCCTAGGACGTTATTTTCAACCCGTTGCGCACCGGGACATTATTTTCGATACTGGGACGTCATTTTCGACCAGTTTCACAATGGATTTTCATTTTAGACAATTTTCACCCCGAGACGTCATTTTCTGCCCATTTCGCCCTGAGACGATATTTTCGGCCCATTTCGCCCTGAGGTCATTTTCGGTACCTTTGTCTCTGGATGTTATTTTCGGCATGTTGTGTCCCCGGACGTCATTTTTGATCCGTTTTATCACGATACGTCATTTTCGACTATCTTCACCCCTGAAAGTCATTTTCAACTGTTTTTGCACCTGAACGTCATTTTCGACCCATTGTCTCGGAACGTCATTTCCGGTCTGTTTCGCCACGAGACAACATTTTTTATCTGTTCTGCCCCAGGATGTCATTTTTGGCTCGTTTTGTCTCGGGTAATTATTTTCGACTCGTTCTCGGGACGTCATTTTTTATCATCTTCACCCCGTAACTTCATTTTCGACCTATTTTATCCCAGAACGACATTTTCGGCCCGTTCCATTTCATGACGTCATTTTTTGCTCGTTTAGATTGACTTTTGATTGGAATACGTATTTGTTTCACATAAATTTCATATTTATCATTTAGATTGACTTTTGATCATAAATTAAATCTCTAATGATATTAATAAAAATATTAATATACTTCATTATATAATAATTTTTATATAGAGTTTGTTATTATCTTTTCCGAAATAATCCATAATTAGAAATGTTAAAAGGACGCCGGTCCGTGAGATGGGTCATTTAAACCGGAACAAAAAAAGAGGGTTAACTCTTACGTATTTTGACTCGTTTAAACTTGGAATTTTTTTGCCCTAATTGTTAGCCTGAAGCCCGTTAGGACTAGCCTGTAGGTTAAATGAATTAGTTTGCTAGACTGCAAGTATTAATACAGATTTAATTTTATATATTTATTTTTTGTTACCCATTACAGCAAAATAAAATTAATTTAACTCATTGTTGTTGGGTATAATTTGATCAACCATTAGTTGTGCTTCTATACTTAAGCAGTATATTAGATTTTATAATATTATTGTAACTTTATAAATATAAGTAGTTTTATTTTTATTTTGTTTGAATATATAATGGTTAATTTTATTATTATAATATTTAATTTAAAATATATCATTTGGAATAATTAAAATTTTATAATTTTGTTAATTCAATTAAAGTTATGTGCAACTATTCTTATAATGTATAATTTGATTTTAGAACTTTAGTTTTAAGAGTTGAATATGTTAAATTAAATTTTTACATCTAAATATCTAATTTTAAAATCGTTAACCTATTGCCCGATTGAACCGATTTAGCCATAAGTCTGCTAGGGCTAGGTTTAGAGTTAGGTCCGTATATTGCCAAAATATTTAAATTCAAACTTTTTCTCCGAATCTTTTAACCCGAAGCCCGCTAGGACTGGCCCGAAATTATCCCGTCTAACATCTCTATCCATAATCAATGTTGAATTTGGAAAAACAAAAGGACTAGTAAATAAACCAGTGAGTATTTATAAGTAACGATAAGTCCTAAGGTACCCAGGCTACCATACCTACATGTATATTCATTATTAGATTCATGATAATTTTTTTTTTTGCTACGAGACATCATGGCCCTTGCGATGCACGGACTTTGTTTACCATGATTAAATCATACTCGTATTTTGGGTCAAAAGTATTCGGGTTATGTTGACATGTTGATTTCTTTTGTATAAAACATTTAAATGCATTGGTTTACTCATTATAGTCCGTTACATTGTGATAGACAATATATCTCAACAAAGTTATAACTCACAACTTTGAAACGACAGTTTATTCCCTGAGGTCTTATTTTAAGTAATATTTTTTCCAATACCTCAAACATTAATATTCATGCAACAATCTTAGCCAATATGAACAAATTAATAAAACTCTCATGTGAAGATTATACATATATAATTAAATACATTCCCAAAAAGGGTATTTAAATCGCAGTATAAATTGATCAAGATTACAAAACAGCTTAATTCTCTTCCTATTCTTGATTCTCAAGAACGACAATGCAACATTTATTAATAAAAGTAATCAAATCATTTTCATATAGATACACATATGAAGATATACTTTAACTCTTTAATACATATATATCAACTTTGTAATAAGATAAAAATTGAATTGCTATTTGCAACATGCAGGCTTCATGCATTTATCTCAGCAATACTTTTTCTTTTATGCATAACTACACATCCCATAAACGCAATATTCCCTTTCTTGCATCTATTGCCACACCCTCAGCAATGACACTTGTCCTTCATCACGTTGACGCATTTTCCCTTGCAACAAATATAACCTAAGATTATAACATCGACATACATATAAAAATAATCTATAAACTCACAATCATTCTATCGAATCCACATTGAGAACCTATATATCCTTACACTGCATTTCCAAATTTTATTTTTGAAAGAAGAGAAAAAAGTGAGAAAAAAAGAAAATAAATTTGTGTGCTCAAGTTTTTTCAGAGGAGAAGATAAATGAATAAGGCCCTGTTCTTTTGGACTTATTTTTCGATTTTGATTCGATTACATTGAGTTCATTCGATTCGATTCGAGTCCATTCGATTCGATCGATTCGATTCGGTTGTTCTTCTTATTATTATTATTTATTAATAATAATAATAATAATAATCTTAATTATCATTGTTATTCTTACTAATAATATTTACTATTATCGTTGTTGTTGATTACTATTATTATTTACCATTATTATTAGTGTTGTTATTATTATTATTATAATCTTAATTATTATTATTGTTATTATTACTAATAATATTTACTATTATTATTAATAATATTTATTATTACCATTATTGTTGTTGATTACTATTATTATTATTTAATATTATTATCAGTATTATTATTATTATTATTGTTATTATTATTATAGTTATTATCGTTATTGTTATTAATATCGTTAATATTATTACAATTCACCCTTATCAAATAGATCTCAACTTATTATTTATATTTTATTATTATTATATTATTATTATTATTATTTGCCCTTAATATATATTTCGATTCGATTCGATTCGAGTCCATTCGATTCGATTCGATTCGATTCGAATCCATTCGATTCGATTCGATTGATTCATTCAGTACAAAAGAATAGAGGCTAAGAGAGGAAATTTTGTTAAATTTCTCTGCAAACTTTCTTCTCAAAAGTGAATTGATTTAGGAGGAAAGTATATTATGAAACTTTTTATCAAAACAATGACTTAAATACCCTAAAATAAAACATATTTGATATGCAACAAATGGTATAATTGTAAAATCATATGTGTTCTCATATTCTCTCTCCTAAACTCGGGGACACGGTACACAAATTAAATTGCATTCTCATTTTTGTCTATTCTCTTTTTTTCTTTCATTCTAAATTTGAGTTTTTGGGTGAGTAATGACTTAATGTGATTAAATGTAATAATTGTTGGGTGATTAAAAGTTGAGGTAAGTTGGTTTTTTTGGGTTAGCAACTTCCTAAATATCATTAAATGCAATAATTGTTGGGTGATTAAAAGTTGATATTAATTCACAAACCAAAGTTTATTAACCTAGTGTGGGTATTGAAAAGTTTATCCGTCCCATCTTCACACATAAGTTGCAAGAAATAGTTTCAAGTCAGCTGAATGCTAGAGGTTGTTTCTATTAGCATCTATTCATTTCCCTTTATTAAATATTGTTAATTGCAAGAGATCATTTAGGGTATCTCTTCATTTCCCTTTAGTAAGTATATTTATTGTTACGATTAAAAAGAGTTTCCAATTTAAGTGTATAAATTACCCACTCTCATTAGGTTTAAAGACATAATGTATAGCCCAATCAACAACGAACATGTGCTCGCTTACCTCCAATCCAAACCTATATATTAAACGACAATGAAGCAAAAAAGCGCGTTTTACGTGGTGCAAGTGTGAAAAATATGTAGGTCAATGTAATATCAAACAATTTGTTAGCTAAAAGTTTTTATCATCATATAAAAGAACAACGAACAATCTCCTTATGTCACTGCAACCGAAACCTGCATATTCAATATCAATTCAGCAAAAAAATGGACTCCTTAACCACTTGTTGGTGTGGAAAAACATGTAGCTTATTTAAATACCAAACAATGTATTGGCTAAGCCACAAATAATGTCATATACACATAAGTAATGTTGTTATTCTGACATAAAACCAACGAACTATGGGTTCTATGCACTTCCCATATATATTGTGGACATTTTACTTGCGACCCATCATCGTGTATATGATAATCGATAACTAATTGGCGGTACCTTTTATAGAGGCATGGATAGGCCCCTTCAAATAACAATTGAATGAAATGATGAATTAAAGAATTACTAAAGTGAAGATGTGTATAAACGCAACTTATGAACGCATTAGAAAATCTATAAACTACAAAAGCAACTTATGAATGCAATTAGTTGTGTACGTTACCTAATAAATTGGGATCAAAAGGGTCGTGAGAAAAGTGTTTATTGATTTTTCCTGATTAAGTGCTTCAATTAAGGAATACTCATCTCGACCACCAAGTTCTCCAAGCACAACGATCATTTTAATCTATATTACAACACATTAGTAGTCCAAAATACCACTCATTATACCAATAATTATAAAAAATTGTATCCAATATGTTGTATCAAAATACTTTTGGATAGCAATTTTGTTAGTCCAATAATTAAATGATTTATTTATTTCAGCCCAAATCACATTTGTCAGCCCAATCCAGATGAAATGAATACCCGGTCCAATCCAATCCATACCCAAATGATATAACTTGTGAATACCTGTTATTTCATTTAACCTAAAACTCACACTTTGTATAATCCGCCCCCCTCCATACCTCTCACCTACCTTCTATCTCTTTCATCAAACCGATCAAAATCAAAACTTACCTCATTCATCACATCTTCTTCAAAGATCATCTTTCGATCTTCTGATGATAGCCAAGCACCAAACAACTCAAAAACTCCTTTCACACAACAGCCACAACCCATAACCGAAACCCAAAAATGTTCGAAGATGTTCTCATTCCAGCTTAATATCTGATAGTTGTTGTCTTCAAGATCTGATATGGTCTCGGGTAGGTTGTTTGTGGTTTCATTTGTCTTAGATCTATGATGAAAATGGTTTAACTAAAAAAAAAAGCTTTAAAAGATTAGAAAGAAAGTTGAACCATCTGAGATCATTCATTTTTTCCGTGTTGTTTGTTTTAGTTAGATGAGTGTTGGGGAGAAATGGTGAGGGTTATGGTTGTGTCTTAGATGTAGGATTGATGATGTTTGTGGACTTGGTTTACTGTTCCAACCTCTTCGGTGTCTTTTCTTTTTTCCGTATCGTTTTCTATTTTGGCTTTGTTTGTCTCACCAAGATGAAGACATTTAAGCAAATAAAGGGATTCAAAACGTGCTGGAGTGTTAGAGTGGTGGAGAATATATAAGCGAGCTATTTATACAACATGAATTGATATATAAAATGAGAGTAACTTAATTGCAAAGAAAATGAAGGGACTCAAAAAATATTTATTAGGCATATTAATCAACACTATTTATTTAAACAAAATCAACTTATAATTTGAAGGCTTTACACGTTCCAGTTCCATCAAACTTCTGAGCATGAAACTCATTCTTGCATAATAGAGTTTCTTGACTTAAGGCCATTAATGCTCACATTCAATAGGGGAACTCATTCTTTATATATATATATATATATATATATATATATATATATATATTAATATTGAATATACATACATGTACGATACATACTGTAACACTCCCAAGACGTTCAGGGCATATTACAGCGCCGTGGACCCAACCCCTTTGGAATCCACCAAGCTAACTCACAAACTCGACATCACGACTGATGACAAACATCTTTAACATACAAACGATTCCATAATCTTATGGCATTCAGAACAAATACACTGAACCCGACAGTAATAAACAAAAGTCTTTCCCAAACCGGGACCACAACAAACACAAGTTCAAGGGAAGAAAGTACTCGAGTACTGGAACAACCGACATAATTAATAAAACTACAAGACAAGATGCCAAGCAAACGACCATTGAACATAATCACTCTTGCCCATCATCCTCGTACTGTCCGCATGCCCGTTCACCTCCAGGACCTGTACCTGAAATACAAAAGTATTTCCCCCATTTAAGGGGTTAGCGACAACAACTAGTGCAAGTACAATCTATTTGAACTACCATCCTAATCAGATGAAATATGCGCCAAAATCATTTTAGAAAACATTTTTATATTCCGGAATATCACGGTGCACAAGCACAAAACACAGTTCTCCAACAAAACATTTCAAAGGTTAATCGTTGGTACGAGACTACGACCACCGTACCCCGCAGAGGCCCCGTCGGACCATCCCTGGGTGATTAACCCCAGTTCATGATACGCACACATATGACACTATGTATCCCCAGAGGCCCCGTCGGACCATACCTGGGTGAACATATGCATTCACATCCACAACATACACGGGAAGCCATAATTCAAATACTAGAATATGCAAACAAATGTACAGTACTTGCCTTTGAGACATCTTTGACGAGACGGAAAGTAAACGACGGCTACGAATGCCACAGAGTGACTACGACCGATCCTAAACGCAAGGTTAATACAACTCAGTCCTAAACGATAACAATAATCGAAAGGAATACGCCCACAACCCCGATTACAATCTTAACATTATGTGTACGTTCAATACGAGCGATGGTTTTCACAAAACCTCCCCGAATCAATAATCCCCAGATTAAACATGGCGGAAATGGATTGTGAATCACTTAATAACAATAATTGATAGGAAATATAGCAACACAAACGAATAATTAGAGTTTAAATAGACGAACGAAAACCCCCCAAAATGAACAAAGTTAGGGTTCTAAGCTAATACCTTAGATTAGGGCGAGAGAGACGGATTAGGATGATGATAAACCTTGCTTGAAGCACAACAATCGATCTATAGAGGAACTCTATGAACTGCTCTGTACGAATCGCCCCAATTCCCTTCGAAGAACTCACGTCGCAGACAAGGAAAGAAAGGAAGGAAAAGTGACGCGACTGACCTCTTCAGGTTTTAAATACCTGACAGTTCATTACGTATGTTAACATGGTGAGGTTAACGTACGTTATGCCTCTTACGTACGTAACACTCATATGCTAACGTACGTAAGGGCTAGGCAGAAACTGGGCAGAAGCTTATGCCCAAAACGCTGAGGACAATAATGTACGTTAACACTAAGGTTTAACGTACGTTATACATGCATCAATAGCACACGCAAGAAATCATGAATAACGTATGTTATTCATGCAGCAGTTCAGCACTGGTGAATGCAGTTCGCTACTCAGGATGGTACGAAGTCGAAACGCAACACAAGGATAGAGCCCAATCATAAACACGAAGTATTCGCGATGATGAAGCTAAGTGCTGAAAGAAAGTACGATTCCGACTACCGGAAGATTCGAAATACGATAAAGAAGATAAAATTCCCTAAACTTATAGGAAATTACAAAACGGCCCGAAACGTCCGAAAATCACGATACGACATCGGATTTCAGAACCGAAACCCGCAACACGAATAATTCAACCGTATGGACTCATAGAAACAAAGAAACAACGAAATTGAATGAGTTTTACGAGAATCGAACATACATACGACAAAACATAGTATAAAGAAAAATTACGTAAAAACACCTCCAAAACTCGTCCAAATGGAAAAACACCAAGAACAAAATAGATTCAAAACGTCGAAATGGTTACAAACGAGTCGATAAAAATATACATGCACCAAAAATAGAAAATGCTAAAAATAGAAAGGTACCGATATTACATTCCCCCCTAAAAAGAAGTTTTGTCCCAAAACTTAAGGATAAAATAGCTCAGGGTATCTTGCACGCATATCCTCCTCCAATTCCCACATTGCTTCTTCCACTCCATGCCTCGATAATTGTACCTTAACCAAGGGAATGGTTTTGTGCCTTAACAGTTTATCCCGACGTTCCAAAATTCTAACTGGCCTCTCCTAAAACGTAACATCCTTCTCGATCTCCACATCCCCAAAGTCGATAACGTGAGTCGGGTCTGTAAAATACTTCCTCAACTAAGAAACGTGAAAAACACTATGCACATGGCTCAAAGATCGGGGCAATGCCAAACGGTATGCTAACTCGCCAACTCTCTCTAATATCTCGAAAGGTCCAATATTCCTTGGACTAAGCTTCCCCTTTTTCGCAAAATGAAAAACTCCTTTCGATAGAGACACTCTCAACAAGACATGATCCCCTACCTCAAACTCCAAGGGTCGACGCCTAACATCCGCATAAGACTTTTGTCGATTCTGAGCCGCCAACATTCTCTCTCGAATCAACTCGACTTTCCTCCTAGTCTCCAACACAAGATCCAGCTCGGTGCCAACTAAATTAGACGACTCATTCCAACATATCGGTGATCGACATCGTCGGCCATAAAGCACCTCATACAGCATCATCTTGATCGACGCATGCCAGCTATTATTATAAGCGAATTCGATCAGGGCCAGCTGTTCCTCCCAATCATTACTCTAGTCTAACACGCACACGTGCAACATATCCTTGAACATCTGAATGGTATGCTTGGACTGTCCATAGGTTTGAGGATGTAAAGATGTACTCAAACGCAAACGTGCCCCCAATGCCTTGTGTACCACCTGCCAAAAATGCGATATAAACCGACCATCTTTGTCTGAAATAATAGTCTTCGGCGTTCGGTATTATAGAAATAGTTCGCGTTCGGTAGTTCATGATAGCACCATGTTGATTTAACCAATCATCTCCAAGAATCACGTCCTCTCCTTTCAGATTTACTACAATGAGGTCTGAAGGCCAATCCCGACTCCCGATACACAAAAGACAATTCTTAATCTCCCGGTTCCCAATCAAACGCTCCCCGCTAGGAGTACTCACTATGAATGGTTCGCACTCAATCAAACACTCAAGGCCCAAATGTTTCACACAATCAAGAGCAATAAATGAATGGGTAGCTCCCGAATCAAATAATACTGATACTGGTTGAAAAAGTATATGCGTGGTACCTGTATCTACTGGAGCCTCTGTGTCGTCCGCGCATCTCATCTGGTACATTTTTGGCAGTACCGAACCCACACTCGATGTAGTCTGACGATCCGACAGGCCTCGGCCTCTTCCCCATCCCAAAGTCTATTACTGCTGATAAGATGTAGCCCCCGGGTTCACACTCAAAGTTGGTGCCGAATTCTGCTGTTTGGCGAATCTAGTGGCAGCCTCGCAATGAGCCGCCCGATGACCATCCTTTCCGCATGTGAAACAGATAACGGGAGGAAGTGGGCACTCTCGAAACTGATGGCCTGCCTGATTACAATTAAAACACTGTCCTCTACCAGAGGCAGAAGACTGGCCCAGTCAAAAATTTGGAGCACTACTAGCTTGCTGAACAGACTTCCGGATAGTGGAATGAGAAGCCTGAGATTTACGGAATCCTCCACTCTTACTTCCCGAAAAGTCACCAGTCGTCCTTGGCTTCTTGCCCTCGGTACTCGACCTTGACGCAGAAATGACCATCTCGATAGCCAAGGCACGATCCTGGTACTCCTTCAAAGTAACACATCTGAAACCTGCCATAGCCTCACAAATCCTGGGTTTCATTCTCAAATCAAAGTAACGGATTTTATCCGCTTCAGTCCTTACTTGCTCACGAACATGGTTCAGTTGTTGATTATATGCGACGATGGCCTCGGTGACAGGTACATCTTGAGGTGTCGCTGTAAAGAAATCCACAATACGTTTCTCTTTAACAGGCCAAGGACAGTACTCTTCCTCTATCTCAGCTTTAAACTTGGTCCAAGTGGCCACACGATCCGTAGGTCTTGTTGTTGCCCGAAATATTTATCCGAAGATGAAATACTGCTGGAATGGACGGACAACAAACAAGGTTGCGGGAGCACTTCCGAGGGGGTGTGAATAACACTAGATTTGCCGGGTTTGTTAGGCCCGGGCTTTAATGCTCTCGCGAGATGTTATTAATACCAATATTCGTGGATACAAGTACTAATGTGAGAATCTAAGTACAATGAGTGTAAAAAGATCCTATTATCCAGCTCTTGAGCAAAGCTTTGGTTTTCTTGCTCTCTGCTGATCGTCTTCCGTGTAGGAGATGCTGAGAGAGAAGAATGAACCGAGAGATAGCTGTTGCCAAGAGTTGAGAAAGCCAAGTTGTGAGTATTGCTTCTGTATTGTGCGTGAATAGCGAGAATGACCGAGAGATTGGACCAGTGCAGGGAGCCTTCTATTTATAGGGGCTGAGATGCCTTGTTTCCTGGCGGGCGATCGCCTTTCGTCCAATATAATAATGGGGCGATCGTCTTTAAGTCACATGGGCTGTCTACCTAAAGTCCAAGGTCGCACTGGCGGCCAGTGTGATCAATGAGGAGCCAGCACACATCCGGAGTTGCTGTCACGGGCGGTCCCACTGACACCTTTCGGCGGGCCTGTCGGCTGGTGGAAAGATGCTGACAGGCTGTGGTCAATGATCCGTGAAATGCGGATCTTGTCTCGGCACTGCACGTGGGTTCTGTCCTGGGCTTCGACCTTTGCCGACTGGATGACCATCGGCTTCGAGCAGCATGAGGTGGTCGTCATTGGTCGGTTACCAGAGGTCGGCATCGGTCGGTCACCAGGGGTCGGTCGAAAAGTGCCGAGAGATGATCGTCTGGTCGTCGGCCACCAGGAGTCGATCGCCAAGTACCGGGAGACGATCGTCTTAGATGTCGATCGATCGGCACCGGGACTGGTCCTGGGACCTTCGGTCGGCCGATCTATCTCGGATGCTCGGCTATGGCTAGGTCGCCTGGCCTCTGGTCGGCAGTTCTGCCTCGGCTGTTCGGCTATGGCTAGGTCGCCCGATCTCTGAGGCGATCACCGATCGAAGAGTATAATTCTCGACACAACAATTGCCCCCCAGCTTGCTCCGATGTTGAAGACATGGGGCGAGGTGGTTCTTGCTGGCGATCGTGTAGGATGAGGACGGGCGATCCGGTCGATTGGCTAGCTATCTTTCGGTCTTGTACCTGCAAAAAACAACATTGGCCGATCCCCCTCAGAAACTTGATGGTTTCGTCGTTTTGAGGAATTGTGCACAGTCGCGGAGTTCGATGGACCGACTCCATGACCGTGTCTTGTGCGTGAACGACATTGACTGTCTCGTGACTCATTTTATTGTGAGGTTCCTATGTTAGGCTGCACCTCGCCTCGTATTCAAACGAAGGGCGTGCGGTCTTGGTCTAGAGGAGTCCTTGCGCGGGGCGTCGTTGGATTAATCAACTCCACTTCCGCGGCTTGTTAGCTCTGCTTCCACCTCGGCCGGCCATGAAGATGGCGAACCTCGACGGTGTACGTTGAGACGGGTGTAGAGACGCGTCGCATTGTCCAGGTTCACCATGTTAAATGATGAACCTTTGAGGGCGGGCGATCGTGTCCACTGATTAGTTTTGGAGGGCCCTCAGACTATGCCGGCCTCGTATTTAAACGAAGGGCGGGCGATCTTGGCCCAAAGGGACCTTGCATGGCCGAAGCAGCCGGTTCCATCGACTACCAGGACCATGGCTGTACGTTGTGCGTTGGAGGCGATTTCGTGCCTTAGTCCATCATGTTAGATGGTGAACTGTAGATGGCGAACGAGTCCTCCGGTTTTGGTGATGTTGCTTGATAATGGCGATCGGGATGGAAGACTGGTGATCGTCGTTCGGCTGCCGATCGCGTTATTCATAGGTTGATACCGGCGATTGGGCTGGAGATCGTCGTTCGGGCGCCGATCGCGCTGCTCATAGGCTAAGAAGAAACCTTTGCCTGGCCAGAAAGTCTGCGGCCTTAGCTCGGAAGATCGCGTAGGTCGAGGGTTGGTCCTTCGTAAGATGCCTGAACATAGGCAAAAGACCATGGAATCCTCCTAGGACCGAGTATAGGGCGATCTCATCGCTTATGGGCTCGCCGTTGAGGATGATCTTGTCTACCCGGTCGATGTAGTCCAAGTCGGACTATTCTTCCCCTTCTTTGATTCGCATCATGCGATGGGGACCTTCTGGCCGAGCGACCCTGGTGGCGAAGTATGCTGTGAAGTCGTTCGCCAGTTGGTTAAAGGAGCCGATGGACCGAGGTGGCAATGAGGTGTACCACCTATGGGCAAGGTCGTCCAGCGTTAGAGGAAACATTCGGCACCTGGTCACGTCTGATGCCCCACACCCGATCATGTAGATGTTGAACTTGCTCAGGTGTGTTTCGGGGTCCGATATCCCCTCGTACAGAGGTGTTTGAGGAGGAGCGATCTTGTGCTGCACGGGGGCGAGCTCGATGTGGACCGCGAGCGGCTCGCTCGGCCCGACGATCTTGTTCTTGGCGCCTGCCCCGGATTCCACAAGTGCCTTTATGTCGTCGAGCTGGCACTGCATCGCGGCTATTGCTGTAGCATGGTCGCTCGTGGGTCGGCTTTTGGAGCGGGAGCCGAGGCGATCGTGTACCGATCTTCTGACTCCGCTGCTGCCGACCTCGGCTATTTGGTGAGGTGGAGCCAGACGGTTGGGCTGCCTTCTGGGAGTCGGATAGGCCGAACTCCTAGTGATGGACTCGAGCTTCGTCGTCTCGTGGCTGGGGCCGGACTGCCCCGGTCGCCAAGATAGGTCGCTGCCGAGGCGATCGAAAACTGAGGTGCCCCATCTGGCGAGCGCCTCTCCCTGCGAACGGGAGCCTCCTGGCGATCGCTCGGTCAACAACGCCCTGAACTTCCGTTTGGTCCTCCGACGGATGGCCGAGGGGGTGATAGCGGGAGGCGCGTCGAGAGCACTCCGTCGCTCCTGTAGGATGGCCATGGCCTCCTCGATCTGTTCCGCGGTTCGGGCGGATCGAGCGAGACAGGCCATCCCGAGCGAGATCGAGCGTCTCGGACCGCGGCGGCTACCCTCCACCATCGGCTGTGGCTCGGACTGCGACGGAACGAGGCGTCTGGCGGGTTGGCCAGCGGCTTTCTTCGATGCGGAGGCGGAAGACATGATTCTGAAAGCTTTCTCTGAAGAACAGTGAGTGTTTCTTCAGGTATATGCCCCGGAGAACAGTGAGTGTTCTTCGAGATGGTAGGAATAAAATTGAGGGTTAGATGCCCTCCTTCTAGCGCCAATTGTTGTTGCCCGAAATATTTATCCGAAGATGAAATACTGCTGGAATGGACGGACAACAAACAAGGTTGCGGGAGCACTTCCGAGGGGGTGTGAATAACACTAGATTTGCCGGGTTTGTTAGGCCCGGGATTGAATGCTCTCGTGAGATGTTATTAATACCAATATTCGTGGATACAAGTACTAATGTGAGAATCTAAGTACAATGAGTGTAAAAAGATCCTATTATCCAGCTCTTGAGCGAAGCTTTGGTGTTCTTGCTCTCTGCCGATCGTCTTCCGTGTAGGAGATGCTGAGAGAGAAGAATGAACCGAGAGATAGCTGTTGCCAAGAGTTGAGAAAGCCAAGTTGTGAGTATTGCTTCTGTATTGTGCGTGAATAGCGAGAATGACCGAGAGATTGGACCAGTGCAGGGAGCTTTCTATTTATAGGGGCTGAGATGCCTTGTTTCCTGGCGGGCGATCGCCTTTCATCCAATATAATAATGGGGAGATCGTCTTTAAGTCACATGGGCTGTCTGCCTAAAGTCCAAGGCTGCTGCCGGCAGCCAGCTGTGCGGTCCAATGAGGAGCCAGCACACATCCGGAGTTGCTGTCACGGGCGGTCCCACTGACACCTTTCGGCGGGCCTGTCGGCTGGTGGAAAGATGCTGACAGGCTGTGGTAAATGATCCGTGAAATGCGGATCTTGTCTCGGCACTGCACGTGGGTTCTGTCCTGGGCTTCGGACTTTGCCGACTGGATGACCATCGGATTCGAGCGGCATGAGGCGGTCTTCATTGGTCGGTTACCAGAGGTCGGCATCGGTCGGTCACCAGGGGTCAGTCGACAAGTGCCGAGAGATGATCGTCTGGTCGTCGGCCACCAGGAGTCGATCACCAAGTACCGAGAGACGATCGTCTTAGATGTCAATCGCTCGACACCGGGACTTGTCCTGGGACCTTTGGTCGGCCGATCTATCTCGGCTGCTCGGCTATGGCTAGGTCACCTAGCCTCTGGTCGGCAGTTCTGCCTCGGCTGTTCGGCTATGGCTAGGTCGCCCGATCTCTGAGGCGATCGCCGGTCGAAGAGTATAATTCTCGTCACAACATGTCTCACAGCTTCCTACCAATCCATAGCCTCCTTCACAAGGAAATACTGCATAATAGGGACCCGTCTCTCCTCGGGACATGCAACAGCATCAAAAATCCTGCCAAACTGAAACAACCACCCTTCCCAGCCCAACGTATCAGACGCACCAGCAAAGCAGGGAGGTTGCATTTTCGTCACCCCCTAAAGCCATTTACCCTCCTCTGTCGTCAGGTCATGGTGCCCGGACTCATTCAACTTGACTTACTGTGCTGCTACCCGCTGGAGTATAGCAGCTATGCCGGCATTCACATTAGGATCAGCCGACGGTTCTTGATTTACAGTAGGATCTGGCTGACCGCTAGGGTTCAAAGAAACGGTGTTCGGCTCCATACGGGATGTCGAATCAGATGCAACATTAGAAGGTGTGCCAGATTCATTGGTGGTACCACGACCACGGCCTTTGCCGTGTCCACATCCGCCACGGCCTCTCAACATACTGAGATATAAAAGGGATTTAAATTATCAGGACATTTCACAATCCAAGGAATTTAAATCTCCTCTATAATGAAAACATCAAAGTGCAATGAGAGTTCAAGGAGTCTTACTACCACGGGTCACACGGCTCGACAGCAGCACACAGTGTTAAGCTCGATCAGTTTATATGACTCTTACGACTTGACAACCCCAATAACCAAAGCCTAAGTATTCCCGAAACCTAGGCTCCGATACCATAAATGTAACACCCCAATTTCCTTTTTGGGTAATTACACGCTGTAGGACCCACAAGGGTCCCACCAGGATGACGACACACAAGCCAAACAATAATTTAATACACCAACACCACAACATAACAATACAATACAGGATACAAAACATAAGTTAGGCCTCGGCCGTGGCCAAAATAGTAGAGTTCGATAGTATTCACTCAACAAAACATTACACGACATAGTACAACAAACCGACAACAATACCAAATATAAAAACTGACCCTAACATTCTAAATACAACGACTGACTCAAGCCTTCTAACATCCGGTCTGCTTGTCAACTCCGCGTGCACCACATGTAGGCTCCTGTCCCTCGAAAGTACCTGAAATGCATAAAACATTCCACCCCAACAAGGGGTTAGCAACAACCGCTAGTGCAAGTACGGTATTACAATATTTTAATCCATAGGCATTTCCAAATCATTTCAAAATCCATAAACAGTTCATTTCACGATATTCCGGAATATCAAATAACAACCATTAGTAAAACACTCCTGCAACTCTCGTGACCCGGTCCGGCCGTCAAGCCACCAAGTCCCTGTGCGCCTCGTTGAGCGACCCCAGGTGAGAATGCCCACTCAAAGGTAACTCTCGCGACCTGGTCCAGCCGCTAAGCCACCAAGTCCCTGTGTGACCCCGTCAAGTCAACCCCAGGTGAGAGCACCCCGAGAACAACCTTTCAAGGCTCATCATATCAACTACATCACAGAAATACATGCCATAAACTAATGCAATAAAGTACTTGCCTAGATTCTTAACTCGCGAAGGAACAGCAAACGAACAAGGCTATGGTCCGACTATCCTCCAATTTCCATTACTAACAAACATCGAGGCTCAATCAACTACAATTCCATCGGGAAACTAAGATCCAACCTAAGTTCTACCCTAAAAATATTTCATCGAGCACTACGGGGGCATAATGGGTTTTGCTCGATCCACAAACAAAGATTCGGAATCAATCCACAAAACTTTGAGGAAATAATGAAATCATACTTATGCAACCATATTCAACTATAATCCATCATAAATTCGGAGTTAAAATGGTTGGAGAAATGAAATCCCCAAAATCCCCAAAATTCCCCAAGGTTAGGGTTCTAAGGAAGGATTACCTCAATTCCTTGGTGAAGAATGATGTAAGATTGATAGATATGTGCTTGAAGTTGAAAAGAACTGAGATTCAACTGTGCTCAGCCAAAAACCACGCCTACACAACCCTGGAAATGTCTAGAAACTCGGAGAAGAGGAAGGAGGGTGAAAATTGACAAGTGTTGACCGCAACACATGTATATATAGGCGCGCCCTAGCGCGCGCTAGCGCTTATGAATAGCATGCGCTATCGGTCCATGTCTATAGTCCAGAATCTTTTGCCCATCCTATAGATCACAAGTCGTCCAAGAATAAGTCTAGTGGGGGGTTGAATAGACTTATTGAAACTCTTTTCCACAAAGGATGAGTTTCTCAGTTGATGGTACAGATGACTTAGAGTCGTCTGTAGTTAATGTAAGTGCGGAAGTCAACTGATGACGAATACAGAAATAATATTAGAACACTTAAGTATAAATGCAGCAGTTAAGTATGATGCTAAAAATAGTAAAGTACGCGGGCAATTTATAGTGGTCTCATAGGTGGGGTAATCCTCTACTAATCCACTTTCTCCAAACCAGTTAGAGATGAATCCACTATAATTTTCAACCAGTGATAAATATTACAGTGATTCTACAACTTAGCTACAACAACTTCCAACCAGTGGAAATCTCGTCGTTGCAACTACTTTCTAACTGCCTAGAACCACTCGATTCTTCAAATCATTGGATGCCTATAAGTCGCGAAACTTCAACCAGTGAAGTACCCATTACTCAGGTTTTAAGACAAGAGTGTTTTGTCTTCTCCAACTAAGAGCTTTCTTCGTATATGAATGAGAATACTGCTCTTCACGATGCTATAGATTTCTGATTGCTTAGATTGCTTTGTTCGCTTGAAAGTATAGTTCGCACCGTGTGTTGCTCAAC
This sequence comes from Orobanche coerulescens, assembly GCA_033398695.1. NCBI lineage: Eukaryota > Viridiplantae > Streptophyta > Magnoliopsida > Lamiales > Orobanchaceae > Orobanche > Orobanche coerulescens. The sequence continues at coordinate 118,115,878 of CM065816.1, forward strand.
TTCAAATCTTCGGATATATATATATATAGGTGTCGATCTTTTGAGCTTTTCTTCATTGCCATTGCAAATCTGTAACAAATCGTCCGTTGAAGAAAATAGACTTCTTTGTTTTTCTTTCTGAACGTTGCAAGGATGGATTCCATTATTTTAATCCATTTTCGACCGTTGTGAAGACTTCCATGTGATGACGCAGAATCTTTTGAATATAATAAGACTAAAGTCTCCAGTGGTGGGTCTGGATGAATTACTTAATTCATTTCCTTTCCGGGAATCTCTCCAATCTGTCCCTTATCGTCCGCGTGTGACTTTCCGTTAATATTGACTATTCAACGCATCTTTGGCGTGGTGGAGTACTTGGTGATCACTTAATCGAACTCTCGTGGTCAAGCATCGATGTGCAGTCAACCTTCTCTAATGTCGACTTCTCTGATGTGCCGACTTGACTGAAGTCTTCTGACCTGATTGAACTTGACTGATCTGATGGTCAAACTTTAGATGACTTGACTTTTCTTCTTGACTGCAGTCTGGTCCAACTTCGCTGATTAAATTGTTGACCAGAACTTCTCTCATAAGGGTTGCCTGATATAGCTCGGCTGTGGTCAACCTTATCTGAACAGTTGAGTTGACCAAGACTCGGCTGATAGATACTTATCTGTGATTTGTACTTAGTCGATTTTTTAAAGCTTAACTTATATGGCCTATATAAGACTCATTTGGTTCTTCTTTATATTTTGCCAAGTATCTAACTTAACACAATTTGGCCTATGGAAGATACTCATTTGGTTCTTCCTTACATTTTGCCAAGTATCTAACTTAACACATTTTGGCCTATGGAAGATACTCATCTGGTTCTCCCTTACATTTGACAAGTAATAAACATACATTTGAATAAACAAACACAATGATGACATCATCAAAATCTAACAAGTAATCCTAACAAATTCCCCCTATTTTGATGATGGCAAAACTTAAGCAATTATTCAATTGAATAACAGGTCTGCACATAAGTGCAAGACACAGTCTTGTTTTGAGACAGCTAGAGGTTGTCATTCAAATGACTGTTTATATAATTTTCCTGAGTTTGTTTACAAGTACACCAGTTTCGAATGAACAAACAAATACAGAAAAAATTATTAGTACCTCAAAAACAAAAGTTACAAAGAGAATCCTATCTGCCTCTGCCTCTTAGGACAGTTTGCTTAGGAGGCCTAAATAACTTAGCTCTAATAGGCCCCTTACAGACAGGTTCCAGACCACATTTCCTTTTGATGATCTGGGAGGCGAACTCTTGCTCGTCTGTGGTTGAGAATTTATTTTTCTCACAGAGAGCTCTGATTTCTTTCTATAGGATTAGCTCATCCAATTCATTGTCCAAATGGGTAGGCGCTTCTTCTGCTCTAAATGAAGGGATCATAGGATAAACATTCCATTTGGCTGCATATTTAAGTGTAATCTTCCAAAGAGTAGGCCATTTGGTCTCCATGTAGTTGATGAATGACTGTTGAAGAGAACATTCTCTGTCCTGGAGTATTTCCCAGAGATAATACTTCTCTATGAACTCCTTCTTGGCGTATGCCCATCTAGTTATAAATTCTGAAGGGAGAATTTCTTCAACATACCATATTTGTTTGCCTTCCCATTCGAACCTCGCCTCGCCTCCTTGCCTTATTCTCCTATTCTTATTTGTAGGTTGATCTTCCTTCCTTCCTCTTTTGACTTGATGTCCCAACTTCAATTAATGGGATATCTTGCCTCTTCTTCGTTCTGAGCTCCTGAACCTGTACTTGGCCTGATACTTCTCTTACTTCCCCCTGCTTACTTCCTTCCCCCTTTTTGCCAGCATCAACCAGTATAGTCAATTGCTGCTCAACCCTGTGCATCCAGTCAGACATGCCGAGGGGCATTCTGGAGTTTGTAGGAGGAGGAGGTTGAGGAACATTCCTCTGCAGAAGGGTATCGATTTTGGCATTTATGGTCTGCAGGTCAGGTGAGATTTTTGTGGCAAGCAACTCTTCAACGGATTCTTTGACAATGCTGCGGATCAGCTCAGTCATCACAGGGGAGATAAGCGATGTCTGAGGAGAGTGCTCACCTGTGCTTTCTACGCCTGCAGGTAGGTTTGCAGTTGACCTACCTGTCTGCAGACTCCTATCTGCAGGCGGCTGATCAGATGGGGTTTGTTCTGGGGTCCCCGATATGTCTTCTTCTTTTTCATCTAGGCTGGTGTAGCGGGCAGGTGCCCCAGCCTCATCTGCTCTGGCTTCATCTTTGCCTTCTTTTTCTTCTTCTACCTCATTTTCTTCTCTTCTTCCTCTTCCTTTTCTTCTTCTTTATCTTCTTCCTTCTCTTCTTCATTTTCTACTTCATCATCCTTATTTTCATCACCTTTCTTATCCTCATCATCATCATTATCATCATCATCATTTTCTTTTTCTTCCTGCTCGACTTCTTTTCCTTCATCATCTTCTTCTTCTTCCAATTCCTCTGTTTTTTCTTGTTCTTCTTCTCCAAATTTTTTTTCAACTCCAACTTATTTTCCTTTTTCTTCTTCTTTTTCTTCAACTAAAATGTTTTCTTCTTTTTCTTCCTTTTCAACTCCTACTTCCTCTTCTTCTACTATCTCTTCGATTCTGATTTCTTTTTCTACTACTTCTCCTTCCTTATTGAGAGAACCATTAAAAACACTTCCCATAATAATATTGATGACTTGGTCCATGTTGGTTTTAAAATTGGACATGAACCAGTCTTCCTGGAGCATCAAAATTATGTCTGACTCATTGCAAAATGCATGAGTAGATCCTCCGTAGCCTGGGGATACTCCCAACAACTCATTTCAATAAAATCTTGCAGTTGAGTAAATGGAACAAATTTCAAGGTTTTCCGTTCCTCAAAAATATCGACAAAAGAATGTTTGAGAGCATGTTGTTTTACCAGTAGAAGCTGCTCTATAGACAGGTTGAGGAAGTTGTTCTCGAGTAGGTTGAAAGTGTAGTCTGCTTCAATGATATGGATAATCAATCCAGCCTCCTCTTCTTCAAACATGAAATGAGGGGTTAGAATAGGAACCATTTGAGTTTCCAGGCTGGAGGGAGCAGGCTGATCCTCTATGTGATCTGGTGCAGGGGTAGAGTAGTGATCTGGCTGCTCTTCCTCTTCAAACTCTAATCGCCTAGGCCTCTTGGGGGATGGTTCTGGTGAAGAATGAATCACCGATGGATCTCCAGGGGCTGGTCCCCTTCTCTTAAGACGGAGGGCAATAGGGGTGTTGTCTGAATCTAAATCAGACTACTATGCAGGTCGGTCGTGGGCTGCAGTTTGATCTCCATCAGACTCGCCTGAGCTCGATGGGTATGTGTAGGGAGTTGGCTCTACAGACATTTCCCTTAACAATTGAGCTGCATTCCTCTCTCCGCACAATCTTCGTAGAGTTTCTTGGTCCAAGTGACCAAGTCGCTTGTTGATGTGGAAGGGATCAGGATTTCCCTTCGCCACACCTAACTGCTCCAAAATCTAACTTATTTGCATCCCAAAGGCCAGCTTCGATTTGAATCTCTTCTCATCACCTAACCATTGGACTTTGTTGACTTCGCGCACCAGTTGCCGGAAAATGTAATCAGCCCAGTCAATTGGTTCATACTGAATTAGTGCTCCTAGCACCATGAACTTGGCTGACGACAACTGGTCGTAGCTGCCTGCCAACCCCATCATTATTTTGTTGGTAATATCCAATGGATAGCGATAATCTTTCCTCAGCTTACTTCTCTTGGCCGTTAGCTTCAACTTTGATGGCTGCTCATGAGCCTTGATCTTCAGCCACGTGTCGGCTGCGTTTTGCTTCAGGGCTTCGACGGCCATTCCATGAGATTTCATCCTAAAGAAATTTCCGACTGATTGCGGAGTGATATCCACTTGAACTCTAAAAATTGAGCTCCTAATGCCCGATTCGAGAACTCTGGCTTCTCTGTAGAAAGCGATAACAGCCTCTTTGAAGAGATATTTGGGGCTGATATCCAGAAATGGGTAGATCCCATTCGACTTTATAGATCTGATAAGATGACGCACGTCATTGTCCAAATTGGTTTCGAGTAGTCCCTCGAAATCGACCACCAGAGAGAAAATGATCTGTTTTTTCACCGCCTTTAGGTTAACGCCGTTGAAGTAGGATTTCATTTCTGCGCAAGAGAAATTTTCTGAGTGTATTGAAAGTTCGAAAGAATTTTTGCTCTCGAAAACTAGGGTTTGTAAGCTTGAAGAAGGTAAAGTGAATTGACTTTTCCGTCTTTAAAAGGAATATTGAAATGGCGTTTGGATTTTAATATTATTTTAATTTTTAGTCGGTTCAAATTTTAAAAAATGTATGACGGTTGGAATTTTTTTTAATTTGAATTAGTGGGGTCGTGTGAACGTGTAAGCGTGCGAGCGTGTCATCGTGTAAACATGTGAGCGTGATATTGCCATGTCTAAATAAATAAATAATAAAATATTCAGGAGTCGGTCAAGATTAGAAAACTTAGCTGGTTGACCGTTTGATTGTTTGACTGCTCTGCATCAGGTAACTCTCCTTGTCTGTTTCAGGTAGGATCTGATGCCTGTGGTCAGCTTAGTCCGTCCTTCGTCTGATCTGCTTCAGTTAGCTTTCTCTTCTGTACTAGATTCCTAATCTACTAATCCAAGTTCCCTGCTCAACTCTAAAAACCTTTCTTCTGGTAAAGGTTTGGTGAATATGTCAGCAATCTGGTATTCTGTGCTGACCCTTTCTACTCTGACTCTCTTATTAAGCACATGGTCTCTTATGAAATGATGTTTGACATCAATGTGCTTCGTCCTTGAGTGCAATACTGGGTTGTTGGTGATTGCAATTGCACTATTGTTGTCGCACCATATTGGAACTTCATTTGCAATGATGTTGTAGTCCCTTAACTGTTGTCTGATCCATCAAATCTGGGCACAACAGCTACCTGCAGCTAGGTATTCTGACTCTGTTGTTGAGATAGAGTTAGACACCTGCTTCTTGCTAAACCAGGATATCAGTCTGGTTCCTAGGAATTGGCACGTTCCACTAGTGCTTTTCCTATTAATCTTACATCCTGAAAAATCTGCATCTGAATATCCTGACAGCTCAAAGTTGTCATCTTTAGGATACCATAATCTAACATTAATGGTAGACTTAAGATATTTAATGATCCTCTTAGCTTCTTCTAGGTGTGACTGCTTGGGTTTGGACTGAAATCGTGCCCATACTCCTACAGCATATGAAATGTCTGGCCTGCTTGCAGTCAGATAAAGAAGTGATCCAATGAGTCCTCTGTAGTGAGTTGAGTCCACTGATATGCCTTTTCATCTGTATCTAGATGTGTGCTTGTGCTCATAGGAATTTTTGCTGATTTGGCCAATTCCATTCCAAATCTCTTGATTAAATCTCTGGTATATTTAGCTTGATTGATGAAAATTCCATTTTTCATCTGCTTGACTTGCAATCCTAGGAAGAAATTTAGCTTTCCCATCATGCTCATCTCAAACTCTCATTGCATGAGATTTGAGAATTTCTCACACAGCTCTGGATTGGTTGAGCTAAATATGATATCATCCACATATATTTGAACTAATAATATGTGGTCTTCATGCTCCACTCTGAATAGGGTCTTATCCACTTTTCCTTTGCTGAAACCGTTCTTCTCTAGAAATACAGATAATGTTTCATACCATGCTCTTGGTGCCTGCTTGAGTCCATATAGGTCCTTTAGAAGCTTGTAGACTTTGTCTCCTTTGACAAATCCAGGGGGTTGCTCCACGTAGACTTCTTCTTCTAGAATTCCATTAAGAAAGGCACTCTTCACATCTATTTGGTAGACTTCAAAATCTTTGAATGCTGCATATGCAAGGAATAGTCTGATGGCTTCTAATCTTGCAACAGGTGCATAAGTTTCATCAAAATCTATTCCTTCACATTGTGCATAGCCTTTAGCAACAAGTCTGGCCTTATTCCTAACAACGGCTCCATCTTCATCGCATTTGTTCTTGTACACCCATTTGGTGCCAATAACCTTCTTGTGATCTGGTCTATCTGTTAGTTCAAAAACATTGTTCTTTTCCATCTGATTAAGCTCTTCTTGCATTGCATTGATCCATGAGTAGTCTTCCAAAGCTTGTTCTGTAGTGTTGGGTCCAATTTGAGACATAAAGCATGAGAACATTGCCATTCATGTGGGTAGAGTGGACTGCTTGGTCTTGACTCCATCAGTTAGCTTCTCAATATTTGTTGGATAGGATGATCTTTAAGCCACTTAGGAATGTCTTCTTCTTCAGGGTCTGTTCCCCCTATAGATTTGCTTTGGTGAACTTCCTTTTTCTCAGCTCCAGCTTGATTCTGGCTTCCTTGATCTGCAACTGGATCAGCTACGGTCTTGTCATCTGCAGGTGGAAGTCCTGTCTAGTCTGCAGATGGGTCTTTGTCAGCCACAAATAGGTCTTCATCAGCAGCAACTGGATCAGGTAGGTTCTGAGGTCCTATCTGATCTGCAGTTGGGTCTTTATCAGCTACAGATGCATCTTCAGGCTGATCTGTAGGTGAGTCCACCATTCCTGTATCATGGATGATAACTTCTTCTAGGGTGGTAGATTTGAGTTTTTTGTCAATTAATTCCACCTTTTTCCTGTACTCAATAGAAGATTCATCAAATACAACATGAGGTGTTTCCTCCACAACTAAGGTTCTTTTGTTAAAAACTCTATACGCCTTGCTTCTTTGTGAATATCTCATAAAGAGACCATCATCAATTTTAGCATCAAAGGCATTTAGTTGGTTTTACCATTGTTGTGGATGAAACACTTACAACCAAAAATATGAAAATAAGCAACTGTAGGTGTTCTGCCATTCCAAACCTCATAGGGAGTTTTGCCATGTCTCCCTACTATCATACTCCTATTTTGAGTGTGGCATGCTGTGTTGACAGCTTCAGCCCAGAACCTCTTGGTAAGGTATGCTTCTGCAATCATGGACCTGGCTGCTTCCTTCAAGGTTCTGTTTCTTCTTTCGGCAACACCATTCTACTGTGGAGTCATGGCTGCAGAGACTTCATGCTGGATCCCATTCTGATCACTGTAATCAGTGATTGATTTCTTGAGAAATTCTCCTCCTCTATCTGATCTGATCTTGATAATTGAGAGGGATTTCTCATTCTGGATCCTTTTCAGCAGCTCAGGCAGCTTGGTTAGTGTTTCACTCTTTTGATAGAGGAAAACAACCCATGTGTACCTAGAGTAGTCATCCACTACTACTAGAGCATGCTTTATACCACTTATGGTCCTTGGCTTGATGGGACCAAATAGATCCATGTGAAGTAGATCTAAGATTCTTGTTGTGAGTGCGTTAGGCTGGATTGGCTTGAATGATCTTTTGTCTGCTTCCCTTTCTGACACGCATCACAAAGAGCTTCCTTCTTAAATAATTCTTCTGGAAGTCCTCTGACCAGCTTCTGAGAACTAATCTTGTTGATGGCTTTGAAATTTAGGTGACAGTCTCTTGTGCCATAGCCATCCATTCTCAGCTATTGTCCTGGATAGAAAACAGGTATTAGGAGTTCCTGTGTTCCAATCTATCATATAGACATCTCTCCTTCTGAATCCTTGTAGCTTCACTTCTCCAGATAGGATATCTATCACCATGCATTTCCAAATGGTGAAGACTACTAGATTATTCTCATCACAAAATTGGCTTATGCTCAAAATGTTGTATTTGAGCCCTTTGACATAATGAACTTTTGATATAGTGATGTTTTCTCTGTGCAGATCTCTAAAACTTTTAGTTTGACCTCTAGAGCTATCTCCAAAGGTTACATCTGGACCTCTTTTTTTGATATAATTTGTCAGCACCTTCTTGTTCCCGGTCATGTGCCTTGAGCATCCGGAATCTACAAACCATTCTTCACCTCCAATATTTGAATTTGTAGAGATGTGGTAGTAGTCCTTCCACCTTTTCTGCAATCAGACAAGCAAAGATTTAGGTACCCAAATCTGTGCGGGTCCTTGGGGGTTAGATGGTTTCCTGGAGAATTGATTTCTCCTGGGATTATGAAAGTTGCTGTTATTACCCCTAAAAGGTGTGTATTGTCTGGGCATATATCATCTGTTAGGATTGTGTACCGGATATGCCTCATAAAACTGATGGTATGGGCCATGCCTAAATCTTAGCTGAGACTATTTATTAAATCTTTGAGGTCTCCACACCTGTTCGTTTTGAAAATTAGGATAACCTTGAGGTTTCCATTTGCCCCTCCCATTTTGAAATCTTTTTTTGGGGAGTCTTTGATAATAATGGGCATGTTATGCAGTGGCCATACGCTTGGCCATTGCCTAGTCTCATGTCTAGGTGGCTGCCTTGTATACCTTGGTTGCAGCCTAGACTTGTGACCTGGTTGTTGCCTATTTTGAAACACAGGCTTGTATATTGGCTCAGCGGACGAGACAATTGTTTCTCCTTTGATGAAAGTGGTTTTAGAACTAGATGGAGTATTCGGGTCATATCCAAGGCCTGATCTGGAATATAGTGGCCTTTTATTCATACACAATTCGTCCAGAGTTAGAGACGCCTTCAGGGAGGTTATTTCCTTCGCCTGGGTTTTACTTACCTGAGTCAGTTTAGTAAACTCGGCTTTGACATGAGCAAGTGCAGCTGATTTTTTACTATTCAAAATAGTTAATTGTTTTATCTTAGCTGTAGTGACATCAGCCTAGTTTTTCAAGTTATCTGCAACCTGTTTTTCAAGATCAGATTTGGTTTTATTCAATTCTAGGCTGAGTTTTTCAAAATCATTTTTCAGTTGCCTATTCTCATCTTACAGATGGCTCTTCTCGGCTGATACAGATAGGTGTGCAGATTTTAATTTCTCAAAGTCTTTGAGGAGATGATTTACAAACTCGTGCAAGTCCATGTCTTGTGACATGTCTGAGCTATTATTTGAATTAGAGGGTTTAGATGTTACCTCTTCATCAGCTAGGTTGGCCATCAGACAGTCATATTCCTCATCGTCATCAGAGAAGAATCCGCTGCTTGATTCTATTTTCTATTGATCTTCTCCAATGAGGGCTTCTCTTCGGTCTTCTTTTCTGCTCACCTCCTTCTTCCTCTCGTCCTTCTTAAGACCAAGACAGTCGATTTGAATGTGTCCTGTCTTGTGACAGTTATAACACTCCACCTTCCAACTTCTAGCCTTTTGATTTCTCCTTGGATTCTCCTTATAGTTCTTTTTATATTTAGAGTAATTCTTTCTGAAGTTGATGAACCTTTGCATTATGAACGCCATTTCTTCCTTGAAATCGAGTGGATTTGGAGGTTTGACATCAGATAGGTTCTTGGCGGGGGACTCGGCTGCAAAGGCTATTCCCTTCTCTGCAGGCTCGGTTGATGATGAACTTGGGAGTTCAAATTTCTGGGTAGCAATTGACAACTTGTTTTCTTTGATCAGCTCTGTACCTTCACATATCACCGCAATGGTGTCCCAGATTTCCTTGGCATTTTTGCAGTTCTTGATCTTGACCATTGTTGATTTATCAAGAGTTTGATACAGCACGTCTCTGGCCCGGTTCTCAAGGTTGGCCAGCTTTCTTTCTTCAATGGTCAGCTTTGTCCTTTTCTTTGGGATATTCTCTGGCTTTCCGGCTGCAATCTCCTCAGGTGTGTTGTCCTTCTCGAAGATGAAGGGACCGTCCTCTATGATGCACCACATGTCGTCATGGATTGAACATAAGTGTGCCTGCATCCTTATCTTCCAAAGATCATACTCGTCAACTGAAAAGACAAGTAATCTGGAATGCATGTGTTCCATTTCTAAAATGAGAGATTAATATATATCCTCAATATATGGATCTGGTTCTTTAACTATTGAACCAACTGCTCCAATACCACTTGTAGGTCACAAGTCGTCCAGGAATAAGTCTAGAGGGGGGGGGGCTGAATAGACTTATTGAAACTCTTTTCCACAAAGGATGAGTTTCTCAGCTGATGGTACAGATGACTTAGAGTCGTCTGTAGTCAATGTAAGTGCAGAAGTCAGCTGATGAAGAATACAGAAATAATCAATGGAACACTTAAGTATGAATGCAGCAGTTAAGTATGATGCTAAAAATAGTAAAGTACGCAGATAATTTATAGTGGTCTCAGAGGTGGGGTAATCCTCTACTAATCCACTTTCTCCAAACCAGTTGGATATGAATCCACTATAATTTTCAACCAGTGATAAATATTACAGTGATTCTACAACTTAGCTACAACAACTTCCAACCAGTGGAAATCCTGTCGTTGCAACTCCTTTCTGACTACCTAGCACCACTCGATTCTTCAAATCATTGGATGCCTATCAGTCGCAAAACTTCAACCAGTGAAGTACCCCTTACTCAGGTTTTAAGACAAGAGTGTTTTGTCTTCTCCAACTAAGATCTTTCTTCATATATGAATGAGAATACTGCTCTTCACGATGCTATAGATTTCTGATTGCTTAGATTGCTTTGTTCGCTTGAAAGTATAGTTCGCACCGTGTGTTGCTCAACTTCAAATCTTCAGATATACATATATAGGTGTCGATCTTTTGAGCTTTTCTTCATAGCCATTGCAAATCTGTAACAAATCCATCCGTTAGAGAAAATAGACTTCTTTGTTTTTCTTTCTGAACGTTGCAAGGATGGATTCCATTATTTTAATCCATTTTTGACTGTTGTGAAGACTTCCATGTGATGGCGCCGAATCTTCTAAATATAATAAGATTAAACTCTTCATTGGTCGGTCTGGATGAATTACTTAATTCATTTTATTTTCGGGAATCTCTCCAATCTGTCCCTTATCGTCCGCATGTGACTTTCCATAAATATTGACTATTCAACCCATGCTGACGTGGACTGGAGTACTTGGCTGATCACTTAACTGACCTCTCTGTGGTCAAACTGTCTGATGTGCAGTCAACCTTCTCTGATGTCAACTTTTATGATGTGCTGACTTGTCGGAAGTCTTCTGACCTAATTGAACTTGACTGATCTGATGGTCAAACTTCATATGACTTGACTTTTCTTCTTGACTGCAGTCTGGTCCAACTTCCCTGATTAAATTGTTAACCAGAACTTCTCTCATAAGGGTTGCCTGATATAGCTCGGCTGTGGTCAACCTTATCTGAACAATTGAGTTGACCAAGACTCGGGTGATAGATACTTATCTGTGATTTGTACTTAGCCGATTTTTTAAAGCTTAACTCATATGGCCTATAGAAGATACTCATTTGGTTCTTCTTTACATTTTGCCAAGTATCTAACTTAACACAGTTTGGCCTATGGAAGATACTCATCTGGTTCTTCCTTACATTTTGCCAAGTATCTAACTTAACACAGTTTGGCCTATGGAAGATACTCATCTGGTTCTTCCTTACATTTTGCCAAGTAATAAACATACATTTCAATAAACAAACACAATGATGACATCATCAAAATCTAACAAGTATTCCTAACACATCCGAGCTGGTGTGCTCTGCGTCCGACAGCATGTGCTACACGGCCGAGTTAGCGTGCGCTATACCGCTGAGTTAGTGCACGCAGCTGCCGCCTTAGCGTGCGCTCCCTGGTGCCCAGTCGAAGTCCAGAACCCTTCTGCCCATCCCAATAGCGTGCGCTACGGCCGAGCAGTGTGCGCTACGCCTGACGAGTTAGCGCGCGCCATGACCGCCTTAGCGCGCGTTACCTGTTGGTCCGCCTAAGTCCAGACCTCACTGCCCTTACTGTCCGGGCCGATTAGCATGCGTTACCACCCGACAGTGGCGTGCGCTACCCGCCCATCTAACGTGCGCTACTAAGATGCCTTAGCGCGTGCTAGCTCGATCCCAGTCCCAGTCCAGTGCCCTCTGGACTGTCCTATGCTGCCAGTTAGCGTGCGTTATCCTCCCGACAGTAGTGTGCGCTGGCTTCCGACCACTATTGCGTACGCTACTCGGGCAACTTAGCGTACGCTAACCTCCTTGTCCGAAATAGGTTGTGAATGCGTTACAAACAGTACGATACAACCGTTATCGATAATTAGCAAAATATTAGAAAGAACCACAACATACAAGCTCAAGCTCGAGTCAAACACATGATACCAATTTTTGAAAAATTACACATCAGTCCACAAGGTTCATAAAATTAATAATTATTGCCAATAAAAGGTACGGGTATTACAGTAACTAGTGAGTACAATACAAACGCAAATCACATCACGATATTAAGAAAGGTACAACACAGGGTAACGCAACGAGTCAAGTCAAGAAAAACTTACGAGCACCGGCGTACTGAGATGATGGCATAATAGTGATACTGTTCAGAAACGACACCCGACTAGACCCAAATAACCGATATCCTACGTATCCATAAAACCTTAGGCTCTGACACCATATTCTGTAACACCCCCAAGACATTCAGGGCATATTACAGCATCGTGGACCCAACCTCTTTGGAATCCACCACGCTAACTCACAAACTCGACATCACGACTGATGACAAACATCTTTAACATACAAACGATTCCCCAATCTTATGACATTCAGAACAAATAGACCGAACCCGACAGTAATAAACAGAAGTCTTTCCCAAACCGGGACCACAACAAACACAAGTTCAAGGGAAGAAAGTACTCGAGTACTAGAACAACCGACATAATTAATAAAACTACAAGACAAGATGCCAAGCAAACAACCATTGAACAGAATCACTCTTTCCCATCATCCTCGTACTGTCCGCATGCTCGTTCGCCTCCAGGACCTATACCTGAAATACAAAAGTATTTCCCCCATTTAAGGGGTTAGCGACAACAGCTAGTGAAAGTACAATCCATTTGAACTACCATTCTAATCAGATGAAATATGCGCCAAAACCATTTTAGAAAACATTTTTATATTCCGGAATATCACGGTGCACAAGCACAAAACACAGTTCTCCAACAAAACATTTCAAAGGTTAATCGTTGGTACGATACTCACGGCCACCGTACCCCGCAGAGGACCCATCGGACCATCCCTGGGTGATTAACCCCAGTTCATGATACGCATACACACGACACTATGTATCCCCAGAGGCCCCATCGGACCATCCCTGGGTGAATATACGCATTCACATCCACAACATACATGGGAAGCCATAATTTAAATACTAGAATATGCAAACAAATGTATAGTACTTGCCTTTGAGACATCTTTGATGAGACGGAAAGTAAATGATGGCTAGGAATTCCACGGAGTGACCACGACCGATCCTAAATGCAAGGTTAGCACAACTCAGTCCTAAACGATAACAATAATCGAAAGGAATACGCCCACAACCCCGATTACAATCTTAACAATACGTGTACGTTCAATATGGGCGAGGGTTTTCACAAAAACCTCCCCGACTCAATAAACCACGGATTAAACACGAAAACAGATTGGGAATCACTCTATAACAATAATTGATAGGAAATATAGCAACACAAACGAACAATTCGAGTTTAAATAGACAAATCCCGAAACCCCCCCCCCCAAAATGAACAAAGTTAGGGTTCTAAGCTAATACCTTGGATTAGGGAGAGAGACGGATTAGGATGATGATAAACCTTGCTTGAAGCACAACAATCGATCTATAGAGGAACTCTATGGACTGCTCTGTACGAATCGCCCCAATTCCCTTCGAAGAACTCACGTCGCATACAAGGAAAGAAAGAAAGGAAAAGTGACGCGACTGACCTGTTCAGGTTTTAAATACCTGACAGTTCATTACGTACGTCAACATGGTGAGGTTAACGTTGTTATGCCTCTTACGTACCTAACACTCATATGCTAACGTACGTAAGGGCTAGGCAGAAACTGGGCAGAAGCTTCTACCCAAAACACCAAGGCCAATTACGTACATTAACACCAAGGAAGCATGAATAACGTACGTTATTCATGCAGCAGTTCAGCACTGCTGAATGCACTTTGCTGCTCAGGATGGTACGAAGTCGAAACGCAATACAAGGACAAAACCCAAACATAAACACGAAGTATTCGCTACAACGAAGCTAAGGGCTGAAATAAAGTTTACGACTACTGGAAGATTCGAAATACGACAAAGGAGATAAAATTCCCTAAACTTATAGGAAATTACAAAATGGCCCGAAATATCTGAAAATTACGATATGACATTGGATTTAAGAACCGAAACCCGCAACATGAATAGTTCAACCATACAGGCTCATGGAAACAAAGAAACAACAAAATCGAATGAGTTTTACGAGAATCGAACATACATGCAATAAACATAACATAAAGTGAAATTACGTAAAAACACCTCTGAAACTCGTCCAAATGGAAAAACACCAAGAACAAAATAGATTCAAAACGTCAAAACGGTTACAAGCGAGTCGATAAAAATAGACATGCGCCAAAAATAGAAACTGCTAAAAATAGAAAGGTACGGATATTACACATACGTGGATATCGTAGAATTTTATAAAACTTTATGGATCCATATGTTTTGTATAGGAGTTATGATTGCGTGTATTCTTTATAAATTTAATACTATAGAAGATTGTTATTCGAAGTAATGCCCCAACAATCTGATCTTGTTTACAAGAGTTATGATAATATTAACAACACCGATTACTAGTTCACTCCAGTCCCAAAACATATCCACGAACCAAAAATTCGATCGGTTCTAACAAGATTAACTTTGATGATTACGAATAACTGATTTACTACTTTCGATAATTCTCCGATAATGATAATTTCGACTAATCATAAACATTTCATGATCGAAAAGTTCTTGGCAGATTCCTCTAACAAATATCAATAACAACTCCAATTCTAATTGCTATTCATATTTTAAACAATATGATGAGTTTGATTATGACATAAGTTTGAAATACAAAATATACCATCAACATATAACTGTTGGAGAACCGAAAGATGAAGAATGGGGAAGAACGGACTTGGAGTATTCGAGAATCTTGTAACAAGCTTGAGAAATCCAATTGACCAACATGCATAAGGTATGAGGGGATTATAAACGTTTATAACTAACCAAGGATGAGTTTTAGATGAGAGAAGAGTTTTGAAGGTCAGATACGAATGAAGATGGCAACCTCCTTCTACGAGTCTGTCAAGGAGTTACATCCGTTACTCAACCATCCCGTGCATAACTAATGAACATAAGTATGTATATGTTATGTACGTGGCATGTGTTGACTCGCACGTCCACATCGCTCCATACGTACCAGGTCCCGCCCATGTTGAATGATCCCTCTCCTTTAGAATTTGATAGGTAGTTGCGTATGTTAAAATAGCTAGGTTACGTGCGCAAGCAACCAAGAATTATGTATCTAACACTTACAACTAACATACATGATTTGTCACATTTAGCCAAATTTCTTTGGTAACCATGATAAGTTCATTCTTCCAAATACAATGGGGAATTTTCTAGTCTCTATCGAATAATTTATCGGGAAACGCAATGTTGGAGGCCATCTATTCGCATCGACAATTATTCAACGAAATCAAAGTATCTCATCCGACTTCTTAATCTTACCCACTCAATATCACATTCACTCTCATAGTAATGATATTGCGAAATCAGTAATACTTTTAATAACCAAGGTACATATACTACTATGACCGATTATGTATAATACATCATAATTAATTTTCAAAATATGAACAAAAAAATACTGTAAAAACTAGTGGTGATACATACCATCCTCCTTAAAATTAGTTTCATCCCGAAACTACAAAGTAAATAACTTGGGGTAATTATCTCTCATGATCGACTCAGTTTTCCTAGTTGCCTCTTCTACACCATGATGAGACCATCACTATAAAAAAAGGACTTTAACCAACGATAAAAAGACTTCGGCTAAAGTAAAAGTCGTCGGCTAAAGTCTGGTGGGCTGAGATTCGTCTGCTAACCTTTTGCCGGTGCCAAAAAGAGTATATGTCGGTTAAACCCAAACTTTAACCGACGGGAGAGATGCTGACGACTAAAGTTAAGCTGGTGGAGTTGTTGGCTAAAGTGTATAATTTAGATTAAGAAAAATACTTTAGCCGAAAAATTCTTGACATCCCGTCCACTAAAATGTATTATTTAAATAATAAAAAATACTTTAGCCGACTAATTCTAGACATCCATCGGCTAAAGTGTATTATTCAAATAAACTATACTTTTTTTAAATAAAATTTAGTTATGTGTCAAAATAGTGTAAACTTTTTATTGATATATGACATCTTTTTTTATTGAGGCTCATAATTAGAATCATCAGTAGAGTAGGTCTCGATGTCGGAATTAATAATTGGCAATGCGTGTTCATCCCTTGTCCATCGTCTTCATCACAATTTGCAAGTAATTTATCTACATACACATCAATGACACCGCGTGCATCACCTTGTAGTCGAACCACTCGACCTTCGGAAATATCATTCAAAAGAATTATAGAAGATCCTGGAATATTGGTTGTATCTGGCTCTTGATATGACTCATATTCATCATTATCTCCTAGTTGTCCCAGTGAGCAGCATTGTATAAGTTTCTCGTAGCCACATGGTTGATTATCTTCCATGGCCCTTTATTGACCAAGTCATCCGGATAATACACCGGATTTGCTAATGTTGCAAAAATAAAAGGATCAACTTCATACTAAGTTGTAAAAGTGTCAACGAAAAAAGCCCATAGTCATCTTCTAATTGAATTCCATGGCTAGTATCAAACTATCTACATTTGAACACGTACACTATGATGTCCTCTCCATAAACTAGTTCTACAACTCTGAGAAGAACACCATAATATCCACCATTAACCATCACCCATGAATTTTGACATCTTTTTTTTGTCTCTTTCGAGAAATACAAATGTCACACCATTCACTTTAGCCATTGAATAAGCCCTCAACATAACAGGTTATATTGGTAGGAGCATGAGTTCATGCGACCAGTCAAGGTGGTTATTCCCTTGTA
The DNA here is from genome assembly GCA_033398695.1 of Orobanche coerulescens. Taxonomy (NCBI): domain Eukaryota; kingdom Viridiplantae; phylum Streptophyta; class Magnoliopsida; order Lamiales; family Orobanchaceae; genus Orobanche; species Orobanche coerulescens. Next base: position 118,132,842 of record CM065816.1, read on the forward strand.
TAAGGTCATTTGGAGAACATGAAGTCAACTAAGTATGTACCACATTATAATATGAAATTAAACTATATATTTAACAACTAAACAAACGTACCATTCTCCAAAGTATTCTGCAAAAGTCTCATTGTGGAATATAATGTCACCCTGCACCCCTTCACAGTGAAGATGTATGTTCTTCCAGTATTGGACTTCTGGACCACTGAGGAATATCCACCAATGTGCAATTCCAAGATCGTGTGGATCTAATTCACCAGGCAACCTCCCATGAACTTCAACTTTTGTGGAGATAGAAAGATTGAATTGCGGATCAACTGGCATATGCTGGGGAGGGGACTCTGTCGCGCCCAAATACATAGTGGTCGACTTCTTCCTATTTTTAGAAGGAGTAAGCTTATACTCTCTATGTCACATAATGGACATCTCGTGAGTCTTTATTTGGCTGCCCCTAGTGTAGATCACAATCGTATCTACAAACATGTATCTTGATGTAGGAAACCCTAAGATATTTCAGGATCCACCTCATTTACATGCGTATTAGGAAGATGATGATTTTCTGGTAGCATATTACCAATGAGCTCCAAATAATCATTTCACGGCCCGTTATCCCTAAGGATGGCACATCCAGGGCGTGACCCAAGGTAGGAGCTAAGAAATGGGAAAGAAAGGGGAAAACGTATGTTTCATAAAAAGGAGGGGTGAATTTCCACGAATAATCTATTAAAGCATCATGAAGGAGGATCAATCCCGTATGAATGACTTAGAATCCAAGGTAGGAATACATAATAATAATATTTGCCTTGCAGTTTAGGAAAGGCTCCAGATTACATTACAAACGACGTGACTTAGAAAGCAAAATTATGAAAAGTGTTTGCAGCGAAAAACATAGTTAGTTATATAATGAAGATATGAAACCAGGGCTTAACATCGTTCGTAGACAAAAGACTTCCACTCAACACCCTCCGTCACATCCCCTGCTCAACATGTATATTCTAAAAGATATACAGGGTAAGTACAACATACTCCGTGAATATTGTAACACCCCCAGAGCCATCCAGGAATATTGCAGCGCCGTGGGGCCCGAGATGGAACCCACAAGGCTAAAAGACATTTTTTGCAAACATATACAAAATGCCTAAAAGGCTATCGACGGTACTATATTTTAAAAATATTTGAAGACTTTATAAAATCCATTTATGAAAACCGTCATAAATCCCATTTGAAACTACAAGACCCAAAATGCCAAAACTCAACAGTTTAGAAATACGATTTTCCAAAGTAACCTGAGTTACCAGATAACGAAAGGTCATTTAAAAATACTCACGCAACGAAAAAGACAACAGTTAAAAATACTCTAGCAGCGGAATACAACAACTGATTAGGAAACTCAATTCACAAATACATGCCCTAGCCAGTATCCTCCGGGAAGCTCATCTCTTCACGACCACTATAAGCTCGATATCCCAAGAACCTAAAAAGAAAGCCCACGACGGGGTCAGCCATAATACCCAACAATGATATCAATCACATCACATCAATAATTACGTACCATTGGAAATACTAAGTAAGAATAAGAACAATGTAATCTTACCGTCGTAACTTTACCAAAATTCACAATTCGTATCCCTAACAACATAATAAGCTCATACCTAAACATCTGTACTGTATCTCAACAATACCAAAGGTTCTCAAAACATCATCACAACTCGCGATACGGAAATTATACCAACTCTGGCCAATTCAATCCATCGAATAACATCAACAAATATCAACACGATAATCGATTGTCCATCCAAAGACGAATACCAAAAAGGAAATACGGAACATACCTCAGGATACGCAGTGCCACGATGAATCACGTCAATCTAATCCGAGATCAGATCAATACAACATACGGACATGGTCCTAACACAAGACCTACAAATTCATACTCACATGACGACATAAATATGCCCACAACAATAACAACAATGTATACTCAATGGAAATTTGATGATCCAGCGCACACAGCATAGATCCGAAGATGATCCTGATAGATCTACACGAGGTGGATAACCCATAATATATATATGCACAACAACATATGGGTAATCCGATGATCCAGCGTTCACTGCATAGATCCCAAAATGATCCCGTCGGACCAACATGAGGTGGATAAACCCATCCAATGATCCAGCGCACGCTAGCATAGATCCCAAGATGATCCCGTCAGATCAACACGAGGTGGACAAATGACAATAATGCACAAATGCATATTAAAAACAATACAAAAATGCATGACAACAACAATACACGAATGTATCACAACATGATCGACACGAAATGACAAAAATGATTAGAGTACTTGTCTCGAGTCCTTCGAGAGCAATCTCGATGTCAAAAACCATCACTGACGATTATCCTCCATATTCGACGATCCGTTATATCACGGACTATAGAGAACTCATATCCCCATCTTTATCACAATGTATCCTCGATACCCAAGTATACTAATAACAAAAGTAAATCATATACATTATGATTTAATTCCCAAAAATAGGAAAACAACATACAATCCCAAATCTCCAGTGTTCACAATTATAATCATTGCTATACGAATTATAAACGAATGAAACTGAAACCATTCATTAATTATTATAAACTGTGCAAGTAATAACTTGCCTCGATACCGACATGACGATGATGAAGTCGTTACCAATCCCATTACCTTCGTCTACGAGCTCCTCGGCCCTGACCAAAGCAATTCACGAACATTCTCGAACACGACCACACTTTTCTAGTCGACAATTATAACCAACGATCAATGATCACCACCTATTGAAGTAATCAATTAACATACATTCGATAATAATCAATTCCCGATAGAACAAATCAATCAAACTCAATGGCTCAACAATTCCTCGATCATATACAAAACCAAATAGTATAACTCAAACTATCACGAACTCATATCCATAATACGAACCGAAATCCGATAATCATTATTAACAATCAATATAACCGATCAACAAACCCAACGATTTTACAATATATCGATTAACCACATCCAAACAATCCAACTCATATAATTACGAATTCACAACCAAAATACGATTATGGATGCGAACATAAAGGAAATCATATTCGATGATCAATCACAATCTTTCCAGATTAAAAATTGTTATCATGATTCGTATTTTATCAAGAGCATACGAATTCTACCACTACCATCAACATGACTTAACGAACATTCGATCTTTATATCTAAAAATACCGATAATTCAACACACGATCGTCTTGCTATGTTCTATTTTCAAGAGCTCCTCAAGAACACTAAGTGATTCGAAACCATATTCATAGCCATCAAAACAACATAATTCGATATCCTTTAGCATGTAGATAATCATCCAACTCATAATCCAAGTCATGTATCATCATATTCTTCAATATACACTTCTCATAACTTTAAGAACCATATCAACAACACTATAATCATCATCTTATGAATCAAATATATATAACAATACCAAGAATCCGAAATCAAGGTGTAGAGTTCAACAACATACCTCAAGAACATGAACAACACCATCAAACACCTCAAGGATCATTGATATCTTCATATCCAAGCCTCAAATCCATGTTTCCAAGCTTATAACCAAGTTAGAAGGGGTTTATCTTCACTACCATACTCAGAGGGATGAATTTTGGAGGAAGGAATGGTTTTGTTCTCGTAAAGAAATGAAAGGCCGAACCTTCATTTATAATCTGCAGCGCCCATTACGTACGTTACCAATCCACATTAACATACGTAATGCTACTTACGTACGCTATAGGTCCTTCATAGCGTACGTAACATCATTCCAGAACTCACCGCCTTGTTTCTTATCTTGCATAACATACGTAACACTTGTTCCATAGCAGACGTAACACGTACATCGACTTGCTACAGTATATGCTCATATTACGTACGTAATATGCTCTGCATGGCGTACGTAATAGCTAGTTGACTTATGTTTTGGCACACCAACCGATACCTGGGCTCCACATGGCAGGTGTTGATTCCTCTCGCTACGTACGTAATGCGTTATACATAGTGTACGTAACACTTAGCATCTTAGCGTACGTTATCTCATTAACTTAACGTACGTTAAGGGCTCTGTACTTAGCCATTTACAACTGTTCCTGCCTGTCGTCTCGACATACCGAATACATATACACGACACACTATATCCTCAAATGTAATTGTCGACCAAGTACGACAATTATACCAATACAGATGTCTCAGTCCTTCATTTATTTTATCCATACTGTACAGATTCCACACTATACAACATAACTCGGATAAAATAACATTAAACAACAGTAGTAGAAATTCTGGATATTACATACTACACCACTTAAAATAAGTTTCATCCTCGAAACTTGCAATCCGTCATAAAGAAACAACCCGTTCAACCAAAATATCCCGAAACCATCACGACAACAATCAATCATTATCATTACCGAATAACCAAAACAGTATACTTACAAATGCGCAAAGTCGACGATCTCGTGAGATACTAGCAAGTGACTTCACTATAAAGCCTCAATATGCTTACAATCATAATTCCATGAGTCTCAACAAAATATATCATCTTCGGATGAAATAATCTATCCGTGTCAAATCCTGTTTGCCTGATTATACAGTCAAGTCCCAATTCCGACAAAATGAATAATACACGATACATCTATGAAACAACTGCCAAAACAATGACACAAATCCCGAAACATCGACACAAAATTCGAACGCTCATATGATCATTAACAATGATCAACCGACAAATTAACCGAGAATACCATTGGCATGATAAACTCCAATACGACCAATCCAAAGGTCAAAACACAATCGAGTATATCATCAACATGATCAACTCTAATATGACCGTCCAAAGGTCAAAACACAACCGAGTATATCATCAATATGATAAATTCCAATATCATAAACGAACGATCAACGATAATCGAGAATATCCTCACACGGTAAGTTCCAACATGATCAATACAGGACCACGAAGATAGATATACGGACGAATAAAATTCTCAAAACGTTACACCAATCACATGCAGTGGGTCTCAAAGAGACACACCCGACTGGTGAACATACCCCTCGGCATACGAACAACCAATCACAAACCGACGAACATACCCAATCATACATGGAGTGGGAATGGTCAATCAATATCCAAAACAACCATCCTGGGGTCACCAACCCCAAATCTACACTTACAAAGGAATCATTCAAAAATCACTATGGTAAAATCGTACTACTACCATACCAATGGAATCACATAGCACATATGTCCCGGTTTCACAAAACTCGTCGTTCCAAAATCACATCCTGTACATGAATCTTCAACACGAAGTATATTTCTCTTATCTGATCAATCAATCGATCACCCATGGATAACTAAGCTACCATACTAAAGTTTGAATCTCTTTTCATCGAACCATACTGTTGTATTATCCAGTTTGTGAGTCACACTCATAACTTCACCATGATATGCACCATGCACTAAATGCGTATGTATATCAATCACATTTTCAAAACCAGTTTGAAATAATATAATCTTGTCAAGAAGACAAATTTTCGAAAGTTCTTTCAAGAATTTCAAAACTCAAAACAAAAATTTTTGTAAGACCAGGAAATCAATTTTCGAAAAATTAAATCGGCTCACTTATGTTAAGTACTCGATGACAATCCTTTTCGAATACACACGATGAAGTAAAATGGAATTACGCAGATGATTGACCACACCCATACTCCTGTATACCAGTTCGGCTTGTCACCAAATCCACTGACATTCCATCGAAAAATCACACGATAGAGTTCCAAAATCTCAATATATAGACTCCGATAAAAAACTCCTTTTCCACATATGACTCCCAAGGTTGACCATTAACACATCCTGGATCACCTCAACTATGTTATGACAAAATATTGAATAATCGGCAAATCAAACACAACGAAAGACTACCCGAGAAGTTTCATTTGGACAAATAAACCAAAACCCCGAAAGGTAGTAATAAAATAGATAAACGATTGGTAAAGTGTTTTACAAATCTCGGGAGTTCTTTTGAAAATAGAAAAGCCTTTTAGAAACATTAGGGTCTCATCCCAGTCGCTTTCCACATTACAAGAAGTTTATAAAGTAGAAAACCCTTTTGGACCCCAAGTCCTGAGTTATAAAACTATTTCAAAATCGATTGGGTCTCAGCCCAAAAATCGTTTTCCGTAAAACATTCATTTTGAAAAGTATCATTTTCAAATGCTCAAAAACAATTCATATATCTCAAAATGAATTAACATGACTACATGTTCTTCTCAATCATCCACAACATTTCTCCCAAATGCACAACTCCTTTCCAAAATTTAACTGACATATTGATTCCCGAAATCATAACTTCTCAAGATCATCAATCGTGTCCCAACTCTGTCACCTCATACTGTAATGCAAAATATTCTGCTGAATCTCAAAGCATATCAACTTAGAACGACAATAAATCTCAATGCAATTCAAAATCCAAATACTTACAGATCGTGAAGCCGACGATTCTCCGTGATAGTGGCATATGTCTCAACTCTAGAAAATACTCGACAAAGATATTTTCAAAACACACATTTTGCAAACTCAGTTCAACTCGAGAACACAGCACATCTCTTATCCAAAGAAACACGTTAATACCATTTGGAAGAGTTTACAACAACCTCAGTACCACAATGGTAAATCACATAACGCACAAGCCCGAGTGAACAACAAAACCCAGGGCTCTAGAATTCGTCAATCGATAACTCGAATGACGCGACAAAAGCACGATTCAAATCAACCCGACTGCCTAGGTTTTCTCAACCTAAGCTCCGATACCATGTTCTGTAACACCCCAGAGCCATCCAGGAATATTTCAGCACCGTGGGCCCCGAGATGTAACCCACAAGGCTAAAAGACATTTTTTGCAAACATTTACAAATGCCCAAAAGGCTATCGACGGTACTATACTTTAAAAACATTTGAAGACTTTATAAAATCCATTTATCAAAACCGTCATAAAATCTCATTTGAAACTACAAGGCCTGAAATGCCAAAACTCAACAGTTTAGAAATACGATTTTCCAAAGTAACCTGAGTTACCAGATAGCGAAAGGTCATTTAAAAATACTCACGCAGCGGAAAAGACAACAGTTAAAAATACTCTAGCAGCGGAATATAACAACTGATCAGGAAACTCAATTCACAAATACATGCCTTATCCAGTATCCTCCGGGAAGCTCATCTCTTCACGACCGCTACAAGCTCGATATCCCAAGAACCTAAAAAGAAAGCCCACGACGGGGTCAACCATAATACCCAATAATGATATCAATCACACATATCAATAATTACGTACCATTTGAAATACTAAGTAAGAATACGACCAATGTAATCTTACCGTCGTAACTTTACCAAAATTCACAATTCGTATCCTTAACAACACAATAAGCTCATACCTAAACATATGTACTGTATCTCAATAATACCCAAGGTTCTCAAAACATCATCACAACTCGTGATACGGAAATTGTACCAACTCTGGGCAATTTAATCCATCGAATAACATCAAAAAATATCAACACGATAATCGATTGTCCATACAAAGATGAATACCAAAAAGGAAATACGGAACATACCTCAGGATACGCAGTGCCACGATGAATCACGTCAGTCTTATCCGAGATCAGATCAATACAACATACGGACATGGTCCTAACACAAGACCTACAAATGCATACTCATATGACGACATAAATATGCCCACAACAATAACAACAATGTATACTCAATGGAAATCCGATGATCCAGCGCACACAGCATAGATCCCAAGATGATCCGGATAGATCACACGAGGTGGATAACCCATAATATACATATGCACAACAACATATGGGTAATCCGATGATCCAGCGTTCACTGCATAGATCCCAAGATGATCCTGCCGGACCAACATGAGGTAGATAAACCCGTCCAATGATACAACACACGCTAGCATAGATCCCAAGATGATCCAGTCAGATCAATACGAGGTGGACATACGAAAATAATGCACAAATGCATATTAACAACAATACACAAATGCATGAAAATAACAATACACGAATGTATCACAACATGATCGACACGAAATGACAAAAATGATTAGAGTACTTGTCCCGAGTCCTTCGAGAGCAATCTCGATGTCAAAAACCATCACTGATGATTATCCTCCATATTCGATGATCCGATATATCACGGACTATAGAGAACTCATATCCCCGTCTTTATCATAATGTATCCTCGATACCTGTAACAACCCCAGAATACATCCGTAAATGTTACACGCCGTAGGCCCTTCTTACAAGGATCTACAAGGCTAAACTCTACTAGTCTACAAAATGATTGACCGACTGGGGTCAATCTAAATACAACGCAGACCGACAAGGTCATTAAACAATTCAGAAACAAATGAACTTTACATCTCAATGACAAAAATAAACTTGAACACAGAAAAGAACGACAACTCAATTTAATAAATGAAAACTACACCCATGCAAGGGTGAATACTCGAACGACAGAGAATTACCGACCAAATGAAACAAAAGAAAAGACTCTGACTTTGGTGTGATTAGTATCATTGTCCTCCATCTCCTTCTCAGCCAATCCTGTGACTGCTCCCGAGTTGCCAAAACTTGAGCGCATAACAGGCACCCACCCCCCAAAACTTGGGGGTTAGCAAACTGAAATTTTGCTAGTGCAAGTACATAATATACAAGATATGCGAATAATAACAACACAAAGCTCAACAGTCGTGAAACCTTAACACAAACCACACATTTAAATGGTCAACACAGAATAGCATTACATACACAAGGTGAAAGATAATCACATTGTCATATTCTCCTTACAGAACATAACGCCAATGAAACTTTAAACGAGCCCAAGGAGTCAGAAAAAAAATCCCTTTGTATAAAAGGAAAAGTATTTTGATAAAAAAATTGAAAACATTAATATTGACTCGGGCCATCTTGGGGTTTTTGAAAATCAAATAGAAATACTTTAGAAAATACTTCAAAAGCTCTCGGGTCTTTGACCCAACATGTGGAAAACAATTTGCAAGAAAACCATTACAACGTTACTCGGGGTCCTCGACCCAAATGATAAAACACTATCACAAGCAAAATCATTTCAACATCTCACAGGGTTCTCGGTCCAATCCAAATCATATCATCGCGAGATAAAATCTCAACATCTCACGGGGTCCTCGACCCAATACACAGAATAATCAACACAGTACAATCAAAGGCACAACCTTTCATTTGACAAATCCTGCTCAAGACCCCTGATTAACTAACCCTCGGAGATCTCGTCAATTATCCTTGGTTAATTAACCCTGATACCAACATTTAAAACAAGTTGGAACGAACTCTAGAAAACACGAATCGCGGTCTACATCAAGACCAACATTTAAAACAAGTTGCAAAGATTTAAATTTTGAAAATCATTTGGTAACGGGGTCTTAGCTATCACTCGAATATCCATTATCAATAAGCCTGCCAGGCGCCTCCCTTGCACACCTGTGTACCAGCGTTCACTCCACTATATTGGCCGCCCATTGCACATGTCACCGCGCCGGCGTTCACTCCCATAGGAGCCGCCCCTTTCTCGCGCATTAAGTAACACCGGTGTTCACCAATCATATGGAGCCGCTCATTGCAGCGTACATCAGGCCGGAGTGCACGCCCCACCCTTAGAGGTACCCGGATATGACGTCTCTCATAACAAGTATTCACATTATTACAAATACCAAGCACACAGTCAACCGTTGCAACAATTATCAAATCAGTTCATCAATTCACATAATTTATTCGCCAGTACGTAACTACACAAAATAAACAATAACTCGCACGTTATTCATCAAGACTTAGCACATTAGGCCTTCAACACTATCAATCAATACTACATAAATATCCTTATACCGTAACTCAACCGAAAATACAAACATTACCATATTACCTCTATAAATATTATTTGTACTTTAGTCTAAGTTGAGTACGTCGACTAATATTGGTATGAATCACCCAACATTTATCTCTACATGTATATTTATATACATACACATATATATCTATACATATATCCACACATATCTATATATATACATATATAATATAAATACAGATATTCATAACATGATTCATACACTTCAGCAACAATAATTTCACGTAATTATAATTCGTATATCAAGGTACTTGCCTTGGTAATCTCTCGCGAATACTCCAGTAATACAGTTGATTGGAACAATCCGAAACTCCAATGTAAACAACGATCGGAAAGGCTCAACACTGGATTATCGTAGGAAATTCGTCCTTAATATCCTATCATTAAATAAACAATCAATCACACGAGGAAAAGCATAAAAAGATGGCCGAACCCTAACTGTTCTCTTCGTAACGTACGTTACACACATACGTAACGTACGTTACGTCTGCACGTTAGCGCACGTAAGCTACAAGGATTAGCGCACGCTAAGCATGCATTGACGATTCTTCTCGGTGCATCGCCTTGCACGAGGGTATAACATACGTAATGCATAGAGCTTAACGTCGTTATATTCACACATATCATACTCATGTGAATCGAATGACCTATGGTGTTGATGTCTACGAATTCCCGGTTAATCCTCCCATCATAAGACTTACTCCAAATCTCGATTATAGATCCTCAAAGGTAGTTTGGAAAATCTGAGGTTGTTATCAACATTAAGTCTATGATCATTATGGAAACACCATACAACACGGTTTATTAATCTCAGAAATTTTACCTTACTTGATCATCATAATAAGAATCGGACTACAACGTTCTTAACTCGGGTAACTAAAGCATGAACATTCCAACTTCCAAAAACATGGTGTTCGGATAAAAATCATCTATGGAGCTTAATAATCCCGGTGGTATGTTCATAACATCCTTAAGAACACGAAATCAAGGTTGAGGTAGCATTAACATACCTTAATATGAAAGAAACGCAGAGACAAGAGGTAGCATCCAACTCCGATTGCTTGAATGTCAATCCAAGATGTTTCGTAACTTACATGATCGAGTTTATGTGATCTATAGGTATTTTAGAGGGCTGGAGACCCTCTAGAAATGAAGGAAAACGAAGTACAAGTGAAAGGGATGAAGTGAAATGAAATGGGGTGTTGTCCATATATATAATATCTTGAGCTTTACGTACGTTAGCCTTAGCCATTTACGTACGTAATCGACTTAGCGCATGCTACCATTCGATCGTAGCGTACGCTATCGTTCACTGATAGCTTACTGTCTCGTTCTGTATTAGCTTACGTACGTTACACCCTATGCATTACGTACGTAAGCTACACACATTAGCGTACGCTAGTTATAAACCTTAGCGTACGTTAACACCCGTTGACCCCAAAACTGTCCAGGTTCATCCGCGGGAATCTTTCCGAGCCCCACCACCAGCCGTCCATGTTCTAGCCAGCCTATTCAATTATTGACCTCCTTACGTACGCTACGTCTAGCTCGTAGCGTATGCTATCTCCACTTCGTAACGTACGTTATGCTTACCTGTTAGCGTGCGTTACGACGTATTTGCATGTGAAGGATTAAAAATTGGTATTATAATGCATGAGGATGCGAATACGGAAACGATCATACTTCGATTATTGATAACACAAATTCAGGTAATACAGGGTTCAAATACGGACGAAAATACCCAACAATTTATTCGGATATTACATACTATCCCTCTTAAAAGAAGTTTCGTCCCGAAACTTAAAGTAGAGTGGCGGAACAACCAAGGAAACATAACTACTTGCTCAGTCTCAAAACATCACGAGCGATGCGCGAATGCAAGGTTCTAAAAATACAATGATTGGACCTAGGAAGTATCAGGCACGTCAATTGAGGCGATAAATTACACGTGAACATGAGAAGTTAGAGTGGAGAAGTAAAAGCTCACAGAATTAAGGAAATTCACCAGCGGCTCAGACGTACCAAAATCGCATGTCGAGCTCGACCCACCGTATTCAAGTTCATAACACATTGGAAATATTAACCGCACGAGTAGGAACAAATAGTTTCGAACAAAATTCTGCAAAGATTAAGTTCAGATGTGAATAGACCACAATAATTCACGGAGTCTAACAAATCGGTTCTGAAATTCGTTCGAATGATGGTAGGTTCAGTAGAAACTGGTAGTTTGAAATTGTCAAGAGGATCACAGATGAATCATCAACAATGAAAGTCTCTCAACACTGAAAATACTAAGAAGAGCACGGGTACTATGTGTCCCCATACTAAGAAGACATGTAAGCCCCGAAACTCAAAACAGCAGGAGTTGTAAATGAAAAGCAATTAAAATGAAAAACGATCAAAGTCACGATTGTTGGAAACAGCAACGACTAGAACACAGCACAAAATCTTCATTCGCCTATGATAGGCTCTTCAGCAGAAGACATAAGGTTTCGGGACATTCTCCGGCCACTTGCCCTGCTCACCGACAGAGTAGCATTCTTTGCCAATTCAGAAATTATTTCACAATGTTTCTCCCGATGGCCTTCACACCCGCACCGATGACAAGTCAAGAGTGGGGAGGGACAGTTTACACGGATGTGTCCCGTACGATTGCAGTTGAAGCACACTCTCTTCTTACCGGGAGTCACCGATGCTGGTTGGGGATTTCCAATGCTCATTCTCGACCGCGAAGACGACGCATTCGAACGACGTGGGGGGTTTGAGAACCTTAGTCTCTTCACCGCCCATAATTTTTCCAGATGTCCTCGGTCTCTTTTCTCCGCTCATTGGCTCGGTCACTAAGGAGGTTTCATAGGTTATCGTCTGATCTTGATATTCCTTCACCGTAACATGAATTGTTGTCGTACGAACCACCTCACCGCTTCCGCTTCCTATATCACGTCTACGTCTGCCAAGGCTCGTCATGCTAATACAGATAGTACCGTTTATTGTTATCGCATAGTCGGTTGTACGGTATACCACAATTATCAACATAAGGTTTAATTAGCATCCTTAGAATAACAGTAATATCGTAAAGCACGAAATTTTCTGAAATCAACTTCCAGTCCTTTGTCTAGGACGAGCATTATGCGTATGCTTTTAATAAAAAAAATTTTGAAACAAAATCCGAGTCACGCTGTGCTCAAAAATTGTAAATACTGTCCTTTGTTTTGGAAGAGGAAGTTTATACAATGACTCTAAAAAAAAAGATTTTATTTTCGAGTAATGCCTACAAGAAATTTGAAAATCGAATTGTAACTAATTTGAAATATTTCAAAAGGGTTGAGTCACAAATACCACAAATTTGAAAATCCTTCCTCTTCTACCAAAATGTTTATTCGAAAGAACTTTTTACCAAAATACGTGACCATTCGACACGACTACATTAAATCATGAGGTTTACAATACTAGGAAAATTTCAAAACACTACATTGAAATGTTCGTAATTCGGCCCGGAAATATTACATGCCGGTGATTCTGCGCCGGAACCTACCAGGCTAAAAACCATTTAAAAATCATTTCCAAAATATGCCAAAAAGCCGATGACGGTAGCATTTTCCAAAACTTACAAAATCATTTGTAAAATATTAAACACCGTCATAAAAATACCGTTAAAATGTGCAAGACTAAAATGCCAAAATGTCAAGTGTCATTTCAAAATACTCACGCAGCGGATAAAATTAACACTCAAAGATTTATCCTACTGAAATGCAGAAATCGATAAGTATGTTCGACTACCGAAGTATACTACATAACCATTCTCACTTGAACCGTATACGCAGGTGATGTCGTAAAACAATATAATCTCTAACAAGTTCAAACCCTAGGTTCACGTTAGGCACAATATAATCAAATACGTATATAAGGGGACTTATGATTCGGGAGGCTTACCATCACGGATTGCTTGAAGATGATGTTGGAACCACGATACTAATCACAACTCTGACGCGCGCGACTTACACAAAACATGGACTTGACCCAGCGACCTAGGTTTTTCTCAAACCTAAGCTCTGATACCATATTTGTAACACCCCCAGAATACATCCATAAATGTTACACGCCGTAGGCCCTTCTTACAAGGATCTACAAGGCTAAACTCTACTAGACTACAAAATGATTGACCGATCGGGGTCAATCTAAATACAACGCAGACCGACAAGGTCATTAAACAATTCAGAAACAAATGAACTTTACATACCAATGACAAAAATAAACTTGAACACAGAAAAGAACGACAACTCAGTTTAATAAATGAAAACTACACCCATGCAAGGGTGAATACTCGAACGACAGAGAATTACCGACCAAATGAAACAAAAGAAAAGACTCTGACTCTGGTATGATTAGTATCATTGTCCTCCATCTCCTTCTCAGCCAATCCTGTGACTGCTCCCGAGTTGCCAAAACCTGAGCGCATAACAGGCACCCACCCCCCGAAACTCGGGGGGTTAGCAAACTGGAATTTTGCTAGTGCAAGTACATAATATACAAGATATACGAATAATAACAACACAAAGCTCAACAGCCGTGAAACCTTAACACAAACCACACATTTAACTGGTCAACACAGAATAGCATTACATACACAAGGTGAAAGATAATCACATTGTCATATTCTCCTTACAGAACATAACACCAATGAAACTTTAAACGAGCCCAAGGAGACAGAAAAAAATCCCTTTGTATAAAAGGAAAAGTATTTTGATAAAAAAATTTGAAAACATTAATATTGACTCGGGCCATCTTGGGGTTTTTGAAAATCAAATAGAAATACGTTAGAAAATACTTCAAAAGCTCTCGGGTCTTTGACCCAACATGTGGAAAACAATTTGCAAGAAAACCATTACAACGTTACTCGGGGTCCTCGAACCAAATGATAAAACACTATCACAAGCAAAATCATTTCAACATATCACAGGGTTCTCGGTCCAATCCAAATCATATCATTGCGAGATCAAATCTCAACATCTCACGGGGTCCTCGACCCAATACACAGAATAATCAACACAGTACAATCAAAGGCACAACCTTTCATTCGACAAATCCTGCTCAAGACCCCTGATTAATTAACCCTCGGAAATCTCATCAAATATCCTTGGTTAATTAACCCTGATACCAACATTTAAAACAAGTTGGAACGAACTCCAGAAAACACGAATCGCGGTCTACATCAAGACCAACATTTAAAACAAGTTGCAAAGATTTAAATTTCGAAAATCATTTGGTAACGGGGTCTTAGCTATCACTCGAATATCCGTTATCAATAAGCCTGCCAGACGCCTCCCTTGCACACCTGTGTACCGGCGTTCACTCCACTATATTGGCCGCCCATTGCACATGTCACCGCGCCGACGTTCACTCCCATAGGAGCCGCCCCTTGCTCGCGCATTAAGTAACACCGGTATTCACCAATCATATGGAGCCGCTCATTGCAGCGTACATCAGGCCGGAGTGCATGCCCCGCCCTCAGAGGTACCCGGATATGACGTCTCTCATAACAAGTATTCACATTATTACAAATAACAAGCACACAGTCAACCGTTGCAACAATTATCAAATCAGTTCATCAATTCACATAATTTATTCGCCAGTACGTAACTACACAAAATAAACAATAACTCGCACGTTACTCATCAAGACGTAGCACATTAGGCCTTCAATACTATCAATCAATACTACATAAATATCCTTATACCGTAACTCAACCGAAAATACAAACATTACCATATTACCTCTATAAATATTATTCGTACTTTAGTCTAAGTTGAGTACGCCGACTAATATTGGTATGAATCACCCAACATTTATCTCTATATGTATATTTATATACATACACATATATCTATACATATATCCACACATATCTATATATATATATAATATAAATACATATATTCATAACATGATTCATACACTTCAGCAACAATGATTTCACGTAATTATAATTCGTATATCAAGGTACTTGCCTTGGTAATCTCTCGTGAATACTCCGGTAATACAGTTGATTGGAACAATCCAGAACTCCAACGGAAACGATGATCGGAAAGGCTCAACACTGGATTATCGTAGGAAATTCGTCCTTAATATCCTATCATTAAATAAACAATCAATCACACGAGGAAAAGCATAAAAAGATGGCCGAACCCTAACTGTTCTCTTCGTAACGTACGTTACACACATACGTAACGTACGTTACGTCTGCACGTTAGCGCACGTAAGCTACAAGGATTAGCGCACGCTAAGCATGCATTGGACAGTTCTTCTCAGTTCAGACGACTTCCTTGCCTGAGGGTATAACATACGTAATGCATAGAGCTTAACGTACGTTATATTCACACATATCATACTCATGTGAATCAGAATGACCCTATGGTGTTGATGTCTACGAATTCCCGGTTAATCCTCCCATCATAAGACTTACTCCAAATCTCGATTATAGATCCTCAAAGGTAGTTTGGAAAATCTGAGGTTGTTATCAACATTAAGTCTATGATCATTATGGAAACACCATACAACACGGTTTATTAATCTCAGAAATTTTACCTTACTTGATCATCATAATAAGAATCGGACTACAACGTTCTTAACTCGGGTAACTAAAGCATAAACATTCCAACTTCCAAAAACATGGTGTTCGGATAAAAATCATCTATGGAGCTTAATAATCCTGGTGGTATGTTCATAACATCCTTAAGAACACGAATTCAAGGTTGAGGTAGCATTAACATACCTTAATATGAAAGAAACGCAGAGACAAGAGGTAGCATCCAACTCCGATTGCTTGAATGTCAATCCAAGATGTTTCGTAACTTACATGATCGAGTTTATGTGATCTATAGGTATTTTAGAGGGCTGGAGACCCTCTAGAAATGAAGGAAAACGAAGTACAAGTGAAAGGGACGAAGTGAAATGAAATGGGGTGTTGTCCATATATATAATATCTTGAGCTTTACGTACGTTAGCCTTAGCCATTTACGTACGTAATCGACTTAGCGCACGCTACCATTCGATCTTAGCGTACGCTATCATTCATTGATAGCTTACTGTCTCGTTCTGTATTAGCTTACGTACGTTACACCCTATGCATTACGTACGTAAGCTACACACATTAGCGTATGCTAGTTACAAACCTTAGCGTCTGTTAACACCCGTTGACCCCAAAACTATCCAGGTTCACCCGCGGGAATCTTTCCGAGCCCCACCACCAGCCGTCCATGTGCTAGCCAGCCTGTTCAATTATTGACCTCCTTACGTACGCTATGTCTAGCTCGTAGCGTACGCTATCTCCAGTTCGTAACGTACGTTACGCTTACCTGTTAGCGTGCGTTACGACGTAGTTGCATGTGAAGGATTAAAAGTTGGTATTATAATGCATGAGGATGCGAATACGGAAACGATCATACTTCGATTATTGATAACACCAATTTAGGTAATACAGGGTTCAAATACGGACGAAAATACCCAAAAATTTATTCGGATATTACAATACCCAAGTATAACAATAACAAAAGTAAATCATATACATTATGTTTTAATTCCCAAAAATAGGAAAACAACGTACAATCCCAAATATCCAGTATTCACAAATATAATCATTGCTATACGAATTATAAACGAATGAAACTGAAACCATTCCTTAAATATTTTAAACTGTGCCAGTAATAACTTGCCTCGATACCGACACGGCGATGATGAAGTCGTTACCAATCCCATTGCCTTTGTCTACGATCTCTTCGGCCCTGACCAAAGCAATTCACGAACATTCTCGAACATGACCGCAACAAACTTTTCTAGCTGAAGATTATAACCAACGATCAATGATCACCACCTATTGAAGTAATCAATTAACATACATTCGATAATAATCAATTCCTAATAGAACAAATCAATCAAACTCAATGGCTCAACAATTCCTCGATCATATACAAAACCAAATAATGTAACTCAAACCATCACGAACTCATATCCATAGAAATCCGATAATCGTTATTAACAATCAATATAATCGATCAACAAACCCAACGATTTTACAATATCTCGATTAACCACAAGTCCGAACAATCCAACTCAAACAATTACGAATTCACAACTAAAATACGATTACGGATACGAACGTAAAGGAAATCATATTCGATGATCAATCACAATCTTTCGGGATTAATAATTGTTATCATGATTCGTATTTTATCAAGAACATACGAATTCTACCACTACCATCAACATGACTTAACGAACATTCGATATTCATATCTAAAAATACCAATAATTCAACACACGATCGTCTTGCTATGTTCGATTTATCAAGAGTTCCTCAAGAACACTAAGTATTTCGAACCATGTTCATAGCCATCAAAACAACATAATTCGATATCCTTTAGCATGTAGATAATCATCCAACTCATAATCCAAGTCATGTATCTTCATATTCTTCAATGTACACTTCTCATAACTTTAAGAATCATATCAACACCACTATAATCATTATCATACGAATCAAATACAGATAACAATACCAAGAATCCGAAATCAAGGTGTATAGTTCAACAACATACCTCAAAAACATGAACAACACCATCAAACACCTCAAGGATCATTGATATCTTCATATCCAACCCTCAAATCCATGTTTCCAAGCTTATAACCAAGTTATAAGGGGTTTATCTTCACTACCATACTTAGAGGGATGAATTTTGGAGGAAGAAATGGTTTTGTTCTCGTGAAGAAATGAAAGGCCGAACCTTCATTTATAATCTGCAGCGCCCATTACGTATGTTACCAATCCACATTAACATATGTAATGCTCCTTACGTACGCTACAGGTCCTTCATAGCATACGTAACATCATTCCAGACCTCACCGCCTTGTTTCGTATCTTGTACGTAACACTTGTTCCATAGCGTACGTAATATGTACGTTAACTTGCTACAGTATATGCTCATATTACGTACGTAATATGCTCTGCATAGCATACGTAATACCTAGTTGACTTATCTTTTGGCACGCCAGCCGATACCTGGGCTCCACATGGCAGGTATTGATTGCTCTGCCCGATTCCTCTCGTTACGTATGTAATGCGTTATACATAGCGTACGTAACACTTAGCATCTTAGCGTACGTTATCTAATAAACTTAACGTACGTTAAGGGCTTTGTACTTAGCCATTTACAACTGTTCCTGCCCGTCGTCTCGACATACCGAATACATATACGCAACACATTATATCCTCAAATGCAATTGTCGATCAAGTACGACAATTATACCAATACAGATGTCTCAGTCCTTCATTTATTTTATCCATACTATACAGATTACACACTGTTCAACATAACTCGGATAAAATAACATTAAACAACAGTAGTAGAAATTCCGGATATTACAAATATATTGTCAATGTTTTCATATTCGTCATCATGCATATAAGCAGTAACCAACAGGGGTTTTAAGAAAAAGCCTATATTTACTAAGTCAGTTTATTTCATTGCACATATCATCAAATTCACCATATCTATAACTATGCCGGGGAAGGTGGCCACCTCCCATGAACGTTACTCCTTGAGATCGGTCACTCCGAATAGAGCTCACAATCCTGAGTACTGTGTACACTAACCTTGGTTAGCGACCTTTGTCTAGTTCAGGATCCGATCATTTTATAGGTTGGCAATCCAACAGTGATAGATTCATTAGAATCCACATACTTTATGCATCATAATCATTTGAAATCATAATTTGCATGTAAAACATTTCGTCAAAATAGAGCAAAGCTCAAATCATTTTCATATAAAAATCCCACCTAGACAGCAATAATCGCAAGCAAACTACATTCCAACTCTTCCTTACACTTCAGTCTGCTGCTCCACCTTTCATCATAAATAATTAAGTTTAGCTGTCGATCGAGTTTGACGAAGTCTAACGGACAAGGGACTCGATTAATATTTTTGGACTTTAGGGTTTTGTATTCAACCTAAAAAGCTATGGGTCTCATATAGAACCCAACTTGAACACATAACATATGACACTACTTACAACATCAACCGGCCCTCGATTCCTCTACACGTTCCTTGGTTCAAAAATCAACATCAAACACTTAACATAAACCAAAAACATAAGTATGCATAAAGTCTGGACATAATTCTGTGATTTCAGAGTAAGAACTAAATAGTGTATCTTACTTCACTGGAAAGCTATGGAAGTCTAGTTTCATGTCCACTTTACGGATCTCAAAAATATTAATGGTGGAGAACTTTATGGCCGTTTATGTAAAGTGTAGCAAAACTGCCAATTTCCGGCGAAAATTGGAAAAACGTCATATTAACCTAGGGCTCGTTTCCAGCCACGAAAATCCTAAACATGCATACCATACTTATAACACATGTAGGAATCTACATATAAGCATGATTCGATACTACAAACTCGATTTTGTAATCCCTTTTGAAAAATAACTACTGACACCTTTTCATATCTTACAACATCATCAAACATCACGAACATCAAACATCATCAACATCAAACAACATATTTAATCCATACTCATATTGGTAATCAAAGTTTCGGCCCTAATATAAAAATGACCTAAACATGATTCAAAAATTCTAAATACATAACATGCCCCTTAGCTATATCAACTTCAATATCTAACACATTCAATTTCATAAATCTAACATTATATCTTTGCTTTCAACAAAATTCCAAAACATTTTATAAAAATCTCATAAAAATATATCATGTAATTCTTCCATATATCATCACTAATATCAAGTCACTTTTAACATAACATAAGCATATCAAGAACTAAGCATGATTCTTCCTCTCTTTCAAAATACCAAATATTTTATAAAAATTCCATAAATTCATCATAGCATCATCTCATCAAGTAGAAACATATTGAGTATAAAATCACAAGAAAACAATACATAATTGGGTTATAAAACCCTAAAAATTGGTCCAAATGAGAAAATCAAAGCACGGATAAAACTTCTTCTAAATACTCCAAGTATCTTAAAATCGACTTAGAAACAACTCATAAGAGATTAGAACATCAAACCCAAGTTCATTCGTAAATTTTCAAACTTTAAAGTGAGCTAAAAATCATTTTAACTTTGATAGAATTGAAGGAGGTGATCTAACTTAATTGAATATGAAGTTGGATTCAAGTTAGGAACACACTTGAAGCTTGCTACTGGAGTTTTTGAGGAAGAACAATGGAGAAAGCTTCTTGGGGGGGGGGGGGGGGGGGGGGGGGGAGAAAAATGAGGGGAAGAAGATGAAGTGAAGAGGAAGAAGTGAGGTTGTTCCCTTTTATACTAAACTAAGGTGCCTAATAAAGCGAGTCGAAAAATATTTTATGTTTCGCTCTTTCATAGATAAAATTACCCGGTTATCATATGGATATCGTATAATTAAATTATCGTGTCGAACTTACATCTTAAAGTCGGAGAAAAGTTACACAATTTATGGAACGCGAATTATCCGTGAAAACGACTCGACATATAATATACCCGAAAACTAAAAAAGTAAAATTTTGAAAATCATACTTGCAACCTAAAAATAGTGTATGTGAAAGTTGGTGGAATCACGATTATGTCTATCAAAACAAAAACCAAAATTTAACGAGAATCCCAACTAGATAACCGAATATCCAATTTCTGAACTAAAACATATAAATAGATCTAAACTTATCCAATAGTTAAAATTTTATTACTTAGGAATGCAAAAGCCCTAATTTCGTACGTGAGGTTATAACAAATCATTCATTAAAGGACCGGGGCATTACATCCTACCCCTCTAACAAGAAATTTCATCCCGAAATGTACATACCTCATCAAAGAGTACTGGGTATTTCTCCCTCATCTTGATCTCGAGTTCCCACGTAGCTTATTCCTGACCGTGGTTCCATAATACTTTTACCAAAGGAATCGACTTATTCCTCACTTTTTGAACCTTATGATATAAAATAGTTTCAGGCCTCTCTTCATAACTCATATTGTGACTAAGGATTATGTCACTATGATGAATCACATGATTAAGATCAAATACACACTTTCTCAGCTGAGAAATATGAAAAAAATTATGAACATTACCAAGAGTATGTGGCAAAGCCAACCTATAAGCAACTCGGCTGATTCTCTCGAGAATCTCATATGGCACTATAAAATGTGGCCTAATCTTGCCTTTAAAGCCAAACTGATTATTCCCTTAGAAGGGGAAACCTTGAGGAAAACCTTATCTCCACTTTTGAAATGCACTTTAGTTCGGCATGTATCAGCATATGACTTCTCTAGAGTCTGGGCCTCTGGTATTCTTGTCGTATCTTGCGAATAATCTCGATCATCTTGCTCACTATGTCTGGCCCTAGAATATTTCTCTCACCCACTTCATCCCAGTAAAGTGGTGATATACATTTTCTATCGTATAAGGCATCATAAGGCGCCATACCTATTGTTGCTTGATGATTGTTTTTGTAAGCAAATTTGATTAACGGCAAAACATACTCCTAGTTTCCACCTTGATCCAAGATTACAGTTCTCAACATGTCTTTTAGTGTCTGAATCGTCCTTTTCGGTTATCCATCGGTCTATGGGTGGAAAGTGGTACTAAAGTTCAGGTGCATATCCAATTCCTTCTGTATGATCGTCCAAAGTTTAGAGGTAAATTTTGGACCTCGACCTGATGTGATTGATATCGGCACTTTGTGTAAATGCACAATTATGGATATAAAACTGTGCTAACTTTTCATATCCATAAGTGACCGGAATAGGCAAAAAGTGAGCTAATTTTGTGATTCTATCTACTATAACCAATATAACAGTGTTTTCTCGTTTGGTCCTCAACAAATTAGTCGCAAAATCCATCGATATTTCTTCCCACTTTCATTTTGGAATGGCCAATGGCTGTAACTTCTTATAAGATCGTTGATGTAGTGCTTTCACTTGCTCACAAGCCAGACATCGCTCGACAAATGAAGCTAGATCCTATTTCATACCACCCCAATATAAGTTTCTCTCCAGGTCTTGGTAAATCTTGGTACTTCCTAGGTGAGCGGTGTAGGGAGTATCATGAGCTTCACTAATGATTTCATTCTTTAGCTCCTCATCATGTTGAACACATATTCTCTCTTCAAACATAATTGCGTTATCAGCCGCTTCACGGTAACTTCCTCAGTTATTGGATCTAATCATCATATGTAATTTCTCGAATGCTTCGTCTCTCCTCTGCGCATTCACTATCCGTCCTCTCAGATATGGTGTCATCACTAACATTGCAACATGACCCATTATCGTCTCTGGTGGATGGACAACCTCTAAACTCATTCCTTCAAAATCTTGGACGAGTCCCCATCTATGGTAAGTAGGTATCCCAACTGTGATTGAGTCTCAAGACTCAAGGTAATTCCTACAACATTAGCCTTCCTGGGGTGATAGTTATACCATAGTAATAATCCTTTACCAATTCGAGTTATTATCTCTGTCTCATATTCAAGTCCTTCTGCTCGAAAAAGTACTTTAAACTCTTGTGATCAGTAAAAATTTCACACCTTACTCCACAAAGGTGATATCTCCATATCTTTAATGAGTGCACAACCGCGGCTAGTTCCAAATCCTGTGTAGGATAGTTCACGTCATGCGGCCTAAGTTGTCTTTATTGGAAATAAAATTCAGCAGAAGCGAAGTTGGGGAAGAATTTGATAAAAGTGTTTTACGCATCCACGAGCACAAAACCGATTTAGGCATGCTAATTAATTAACTACTATGATTAGTAAGAAATTTAAATATTATTTATTATTTATTAAATAATATTATTGGTAAATCAATATCCTAATCTAGATCAAAAGATCATAGGATATTTAGCTTTTGAAGCGTAGTTGTTGCTACCTTGATCTCTTCCTCAAAATCTTCTAGATTATGATCCCGCCTTATTCCGGACGTTGTGTGGGCAATGAGCTACCGAATCTTGCTTGGACTTTGAAGTGGATCGGCCAAACTTGTTCTTCCTCACAACTCTCGATATTTTTCTTTTTCTTCAAGTAATTCCGATTTATAGCAAGAATTAAAATGTTATCTCAATTGTGGAATCAAAGACACAAGTCAAGATCCACAATTAAACACTTTGAAGAAAAATAGAAATCCCTTATGTATGATATTAGTCATGGCCGAACCCCCTTTAGTGTCTTATTTATAGGCCCTGGACTACTCTAGGTGTTGTGTCGAGATTTATTCGACTCGACAGGCGATCGACTACAAGGCCGAGCGACCGAGTCAACACCAATCAAACTATGGCTAGCTCGCCTAATCGAAGATACCAGACCATCATCAGGTACCTAGCGATCGACTCCCAAGGCGACCGTCCTTTGGCGTCTGGCGATCGACTCTAGTGCACGGCTAAGGACGGTAGACCTACGCCCCGAACAGAGACGATCGCCCGATAAAGTCATCGAAGACTGGATCTCAGAACAGCACCCACGTGCAGATCCACAAAAGGCGCTGACAGATAAGACCTTTGACCCCAGCCTGTCACCTACCTCACCTACTGACAGGTCCGCCGAAAGTTACAAAGTGGGACCGCCCGTGACAGCGACTCAGGATGCATGCAGGCTCCCCATTGGACCGTATAGCTGGCTGCCAGCAGCAGCCTCGGACTTTAAGGGAACAAGCCCATGTGCTAAAAGGCGATCGCCCGCTTATTATAATACAGAAAAGGCGATCGCCCGGCATATCCAAGTCCTATAAATAGAGAACCTCCTCCTACAGATGAACATACATACCATCAAGCTCCCAGCTTTCTCGCCGGAATCTATCTCAGGATTTCTCTCTCAGAATCTCTCATCCAGAAGACGATCGGCAGAGGCAAGAAGTCTCCACAAGGCAGATTCCAAGAGATTTATAAGCCCAGGAGCTCGAGCATAGTGCTAAGATATGCCGTGAGATACTGTCGATCTCTCACCGCCGCCACAGTTCATCCCTGTTGTTACAAGAACCCACAGAGCATCATATCTGGTTCTTCCGGCAATCTACTCGCTCACTAGCTAAGATAACAAGAATCTTTACACTCATTGTAATTGTATTCTTACATTAGTACTTGTATCCCCGAATATTGGTATTAATAATATCTCGCGAGAGCATTCAAGCCCGGGACTAACAACCCCGGTAATTCTTGTGTAATTTACTTTTCCCACGGAAGTGTTCTCGCATTTGTTTGCTATCCATCCATTCCAGCAATATCTATCTCCGGAAAATATTTTGGGTAGCAACAATTGGCGCTAGAAGGAGGGGATCTATACCTTCATCTTTCATTCCTACCGTCCCGAAGAACACTCACTGTTCTCGGGGCATATACTTGAAGTGACACTCACTGCGCTTCAAAGAAAACCTTCAGAATCATGACATCCGTCGGTACATCGAAGAGAGCCACTCTCCGAACCGCCGGACACCATATCCCGTATCAATCCGAACCCCAGCCGACGACCGGGGGAAGCGGCCGCAACGCGAGACTCTCGATCCCGCACCTGAGAGATGGCCCCAACCTCTCACTCGACTAGTTCCAAACCGAGGAACAGATCGAGGAGGCTATGGCCATCCTAGAGGAGCGACGGAGAGCATGCGCATCGTCCGCAATAACTCTCTCGATCGTCCGCCGCATGGGAAAATGCAAATTCAACGGGCTACTGGGCGAGCGATCGTCAGAAAGCCCCAATTCGCGAGAAAAGGCTCTCGCACGACCGGACGGATCTGTATTCAATCGCTTGGGGCGCGACCCATCCTGGCGACCGGGGCATTCTGGTCCCAACCACGAAAGGACGGAATCCGAATCCGTCACCAGGAGTTCAGCCTACCCAACTCACAGCCGAACGCAGGTCAGCCGTCTGACTCCCGCCCCGATCGCCATGGGATCAGTACTCGATCGCCTAGGCTCCCGCTCCGAGCGCCGAGCCGCGAGCAGTCAGGCTACGGCGATGGCCGCTATACAACGCCAGCTCGACGAGATGAAAGCACTCTTGGACACTGGGGCAAGCGCCAGCAGAAAGATCGTCGGGCCGACCGAGCCACTCGCGATCCACATCGAGCTCGCCCCCGTGCAACCAACGATCGCTCCTCCCAAAACGCCTCTATACGAAGGGAGGTCGGACCCCTGAAACCCACCTAAGTAAATTCCGGATCTACATGACTGGGTGTGGGGCATCAGATGCAACCAAGTGCCGAATCTTCCCGTTAACATTGGGCGAGCTGGCCCATAGGTGGTACGTCTCACTACCACAACGATCGATCATCTCCTTTGAAAAACTGGCGAATGACTTCACGTCATACTTCGCCACCAAGGTCGCCAGACCAGAAGGCCCCCACCGCGTGATGAAAATTAGGCAGGGGAAAGACGAAACCGACGCAGATTACATCGACCGAGTAGACGAAATCATCCTCACCGGTGAACCCTTCAGTGACGATCTCGCTCTCTATTCGGTCATGGGGGGATTCTACGGTCATTCACCCATGTTTAGACATCTCACCAAGGATATTCCCCCAACCTACGCGATCTTCCGCGCTAAGGCTGCCGACTTTCTGGCCAGGCAAAGGCTACTCACCTTCCACCAAGGCGAAGAAGCGCCACCTCCTGCCCGAAAGATGGCGATCGCCAAAACAGAGAAGGCAATCGCCAAAACAGAGAAGGCGATCGCCAATCCACCCGGATATCTCAAGGCCTTCAAGGACATGGAAGCCCATCTCCTCCATACGTTCAACCGAACTCCGGCCCACATTTTCTATGCCATCAAGGGGCACGAACCGCTAAACAAGCCAAAGGCGATAAGGGACCACGGTCACCTGGACAACAATCAATATTGTGCCTACCATAAGTGTCCCGACCACAGCACCAACCAATGCCGCGACCTCCTCAAACAGCTCTGGAGATTGTTCGAGGAGGGCAAGTTGGACAGCTTATTGGCTTAGCCGAAGCCCCTACCAATCTCTATACACGATCGCCCGAGTCAAACACAGACAGGTTGAGAAACTCATACGCGCTGATCCCTAGATCAACCTCGGCGACCGTCTCTACACATTTCAATTAAGAGAAGGGAACCTCCGAAGTCTCTCCCCGATCTCCCTCCTCATTTAAGAAACTGGAGGACTCGCTCGGCATCTACAGTTCGCCATCTAACATGATGAAATAAGGCACGAGATCGCCTCCGCCGCGCAACGTACACCGTCGAAGGTCGGCATCTACATAATAATCTGAGGTAGAAGAGTGCAGCCATGGTCCTGGTGGTCGATGGAACCAACTGCTTAGGCCATGCAAGGTCCCTTTGGGCCAAGATCGCTCTCCCTTCGTTTAAATACGAGGCCGGCGTAGTCTGAGGGCCCTCCAAATCTAATCAGTGGACACGATCGCCTGCCCTCAAAGGTTCATCATTTAATATGGTGAACCCGGACAATGCGACGC
The DNA here is from genome assembly GCA_033398695.1 of Orobanche coerulescens. Lineage (NCBI taxonomy): Eukaryota > Viridiplantae > Streptophyta > Magnoliopsida > Lamiales > Orobanchaceae > Orobanche > Orobanche coerulescens. The sequence goes on from CM065816.1 coordinate 118,160,327, forward strand.
GTCACTACCCCCGAATCAACGTACACCGTCGAGGTTCACCATCTTCATGGGGGGCCGAGGTGGAAGCAGAGCTATCAAGCCGCGGAAGTGGAGTTGATTAATCCGACGACGCTCCGCGCAAGGACTCCTCTAGACCAAGACCGCATGCCCTTCGTTTAAATACGAGGCGAGGCGCAGCCTAACAGAGGACCCTCACAATAAAATGAGTCACAAGACAGACAATGTCGTTCGCGCACAAGACATGGTCATGGAGTCGGTCCATCGAACTCCGCGATCATGCACGGTTCCTCAAGACGGACGACCGTCCTCGAGGATTCGACAAAGTTAAAGACCGCTCACTCAACGAATTATTTTCATCCCCTTACTTTCACTAAGTGAATAAAAACAAGGGGGAAGAGTGCGTACTACCTATACGACGATCGTCCCTATTCAACCACATACGGAGATCGCCATTTTTCAGATGTTGTGCAGTGATCGAATTTGTTGTAAAAGTTATCTTTATGAGTTTATCAACTAATTTGGAACTACATTCGCGACGATCTCTCCTCACACATTTGTACAAAGTCAAGCAAAAGACTCAAAAATAGCAATCATTCAAGTGAAAAGTCAGAGAATCAAACATTCATTTCATTGCTTGAAGGATAGAAATACATGGTCGCCCGAAGGCCAAAATGCTACATAAAGAAAGCTACAAATTACAAGACTAGAATAGCTAAAACAAACAAGCAAGAGTGAAGAGCCTCAGGCCCCCGCCTGGCCTTCGCCTTCAGCCGCCTGCTCGACCTGCGGCCCTTCCCCAGTTCCCGGAGCGGCCTCCCCATCCTCCGGAGCGTCAGGATGAACGAGGTTTGCCGGAGTCGGATACCAGCTCAGATCCACGCCAAGCTCCGAGAGATCTAAAATCGGCAATGAGAAAGCAGGATGGAGAGGATGCTCCAGCGCATACACCTTGAAATTCTCAGCAAGAGGGCCGACCTCCAGCCCTCCCTTCTTGGCATCTCGGATCGAGTCAGCGAATGCCATATAATAGGCAAACTCGCTGACAAACTCCAAGTTGAGGAAGGGATTGGCCTTGGTCGCCTCTACCTCCCCTTTCAGCTCCGCCATCGCCTGTTGCGACCCTTGGAGCTCGGCCTCCCTCGCAGCTATCTTCTCCCTCGACTCCGCCAGCTCGCTAGTAAACCGAGCGATCGTCACCTTCTGACGATCGGCCTCCGCCTCAACAACCTTCTGCGCCCGGACGGCATTCATCATCCTGTCCCGGAATCGGTCAACCGCCAAACGAGACATCTCGGCATCCTTCCTCGCTAGCTCAAGCTCTTGGCTCGCCTGCTTGGCTGCCTCCAAAGATTCCTTCTCAATTGCCGCGATCTTGTCGGTGAACTCGGCGTTCTCTTTCCGAGCTGCCTCGAGACCCGCCTGCAGGCGAATAGTGGAAGGTCGCCCCTCAAACTCCTGCGCAGCCTGGACAGCCATGGTCGCCGTCTGGAGAGAAAGGGCGAGAACTGCATCGTACTCCCCGATCGCTGACGAGCGATCGCATCTAGATCGATCGTCTAGGCCTTCGGTAGAGCAGAAGCAGCCTTGCTGACGTATTGCGGGATGTCACAGGACTGGCGAGGAGATCGGCTCGCTAAGAAATCCAACACCATCGGCGGGTAAGAGGGATCCGTGCGACGGATCCTACATCAAAACAACAAAGTTAACACAACTCCTACGCAAATGCAAGTTTCAACCCAAAAATGCAATCTACCTCTCAGCCCTCTCGGGGTCGCGACCCAGGTATGGTTTCCCTCGAGGAGTCTCAGGGTCAGCGATCGCCATCTCTCGCATAAAATCCGCAGAGGGCGGCTCATTCTCCAGAGAGAGAACGGTGATCGGAGGCGCGGAGATCGGCACCTCATTGGCGGGGGCAGGAACCGGAGTTTCTTCCGGACTCGGCCTTTTGCGATTCGTTTGAAGCCCCTCCTTCGGAACTCCCTCCTCAGCCACGATCGGCTCCACGTGGGGCTCCACCTCCGGAATAATTGGCAGCGCAACAGGTGGGGCCCGAGATGACTTCTTGTGGCGGAGACGGCCCAGAACTCCAGGATTCGACATGGCGATCTCCGGTGGGGGCTCCAAAAAGCGAGGAAAGCGAACCTCTACAGGTAAGACGATCGATCAACAGTTAGATATTTTCCTCAAGTAAGGCGATCGCCTAGAAAGTGAAGGTCGCAGAAACTCATACCTGGTACCGAGAGATGTCTCGGGAAACGGAATAGCCGAGCAGACAACCAACGGCTCTCCTTATTGATCCGGCTAGCGTCAAGGTCATCATCCGACAAGCTCCGTATCCGCTCCCAGACAACCAGAAAATCAAAGGGCAGCTCCTCGATCGCTGGAATATGAAAACCTGCAAAACCGAGATCAAATTAGATCAGTTCAGAACACATCCGAACAAAGGGAGAGTCTAAACCCTTACTGGGATTCCTCTCCCGAAACTCAGTAGGGATCTCCAGCTCGCCGGAAGGATTGTCGCTCGCAGAAGCCCTCCACGCGCCGGCGACCCAGAAGCACTTCGTCGGATCGCCTCGCGCCTTATTCGGGACTCCGAGGATTACCCGACCAGATCGGCCCTGAATATGGTGACCTCCGACCGACCCTTTCTGAGCCGTCAGCTTGAACAAGTGGTTCATCTCTGACGGCGAAGGGAGGCGGTACAGGCGGTGACCGCCAAACAGGGTGAGAGTGCAGATTATCTGGAGCCAAGCGTTCGGCGTCAGCTGAAGTGGCGCCACGTTCCAAGCGGCCAGCAGGTGGGAGACAGCAAAAGATAGAGGGAAGCGCAGCCCGGCCTCCATAATCGCCTCATTCACGGTGACCATACCCATCGTAGGTTGATCGGCTCGCTCATTCTCCACCGGCACAAATATTTCCACATCTGAAGGAACGTGGAACCTCGTCCTCCAGACGGCCAGATCTTTCCTGGTCGCCGAACTCCGAATTTGGCCAAGTGACCACAAAGATCGCTGCGCAGCCCGGTACTGCGACTGTTTGGCAAGCTGATAAGGGTAGGCGATCGAGTAATCCCGGAAATCGAATCTTGGAGACGGACCGGCCAATTTCTCCATAATCTCTCAGCAAAAGCCAGATAGGCCCGGCCGAAAGCGCTATGCTGCTCCCAGTGGGCCCTAATCGCCAGATCTCTCTCCATCTGCGATCGTCTGTCTTCAGCGGATGCCTCCTTAGCGACATCAGCTTCATTAAATAAAGCCTCGATTTCAGCAGGGTCAATTCCGGCCTGAATGGCCTCAGCGGCCGTCTCCAGATGGAAGTCGGAAGAAGGTCCTCCCCGGACAGTCGACGTCCCAGCGGCGGAACTGGTGCCCACTCCATGTGATGATGATGTTCCAACCATTCTCAAAGAAAGAAAGGAGAAAAGGAGTTTTTCTTACCCAAAGATGAAATTGATCGACGATTGGTAGTCAAATCTCTCAGAAGCGTTCTTCAGCAAATTCCTTCTTTCTCCAGTGATAAAGCGCATAAGAGTTTTGACGCTGCGTCCTCACGTCCTTTTATAGGAGGAGAAAAGGATTCCTGTGCAATTAAGAAGAACCTCAGGGGTCGGAAGTGCAGCCGTCGTATTTATTGACTCCCTCGAGACCCGCGTACGCGTCTTTTTAAGGACGCGTCAGACGAGGAGTCATTAATGACCGTTGATATCCTCCAACATAAGCCTGACACGTGCGCGGAGACTTTTCCACGCCCATTGCCATTTCCCGCGCAGTTTAGCGGCCAACCAGGTCGTCCAAATTCAGTTTCAATCAGCTCAATGACGATCGCCAGTTCAGGGAAACGCAGATTCGCTCGTCGAAATTCAGCGATCGCCAGCAGAACCACCTCACCCCACGTTTTCAACATAGGAGCGAGCTGGGGGGCAATTGTTGTGTCGAGATTTATTCGACTCGACAGGCGATCGACTACAAGGCCGAGCGACTGAGTCAACACCAGTCAAACTATGGCTAGCTCGCCTAATCGAAGATACCAGACCACCATCAGGTACCTAGCGATCGACTCCCAAGGATATCGCCCTTTGGCGTCTGGCGATCGACTCTAGTGCATGGCTAAAGACGGTCGACCTACGCCCCGAACAGAGAGGATCGCCCGGTAAAGTCATCGAAGACTGGATCTCAGAACAGCACCCACGTGCAGATCCACAAAAGGCGCTGACAGATAAGACCTTTGACCCCAGCCTGTCACCTACCTCACCTACTGACAGGTCCGCCGAAAGTTACAAAGTGGGACCGCCCGTGATGGCCGACTCAGATGCGTGCAGCTCTATCGATCAGACATACTGGCTGCCAGCAGCAGCCGCGGACTTTAAGGGAACAAGCCCATGTGCTAAAAGGCGATCACCCGCTTATTATAATACAGAAAAGGCGATCGCCCGGCATATCCAAGTCCTATAAATAGAGAACCTCCTCCTACTGGAAAAAGGTTCCCAATTCGTTCACTGATATTCCGAATTGATTCACAGAAATACAGATGAACATACATACCATCAAGCTCCGAGCTTTCTCGCCGGAATCTATCTCAAGATTTCTCTCTTAGAATCTCTCATCCAGAAGACGATCGGCAGAGGCAAGAAGTCTCCACAAGGCAGATTCCAAGAGATTCATAAGCCCAGGAGCTCGACAAACTGCTAAGATACGCCGTGAGAGACTGTCGATCTCTCAGCACCGCCACAGTTCATCCCTGTTGTTACAAGAACCCACAGAGCATCATATCTGGTTCTTCCGGCAATCTACTCGCTCACTAGCTAAGAGAACAAGAATCTTTACACTCATTGTAATTGTATTCTTACATTAGTACTTGTATCCCCGAATATTGGTATTAATAATATCTCGCGAGAGCATTCAAGCCCGGGACTAACAACCCCGGCAATTCTTGTGTAATTTACTTTTCCCACGGAAGTGTTCTCGCATTTGTTTGCTATCCATCCATTCCAGCAATATCTATCTCCGGATAATATTTTGGGTAGCAACACTAGGGATCTTAAGGAGGATTAAGGGTAGGACTCCCAGTGCCACCCAACTTTCCATATAAAGCCCTCCCTAATATGATTGAGTTCACTAATATCAATTTAATCCACTAAAAAATTAATGTTGCACTTCCAATCTAATTCCCAATTTATAAAAATCGGGCTCCTTATTTAAATATATTATTTCCCGTGTTTAAGATATCGAATGTCCATTAATTAATTTAAGTTACTGATGGATTTAATTAATTAATTTCTTATCCAAGAGTAGTACCGCTCGAACCTTATTATTATATCGAAATTAAATCCACCTGCAGAGTTTAATATAATAATCATTATCGAGCTCCTCAAGGGATATCATCAACCCGCACGAGTCCGGATATGATTTCTAGTTATAATAATAGTAATTGCCATATAAATAATATTATTTCTCCAGAAACGAAGCATATTGAGTCAATTCACTACTACGAAACAGACATTTAACATCGTTTTTTACATTTAACATCAATTTTAGAACCGATGTTAAATGTCGCGATGTTAAGTTTAACATCGGCTTTTAATAACTGATGTTAAACTCCGACTTAACATCGGTTGTTATAACAACTGATGTTAATTTTAACACCACAAAATTTAACATTGGTTCTGGGACAATCGATGTTAAATTGTGTGATTTTAAAATTTTATTGGACCGCGACTAACCCAGCTAGCTCAATCCATCCCCAACCTAGCCACCCGCCCCAACCACCCACCAATCTGCAACAAATACCATTCAAATTTCGTTGTTGATGGGTTTCGAACTCATGACCTCTTGCTTGTGGAAGTGTGATATTACCACTCCCCCAAATGAACTTCTTGAACATTTTTGGCTATTTATTATATTTATATACTATATATATTTATATAAATATAACATAACTTACTATATATTTATGTGTTATATTTATATACTATATACATTTATAAATTTATATAAATATAAATTTAATATATCTATATCATATAACTTTGTATATATATGAATATGTATAATATAATTATATATGTAATAGTACATAAATTTAAAAAAAAATTGAATACATATGTAATATATAAATTTTTATATACATTATAATATAAATATAAAACTATATATTAAGTTATATTATATATAAAAGTGATTTTAATGTAAAAATTTTTATTGATAGAAAAGGTAATATGACTTTACTGTAATGCACTTTTATGTAGAGATATATGTATATATTTTTAAATATAATTGAATATATTTAATATAAATTTATATCTACATATCATAATATAACTTTAATTATAATTAACTAAGTATATATAATATAAATTTATATCTAAATATAATAATACACTTAGAGATATGTATTAATATTAATTATTTAAAAGTAATAAAAATCTAATATTTTTTGATAAAAATTAATATAACTATACCTCTCTCTCTCTCTCTCTATATATATATATATATATATAATATAATATAATATATATAATATATATAAATATATAATATAATATAACTTAATTTGTAAATATATATTATCATATACCTTTAAATATAATTGAATATATATATATATAGTATAACTATATATTATAACATAACATTAAATAAATATATATATATATGTGAATATAAGTATAATATGACATCATATATATATATATATGTATCTTATAATATAACTTTTTATATATTATCACATAATTTTAATTATAATTTCGAATATATATAAATAGTTTATATCTGCATATCAGAATATAAATTTAAAATATATATTAATATTATATATCTAAAATTTAGAGAAAAATAAATTATTTATTGTTAAAAAATTAATATAACTATATATATATATTAAAATATAACTTAATATATATAAAAATATTACTGGTTATTTAAATATAATGAAAATTATAATATAAATATTAATATATATATATATAGTATAATATAAATTAAAATATAGATTAAGTTATTTTATACTATATTTAAAAAGTGATACAACATCGGTTCCAGAAATACCCATGTTAAATGAAAGAATTTAACACCAGTTCTACTAAAAACCGATGTTAAATTTTTCATTTTACATCGATTGTTTCGAAACCGATGTGAAATTGAAGAATTTTACATCGGTTCTCTCAGAACTCATGTTAAATGAATAATTTAACATAGGTTCTTATTAGAACCGATGTTAAATAACAATTGAACATCGATTTTTAGCATAACTGATGTTAATTTGCTTTATAATTTTAAGTTATGCCACCGCCTCGTTTTTAACATCGGTTTTGTAACACCTCAAACTATGCGGGTATTACAGTGCCGTGGACCCCCAACTGGGACCCACCAGGCGAATGAAAATTAGTGAATTAAATAATATAAATGTAGTACTGAACCACATTATAATACCACTTACTCCGATGAGAAGTTTTAAGTACAACGCACTCAGGAAACACAGAATACATGTATATTTCATATAAAGATAAACTATACAACACTGAATGAAATAAAATCCAAATGGAACTGCAACGGAAATTACACATTAAAGAAACATGAATAACTGAAAAGACTGGGCCCCCTACTAGTATCACTGGGACTCCTCGCCGTCAACGTTCTCTTTCCCGTGCTTTTGCCTTGCCATGACCTAAAAACAACATCCCCAAAGGGGTAAGTTATACAGAACAATAATCCTCAAGAGTTGAGCAAAATACAATAATAGCGTGAATGAGTTATGAAATTAAGTTGAATGATGGGCATCATAGTACGCCACGAATAGGATGTGCAAGTGCACAAGCCTGCCGAGTGCCCGGCGTCCCGCATAAACACCCACAAAACTTGGCCTAATTAGTCTCACGGAGGCACGTTACCGTGTGCCCAGTCCAATGTGTCTAGATCCCTACAAACACAATGACCTTAATGTGCCTGACTAAAAATTCCATGCATATACCATCTGAAACGCAATACAATCCTAGAAGGTCACACGAACAAAAGCGACCCTGATGAAGAACAATGAATAGAACCGACAAGGGTTAAGAACGACTCACCGAGGTGAACTAATGACGTAATGAGTGATAGCTTCAAATGAAATGATTGGAACTGTTGTTCCTCGTGAATTGAATAATAGTATGACAATTATAAGTCCCAACATGATTAATAATAAACATGAATTATACGTATGAATGAACAACAACGAAAGTAATGATTATCCTTTTAACTGAGCAAGAATTAACTTGCCTCAAATACCGGCGAATAATGTCCTTCCTCGAACAAACATCCTTAATGGAAGTATCGGTCGTTCGAACAACCTTAAATAACACAATTACCAACAATTCGCTTAATATACGTATCAATTATGATCATAACCACTACAAGAGGTCGATACAAAAATTCCAAACTCATTGGGGGCATTTTGACAAATACTTTGTAAACAATCTCCCATTATTTACAACCAATCCCAATTGTATCGAAAACCAACCTCCAAAAGAGTGATTCAATCCAACAAAAAACCATCAACACAATCGATACTCTACTAGGAATACACAACTCTAGATTACGATAACATCTAATTGAAAACCCCAATTCCAAGTCAACCTTTAAAGTGTTCTTAAAAAATCTTCCAACAATCTGATGATAACTCATAAAAACTCATAATCATACGTCTATCCTTCACAAATCATGATTATATCATCCAAAACATCATGCTCCAACTCAAAATCGAATCTAGGGTTGAAGAAGTTACCTTGAATTAGGATGAAGAATCCAAAAGATGTTGTTAATCCACACCAAGAACTTGAGGAAGATGAATTCTCTGAGATTGATGATGCTAAATCACCCAAAATATCGCCCACAAGTCGCACAAGTAGAGGAGGAAAAAGGTATGGGATGAAATGAGCGTCTCTCCTCACAAACCCGCTGAAAAAGGGTAAACTTCTTCACGTGCCGCGGCCCGCGGCAAAAAATAGCTCCAGCACTTGGCTTAGTGCCGCGGCCCGGCCAGCAGAGGGCCGCAGCCCGCCTGTACAGCTGGTTCCAACACCAAAAGCTCAAGGTGTGTGCCGCGGTGCACACTATTCGGGCCCAAAAATGACAAAAAACGACCTGGGAATAGAGTAAAGCAATAGAACTCAAAACATGGGAACAATAACACAAAATGGAAGTTTGGGAACCCCAAAACGGTGGTTCCGAGCAATGGTTACGAGGGTTTGTCCAACAATAGCACGATTCGAACAAGGAGTAAATTCGAAATGATATGAACTCCAATATCAACATCGACTTATGAAGAAATTACAACAATCAAGATAATATTCTTTTCTCGATTCTCAAGAAAGGTTGAAACAATGAACAATATCGATACACGATTCAAAGTTACTCCGAACGGTGAACACGAATGAATGAATATGAGTGATGAATGATTATTAATGAGTGAGAATTTCAGAGTGAATTTCTGAATGAAAAAAATAAATGAGTTCACAACTGGGTATTACATATTCCCCCATTAAAAAGAGTTTCGTCCTCGAAACTAAGGGTCAAACAATTCGGGATAACTCTCCCGCATAATATCCTCGGTTTCCCAAGTAGCCTCTTCGACTCCGTGTCTCGACCACTGAATCGTAACCAAAGGAATCGCCTTGTTCCTCAATTGTTTGATTCGTCGTTCTAAGACTCGTAGAGGACGCTCCTCATACATATGATCATCCGATATCTCGATTTCATCAAACTGAAGTATGTGACTAGGGTCGGCAATATACTTCCGCAACTGAGAGACATGAAACACGTTATGAATTCGGCTCAAAGCCGGAGGTAGAGCCAATCGATAAGCCAGATCGCCTACTCGATCCAAAATGTCAAATGGTCCAATGAATCTCGGACTCAACTTTCCTCGCTTCCCGAAATGGAAGATACCTCGACTCGGGGATACCTTGACCAAAACGTGGTCACCCGCCTCGAACTCTAATGGTCGACGATGATTATCTGCATAAGATTTCTATCGACTCTGAGGGGTCAACAAATGACTCCGGATCAACGCTACCTTCAAGCAGGCGGCTATTAACTTATCAGGTTCAATGCCGACCGATTCTGATAAGTCATCCCAGCATAATGGAGATCGACAATGACGATCATATAAGGCCTCATAAGGTGCCATCCTAATCGAAGCATGCCAACTGTTATTATATGTGAACTCGATCAACGGTAGTTGGGCTTCCCGATCATCTTTCCAATCGAGAACACATGCTCTCAACATGTCCTCCAACGTCGGAATAGTTCTCTTCGATTGTCCGTCGGACTGAGGGTGAAAAACCATGCTGAAATTTATCTGAGTTCCCATGGCGTGATGAACGGATTTCTAAAAATGCGACACGAATCGCCCGTCATGATCCGAAACGATACTCTTAGGGGTACCATGCAATCTCACGATCTCTTTAATAAATAACTGGGCAAGTCTCTCAGGACCCCACGTATCCTTAATCTCAAGGAAATGAGTTGACTTAGTTAAACAGTCCACAATAACCCAAATTGTATTCATCCCTCGACGACTCACCGACAAACTCGTGATGAAGTCCATTGAAATATCTTCCCACTTCCATTCTGGGATAGGAAGCAGTTTCAGCATACCCGCCGGTCGCTGATGTTCTATCTTGACTTGCTGACAGGTTAAACATCTCAAAACAAATTCTGCCACTTCTCGCTTCATATTACTCCACCAGTAATTTTGTTTCAAGTCTTTGTACATCTTGCTAGACCCCAGATGAATAGAATAAGGGGTAGCATGGGCCTCTCTCACAATCGAGTTTTTCAACTCATCATCCACCGGAACGCATAACCGGTTCTTAAATCGCAAAAGTCCATCCTCGTGGACCACAAATCCAGGGGCTTTCCCCCGAGCCACATCATCTCGAATGTGCAATAAAAATGGGTCAGAACCCTGATTCACTTTGATCGCTTCCTCAAGTGGCAATGAAATCTCCAGCATACAAAGCTGTCCTTGTACACGTTATAACCAAACCTCGATCTCATGCCTTAGGAATTCCTGTTGAAGTTCCTTCTGAACAGTTAAACGAGCAAGCATTTGCTTCTGAACGGACTTACGGCTCAAGGAATCAGCGACAACATTCGCCTTACCCGGGTGATATTGTATCTCGATATCATAATATTTAAACAGTTCTAACCACCATCTCTGTCGCATATTTAACTCCGTCTAAGTAAATATATACTTCAAACTCTTATGATCAGTGGAAATCTGATAGGTGACGCCATAAAGATAATGACGCCAAATATTCAATGCGAATACCACGGCCGCTAGCTCCAGGTCATGGGTTGGATAGTTTATCTCATAAGGTCTTAGTTATCGTGAAGCATAGACAATCACTTTCCCTTTCTGCATTAATACACATCCGAGTCCTTGTCCGGATGCGTCACTATAAACCACGAATCCTTCCGTCCCTTGTGGTAAGGAAAGGACAGGCGCAGAGATTAAACAACTCTGGAGGTCCTCAAAACTCCGTTGACATGCGTCAGACCACGTGTATTTCTTATCTTTCCACAAAAGGTTCGTCATAGGTTGAGCGATTTTAGAAAATCCTTCCACAAATCGCCGATAATATCCAGCTAATCCGAGAAAGCTTTGGATTTCCTTAACATTCTTCGGAGGTTGCCAATTTCGGATAGCCTCCGTCTTCTGAGGGTCAACACATACTCGGTATGATGAAATAACATGCCCGAGAAACGTCACCTCGGACATCTAGAACTCACATTTGGAAAATTTTCCATAGAGTTGCTCTCGTATCAACACGTCGAGAATCTGATGAAGGTGAAGCTCGTGTTCTTCTAGGTCATGAGAATAAATCAAAATGTCGTCTATGAAAATAACCACGAACCGGTCTAAATAGTCAATGAAAACTCGGTTCATCAACTCCATGAATACAGCAGGTGCATTAGTTAACCCAAACGGCATCACCACAAACTCGTAATGCCCATAGCGTGTTCGGAACGTCGTTCTTGTAATATCCGACTCTCGTATTCACAACCGATGATACCCAAATCTCAAATCGATCTTGGAAAATACTGAAGCTCCCTGAAGTTGATCCAGGAGAACATCGATGCGGGGCAGGGGATATTTATTCTTGACCGTCACCCTGTCCAGCTCTCGATAATCAATGCACAAGCGAAATGAACCATCCTTCTTCTTGACAAATAACACTGGTGCTCCCCACGGAGACGCACTCGGTCGGATATAACCCTTCTCGATCAATTCCTCCAGTTGATTCTTCAATTCCTGCATTTCAGTCGGGGCCATACGATATGGTGCTTTCGATATTGGAGACGTACCAGGCTCCAACTCTATCGTGAATTCCATATCTCTCTACAGAGGTAAACCAGGTAACTCGTTTGGAAATACATCGGCTTATTCTCTCACTACCGGGATATCCGCCAATGACACTGATGATTTATCGGTCTTGGTCATATAGCACCAATAACCAACACACCCCTGATTGAATAATTTCACTGCTTTCATCATATTGATAACTCTTCAGGAACAGCTGAATTACTCCCCTGAAATACACACTCAACTCCATCGTCTGAAATGATAGTGACCATATGCTTACGGACACTAAGGATGGCACCATGATGATCCATCCAATCAATACCCAAAATAACATCATCTCTAGGTAAATCTACTGTTTGGATTCGGTGATAAAAAATCGAGATACGCAGCAGAAAATAAACAGGTCCAACCGGATAAAACCAAACTCCAAAACGGATCGATCAGGCATCGTATAGACGAATATAAAATTGATGAAGATAAGTTAAGAGATCATACCCTTGTAGACCTTTGATGATATCTTCCTGATTTCGAGCACAACACGAATCCAATCAAACGAGCCTTTGGAAATTCCTGAGCACCGAAAGCACCGTGCCTATACGTATCACGCGTCGGAAGATGATCAGAAAATATTTCTATCAATTTATACTCTAAGTATACGGCTAGAAATTGATAGAATTAACTTATATATAATTTTATAAACACTCTAAGTATTTTAAAACTTGTTTTCTCTCGAAATCACTTAAAACTTAAGTGTAAGAAAATGAAATGAAAACTCTCTATTTTTCCTCTCACTACTCATGGCCAAAATCATCATTTCATCAAGTGGAGGTTGAAGTCTTAAATACAAAACAAATCACACCATCCACCAAAATAATGATTCCATGATTAAATTATTAATACACCAAGTGTATTAAATATTCCACAAACATGAATGATTCTTTTCAAAGTAAAAAGAACAATTCTCATGTGATAGGATCAAGGGGCGGCCATATTGAATTATTAGTGATTTGGTTCGCTTTGGTCCATGAAAACGGACTCTCGTGTATCTAATCCGATAGATAAACTTTGGTACGTTTCATTATTAATACAATTAATTAATCTAATTAATTAATTATATTAAAAATAATTTCTCTAAGAAATAATATGAATAAATTAATTATCCAGTAATTTATTTAATTCCCGAAACCAATTTAATTTATCAAATAAATTAAATTAGACATCCAATGTCCAATATTAACCAAGAGAGAATAAGCTAAATATAATCCGTCATAAATTCCTGTGCCGCAACTCTGTAGGTTCGTTTTAGTTAGCATTGGGAGGATACAATGAGTGTTAACACCACTTAGCCAGTCTCGTGTTCCACACCGTAACCTAACTGAGAACGAATGATAGAATCATTCCAAAAACCATTATGTCATCGTGAATACCGTATATGTACAAACCCTTCAATCATATGTCCCGGTCAAGTATTAGGGTCACGGTAAAGTCAAACCCTATTGTATCTTGACTCTATGCATTTGTTAATACAAATTTAGATCATCGAGGTCTCGTGTATCAAATACAACTAGCTCTAACTGCTTTGGCCAAAGACGTATGATCCCATTTGCCATTAACCGCATAGGACATTTACCTGCTGACTAATAGGAGAAGAATCCTTTCTTGGTATTCAGTAGAGACTGCTACTTGCCCACTAAGTTGCATTTCAAGGTTGACCAAACCTACCGGCGATTGGATCGAACTACTCTAATGACTAACTTAATGTCACAAGCACATCTCCTACTGAAACCTCAAGTCAAAGGTACACGTATACCTATCACAATCTTTCGATTCAATCATTGACAATCCCTGAGTGATTTCCATGTGACCGAATCGAGTTGAGTCGTGTTTGAGTATACTAATCCCATTATCATACCTATAACGTGTGCTCCCACTAACTGTTAGTGCCCAGTTAAGTTTTATTGACTTGCGAACTAGTTAAGCATTCGAGCTTTAAACACTTCTAGTGCCTTTATCTTTATCTCCATAAGGAGTAGAATACTCGCTCTCAAATGCAAGGGCTATTATTCTATATACCAAATCACAATGCCAGTGATATACAATAATATAGAAATAATAATTGCCTTATTAAATATAATATTCATAATTACAATACAATTGCTCTCACTCTATCATCCTCTGAGTGGCATTTGAGGGCATATTCCTAACATCTACCACGATGTTCTGCCAACTGAACACAGCCATTAAGCTGAATCGGACAATTCTTAATCTCACGATCTTCGATAATTCTTCTCCCATCAGATAGACCAATGATATAAGGTTCACAACTAGTAGCACTATCAAGGTAAAGTCTACTCAAGCATGACTTAGAAATGAATGAATGTGATGCGCCAGTATCAAAAAGGGTACACACATACTGAGATAAAATTTCGAGTGTACCTGAGATCATTCGGGCCTCCGAATCGTCGGTCCTCTTCATCTCGTAAATTCGGGGCTTGCTAGCCTCGGAACCGGATGCTCATGTCTGATAGTTGTGGGCTCCTCCTTTATTTGCTCCTGTCATCTTAAACGACACAGATGAGTGGCCTGATTCTGAACAGCTGACTGCTTCGGGGCCTGAGATGTCGCCGGAGTAGGCCTGGAGTCTCTTCGGCAGAAACGGGCCTTATGCCCAGCAATCCCACAGTTATTACACGTGATGGTCGACTTCGGACACTTAGTGCTGAAATGACCCTGTTCTCCACAGTTGTAACAGGTGATGGTCGAACTGGCCACTTGGGACTGAGATTCTGTAGGTTTAGGCGCCGTAGGAGGTCGCTCAGAAAAAGTAGAGCCCGTACAAGGCTTCTTGAAGGTTGCCTGACTGCCTTCAGACTGATTACGCTTCTTTGATTTCTTGCCAGAAGATGAAGTTTGATGCTTAGAAATTTTCTTCGCAGTAAGCTCATAAGCAAGAGCTTTCTCGATGAACTCAGCCAGGGTGGTGCAATGATGGTTAAGCAATTGTAGCCGCATACGAGGTTTCAACCTCTTACTAAAATACTTGATCTATCCGCCTAGGAGTGGATAATGGATGAGGCGAATGGAAGTAGCTCCTGAAACTTCTCGACAATGGCGAGAACATCTTCTTCCGTTGAGGGGTCGGGACTGAGCAACTCCGACAACTTGGCCTCCCTGAGTGGGGTCGGATAATATCTTTCCATCATGAGAGTCTTGAACTAGTTCCACGTGCAAGATCCGTCGGTGGGCTTCAAAGATAGCCACCAAGAGTGAGCGCTCTTACCCAGATAGTAAGCCGCAACTGAAACTTTGTGCCCTTCGGGACACTCCACCATAGCAAATAGTTTCTCAAAATGTTCAAGCCAGTGAATAATATCCGCCGGCTCAGATGAGCCCTCGAAAGTAGGTGTCCTCTGGCGAGAGATGTCGCTGATAATACTGCTCACACTTCTCTCTTACCTTTGAGGTGGCGGCGGAGGGGCCTATTGAGCCTGAGTGGCTGAGTTCTACATTGTCTCCATCAGACGTGCCATTTGAGTCATTTGAGCCATCATGCCCTGTATAAAAGCGAGTGGATCTACCCGGACACCTTCCGATTGAGCTGTATCTCGGGTACAACTTCCTGACGGTGAATGATTATTTCCAGGTGAATGAGTGGCAGCATCGCTGCTCGTTGAATTGACATTATTCCTCGCATTCGAACGGGTATTCACTCAAGCTCCCAGGTTTCGGTCCGCACCACGGCCTCTTCCCATGCGTCCTCTGACAGCTCGATCCATACTGAAGGTAGGAAACACAAGATAATTATAGATCTCGCATGAATATCGCATTATGATTAAGTTATGATATAATGAGCATACACGCTCTAACGCAATGAACGCATTAATAATGCAGTAAAACGATCATCGACATTTCATCGGAATATGATAAGATCGCATGAAATATCAACTGAGGTGACATGATTATCTGATGAAATTCCTAAAATGATTATCTTGAACAAGTTAATAAGATTGATAATACGATCCACAAGATCAACAAATGAGCAATGAGATTGACTAAGTGATTAATGAATTGACATGATCGATAAGATCTAAGAAAATGAATGACTGAGGATTGTTGACTGATGAATGATGAATGAGTGATTCTTATTGCGATAAATTATACCATGGCGTCAGAAATCATACCGTTCTTTGGTCTGAGGGGCTTGGCGCTCGCACAGGTCACACGTGACCCGAAAGTCTAATGATACTAGTCTGACGAATGATGATTTCAAATGAGACATGACTCGGAAGGTAGTATTCAAAACCATGCTCTGATACCAACTCTGTAACACCCCAAACTAGGCGGGTACTACAGTGTCGTGGACCCCCAACTCGGACCCACCAGGCGAGTGAAAATTAGTGAATTAAATAATATAAATGTAGTACCGAACCACATTATAATACCAATTACTCCGATGAGGAGTTTTAAGTACAACGCACCTAGGAAACACAAAATACATATATATTTCATATGAAGATAAAATATACAACACTAAATGAAATGAAATCCAAACGAAACTGCAACGGAAATTACACATTAAAGAAACATGAATAACTTAAAAGACTGGGCCCCCCTACTAGTATCACTGGGACTCCTCGCCGTCAACGTTCTCTTCCCGTGCTTTTGCCTTGCCATGACCTAAAAACAACATCCCTAAAGGGGTCAGTTACACAGAACAATAATCCTCAAGAGTTGAACAAAATACAATAATTGCATGAATGAGTTATGAAATTAAGTTGAATGATAGGCATCATAGTACGCCACGAATGGGATGTGCAAGTGCACAAGCCTGCCAAGTGCCCGATGTCCCGCATAAACACCCACAAAACTTGGCCTAATTAGTCTCACGGAGGCACGTTACCGTGTGCACAGTCCAATGTGTCTGGATCCCTACAAACATAATGACCTTAATGTGCCTGACTAAAAATTCCACATATACCATCCGAAACGCAATACAATCCGGGAAGGTCACACGAACAAAAGCGACCCTGATGAAGAACAATGAATAGAACCGACAAGGGTCAAGAATGACTCACCGAGGTGAACTAATGATGTAATGAGTGATAGCTTCAAATGAAATGATTGGAACCGTTGTTCCTCGTGGATTGAATGATAGTATGATAATTACAAGTCCCAACATGATTAATAATAAACATGAATTATACGTATGAATGAACAACAATGAAAGGAATGATTATCCTTTTAACCGAGCAAGAATTAACTTGCCTCAAATACCGGTGAATAATGTCCTTCCTCGAACAAACGTCCTTAATGGAGGTATCGGTCGCTCGAACAACCTTAATAACACAATTACCAATAATTCGCTTAATATACGTATCAATTATGATCATAACCACTACCAGAGGTCGATACAACAATTCCAAACTCATTTAGGCATTTTGACAAACACTTTGTAAACAATCTCCCATTATTTACAATCTATCCCAATTGTATCGAAAACCAACATCCAAAAGAGTGATTTAATCCAACAAAACACCATCAACACAATATATAAACCACTAGGAATACACAACTCGAGATTACGATAACATCTAATTGAAAACCCCAATTCCAAGTCAACCTTCAAAGTGTTCTTGAAAAAACTTCCAACAATCCGATGACAACTCATAAAAACTCATAATCATACGTATATCCTTCACAAATCATGATTATATCATCCAAAACATCATGCTCCAACTCAAAATCGAATCTAGGGTTGAAGAAGTTACCTTGAATTAGGATGAAGAATCCAAAAGGATGTTGTTAATCCACACCAAGAACTTGAGTAGGATGAATTCTCTGAGATTGATGATGCTAAATCGCCCAAAATATCGCCCACAAGTTGCCCAAGGAGAGGAGGAAAAAGGTATGGTATGAAATGAGCTTCTCTCCTCACAAACCCGCTGAAAAAGGGTAAACTGCTTCGTGCCGCGGCACGGACTGAGTGTGCAGCAGCCCACGGCACGGACTGAGTGCGCCGTAGCCCGCGGACAAAAAATAGCTCCAGGACTTGGATTAGTGCCGCGGCCCAGCCAGCAGAGGGCCACGGCCCGCAGTACAGCCGGTTCCAACACCAAAAGCACAAGGTGTGTGCCGCGGCGCACACTCCCTTGTGCCGTGGCGCACACTATTCAGGCCCAAAAATGACGAATAACGACCCGAGAAGAGAATAAAAGCAATAAAACTCAAAACTTGGGAACAATAACACAAAATGGAAGTGCGGGAACCCCAAAACGGTGGTTCCGAGCAATAGTTACAAGGGTTTGTCCAACAATAGCACGATTCGAACAAGGAGTAAATTTGAAATAATATGAACTCCAATATCAACATCGACTTACGAAGCAATTACAACAATCAAGATAATATTCTCATCTCGATTCTCAAGCAAGGTTGAAACAATGAACAATATCGATACACGATTCAAAGTTACTCCGAACGGTGAACACGAATGAATGAATATGAGTGATGAATGATTATTAATGAGTGAGAATTTCAGAGTGACAATTTCTGAATGAAAAAAATAAATGAGTTCACAACCGGGTATTACAGGTTTTCCTAGAATCGATGTTAAACAACCGATGTTAAATGTCTTTTTTCTAGTAGTGATCACTGTGACTCTCACCCATGGTAAACCAAAGAATAAATATTATAAATACACAATTAAATATTATATACTTAGAATTAAGAGATAATAATTATTCAAAATTTACTTTCTTCATACAGTCCGTACAGAAGACACTATCTCACTGCGATCGAGTTTAATGTATGCAAATACGCTAATGCGTGCTAATAGTCAAGACCAACTAATCTCAAGCATACGTTACAACCTTTCATATAATTTGTCTAGTAGTTATATAGCTTATGAACTATTATATTATTTTATAAGGCACCGATAATGTGATCTTTCGTGTGACATCAACACATCACATTATCTATAATATAAAATAAGTAGATAATACATTTGCATAACCATAACGTGAATTAATATGCAAAATATGTGATTAAATATAATTAATGTAGGTCACAAGGCGTCAGGTATAAGTCTAGGGGGGGTGAATAGACTTAAAATATTTTCCAAATAACTGTTTTGAAAAACACAACTGTAGTAAATGCAGCTAAGGTTAACAATAGTGTAGTTAACCTTTGTCAGCTGTAAAATGGTTTTGCAGAATGACAACTGAATTTGAATGCTACAGTTAATATGAATGCAACAGTTAAGTACGATCTTAAAGACAGTAAGTCACACAACACTTTATAATGGTTTCATAAGTGTGGTAATCCTCTACTAGTCTACTTCTCTCCAAACCAGTTGGAGAAAAATTCACTATAACTTTCAACCAGTGAAATTAATGTTACAATGAATTCAGTTACAACAGCTTCCAACCACTGGAAACCCATGGCTGTTGCAACTCCATCCCTTGGTTGCTTAACACCTCTTAATCGAAAACCCGTAGATGCCTCAAGAACTTGCAAGCTTCCTATCACCTTCCAATCAAGAATCCGTGGATGTCTTACAACTCTCACTTTCAAGAACCTTGTTCAAAAAAGTACCCCTTACTCAAACTTAAAGACAAGAGTGTTTGTCTTCTCCAACTTAAGAGCTTCTCTGTATTAGCTTTAAGATATTGCTCTTCACGATGTTATAGATGTATATTGCTTATGTTTGCTTTGATTGCTTTGTAAATGTAGTTCGCATCGTACTTTTGTTCAAGTGTTCTTCAGATATTTATAGTACGATCTTTGAGCTCTTCATAGCCATTGCATCTTGTAACAATTTGTCCGTTGGAGAGTGGACTTCATTACTTATCTTATCATTTCTTTGCAACGCTTTGTCTCTTTCTTCAAATCTGACCGTTTGCAGGGGAAAAACATGGTTGGTTACATATATGAAGATATTAACCAGGGCTTAACATTGTTTGTAGACAAAAGATTTCCACTCAACACCCTCCGTCACATCCCTTGCTTAACCTGCACATTTAAAAAGATATACAGAGCCGAGTACAACGTACTCCGTGAACATATTGCCAAAAGAAAAAAACATGCCTTCAAATTTGTGATCATGCATATTAGTAGTAACACACGGGGATTTTAAGAAAAAAAACCATGTTTACTAAGTCATTTCATCATTGCATATATCATAAGATTCACCATATCTGTAATTTACGCCAGGGAAGGTGGCCACCACCTGCGAACGTTACTCCTCCAGATACTCATTCGGTTCTTCTTTACAATGCCAAGTACTTAGTGTATACATTTCAATAAATCAAGAATACATGGATGACATCATCAAGATCTAACAAGTATTCCTAACAATTTCCCCCTATTTTGATGATGGCAAAACTTCAGCATTCAAATATAAATAAGTCTGCACAAAAGTAAAGTGCAAGACAAAAATCAAACTCAGTCCTTTTTTAGACAACTAGTGGTTGTCATTCAAGTTGAATATTATAAACCTTTCATTGTTACATATTACATTACAGTCCTTGAATAAAAAAATACAAGTAAGAAATGAAAATTACAAGTAAACTGTAAATTGCAAGTAAATTACAAATACAATTCATCTCCCTCCTTCTATGCCTCATCCTCTGGTCCTTGTTGGAGGGAGTGCCTTCAAGGGTTTTGCTCCTATGGGTCTTTTTGTAACTGGAGATAACCCATCCTTCTTCCTCACAATATCTGAGGCAAACTTTTGTTGTTCTGGAGATGAAAAGTTGTTTTCAATGCATATCTTTTTAATTTCTTCATGAAGAGCAATCTCATCTAGTTCTCCATTCATGAGAGTAGGTGTTTCTTTAGTCTGAAGTTTTGAATCATGGGATATGCATTGAACTTTATTTCTGCATACTTCTTCAAAATCTCCCAAAGGTTGGGGAAAATAATCTCCATGAAGTTTATGAAAATTTCTTGTGGGGAACAGTCCTTGTCTTGAAGTATTTCCCAAAGGTAGTACTTCTCTATGAATTATTTTCTTGAACTTCCCCACATTGGTTCTGATTCAACAGGCAAGAATTCCTCAACATATTGGAGCTCTTTTCCTTCCCATTTTAATGGTACAACATGATCCTCCTTTTGGCTCTAGGTTCTTCAGGTGGTGCAGCTGACTCTTTTCTCTTCAGGGTTGAAGTTCCCGCCTGAATCAGATGAATGCCTTGTTACCTTTTTGGTCTTTCTTCTTCTTTTTGTTCCCCCTTATTCCAATCTTCCCCCTTTTTGCCAGCATCAATGACTTTAGCTAGTTGCTCCTCCACCCTTAACATTAAGTCAGTCATTCCAAGAGGCACTCTTGAGTTTGTGGGTGGTGGTGAGGGTTCTTTTCTGTTGATAAGGGTGTCCATATTGTCATTCAAGGTCTTCAACTCAGGTTTGACCTCGGTTGCCAGGAGTTTGGCAACTGTCTCTTCCACAATTCTTCTGACCATCATAACTGCTGAAAGCATCTAAGTAGTAAGTGGCAGTTGAATTTCAGGTGCCATTTGATGAGCATTGTTTTCTTCTGAGCCCTCCTGTGCTGATTTCCTAGCTGTAGATTTCTTAGATGGTACTCCTTCCTCTTCTTCTTTTTCTTCTTTTTCTTCTGTTTTTCTTCTACTTTTTCTTCCTCTTTTTTCTTTTCTTCTTCTTTATCCTCATTTTCAACTTCTACAATTACAATTCCTTTTTCTTTTCTTTTTCTCCTTCTTCTTTCTCCTCACCAAGGGCCTGTCCTTGTGCTACATATTTCATGATATGGAGGATGAGCTGGTCCATATTCTGTCTGAAATGGGAGATGAACCAGTTCTCCTCCAGTAGCAACTTTATATCTGTAATCCTGACAGAAGTGTATAATGAGTTTCTCTGTGGCAATTGGATGATCCCAGCCAATTATTTCAACAAATTCTCTTAGCTGAGGGAAGCTAAGAGTCTTCACCTCTTTCCATTCTTCATAGGTATTAATAAAGGAGAATTTCAGGGCTTGCTGTCTTACCAACTGTAGTTGAGCTGCGGTAAGTCCTAAGGAATTGTTTTCCTTAAGATTGAAGGAGTAATTTGCATTTGGCACTTCAATAGTTTCCTCTACCTCTTATTCCTCAGTAATGCTTGGAAGAGTCAGGAGGGGTATCATCTCTATTATCAACTCAGGTGAGTGATCTGGTTCAGCTTCAGGTTCTACAGGTGCAGGTGAGATGATAATCTGCCTCTCTTCTTCTTCTTCTTCCTCTTCAGATGAGTAGTCCACTGGGCCTTTTTGTCTCTTGGGGGACTGATCAGGTGAAGATTTGATATAGATAACTTCCTTCGGTTCAGGTAACTTTCTCTTGAATATTTTGGACAGAGGTAAGTTGTCATAGTCAGAGTCATCTGCACATGTGATGACAGGTACAGGTAAGGTTGCAGATGGAATGACGTCATCTGCAGGTAGCGCAGGGGATGTTTCAGGTGTAGATGACTTCTCAGGAATTTTGTCTGCAGGTGACTTTTCAGGAATGTCATCTACAGGTTTCTCAGCTGTGCTTTCAGCTTCAGTTTTGTCAGCTGCATCTGATCTGACTTCTTCGGGGTTTGATACTCCTTTATAAGAGGAGTTCCAGACTTCATTTTCTCCAATATCTCGGCTGCAGAGGGCTTGTTCTTCTCTGTAAGTTTTTCCTTTGTAGCTTGGTCCAGATGACCAAGTCTTTTGCTGGTATGGAAGGTGTATTCTCTTCCTTTAGCTTTTCCCAAAAATTCCAGAATCCAACTGATCTAGGTTCCGTAGGCTAACTTTTGTCTAAACTTCTTATCATCAACATTCCAGCTGGCTTTGTTGACTTCCCGAACTAACTGCCTGTAAATGTAATCAGGCCAGTTAATCCTCTCCCTCTGGATCAGAGCTCCCATCACAGTATATTTGGCAGTTGATAATTGGTTGAAGCTCCCTGCGATGCCCATGCAATTTTATTGGTAATGTCTAGGACATATTTATACTCATTCCTAAGGTCTCCCTTCCTCGCCGTGAATTTGACCTTCATTGGCTGCTCTGGTAACTTAAGGTCATATCAAATATCGAACGGAATTTGCTTTAGGGCCTCAACTGCTATGCCCCTGTTTTCTAGTTTGAAAGCGTTAGCAATGGTTTCTGTAACACCCCCAATCCACTCAGGGATATTACACGCCGTAGACCCTTTCCTCAAGGATCTACCAGGCTGGTAACTGAAATCAAACATCTCAACATCGCCTTTAAGGCTTACGGGACTCAGTAGACCGATTTGGTCTTTCAATTAATAAATACAACTCAATCTCATTACATTCCCACGCAGGGATCAAAATACAACACACTCCCATGCAACGGGAAAAATATTACAGCGGAAATACAGTACAACCAAACCAATACGACATCGTATGGACCTTCATGTGATTAGTATCGATCATCTTTCATCATCCTTCGTGCCGAACCTATGTTATGCTCCTCAAAACCTGAATGCAATACAAACATCCACCCCCCGATTACTCGGGGTTAGCAAAATTCCACTATTTTGCTAGTGCAACTACATAATCATATGAAATGTAACAAACAAAAAGAAATCACGAATCAGGTACGACAATTTAGTACCAAAGCCTTCTTGAGAGGTTTTATTAATTAGAAAGCAATCAATGAAGTGTTTGGAAATAAATTCCTCATCTTGGGGATTTTTTAAAAGTAGAAACCTTATTGGAACTCAAGTCCTTAGTTGAAAAATAACCATTTCAAGACGAATGGGTCTCGGCCCAAAACCACCTTCTGTAAAACGACCTTTACAAAACCGTTGGGATCTCATCCCAAATCTCATCAAATCACAGTACCAGAGGACAATAGCAAGGTCCGTTTTCCAACATAAAAACCCCACAACTAAAGGACTAAACACATACGACAAAAATACTCTAGTGCCATCCTAGCCAAGTAAGCCAAATGAACAACTTACCTCTTACACACTTAGTCAATGCATACAATCATGAAATCACCGTTCAAAAACACTCGTTTTCGGAAATGCTATAACCCAAAACACATTTGTAAATTTCACCACAATTAACCGTCGATACAACCCGCTGTGGACCCCTACCGAGACCCCATCGGATCTAACCCATAGTGGTTAAAAGCAAAGCTCGTCGATCCACCCCTCCGTGGACCCCTACTGAGACCCCGTCAGATCTAAGTGAGCATACACACACACGCATTACTCATGCAATACTAATATGCTAAGAATGTAAGCTCATCAAGAATACTTACTAGAGATGGCCACTTACCCGACACCATTATCTCACTCATCACAATACAATAACATAATTAACAGGGAATACACGATTCCACAACATTATACAATCAATGGTATCATTAAAGCCCTCAATGTTCAAAATAATCAAATCATAATCAATTCACAAGACTCATATTAACGAGGGTAAACCAACCATCGTAAATCTAACATGTAAACCCTATTTGCAGGGCACAAATCTTATAAGAAAATACTTGCCTCGAAACCCCGATCGAAACGAGATGATGAACGGGATGCGGCCGGGCAGCCCCGAACTCCTGAACATCATCAAGAATATAATAGCACCGCGAACACTATGAGAATAACACCACACGAATCACCGACACAAAATGGAGATCCACTCGTAATCCTCGAGCACCTATAATCCTCCGGAAGAAACAACAAAACCATGATTACGATGAGGATCAAGACCAAACCAACGGAGATCACAACAAGCTAACGAAGGAAAACTCATTCAAACATTTAATCGAACATTAAATGATCACTACACCTCAAGAACACCGAAATCACCTTTCGGGTTGAAACGAACCGAAGATATGGATATACAATCCATCAAACATATTTAACAACATCATTTGACAACAATCGGTTTATCAAAACCGAATGAAAAACGAAATCAAGAATAAAACTTTCAAAAAGTCAACTCTAGGGAATCAAGAAAAATACCTTGATTCGGCGAAGAACAATGGATTAGGTGATGTTATAATCACCTAGGATACTCCAAAACACCTTTGGATTGAGCAAAATCGGCCAAGATCGCGATCCCTAGTCGCCCTTGACTCAACCCCGCGGAGAGGAGGAGAAATGAAGTGGAAATGATATTTCACGACATTCGCCCGATTTATATATCGGATGACTTAGCGTGCGCTAATCTTTAAGATTAGCGTGCGCTATCGAGGCGCCGAAACAAAACTTCCTGACCAAAATACACTGTTAGCGTGCGCTAACTACAATTGTTATCGTGCATTAACGAGACCTTCAAACCCAGTCCAGTAGCTCCTGGACTGCCCCTGAACTACCAGGTAGCGTGCGCTATCCCCACCCTATCGTGCACTACTAATGCACCCTAGCGCGCGCTATGTTACTAAATAGCGTGTGCTGATCAACGTTCTAACCCAGTCCAGTAGCCTCTGGACTATTTCTGCACCTCTAGTTAGCGTGCGCTACCACACCCGTAGCGTGCTCTAACAACTGCACCTTAGCGCGCGCTAACCACCTGGATATAGCATGCGCTAATGAGCATGAATCCAACTACTGATCTCTGACCCTGTTGCTCGATAGCGTGCGCTAAGGAGATCCCTTAGCGTGCGCTAATGCACCCAGAACTACAACAGTAGTGCTCTCAAAGCTGGTTACAACAACGGATTCCTCCGATCGAAATACTAAGTTCAAGATACACACGGAATGCTCCAGAATAAGATCATACGAAGAGATTGAGCTATAATCAAGCTCACACGCGACCATGAAAAGGGTCAAGACAACAAATATGAATGCGAATACCCATAACTTTGGGAAATTACAAAATGGTCCAAAATGCCCGAAAATCATGATACCTGATCGAATAACCAAACCGAAGTTCAAAACACGTCTAACAAAGTTAAACGGACTAACGGGAAACTCGAAACAACAGTTTCGAACGAGTTTCGCAAGAATCAAACTCATGTGCGGAAAAGTCGTTAAGAAGCACGGAACTCAACAAAACGACATCGAAACGAACTCGAATGTCAAAAAGTGCAGAATTAATCATTCTCAGAATGACGAAACAGTCATAAGAGAGCCGTTAATACGGACTCCGGCCAAAAAAAGAAATTTACCAAAAATCAAAATTGCGGATATTACATACTACACTCCTTAAAAAAAGTTTCGTCCCGAAGCTTAAAAATAAGTAGGGAGGAGCAATATCCCAGCAGGAATATCTCAATGAGATACACAAGAACTGCATAGCTTACGCCCACCGGCGAGACGTTTCAAGAATGCAAAGGAATACACGGTGTGGAAACATGCTCAACGACAACCATCACAATGCCACAAGCAGGGGCATAACACGATCAACAGGTGCCAAGCACCACCAAACAAATACGCAATCAAGTCAATTGTTCGAACAATCACAAAACGAAAGTACCTATTACAAGAAAACACGCACCGTCGAAAATAGAAATGAAACGTACAACGATATGCAAAGGTAACCACGGAGAACTCCGATAACGCCGAAATTCTCGAAAACCACACTTGGCATCTCCGTGTCCCTTCGGAGCAGGGAACCCAAACTCGATCCCTGAACCTCTCAGCTACCATCTCGCAATGCACGGCTCGGTGTCCCAAATGACTACAATCGAAACAGCTAACCAATGGCGAACGACAATTCTTCGCAGTACGAGATCAGACAACAACAATCGGACAACCATGATCGAACAATAATGGTCGAACAACAATGATCGAACAACAACGATCAAACAACAACGGTCAAACAGCAACTCTGAAGTTCACACTTCAACTCAAGACATTAAAAGAACTTGTAGATCTGAAAGACGTTAATTTCGAACAAGGTTCACAAGAATCGAACCGAAATCGAAAAAGTCACAATGATAAACAGATTGATCCGAAACAAGGTCACAACCCGTTCGAATGATAACAATCGATATACCGAACAAGTTCAGAAATTATCAACGAACACGAGCGAGTCGATAGAATTGAGAAAGAGAAAATGCAGAAGTCAAAACTAATATGGGTATTACATTCAACCTCTTATAAAAGAAGTGTCGTCCCCGAAACTCGCAACAACAGAAGCAAGGTAACAACACAACAAGTAACCGACAGAAACACCTTTCAAAGGTTTCCCAAAGCCGATTCTGATATCTGTGCTGAAGTTCGTACCTGGAAGACTCGGTAACTAACTCGCAAAACTGGATTCTGTGCCCCTCGAGTCCAAACTTGTAATCTGCTACTGGCGGGGAAGGATAATTTGCACGTACATGCCCTGGCACATCACAGACAAAGCACCTCGTCATACCGAAAATACAACTGCTAGGTACAATGGAATATAATATCGCAAAAAAACATACCGGATATGCCAATTCAACACAACATATCAACATAAGGCAACCCACATACACAGAATCACAGCAACGACGACATACATTTGGCAATTTCAACGGCCCAAATGATAACCAGCACACAATCACAAAACATCATGGAACAAGCACAGATGTACACAACATACAAACCCGAGCTCTAACAGCTCGCATAGGTGTGATAACACGCAAATCGCCACGAAACGATAACATTAAAGACCAACATCACACCTCTCACCGAGGGCTAACACACAAATGCGTGGTGGACAACTCAACACTCACACCACCAACTCAATCACAACTCAGGGGTTAACACCCTAACGACAGTGCGAGCATCATACATACATTCCCGGACCGCACACAAGAATGATAGGTTTTAAAAATGAAAACCACCTTTTTGAAAACAATTTTGGGAGCATCAGTTGATCTTGAGTATCATATTTCGAAAAAAGTAATGCAACCATCATTATCGAGACTTTGAAAAAAAAACATCTTGCGTTTGATAAAAATGAGGACACCTTGTAAATACCGTGAGAAAATAATCCATTTTAAAGATACGTCTCGAAATTTATTTTCTAAAATACTCAAGGTTTTCAAAATCCAATAGGTCAGAATGCCCCAAAACTTACACGTATCAACATCCGTTTATACACATCATAGTACACACATCAAATCGTTCAAATTCAAGACAAGACTTGCCGTCTCTCGAAAAACAAACAGTCAAAATTACATTAGCAGCGACGCCACTCCTCATATAAACAAAATATGAGAGTCGAAAGACCACATATCACGAAATCAAAATCCACAGAAGGATTTCATCACGTAACAAATAATCATACAAGTAGCTTATGTCACCCGAGGCACAACACAAAGAAGGGAGACTTACATCCACAGGTCGCACGAAGATGATGATCGTCCAATGAAACTAATCACGACCAACGAACTCAGACGACGCGTCGTGACACGACTAAATCTGGCAAGACTAGACAAACACTAGTGAACGATACATGACTCAACCCGACAACCTAGGTTTCCTCAACCTAAGCTCTGATACCATTTATGTAACACCCCTAATCCACTCAGGGATATTACACGTCGTAGACCCTTTCCTCAAGGATCTACCAGACTGGAAACTAAAATCAAACATCTCAACGTCGCCTTTAAGGCTTAAGTAACTCAATACACCGATTTAGTCTTTCAATTAATACATACAACTCAATCTCATTACATGCCCATGCAGGGGTCAAAATACAACACACTCTCGTGCAACGGGAAAAATACCGCAGCGGAAATAAAGTACAACCAAACCAATACGACATCATATGGACCTTCATGTGATTAGTATCGAGCATCCTTCATCATCCTTCGTGCCGACCCTATGTTACGCTCCCCAAAACCTGAATGAAATACAGACATCCACCCTCGATTACTCGGGGGTTAGCAAAATCATACTATTATGCTAGTGCAAATACATAATCATACGAATTATAACAAACAAAAAAGATTCACAGTTGGGATCTCATCCCAAATCATCAAATCACAGTACCGGAGGACAATAGCAAGGTCCGTTTTCCAACATCAAAACCCCAAAACTAAAGGACTAAACACATATGACAAAAATACTCTAGTGCCATCCTAACCAAGTAAGCCAAATGAACAACTTACCTCCTACACACTTAGTCAATGCATGCAATCATGAAATCACCGTTCAAAAACACTCGTTTCCGAAAATGCTATAACCCAAAACACATTTGTAAAATGCACCACAATTAACCGTCGATCCCCCCCTCCGTGGACCCCTACCGAGACCCCGTAGGATTAACCCGTATTGGTTAAAAGCAAAGCTCGTCTATCCACACCTCCGTGGACCCCTACCGAGACCCCGTCGGATCTAACCCGTAGTGAGCATACACACACGCGTTACTCATGCAATACTAATATGCTAAGAATGTAAGCTCATCAAGAATACTTAGTAGAGGTGGCCATTATCTCACTCATCACAATACAATAACACAATTAATACGGAATACATGATTCCACAACATTATACAAGCAAGGGTATCATTAAAGCCCTCAATGTTCAAAATAATCAAATCATAATCAATTCACACGACTCATATTAACGAGGGTAAACCAACCATCGTAAATCCAACATGTAACCCTATTTGCAGGGCACAAATCGTATAAGAAAATACTTGGCTCGAAACCCCGATCGAAACGAGACGATGAACGGGATGCGGTCGGGCAGCCCCGAACTCCTAAACATCATCAAGAATACAATAGCACCGCGAACACTATGAGAATAACACCGCACGAATCACCGACACAAAACGGAGATCAACTCGAAATCCTCGAGCACCTATAATCCTCCGGAAGAAACAACAAAAACGTGATTATGACGAGGATCAAGACCAAACCAATGGAGATCACAACAAGCTAATGAAGGAAAACTCATTCGAACATTTAATCGAACATTAAATATTCACTACACCTCAAAAACACCGAAATCACCTTTCGGGTTGAAACGAACTGAAGATATGGATATACAATCCATCAAACATATTTAACAACATCATTTGACAACAATCGGTTTATCAAAACCGAATGAAAAACGAAATCAAGAATAAAACTTTCAAAAAGTCAACTCTAGGGAATCAAGAAAAATACCTTGATTCGGCGAAGAACAATGGATTAGGTGATGTTATAATCACCTAGGATACTCCAAAACACCTTTGGATTGAGCAAAATCGGCCAAGATCGCAATCCCTAGTCGCCCTTGACTCAACCCCGCGGAGAGGAGGAGAAATGAAGTTGAAATGATATTTCACGACTGCTGTCCAGTTTATATACACACTGGACAGCTTTGCGTGCGCTAATCTTTAAGATTAGCATGCACTATCGAGGAACCAAAACAAAACTTCCTGACCAAATTACACTGTTAGCGTGTGCTAACCACAAGCGTTAGCGTGCGCTAACGAGACCTTTAGACCCAGTCCAGTAGCTCCTGGACTGCCCCTGAACTACCAGGTAGCGTGCGCTATCCCCACCCTAGCGTGCGCTACTAATGCACCCTAGCGCGCGCTATGTTACTAAATAGCATGCGCTGATCAACGTTATAACCCAGTCCAGTAGCCTCTGGACTGTTTCTGCACCTCCAGTTAGCGTGCGCTACCACATCCGTAGTGTGCGCTAACAACTGCACCTTAGCGCGCGCTAACCACCCGGATGTAGCATGCGCTAACGGGCCTGAACCCAACTTCTGACCTCTGACCCTGTTGCTCGATAGCGTGTGCTAAGAAGATCCCTTAGCATGTGCTAATGCACCCAGAACTACAACAATAGTGCTCTCAAAGTTGGTTACAACAACGGATTCCTCCGATCGAAATATTAAGTTCAAGATACGCACGGAAAGATCCAGAATAAGATCATACGAAGAGCTTGAGCTACAATCAAGTTCACACGCGACCATGAAAATGGTCAAGACAACAAATACGAATGCGGATACCCATAACTTTGGGAAATTACAAAATGGTCCAAAATGTCCAAAAATCACGATACATGATCGAATAACCAAATTGAAGTTCACAAAATGTCTAACAAAGTTAAACGGACTTATGGGAAACTCGAAACAACATTTTCAAATGAGATTCGAATTATGTGCGCCATCTCCATCGTGTTATTTGATTCCAGCAACTCTTCAAAATCAATGACGATGCTAAGAATGATTTGTTCTTTCACCAGCTTCAGGTTGACGCCCTTGAAGTAAGTAGTTGAGTCAATTTCTGCAAAATATAGTGTTTCAATTTAGTGTAGTGAAGATTCTATGGTTTTTTGCTTTTTCAGAGAAATTAGGGTTCTTTAGAGCTTGAAGACGATAAAGTTTTGTGAAATGATTTCAGCCGTATTAAGTAGCCACTTGAAAAGTCGGATTTGAATTTATTAATTAAATAATCAAGCGGCGGTTCGTA
This sequence comes from Orobanche coerulescens, assembly GCA_033398695.1. NCBI lineage: Eukaryota > Viridiplantae > Streptophyta > Magnoliopsida > Lamiales > Orobanchaceae > Orobanche > Orobanche coerulescens. The sequence goes on from CM065816.1 coordinate 118,192,016, forward strand.
TTACTGATTGATGTAAACGTGGAGTGAGTGGGATCGTGTGTTTTATGTAATATCCGCAATTTCGAATTTCGGTAATTTTCTTTTTTTCGGCGGAAGTCCGTTTTGACGATTCGCTCATGACCGTTTCGTCATTTCGAGAATGATTAATTCTGCACTTTTTGTCATCCGAGTTCGTTTCGGTATCGTTTTGTTGAGTTCCGAGCTTTTTAGCGACTTTTTCGCACTTGAGTTCGATTCTTGCGAATCTCGTCTGAAACTGTTGCTTCGAGTTTCTAGTAAGTTCATTTAATGTTATTATTCATGTTATGAGTTTTGATTTGGTGTTTCGATCACGTATCGTGTATTTCGGACGTTTTGGGCCATTTTCGTAATTTCCCAAAGTTTGGGGTAATTACTTCCGTTGTCAAATTTCGAGCCTTTGGGTGGTTCGAATCGTATCTTCTCATAGCTCTTGGATTCATCTTTGCGAGTACGTCTTAACCGTACCTTCGATTTATACTCAGGTTCGGGTTTCGGGGTCGTCCGGGCCGTCGGAGTGGCCACAGTGAAGTCACTGAGCAGTGGCTGCCTCGCCGAGTTACGGTCGTAAGAGCCGAGAGTTACGACCGTATGGCGCCTGGAAGCTTCCGGACGAATGCCAGTTACGACCGTAAGGCGTGATCGGGTACGGCCGTACGAGCGCTGGGCATCTTCCAGACGAAGGTCGGTTACGGCCGTAATGTGTGCCAGTTACGGCCGTAAGTGTCCGGCAGGTGCTGGGCAGATTTTTTGACGAATGCAGGTTACGTCCGTAAGACCTGCCGAGTACGGCCGTAAGGGCCGAGTTACGGCCGTAACCCTGCCGGCTATATATAGCCTGGGCTCGGCCAGACTTCATTTCTTACGCGTTTTTCTTCCTTTTTCGGCAGCTGGCGACGGGAGGCTCGGGAAATCGAGTTCTTGGCCAGTTCTAATCATTTCCAAGGCATTTTGGAAGATCCTTGTTGATTATATCATCATCCAATCCGTGTTCTTCGTCGAATCAAGGTATATTTCTTGATTTTCCTTCAAGTTGACTTTTTGGGGAATTTGTTCTTGATTTCGATTCTAGTCCGATTTTGATACATCGGTTGGTGTAGTATGATGTTATTAATCGTGTTCTATGAGTTTTATATCCATATTTCAAGTTTGTTCAACTCGATTAGTGGTTCGAGTGTTCTTGGTAGTTATCGAACATTGAGTGTTCGATTAAATGTCCCAATGAGTTTCCCTTCGATAGTTTGTTGGGATTTCCGTTGTTTTGGCCTTGATTCTCGTCGTAACCATGTGTTATTGTTCCTTCCGGAGGTTTATAGGTGTTCTAGGATTCCGATGTTGAATCCTGTTTGGTGATTGATGATTCGTGTGGTGTTATTCTCGTAGTACTCGTGGTGCTATCGCGTTCTTGATATTGTTCGGGGGTTCGGGGCTATTCGACCGCGTCCCATCCGTCGTCTCATTGCGATCGTGATTTCGAGGCAAGTACCTTGTCCATACAATTCTTGTTTTGTGGATATGATAATTAGTGACCGTCTCTATGTGTTTATTTGATCATTTGTTTCGAACTTTCAAAAGATTCGGTTTAGCCTTGTTAAAGGCTTGCTTTCAAAACGCGTGTGTTTTGTGAATGATGTGGTTTGAGAATGACTATGTGAACTCTATGGATATGTTTGGTGTTGATGTTGCACTTGGTATTGCGTGTGGGCGTATATTATTTCATTTCGGTGCGTTGTGGTTGGACGTGGTGTTTTGCTAAGTGTTTGATGCCTCTTGGCGAATTGTTTGAATATCCTTGATGTGATATGTTATTTGTGTGAATGTGTGGATATGGTTGAAGGTCTACGGTGACACATGGCACGTGATCATGTGGTCAGGATGCAACAAGTGATTGATCCAACCGTGAGAGCCTGCGATAATCTACGGTGGCACATGGCATGCGATCATGTGGCCAGGATGCAACAAGCGATTGATCCAACCGTGAGATGTGTGTGATTTATTTCGCTAGCCAGCTCGGGAGGGTCCTTCGAGGCCTCGAGTGGGATTTGTGGCTTCGTTCCGGTCCTAGGCGATGCGCGTGTGCGATTATGTTTTGTTGATTTTATGTCCGTCGAGGACACGTGATGTTGGGCTCTGGCCCTGTGAATTATTGTCGGTTTTCTATTTGCGAAAACAAAACCTTTGGGCTGTGACCCCGTTGATTTTGAAAGAGAAGGATTTGATAATCCTAAATTGTTTTCTATTAAAACTCTTGATGGCATTTCAAACTGTTTTACAAATTGTTTCCCTCGAATTGTGATCTTTCGGTTTTGGAATGTTTTACCAAACTCTTGCCTCGGGAAGTGCTTTTCGTTATGTTCTTGGAACTTTGAGGATTCCTGATTATTATTGTTCTTGGAACTTGTATTGTATGGCTCGTATTTGCACTTTGTTCTTGCACTAGCAAAACAGTGGAGTTTTGCTAACCCCCGAGTATTCGGGGGTGGATGTCTGTTTTTGCATTCAGGTTTGGGAGCATAACACATGGTCGGCACGAAGGATGATGAAAGATGAACGATACTAATCACATGAGGACCCGTTTGATGTCTTATTGGTTTAGTTGTATTTTATTTCCGCTGCAGTATTCTTTCCCCGTGGTACGGGAGTGTGTTGTATTCGACCCCTGCGTGGGCATGTATTGTAATTGAGTTGTATGTATTTATTGAAGGACCAAATCGGTCTACTGAGTCATTTTAGCCTTAAAGGCGTTGTTGAGTTGTTCGGTTTTATTACCAGCCTGGTAGAACCTTGAGGAAAGGTTCTACGGCGTGTAATATCCCTGAGCGGATTGGGGGTGTTACATAAATGGTATCAGAGCTTAGGTTGTGGAAACCTAGGCTGTCGGGTCAGTGGTGTCTGTTGAGTTTTGTCTCGTCGGATTTTGTCTGACTGAGTCATGTCGCAACGCGTCGTCTGAGTTGGTTGGTCGTGATTAGTATCGTGGGGCGATCATCATCTTCGTGCGACCTGTGGATGTAAGTCTCCCTTCTTTGTGTTGTGCCTCGTGTGACACGAGCTATTTTTATGATTATTTGTTAAGTGATGGAATCCTCTTATGGATTTTGATTTCTTGATATGTGGTTATTTGACCCTCATATTTCGTTCATATGAGGAGTAGTGTTGCTAGTTGTGCATGTTTGACTTTATTTCTTTTATCCGCTGCGTGAGTTCTTTTGTAATGACTTTCGGTATTTTACCGACGGAGTTTTATTTTGAAAACCGATTCCCTTAACCGAGTTTTTGGCATTATGGCCTTGATCGTTTTGGCGAAATTCTTATGACGGTATTTAGCATTTTGTAAATGGCTGCTTTGAGTTTTTGAAATATTACCGTCATCAGCCTTTTTGGCATTTTTGTAAATGGTTTTTAGCCTGGTGGGTTCCAGCGCGGGACCCACGGTGCTATAATGTTCCGTGTGATTACCTGAAAATTTTGGGCATTCTAGCCTTTTTGGCATCGTCCTTTTTGGCATTGAATTATTTTCGAAAACTTGAGTATCTTAGATGTAAATTTCGAGACGTACGTTTAAAATGAATTGTTTTCTCACGGTACTTCCAAGGTGCCACAATATGTTTCAAAATTCTTCTACCTCGAGGACCAAAATGTTTTGAGATATTTTCAATGTTTTAGAAACACTTTTACTTAGACCCGAGGGTCGAATATTCTGAAAGTTTTTCACTAAGAGAAAGTGTCCTCATTTTTATCAAATGCGAAATGGTTCTCCAAAGTCTCGATAATGATATTTCACGTTTGTATTTTTTTTAAAGGTGATACTCAAGACCGACCGGTGTTTTTCCTAAATTATTTTCAAAAGGTGGTTTTCATTTTTTTTTTAAACCCTATCAATTCCCGTTTGCGTTTGAGAATGTATGTATGATGTTCGCGTTGTCGTAATGGTGTTTGCTCCCGAGTATGATCGGATTGGTGGTATGAACGTCGAGGCGTTGCCACGCATTTGTTGAACTAGCCCTCTGTGAGAGGTGTGAACTGGTATTTACTATTTGTCGCCTCGTGGTGATTTGCGTGTTGTCGCACGAGTGTGAGTTGTTAAAGCTTGGATTTTTGTGCGTTTATGCACATGGGTGATTGTTTCATGAGGTTTGTAATTATGTGCTGGTTATTGTTCGGGCCGTTAAAGTCGCTGAACGATACCGTCGTCGCTGTAGTGTTTGTGTGTGTATTACTTTACAATGGTAATCGTTGTATATGATATGTGTTATGATTCCTTGTTGTGCTGAGTTGGCATCTCCGCTATGTTGTTTTGCGATGTTATGCCCCATTGTATCTAGCATTTGTATATTCGGTATGCCGAGCCGAGGTGTTTCAACTGTGGTGTGCCGGGGGCATGCACGTACCAATTGCCCTTCTCGTCAGTAACGCATTTCAAGTGTGGACCCGAAAGACACAGGATCGAGTTTCATGAGTCGGGTTCCGAGTCTTTCGGGGCGTGAACTTCAGTACAGATATCAGGATCGGCTCTAAGAGGCCCTTGGGAAATGTTTTCGTCAGCTGCTTTTGTGTTGTTGCCTTGTTTCCGTTATTGTGAGTAGCGGGAACAACCTTCTTTTATAAGAGGTCGAATGTAATACCCGTATTGTTTTTGGACTTCTGCATTTCCTCTTTCTCAGGTCTATCGACTCGCTCGTGTTCGTTGATACTTTCTGAACTTGTTCTGTATTTTAGTTTCATCGTTCGAACGAGCTATAATCTTGTTTTGGGTCGATCTGGTATCGCTGTGACTTTTCCGAGTTCGGTTCGATTCTTGTGAACCTTGTTCGGAAGTAACATCTTTTGGTTCTACTAGTTCTTTTATTCGAAGTGGATCGGATTTGGAACTTCTGTATTTTCGACTTTGTCGACTCGTTTATGTTCGTTAACATTTTCTGAGCTTGCCCTGTCCCTTACTTTTGTTAATCGAACGAGGGTGGTATTGTTTCGGAATTACTCGTTCGTCGTTGTGACTTTTCAATTGCTATTCCCTTTCCTGTGGATCTTATGTGAGTGCGCATCTTGTTGTTTTCACCGGATCATGTTTTGTCTCGAGTCGAGATGTGAACCTCGGAGTTGTCGGTTGAACATTATTGTTCTTCGTGATCCGAACATGATTATTCGATTTTTGTTGTCTCGATCATTATGGTTCGATCGTTTGATTGTTTGATTTTTGTTGATCTCGTTTCGTGATCGTTGAACATTCACACTCCTTCGTAATTCCCTTAAGTTCGGGAAATTAGTCTCGTTTTCGATCTTCCAACCCTTGGGCGGTGGAATTCCGTATTTGTTCAGCGTTTGGCTCGTGTTTTGATTGATGTACCGTTGGGTTGGTCAATCGTATTGATTTTCGTTGGTTGTGTTTTGTGATTGTTCGGATAATCGACTTGATTGTATTATCTGTTTGATGACACTTGTCACTTGTTGATTTTATTATGTCTCTACCGTTGGCATTGTGTTGGTCGTCGTGGAGCGTGTTTTCACGCCGTATATTCCTTTGCGTTGCTTGTAACGTTTCGCCGATGGGCGTAAGTTACGCATTTCTTGTGTATCTCGTTGAGTTTTCCTGGCGGGGATATTGCTTCTCCCTACTTGTTTTAAGTTTCGGAACAAAACTTCTTTTAAGGAGAATAATATTGGTATCGAAGTGTGGTTTTGAATACTATCTTCCGAGTCATGTCTCATTTGAAATCATCGTCATCGGACTAGTATCATTGGACTTTCGCGTCGTGTGACCTGTGCAAATGCCGAGCCAATCAGACCGAAAGAACTGTAAGATTTCTAACGCCATGGTATAATTTCTGGCAATAATCATTCATTCATCATTCACCAATGAACAATCCTCAAACATCATCATTCATTATGATTAGGACGATCATGTTAACTCATTAATCACTCAATTCATTTCATTACTTAGTTGATGATCAGGACGATCATGTTAACTCATTAATTACTAAATTCATTTCATTACTCAGTTGTCGATCTGGATGATCATATTATTAATCTTGTTAAATTGTTCAAGATAATCATTTCAAGAATTTCATCAGATAATCATGTCACTTCAGTAAATCATTCATGTAATCACTAAGTTAGAGCATGTATGCTCATTTTCATCATTTCATGACATAATCATAACGTGATATTCATGCGGGAAATATAATTATTATGCGACCTTCCTACTTCAGTATGGAGAGAGCTGTCAGGGGATGCACGGGGAGAGGCCGCAGTGCGGGCCGAAACCCGGGGAATAATCACTCGATGTCGGGAAATCGTACCCAGGACTCGGCTCGATCAGAAGATGTTCGGGTTGATCCACTCACTTTTATGTAGGTCATGATGACCCATATACAATTGCTCAATCATAATTGCACCACCCTAGCCGAATTCATCGAGAAAGCTCTCCCGAATGAGCCTGCTGCTAAGGAAATTTCTGAGCAACAACCTTCATCTGTCAGCAAGAAATCAACGAAGCGTAATCAATCTGAAGGCGGTCAGTCAACCTTCAAGAAGACTCGTGTGAGTCCTATCATTTCTGAGCGACCTCCTACGGCGCATAATCGTGCGGGATCTCAGTCCCGAGCGGCCAGTTCGGCCATCACCTGTTTCAACTGTGGAGCGCCGGGTCATTACAGCACTAAGTGTCTGAAACCGTCTATCACATGCCATAATTGTGGGAATTTTGGGCATGAGGCCCGTTTTTGCCGAAAGTACTCCAAGTTGGCTCCGGCATCTCGAGCCCCAAGCACCGGCGATTCGTAATCGATCGCTTCTATCAACGTCGTTTAAGACAACGGAAGCAAATAAAGTTGGAGCTCATATTTATCAGACGGGAGCGTCCGGTTCGGGGGCCGGCAAGTCCCGGATTCATGTGATGAAGAGGATCGACGATCCGGTGGCCCGAATGATCTCAGGTATACTCGTAATTTTATTTCAACCTGTGTGTACCTTTTGATACTGGTGCACCGCACTCATTCATTTTCGAATCATGTTTGAGTAGACTTATTTTGGGATAGTCCTATTGCTTGTGGACCTCATACCATCGGTCTACCTGACGATGGAAGAATTTTCGGAAATCATACCGAAGTAAGCTTAATGACCGCGATTGGCTGGTGGACCTAATCGTGGTGAGTTTTATCTAAGGACGATGTAATATTGGGTATTAGTTGGATGGATCGTCATGATACTATCCTTAGTGTTGTAAGCGTTTGATCACTATCATTCCGTCGTTGGTTGTCGAATGTGTGCTTCATGGAGGTAATCCCCGTTATTCGAGAAGAATTATTATTAAGATGGAAGCAGAGAAATTCCTCAATCGAGTTGTTCAATCATTCATTGTATCATTTTCATCGATTGGCCGTTCTATGGCAATCGAGTTGTTCAATCATTCATTGTATCATTTTCATCGATTTGCCGTTCTAAGGCAATCGAGTTGTTCAATCATTCATTGTATCATTTTCATCGATTGGCCGTTCTAAGGCAATCGAGTTGTTCAACCATTCATTGTATCATTTTCATCGATTGACCGTTCTAGGGCAATCGAAATGTTAAATCATTCGTGGTATCATTGTCATCGATTGACGATGTATTCCCAGACGATTTACCTGGTTGCCTTCACATAGAGTTGTGGAATTCACGAGTGAGTTGGAGCCTGGTACGTCCCCGTTATCGAAGGCACCATGCCGGATGGCCCCGACCGAAATGCAGGAGTCGAAGATTCAACTTGAGGAATTGTTCGAGAAGGGTTATATCCGTCCAAGTGCGTCCCCGTGGGGAGCACCAGTGTTGTTTGTCAAGAAGAAGGATGGTTCGTTCTGCTTGTGTATTGATTACCGGGAATTGAACCTGGTGACGATCAAGAACAAATATCCCTTACCCCGTATTGATGATCTCTTAGATAAACTTCAGGGAGCTTCAGTATTTTTCAAGATCGACTTAAGATCTGGATATCATCAGTTGCGGATTCGAGAGTCGGATATCGCGAGGACGGCGTTTCGAACACGCTATAGTCATTATGAGTTTGTGGTTATGCCGTTTGGATGGACTAATGCACCTGCGGTATTCATGGAGTTAATGAATCGGGTTTTCATCGACTTTTTGGATCAGTTTGTTGTCTTCATCGATGACATTTTGATTTACTCTCGTAACCGAGAGGACACGAGGTTCATCTTCATCAGGTTCTCGACGTGTTAAGACGAGAGCAACTTTATGGAAAGTTTTCCAAGTGTGAGTTATGGATGTCCGAAGTGACGTTTCTCGGACATGTAATTTCATCAGACGGAGTTCGTGTCGACCCTCAGAAGACGGAGGCTATCCGAGATTGGTTACCTCCGAAGAATGTTAAGGAAATCCGAAGCTTTCTCGGATTAGCCGGTTATTATCGGCGGTTTGTGGAAGGTTTTTCTAAAATCGCTCAACCCTTGACGAACCTTTTGCGAAAGGATAAGAAATACACGTGGTCCGACGCGTGTCAACGGAGTTTTGAGGAACTCAAGAGCCGGTTAATGTCGGCACCTGTACTTTCCTTGCCGCAAGGGACGGAAGGATTTGTTGTTTACAGTGATGCATCCGGACAAGGTCTCGGATGTGTGCTCATGCAGAATGGGAAGGTCATTGCCTATGCTTCACGGCAATTGAGACCTTACGAGGTTAATTATCCTACTCATGGCCTGGAGCTAGCAGCCGTGGTGTTCACTTTGAAAATCTGGCGTCATTACCTTTATGGCGTTACTTGTCAGATATTCACCGATCATAAGAGTTTAAAGTATATATTTACTCAGAAGGAGTTAGAGTTTAATTACAACACACCAGGACAATACCGAAGACTAGTGTATTTTTTATGAAGATAAAATACACAACACTGAATGAAACGGAGTATCTAAATGAAAATCTGCAGCGGAAAATAAATGACAACAATATGAATAACTGAAAAGAACGGGCCCCCCTACTAGTATCACTGGGACTCCTCGTCGTCAACATGCTATTCCCGTGCTTTTTCCTTGCCATGACCTGAAAAACAAAATCCCCAGTCAGTTACACAAAACAACAATCCTCAAGAGTTGAATAAACACAATCATGCATATGTTGTATAAACCACAAGTTCGATCAAAAATGAATCGGTTAGATTATAACCCAATCTTGTAGAAAACATACGCAATAAAACATGCTGTATAAATCAACTAACAGTACGGCTCAAAGGGTGGCGCCACACTACGCCCGGGATGGAAATATGTCCGTGCACAAGCCACCAACGAGTATCGATCGAATACACGTGTGGTCTTGTACCTAATCAGTCTCACGAAGCAATCGACTCGTGTGCACAGTCCAATGTGAGGCCAACAACCAACACACGACTTAGATGTGCCCGACATGAAAATCCTACACATACCAACCGACACGCAAGTATGACCCGGAATGCCACGATATAACAAAAGTGACATCAAAAATGAATAATGACTCACCGAGATGAAATGATAGTGAAATGAATGACAGGTCAATGAAATGATTGGAACCGCCGTTCCTTGTGACTGAAGTGATTAATTGACAATGACAAGTATTGATACGGTTAATACAATGATGAATGAGTTATGATCATGAATAAACAACAACAAAAGGAATGAATATCCTTTTAACCGAGTAAGAATTAACTTACACAATACCGATGAAGAATGTCCTTCCACAAACAAACATCCTAAATAAAGTGTCGGTCGTTCGAACAACCTTGAATAACACAATTACCAACAATCCGCTCAATAAACGAATCAAACACGATTATAACGAACTCAAGGCATCAAAATGACTAAACCAAGTTCATTGGGGCATTATATCGAACACTTTGTGGCCAAACTTCGATTGTTTACAACCAAACCTCAAAAATACCAACATCAAAACCCCAAGAAGTGTTTCAAACCGAGAAAACATCTTCAATACGACCAATGATCCAAAATGAATATCCAAATTCGTGATTTCAACAATGATTAATCGAAAACCCCCAAATCCAACTCAATATTCAAAGTGTTCTTGAATAACCCTTCAATAATCCAATGAATCTCTATACAAACTCATAATCATATGCATATCCCTTCATATAACATGATTATAACGTCCAAAACATCATATCTCAACACAAAATCGAAATCCAAGATGTTGAAGAAATTACCTCTTAAAGATCCAAACACTCCGATCCGATGAAAACGTGTTAAATCGACTATCCAAGCTTCCCAACGAATCAAGATGATGAAATTCGAACACACAAGTGATTGATGATGACAAAATATCTCCCTCAAGCTTTCTCTCTCGGAACAAAATGAAGAAATGAGAAAAATGAGGAAAAGTCTCATCCAAGACATATATAAACTGCCGGAAGTTACGACCGTAACTCGGCCTTCTTACGGTCGTAACATCCCAGGTCAACGGCCTTACGGCCGTAACCAGCCAACTCATACGGCCGTAACTCGGCTTCGTCCAATTACCTGCCAACAGCCTTACGGCCGTATCCGCACCTGACTTACGGGCGTAACTCGCCCTCGTCCAAAACACCTGCCGACATCCTTACGGCCGTACCCGCACACCTTACAGGCGTAACTCGGACAATACGGCCGTACCTTCCTCATCTTACGGCCGTATGCCGCAACCCTTACGGCCGTAAGTCCCTCTCGTCCGACATATCCTGAAAAACACGAACACTCCTTACGGCCGTATCCTGCCCCTCTTACGGCCGTAACTCGCCCTTCGGCCAAAAACACCCGGACACCCTGCTCGACACGTACGGCCGTAATCGGCCAAGCCTTACGGCCGTACCTGCTCAACTTACGGCCGTATGCCGCAACCTTACGGCCGTAAGTCCCGTTCGTCCAAAATGGCCTGAAACCAATGAACACCTGTTACGGCCGTAACCTACCATTATTACGGCCGTAACTCGTTGCTGGACAAGATGAAAATCCGACAACTCCGATTCCTCGCTACGATTGATGAATGATCCGACATACCATACGTATGTGAAAGTGAACAAGTCCAAAGATGAAACTTCCAGCACAAGACTACCAATCACAATGATAATGATAATACTCCCGTCTCGATCCATAAACGGAGATGAAATGACAATCGGTAACTGATACATGGTTACAACGCGCCCACAATGAACGCAAATGAATGAATCATGAATGATGAATGATTATTAATGAGTGAAAAAATAACTGAGTGACAATTACTGACTGATAATTACTGAATGATAATGAATGGATTACGACCGGGTATTACATACTCCCCCCCTTAAAAAGAGTTTCGTCCCCGAAACTAAGGGCCAAACAACTCAGGATGACTCTCCCGCATACTCTCTTCGGTTTCCCAAGTATCCTCTTCGACTCCGTGTCTAGACCACTGAATCTTGACAAAAGGAATCGTCTTGTTCCTCAACTGTTTGATTCGCCGTTCTAAAACTCGTATAGAACGCTCCTCATACGAATGATCGTCCGAGATCTCAATTTCGTCGAACTGAAGTATGTGATTCGGGTCGGCAACACACTTCCGCAACTGAGAGACGTGAAACACATTATGAATTCGGCTCAACGCCGGAGGTAAAGCCAATCGATAAGATAACTCGCCTACTCGATCCAAAATGTCAAACGGTCCAATGAATCTCGGACTCAACTTCCCCCGTTTTCCGAAATGGGAGATACCTCAACTCGGGGATACCTTGACCAAAATGTGGTCACCCATCTCGAACTCTAGTGGTCGACGACGATTATCTGCATATGATTTCTGTCGACTCTGAGTAGTCAACAGACGACTCCTCATCAAAGCTACCTTCTCATGGCGGCTATAAGCATTTCGGGCTCGGTGCTGATTGATTATGATAAGTCATCCCAACACAAAGGAGATCGACAACGACGACCGTACAAGGCCTCGTAAGGTGCTATCTTAATCGCAGCATGCCAACTATTATTGTTCGTGAACTCAATCAACGGTAATTGGGCTTCCCAATCGTCTTTCTAATCGAGGAAGCATGCCCTCAACATGTCCTCCAATGTCTGAATAGTCCTCTCTGATTGTCCGTCGGACTGAGGATGAAAAACGGTACTGAGATTAAGCTGAGTTCCCATAGCACGATGAACTGATTTCCAAAAATGTGACGCGAATCGACCGTCACGATCGGAAACGATACTCTTAGGAGTACCATACAATCTCACTATCTCTATGATGAACAACTGGGCCAGTCTCTCGGGACCCCACGTATCCTTAATCTCAAGGAAATGAGCTGACTTAGTTAAGTGGTCCACAATCACCCAGATTGTACTCATGCTACGACGACTCGTCGGTAAACTCGTGATGAAATCCATAGAAATGTCTTCTCACTTCCACTCTGGAAAAGGGAGAGGTTTCAGCATACCCGCCGGTCGCTGATGTTCAATCGTGACTTGCTGACAGGTTAAACATCTCGAAACAAATTCCGTGACTTCTCGCTTCATATTACTCCACCAGTAATTTTTTTTCAAGTCCCTTTACATCTTGCTAGACCCCGGATGAACGGAATAAGGGGTAGCATGAACTTCTCTCAAAATCGAGTTTTTCAACTCGTCGTTCGCCGGTACTCACAACCGATTCTTAAATCGGAAATGTCCATCCTCGTGGACCACAAATCCAGGGGCTTTCCCCTGAGCCACATCCTCACGGATGCACAACAATGATGGGTCTGAACCCTGATTCTCTCTGATTGACTCCTTAAGTGGTGGTGAAATCTCTAACATGCAAATTTTCCCTTGCACTCGCTGAATCCAGACCTCGATCTCGGGTCTAAGGAATTCCTGCTGAAGCTCCTTCTGAACTGTTAAACGAGCAAGCATTTGCTCCTAAACGGACTTATGACTCAAGGCATCGGTAACCACGTTTGCCTTACTCGGGTGGTGCAGGATCTCGATATCTCAGCAAATTCCTTAGCAGTAGGCTCATTCGGGAGAGTTCTCTCGATTAATCCGGCCAGAGTGGCGCAATGATGATTGAGCAATTGCATATGGGTCATCATGACCTGCATAAAAGTGAGTGGATCAACCCGAACATCTTCTGATCGAGTCGAGTCCTGGGTACGATTTCCCGACAGCGAGTGATTATCTCCCGGGTTTTGGCCCGCACCACGGCCTCTCCCCGTGCATCCCCTGACAGCTCTCTCCATACTGAAGTAGAAAGGTCGCATAATGATTATATTTCCCGCATGACTATCACGTTATGATTATGTCATGATATGATGAAAATGAGCATACATGAATCGTAGTAGCATATCACCATCAGCGTAATCATCCTCCATCATCCGAATCCGAGGTATTTTCTTCAGGAACCCTAACTTGTATACATTGGGGGTTTTTCAGGTTTTTCGTGATTGATTCCGAATTATTCATGTATGTTGCGAAACTTCTTACTGATTGTTGTTATTGGATGATTCCCAATCCGTTTTCTTCGATTTAATCCGTGAATTATCAATACGGGGAGATTTTGCGTAAACCCTCGCCCGTATCGATTGAACGTCTATTGTCGTGAATTGTAATCGGGGTTATGGGAGTATTCCTTTCATTTATTGATGTCCGTTGGGACTGAGTTATGTTAATTCTTCGTTAGGAACCGTCGTCTTCCACTCGGATCATCCGTAGTCATTTTTCACTTGAATTATTTTCCTCTTCATCACGAGTTTGCCGACGAGTCGTCGTGGCATGAATACGATCTGGGTGATTGTGGACCGCTTAACTAAATCAGTCATTTCCTTGAGATTAAGGATACGTGGGGTCCCAAGAGACTTGCCCAGCTGTTCATCAAGGAGGTAGTGAGACTGCACGGTACCCCTAAAAGTATCGTTTCTGGTCGTGACGGACGGTTTGTGTCTCATTTTTGGAAATCAGTTCATCGTGCTATGGGAACTCAGATCAATCTCAGTACCACCTTTCATCCTCAGTCCGACGGGCAGTCAGAGAGGACTATTCAGACATTAGAGGACATGTTGAGGGCATGCGTCCTCGATTGGAAAGACGATTGGGAAGCCCAACTACCATTGATCGAGTTCACGTATAATAATAGTTGGCATGCTTTGATTAAGATGGCACCTTATGAGGCCTTGTACGGTCGTCGTTGTCGATCTCCTTTGTGTTGGGACGACTTATCAGAATCAATCGGCACCGAGCCCGATATGCTTATAGCCGCCCGTGATAAGGTAGCTTTGATCAGGAGTCGTTTGTTGACCGCTCAGAGTCGACAGAAATCTTATGCAGATAATCGTCGTCGACCACTAGAGTTCGAGACGGGTGACCACGTTTTGGTCAAGGTGTCCCCGAGTCGAGGTATTTTCCGTTTCGAAAAACGGGGGAAGTTGAGTCCGAGATTTATTGGACCGTTTGAGATTTTGGAACGAGTAGGCGAGCTAGCTTATCGTTTGGCCTTACCTCCGACGTTGAGCCGAATTCATAACGTGTTTCACATCTCTCAGTTGCAGAAGTATGTTGCCGACCTGAGTCACATACTTCAGTTCGACGAAATCGAGATCGCGGATGATCATTTGTACGAGGAGCGTCCTGTACGAGTTTTAGAGCGGCGAATCAAACAGTTGAGGAACAAGACGATCCCTTTGGTCAAGATTCAGTGGTCTAGACACAGAGTTGAAGAGGCCACTTGGGAAACCGAGGAGAGTATGCGGGAGAGTTATCCCGAGTTGTTTGACCTTTAGTTTCGGGGACGAAACTCTTTTTAAGGGGGGGAGTATGTAATACCCGGTTGTAATTCATTCATTTTCATCCAGTAATTATCAGTCTGTAATTGTCACTCAGTAATTTTCACTCATTAATAATCACTCATCATTCATGATTCATTCATTTGCGTTCACTGTTGGCATGTTGTAACCGTATATCAGTTACCGATCGTCATTTCATCTCCGTTTACAGATTGAGACGGGAGTATTAGCATTTTCATCGTGATTGGTAGTCTTGTACTGGGAGTATCATCTTTGGCATGTGTTGGACTTGTTCACTTTCACATTCGTATGATATGTCGGATCATTCATCATTCGTAGCGAGGAATCGGAGTTATCGGATTTTTCACCCTTGTCCAGCATTGAGTTACGGCCGTAAGGATTGTAGGTTACGGCCGTAACAAGGGTTCATTGATTTCAGGCCATTTTAGACGAACGGGACTTACGGCCGTAAGGTTTCGGAATACGGCCATAAGTTGAGCAGGTACGGCCGTAAGGCTTGGCCGGCCGTTACGCGTGTTCAGCAGTCGCCCGAGCATTTTTGGCCGAAGGCGAGTTACGGCCGTAAGAAGGGTAGGATACGGCCGTAAGTGGTATTCGTATATTTCAGGTTATGTCGGACGAGAAGGAATTACGTCCGTAAGGGTTGTAGCATACGGCCGTAAGACGAGGAAGGTACGGCCGTAACGCTTGGATGGGTACGGCCGTACGCTGCAGGCAGGGTGCCTGGTCATTTTCGATGAAGGGGGCTTATGCCCGTAAGTTTGGCCAGATACGGCCGTATCATCCGAGTTACGCCCGTAAGGTGTGCGGGTACAGCCGTAAGGATGTCGGCAGATGTTTTAGACGAGGGCGAGTTACGCCCGTAAGTCAGGAGCGGATACGGCCGTAAGTCTCGCTTACAGTATTTGGACGAAGCCGAGTTACGGCCGTACGAGTTGGCCGGTTACGGCCGTAAGGCTGTTGACCTGGAATGTTATGGCCGTAAGAAGGCCGAGTTACGGCCGTAACTTCGGGCAGTTTATAAAGAGTCGGCCGGGACTTTTTCATCATTTTCATCCTTTTCTTCTTTGTTTCGAGAGAGAGACTTGAGGGAGGGATTTTTCCATCCTCAATCACTTGAGTGTTAGATTTTCATCATCTTCATTCATTTGGGAAGCTTGGATACTCGATTTAACTCGTGTTCATCGGATCGAAGTGGTTGGATCTTCTTGAGGTAATTTCTTCAACATCTTGGATTTCGATTTTGTGTTGAGATATGATGTTTTGGATGTTATAATCATGTTATGTGAAGGGATATGTATATGATTATGAGTTTGTATAAAGATTCATTGGATTATTGAGGGATTATTCAAGAACACTTTGAACATCGAGTTGGAATTGGGGGTTTTCGATTAATTGTCGTTATAATCACGTTTTTGGATATTCATTTTGGATTATTGATCATTTGGAAGATGTTTTGTTTGTTTGAAACACTTCTTGGGGGATTTGATAATGGCGTATTGAGATTTGATTGTAAACAATCGGAGTTTGGCCACAACGTATTCGATGGTTTAGTCGTTTTGACGCCTTGAGTTCGTTATAATCGTGTTGATTCGTTTATTGAGCGGATTGTTGGTAATTGTGTTATTCAAGGTTGTTCGAGAGACCGACACTTCATTTAGGACGTTTGTTCGTGGAAGGACATTCTTCATCGGTATTGTGTAAGTTAATTCTTACTCGGTTAAAAGGATATTCATTCCTTTTGTTGTTGTTCATTCATGATCATAACTCATTCATCATTGTATTAACCGTATCAATACTTGTCATTGTCAATTACTCACTTCAGTCACAAGGAACGAAGGTTCCAATCATTTCCTTGAGCTGTCATTCATTTCACTATCATTTCATCTCGGTGAGTCATTATTCATTTTCGATGTCACTTTTGTTATATCGTGGCATTCCGGGTCATACTGGCATGCCGGTTGGTATGTGTAGGATTTTCATGTCGGGCATATCTAAGTCGTGTGTTGGTTGTTGGCCTCACATTGGACTGTGCACACGAGTCGATTGCTTCGTGAGACTGATTAGGTACAAGACCACATATGTATTCGATCGATACTCGTTGGTGGCTTGTGCACGGACACATTTCCATCCCGGGCGTAGTGTGGCTCCACCCTTTGATCCGTACTGTTAGTTGATTTATACAACATGTTTGATTGCGTATGTTTTCAACAAGATTGGGTTATAATCTAACCGATTCATTTTTGATCGAACTTGTGGTTTATACAACATGTTCATGATTGTGTTTATTCAACTCTTGAGGATTGTTGTTCTGTGTAACTGGCCCCGTTTGGGGATATTGTTTTTCAGGTCATGGCAAGGCAAAGGTACGGGGAGAGTACGTTGACGGCGAGGAGTCCCAATGATACTAGTAGGGGGCCCCGTTCTTTTCAGTTATTCATATTGTTGTCATTTATTTTCCGCTGCAGATTTTCATTTGGATATTCCGTTTCATTCAGTGTTGTGTATTTTATCTTCATATAAAATACACTAGTATTCGGTATTGTCCTGGTGTGTTGTAATTAAACTCCTCATCGGAGTAATTATTGTTGTAATGTGGTTCGGTACTACATTTACCCTGTGTAATTCAATCATTTTCATTTGCCTGGTGGGTCCCAGTCGGGGATCTACGGCACTGTAATATCCGCCTAGTTTGGGGTGTTAATTAATTCAACTACCTTCGATTTTGACCCGATTCAAGGTATGACATGTCAATAAATTATTATCTAGTGATGAGTAATCAAGTAAATTAATGATAGTATTTTGATTAATTAATCGTGTATTAGGATATGATTATTGGACGTACTTTGGGGACCATTGAGTGCGTGAGCTATCCCGCGATTGGAAATTTCATTCGTTTCGTGGAGGACGTTTTGATCATGCAGAAGTACCTTACGTCTTCGGTATTGAGGCAAGTGAATTCTTGCCTGATTATGATGATAATATGTTATATATATATTTACGTTCATATATGCTTTATGAATTTCCATTCATGATGATGTTATTATTGATCTTGTCGATCATCCATTGAGGAATGTTGGTTCCGAGTCTTATTTATACCCTCGTTGCGTTTCGGTGAGTTGATTTGATCTTCGTTGGATTCGTATTTTCCTTCGTTGAGTCGTTTGGTCCCTTGTTGGGAATTGTTAAGTCATTATTGAATTTCGATGTCACTTTTGTTATCTCGTGGCATTCCGGGTCACACTGGCGTGTCGGTTGTTATGTGTAGGATTTTCATGTCGGGCACATATAAGGTCGTGTGTTGGTCGTTGACCTCACATTGGACTGTGCACACGAGACGGTTACTTCGTGAGACTGATTAGGTACAAGACCACACGTGTATTCGATCGATACTCGTTGGTGGCTTGTGCACGGACACATTTCCATCCCGGGCGTAGTGTGGCGCCATCCTTTGAACTGTAACTGTTAGTTGATTCATACAGCATGTTTGATTGCGTATGTATTCAACGGGATTGGGTTATAATCTGGCCGATTCACATTTGATCGCATGTGTTCGACAATTTGAGATTATGATCAAACTTGTGGTTTATACAGCATGTGTGATTGCGTATATTCTGGTTTTGGATGATGAGTTGTTAATTCATATAGCATGTATGATTATGTAGTTTGACATATTGAGATTTATTATCTTGTGTAACTGACCCTGTGGTTTTGGGCGAAATATGTTGTTTTTATCATATTTTAGGTCACGGGAAGGCTAAGACACAGGAAAGACAAGGTGACGACGAAGAGTCTCAAGGATACTAGTCAAGGGCCCGAGTCTTCTTGTTTTCGGATGTATTTCTTTTCAGTTCCGCTGTATTGTTATTCTCCTGTATTTGTATTGTATCGGTATATCTATCTTCACATAGATTATACCTGTATTATATTGATCCTGGTCTGTTGGCGCATGTTAGCCAGAATATCTGTATAAACTCCTCATCGGAGTATTTGGTAAACATAATGTGGTTCGGTACTGCAGTTATGTTATGTTAATTATTGTACTGTGTTTCGCCTGGTGGGTCCCAGTTGGGGATTCACGGCACTGTAATAACCATCGGGTTGGGTTGAGTATATGTAAGATATAATCAAACATGCTGTATGAATCAACTAACAGTACGGCTCAAAGGGTGGCGCCACACTACGCCCGGGATGGAAATGTGTCCGTGCACAAACCACCAACGAGTATCGATCGAATACACGTATGGTCTTGTACCTAATCAGTCTCACGAAGCAATCGACTCGTGTGGACAGTCCAATGTGAGGCCAACAACCAACACACGACTTAAATGTGCCCGACATGAAAATCCTACACATACCAACCGGCACGCCAGTATGACCCGGAATGCCACGATATAACAAAGTTGACATCGAAAATGAATAATGACTCACCGAGATGAAATGATAGTGAAATGAATGACATCTCAAGGAAATGATTGGAACCGTCGTTCCTTGTGACTGAAGTGATTAATTGACAATGACAAGTATTGATACGGTTAATACAATGATGAATGAGTTATGATCATGAATGAACAACAACAAAAGGAATGAATATCCTTTTAACCGAGTAAGAATTAACTTACACAATACCGATGAAGAATGTCCTTCCACGAATAAACGTCCTAAATGAAGTGTCGGTCGCTCGAACAACCTTTAATAACACAATTACCAACAATCCGCTCAATAAACGAATCAAACACGATTATAACGAACTCAAGGCGTCAAAACGACTAAACCAAGTTCATTGGGGCATTATATCGAACACTTTGTGGCCAAACTTCGATTGTTTACAACCAAACCTCAAAAATACCAACATCAAGACCCCAAGAAGTGTATCAAACCGACAAAACATCTTCAATACGACCAATGATCCAAAATGAATATCCAAATTCGTGATTTCAACAATGATTAATCGAAAACCCCCAAATCCAACTCAATATTCAAAGTGTTCTTGAATAGCCCTTCAATAATCCAATGAATCTCTATACAAATTCATAATCATATGCATATCCCTTCATATAACATGATTATAACGTCTAAAACATCATATCTCAACACAAAATCGAAATCCAAGATGTTGAAGAAATTACCTCATGAAGATCCAAACACTCCGATCCGATGAAAACGTGTTAAATCGACTATCCAGGCTTCCCAAAAAATCAAGATGATGAAATCCGAACACACAAGTGATTGATGATGACAAAATATCTCCCTCAAGCTCCCTCTCTCGGAACAAAGTGAAGAAGTGAAAAAAATGAGGAAAAGTTCCGTCCAAGACATATATAAACTGTCGGAAGTTACGGCCGTAACTCGGCCTTCTTACGGCCGTAACATCCCAGGTCAATGGCCTTACAGCCGTAATCAGCCAACTCGTATGTCCGTAACTCGGCTTCGTCCAATTACCTGCCGACAGCCTTACGGCCGTATCCGCACCTGACTTACGGGCGTAACTCGCCCTCGTCCAAAATACCTGCCGACATTTTTACGGCCGTACCCGCACACCTTACGGGCGTAACTCGGACAATACGGTCGTATCAGGCCAAACTTACAGGTGTAAGCCCCCTTCGTCAAAAATGACCAGGCACTGCACAGAACGTGACGGCCGTATCCGCCAAGCCTTACACTGCATTTTCCTCGTCTTACGGCCGTATGCCGCAACCCTTACGGCCGTAAGTCCCTCTCGTCCGACACATCCTGAAAAACACGAACACTCCTTACGGCCGTATCCTGCCCCTCTTACGGCCGTAACTCGCCCTTCGGCCAAAAACACCCGGACACCCTGCTCGACACGTACGGCCGTAACCGGCCAAGCCTTACGGTCGTACCTGCTCAACTTACGGCCGTATGCCGCAACCTTACGGCCGTAAGTCCCGTTCGTCCGGCCTGAAACCAATGAACACCTATTACGGCCGTAACCTACCATTCTTACGGCCGTAACTCGTTGCTGGACAAGATGAAAATCCGACAACTCCGATTCCTCGCTACGATTGATGAATGATCCGACATACCATACGTATGTGAAAGTGAACAAGTCCAAAGATGAAACTTCCAGCACTAGACTACCAATCACAATGATAATGATAATACTCTCGTATCGATCCATACACGGAGATGAAATGATGATCGGTAACTGATACATGGTTACAACACGCCCACAATGAACGCAAATGAATGAATCATGAATGATGAATGATTATTAATGAGTGAAAAAAAAATTACTGAGTGACAATTACTGACTGCTAATGAATGGATTACGACCGGGTATTACATAATCCCCCCTTAAAAAGAGTTTTGTCCCCGAAACTAAGGGCCAAACAACTTGGGATGACTCTCCCATATACTCTCTTCGGTTTCCCAAGTAGCCTCTTCGTCTCCGTGTCTAGACCACTGAATCTTGACCAAAGGAATCGTCTTGTTCCTCAACTGTTTGATTCGCCATTCTAGAACTCGTATAGGACGCTCCTCATACGAATGATCGTCCGTGATCTCGATTTCGTCGAACTGAAGTATGTGATTCGGGTCGGCAACATACTTCCGCAACTGAGAGACGTGAAACACATTATGAATTTGGCTCAACGCCGGAGGTAAAGCCAATTGATAAGCTAACTCGCCTACTCGATCCAAAATCTCAAACGGTCCAATAAATCTCGGACTCAACTTCCCCCGTTTTCCGAAACGGAAGATGCCTCGACTTGGGGATACCTTGACCAAAACGTGGTCACCCATCTCGAACTCTAGTGGTCGACGACGATTATCTGCATATGATTTCTGTCGACTCTGAGCAGTCAACAAACGACTCCTGATCAAAGCTACCTTCTCACGTCGGCTATAAGCATTTCGGGCTCGGTGCTGATTGATTCTGATAAGTCATCCCAACACAAAGGAGATCGACAACGACGACCGTACAAGGCCTCGTAAGGTGCTATCTTAATCGCAGCATGCCAACTATTATTGTACGTGAACTCAATCAATGGTAATTGGGCTTCCCAATCGTCTTTCTAATCGAGGACGTATGCCCTCAACATGTACTCCAGTGTCTGAATAGTCCTCTCTAATTGTCCGTCGGACTGAGGATGAAAAACGGTACTGAGATTAAGCTGAGTTCCCATAGCACGATGAACTGATTTTCAAAAATGTGACGCGAATCGACCGTCACGATCGGAAACGATACTCTTAGGAGTACCATACAATCTCACTATCTCTATGATGAACAACTGGGCCAGTCTCTCGGGACCCCACGTATCCTTAATCTCAAGGAAATGAGCTGACTTAGTTAAGTGGTCCACAATAACCCAGATTGTACTCATGCTACGACGACTCGTCGGTAAACTCATGATGAAATCCATAGAAATGTCTTCTCACTTCCACTCTGGAAAATGGAGAGGTTTCAGCATACCCGCCGGTCGCTGATGTTCAATCGTGACTTGATGACAGGTTAAACATCTCGAAACAAATTCCGCGACTTCTTGCTTAATATTACTCCACCAGTAATTTTGTTTCAAGTCCTTTTACATCTTGCTAGACCCCGGATGAACGGAATAAGGGGCAGCATGAGCTTCTCTCAAAATCGAGTTTTCAACTCGTCGTTCGTCGGTACTCACAACCGATTCTTAAATCGCAAAAGTCCATCCTCGTGGACCACAAATCCAGGGGCTTTCCCCTGAGCCACATCCTCACGGATGTACAACAATGATGAGTTTGAACCCTAATTCTCTCTGATTGCCTCCTCAAGTGGTGATGGAATCTCTAACATGCAAATTTTCCCTTGCACTCGCTGAAGCCAGACCTCGATCTCGGGTCTAAGGAATTCCTGCTGAAGCTCCTTCTGAACTGTTAAACGAGCAAGCATTTCCTCCTGAACGGACTTACGATTCAAGGCATCGGTAACCACGTTTGCCTTACCCGGGTGGTGCAGGATCCTGATATCATAATCTTTGATTAGTTCCAAACACCGCCTCGGTCGCATATTTAACTCTTTCTGAGTAAATATATACTTTAAACTCTTATGATCGGTGAATATCTGACAAGTAACGCCAATAAGGTAATGATGCCAGATTTTCAAAGCGAACACCACGGATGCTAGCTCCAGGTCGTGAGTCGGATAATTAACCTCGTAAGGTCTCAATTGCCGTGAAGCATAGGCAATAACCTTCCCATTCTGCATGAGCACACATCCGAGACCTTGTCCGGACGCATCACTGTAAACAACAAATCCTTCCGTCCCTTGCGGCAAGGAAAGTACAGGTGCCGACATTAAACGGCTCTTGAGTTCCTCAAAACTCCGTTGACATGCGTCGGACCACGTGTATTTCTTACCCTTTTGCAAAAAGGTTCGTCATTGATTGAGCGATTTTAGAAAATCCTTCCACAATTCGCCGATAATAGCCAGCTAATCCGAGAAAGCTTCGGATTTCCTTATCATTCTTCGGAGGTAACCAATCTTGGATAGCCTCCGTCTTCTGAGGATCAACACGCACGCCGTCTGATGAAATTACATGCCCGAGAAATGACACTTTGGACATCCAGAACTCACATTTGGAAAACTTTCCATAGAGTTGCTCTCTTCTCAACACGTCGAGAACCTGATGAAAGTGAAACTCGTGTTCTTCCTGGTCACGAGAATAAATTAAAATATCATCACTGAAGACAACCACAAACTGGTCCCAAAAGTCGATGAAAACCCGATTCATTGATTCCATGAATACCGCAGATGCATTAGGTAATTCAAACGGCATTACCACGAACTCATAATGACCATAGCGTGTTTGAAACGCCGTCCTCGCGATATCCGACTCTCAATTCCGCAACTGATGATATCCAGATTTTAAGTCAATCTTGTAAAAATACTGAAGTTCCATGAAGTTGATCTAATAGATCATCAATACGGGGTGGAGGATACTAATCTTGATCATCACCCTGTTCAACTCTTGATAATTAATACACACACGAGACGAGCCATCCTTCTCCTTGACAGATCACACTGGTGCTCCTCACGGGGACGCACTCGGTCGGAGATAACCTTTCTCGAACTACTCCTCAAGTTGAATCTTTAACTCTTGCATTTCAGTCGGGGCCATCCGATACGGTGCCTTCGATAACGGGGACGTACCGGGCTCCAACTCACTCCTGAATTCCACATCTCTCTGTGGAGGCAAACTAGGTAACTCGTCTGGGAATACATCGTCAATCAATGACAATGATACCACGAGTGATTGAACATCTCGATTGTCCTAGAACGATCAATCGATGAAAATGATACAATGAATGAATGAACCACTCGATTGAGAAATTTCTCTGCTTCCATCATATTAATAATGCTTCTGGAACAACGGGGATTACCTCCCTGAAATACACACTCATCTCCAACGACTGAAATGATAGTAACCAAACGCTTACGATCACTGAGGATGGTATCATGACGGTCCATCTAATTAACACCCAATATTACATCGTCCTTAGGTAAGTCCACCATGATTAGGTCCACCAACCAATCGCGGTCATTAAGCTTAATTCGGTATGATTTCCGAAAATTCTTCCGTCGTCAGGTAGACCGATGGTATGAGGTCCAAAAGAATAGGACTATCCCAAAATAAGTCTATTCAAACATGATTCAAAAATGAATGAATGCGGTGCACCAGTATCGAAAGGTACAAACAGGTTGAAATAAAATTACGAGTATACATGAGATCATTCGGGCCACCGGATCGTCGATCCTCTTCATCACATGAATCCGGGACTTACCGGCCCCCGAACCGGACGCTCCCGTCTGATAAATATTAGCTCCAAATTTATTTGCTTCCATTGTCTTAAACGTCATTGACAGAGCAGTCTGATTCTGAATCGCTGATTGCTTCGGGGCCTGAGATACCGCCGGAGCCGACTTGGAGTCCTTTCGGCAAAAACAGGCCTTATGCCCAAAACTCCCACAATTATGGCACGTGATAGACGGTTTCAGACACTTAGTGCTGTAATGACCCGGCGCTCCACAGTTGAAACAGGTGATGGCCGAACTGGCCGCTCGGGACTGAGATCCCGCACGATTATGCACCGTAGGAGGTCGCTCAGGAACGATAGGGCTCACATGAGGCTTCTTGAAGGTTGACTGACCGCCTTCGGATTGATTACACTTCGTTGATTTCTTGCTGACAGATGAAGGTTGTTGATCAGCAATTTCCTTAGCAGTAGGCTCATTCGGGAGAGTTCTCTCGATTAATCCGGCCAGAGTGGCGCAATGATGATTGAGCAATTGCATATGGGTCATCATGACCTGCATAAAAGTGAGTGGATCAACCCGAACATCTTCTGATCGAGCCGAGTCCTGGGTCTTATCTCCCGGGTTTCGGCCCGCACTGCGGCCTCTCCCCGTGCATCCCCTGACAGCTCTCTCCATACTGAAGTAGGAAGGTCGCATAATGATTATATTTCCCGCATGAATATCACGTTATGATTATGTCATGAGATGATGAAAATGAGCATACATGCTCTAACTTAGTGATTACATGAATGATTTACTGAAGTGACATGATTATCTGATGAAATTCTTGAAATGATTATCTTGAACAATTTAACAAGATTAATAATATGATCATCCAGATCGACAACTGAGTAATGAAATGAGTTGAGTAATTAATGAGTTAACATGATCGTCCTAATCATAATGAATGATGATGTTTGAGGATTGTTAATTGATGAATGATGAATGAATGATTATTGCCAGAAATTATACCATGGCGTTAGAAATCTTACAGTTCTTTCGGTCTGATTGGCTCGGCATTTGCACAGGTCACACGTGACGCGAAAGTCCAATGATACTAGTCTGATGACGATGATTTCAAATGAGACATGACTCGGAAGGTAGTATTCAAAACCACGCTCTGATACCAACTCTGTAACACCCCAAACTAGGCGGATATTACAGTGCCGTAGATCCCTGACAGGGACCCACCAGGCAATTGAAAATGAATGAATTACACAGGATAAATGTAGTACCGAACCACATTACAACAATAATTACTCCGATGAGGAGTTTAATTACAACACACCAGGACAATACCGAATACTAGTGTATTTTATATGAAGATAAAATACACAACACTAAATGAAACGGAGTATCCAAATGAAAATCTGCAGCGGAAAATAAATGACAACAATATGAATAACTGAAAAGAACGGGGCCGCCTACTAGTATCACTGGGACTCCTCGCCGTCAACATGCTATTTCCGTGCTTTTGCCTTGCCATGACCTGAAAAACAAAATCCCCATCCGGGGTCAATTACACAGAACAACAATCCTCAAGAGTTGAATAAACACAATCATGCATATGTTGTATAAACCACAAGTTCGATCAAAAATGAATCGGTTAGATTATAACCCAATCTTGTTGAAAACATAAGCAATCAAACATGCTGTATGAATCAACTAACAGTACGGCTCAACGGGTGGCGCCATACTACGCCCGGGATGGAAATGTGTCCGTGCACAAGCCACCAACGAGTATCGATCGAATACATGTGTGGTCTTGTACCTAATCAGTCTCACGAAGCAATCGACTCGTGTGCACAGTCCAATGTGAGGCCAACAACCAACACACGACTTAGATGTGCCCGACATGAAAATCCTACACATACCAACCGGCACGCCAGTATGACCCGGAATGCCACGATATAACAAAAGTGACATCGAAAATGAATATTGACTCACCGAGATGAAATGATAGTGAAATGAATGGCAACTCAATGAAATGATTGGAACCGTCGTTCCTTGTGACTGAAGTGATTAATTGACAATGACAAGTATTGATACGGTCAATACAATGATGAATGAGTTATGATCATGAATGAACAACAACAAAAGGAATGAATATCCTTTTAACCGAGTAAGAATTAACTTACACAATACCGATGAAGAATTTCCTTCCACGAACAAACGTCCTAAATGAAGTGTCGGTCGCTCGAACAACCTTGAATAACACAATTACCAACAATCCATTCAATAAACGAATCAAACACGATTATAACAAACTCAAGGCGTCAAAACGACTAAACCAAGTTCATTGGGGCATTATATCGAACACTTTGTGGCCAAACTTCGATTGTTTACAACCAAACCTCAAAAATACCAACATCAAAACCCCAAGAAGTGTTTCAAACCGACAAAACATCTTCAATACGACCAATGATCCAAAATGAATATCCAAATTCGTGATTTCAACAATGATTAATCGAAAACCCCCAAATCCAACTCAATATTCAATGTGTTCTTGAATAACCCTTCAATAATCCAATGAATCTCTATACAAACTCATAATCATATGCATATCCCTTCATATAACATGATTATAACGTCCAAAACATCATATCTCAACACAAAATCGAAATTCAAGATGTTGAAGAAATTACCTCTTGAAGATCTAAACACTCCGATCCGATGAAAACGTGTTAAATCGACTATCCAAGCTTCCCAACGAATCAAGATGATGAAATCCGAACATATAAGTGATTGATGATGACAAAATATCTCCCTCAAGCTCTCTCTCTCGGAACAAAATGAAGAAATGAGAAAAATGAGGAAAAGTCCCGTCCAAGACATATATAAACTGCCGGAAGTGACGGCCGTAACTCGGCCTTCTTACGGCCATAACATCCCAGGTCAACGGCCTTACGGCCATAACCAACCAACTCGTACGGCCGTAACTCGGCTTCGTCCATTTACCTGCCGACAGCCTTACGGCCGTATCCGCACCTGACTTATGGACGTAACTCGCCCTCGTCCAAAACACCTGCCGACATCCTTACGGCCGTACCCGCACACCTTACTGGCGTAACTCGGACAATACGGCCGTATCCGGCCAAACTTACGGGCGTAAGCCCCCTTCGTCGAAAATGACCAGGCACCCTGCCTATAACGTATGGCCGTATCCGGCCAAGCCTACGGCCGTACCTTCCTCGTCTTACGGTGTGTAATATCCCTGAGCGGATTGGAGGTATTACATAAATGGTATCAGAGCTTAGGTTGTGGAAACCTAGGCTGTCGGGTCAGTGGTGTCTGTTGAGTTTTGTCTCGTAGGATTTTGTCTGACTGAGTCGTGTCGCGACGCGTCGTCTGAGTTGGTTGGTCGTGATTAGTATCGTGGGGCGATCATCATCTTCGTGCGACCTGTGGATGTAAGTCTCCCTTCTTTGTGTTGTGCCTCGTGTGACACGAGCTATTTTTATGATTATTTGTTAAGTGATGGAATCCTCTTATGGATTTTGATTTCTTGATATGTGGTTATTTGACCCTCATATTTCGTTCATATGAGGAGTAGTGTAGTGTTGCTGGATTGTGCATGTTTGACTTTATTTCTTTTATCCGCTGCGTGAGTTCTTTTGTAATGACTTTCGGTATTTTACCGATGGAGTTTTATTTCGAAAACCGATTCCCTTAACCGAGTTTTTGGCATTATGGCCTTGATCGTTTTGGCGAAATTCTAATGACGGTATTTAGCATTTTGTAAATGGCTTATGTGAGTTTTTGAAATATTACCGTCATCAGCCTTTTTGGCATTTTTGTAAATGGTTTTTAGCCTGGTGGGTTCCAGTGCGGGACCCACAGCGCTATAATGTTTCGCGTGATTACCTGAAAATTTTGGGCATTCTAGCCTTTTTGGCATCGTCCTTTTTGGCATTGAATTATTTTCGAAAACTTGAGTATCTTAGAAGTAAATTTCGAGACGTAGGTTTAAAATGAATTGTTTTCTCGCGGTACTTCCAAGGTGCCACAATATGTTTCAAAATTCTTCTACCTCGAGGACCAAAATATTTTGAGATATTTTCAATGTTTTAGAAACACTTTTACTTAGACCCGAGGGTCGAATATTCTGAAAGTTTTTCACTAAGAGAAAGTGTCCTCATTTTTATCAAATGCGAAATGGTTCTCCAAAGTCTCGATAATGATATTTCACGTTTGTATTTTTTTTAAAGGTGATACTCAAGATCGACCGGTGTTTTTCCTAAATTATTTTCAAAAGGTGGTTTTCATTTTTTTTTTAAAACCTATCAATTCCCGTTTGCGTTTGGGAATGTATGTATGATGTTCGCGTTGTCATAATGGTGTTTGCTCCCGAGTATGATCGGATTGGTGGCATGAATATCGAGGCGTTGCCACGCATTTGTTGAACTAGCCCTCTGTGAGAGGTGTGAACTGGTATTTACTATTTGTCGCCTCGTGGTGATTTGCGTGTTGTCGCACGAGTGTGAGTTGTTAAAGCTTGGATTTTTGTGCGTTTATGCACATGGGTGATTGTTTCATGAGGTTTGTAATTATGTGCTGGTTATTGTTCGGGCCGTTAAGGTCGCCGAACGATACCATCGTCGTTGTAGTGTTTGTGTGTGTATTACTTTACAATGGTAATCGTTGTATATGATATGTGTTATGATTCCTTGTTGTGCTGAGTTGGCATCTCCGCTATGTTGTTTTGCGATGGTATGCCCCATTGTATCTAGCATTTGTATATTCGGTATGCCGAGCCGAGGTGTTTCAACCGTGGTGTGCCGGGGGCATGCACGTACCAATTGCCCTTCTCGTCAGTAACGCATTTCAAGTGTGGACCCGAAAGACACAGGATCCAGTTTCGTGAGTTGGGTTCCGAGTCTTTCGGGGCGTGAACTTCAGTACAGATATCAGGAACGGCTCTAAGATGCCCTTGGGAAATGTTTTCGTCAGCTGCTTTTGTGTTGTTGCCTTGTTTCCATTATTGTGAGTAGCGGGGACGACCTTCTTTTATAAGAGGTCGAATGTAATACCCGTATTGTTTTTGGACTTCTGCATTTCCTCTTTCTCAGGTCTATCGACTCGCTCGTGTTCGTTGATACTTTCTGAACTTGTTCTGTATTTCAGTTTCATCGTTCGAACGAGCTGTAATCTTGTTTTGGGTCGATCTGGTATCGCTGTGACTTTTCCGAGTTCGGTTCGATTCTTGTGAACCTTGTTCGGAAGTAACATCTTTTGGTTCTACTATTTCTTTTATTCGAAGTGGATCGGATTTGGAACTTCTGTATTTTCGACTCTGTCGACTCGTTTATATTCGTTAACATTTTCTGAGCTTGCCCTGTCCCTTACTTTTGTTAATCGAACGGGGGTGGTATTGTTTCGGAATTACTCGTTCGTCGTTGTGACTTTTCAATTGCTATTCCCTTTCCTGTGGATCTTATGTGAGTGCGCATCTTGTTGTTTTCACCGGATCATGTTTTGTCTCGAGTCGAGATGTGAACCTCGGAGTTGTCGGTTGAACCTTATTGTTCTTCGTGATCCGAACATGATTATTCGATTTTTGTTGTCTCGATCGTTATGGTTCGATCGTTTGATTGTTTGATTTTTGTTGATCTCGTTTCGTGATCATTGAACATTCAGACTCCTTCGTAATTCCCTTAAGTTCGGGAAATTAGTCTCGTTTTGGATCTTCCAACCCTTGGGCGGTGGAATTCCGTATTTGTTCAGCGTTTGGCTCGTGTTTTGATTGATGTACCGTTGGGTTGGTCAATCGTATTGATTTTCGTTGGTTGTGTTTTGTGATTGTTCGGATAATCGACTTGATTGTATTATCTGTTTGATGACACTTGTCACTTGTTGATTTTATTATGTCTCTACCGGTGGCATTGTGTTGGTCGTCGTGGAGCGTGTTTTCACGCCGTATATTCCTTTGCGTTGCTTGTAACGTTTCGCCGATGGGCGTAAGTTACGCATTTCTTGTGTATATCGTTGAGTTTTCCTGGCGGGGATATTGCTTCTCCCTACTTGTTTTAAGTTTCGGGACGAAACTTCTTTAAGGAGGGCAGAATGTAATATCCGCAATTTTGAATTTCGGTAATTTTATTTTTTTCGGCGGAACTCCGTTTCGACGACTTGATCATGACCGTTTCGTCATTCCGAGAATGATTAATTCTGCACTTTTTGTCATCCGAGTTCGTTTCGGTATTGTTTTGTTGAGTTCCGAGCTTTTTAGCGACTTTTCCGCACTTGAGTTCGATTCTTGCGAATCTCGTCCGAAACTGTTGCTTCGAGTTTCTAGTAAGTTCATTTAATGTTATTATTCATGTTACGAGTTTTGATTTGGTGTTTCGATCACGTATCGTGTATTTCGGACGTTTTAGGCCATTTTCGTAATTTCCTAAAGTTTGGGGTAATTACTTCCGTTGTCGAATTTCGAGCCTTTGAGTGGTTGGAATCGTATGTTCTCATAGCTCTTGAATTCGTATTTGCGAGTACGTCTTAACCGTACCTTCAATTTATACTCAGGTTCGGGTTTCGGGGTCGTCCGGGCCGTCGGAGTGGCCACAGCCGAGTCACGGCCAGAGCAGGGCCTGGCCTGGCCGAGTTACGGCCGTAAGAGCCGAGAGTTACGGCCGTATGGCGCCTGGAAGCTTCCGGACGAATGCCAGTTACGGCCGTAAGGCGTGATCGAATGCAGGTCTGAGCGCCAGGCATCTTCGGATGAAGGCGATTCGGCCGTAATGTGTGCCAATTACGGCCGTAAGTGTCCGGCAGGTGCTGGGCAGATTTTTTGACGAATGCAGGTTACGTCCGTAAGACCTGCCGGCTATATATAGCCTGGGCTCGGCTAGACTTCATTTCTTACGCGTTTTTCTTCCTTTTTCGGGTGTGACGGAGGCTCGAAATCGAGTTCTTGGGCCAGTTCTAATCATTTCCAAGGCATTTTGGAAGATCCTTGTTGATTATATCATCATCCAATCCGTGTTCTTCGTCGAATCAAGGTATATATCTTGATTTTCCTTCAAGTTGACTTTTTGGGGAATTTGTTCTTGATTTCGATTCTAGTCCAATTTTGATACATCGGTTGGTGTAGTATGATGTTATTAATCGTGTTCTATGGGTTGTATATCCATATTTCAAGTTTGTTCAACTCGAATAGTGGTTCGAGTGTTCTTGGGAGTTATCGAACATTGAGTGTTCGATTAAATGTCCCAATGAGTTTCCCTTCGATAGTTTGTTGGGATTTCCGTTGTTTTGGCCTTGATTCTCGTCGTAACCATGTGTTATTGTTCCTTCCGGAGATTTATAGGTGTTCGAGGATTCCGATGTTGAATCCCGTTTGGTGATTGATGATTCGTGTGGTGTTATTCTCGTAGTACTCGTGGTGCTATCGCGTTCTTGATATTGTTCGGGGGTTCGGGGCTATTCGACCACGTCCCATCCGTCGTCTCGTTGAGATCGTGATTTCGAGGCAAGTACCTTGTCCATACAATTCTTGTTTTGTGGATATGATAATTAGTGACCGTCTCTATGTGTTTATTTGATCGTTTGTTTCGAACTTTCAAAAGAATCGGTTTAGCCTTGCTAAAGGCGTGCTTTCAAAAAGCGTGTGTTTTGTGAATGGTGTGGTTTGAGAATGACTATGTGAACTCTATGGATATGTTTGGTGTTGATGTTGCACTTGGTATTGCGTGTGGGCGTATATTATTTCATTTCGGTGCGTTGTGGTTGGACGTGGTGTTTTGCTAAGTGTTTGATGCCTCTTGGCGAATTGTTTGAATATCCTTGATGTGATATGTTATTTGTGTGAATGTGTGGATATGGTTGAAGGTCTACGGTGACACATGGCACGTGATCATGTGGTCAGGATGCAACAAGTGATTGATCCAACCGTGAGAGCCTGAGATAATCTACGGTGGCACAGGGCATGCGATCATGTGGCCAGGATGCAACAAGCGATTGATCCAACCGTGAGATGTGTGTGATTTATTTCGCTAGCCAGCTCGGGAGGGTCCTTCGAGGCCTCGAGTGGGATTTGTGGCTTCGTCCCGGTCCTAGGCGATGCGCGTGTGCGATTATGTTTTGTTGATTTTATGTCCGTCGAGGACACGTGATGTTGGGCTCTGGCCCTGTGAATTATTGTCGGTTTTCTATTTGCGAAAACAAAACCTTTGGGCTGTGACCCCATTGATTTTGAAAGAGAAGGGTTTGATAATCCTAAATTGTTTTCTATTAAAACTCTCGATGACATTTCAAACTGTTTTATAAATTGTTTCCCTCGAATTGTGATCTTTCGGTTTTGGAATATTTTACCAAACTCTTGCCTTGGGAAGTGCTTTTCGTTATGTTCTTGGAACTTTGAGGATTCCTGATTATTATTGTTCTTGGAACTTGTATTGTATGGCTCGTATTTGCACTTTGTTCTTGCACTAGCAAAACAGTGGAGTTTTGCTAACCCCCGAGTATTCGGGGGGTGGATGTCTGTTTTTGCATTCAGGTTTGGGAGCATAACACATGGTCGGCACGAAGGATGATGAAAGATGAACGATACTAATCACACGAGGACCCGTTTGATGTTTTATTGGTTTAGTTGTATTTTATTTCCGCTGCAGTATTCTTTCCCCGTGGTACGGGAGTGTGTTGTATTCGACCCCTGCGTGGGCATGTATTGTAATTAAGTTGTATGTATTTATTGAAAGGCCAAATCGGTCTACTGAGTCATTTTAGCCTTAAAGGCGTTGTTGAGTTGTTCGGTTTTGTTACCAGCCTGGTAGAACCTTGAGGAAAGGTTCTATGGCGTGTAATATCCCTGAGCGGATTGGGGGTGTTACATTTTAGTCCACGCGTTGATAAAGAATTAAATAACTAAATAATCATATATCGGTCAAGGGATGAGAAACTTAGTTGGTTAACTGTTTGACTTCTGATGAGCTGTGATTTCAATTCCTTATCTACTCTGATCAGGGGATATTTCTTGTATGTGCTTCTGATTAGCTAGCTTTTCTTTGTCTGTCCTTATCTGCTACTGCATCAGGTGAGGTATGTTGGTTGTGATTGATATTAGCTCATTTTTCCTTGTCTTGCTTTGGATCCTCGTCTGCTCTGATCAGGTGGCTTCCTCGGGTGGTATTCGGATCAGATGACTTTTTCTTTGTCTCTCGTCTGCTTTAGGTCAGATGACTTTCCCTTCATCTCTTGTCTGCTTCAGGTCAGATGACTTTTCTTATCTGTTTTTCATCAGTTAACTTTTCTTGTCTGCATCTGATCAGGTGACTTCTCCTGCCTGGTTCTGATCAGATGACTTTTCTTCTTAGAGCACCTTTCAGCTAACTTTGAGAATTTCAAATAGGCACTTGATTTATTGCTTCTGGTGCATATGGTTCATCAAAATCTATTTCTTCATACTCAGTATAACTTTTTGCTACCAGCTTTGCTTCATTCCTAACAAGTTCCCCCTCATTGGGATGTTAGGATTTTCTTTGTGCTGCATTTCCAGAAAGTTGGTTTGTTCACATGAGCTCTCCTCAATTGGTTCATCTAGGCCTATTTGTTTAGTCTATGCTGATACTTTTTATGCTCCCAGATATGTGCCTGATCCATGAGATCATTCTTCAACCCTTACTGAGGACTCTGTGGTTGTTACACAGTAGTCTTTCCATTTCTTCTACAATCAGATTTGAAGAGATCTAGGTACCAATATTTAAGTGGGTCCTCTAGGGTTAGTGGTTTTCATAGAGGAGTGGTTTCTCATATGGTTATGGACCTCATTTATATATGCATTCTTATGTTCTCTGTATCCTTGGTTTGGATCATGCATATAATATGGTTGGTAACTAGTTGGATGTCGTCTGTTTTGATAATTCTGTTGTTCCCACATACTTTGAAGATTATATTTGTTAACTCTATAAGATGCATAGTATCTAGGTCTTTATCCTTGATTTGGATTGTATATAGGATATGACTGATAATTTGAGTGGTATGAGCCATTGTAAAACCTTGGTTGAGACCTATTATGGAAGTTTTGAGGTCTCCATACTTTATATCTTGAAAGTTTGGATAACCTTGAGGTTTCCATTTACCTATCACATTTTGAAATCTATTTTTGTGGAGTCTTTGGTAATAAGCAGAGCGATGCTGTTTTGGCCATTGCCTAGTCTTTTGTCTAGGTGGTTGTTTTGAAAATCTTGGCTGCTGCCTATTTTTAAATACAGTCTTGTTTGTAGGCTCAGCAGTCTGAACAAGTGTTTCTCCCTTTATGAAGGTAGTTTTAGAAGTGGAGGGAGTGTTGGGGTGATATCCAAGGCCCAATTTTAGATAAACTGGCCTCTGGTTGATACACGCTATTTCAACTTAGATAGATCAGTTTTGATATGAGCAAGTGCAGCTGATTTTTCACTGTTTAAAATAGTCACCTTATGAACCTCAGTTTGGGTATTTTCAGCTGAGTTTTTCAAAGTATTTTCAGATTGTTTTTCAAACTCAGCTATGATGTTTTGTAAACTTTGCTGACTCTTGGCTGAGTTTGTCAAAATCATTTTTCAGCTGGACTTTCTCATTCTTCAGCTGTGCATTATCAGTTTTAACAGAAAGGTGGGCTGATTTTAAGGTTTCAAAATCTTTTAATAACTGATTTACAGATTTGTGAAGATCAATATCATCAGACATATCAGAACTGAAACCTTCTGTAGTTTGAGGTTTAGATGTTACCTCTTCATCAGCTAGATTAGCCATTAGGCAGTTGATCACGTAATCACCATCTGATAGGAATCCACTTGTTGTTTCCATGTTCTCTTTGATCAGCTCTATTTCTTCACATATTGCTGCCAATGTGTCCCATGTTTTTTTGGCATTTTTGCAATATTTGATCTTTAACATGGTGGCTTGATAAAAGGTCTGGTATAAGATATCTCTGGCTCGATTGTCAAGATTTGCCAGCTTCCTTTCTTCGAAGGTCATCTCTAATCTGGTCTTGGGAATTTGTCTTGGTTTCCCAGCTGCAATATTCTCATCTGTGTTGTCCTTTATGTAGATGAAATGACCTTCTTCAAATATACTCCACATGTCATCGTGGACAAATGATAAGTGTGCCTGCATTCTTATCTTCCATAGGTCATATTCATCAACAGAAAAGACAGGTAATCTAGAATGCATGTGTTGCATGTGTTCCATTATAATGAGAGATTAAGATGGATATACTCAAGTATATGGATCTGGTTCTGTAAAATTGAACCAACGTCTCTGATACCACTTGTAGGTCACAAGTCGTCAGGAATAAGTCTAGGGGGCTGAATAGACTTATTAAACTCTTTTCCTGAATCTCAGGTGAGTAACTCAGCTGATATAATATGCAGCTAACAAAACTTAGCTGCAGATGACTAATGCGGAAGCACAACTGATGACAATGCAGGTGACTTATGTTGACTGCAGGTGACTTAAGTTAACTGTAAAACTAAGTTATGCGGAAGACAGTGGACTGCTAAATGGAACAGTAAATATGAATGCAGCAGATAAGTATGATATAATGCAATAATACACACAAACACTTATAGTGGTTTCAGAGGTGAGGTAATCCTCTACTACTCCACTTCTATCTAAACCAGTTGGAGATAAATTCACTATAACCGTCAACCAGTGATAAATGTTACAGAGAATTCTCTAGTTACAGCAGCTTCCAACCAGTGGAAACCTATGGCCGTTGCAACTCCCTTTGACTGCCCAGCACCTCCTGATTGAAAACCTTTGGTTGCCTCAACAATTCGCAAGTTGTCTATCACCTTCCAATCAAGAACCCGTGGATGCCTTATTAGACTAGAAACTTCTAAAAACCTCGTTCACAGAAGTACCCCTTACTCAAACTTTAAAGACACGAGTGTTGTCTTCTCCAACTCAAGAGCTTCTCAGTATATGAACTTTGAAACTTTGCTCTTCAATATGTTATAGTTCTATTTGATAGCTTTGATTGCTTTGAATACTTTGTTCGCTTGTAAATGTTGTTCGCATCGTACTTTGCTCAATCTGTTCTTCAGATATATATAGTATGAATCTTGAGCTTTTTCATAGCCATTGCATCTCTTGTAACAAATCCGTCTGTTGGAGAGTAGACTTCTTTGTTTATTCATTCATCTCTTTGCACGACTTGCATCTTTCTTCAAGCAAGATCTAGATATAAAAGAATGCGATGCACCAATATCGAAAAGAGTACACACAAACTGAGAAAGGATCTCGAGTGTACGTGCAATCGTACTGGCCTTAGGATCATTGGACTTCTTCATCTCATAAATGCTGGGCTTTGCAGACCCGATACTAGATGTACCAGCTTGACCTCTACGACCTACCCCTCTGCTCGCCCCTATAGTCTGATGGGAAGCAAACAGAGTGGTACGATCTAGACTGCAGACTGAACTGGATCATGTGAGGCTATCGGAGTATGTCCTGGTACACCTCTACAAAAACGAGCATGATGTCCAGCACCTCTGCAGGTGTAACACCCCCAAAACCAACCGGGAATATTACAGCGCCGTGGGCCCCATATTGGAACCCACAAGGCTAAGATCATTTTCGCAAATATTTAAAAATGCCAAAAGGTCCTTTGAAAGTACACACACACGCAGCAGACAAAAACACAGTTCAAAGAATACTGAAAGCCATTTTAAAATATACACACGCAGCGGATAAAACATAATAAAATACATTTGCAGCGGAATTAGAAAAACCAGAAAAGAATACACAATCCGAACAAACACGCCATAGCCAGTATCACCGGAAAGCTCATCCCTTCACGACCGCTACTAGCTCGAACTCCGAGTACCTAAAAGATAAAGCCCGTCATCTTCATCTACAAGCTCCGCAGCCCGACTCGTCTGCAACACAACGGTTAACTTCAACGATCACTAAACGCGACCTAATGCAATAATTAATTAACGATACGTTCAATAACAATCAACAACCGAAATGACCAACTAATCAAACTCGATGGTTTAACGACATCTCGATCATACGAAACCAAACCGTATCAACTCTTAACAATACGAACACAAGCCGAAATTCGGTGTTCAATAGTCCTAACAATGTCTTCAACATATATACTTCTCATAACATCATGAATCGCAACAAACTACCAAGAACATCGAGAATATTACGATTCCATAATCATAACAACATAATCGAATCATTTGATCACCAATTCATTATCTTCCCTTAACAAAATTCTCGTAAATACCAAGAATCATCACAACAATATCAACTCAACCATCATTCATACAAAAACATGTAGAATTTTCCAAGTTCTACTCATTGAGACATTTCATCGAACACTTTGAAGGCATAATCCAGTTTAATCGTTTATTCGAAGAAATACTCGAATTTGTCCCACAAAACTTCAAGGATAATGAATGATTACGAGTTTACAATCAAGTTCTATCAATAATCTGAATCAAAACGAAGCAAATCGGCCAAAACACCAAGAAACCTCAAGAACATCCAAAAACCAAAAGTTTAGGTGTTCTTACCTTCGATCCGGGTGGAAGATGATGTTAATCCATGATTCCAACTTCCAAAACATGTTGTTATAAGTTTCTCTTACTCAAATCCATCATCTTTGCTGAAGAAATCATGAAAGGAATGAAGAAAAGTGAAAAATGCCGGATATGACTCGGTCCAGGCCTTATATAGGCGGGACCTGCTGGCACGTTACGTACGTAACCGGCCGTGGCCTACCTTACTGTCCAGTTTGGCCGACAGCCTTACGTACGTAACCGGCAGCTCCCTTACGTACGTAATCGGCCCTTACGGCCATAACCGGCCATTGCCTACGTACGTAATCGGCCAGTCCTAGCCCCCAGCGAGTCACTGCCGACCGTGATCGGCCATCCCTGCGAGTCACTGCCGACCATGCTCGGCACTACAGGTCCTCTCGGCCACGACTCGGCTAGCCGCCCCGTAACGTACGTAACACTTATTCCATTGCGTACGTAATACGTATGTTGACTTGCTACAGTATTATACTCATATTACGTAAGTAATACACCCTGTATAACGTACGTAACTCCATCCGTTGACTCACGTGTCCACATCCGCGCCGAAAGCTGCCAACACCGGGCTCAACTGTCTGATTCCACTTGTTACGTACGTAATACCTTACGCATAACGTAGCATAACGTACGTACCACTTAGCGTATGTTATCTCAAAGTCTTAACGTACGTTAACAGATCCATACTTAGCCATTTCCAGCAATTCCTATCCAACGTCTCGACATAACAAATACGAACATACGACATACTGAACACATATACTCAACCCAAAATATTCTCATACGGTACGTCTGATGCAAGATATCCTCAATTACAACTGTTGACCAAGTATGGAAATCATAAAAATACTCATACGGTATATCCGACATCGAAAACACACCAAGCATGTAATATCCTAGAATCAAAATAACCTCGATAGACATACTGGCATGACTGTCACGGTTTCCAAAATTATCCACTCATATCGTGTCGGTCCCACTCTGTACAGTACAACCTGTTGTGCGGCGATTTATACGCCTCGATGGCGATCGGCATGATGGTCAGGAGCCAGCTAAAGAAGACAGACGCTGGGCAAGCACCCAGCAATTGGCGTCCAAGGCAATCGTCTGTAGGCATCTAGCGATCGCCAATGATATCTGACTGTAGACGATCGTCCCATACTGCATGTGAATCCGACACCCGTCAAAGTCTTCGAAGACCGAATCTTGGACGTAGACACACATGCAGATCCACAAAAGGCGCCGCAAGATAAGGCCTTTGACTCCAGCCTGTCACCAACCTCACACCTACCGACAGGCCCACCGAAAGGTACAAGGTGGGTCCTCCCCAGATAACGTCTCAGGACGCGTGCAGATTTCCCATTTACTCACACAGCTGGTTGCCAGCAGCAGCCTCGGACTTTGAGGGAACAGCCCTACGTGACGGGACGATCGCCCACCTCATTCTAATATAGAAAACGACGGTCGCCCGCGATCGCCCGAGAGGACCCAGCAACCTTGTCTCCTATAAATAGGAGGCGTCCAACAGTGGCCAAAGTAGTGAAAAAAGGTACAGAGAGAACAGTGTACTCACCTTACGAATACATACACATACACAGTGAAATCCATTGACAGTGAAACTCATTCACATATACAGAACACCAAAAGCAAGAACTCATAGAGCATCACATCCGGTTCTTCCGGCAATCTTCACGCTCTATAGCTAAGATAACTAGAATCTTTACACTCATTGTAATAGATTCTAATATTAGTATTTGTACTTCAAAGTATTCATATTAATACCATCTCGTGAGAGCATTCAAGCCCGGGACTAACAACCCCGGCAAATCTTGTGTTATTTATTTTTCCACGGAAGTGTTCTCGCATTTGTTTGTTACTCGACCATTCCAGCAATATCATCTCCGGATAATATTTGGGTAACAACAATTGGCGCTAGAGGAAGGGGGATCTAAACCTTCATTTTTATTCCTACCGTCTCAAAGAACACTCACTGTTCTCCGGGGCATATACTTGAAGAGACACTCACTGCTCTTCAAAGAAAACTTTCAGAAACATGACGTCTGCCACGACCTCCAAAAGAGCCACCCTGCGATCTGCCGGACATCTCATTCTGGCCCAGACCGAATCCCAGCCTACGGCAGAAGGCGATCGCGGCGACGCTAGGCTCTCACTCCCGCTCCCGAGGGACGGTCCCAGCCTCTCACTCGATCAGTTCCAAACTGCGGAACAGATCGAGGAGGCTATGGCCATCCTCATGGAGCGACGGAGGGCATGCGACTCGCCCACCATTACTCCATCAGCCATCCACCGTGCAGGCAAACGGAACCTCAAGGGGCAATATGTCTAGAAATCGTCAGAAAGCCCCGAGCCGTAGGGAAAGGCGCTCGTAAGGCGGGACGACTCCATCTTCAGTCGCCTAGGGAGTGATCCCTCTTGGCGACCCGGGCATTCAGGCCCCAGCCGGGAGACAATGGAGTCCGAATCCGTCACCAGGAGTTCGGCATATCCAACTCCCAAAAGACAAGCCGGCCAACGGGCCCCCACTCGCCCAAGAAATGAGCTCGGTGGCGGAGAGCTCGTCACCTATCATGGGGCCAGGAGATCAGTGCACGATCGCCTCGGTTCCCGCTCCGAGAGCCAGTCAGCGAGCAGTCAGGCTACAGCAATGGCCACTATGCAGCGCCAGCTCGACGAAATGAAGGCGCTCCTAGAAACCGGGGCAGGCGTCAAGAGATCGATCGCTGGACCGAGTGAGCCACTCACGGTCCAGATCGAGCTCACCCCAGTTCAACCGAAGATCGCTCCCCCTCAAACACCTCTATATGAGTGGAGATCGGATCCTGAGACCCATTTGAGCAAGTTCCGGATTTACATGACCGGATGTGGAGCATCGGACACGACGAAATGCCGAATGTTCCCACTGAAATTGGGCGACCTCGCCCACAGGTGGTACATATAACTACCACCTCGCTCGATCAATTGTTTTGAGAAGTTGGCGAACGACTTCACGTCGTACTTCGCTGCCAAAGTTACTCGGCCAGAAGGCCCCCACCGTATGATGAAAATCAGGCAGGGGAAGAACGAGCTCGATGAAGATTACATCGACTGGGTGGATGAAATAGTCCTCACCGGTGAGACCATTAGCGACGAGCTCGCTCTTTACTCGGTCCTAGGGGGATTCTATGGCCATTCGCCCATGTTCAGGCATCTTACAAAGGACATCCCCCCGACCTATGCGATCTTCCGCGTCAGGGCCACTGATTTCCTGGCTAGGCAGAGGATGCTCACCCTCCGCGCTTAGGCGAGGGATCTGCCGGAGAAGTGAAGGCGCCATCCCACATCCAGAAGAAGGCGGTCGCCAATCCCAGAAAGGCGGTTGCAAAGCCGCCCGGTGAATTCAAAGCTTTCGAGGATGTGGAGGTTCACCTCCTCCGTAACCTCAACCTATCTCCGGCCCACATCTTTAACGCCATCAAGGGGCGCGAATGGCTTAACAAGCCAAAGCCAATAAGGGATAACGGTTATCTAGACTGCAGCAAATTTTGTGCCTACCACAAGAGTCCCGGCCACAACACCAGTCAGTGCTGCGACCTCCTCAGACAACTCTAGAGACTGTTCGAGGAAGGCAAATTGGATAACTTGGTCACCAAGCCAGAGCCCCGAGCAGATAGGACCAGGGGGCGCGAGCGCCGACAGAACGACGGGATCCCTCCCAATCCGGTTGCCAGGATCGAGCAGAACGAGATGGAGTATTCTGACGAATCAATCCCTCCGATCAACCCTGGCGGTCGGATCAATATGCTTCAAGCGGGAGGTGTAAGCCTCGGCGACCTTTCCCCGATCTCCACCATGTCGAACAGAAAGCGGAAGGCCGAGCTGAGGGCGTTCGACGGGGTCCATGTCGTGGTACTCCCAGAGCCGACCATCTCCAAAGACACGCTCATCACTTTCTCCAACAAGGATAGGGAGGGAGTGCAGTGCCCAAAAGAGGATGCATTGGTGATCTCTGCGTGTATCCTTGGGAAAATGGTCGATCGCGTGCTGGTTGACAACGGGAGCTTTTGTAATATCATATTCAAATCTGCTCTTAACCAGCTCGGCAACCTGACCAAGTTCATCAAGCCATTCGACACCGTGCTCCAAGGGTTCGGTGACAGCACAGTCCAAGCCTACGGGAGGATCAAGCTCTCTGTCGAGCTAATATGTTATTACGATCCCAAGGTTAGGATTACTAGGAACCTCAACTTTGTAATCATAGATAGGCCCAGCATCTATAATGGGTTCCTAGGTCGTCCATTTCTAAAAACCTTCGAGGCGGTCGCCTCTTCCTTCTTTTACTATATCAAATTCTCCATTGCTGATGGGACGGTCGGTACTGTAAAAGGAGACCAACTAATGGCTAAGAAATGTTTGAATTACTCCTGTGTCGTAACTTCTTTCAATACTTCCCATGATATTTATAACATTGAGACGATCGACAGTCAACCGATGGAGATCGACGTGCCAAGCACCTCGTACCAACCCGACTCAAAAGACGCCATCTCACATCGATTAACGGACGACATCGAGCCAAGGATTGGTTTCCAGCCAAGCCTCGACATCGATCCAAGGATCGAGTCCGGAAATCATTCCAAACTAGAGGCGACCGTCCCCATTGAAGAGTTGGAAAGTATAACGATAGATCCTGCTCGCCCTGAGCGGGAAGTACAGATCGGCACAAGCGTCGACCTCGAATTAAAGGAGGATCTAATCAATTTACTACGTAAGAACATCGGAGTCTTTGCCTGGTCGCATCAAGATATGGTTGGCATAATTCCTGAACACGCTTGCCACTATCTAAAGATCGACCCGGCAAGGAAGCCTATTCACCAGAAACGTAGGAAATTCGGTCCTGAGAAGTACGCAGTGCTCGACATAGAAGTTAAAAAGCTACTCGACAACAAACTAATCGGAGTAGCTACAGACAAGCCATAATGGGTAGCCAATGCGGTGCTCGTCAAAAAGCCGAACAGCTCCTGGAGGTTATGCATCGACTTCACCGACCTCAATGCGGCATGTCCAAAAGACCACTTTCTGATGCCTCATATCGACCACTTGGTCGATAGCACTGCAGGCTGCGAAATGATGTCGTTCATGGATGCCTTCGCCGGGTACCATCAGATCCCCACGGCGAAGAAAGACACAAAACACACATCGTTCCACACGGAAAAAGACAAATACTTTTGGGTCCGAATGCCGTTCGGCTTGAAGAATGCAGGGGCAACATACCAGCGACTAGTCAACAGGATGTTCGCCAATTAGATCGGCAAGACCATGGAGGTCTACATTGACGACATTGTGGTCAAAAGCCTCAAGAAGGAAGATCACCTCAATGACCTTGCCGAGACGTTTGTCATCCTTTAGAAGTTCAATATGAAGCTAAACCCCAAGAAATGCAACTTCGGGGTAAGCTCTGGGAAGTTCCTGGGACACATCGTGAGCCAAAGAGGGATCGAGGCAAACCCCACCAAGATCCAGGTGATCCTCGACATGCAGGAACCCGGAATATCAAGCAAGTGTAACGCCTCACGGGTTGTCTAGCTGCCCTCAACTGTTTCATATCTCGACTCGGAGACAAAAGTAAGCCATTCTTCGCGACCATAAAGAACAAGAAGTTCGCATGGACAAAGAAGAGTCAAATAGCGTTCGCCAAAATCAAGGAATATCTATCTAACCCCCAGATCTTGGCAAATCCGATCCCCGACGAGAAGCTATTCCTTTACCTGGCGGCCTCGGAGGTCGCGCTGAGTGCTGTTTTAGTGCGAGCAGAGGGGCAAGCCCACTTTCCGATCTACTTCGTTAGCCAAGCGCTCCATGATGCGGAGACGCGATACACGCCTCTGGAGAAGATTGCATATGCCTTAGTCATGAGTGTTCGCAAGCTGAGGGCCTACTTCTTCGAACATCAAGTGGAGGTTCTGATGACTCTCCCCTTAAGATAAGTTCTGCACCGGCCAGACACCAATGGGCGACTCCTCAAGTGGTCACTAGAGATCGCCCAATACGGTATCATGTACGCTCCTCGCACGGCGATCAAAGGCCAAGCCCTGGCGGACTTCGTGGTGGAATTAACATTCCCACCCAGTCCAACCCAGATCAGTCGCCCCGCGTGGAAGTTGTACGTGGATGGTTCGGCAACCAAATCGCGAGCAGGGGAAGGGATTGTCCTCATCAGCCCCGATGGCCAAAGTTTCACAAATGCTGTGCGTTTCAGGTTTCGGGCGACCAACAATGAAGCCGAGTACGAAGCCTTGGTAGGCGGGCTCGATCTAGCCCTCGCCCTGGATGTTCGCCGTCTCCAGATCTTCATGGACTCCCTCTTGGTCGTGAACGAAGTCAAGGGAGAATAAGAGGCGCGCGGCGAACAAATGATCAAATACCAAGAATTGGTCTCCAAAATATGCATGAAGTTTGAAGAAGTTCTGATCGAATAAGTCCCGAGAGAACACAACTCCCAGGCCGATGCCCTATCCAAACTAGCATCATCAGATGGGGCAACAGATTTCTCTAACATCCAAA
Source organism: Orobanche coerulescens (assembly GCA_033398695.1). Lineage (NCBI taxonomy): Eukaryota > Viridiplantae > Streptophyta > Magnoliopsida > Lamiales > Orobanchaceae > Orobanche > Orobanche coerulescens. The sequence continues at coordinate 118,236,660 of CM065816.1, forward strand.
TCACAAAATCAGCAAAGCCGGCGATCGACAGAAGCCTAATTACCACAGTTGCCATCGCCGAAGAGAACTGGATGACTCCGTTCATGAAATACTTGAAGGACGGGACGGTCCCCGACGACCGTATCAAAGCTCGCCAACTTCAGCTCCGTGCAACCAGATACACCCTACTGGATGACCGGCTTTACAAGCGAGCCTTCAACCTTCCTCTCCTCAAGTGCATTACGCCGGAGGAAGGCCGACTCCTTTTGGCGGAGATCCATGACGGAATCTATGGAAATCATGCTGGAGGCCGAGCTCTCTTCCATAAGACAACCAGGTAAGGTTTTTTCTGGCCTTCGCTTCAGAAAGATGCGATCGCCTATGACAGATCATGTCATAGGTGTCAAGTGATGGGCCCAAACATCAAGCTCTCCCCCGAGCATCTCACTTCGATGTACAGCCCATGGCCATTCGCCCAATGGGGCATCGACCTTATAGGTCCCTTGCCGACGGCACCAGGGGGCTGTAAGTTCCCCATCATGGGGGTCGATTATTTCATGAAATGGGTTGAGGCCGAGCCGCTCAACAAGATCGGCCAAGAACAAGTAATCAAGTTCATTTGGAAGAACATCATATGCCGATTCAGTCTGCCCCAGGCTATCACCTCCGACAACGGAAAGCAGTTCGACGGCTTGGAAGTCATGCAATTCTGCAAGAAGTGGGGAATCAAAAAGTTGTTCTCGGCCCCTTACCACCCTCAGACGAACGGGCAGGTAGAGGCTGTAAACAAGATCCTCAAACGCACAATCAAAGCAAGACTTGAATCCAAACAAGGACGATGGGCGAGCGAGCTCCCAGATGTTTTGTGGTCCTACCGAACGACAACCCGAAACTCGACTAGCGAAACCCCGTTTGCCCTCGCCTTCGAAATACAAGCGGTGATCCCTTCGAAGATCGCCGTCCTCAGCCACCAAACTGAACAAGAGATGACGACGGACAATGATGTGGCCCGGTGGATCGACTTGGACATGCTCGAAGAACGGCGACTGACCTCAGAAATGAAGAACACAATCCACAAAAGGAGATCCGAGAATTTCTTCAATTCGAAGGTCAAGGAAAGACGGTTCCAAGTGGGTGACCTAGTCCTCAAAAAGGTCCAGACTCACACAGGAGTCTTTGGCCCGAATTGGGAAGACCCCTTCAGGATATCTAAGTGGCTAACTAGGGGAGCCTACGAACTTGAACACCGTGACGGCACTCCGGACCAATATCCCTGGAATGCCGTACATTTGAAGAAATACTACCAGTGAAAACTTTGTATTCAATTTCAGTTACCCAACGTACAAAGAGTATAGTGAGAATATGATTCGACTCGACGAAAATGAACAACTAAAAAGAGGACTGCTCACTCGCCTTACAAAAGGTCATCGTCTAAACCTGACAGACCTATGCAAGCGATCGCCCCTCCAAGCACAATGTATACTGTCGAGGGTCGTCATTCAACATGGCGATCCGAGGTAGAAAAAATGCAGCCATGGTCCTTGAGGTCGATGGAACTGACAGCTTCATCCATGCAAGGTTCCTTTGGGCTGCGATTGCTCGCCCTTCGTTTAAATACGAGACGGGCGTAGCCGAAGGACCCTCCAAATAAATCTGTGGACACGCTCGTGCGCCCTCAAAGTACATCATCTAACATGATATACCCGGACAAGGCGACGCGTCTCTACCTCGTCACAACGTATACCTTCGAGGGTCGCCATCTAACATGGCGACCCGAGGTAGAAAAGTGCCAACAAGCCGCGGACGTGGAGTCGAATAAACCGACGACGCATCGTGCAAGGACTCCTCCAGACCAAGACCGCTTGACTCTCGTTTAAATACAAGGCGGGCGCAGCCTAACGGAGGACCCTAACAATAAAGTGAGTCGCGAGACAGACCTACAAATGGAATGTCCCTCGCACACAAAGACACGGTTATGGAGGTCGGTCCATCGAACTCCATGACCATGCATGGTTCCTTAGAGTCGAAACAGTCGACCTCACTCGAAGAATCGGCAAAACGAAGGATAGCTCACCAAACATACTATTTTCGTTCCCTTACTTGCACTAAGTAAACAAAAACAAGGGGCAAAGTGGAGCTATTCCTAAAACGCGATCGGGAGGAAGGAACCATACACGATCGGCTTTGTTCAAATACACACATGACGATCGGTTTTGTTCAATAAGTTTACAAGAATTTTCAAGTGTACCAACACATAAAGTCGAAGCAATGCGGAACATTCAGACAGTCGATCGTACAAACAAGGCATCAGGTGCAATTGTGTAAACACTTGTACAAATTCATATGCAAACATTCAGAAGAGACGATCATACAGATAAAGAATCAGATGCAAAGAAGAAGTATTTTATTCCGTTCAAAATGATCGTACATACAAGCCCGAAGGCAATACAAGAGAAAACTGGAAATTACAAAATGAAGGAAAACAAAACAAACTCCAGCATCACTCAGGCCACCCCCGACTAGCCTTTGCCTCCAGCAGGCGGATCGGAGCGCGCTTCCTCACCGGCTTCAGAATAAATAAGTTTATCCGGAAATGGATACCAACTCAGATCAATCCCTAAGTCGGTGAGATCGAGGATCGACAGGGAGAAGTCCGGATGCAAAGGATGCTCAAGTGCATAGGCTTTGAAGTTCTCCATCATAGGGCCAACCTCGATCCCTACCTTCTTGGCGGCACGGACAGCGTCAGCGTAAGCCACATAGTAGGCGAACTCGCTGATGTATCCCACATTAAGGTAGGGATCGGTCTAGATCGCCTTTAATTGCTCCTTCAGCTCCGCAGTCGTCTTATCAGCATCTGCAAGCTCGGCTACCTTGGCGGCCAAATCCCCTTTCGTCTTCTCCAGTTCGCCGTTGAGCCGATCCACTGCCGACTTCAGCCCAGCCACCTCCTCCTGCGAGGCCGCGTGCAACCGACGATCATCCGTCATCTGGTCGCGGAACCGATCGGCCACCTCGTTGGACCGCCCAAGCTCTTGCTTCATCCGATCAAGGTCTTGTTTGGCCCGTTTGGCCGTCTTAATATATTCCTTCTCCATGGCCGCGATCCGGTTAGCGAACTCGGCATTATGGTTCCGAGCAGCCTCAATATCTTGATGGAGGCGAGCATTAGAGGGTCGCCCCTCATAATCCTTAGCGGCTTGGGCGGCCATCGTCGCCGCCTGGAGAGTCAGGGCGAGCGCCGCCTGCATGGCATCTCCAGACCGCCTACGAGCAATCGCGTCGAGGTCGTTCGTCCAGGCCTTAGGAAGAGAGGTGATGGCCCGGGAGACGTAAGAAGGAATGTCGAGGGACTGGTGCGGAGACTTACTTGCCAGGAAATCCAACACCATCGGCGAGGTGTCTGGATCGGCAAGATGGATCCTACAACACAAACAAAAAGAAACAAAGGAGTTAGTATACATCCTACATAAATAGCCTAACTCAGAAAGATCAAACCGGTCTTACCTGTTGACCAGCTCGGGATCGCGGCCGAAAAAGGGCTTGCCCCGAGGAGTTTCGGCTTCGGCGATTGCCGTAGTTTTCAGGAAGGCAGCTGATGGCCTGGACCCCTCCGCCATCGGAACAGCAGAGATAGGTGGCGCAGCAACCGGCGGCTCCAAAATGGATACCTCCGTGTCAGCAGTCGTCAGGGACTCCTCCGTCCTCCGCCTCTTGCGGTTGCGCTGGAGCTGTTCTTCCTCCCGAACTTCCAGCTCGACGACCGGCACCGTAGTAGGTCTTACCGCGGGGACAGGACGGGACGTCGTTGCTGGGGCACGACCCATCTTCTTGGCTTGGTGAAGACGCCCCAAAAGACCGGGATTCCACATTGAGATCTCTTTTGGTGGCTCGGCGTAGCGGGGAAAATGGATCTATGTCAAAGAAGAAATACAGACAAGTTAAACATCTCTTTCAATCAGACGATCGTCAAGCAAGGAAGAGGAAATAAAAATTCATACCTGGAACATTCAGGTGGCGAGGGAAGCGAAACAATCGAGCTCCCAACCGATGAAGTTCGTGGCTGACAGAGCGAACATCGATATAGGAGTCCGGCAGACCGCGAATTCGCTCCCAGACGATCAAGAAATCAAAGGGGGGATCGTCGATCGCTGGAACAAGGGACCCTGCAAAAAGGAAACTAAATTAGATCAGTTCAAGATGTATCCAAATAAAGGGAGAGTTAAAACCCTTACTCGGATTCATCTCCCGAAAACTGGTGGGGATCTCCAACTCTTCCTCCGGCTTATCGCTCGATGCCGACCTCCATGCTCCACCGACCCAGCACCACTTTGCCAGGTCGCCCAGAACCTTGTTCGGCACCCCAAGGACCACCCTACCCATGCGACCCTGGATATGGTAGCCGCCGACCGATCCTTTCTGCGCGGTCAGCTTGAAAAGATAGTTCATTTCCAGCGTAGAAGGCAGACGGAACAACCAATGACCGCCAAACAATGTCAAGGTGCTGATAATCTGCAGCCAGGCGTTCGATGTCAACTGGAGCGGCGCCACATTCCAGGCGTTCAGCAAATACGACATGGCGAACGGCAAGGGAAACCGCAATCCGGCCTCCAGGATCATTTCATTGACAGTGACCATACCCTCGGGAGGCTGGTCGGCACGTTCGTTCTCCGAGGGCATGAACAATGAAACATCAGAAGGGATGTGAAATTTCTCCCTCCAGAGAATCAAATCTTTCCTAGTCGCCGAACTCCGGATCTGTCCAAGGGTCCATAAGGAATGATCTACGGCCCGGAATGACATCCGTTTCACGGGCTCATAGGGGTGGGCGGCAGAATATGCTTCGAAGTCAAACTCGGGACATGGTCCGGCAATCCTCTCCATAAGCTTAGCAAAATCTAAATAGGCGGGGCCGAACACGCTGTTCTGCTCCCAGTACAGTCTTACCGCTTCATCCTCGTCCACCGGCGAGCCCCTCTGTCCCGCCGTCGCCGACCTCGCCACGTCAGCTTCATTGAAAAGCTCTTCAATCTCCGCGGGTGGGTGCAATCCCCGCACGAATGGCCTCGATGGCCGTTTCCATATGAAGAGCCACGGGGGTTTCTTCCCAGTCAGGCGAATCCGCGGCGGCGGAAGAGCTACCAGCCTCGTATGTTTTAGATCCTCCTCCAGACATGTTCTTAAAAGTAAAGGGAGAGAGAAAATTTTGGTTCTTACCTAGAAAGAAAGACGGTCGGCACAAGGAGCTTCAAAGAAATTCGGCAGAGTCTTCGTCTAAAAAGCAAGGGCGCATAAAGAGTTGAACTGAAATGGCCCTAGCCCTTTTTATAGGTTGGAGCAGGGGCCTCTGTGCAAATACGCGGAATCCCAGGGACTGGAGTGCAACCGTCAGGGGGGACACATTAAATGCAGCCCTCGAAACCCGCGTACGCGTCGTTTCGAGGGCACGCCAGACGACAAGTCTGACAAAACCATCGGACTCCCCCAACGATGGCACGATGCGTGTCCATGCAACGTTTCAATAGCCCGCCTCCATTTCCCGCTATTTACAGCGCATAAAGAGATCGTCCGAATTCGAAATCATATTGTCCGGATTCAAAATCAGATCGTCCTTGTCATAAACAGACGAGCCAATCGTCTAGAATAGGCGATCGCCAACAGTGCCACCTCACCCCATGTTTTCAATATCAGAGCGAGCTGGGGGGCAATTGTTGTGCAGCGATTTATACGCCTCGATGGCGATCAGCATAATGGTCAGGAGCCAGCCAAAGAAGACAAACGCTGGGCAAGCACCCAGCAATCGGCGTCCAAGGTGATCGTTTGTAGGCATCTGGCGATCGCCAATGATATCTGACTGTAAACGATCGTCCCATACTGCATGTGAATCCGACACCCGTCAAAGTCTTTGAAGACCGAATCTTGGGCGTAGACCCACGTGCAGATCCACAAAAGGCGCCGCAAGATAAGGCCTTTGACCCCAGCCTGTCACCAACCTTACACCTACCGACAGCCCCGCCGAAAGGTACAAGGTGGGTCCTCCCCAGACAGCGACTCAGGACACATGCAGGTTTCCCATTGGCTCACACAGCTGGCTGCCAGCAGCAGCCTCGGACTTTAAGGGAACAGCCCCACGTGACGGGACGATCACCCACCTTATTCTATTATAGAAAACGGCGGTCGCCCGTGATCGCCGGAGAGGACCCAGCAACCTTGTCTCCTATAAATAGGAGGCGTCCAACAGTGGCCAAAGTAGTGAAAAAAGGTACAGAGAGAACAGTGGACTCACCTTACGAATACATACACATACACAGTGAAATCCGTTGACAGTGAAACTCATTCACATATACAGAACACCAAAAGCAAGAACTCACAGAGCATCACATCTGGTTCTTCCAGCAATCTTCACGCTCTATAGCTAAGATGACTAGAATCTTTACACTCATTATAATAGATTCTAACATTAGTATTTGTACTTCAAAGTATTCATATTAATAACATCTCGCGAGAGCATTCAAGCCCGGGACTAACAACCTCGGCAAATCTTGTGTTATTTATTTTCCCACGGAAGTGTTCTCGCATTTGTTTGTTACTCGACCATTCCAGCAATATCATCTCCGGATAATATTTTGGGTAACAACACAACCCAAATAAAATAATGCGAAAAATTCATAGTGAAATTCTAGGATATTACAGCAGGTAAGGCATGAAACATCCGGTCTTGGATATTTAGAGCTGATGTGGCCTTGATATCCATAGTTAAAGTACACGATGGCCGAACTAGCCGCTCGGGAATGTGATCCCGCTGGTTTAAGCGCCAAAGGTGGCCGCTCAAAAAATTCGGTCCAGTTTGGGGTTTTTTGAATGTTCACTGACTACCATCAGCTTGGTTCTGGTTCCTTGATCTCTTTTTATCAGATAATGGTTGCTTCTTAGAAATCTCCTTCGCAGTAAGCTCATACTCAAGGGATTTCTCAATAAACTCGGGTAGAGTCGTGAAGTGATGATTGAGTAATTGCATTCTCATATGAGGTTTCAGCCTCTTAAGGAAGTATTTGATCTTATGAGCCTCTGTTCGAACAATCGACGAGGCAAACGGGAGAAGCCCTTGAAACTTCTCGACAATAGATAACACGTTATCATCATCAGATGGGTCCGGATTTAGCAACTCTGATAACTTAGCCTCATGAAGTGGGGCTAGGTAATAACAATCCATAATGAGATTTTTGAATTCATCCCAGTTGCACCAGCCTTCAGCCGGTTTCACGGAAATCCACCACGAGTGGGAGCCCTTACTAAGGTAGTAAGCCGCCACAAAAACTCGATTCTCATCGGGGCAATCGACCATGTCGAATAACTTCTCAAAGTGCTCGATCCTGTGAACAATATCAGTAGGCTCAAATGAGCCCTCAAATGTCGGAAGTAGCTGACGAGAGATGTCATTAACAATCCGACTCACGATCCTACTATGCACAGAAGGCGGCGGCTAGGTTCTTTGATGCTGGCCAATAGTAGCAGCATTATGCGTAGTTTCCATGAGTCGACCCATTTGGGTCATCTAGGCCATCATGCCCTGTATATGTATATAAGAGTCGATGTGCGCGCCATCTTGATGTCCGGTGTGGTGAGAACGGCTTCCGATAGGCGAATCACTGCCTGCCGAACTTTGTTCCACTTCGAACACGTGTTGGCTCATGGCCTTGGGATTCGGCCCCTTCCGAGACCTCGCCCCATCTACCAAGACCTCCCAAGTTTTTTTCTATACTGAAAGAATCAAATAATTATCATAAATGCAGTTTATACACGCTCTTATGGCCATACACAAAATTACACTAAGTTAATAGCAACAATGAGCCTACACGCTCAGAAGTAGTTCGTCAAGAATTAATTTCACTACGAGTGCTATACAAAATATCATATCGATAAGGTCGAAAAAAGATCAACCAAATGATCAATCTAAAATTTTCCTCGGAATATCAATAAGATAAATTCCGCCACAAATCTCTCGGAACATCAAGATCAACAAAATGATTAATTCTGCAAATAAACATCTCGCCAGTAACTAAATAATGGAACATAAATCACATACCATATTTGGCTTCCAGGTCTTGGCACTTGTATAGGTCACACGTGACGGGAAGGTTTCTTGATACTAGTTCGATCAACAATGACTCAAGGATAAACAATTTTCTCTGATACCATCTTCTGTAACACCCCAAAAATGGCAGCTATTAGAGTGCTGTGGACCCCATAATTGGGTCCACCAGGCGATACATGTACACAAATCAACCATAATATAATTGTAGTACCAAACCACAAAATACTACCCATCACTCCGACAAAGAGTTTATACATCATACGACTATAATTACCACGACACACAGGATTCAAATACAAGTATAAACCACAGTCACGTTCAAACACAACACTACATACACGTACAACCATCGCGATTAATACACAATTGACTCACAATATATATATATATCTATTGATCATCAACCTGATATATTACACATCAAAGTATGTAATTCAATCAACACAGCCATCGCAACCAACACAATTTCACAATAAGTGACAATCGAGCACAACGTCATACAACAAAACATTAACCACGCATGATTCACATAATACAGAATTAACAAATAAATATTGAATAAACCATCGTACATCCATTTTACAACTTCAATTCACAAGGTATAAATAGTATAGACAAGAATACTTGCCTCGAAGTCGACGCGCGAATACTCCGACGAACACGGCTTGATCATAAAGCCTTGAAACCTATAACCTCCACGAGGGAACACCAACAATACGATTACTACAGGCATATCAACTGATAACAATGGAAATCACACTCGAAATCCGACGAGAAGTCTATTGAAGCATTTAATCAAATAATAAATGTTCAATGTTTCTCAAGAACACACGAATCACGATCCGGGTTAAACGAAGCCGAAATATGGATATATAATCCATAGGATATGTTCAACAATATCATAAAACACCAATAGATTCATCAAAACTGGATTGGATTCGGAATCAAGAACAAAACCCTCGAAAAGGTCAACTCTAGGAAATAAAGAAAAATACCTCGATCCAACGAAGAATAAGGATTAGATGTTATTTAATCCACACTAGGAACTCAAGAGCGACGAAAGATGGTGTAGGTACCCCCCCCCCCCATCCGTTCATAGGGTAAGAAATGAGATATGAGTAGAAAAAGGCTCCGATATATATCAGTACAGTTAGCGCGCGCTAGCTCTCCTACTTAACGTGTGCTAAAGAGCCTGAAAAAGAACTGGGCGCCTCAACCCGTTAGCGCATGCTAATAGACGCATTAGCCTACGCAAATGAGGCAGTCCATTGAAGGACAGAACACTCTGTCCCTATCAGTTAGCGCATGCTAATAGCTGCGTTAATGTGCGCTAATTATACACTATATGCTGACAGTGTAGTCTTTGATGTTTCAACCATAACTCCTTCATCCGGATTCCAATTGACTCACTGTTTGAACCATTGGAAAGATTACTCAACTTTTTATGACACTGTTCATTTTCAGAATTTTTTTACTTTATAAGTGCTGGTGGTGATCTTACAAAGTCAACCCAAATGCACAATGTTTTCTCAATAATGTCTATCCGCAATATTCTTGGCATCTCCAGCATACTATCGCTTTACAAACGCGGCAGCATGATGTCAACACATGTCGATCAATGTGAAAATAATTCTAACCACTCGATAACAGAAAAATAAGCATAAATGGCAATTGATTCATGATAATCAGAAATAAAAATCTCGGGTTTTACACAACTAGGACCTACCGTTCGAGATAATGTGTGATGCTAGTCATCATTTCATCGGAGTCGTCCATGGACAAAGAGTGATGAGAGCAGCACATGTGATATACTACGCTTCAAGGACCTTCAATCCAACCCAAGCAAATTACTCCACTATGAAAAATGAGCTCTTAGATGTAGTTTTTGCTTTGGAAAAGTTTCGTTCATACGTACTTGGGACTAAAGTTATTATTCTTTCTCATCATGTAGCAATAAGATTTTTACTTGCAAAAAAAAAGGTAAACCCACGACTTATCCGATGAATATTATTACTCCAAGAGTTTGACCTAGAGATAAGGGACAAAAGGAGGGCTGAAAATTACGTGGCAGACCACCTTAGCCGACTGGTGGTGGAAGAGGAAAAAGAGCATACGTTAGACACCTTCTCGGACGAACAATTACTCATTGTTTCGCGACACATGGACAGTTATCCCATACTAGGATGCCCAGTACCAGATTCTATTGCACCATGGTATGCCGATTTGGTTAATTTTATTGTTGCTAACGTGTTTCCTACAGGTATGACAAGATCTAGGAAGGATAAACTTAGGAGCGATGCCAAATATTGCGTATGGGACGACCCATACTTATAGAAATTCTGCCCTAATCAAGTGACCCGGAAATCATTCCAGTCAATACTAACCTTTTCCATACTTACGCATGTGGTGGACATTTTGGAGCAAGAAGAAAAGCCCAGAAAGTTCTTGAAAGTGGATTTTATTGTCCATCAATTTTTCGAGACGCTTTCATCTTTTGCATGTCTTGCGACAATTGCCATAGGACGGGTAACATCTCCCGACGAGATCAAATGCCACAAAATTCTATCTTGATTTGCGAGATTTTTCACATATGGGGCATGGATTTCATGGGACCCTTTCCCTCATCGTATGGGAATCTATATATATTCTCCTCGTGGACTACATTTCTAAATGGGTGGAGGCAACAGCAACCTGCACTAATGATTCTTATGTGGTGGCAAACTTCATGAAATCCAATATATTTTCTAGGTTTGGAATCCCAAAAGCCATAATCATTGATCGAGGGAAGCATTTTGGAAACCAAACTATTAAAGCACTGCTAAGGAAATATCATGTTATACATAGGGTGTATACTTCCTACCACCCACAATCCAACGGGTATGCTGAAATTTCCAACCGAGAGATCAAATCAATTTTGGGAAAAACAGTTCAACCAAACCACAAAGATTGGAGTTTGAGACTTGGTGCGTTATGGGCGTACATGATGGCTTATAAAACATCTATAGGAATGTCACCATACAGGATAGTTTATGGAAAATCGTGCCACATAACTTGTTGAGTTGGAGCATCGAGCATTTTGGGCAGTTAAAAAGTGCAACATGAATTTTGATGAAGCATGCGTGCACAGGAAACTTCAATTGCAAGAACTCGCAGAGATAAGGAACGACGAATATGAGAATTCCGCAATTTATAAGGAGAAGGCCAAGTCTTTTCACGATGCAAGAATCATGATAAAGGAGTTTATCGGGGAGGAAAAGGTGTTGTTATACCACTCTATGCTCAATTTATTTCCTAGCAAGTTGCGATCTCAATGGGTCGGGCCATTTACCATCATCCAAGTTTTTACCCACGGAGCGGTGGAAATTCGATCTTTGAAAACTGATAAGGTGTTTAAAGTCAACGTACATCTACTCAAACATTATTTCGGAGCAATATCTAAACACAACTTGGAAGAATTTGAGCTTGAGGACCCGACTACATCTTAAACAAGGAGTTCGTCGGGCCAACGGCGTTAAAAAGAGGCGCTTGTTGGGAGGCAAGCCAATTATAGTCGTTAGCTTTAAATTATAATTATAATTTTTAGGTTTGTTTATTTTGTATTTTATTTTTGCTATTTTCTTGGTAGGATTTTAATTCCAAATCTTCTTATTTTTTTAAAAAAAATTGCAACCAGTTTTTTTTGACCCACCTATTTTTTTGAAATGCCGGCCCAAATCTTTTTAACATATCGGCCAACTAAAATTGTTCTTAACTTCATCTTCCCTCTCAAGACACTAACCATAACGCTCTCTTATTTTCTACGCAGCCCGTCATGTCGGAAAAACCTGGGAGAAATGTCAATCGGCCGCTGAATCAAATTACATGGAACGGAGGATGGAGGAACAACCCTAGAGAACCGACCTTCTATGACCTCACTGAGAAGGTTGCACCGCCGCCATCTTCATCCGCCAAAATCTCCAAAGCAATCGCCCTGACTTCCAACCGACCGAGCCCAACCAATCGAGGGCTCAAGCAGGAGCGGAAATTAAATAAACGGGTCACTCGCGGGCTGATTGACGAGCCGACCCCACCCGCCTCTCCAACTGATGCACCGACCGACATTGTTTCAGGCGCCAGCACTCCGAGCCCTTTCTTGTTGGCAGGAGCGGATCTCCCTGTTGCATGATGGCGCACCTGCACCATCAAAAAAAAAATTATTATTTGCAAAACCACGTAGTTTTGCTTAGGGGAAAAAAAGGCTGTAATAAACTAACAAATAAAGCCCTGCCTAACAACACTCACAGAGAAAAAAACTCCTGCCTCCTGAGTCTCCTCGTCGTCCTCCACAGTCCACCCCATTCCTCCCCACCGCTGCGGCGCCGCCTCCCTCCCGGCCGTCGACCTCTCCGGTACCATAGAATGGGCGAACCAAACCCCCCTCCGCAACCCCTCACAAAATCAAGAAGATTTTCTGAAATCAAAGGTAACCCTAGAAATTAAAATTGCTTGAATTTTCTTGATTTTTTTTCTTTCTACTGGTATAATGATTTTTTCTTGATTTTTTCTTTTTAATGTGTATTAAAACTTACGAGACTTTACTGTATTGATTTTTTTCCCTGCTTGGGTGCTTCCTTTTTACTGTATTGATTTTTTATTGCTACTTGATTTCTTTCTTGATTTTTTTTCTTAAATTTTTTTCTTTCTACAGTATAAGCATGGTATAATGCTTTAGTTTTTTTTTATTTGGATTTTGAGTGACTTTAGTTGAATTTTGATTTGTTCTAAATTCTATAAACTTAGCTTAATTGGATTTTTGATATCATGGTAATAGGTTGGATCGGTTTTTTACTCCGAATCCGAAAAATAAAACAAGCACTAGTGTTCCAATTGCTCAAGAAGAGAGAGTTGTTGAAGATATACAAGGACCACAATATACTAGTGTTTCAATTAAATCTCAACATACAATACGATTACGAGGCGAAGATGTGATACTACAAAGTGATCCGGGGAAAAGGGAAGCAATCACGGTTTTTCATCCGGATGATGTTGAAAGAGTTAGAAGAACGTACATCATCATAGTCCCGGAAAAACTAATTTTATCAGTATATCCAACCACTCTTATCTCAGGTAAAAAGCGGAAATTTTGTCATGAGTATTTTAGTCAAAGAAAGAATGGTTGGAATATAGTGAATCGAAAGATGCCTTGTTTTGTTTGCCATGCTATTTGTTTAAAGATGTGAGTAAATATGGTGGTGAAGCTTTTGTTGGTAAAGAGGATGGTTTTAGGAGTTGGTCTAAAATTGGAGAGGCACTTGAAAGGCATGCTAAAAGTGATTTTCATCTAGCAAGTAAAGCAAAATGTATAACTCTCATGAACTCCAAGCAAAGTATCAGAACATGTATGAATAGACAAACGGAACAAGAAGATAATGATTATGTAATGAACTTGAAGACATCACTTAGAGCTACTAGATTACTTTTGAGGGGTGGACAAGCATTTAGGGGCCATGACGAGGGCAAAAATTCTTCTTACCAAGGTCATTTTCTTGAATATGTAAGTGAATTAAGAGAGGTTTATGGTCAACATGGATGTCGTAAGATGACTTCCCCGACCATTCAAAAAGAACTTGCAAGGGCATGTGCCTTTTTAACCACTTCAAAAAATTGTAGAGAGATCGGGGATGATGTATTCACTATTTTAGCCGATGAATCTGGTGATTGTTCTATGAAAGAACAAATAGGGCTTGTTGTCTGTTATGTTGATTTCAAAGGTGGTGTTGTGGAAAGACTTTTAGGGATAGATCATGTGAAAGAAACAAATGCCATATCACTTAAAAATGCAATTGAAGACATTTTGACAAAGAATAAGTTGTGTATGTCTAAGATTAGAGGTCAAAGGTATGATGGAGCAAGCAATATGAGTGGTTGTGAAAATGGATTAAGAACTTTGATTCAAAATGAGAATCCTTCTGCATTTTATGTTCATTGTTTTGCTCATCAACTTCAATTGGCACTAGTTGCGGCTGTGAAGCGTAATATTGATGTGAGTGCTTTTTTCGGGTTAGTTAATCAAGTTGTGAATATAATTGGATGTTCTAACAAAAGACAAGAGTTGCTTCGAGAGAAACAATTTGCTCATTTAGCCGAAATTATAGAGGAGGGTTTGGTGGAAACTGGTAGAGGTTTGAATCAACAGTCATCTCTAGTGAGGGCTGGTGATACTCATTGGGGGTCGCATTACAAGACTCTTCTGAGTATAATGAGTTTGTATGGTCCGGTAATTAAAGTCCTTGAAACAATTGTTGAAGATGCTTCTTGTGACGTTCGTGGACAAGCAAGCACTTTGATAAATGGGTTACATGATTTTCGTTTTATTTTCATGTTATATTTGATGGTTGATGTTTTAGGGATTACTCATGATTTGTGTTGGCCACTTAAGTATACTGGATACAGTTTGGAAAAGTAGTTTAAACAACAAACTGTACGGAATCTAAATCTGAGTGCGTAGCGGAAGTCTTGGATACAGTTAGTTGCCGTGGATACAGCAACGACGTATTTGGTGTATACTTAATATATCACAGTTATTTCAAACAGTAAAAGCAGAAGGTAAATAACACAGTAATTTAAGTGGTTCGAGGTAAACCCCTCTACGTCCACTGGTCCTCCACACAGGAGTAAAAAGTTTATTATATAATTACTGCGTACACAACTACGTAATTATAAACAAACCTATCCTTGTATCGTTCACACAGATTGATACAAAGAATGTCGCTTTCAACCGTTCACACAGTTGGTTAAAGCTTCCTTCTTGACTAGCTTCTTCACACGGTTCCAAAGCTTCGTCCTTATTCGTCCCACACAGTCGAATAACTTGTTGAGTTCACACAGAGCTCGGTTTTTACAAGAGGTAAAAGGTAGGTAACGGTAAGAACAGTGACTTTGAATATCAAGTTCTTGAGCTGATGATAGCTGTTCTTGATGTTGAGCACTGTATATCTCTTTCGTTCTAACTTGCAGTATGCTTTGGAGATATGTTTGCTCAGATGATAACTTTGATAGCTTGAGTATTAGGTTACTTGGGTTCGTTCGTTGGTTGGTTGGTCACTGATCTTCAATGTCTTCAAGGATATATATAGTCTCTGAAGAAAGTATCCGTTGAGATATCCGTTTGAATAGGATTTCCTTCAACGGGAATATGACATGATCCGGATTTCGCGGGATTCTGAAGATCTGAAGACTGACAGTATTTAAATACTTTATCCTTGAGTATTTAAATACTTCTTTGTTCAACGGGACTTGACTTGTGTTCTTTCTTGTCCTTTTGTGAACTGTATGGAAGATGACTGTATTTAGAGCATCGAGACAGTTTCCATACTTGATCTTTTACACGTCTTCTTGCTGTACTGACTTATGCTGATTCGAGGCAGGTCTTCGATATAGGATAAAGCTTTGAAGCCTCGTCTGATTTTCCTTTCTTGTATTTGGCATATATGTCAAAACCTTCTCAATAACAAATAACAATCGATACAGGATCGGGTATCCCTGATTCGATCTGGTGTTTGTTTTTCCCAACAATTTCCCCCTTTTTGACAATTTGCCAAGACTAACTTACTTAACTCTTGAGTCTTCTTGATGATGCCAAAACCTTCTTCATGAAGCATTCTTCTTCGATGACTTCGGCGATTTCTTGGTCTTTTGTCAATAGGTCGACTTAGTGACTTAGTCTACAATAATGAACTGCTCGCAGCAAGTTCGATCTGATTTACAACTTAAGCCTATGATTGGCGCGCAGCACAATCTTACAATGTATTCTAAGTTTACAAGCTGAAACTATGAACTGTTCGTAGACTAGTTAAATGCGACTTATTTTTCAATCAAGTTTATCTAACTTGATATTCCTATCAAACAATTTTAAATAATCATACATAAACACAGTAGATTACGAGTTGTAATCTTTCAAGACAAACAAACTATTTTATTGATATTCAAAATGATTGAGTACAAAGTTTGCTGTTTCGAATAGAAATTACAAAAACAAAAATAATATACATAAATTTCAGCTCTTCATCTATAATCCGCATGCCTCCATGGTCTCTTTCCTTGCTCATTCTCGGTGCCGCGCCACCAGTTTTGAAGTGAATCATTGCCTCGTTCCTGGTAAATCGCTCTTCCTTCATATGAACGATCAAAGGCAAGTATCCAATCTTCTGGATGGGTGACCCGATCTCCTCTTCTATGTTTTGATTTCATTTCGATTTGGAGAGGGAGCTTACCTTCTTCTAGCATCTTTGAAAACTTGTCTGCTGCTTCCGCTAACGTTTTATAATTTTTGAAGATGGCGGATTCCCTGATGAGTCTGACAAAATATCTCATCAGTTCATTCTTCCTCCAGTGCTTCACTTCGGCAGTTGGGTTGCGGTTGGTCGTGACGTATTTAGAAGGTCTTTGGATAAGATTTTGCCAAGGGACATTTGGGTCATGGAATTCGGTCTGAGCACGAAATTTTAAAGCTTTGGGATTGAGGTGCTAGCTTGTTCAATTCGGCGATCTGCTCGAGCGACCTCAAATTCCCTTTCCTGTTGCAGTCTTATTCTCCTTGCAGCTTCTCGTGCCTCTTCCCCCTTTTTGGCTTCATCAAGACTTTGCAGGATTTCAAGAGCGGCGTCCTGTTTGGTCTCGATGCTGGTTATTATTTCAACAAGGGAGGAAAGAGTCTGCGACATATCTTTAATACATTTGTCGTGAGCACGCAGTTGAGAGCTGTTCTTAATCATTGCACAGGTGGTCTTGGCTTCAGCGATCCTTGTCTTTGTAGCTTCCTCCTTCAGCAGTTGCTCTTGTTTATCTTCCATGATCTTCAAGGCTTGCTTGAAAACTTCTGGCAGAAGGATGAATGCGTCGACAACTCGAGATACTTCGTGTTGAAGAGTTGTCATTTCTTCTACGGCATAGGTGTGCATCCAATTCAGTGCCTTTTCAACAGAAGATAAAGCGTTAACTGCATCTTGGATAAATACAGTCTGAAGGCCAAGAGCTCGCAGGCGCTCTTTACGTGCAGCAGAGATCGGAGAGTTAGGCTGGGCGAAGTCTTCAGCGCCGTTCAACCTCCTTACATTCACGGATGGACGTGAAGTAAGTTGGACATCCTCAGGTTTGTTACCGTCCTCGGATTCCAAGGGTGCAGGGGCGGGGGCAGCTTCTTGTGGTACGGCGACAGTTGGTTCAGAAGCGTCCTGTGGCAAAGGTTCTTCGGCAGATATGGATGCAAGAGGGACTGAATCCTCCTGTTGGCTTGCAGGAATAGCTTCTTCGGTCGCAACAGGCTCGGGTGCCTGTTCCAAAATTTCTTGATCTTCCTCGACTGGAGGGACTGATTCCTCCTGGTCGGGTATGTTCTCCGGCTGTGGCGAAGGTGGATTGGCTTGGTTAGAAGGTCCTTCGTCTTTTCTGGGTGGAGAGGCGTCTCGGGCTTCACCCTCTTCACGGCTCATTCTCAGACCTGCTTGTAGAGCATCGTCGTCGTCGTCTGAGTCATGATCGTCGTCGTCTTTTGGATTTATGGGAGAGTCCTCTGACTTCTTCTTTCCTTTTCTTCTGGCGTCAGATTTGTGCAGCAGGTGGCTTTCAATGAGGTCTTTGCAAGAGGCGTTGTCCCATCGTAGCAGGGCCTCAATTTCAGTTGAGTCTGTTACTTCGGAGACGAATCGCTCTTCGTGGCTCCATTCGCTCCAATTGTACAGCGTGTCGTACGGAGCTAGCCTATAGCCTTTCCATTGCAGAAATCTTTCGTACGCTTGTTCAATTTGAACCGAAAGAAGTGTTTGATTTATGATTGAGTCAGGGGAGGGACTTCGAATCACGTCTGGAGACGCTGTTTCGAGGGATTCCAGACTGTATGGGATCTTGCATGGAAGATGGACTCCTTGCGGGGATGGTGCCCGAAGGAAATTGGATCTGCGGGTGTGGGATCCCGTAGAGGAGAGGTAGCTTTTGGCTCCGAATGGGCGTGACGTGCTAACGTCTTGAATGTTAGCGAGATGTCTCTATATCCGTAGCCGCCAAAGGCTCTGGATCTACTGTCGATGCGGTAGGAGACACCTCTTCCGCAGGGGTTGGGCCACAGGGTTCTTCATCAATGGGTTGCGCCACGGGCGAGACATCCTCGGAGTGCTTGGTTTTGATTTTGAGAGCCTCCTGAGTCTCTTCTTGGACTTCTCACCCAGAGTGCTTCTTGCTGTGAGAACGCTTGCGCTTCTTCTTTGAAGATTCCATTTCTGGGACCTTCACGGTTTCATCTCTGGGGTTGTCAAAAATAGGCATGTGCCTGGTTCGCGGATGGTTGGCATGCATGGTGCTCTGGTTATAAGCAGTGGGCTTGAAGCCTCCTAAATATATCCTGGAGCTATTTTTCTTTGCATCGGCGGATTGCATCACTCCGCACCTCGTCAGAATGTAGTTCAGCATTAAACCAAATGATTTCTTTTGGGTGGCAGGCTTGCACACCTCTTCTTGAAGACGTTTCAAAATGATTTGGCACCAATTGACCTTTTCACAGGTCAAAATAGCTACCATCATTCTGAACCTTAGATTCGTGCACATCTCGAACGCACCGGTTCGATTTTCAATGATTCTGGAACAGAAGTCATGCAGATAAACGAAATGAAGAAGAAAATTTTTCTTGTGACAAGTGGTTGTCACCATGTCAACCACTTTGGACCCGGAAAAAAGTCCATAAAACTTGGTAATCAGCTCTTGAGACCCGAACGTCTCAAGCTGGTCCATGGTCAGGCCGTCGGCGGGCAGCCTGTAGATTTTCTGGAGTAGGTCGCTATTGATGCAGATTTGCACTCCTTGGACTGTTGCAGTGATGTCAGCAACATGTCCTCCCTGGGCTAATGACAGAAAACGAACGGCGGCGTTGAGGTAGAATTCCTCAACCAGATGGGCGTCGTATTTGTCGGCGGTTTTGCTCCCAGGGATATTCGTAGGATACTCTTCCGTCAGCAAAGCTTTCAGAATCTTTAATAAAAGGAAGCTGACGATCGAGGAATCAGTTCATGTAGTGTTCGACGAACCACACCATGACCCTACAGGAGTAGATGATATCACTCAGGACATTCACCATCTATCTATCTTGGATCCACCTACACCCATAGAACCTGTAGTTGATGATATTATTTTTGGTTCAACTAACCTTGCTCTATGTCAAAGGTTCTCACATCTCATGCAAAGCAAATTTGAAATGAGTATGATGGGGGAACTTAGTTATTTCCTAGGTTTGCAGGTAAAGCAGTTGCCTACAGGAATATTCATCAACCAGGAGAAATACAGCAAGGAGCTTCTCAACAAATTTGGAATGAACAATTCCAAATCCTCGCCAACCCCCATGAGCACTTCCGTGCAAATTAGTGCTGATGAAGCCGGAAAGCCGTTTGACCAATCACTCTACAGGAAGCTCATCGGTTCGCTCCTGTACCTAACGGCTAGCAGGCCCGATATCCAGTTTGCTGTTGGAGTGTGTGCGAGATACCAAGTTGCACCTAAGGAATCACACTTCAATACAGCTAAACGAATCCTGAAGTACATCAAAGGAACAGTCGATGCAGGACTGTGGTATCCTAAGGAAGGCGGATTCGATTTAGTTGGATACAGCGACTCGGATCTCGGAGGCTGCAAGCTAGATAGGAAGAGTACAAGTGGAACTTGTCACTTTCTCGGACCTAGACTCGTATCTTGGTTCAGTAAGAAGCAATTGGCTAATTCTCTTTCCACGGCTGAATCAGTACTATCTTTGGTAGGCTGCTGTATGCGAATCCTTTGGATGCGGCAACAAGCTGTCAGATTATGGAATCGATGCTAGAGAGACTCGATCATGTGTGATAGCACGAGTGCAATTGCAATCACGCACAATCTGTTTTGCACTCGCGCACTAAGCATATCAACATGAAGCATCATTTCATCGGGAATCATGTCGAGAACAAGGATGTTCGCTGAAAAAGTTCATACAGACATCCAAAGGGCCGACATTTTCACCAAGCCTCTCGACAGCAAGATTCAACATGCTAAGAACGAGTGGGAATACTACGGCCCGGACTCCTGTAAGTAAATTTCTTGTTTTACTCAACAATTGAGGGGAATCTTTGTAAGACCCGTGAATACAAGATATCAACATTAATTATCTGTACACACGAAACATCAATACTGATCTTAGAGCGAGCGAAGGCATATGAATCCTACGGTGATGTGTGCAATAATTAAGGGGGAATACTGTAGGACCCATGAATACAGCATTAATCCAAATATTGTTGTATGGAATTTAAAACCTATTAGTACCTTTTTTAAGGGGGAACGCTGTATCGACGCGGAGAACAGCACATGCTATAGGATTTCGATTCAGTATATAATATAATATTATTTCCTTCTTAAAATAATTTTTGTCCATGTGCCCTGTTTTTATGTCAAACGTCATGTTCATTAAATGCCTTACACGACATCTGGACAACTGAATCTCAAAAGCCGCGATGTTTTTAAATTGTTTATTATTTTTAAACCGCCGTTTTAGGCATTTAGGGTATCAACCTATGTCAGAAGTGGGACCCGCTGTATTTTAAAAACCTTTTAATGGATTAGCATACCAGTTACACTGAATCCATCTTGACCGTTGATTTCAAAACCGGTTCACATCCCTTAAAATCTGACCATTCGTACTCTGCAAAACCCTATTTCGCCGCCCAAGTATAAAAGGACTGTATCTGCCATTAGAGACTCTTTACGCTTTCTGCAATTACAAGAGTTCTCAAGCAAACAGCCTACATATTTTCTGCATTTTCACTGCGAATTTCGACTATTTTCTTTCACCTTCGTTTTAAGAAAACTTCAATGGCTAGTCAATCTTCTTCCCCCGTTCTGAAGAAAACCTCCAACATCATTGATGGCCGGATCTTCTCGAAACCTGTCATCATCGAGCGTATCATCTCGGAAATCAACGACACCGAACCAATGGAGTATATCATTACTCGTCTTGAGCAACAAGGACTTTATCGCTTCGGGAGCAAAACCGCCGACAAATACGACGCCCATCTGGTTGAGGAATTCTACCTCAACGCCGCCGTTCGTTTTCTGTCACTAGCCCAGGGAGGACATGTTGCTGACATCACTGAAACAGACCAAGCAGTGCAAATCAGCATCAATAGCGACCTACTCCAGAAAATCTACAGGCTGCCCGCCGACGGCCTGACCATGGACCAGCTTGAGACGTTCGGGTCTCAAGAGCTGATTACCAAGTTTTATGGACTTTTTACAGGGTCCAAAGTGGTTGACATGGTGACAACCACTTGTCACAAGAAAAATTTTCTTCTTCATTTCGTTTATCTGCATGACTTCTGTTCCAGAATCATTGAAAATCGAACCGGTGCGTTCGAGATGTGCACGAATCTAAGGTTCAGAATGATGGTAGCTATTTTGACCTGTGAAAAGGTCAATTGGTGCCAAATCATTTTGAAACGTCTTCAAGAAGAGGTGTGCAAGCCTGCCACCCAAAAGAAATCATTTGGTTTAATGCTGAACTACATTCTGACGAGGTGCGGAGTGATGCAATCCGCCGATGCAAAGAAAAATAGCTCCAGGATATATTTCGGAGGCGTCAAGCCCACTGCTTATAACCAGAGCACCATGCATGCCAACCATCCGCGAACCAGGCACATGCCTATTTCTGACAACCCCAGAGATGAAACCGTGAAGGTCCCAGAAATGGAATCTTCAAAGAAGAAGCGCAAGCGTTCTCACAGCAAGAAGCACTCTGCTGGTGAGAAGTCCAAGAAGAGACTCAGGAGGCTCTCAAAAATCAAAACCAAGCACTCCGAGGATGTCTCGCCCGTGGCACAACCCATTGATGAAGAACCCCAGGGCCCAACCCCTGCGGAAGAGGTGTCTCCTACTGCATCGACAGTAGATCCAGAGCCTTTGGCGGCTACGACGGATATAGAGACATCTGCCAACATTCAAGACGTTAGCACATCGGCTGCCCATTCGGAGCCAAAAGCTACCTCTCCTCTACGGGATCCCACACCCGTGCAAGATCCAATTTCCTTCGGGGCACCATCCCCTGCAAGGAGTCCATCTTCCGTGCAGGATCCCATACCTGTACCGGAATCCCTCGAAACAGCGTCTCCAGACGTGATTCGAAGTCCCTCCCCTGACTCAATCATAAATCAAACACTTCTTTCGGTTCAAATTGAACAAGCGTACGAAAGATTTCTGCAATGGAAAGGCTATAGGCTAGCTCCGTACGACACACTGTACAATTGGAGCGAATGGAGCCACGAAGAGCGATTCGTATCCGAAGTAACAGACTCAACTGAAATTGAGGCCCTGCTACGATGGGACAACGCCTCTTGCAAAGACCTCATTGAAAGCCACCTGCTGCACAAATCTGACGCCAGAAGAAAAGGAAAGAAGAAGTCAGAGGACTCTCCCATAAATCCAAAAGACGACGACGATCATGACTAAGATGACGACGACGATGCTCTACAAGCAGGTCTGAGAATGAGCCGTGAAGAGGCTGAAGCCCGAGACGCCTCTCCACCCAGAAAAGACGAAGGACCTTCTAACCAAGCCAATCCACCTTCGCCACAGCCGGAGAACATACCCGACCAGGAGGAATCAGTCCCTCCAGTCGAGGAAGATCAAGAAATTTTGGAACAGGCACCCGAGCCTATTGCGACCGAAGAAGCTATTCCTGCAAGCCAACAGGAGGATTCAGTCCCTCCTGCATCCATATCTGCCGAAGAACCTTCGCCACAGGACGCTTCTGAACCAACTGTCGTCGTACCACAAGAAGCTGCCCCCGCCCCTGCACCCTTGGAATCCGAGGACGGTAACGAACCTGAGGATGTCCAACTTACTTCACGTCCATCCGTGAATGTAAGGAGGTTGAACGGCGCTGAAGACTTCGCCCAGCCTGACTCTCCGATCTCTGCGCACGTAAAGAGCGCTGCGAGCTCTTGGCCTTGATGTATTTATCAAGATGCGATTAACGCTTTATCTTACATTGAAAAGGCACGATTGGATGCACACCTCTGCCGTAGAAGAAATGACAACTCTTCAACACGAAGTATCTCGAGTTGTCGACGCATTCATCCTTACGAGAAGTTTTCAAGCAAGCCTTGAAGATCATGGAAGATAAACAAGAGCAAGCCTTTGAAGGAGGAAGCTACAAAGACAAGGATCGCCAAGCCAAGACCGCCTGTGCAATGATTGAGAACAGCTCTCAGCTGCGTGCGCACGACAAATGTATTAAAGATATGTCGCAGACTCTTTCCTCCCTTGTTGAAAGAATAACCAAGATCGAGACCAAACAGGACGCCGCTCTTGAAATCCTGCAAAGTCTTGATGAAGCCAAAAAGGGGAAGAGGCACGAGAAGCTGCAAGGAGAATAAGACTGCAACAGAAAGGGAATTTGAGGTCGCTCAGAGCGATATGTTGCCGAATTGAACAAGCTAGCACCTCAATCCCAAAGCTTTAAAATTTCAGGCTCCAGACCGGAATTCCATGACCCAAATGTCCCTTGGCAAAATCTTATCCAAAGACCTTCGGAAATACGTCTGCCGACCAACCGCAACCCAACTGCCGACGAAGTGAAGCACTGGAGGTAGAATGTACTGATGTGATTTTTTGTCAGACTCTTCAGTGAATCCGCCTTCTTCAAAATTTATAAAACGTTAGCGGATGCGTGTGTTATGTTTTCAAAGATGCTAGAAGATGGTAATCTCACTCTCCAAATAGAGATGAAATCTAATCATAGAAGAGGAGATCGGGTCACCCATCCAGAAGATTGGATACTTGCCTTTGATCGTTCATATGAAGGAAGAGCGATTTACCAGGAACGAGGCAATGATTCACTTCAAAACTGGTGGCGCGGCACCGAGAATGAGCAAGGAAAGAGACCATGGAGGCATGCGGATTATAGATGAAGAGCTGAAATTTATGTATATTATTTTTGTTTTTGTAATTTCTATTCGAAACAGCAAACTTTGTACTCAATCATTTTGAATATTAATAAAATAGTTTGTTTGTCTTGAAAGATTACAACTCGTAATCTACTGTGTTTATATATGATTATTTAAAATTGTTTGATAGGAATCTCAAGTTAGATAAACTTGATTGAAAAATAAGCTGTACGAACTAGTCTACGAACAGTTCATAGTTTCAGTTGTAAACTTAGAATACATTGTAAGATTGTGCCTGCGCGCCAATCATAGGCTTAAGTTGTAAACTGTATCGAACGTGCCTGCGAGCAGTTCATTATTGTAGACTAAGTCACTAAGTCAGACCTATTGACAAAAGACCAAGAAATCTGCCAGAAGTCATCGAAGAAGAATGCTTCATGAAGAAGGTTTTGGCATCATCAAGAAGACTCGAAGAGTTAAGTAAGTTAGTCTTGGCAAATTGTCAAAAAGGGGGAAATTGTTGGGAAAAACAAACACCCTGTATCGAATCAGCCGGGATACCCGATCCCTGTATCGATTGTTATTTGTTATTGAGAAGGTTTTGACATATATGCCAAATACAGTAAAGGAAAACTGTATCGAGGCTTCAAAGCTTTATCCTATATCGAAGACCTGCCTCGAATCAGCATAAGTCAGTACAGCAAGAAGACGTGTAAAAGATCAAGTATGGAAACTGTCTCGATGCTCTAAATACAGTCATCTTCCATACAGTTCACAAAAGGACAAGAAAGAACACAAGTCAAGTCCCGTTGAACAAAGAAGTATTTAAATACTCAAGGATAAAGTATTTAAATACTGTCAGTCTTCAGATCTTCAGAATCCCGCGAAATCCGGATTATGTCATATTCCCGTTGTAGGAAATCCTATTCAAACGGATATCTCAACGGATACTTTCTTCAGAGACTATATATATCCTTGAAGACATTGAAGATCAGTGACCAACCAACCAACGAACGAACCCAAGTAACCTAATACTCAAGCTATCAAAGTTATCATCTGAGCAAACATATCTCCAAAGCATACTGCAAGTTAGAACGAAAGAGATATACAGTGCTCAACATCAAGAACGACTATCATCACTCAAGAACTTGATATTCAAAGTCACGTTCTTACAGTTACCTACCTTTTACCTCTGTGTAAAAACCGAGCTTTGTGTGAACTCAACAAGTTATTCGACTGTGTGGGACGAATAAGGACGAAGCTTTGGAACTGTGTGTGAAGAAGCTAGTCAAGAAGGAAGCTTTAACCAATCTGTGTGAACGGTTGAAAGCGACATTCTTTGTATCAATCTGTGTGAACGATACAAGGATAGGTTTGTTTATAATTACGTAGTTGTGTACGCAGTAATTATATAATAAACTTTTTACTCCTGTGTGGAGGACCAGTGGACGTAGAGGGGTTTACCTCGAACCACTTAAATTACTGTGTTATTTACCTTCTGCTTTTACTGTTTGAAATAACTGTGATATATTAAGTATACACCAAATACGTCGTTGCTGTATCCACAGCAACTAACTGTATCCAAGACTTCCGCTACGCACTCAAATTTAGATTCCGTACAGTTTGTTGTTTAAACTACTTTTCCAAACTGTATCCAGTATACTTAAGTGGCCAACAATTGGTATCGGAGCGAGGCGCGGGTTCGAGTCTTCTGGCGTACGCTGGGGGGGGGATTGTTGGGAATACTTTGGTATCCAGCGTCCTCACCTTCGACTCGGGAGAACGTAACTGGCCGGGCTTAACATCCCGACCCGCGGCATCCTAGTGGTGCAGCCCCTCATGTCCGCCTGTCGCTTAGTACGGGGCTCTGCACTGCCACTAGAGAGTGGTTAAATGAATTGATTTGGACTACTCATACCAACAAGATGCATCTTCTTTTCTGGTAGCCATCTCATAGAAACTCTAAAGTTAAGCGTGCTTGGCCTGGAGTAGTTATGGGATGGGTGACCCCCTGGGAAGTTTCTCAGGTGCGCGTGAGTGAGGACAAAGCGCGCAAGAAAAGACTCGTGTTGGTACAGTGAGGACAGTCTTCATCATTCTTGGGGACCAACAATTTGAAATTGGCTTTACAAAGACGTGAGCAAGATCTCTTGAATGCTTTGAATCTTGTCACAATTGGCAAACGGCGACTTCAACATAAGAGGGATAGTGGATGGGAAGTACTCTTGAATAGTGTGGTTGATATTTGTATGAGATATGACATTGATGTGCCGGACATGGATGGACCATTTTACTTGTTGAAATCCCGTCGTCAAGGTTCATTTGTTACTAATCTGCATCATTACAAGACTGATTGTTTTTTTAGTATTTTGGGTGTGCAATTGAAAGAACTTGATGAAAGGTTTAATGTGGAAATCACCGAACTATTATAGTGTGTAGCATGCTTGAGTCCTTTCTCGTTGTTTGCTTTTTTTGACAAGGACAAATTGATGAGGATGACACGATTGTATCCTAATGATTTTTTGGAAGAATCTGAATCATCTATCCGCAATCAATTGGATAATTATATTATGGATGTTAAGTTAGATTCTCGTTTTTTAGATTTGAAAGGGCGTGTTGATCTTTCAACCACACTTGTGAAAACCAAAAAGAATGAGACTTACCGTGTGGTTTATAAGCTTGTGAAGCTTGCTTTGCATTTGCCGGTAGCAACCGCAAGTGTTGAGCGGGTTTTTTCAGCTATGAAGCATGTGAAGGGCGACTTGAGGTCTAAGATGGGGGATGAATGGTTAAATGATCGTTTGGTAACTTTTGTAGAAAGAGATGTATTCATGACTATTAGTGATGATGAGATTTTAGCTTATTTTCAAAACATGAATCCTAGGAAGCATCATATGTAAATTGTGTTTATTTTATATAATGTTGACATATTAAAGCCTATTATATTTTTATATGTAAATGTATTGAATTTTAGTTTTGCGTTTTTTTATTAAGAATAGGCACCACCAATAGTTTTGGTGTAGATCCGCCACTGCTTGTTGGCACCCCAGTCACCACCAAAGGCTCCACAAGTTCAGCCGACCTGCCATCTAACACCCCTACCCAGTCCGCAATTGACAGATGTAGAAGAAGTTGGGGTCAGGTCTCCAATTGCGATTCAATACGCCATGCATCCTGACCCTGAGCCAACCTCGTCGCACTCCCCGATTAGCCCATCACTATAACAAGAACAGGAGTCTCGGCCGAGCCCAGCTGCAAAAATTCCAAGGACGAGATGAATTAGTCTCCTCGGGGTGCCGAACCAATACAACATCAATTTCGACACCCCTGGTCAAATAACCAGGTACCACGAACTTACATAATGTAAGGTATATTTGACCCTTTATCTCGATTCCGATATCCTACGATATCTCGGTCTATTTGAAGATGTTACGAAAATATTAGAAGTACTGGATTAGGAGAAATTGGTAACAGGAGAATGGGATGTTTATGATGATCTGGCATATGAATTTTTTAGTTTTGTACGAGAGAAAAACGCGTAGGGAAAAATGTTTATTACTTCTGTTTGAAAGGAAGGGGATTTATGTGGGAGGTGGCCGATTTCATCGCCACCTTCGGTATCCCTCAAGATGCATACACCATGGGGCTGCCCAAAGAAGGTGAAATATGGTGAATGTTTTCGCATAATGCAGCTCCATTTATCGACGGTAAGACGAAGGCCACCTTCATTCTAGACCCGGTGATTCGCTACCTCGAGCACCTCATGGCGTGCACAGTGACTAGTTGGTACATGAACCCAAATGTGGCTCTAATTTATGAACTGAAGATGATTTATGCCATGATTATCGGCACCCGCATCCGTTGCGCCGAAAAATTAATTATGCTACTATTGGGAAATGAAAACTCGATTGTCATGGGAGGCTTCATGACATTTATTGCTTGAAACATCGGTATTAATTTACGTCCTTGAATCCCCAATGGCAAGATCGAAAAATTGGACAAGACGGTGCTCATTAAAATAGCGGTACTTGAGAAAGCTGGTATGAACTTCACGTGGAAGATCTCGAAATGAGAATCGTTTGCTCTGCTAAATCCCGACTATACCATGCCGGTCAGCGAAGCACGGTACTGAACTTTGCACCACTAGCCTGCCCCTCACCCCAACGAACATGGTATCG
Organism: Orobanche coerulescens; assembly: GCA_033398695.1. Taxonomy (NCBI): domain Eukaryota; kingdom Viridiplantae; phylum Streptophyta; class Magnoliopsida; order Lamiales; family Orobanchaceae; genus Orobanche; species Orobanche coerulescens. The sequence goes on from CM065816.1 coordinate 118,264,838, forward strand.
AACTTTGCACCACGAGCCGAGGCGAGACCACTCGGCCGACGGGTACTAGTGTTGAGTTGGAGCTGCGACGCCGGATAGAGGATCTTGAGAGGAGACCCCGCGAGCTTGAGGAGAAAGTTGTCCATTTAACCGCCCTGGTCGAGGCCGACCGCACTAGCCCGATGAACTCTTTTCCTTTACCGTACTTGATTTATGCTTTCTTTTTATTTATATTTCTTTCATGTTGTCACTAAGTTATTTTCCCCTCACTTTAAATTTTAATTGTCTTTTAGATACTTGCGAGTAGTTGGTGAGAAATATAATATTATTTAGTATCATTTGCTCGTTCGGCATATTTGGTTGGAATTAGCTCAATGTGTGGTTCGTAGTTTCGCCTTTCTGTGAAAATAGTTTGATTTTGTGTTAGATTTTAATGGATAATTATGTGAGTTAGAGACATGGAAATAGTAATGCTGTTAGAAAAGCCAGGAAGCCGGATCATAATTAAATTTCACTTGTGATTTGTACTTAGTCATTATACTCTTTTCTTAAGATTTAGTTGGTTGTTGGGTTTTTGGACTTACCGCATGCATTATCATTCTGAAAGGAGGTCAGATGAAAAAAAAAAGAGGTGTTGAGCAGCAGCAACTGTCCAATTTTGGGGGTCCTAAAATATTGTGAAAAAAATAACAACGAAAAAAATAAAGAACTAACTCATTGTTGGTGCATATCTACCAGCTCACAAAAAAATGGTGGTGTCTATTACATGAAGGGTCATATTGGGTTTGCCTGGATAATTTGCCCGGATGATCAGACAGTAGAGCAAAAAAAGTGTTGTGGTTGATGGGATGATGCGCTCGCGTAAGTTCTTTTTGATAAACAACCAACTGGAAATAATAAATTTGGGGAGATGACTAAAGTTTCTTATCATAAGCAGTAAATTTTTTTGAGTTCTTTTCTTCTGGGACTATTTAAGGGGGTTACATTTTTATGTGTGACAATTTTATGTAATTTTCATTACTTGCATATGCAAAGTGTATTTTTAATTCTGCAGAAGATGAGATTATTACATCACTGTTTCAGTTAACGAAGGCTGAATGTTTCAGGGCTTGAAAATCATATTACTACTCGTGTTATCTCTTCGATCCAACTCATTCTAAATTGCTTGAGGACAAGCAATCTTTTAAGCTTGGGAGATTGAGGAACTTTTATTTTAAGCAAATACTTGCGAATTTTGGGTTGGTGATGAAATTTAATATAGTATTGAGTTACCTTCACAAGCTAAAAAATTTTCAAATCTTTCGATATTTTTCTGCTTGAGGGCAAGCATTGGTTTAAGTTTAGGAGATTTGATTGGTAGAAAATATTGCATAATTATATTATCTTTATTTTAGCACAACTTGATAATTTTCTACCTATTTTATTTATGAATGCAATTTACTTCACTAGTGGAATTTATTCATTATTTTAGGTATTTGCAATTTTATTGGAATTGGAATAATTATTGGGCCACATAAAAGCATCCGAAGAAAATTGGGCCAATAAATAAATAAAATCATCAAAATAAATATTTCGATGTTTAATTTTGACGCTTCTTGACCGCACGGTCATATATCATCAAAGCCCCACATTGATAATAAATTTAGCATAAAGACAGAGAAAATCAATCACCAACATGTAGTGTGGGGGTGGCTATAAAGAAGGATAATAGAGTTGGTTCTCCTGGATCCATGAAACGGACCCTCGTGTATCTAGTCCAATAGATAAATTTTGGTATGTTTCAATACAATTATAACTGAATTAATTAATTATATTAAAAATAAATTCTTTAATAAATAATATGAATAAAATTAATTACCCAGTAATTATTTAATTTATGATACCGATTAATTTATTCAATAAATTAAATTAGATATCTAATGTCCAATATTAACCAAGAGAGAATAAGCTAAATATAATCCTTCGTCAATTCCTGCGCTAGCATTAAGAGGATTCAATGAGTGTCAACACCACATAGCCAGTCTCATAGCCTACACTGTAACCTAACTAAGAACGAATCATATGGATCATTCCAAAACCTTTATGTTACGAATACCATATACGTATAAACCCTTCAATCATATGTCCCGACCAAGTATTAGGGTCACGGCCGTAATGTCAAACCTTATTGTAACTTGACTATATGTATTTGTTAATGCAAACCGAGATCACTGAACTCTCGTGTATAAAATATAACCAATTATAAATTCTTTGCCCAAATACTTATGATATCATTTGCCACTAACCGCATAGGACATTTACCTGCTCATTTGTAGGAGAAAGAATCATATCTTGATATTCAGTAGAGACTGTTACTTGCCCACTAAGTTGCACTCGGGGTTGACCCCACCAATAGGTGATGGGATCGAACTACTCTAATGACTAACTTAATGTCACAAGCATATTTCATCCTGAACCCTCAAGTCAAAAATTCACATATACCTATCATAGTCTTTTAATTCAATCATTAACTATCACATAGTGAAATCCATGTGGCAGAATTCATGTGAGTCGAGTCTGATTATACTAATCTCATTAGCATACCTGTAACGTGTGCTCCCACTAACCAGGCACTCTCCATATCAAAGTACACGTTATACAAGTCTTGTCTAAACTTAATGTCCAGTTAAGTTTTATCGACTTGCGAACTGATTAAGCATTCGAGCCATAAACACTTATAGTGCTTATCCCCTTATCTTCATAAGGAGTAGAATGTTTGATCTCAAATTGAAGGACTATTATTCTATATACAAATATATAGCAATAATAAATGCCTTATTCAATTTATGTTCATAATTAAAATAAAATGCTTCCATAGAACTCAGTAAGATGCGTCAGAATTGCCCTTGAAGATGGCATGTTCTCATGGGCCCTCTGATGCTCTATTCATTGAGGCCATCATGAAACCTCGAACCCTGACATCACCTTTAACCCATTTCTCATGGGCATCAATATCTTCCTGACAATCCCTAGTCCTTGCAGAAGCAGGTGGGATGTCCGCCTCCAAGACTTGACCCAGCATCTCCACACTGAGGACTTTCCTCAGATTGCGGAGCTAGTCCATAAAATTGGGTCCAATAAGAGTGTTCTTCTCAAGTAAAATTACGAGCGGGTTCATTGCATTTTGAAAGAGTTGTTGTTAACTGTAGAGAATAATTTTAGATTCGTTAATGATTGTTTAATTATGATCCGCTTAAAGAATTTAAGGACTTTCTTTATTCATAACTCGACTCCCACTATTTTCGTCGGCATTACATACTCCCATGTGGAATCCGGAACTCATGATTGACTTCATAGTGGTGATCGAGTTTTTTACAATGCTTAATAGAGGACAACCCATTTGGTTTCTATTTTATCATTCTTTATAAAGTGGTGTCTAACACAAATCCAACTAATGGATGATTCGATCTTCTTTTACCTCTTGTTCACTTAACCTCAACCCATACAGTATATATAGCTCGCTGAACTATCTAAGTTTAAACCATCAACTCCTATCAGTCTAACAATTGAATCTCACCCGGCAACCCATACGGCTTCTAGGGGTTTGATTTGTCACCACCGAAGGCATCTAATGCACTCTAGGAATTTATCAATCTTTCCCAAAAATACTACCCGATATACTCGGAAGAATAATATTTCGGTTTAGATTTCAATTTTACAGGAGCTTGACGGAGGGTAGGAAACCTCGTAACCTTTATAACTTAGTGTTTGTAAGTGGGAGTGCGATTATATGTTACACTTTTCACATTAGTCTATTTATAAATACGGTTTATCGGTTTCTTTGTTTGTCATACAATAAGAAAACATCCATAACCTAAATCTATCAACATGCAGTGATCGTTCCTAAGTACCGAGTCATCATAGAATCAATAAAAATATAAGTAATCAAAGTACATGTCTTGATTCTTCATCCTCATGGCGGTTCATCCTTGGATCTTCGTCATAGCTAATTTATTATTGTTGTTGCCCAAAATATTTATCCGAAGATTAATACTGCTGGAAGACGGACAACAAACAACAATTGCGGGAGCACTTCCGAGAGTAGATAAGTAATACAAGATTTGCCGGGTTTGTTAGGCCCGGGCTTGAATGCTCTCGCGAGATGTTATTAATACGAATATTCGTGGATACAAGTATTAATGAGAGAAATCTAAATACAATGAGTGTAAAAAGACTCTGTTAATCCGGCTCTTGAGCGAAGCTCGGTGTTCTTCGTTCCCGCCGATAATCTGCTGGATGAGATAGGCCGGGAGAAGTAAGACCGAAAGATAACTGTTGCCAAGAGTTGGATGTTTTGCCAAATGCAAGTATTTTGCTTCTGTATGGTGTGAAATGCGGGAATGCAGACCCTTTTTCCAAGTGCAGGCTGCCCTCTTTATATAGGGGTTGAGGTGCCCTGTCTCCTAGTGGGCGATCGCCTTTCGGCATTTAATGTAATGGGGCGATCGTCCTAAAGGGCACATGGGCTGCTAAAAGTCCATAGATCAGTGGCGGCTAGGCAGCGGTCAATGAGATCCGGCACGCGTCAGAAATCATCACAGGAGGTCCCACTTTGTTACTTTCGGCGGACTTTGTCAGGGTAGGTGACAGGCTGTGGTCACCAGTCTCGTCCGTCAGCTCCTTTCGCAGGCCTGGGCCCTGTTGGTAGGTGAGGTAGGTGACAGGTTTGTCAGCGCCTTTTGTGGATCTGCACGCGGGGTCAGTTTTGAGACTTGGCCTTGGCCGACTGGATGGCCATCGGCCCAGATCGTCATGATGCGGTCGCCTCAAGCTGGACACCGAGGATCGTTCTCGACCAGTCACGGAAGGTCAGCAATGGTCGGTTGCCAAGGGTCGGTCGGCAAAGCGCCGAGAGCTGA